>JAHWDV010000005.1:0-1200000 GCA_022702605.1 Microbotryum scabiosae
CCTAACCCTAATCTAATACTACGGCGAGAGTAATCTCATGCAGTCATTCCTATCCTTATCTGAAGGTGGAATTTGTGAACGACTCCAACGGTTTTTGACCGCTGTAGTGGGATCACTCCACGGAGAGACTAGACGGCTTTTATACATAAAGGCTTAATCACCCTAAACCATTCAGGTTTACCGTCATCTCTGTATGCTGGACTTCAACATGCTACGCGTATGCGCTTTGTGTGCGAAGTGAGCAACCATGCGAAAAGAATGGATGAGGCTTAATCCGACGATCTGTGGTCTCGGTCTCCTGTGGAAGCCTTCGCTCCCTTGAGTTTAGCACACCATCACTAGTAACATGGTGTAACACTATGCTTGGTTCACCATCTTCCTGCCCCCTCTCCCCCATGATACCGTCGTCCCTGTGTCTAGGTACGCTCTCATGGCTAGCTGTTGGACGGCATGAAGATTGGAGTTCATCTCACTAGCGCAAACAGATCTCTTTGTGAATCTTAACGCATGCATATACGAAGTATATGGCTTTAATCCCCTACCCAACTTGTGCGGACAAGTTGGCATACCATCTACAACTCCTCACAGGTTTTTTGGCCTTTTGACCAAAACTCTGAGTGACAACCTTTTGGGGTTCCACCCATATGTAGATATATAGCTATCCTTCGGTTCGGTGCCGATTCGATAGATCATCTTTTCATGATTCACCTACGATTTGTCTTGTACATTTTCGTTAGGTTTTGATTGAGGAATTCTCTGCCAAAGTTTTTCATGACTTAGGCTGATTTTCCGGAGTTTTCATTTTTCGAAAAAATCCTCCAAGTCCCTGGACTTTTGGCCTACGCCTATGAGAATTTTTTCATACTGACGATATACCTTCTCGAGCTATATCCTGTCAAGACACTGGCTTTTCGTCATGTGCTTCGACCTCAGTAATTATTCGAATCCAAAGATGACTCTCGCTTTTATTATCAAAGCGGCTAGTGGTACGCAGAATCTCTTCCACGACATTCTGGTAATTTTCAACCTAGTACTTCATTGTGAGGAACTGCGTGTCGATTTTTCGACATTGTAGCTACAATTTTTCGTTTTTCACCACGAAAAAAGACTAGCTCCGCTTTTCCCCGACTTTTTACCCCTAAAAAGTCGGCCCGGACCGGGACTGCTTATCCGAAGCCGCCCCCCGGCACTCTGACTTGAGGGATTCTTTGCCTCCTCTAGTGATTCGCGCGCGTAAGCACCTGATGAGTTTGGCTTCTTGCCAACGAAACGTCCTGCATCGTAGTGTAGCGCTTTTCGAGCTGAACAAGCTCCTCAGCCTGTCGTACGACTTCCCCTAACCCCCCGACATAACCCTATCGCCTCGACAGCTTCCACCGAACACACCCCCTCCGTTATCGTTCCCCCGACCTCGCCTCGACACGTCGCACGCTTGCGTGCGTCGTTCAACATCGAGCCGCCGTCCCCCTTCCTTCGACACACCCCCTCGCCCCACCGGAATCGATCTCTTCAAGAAACATACCCAGACTTTTACTGTTCTGGTCAAGCTTCAAGATCAAGATCGTCTCCCTGTCGCCGATTCGGACCCTACCAATCCGTCTCCCGACTCTCAACCACGGGTCAGAAGCTCTGGGCTGGCATCCCATCTTCGATCGACAATAGGTCTACACCAACCCTCGACTTCACCTGCGACTTGACCTTGACCCTCCCACCTGCCCGTGACTGTAGCTGGAGACTACATCATGCCCCGCGGATCCGCCTCGCAGCCGAAGAGCACGCGGAACGACGTGTCATCCAGGACTGCTCCGCAGCCCCCGAAGATGTCGTTCCCGCTTCTCTCCGCGCTCGACGCCGACTCCGTCGTTGGTCTCCCAGTCCTCCGCGACTACTTGACCAACGATCTGCTTCCAGTTGCTTTTGCACAATGGACTCTCACTCGTAGTCATAAAGACTCAGGAGAGCGGGCCCTCAAGATCCTGCTGGATCTTCGAGACGCTGGCAAATTCCCGCGACTCTAAGTCATCTCTCCCCACCGAAGATCGTTTACGAACCTTCGCTGGACCAGAGTGGGGTTACGCTAGACGCCTGGCAGACGACCGTACAGGATCTCACCAAGACGTTCAAATTGAACCTCTTGGATGCCATGATCAATGTTCGCAATGAGCAAATTGCTCATTGCAACGCCATCCTCGATCAAACAAGCTTCGTCAAAAACCAAGTCGAGTCCTCATGGACTCCTCTTTTGACGGCTCGTTTCGACCCGGATCCTACGTACGATCAAAGGAAAGCAATCAAAACCCTTGCTACTGCAGCAGGCGACGACCTCGTACATAATATCATCAACTACGAGGTATTTGCTTCCCACCAGAGACAGCTCAAGGAAGCAAAGGCGGCCAAGGCGAAAGCCGACGCCACCGACGCTGTTATGGATATCGATGCGGTTCAAACCCAAGATTCCATCCTTGTTGAGGTTCGTAAAGCCATCTCGGCTTCCCTCAAACCGATCACTAAGGAAATCGAGTCGCTTAAGGCGATCTCCTCAGTGAGCCCGGCTCTGCGAACCTTTCTCGACGACCAGCCTGAATATCCCTATTTACGCTCGATTGTTTCTTCTTCTTCTGTTCTAGAACAACAAGAACAATCATATGTCAACGTCGAAAGGACCCGCTGCTCTCCAAACTCCCAAGAACAGGAACACAGGTCCATCTCGTTCGCTGCAAGCGCACGGCTCTGCCAAGCCGACTGCGAAGCAGAAAGGTCCTCCGCGACCCGATGCTCATCGCCTCTCGACCAAGGGTTCTCAACCCAAATCGAATCAGTCTCTCTCGAATCCCTCTCACAAAAGAGGAATCGAGCACGTCAAAAGGGCCGCGAAAGGAGGAAACCCCAAGCGTGCGAAGCGTTGATTGCCAACGTGCCGCTCTCCTCTCTTCCAGTCCCTCAGGCTTCCATGCCTGTTCCCAAGACTGCACTTGCTCCGAATAGAGGTTCTACTAGAAGTAGAAATAGGAAATTGCGTCTGAAATTGAATTCTCCCTACCCTCTTATTCTAAGAGACGTTGAATCAATCGCGAGCTTCATTTCGAACTCAACTTCGCAACCTCGAGAGTCCTCTCGACTCCGGGGTCGCGATCCTTCGCAACCTCTACTTGCCATTAATCTCGATCTTCCTCTTATCTTCAACATAAAGAAGTTCTTGACTTGGCCGTCGCAGTTCCTATCATTAGATATCGAACAGCAACGCTTGTTCGTCGCGCTTCACTCAACTCCTCTGTGGGTTGACACATCGATGCGGAAGCCCAAACTACTTAATCCGTTTGGACTACCCTTTCCGATCGAAGTACAACGACTCCTTTCCAATAACATCAAGTTCATACCCAGGCCGCCTATCAATAAGATGGCTCCCATGGCCGAGTATGACAGACTTGTACGCTCAGTTCGAACGAACTACCTCTTTCGCAACGCGAAAGAGAAGACTGGTCGCGATACTTATATTCCTAAGCTTCACGTCAAAAGTCTTGACTGGTCTCCGCCTAGGGCGAGCCGGATAATAGAGAATAGCTTGCAACTCGGTCGTCAGACGTTGTTGCAGGCTCTTAGGTCGGCCGATTCCACTTTGTGGCGACCGAACCTCTCTGTTAGTTCGTTACGTTCACTCGGACACCTAATGCTTAAACATAACTTCATTGTTAAAGCATCAGACAAAAATCTAGGTTTAACTGTACTTCCGAGAGAATGGTACATTAACGAGGCACTGAGGCAACTCAGTGACTCGTCGGTTTACGCCGAACTGGATCCCAACAATTATGATGACATCCTATCAACGCTCATCACCGCACGACATAAACTCGTCTCCAAAGCTATGTCTTCGCCGGAATTGTTCAGGATCATCCCCAAATCAGCTGAGAAGTTTCTTCTGCAACTTAACAAGGATGATCTCAGACTCCCTGAGTTTCATCTCTTGCCAAAACTGCATAAGAAGACTATCGCGGGAAGGCCTATCGTACCATCATACGCATGGGTGACATCTCATGTCAGTATCTTTATCGATACCCTAATACAACCCATCCTTCAATCGTTCCCTTGGATTATTAAAGATTCCAAGGACTTGCTTCGCAAGCTCCTTGATCTCGAACTCCCGGACGATGAAGTATGGATAGTAACCGCGGATATCCGATCGATGTACACCAACATTCCTTCTATGGAAGGTGCCAACGTCGTTGCATATCTTGGTCATACCTTCTACGAAACGAATAAGGCTCCATGGGACTTCTCAGTCCCTCCAGCCGCATCACCCTCTATGCCTCCACCAGATACCTTCGAACGTGATGAAGACTATCTACGATCCGAAATCTGGCAAGATTTCTGCATGGATCATTATATGGAAGACTATGGAGAGTTGATGTTCACGGATGAAGACGATCGACCTTTCAACACCGCTCGTTGCGAATCCCCGGATTCGCTCGGTGCATCGTTGGAAACGGACGTCTTCTCCGTTAGAGAATTCTTACAAGAATCTCTACTATTCGTCCTTCACAACAGCTTCATTGGCTTTCAGGATAGGGTCTGGCATCAGACCTCTGGCACCGCGATGGGTACAGCAATGGCTCCTGCCTATGCGAACCTCTTCGTCGGCGCTTTAGAAAGGGAATTAAACATCCCGAACGCCAATAACATTGTATTCTACGGTAGATACATCGATGACGTGATTGCTATAATCAAAGGTCCCCGTGTCAATGTCGACAAGTTTGCTCAACGCCTTAACGACATCCACCCGAATCTTGTCTTCGATTTTGAGATTAGCAACACCGGTTTATCCTTCCTCGATGCTTTTGTATCGTTGAAATCCGATCGGTCATGCTCAGGCATCAATAGGATCTCTACGAGACTCTATCAGAAGCCACTCAACACGTATCAATACATTCCATGGTCATCGTTTCATCCGGTCGACGTCAAGCTCGCCTTTGTCAAAGGCGAACTGATTCGATATATCCGGTTGAACTCGTCCAAAGAAGAATACCTCGACGCGATGTTACTCTTCTATGGACGTTTAAGAGCAAGGGGCTACCCTCCTCGATGGCTTAAGAGAGCTTTCTCACAAGTGCAGTACGGCGACTTTCGCGCGAAATCACTTCTGGTCTCCCAGAAGCCGACTTCCAATGCGAAAGCTCCGTTGTTCTTCGTCACCAAGTATAATCCAATCTGGGACCAGGTTGATGCATCTGTTGTACTCAACTCTATCGTCCAAGATTGGGACCCAGCAACTCGAGCTGAGGTCACGCACAATCCAGAGCTGCGTATTATGCGAAGTCGAAACCGAGCCTCGAATCTCGGCGATATCGTTAATGCACTTAACAAGAGAGTCCTCCATGGAACCAGCATATCCCCCGACTGCGGTTAGCATTATACCCTAATCTTAACGGCGAGAGTAATCTCATGCAGTCATTCCTATCCTTATCTGAAGGTGGAATTTGTGAACGACTCCAACGGTTTTTGACCGCTGTAGTGGGATCACTCCACGGGAGAGACTAGACGGCTTTTATACATAAAGGCTTAATCACCCTAAACCATTCAGGTTTACCGTCATCTCTGTATGCTGGACTTCAACATGCTACGCGTATGCGCTTTGTGTGCGAAGTGAGCAACCATGCGAAAAGAATGGATGAGGCTTAATCCGACGATCTGTGGTCTCGGTCTCCTGTGGAAGCCTTCGCTCCCTTGAGTTTAGCACACCATCACTAGTAACATGGTGTAACACTATGCTTGGTTCACCATCTTCCTGCCCCCTCTCCCCCATGATACCGTCGTCCCTGTGTCTAGGGTACGCTCTCATGGCTAGCTGTTGGACGGCATGAAGATTGGAGTTCATCTCACTAGCGCAAACAGATCTCTTTGTGAATCTTAACGCATGCATATACGAAGTATATGGCTTTAATCCCCTACCCAACTTGTGCGGACAAGTTGGCATACCATCTACAACTCCTCACAGGTTTTTTGGCCTTTTGACCAAAAACTCTGAGTGACAACCTTTTGGGGTTCCACCCATATGTAGATATACTAGCTATCCTTCGGTTCGGTGCCGATTCGATAGATCATCTTTTCATGATTCACCTACGATTTGTCTTGTACATTTTCGTTAGGTTTTGATTGAGGAATTCTCTGCCAAAGTTTTTCATGACTTAGGCTGATTTTCCGGAGTTTTCATTTTTCGAAAAAATCCTCCAAGTCCCTGGACTTTTGGCCTACGCCTATGAGAATTTTTTCATACTGACGATATACCTTCTCGAGCTATATCCTGTCAAGACACTGGCTTTTCGTCATGTGCTTCGACCTCAGTAATTATTCGAATCCAAAGATGACTCTCGCTTTTATTATCAAAGCGGCTAGTGGTACGCAGAATCTCTTCCACGACATTCTGGTAATTTTCAACCTAGTACTTCATTGTGAGGAACTGCGTGTCGATTTTTCGACATTGTAGCTACAATTTTTCGTTTTTCACCACGAAAAAAGACTAGCTCCGCTTTTCCCCGACTTTTTACCCCTAAAAAGTCGGCCCGGACCGGGACTGCTTATCCGAAGCCGCCCCCGGCACTCTGACTTGAGGGATTCTTTGCCTCCTCTAGTGATTCGCGCGCGTAAGCACCTGATGAGTTTGGCTTCTTGCCAACGAAACGTCCTGCATCGTAGTGTAGCGCTTTTCGAGCTGAACAAGCTCCTCAGCCTGTCGTACGACTTCCCCTAACCCCCGACATAACCCTAACCCTAACCCTAACCCTAACCCTAACCCTAACCCTAACCCTAACCCCGTAACCCCTAACTCGAGCACGGCGCCGAGATCATCTCACAGCCCATCGACTCACGAAGGGCAGTCGGGGCTTCGTATCCGGTCCAATGCGCGCCGCTTCCGATAGGGCCTCCTTGCCGGCTCCCTTGAAGGACCTGCGCAGCGACGCGGGCAAGGGGAGCAGTCGCCCGTAGAACGTTTTATCGTCTTGCAAGTCTAGCCGGAGAAAGTCCGAGAAGCCGGGTACCTCGAGCAATCTCCGACCTAACTTGTTGCCGCCCCCCTTCGTAGGATTCCATACTGATGTTCGGGAGACCGCGTGATGTCCGATGGGCTCGAGAATGTCCTCGAGCAGGGTGCCAGCATGGTCCTCGAAGATGGCCTTCATGATGTTGTGTGTTGGGATGACGGCCCAACACTCCGGATCCTCCATCTTTTGGGCACGAATAGCCTCGTAGTCCAGATCGGGCGCCTTAAATTGTCCGACATGGAGCTCGAGGGATTCGAGCGTATATTCCGGGAGATCTGGCTTGGCCTTGCTCTTTTTGGCGTCGGGCAACTTCTTGGCGTATTCCGTCCCTTCCTTTGTATGCCCAACGAACCACCCAAGGTTCCTGTTCCATTCGGTGGTCAAAGCCCCGATGGTGCCAGGGGAGAACACGGCGAACCAATAGGGGGCCAGTTCCTCGGGCGTGTAGGCAAAGTCCTCACCCTTCTTGGACTTGCCCGGGACGATCAGGCGATGGATGATCTCGTAGATCAGATCGAAGCGGTTATACCTCCACACGCGTTGAGAGCCAGTGCCCTGCACGTCAACGAGACACCTCATTTTTCCGATCTCGGTAATCACACTGTTGGACCATGGAGCGAATGATGGTGGTCAGCTCTTGAACTCTGTAAATAATAACCCCCGAAGCAACCGAGAGAAAGAGAAAACTCACGCGTCCAACATGAAGCGCTCGCGAGTCTCTGGCTCGGTAGGATCGGTCTTGGGAGGGAGACCTTGGATAATGTCGAGTATAGCGTCTCCGTGTTTCGAGGGGAGGCCGAGGAGGCTCATTCGCTCATTGATGGCTTGAAAGATGAGAGCGCCGACCTACGAAGGAGAGCGGACTGACTCAGTAAGGCGCCCAGTGCTGAACAAGTTTCCACACGTCCAACACTCACATGACCTTGACCGAACGCGTGAACACTGCGCCACGTCTCACGTGAAGCGTCGGCAATCCCGCGAAGAGCGAACCAAGCGCCGGGTTCGTCAGACGTAAGGATCGCCTTGAACGCCTGGACCCACTCTGGCGCCATGAGGTGCGGCTTGAGAGCGTCGACCATCGGCTTCTTGAAAGACGGATTGTGGTAACCCATGCTGTCGAATATCGCAATACGAGCTTGTGCCGCCGCAGTCTCCTGACCACGCCCTCCCACCGGCTTCGGGTCGTCCTCCGCGCTTGCAACAATGGAGGCGTGCAGCATGTCGATCAGCGAAAACCCACGGATGTGGTCGGTCTGATTTGAGCCAAAAACGATCTCCTCGCGCGCATCCTTGTCGTCGAGCACTGCGCGGCGGTAGACCTGCAACGACAGCTCGTCCGCAACGGAGACGTCGGGGTGCTCCCGCCTGACGAGGTTCGCGACGCCGAGACGATGCTGGCCGGCGAGGACTTCGAACTTGAACTCGGAACCGAGGGCGACAAACCACGTCGTGACCGCATGAGGATCGATGGCCTTGTTCTTGAGGGCAGACAGGTACATGTTGACGAGCTTCTGTTCGCAAGCCTCGAAGTCCTCATCGGATTCTCCGTCTTCGCGAGCGAGCACGACCTTGATCCAGCGCGAGCGCTCGTGGGGGGCATAAGACCATTGTTTCGGGTCGGGGTCGGCGCACCACTTGGCCTTGAGGCGTTTGACAGCGGCGTCGACCTGCCGCTTGTTGAAAAAGAACGCGCGGGGACCCTCGGCGTTGCGGGGGTTCAACGCGGACACGAAGCAGTTCTCTGTCGCGGCCTGGGGAGGGAGCAGACGGTCAGCTTACATCCCCATTCGCAATATCAGGCTGCAACCATGGGCGGCGACAACGGAGATCACTGACCCTGAAGGCAATACCGTCGTCGTTGATAGCGAAGGCAACGGAGGGGCCGATGCCAGTGAGTGTGATGGGCTTCGCCGGCGCGGCGGCAGGTGCTGCCGCGCGATTGACAACGGTCGTAGGCACAACACTTGAACGGGTGGAGCCGGAATCCTCATCGTTGAACATGATGTGTTGTTGGTCAGAGGGTGGCAAGGGTGAGAAGCAGGAAGGAAACCCAGGAGGCGACGTCGCGATAGGTTAAGAGCCAGGCGGCAACGGGGCGGGCAGCGACCAACCCGCGCGACCCGGTGTGATAAGGCGTGGAGGCCTCTGCTTCTCTGGCCTGTGCTTGCGCACCCGCTTCGGTTGGGCAAAAACTTTCGCGTGAGCGATAAACGGCCTTCCGCGCCCGTTGTTGGGCGCCTCGAGACCGCGCGGAGCCGCATTCCCAAACAACGCATTATGCGCGCCCCTGTTTGCTTCTTACCGTCACCGCGCCCACTACCTCCTGAAGCCCACTTCGACTTTCCGCCTGACAGGCCTGACCCTTTTGGACATTGGTCGTGCAACAACAGTAACCGAGGCCGCTCCAGAGTTTGCTGAGTGAAGCGAAGGTGAGCTCCGTCTACCCACCCGTACGCATGCCCCGGCCCGGCGTGGACGTAAACACCCAGTCCAAAGTCGCGTTCTCTGACCTTTCCAGTGTACGGGATCCCATGCTAATTATTGATGTTGTGTTGACTATGGCTTAGAACCGATTGTAACGGCCTAACCAGTGCGTATGAATACTGTTTTGTTCTATTGAGTGAGATCGAGGTTCGAGCACCCGGGCCACCGGATATCCCGACCAATCCTGGCTCTTTGGTAGTCTCGTCGCGACACCGCGCATCACTGTTTCGTTCTATCGATCGGGATCGAGGTTCGAGCACGCCTGACTCTTGGGTAGACGCGTCGCGGCCCCGCGCGGCCCAGCGTCGCTCTCGTGCTTGCATCAAACGCGGAGCTGCCAGTCGGCCGTCGCGGCCCCGCGCGGCCCCGCGTCGCTCTCGTGCTTGCGTCAAACGCGGAGCTGCCAGTCGCCCGTCGCGGCACCGTGCGGCGTGAGATCAGGATAGGAGTTGTTATCTCAGGCCGATTGTTGACCCTTCACCAAACGTTGTGTGCCCACAGTGTCAGTCCGAGACGACAGCGCCGCAACGGCGACACGAGCGCTGCAATTCACCGACGACGAAGACGACCGCTCGGACGAGGAAGCCGAGCCTGGCCTGCTCAACGGAGCCGCTGGCCACCGCCTGCCGAGGCAGACCGACACCAAGCCGATCACCATCGAAGACTTGCAGCGGTTCAATTCGATACCTCAGCTTCCCAGCCGCATCCATGCCCAGACCAGATTCCTCAGTGAAGAAGGCCACGTTCTCAGGCTCACAACGTACGACGGCCCAAGGCCCTGGGAGCCAGACACCGAGGGAGACGCTCGGATCCGCCAGGTCAGACTTCGCTCGAAACTCTATCTCGACTACATCCTCGCTGTCGGCCTGGCTTGCTTGCCTATCATGCCGCCCGCCACCATGTTCTCTATGGCGCGAGAGATGAAAGTACAGCACAACAAGTGGGCTCTTCGACTTCACGCAAAACCCGCCCAGATTGGTTTTCCGGTGAAGAACCGAACATATCGTCTAGGTGAAGTCACCGCAGGCACACTTTTCTTACTCCTCGCCCCTATCGAGGGTATGGAACCGGACAATGGAACCGAGGACACGTCGCCGACGGCGCAAAAGTCGAAACGGACCGCCGTACTTCCGACTCATGCAGCGGCAATCAAAGCCTACATCAAGGAAGATATCCTTAGCGACAGCGTGTATGTCAACCTCTCTGGTACCCCCTATTGCCTGTTTCACTAATGATCAGAACACATTGTCCCTCCAAAGATTCAACACCGTGTGCGGAGGCGCCCGCATTGACGCGTCCGAACATCTGCTCAACAACGAGAACACTTGCCGATTCCAGAAGCTCTTTCTCGGTAGGTATGGCCGCCTCCGAGCTGCCTTGGGCACGCTTGGTGCGTCGACCGACCCAAGATTCGTGATCATTCGGTATGGGCAAAACATCCTGGTTTCAAATGCGGAACCGCTCGCTGCGCCGCAGACCGCCAACGGCCGCGCCATCAGTCGCCGACTTCTTGACTACTTTGGGAACGCGTTGTCGCCAAAGCTTCACTCGCTCTCTGTTGCCTTTGCAACCAACATAGAGTACGTGCGGCGGGCTTCCTGGCCGCACTGATACGCGCCTCTTTGACTGACGACCTTGTGCACATTTGCAGAGCGTACCATCTTGACACAGACGACACAGACAGCGAAGTCCCCCTTAGCATTCTGTTGAACCACAAAGCCGTCGTTCCCTCCGTTTTCAAGGCCTCGTCTCGGATGGTGCGGCACCCCATCGGATTTTCGGCTGAGTATGGCAACCTTTCGGTGAGTATGGGATACGGGGATGGCGCGAAGATGATCAAAACGTCCAGGTGCTGAAACCCACGTTACGATGGCTAGGGCCCATCCGTGGACGCGGTCATCACCACAGATGTCAACAAGATCAATGAGGACATGCACTCCGAGACGCCCCTGGTCCATGCAGCATCATCGAACCTGTACAACCTCACAGCCAAGGTTCTACGTCCAAGTGTGCAACATTCGCTTGTTGCAACGGGCGCAATGACTGCTGCCTACGGTCACCCCGGTGTTGGCGCTTCTCCGGCGGTACGCGCAACGGTAGACAAAGTGCTCAAGGGTCAGTAAAGATGTGCTCCTTTGCTCAACCTTGTACCCCCACTGATCTGAAAGCCTCGTGTTATGTTTTGTGTTACAGAAATGCGGGAAGGCGTTGTCGAAGAAAAGTTGCGCAAGGAACTTGCCGCGGTCATGTCGAAATCGGAGTCGGTGGGGATGAGGTACGAGATCGTTTTCGACTTTGATCTGAAAGCACTTGACCGGGGAGAGTGTAGATGGCAGTAAGTCTAACCCAAACAAGCATAGACCCGACCGCGTCGGGTACTGACCGCCTCAACGAGCCTGCGCTCTCATCAGCTCAATTTGCAGCAACCTATTGACGCCGACTGCGGTCCTTGTGATGAACAACATCATGGCGATTAGTCAAACGTTTGCCTTTTTTCCGATGGAGGTGAGTGGCATCGACTGTGACCTCTTTTGCTCCCGCTTTGCCATCTTCTGTTGCACATCGACTGTGACCTCTTTTGCTCCCGCTTTGCCATCTTCTGTTGCCCCTCACCTTCAAAGCTGTGGCTAACATCCTCTGTTTGTCCTCTTGCAGCAATTCCCAGGGGTCATGATCGAAGTGATGCAACCGTTTCTGGATATGATCCGCCATCACGGCATGCAGCAGTATGCAACCAAACGCACAAATGTCGGTGCAGCTGAGGTAATCGCACTTTGTGAACGCCTCCTCAACTATTCGATCAGCGGCCATCCTCGCACCATCATGAATAGTTTCAAGAACACCGGAGTTGTGTATGCGCTGCAAACGTTCCGGTTTCCAAGGATTAACCCGGAAATCCTGAATCTCGCAACCGGATTCATCCACGCCACTGCCTATCCTTATATCTCCGATGTTGAAACCGACCTGTTCAGTACCGGCCCTCGCTTTGCGCATGTCAACTCTGTTGCGTGAGTAAATGGTTCGATTTCTTGGCTTACTGAAGCGAGCTAACCCGTTCCACCATCGATCAGGTTTTTATACGGCGATCGTACTGGACTTACCGCATGGCAAGCAGCGGAGCGAAACATGTTCATGCTGGAGATGTGTCAAGCCCATGGCACTAGTGCTATGGACCTTGACTCTGCATCCACTCCGATGCATCTGCAGGCTAAGTTGAAGGTAGCTTGCTTCTTCTAGTCTTCACTTGCTTCACTTGTTGGAACCCTTACAGTACACTGACTAGGGGCCTATCACATTCCAATTCCTCCCAGTGTGTGGTCAACCTTGCGTTGGATAGCATGGTCAGGGAAACAGCTGCATATGTTGCCAAGAAGCTGCGCGAGTTCACCCTCAAGGACGACAAGGAATGTCTGGACGTCTTTGCGGACTTGACCAGTGCAGCGGCGAGGGAAGCCGAAAAGGCGCGACTGTCAATTCTGCGCGAAGCACGACTTGCTGCCATCAACAAATGGGAGAACCAGGGCGTGGACAGATGGTCCCCCTTCGAAGTGAAGCGTCTCATGCTGTTGTTCGACATCATGACACAAGCCCCGGTGCTGGATCCGCAAGCCGTCGTCTCAGGCCAGGTGAACATCTTGGCCGTCAATCAAATGAGGTTGGACAATATCGTGATCAATGGAGAACGTGTGTTTGCGCCCACCAAGGACGGCACCTTTGGAATCACCCATCTAGCCCATTCGATCATGGTGGCGGCGTTCCCTGGTATGGCCAGTGTTGCCGAGTTGGTCAAGACCGTCGGACATGAACGACTGGTCGGTGTCGTTCCAAAAGCGAAATGGCCCGCATCGTTGGCGGAGCTTGGGGAAGTGTATGGCATCTTTCCGCCTGGTTCAATTTCTCACTGCGGTCTGACGTGAGTGAACAACCACTAGTTTGGCTGCAACACCGCCCCCTCTGAACCCCTCATCACTACGCCTGCGGTACGCTGACCTCTGTTCTACTTGTGCGATGTGGCAGACTCTCTGATCAAACGCCGGCCACTCTGCTCTGGGTCATCGAACAGTACATCTCTGATCGCCACCTTGATTACTTTCCGGCCGCATATCCGTGTGGCAGGTCCCAAGCGGTCCCCAACTGCCTTCGCTTCCTGGAAGTCACCGAGCTCCAAGTGCCCGATGTACTGGACCCTACAAAAGACGAGCATGACGACGAGCCCATGCACCCGGCTCGTGATCCCACGGCGTACTTTGGCTTTGACCCCACCAGTCCCACCATGCCTGAACTCCTGGTTGAGATGAAGGAGACAATGCGACACCATATTCGCACGGTGTCAGAGAAGACCAGGAGTGGGGTGGGGACTCCCATTTGGAGGAAGCTTTGGTCGGATATTCTCAATGCGTTCAACTGGGGCAACCCAGTGCACAAGGTGTGTAAGCCTCTTCTTGGTTGAGCAGATGATTCTGTCTGACCCTAAAACCGTTTTGATCTGCAGTACTTTGCTGTTCTGGCCCTCTGTTACAGTGCACCGGAGCGCTCGAGCACCTGGCCAACGGTCAGCACCCAGGTGAAGACACTGCCTGGTCGACCGGTAAGAAAGCTTCTCTAAGGGTGTGATAGGTCACAAAGATACTGAAACGTCCACTAGCAGGGAAACTTCAATGTCAGGACGACCGATTTGAAACCTCCTGTTCCTGGTCCAGACAACAAGCTCAACAGCCGACCTCGGGACCGGGTGGTCTGGGTTTTGATCGGGTTCTTGATGTTTCGACACAGCCGCGACCTGCAGCTTCAGTGCCAGAACATTCAGCACAAACAAGTCAATCAGCTGTTCAGCTCGTTTTCCGAACGTTACTACATTGGGAGTCGCATGTTCTCCCAGGTCAGCAGCACCCATCACTCGAGCACCACAGGGGTTCTTCATCTATTCGGGTCGACCTGCCTTCGCCCTGCCTTTGCTGTCACGGGCGGCAAGAACCGAATTTCCACCACACCGCTCCTACCCATGATCCCTGACAGTCAACTGGTAGCCAAGTCAGTCCTTTCTTCCAGTTCCCTCCAAGGTTGTCTCGGCTAACTGGTGTTGCTAATCCACAGCTTGGCGGAACTTGAGGAAGCTTGGGAACAAGGGAACTACGCCGAACTACTTCGTCCTTTCTACCATGACCAATCACAGCAAATGCTGGATGAGTTTTGGAGTTGATATCGGTCCTCAAGTCCATCTCTGTGACATGGTTGATTGCACTTTCCTTGTTTTGGTTTCTTGTTCACCCCTGAGTGCGTGCTTGACTGTCTTTGCCTTTTGATTTTGTGAAATGACAAATGGTATTGCGATCCTAATCAGCTTTCCAAAGAGAGTTGAAATGAGAATTGGTTTTGCAATCCTAATCAAATGGTATCGCGATCCGAATCAGTATTCCAAAAAGAGTTGATTTTATTGAATGACAAATGTTATTTCGATCCTAATCAGTTTTCTTCCAATCAATAGATGGTATAGCGGCCCTAATCAGTTTTCCAAAGAGAGTTGATTTTATGGGTATTGCGATCCTAATCAGTTTTCCAAAGAGAGTTGATTTTCTTAAATGAGAAATGGTATTGCGATCCTAATCAGGTTTCCAAAGAGAGTTAATTTTATGAAATGATAAATGGTTTTGCAATCCAAATCAGATTGCTTCCAATCAATAGTGTGAAACGGTCACGGCCCCGCGCGGAGCCGCGATGAGATCAAGAGTCTCGGGGGTCTCCCTCTTTGCTGGTGCTCGGCTCCGCCCGGGGCCGCGGACATTGGGACCTCATTCACAGCAATGTGGCTCTTGGTCACTGGACCTAACCCCCATAATTAATCCTAACATGGGGGTACCCCCCCCTCATTACCCTATAAACCTTCTGATATGGCGCCGCGCGGAGCCGTGCACCATTTCGAGCAAAACCCCCTGTTTTTCCTGACTTGGTACGGCGCCGCGCGGAGCCGTGCACCATTTCGAGCTAAGTCTGCGGTTTTGCCTGACTTTTGACACGGCGCCGCGCGGAGCCGTGCACCATTTCGAGCCAAATTTGCGTTTTGCCTGACTTTTGACACGGCGCCGCGCGGAGCCGTGCACCATTTCGAGCTAAGTCTGCGGTTTTGCCTGACTTTTGACACGGCGCCGCGCGGAGCCGTGCACCATTTCGAGCAAAACCCCCTGTTTTTACTGACTTGGTACGGCGCCGCGCGGAGCCGTGCACCATTTCGAGCTAAATCTGCGGTTTTGCCTGACTTTTGACACGGCGCCGCGCGGAGCCGTGCACCATTTCGAGCCAAATCTGCGGTTTTGCCTGACTTTTGACACGGCGCCGCGCGGCGCCGTGCACCATTTCGAGCAAAACCCCCTGTTTTTCCTGACTTGGTACGGCGCCGCGCGGAGCCGTGCACCATTTCGAGCCAAATCTGCGTTTTTGCCTGACTTTTGACACGGCGCCGCGCGGAGCCGTGCACCATTTCGAGCCAAATCTGCGTTTTTGCCTGACTTTTGACACGGCGCCGCGCGGAGCCGTGCACCATTTCGAGCCAAATCTGCGTTTTTGCCTGACTTTTGACACGGCGCCGCGCGGAGCCGCGTTTTGCCTGACTTTTGACACGGCGCCGCGCGGAGCCGTGCACCCTTTCGAGCAAAACCCCCTGTTTTTCCTGACTTGGTACGGCAGTGGCACCATCATGCTTAGAGTGCGTGCCTTTTGATCTTGTGAAATGACAAATGGTATTGCGATCCTAATCAGCTTTCCAAAGAGAGTTAATTTTATGAAATGATAAATGGTATTGCGATCCTAATCTGATTTCTTCCGATCAATAATGTGAAACGGTCCTGGCTCCGCGCGGAGCCGCGATGAGATCAAAAGTCTCGGGCGTCTCACTCCTTGCTTGTGCTTGGCTCCGCGCGGCCCCGCGCGCATTGGGACCTCATTCACCATCATGTGGCTCTTGGCTCACTCGACCTAACCCCATAGTTAATCCCAATATGGGGGTACCCCCCCCTCATTTCCCTATAAACTGATTTCTTCCGATCAATAATGTGAAACGGTCCTGGCTCCGCGCGGAGCCGCGATGAGATCAAAAGTCTCGGGCGTCTCACTCCTTGCTTGTGCTTGGCTCCGCGCGGCCCCGCGCGCATTGGGACCTCATTCACAATCATGTGGCTCTTGGCTCACTCGACCTAACCCCATAGTTAATCCCAATATGGGGGTACCCCCCCCTCATTTCCCTATAAACTGCGTTTTTTCCAGACTTTTGACACGGCGCCGCGCGGAGCCGTGCACCATTTCGAGCAAAACCCCCTGTTTTTCCTGACTTGGTACGGCGCCGCGCGGAGCCGTGCACCATTTCGAGCCAAATCTGCGTTTTTGCCTGACTTTTGACACGGCGCCGCGCGGAGCCGTGCACCATTTCGAGCCAAATTTGCGTTTTGCCTGACTTTTGACACGGCGCCGCGCGGAGCCGTGCACCATTTCGAGCAAAACCCCCTGTTTTTCCTGACTTGGTACGGCGCCGCGCGGAGCCGTGCACCATTTCGAGCCAAATCTGCGTTTTTGCCTGACTTTTGACACGGCGCCGCGCGGAGCCGTGCACCATTTCGAGCCAAATTTGCGTTTTGCCTGACTTTTGACACGGCGCCGCGCGGAGCCGTGCACCATTTCGAGCAAAACCCCCTGTTTTTACTGACTTGGTACGGCGCCGCGCGGAGCCGTGCACCATTTCGAGCCAAATCTGCGTTTTTGCCTGACTTTTGACACGGCGCCGCGCGGAGCCGTGCACCATTTCGAGCCAAATTTGCGTTTTGCCTGACTTTTGACACGGCGCCGCGCGGAGCCGTGCACCCTTTCGAGCCAAACCCCCTGTTTTTCCAGACTTTTGACACGGCGCCGCGCGGAGCCGTGCACCATTTCGAGCAAAACCCCCTGTTTTTCCTGACTTGGTACGGCGCCGCGCGGAGCCGTGCACCATTTCGAGCCAAATCTGCGTTTTTGCCTGACTTTTGACACGGCGCCGCGCGGAGCCGTGCACCATTTCGAGCAAAACCCCCTGTTTTTCCGGACTTGGTACGGCAGTGGCACCATCATGCTTAGAGTGCGTGCCTTTTGATCTTGTGAAATGACAAATGGTATTGCGATCCTAATCAGCTTTCCAAACAGAGTTAATTTTATGAAATGATAAATGGTATTGCGATCCTAATCTGATTTCTTCCGATCAATAATGTGAAACGGTCCTGGCTCCGCGCGGAGCCGCGATGAGATCAAAAGTCTCGGGCGTCTCACTCCTTGCTTGTGCTTGGCTCCGCGCGGCCCCGCGCGCATTGGGACCTCATTCACAATCATGTGGCTCTTGGCTCACTCGACCTAACCCCATAGTTAATCCCAATATGGGGGTACCCCCCCCTCATTTCCCTATAAACTAATCTGATTTCTTCCGATCAATAATGTGAAACGGTCCTGGCTCCGCGCGGAGCCGCAAAGAGATCAAGAGTCTCGGGGGTCTCACTCCTTGCTTGTGCTTGGCTCCGCGCGGGGCCGCGCGCATTGGGACCTCATTCACCGTGATGTGGCTCTTGGCTCACTCGACCTAACCCCATAGTTAATCCCAATATGGGGTACCCCCCCCCCTCATTTCCCTATAAACTTGTAACCCGGTTCGGTGCCGATTCGATAGACCATCTTTTCATCATTCACCTATAAACTTTGCAGGCAAGATTGCCCCTTTGCTCCAGCCAGCCTAGCCATACAGACCTACAGGTGAAAAGATTGACCAAATCAGCCACCATTTGCTTGTCTAATCTCTTGCAGAACAACATATCCATTACTCACCATGGAACACATAATACTTTGGCAGCCCCACCAACTTCCCTCCAAATTTTTTGGCCAACTGTGCAAATCCCTCCGTCTCCAGCTGATGATCGACTGGCCAAGCGGGGAAGATAGCACCCTTGCGATGCAAACCGGCATGAATGAGTGTTGTGCAGCCTCCTACACCGTCGAGGGGGAGAACGCTGGGTGTTTGGGATGTAAAGGGTACCATGTCGGCCATGTTGAGACGCTTGGTCTTGATGTATTCTTCGTAGCCTGCAACATTGAGCAAGGTCGGAGAAAATGAGGGAGCTGAAACTTCTTGAGTTCCCTGAGTTTAGACTCACCTTCGATCAATACTTCCTCCTCATGCAGTGTCTGCTTGAGAGTGGTTGACTCGAGGGTCTCTTGCCAGTTGTTTCGATCGTAAGAGCTATGACAACAAGCAAGTGTCAGCTTCCCGACATCGCACCTCGCCCAGAGACGGAGGAACCAAACTCACCCAAGTTCATTATATGTCTTCCACACGCAGTTCGGGACGACAACGTCGGCCTTCTCGTTGACGCTGTGCTCCAACAACGTCTGCACAAGCCGCTTGTCATACTCGACGACATCCACGTCGATCCAGAGCGCGTAATCAATATCAGGTGTCATCGCCGACGTCAACAACCACGTCCTCGATACGCCCAACATCTTCCTCCTATAGATCTGCCCCCCGAAAGCATGTCTCGCTTTCCCCGCACCGACGATCGTATCCGCGGCCACGGCCTCGAGCTTCTCGGAAGAAGAAGGCATCCTCGCCGGAGCCGGGATGATCCCGCCCATCGCCGCAAGGGCCGAAGGGTCCTCCATCGCGAAATCCTTCCTCAAGACAACGATACGACCATACTGTTGTTTTTTGGCTCGTTTGTACTGCCTCTCGTCGGCGAGTTCGAGCGCTCGCTCATAGGTGCGGTCTTGGCTATCTGAGACGAGGATCGCAATTTGCAACTTGGAGCGTGGGTAGTCGAGCGTGTCGATCAGTTGGAAAAAGTGCCAGATATGTTCGAGCGAGTCCTTCATCGTGCACATGATCTGGTGAAGGTCAGCAACGGTTGGATTAGCACATGCTGATCCGTCTCCTGCTCGGGCACGGCGGAGAAGGAGGCCAAATGTTGAAGGATCCGAACAGACTGACCATGACCGTGGGCACCCTTTCAGTCGAGCTCGCCTTGACGTTGGAAAAGTTGACTGTGATCTTGTCCCCCCTCCAATCCCTCGACATGACTTTCCTGCCCCCCAACTCCCTCTGTCGATCGGGCCCATCCTTCCTCATCCACCAAACAAAAATCAACACCACCGCCGCCACTCCCGCGACGATCCTAATCACCGGGGGACCTTTTTTCTTGGATTTAGACGAGCCGTCGTTGTAGACATAAGGTTCGAACTCGTTGCGGAACCCTTGGGGTGAGTTGTGACGACTGGAAGGGAGCGCCGGACTGCCGCCATAGCTGTCGTCGCCACGACGCCGCCTCGACGTCGCGAAGTCCGACAACCGTCGCAGCATGGTTGGTCACTATGTACAACGCGAGCCTGGGCGACCAGACGAGACCGAGGCGGGCGGAGGCGAAACGAGTGAGACGAACGCGACGCAGAGGATGGGCGGAGGAGGAGAGGGGATTCGATCGGCCCGGGGACTCGACTCGTGCCCTTCGAGCGGCGCATGCTTCGAGCGCGCATGCTTCGAGCGCGCATGCTTCGAGCTGCTTCGATTTTTTTGATTTTTTTTTGACGCGGCACGTTGCTTTAATTCTTGGTATTCTGATACTCTATTTCTGCAAACGTGGGCTAACCGGTAATTTGTTCACCGTTCCTTTATCATATATTTAGATACAGTTTCAAACACCCTCTGATGGGCTTTGGAATATTTCGCATCACCCTTGTTGGGCTTCTATCTGCTTATTTCCTCAGAGTGGCGACTGGAGATGCTCCTTCACTTATGTGGTGATTGTTTCTTAGGCTCCAGTAAACGGGCGCGTTTGCAGCATATCCTCTTGGGACCTGGCCATAAGGAGGTTGTTAGCCATCCTGTTCACATGTTGTGTTATTGGTGAGGAATGAACGTTCGACTGTGAGTCTTCGTTTCGAATTGTGGCTGGCGGGGCAAGCGCGCGCGCGCATTTGAGGATTACAAATTTCTAGCGCGCCATTGACCCTATTGTAGGTGTATTCGGCCGCAATGCTTTGGCCAAGACAAGACACCCTGGCAGAGCCCAGTAAAGTGTCAGCGCGTCAGTCGACTGCAGCCTGTCGCCGCGGCTTTGTTCACAGCGGCTCCTCGCCCCCCCCCTCGTCCTTGCACCCCTCTCTCCCTTGTCCCGTGATTGTGGTCGTCAGCGTCGTCGTGTCATTCTGCTAGAGCGTTGACTCGCCAGGCTCAGAAGGGGTCACTGCTCTTTCGCTCTCTCTCTTTTCCTTCGACTCGCCGCTCGCTCGCTCCTTGAACCACGCTCTCTCACCGTGCGTCAGTTGCGCGCGTGTCGGCCCGTCCTCGCGTCCACCCAACACCGAACGCGCGCTCCCCAACTCGGAACATTCGCACCAAGCTCACCCGCGACCACCATCTCCAGCCAACTCCTCCTCAGCCCCACGCCCAAGCCCCATCCGAGCCCCTCCGAGCCGGTCTCTCTCTCTCTCTCTCTACCACCACTCTTGACGAGGCCCAGTACCCGGTAAGACCGACACGGATCACGAACACGTCGAGATGTCGGCAGCTGCGTCGGAACGCGTCGCCAGCGGCGACCATGCCGGTGCGCCTCGCCACCATTCGCTCTCAGCGACCATGTCCGGCGCCATCCAGCAGTCTCAACAACAGGCTCAGCAACAAGCCCAACAGCAGCAGCAACACCCGTCGGGTCTGTCGTCGCTCCCTTCGCGTCCCCCCGGTTCAGCCGACGCAGCGCGCGCACGGGCAAGCATCGACGCCGTAGGCATGAGCGCCACTTCCTCGTCCAACACGCTCCGTGGCCCCCATTCCCATGCCAGTCTTATTAACACCTCGACGCCCAACTCGGCCGGTGGAGGGAATTGGAACAGGGCGCGACCGGCGAGCGATTTCCTGTCGGCAAGTCATGCCGCGTCGATGCATCAGCACCCAAACTTGGGCAATATCGAATGTGGGTTCGAAGCCCCTGTAGCCGTTGTGATGAATCATGTTCAGAAACTGATGTACAGCTAGACCCCTTCTCGCGCAGCCGATGGTGAGCTTGGCAAACCCACGTCGAGGGACACCCCCCGTCGTGCCTCCTGTTTCATCGGCCGAGTCCGAACCAGCTGACACCGAGACACTTGTCATCCTGTCTCACACAGCTATTGACCGCTGGTTCGAAGACCTAAAGCACTACGAAACAACGCTTGAAGAAATGGCCGCGGCCTCGCTCGATTCCAACTTCAAGGAAGAACTGTCAGCTATCGAGCAGTGGTTCAGAGTCCTGTCCGAGGCCGAACGCACCGCGGCGCTCTACTCGCTGCTGCAGTCGTCGACGCAGGTGCAGATGCGCTTCTTCATCACCGTGTTGCAGCAGATGGCCAGGGCCGATCCGGTCACGTCGCTTCTCAGTCCGGCCAACCCGAATCAACGTCAGTCTGTGCTGTTCATCTGCCCAGCCCTCGATTATTGTGGCTCATCGTCCACGCCCCTCTCTCGTGCTCGCAGAATCGATGGAGACCCAAATGGAAGCGAAAGTCGCATCACTCAGTCTCAAAGGATCGACCTCACCCGCCGTGCGTCAGTTCGCGCGTCAATCTCTCGGCGAATCCTACCTCTCGCCTCACTCGGCCACGAACCCCTCCGCGTCTGCCCCAGGACCCCCTTCGCCCACCGCTGTGAACTCGGACGACCCGACCGCCGCAGCGACCTTGGCGAATCAGCGTGCCAAACTTAAGGCCACCTCCCGTACTTCGGCTCCTGCGAACCTCCTGCTGAGCGCCGGATACGATGCCAACAAGTCAACCTCGTCGCTTTGGTCGGAGAAGGAGACTTTGCTCGAACGACGATCGCCTTCGCCCGGCGATCGCCCTCGATCAACCGGCTCCAATCATCTTAGCCCTAACGTGGCCCATCCGAATGGCGCGCACAGCGGTTTGCACCTGTCACACTCTACGGGCCCTCCGACGACGACCTCGTTCCCTCGCTCCTCGGGTGTCGATTCCGACATTCCTGAACTCTCACCCATGGTCGGTGGTTCTTGGGCTAGCATGGTCAACACGCCCCTCGTCCCCATGTTCGGCAAACCGGGTGTTGAACCGGGCTCGCTGATGGAGCCGGGCAATTACGGCGGCAACTCGCCCAACATCGGCACCAACACGTGGTCATCGAGCGGCCGCGTCCACAACGGTTCTGTCTCACCCGTTCTGCTCGACAATGACGTGCGCAAGTTCCGTCGCTCGGCCCGTATCGGCGGAAGTGGTGTTGGTGGATCCCCTTCGGGCGCAGCGATCTCGGAGGGAGCCTTGTCGGGGATGTACGGCGATCGAGCCGGACCTCGCAGTCCAGCAGGAACAGGCGCGAGTCAGTTCAGCTCGATGCAACAAAATGCCATTAACCTCGGGCTCGCTGGTCTCCAGCAAGCCCAACAGCAGCAACACCATTCCTCACCCGGTCTCGGTTCGTCGCGTCTCAATTCGTCCGGCGCGCTTAACTCACCCGGCTTGATCGCGGCGCAAGAAGCCGCCGTCGCGGCGCAGCAGAACTGGCGTAACGGGTTGGGCGTCACGAATGCCGGCTTAGGAGTCGGTGCCGATACGGGTCTTTCACCTTCGCTCGGCTCGACGGAATTCGGGACGAGCGGCGGCGGCGGACAGGCGTCGACTAATGTCCAACTGGCGAATTTGTTGGCTTTGCAGCACCAGATGATCCAGCAACAGCAGCAGATGCAGGTGTTGAGCAACTTGGCCGCAGGTGGTGCGTCGTAATACTCGTTCAGATTGTGCTGGCTCATGCTGACTAGACTCGCTTTGGAATTGAACGTCTGCAGGTATGGGACTCTCGCCGGTGCAGATGATGCACTTCCAACAACAGCAACAAGCGCTCCTCTCCCCTGGAGGTCGTAACTACGTCCAGATGAGTCCGATGAGTTTCGGCAACGCCGGTTTGGGAATGAGTGAGTACAACGTGCAAGGCAGCGCGCAATGATCGCACGAGGAATGCTGATCGGTCTCCTCTTTGCGTTCATCCTCAGATGGCAGCAACCAAGCCCGTCGTTCACCCCGCGTTGATCGCTCCCCCGCAACGCCCGGCTACCCCTCTTCAAAAACCTCGACTCCGAACCCCGGTGCCTCCGCAACTGTCGCTGGCTCCGGAGTGAACCCTGACGAACCCCTCGACATGGCCCTTCTTTCCGACATTCCCGTGTGGCTGCGTTCGTTGCGTTTGCACAAGTACACTTCGACGTTCGAGGGTTCGAATTGGAAGGAGATGGTCATGCTGGATGATGAGGGGTTGGAGAAGAAGGGCGTCGCCGCGTTGGGCGCAAGGAGGAAGTTGCTCAAGTGAGTGACGTTGGGGTTCTTATCGCTCGCTCGGGCAGCGAGCTCATACGTATCCCGGATTTTTGCTCACAGGGTCTTTGAAACCGTGCGTCTCAAGACGAACATGGCTCTCCCCGGCGACGGAGCGTTGAACGTCGACGATCATACCTCGACGCGTTCCGTCTCACCGAACACTGCCGATGGCACGAGTCCTGATCCCGACCATGGCGACAAGAATGGCGAATGGGATCGACTGAGTCAGGCCCCGAATGCGGCGAGACGAGGATGGTGAACATCTCGCTTGTCGATCGCTTCTCTCGACTCGTGCCTCCGAAAAGGTCTACCTCCCTACCTCGAATGTGCGTACGAATACTCACACATCTGTTATGACGACTTCTCCTTCTCGTACCCCATCTCGGCTCCTCACGTGTCCATCCCGCGATACCTCTATGACCCTCAACACGACCCGTGCGTACTCTTTCGGGTCTTTCGCTTTTTTGTTTATATTTCCGTTTTGTGCTATCTTTCTCCTAAAGCTTGTGCATGTTCTCCCCCGGTATTTTCGGCCTTTTACTATTTTATTTAGGTAAAGGGTTTTAGTGTGATGATGCATCCTCGTTCGTGTTTAAATGAATACTCCTCTTTTTGTACTGTCTGGATCGACGTTTTTGGGAGAGACCCGAGTGACTTTTTGAGTCGTCATGAGGGCGACGCCTCGGGCAGGGATATGAATGATACATGGCATTGCATTTGAGCTTTCATCGTCGAAAGAAAAAGACGGTAAAGAAATCCTTCGCGCCCATCAGCAAACCCCCGATGGATGTGCACTCAGGAGCCTCAAACACACCCTTCCTCAACTTATTTTCGCGGTCTACTGCACCGGTCCAATCATGCTCTTGTCGCTGTCCCACCCTGAGCCTTCAGTTGTTCGGCTTGTTGCGCGTTCATGCGATCTTGTCGGAGTTGCAGGAGCCTTCGTTCTGAGACGTGAGAGCACGAGGGACAAGTCGATCGAGTCAATGGTCGCAGCACTCTACGTCATCTCAAGACGAGAGTGGTCTGGACGTACTATTGAAATAATCGACCTGTATCACCAGACAGCCCAAACGAAAATGATCAGCAACCCCCTCTCAAAGCCGTCCTACTCGCGGCCCAGACCTACCCAACTCTGCGCACACCGCCCTTCATACCCCTCCCTCTCGCCTTGACAAACCCCCTTCTCCCTCTCGGACCCAGGAACGATGACTCCATTCTTCTCTAGACATCCGAAATAGGCATCGCGATGATCCCAACAGGCTTGACGAGCTGATCGGTCGGGGATCGAGGAGGGGGAACCGGCGGGGAGCGTGGAGGTGAGGGTGGATGCGGTGGATGTTGAGGCGGGGGAGGAGGAGAATGGCCACATTGTATGTGCGGGCTCTTTGATGTGTAGGGTGCGGTGCTGTGTAAGGAGAGAGCGGCGGAGGCGTCGACGGAGGAAAGCACGAGAGCGCGCCGCTCTGCACGCCGTGACTTTGGCGCGAGCTGGGCACTACTTGAGCTTCGCGACAATACCGCCAGCCGTCATTTCACGAGCGAGAGGAAAGAGCACGTGACTCGGCATCTTTGTAGACAGGACATAAACTTCTCTTGAGACTCAACCGGATCGAAACCCCTGTATTACTTCACTGCTAGAAATGAACCCGGTGTGAGTATCGGGGCTCGTCTCTCGCCCGACCCAGCACGACCCAGCACGACCCAGCACGACTCGACGGTCAGAGTCAGCTAGCCCCGAGCCTCAATGTGGGGCCCAGACTGGTTCACCGGCTTCAAGGGAGCGGAAAAACGCAAGTATTGTTATGCCCGTACGACTTCTGAACGAATGCACCGCCATTCTCAACACAGACGAACCTCACGCAACTTTCACCCTCTCGCCTATAGGCAAACCCCTTCAGCACACGTTTCCTGGAAATGAACGGTGGTGAAGGACCGCGACGCGCACGCACAGAGGGGTTGTTCGCTTTCGTACCGAGACAACTTGCTTGATCGTCGTGAGTGGTCTAGCTTCCCTCGAACCGAATTTAACGAGTGTCGAACGGCGGATGAGGTGTCGGATTTAGAGAAGTCGTACGATTCCCGTCAGGAGATTGTGTAACATCAGGATTGAAACCGGGTTAATTCGGTGCATGACAGAACTTGGTCTACTAGCGCTTTGCAAAGAGCCGACCGAACAAGCGACCCCTGAAGAAGTACGTGCGCAGCTGACACACTTTTGCCACGCTCGAAGTACTCGTCTATATTGGCTCATACTTTTGCTATCGCTCGAATCGGAATAGGAAGCCCTTGGATCGTGTTTAGTGCCCACGTGTGGTACACTACGAGACTATGTGCAGCTTGCACCGACGCTTGGAGCCAGGAGATCGCCGTCGCGGTGCTGAAACGAACGGACCAAGACATCGGTGCGCGTCAGAGTCGTCACGCGACGCCAGACAGACGACGACTGGCCGAGCGCCTTTCTCACGATGAAAAATAAGGGCCGATTCGGAAATCGCGACTCCCTAGCTTGTCGCTCTTCCCTTCCCTCCCCACCACCTGCCGCGCCACTCCTCAAGAAGCCCATGTGCTTCAGAACAGCATCATTTTCGACGTAGGGACCGCTTCAACTTTTTCAGAACGAAACCTTCAACTCTAAAGAGCTTCAGGAATTATAAGCTCAGCTCCTGAAACTGTTTGGATACCGTTGCCGTTCTCCGGCAACTCGTAGTTATTCACCGTACCAGTGCAAGGCAGAACATTTGACGTAGCTGTGTTTCGCTCCCTCTCGGGTCCCTTCGGAATCGAGTTTCCGGCTGATCACGGAGATGATGGACACCAGGGAGGCGTACAGCCAGTAATTTTGGCCGATTTCATGATTAATTTACCGCTTGGTTTCTGTACCCACCTGGCCGTGCCGCTGGGTGCGCTTGCGTCGGAGCCGAGGCCGTCCGTCACTTTCGAACCTCGAGCCCCTTTCGTTAGTTCACGTTTCGGCCCTCGAGCCGATACCGACCTGCGCTGGCAATAAGAGGCGCTAAGCCGAGAGAAGACACCGATGTTTCATCAAGGGCTAAAAAAGCGGGTGGCCTCTTAGCGACGCCGATCTAACACGTACCCCTCGAGCGAACTCAGAAGCCTTGCAGGCAGCACCGACCCGGTCAGCACCGCATTGGGGATTTTCAGGAGACCTCGCCACTTCCTGTTCTCGGGCATTCGTGCGTGAACCTGGTGATACGAGCAGCTGGCAAACAGTAAAACACAAGCTTATGAGCGCCAAATCGAGATTCACTTGTGACCGTTCTTCGTTGGCGTGAGCGGATGACTACGCGGAGTCGGAAAGCCGAGCGGAGCAAAGCAGGTTTCCACTAGCTTAGGGGGGGCGTCTCTAGCGGTCTCTAGTGTTGTCTTAGTTAGATAATGGGCTGATCCGATGCAGAGCCAAACGTCAGAGTTGATCATTAGACACAATGAGAGATGAATACGCTAGTACACACCTGATCCGATGCAGAGCCAAACGTGAGGAAAAGACCCAGTCTGGCGCCCGCGGGATCAGGCCTATCAAATTCTATTCACTCGCGCGTACGCCGCACAGACCTCCTCGACCGCTCGCCTCTCCTTCCAACTGTCTTGTCTCCAGCGTTGTCTTCAAGCACAATCGAGGCTTAAAACGACAAACTGGCCTCTCTAAGTCAATGGACCACGCGGACGCTCTTCAATGAATGATCATTGGTTGTTCCGAACGTTTGCGAAAGCTGAATGAAACGAGACTGGGGCACACGTCTTTTCTTCTCTCTTCCTCACATCGCTCATTCCCTCCAAACGCGTCCTCAACACATTCCTCTCGGAAGTCATCATGCGCACCACCTTCTTCAATATTGGTCTCATCTGCTTTGCCTTTGGTGCCGCAGCTGCTTTCCGCCCCGAGGACGGCAAAGGGATGAAGTGAGTCTCGGCAGAGCTCTCGCCCTCCCCCACGTCTCGGGGGACCGATAAATCCCCTCCGCTGAGGCCGCTCATCGTTACGTTACCGACTCCTACAACTCACCTTTGTCAGCGACATCAAGCAAGGCTTCGTGCCCAAAGACCCTTGCACTAAAGTGAAGGCGACTTATCAGTAAGTCCATAGCGTATATCCGCAAACCCGCAGCTTGCACTGACCGCCGCGCACCGCCGTCTCCTCTTGCACGCACTTCGTCGCACTTCGTCGCACCGGACCCTCCTTTCAGTGAATGCACCTAGTACGTGCCAACGAGGGTGGTGCCCCAACTCGCTATCATGCATTTCGCTAACCACCTAGCACGGTGACTCCCACTGCCAATCTCCTGGTGTCGCCCAGCCCGAATTCCTGGAAGAAGTCTTGCGAGGAATTCCAACGCCTCATGGTCAACTTCCCCTCATGCGCCCTCAAACATCCTCGGAGGTATAGTGATTCCTTACTCATCACAACGCCGCAAAACGTCCGGGTGTACGATCTGACACCTCGTAATTTACTCTCTCAGCATCGAGAAGGACTGCTGCACGATCAAGACCTAATAGGACCAATATACCCTTTGACCGTCTGCACCGCCCGTCTCGGCACTCGTCGACGACCGTCCTCCATACGGCCCGAACTCGACCAATCTCTAGTCGCCAGGTCGGGGATTTGAAAAGTTCTTCTTGATTGCTACCTCATTGCTCACTTTGCCATCTGCCTCTACCGGTTCCATAGCCTATGGCTTTCTCTACATCATCACCCAATTGCGTTCTGGTTGAAAATCCACATCACTTCACTTTCCAAATTCGCCGAAAAGAAAACAGCTCCAATTCCATATGGCCTATAGAGGCCCCCCCTTTCAAAGCCCCCGCTCCACAAAACTCCTCACAACACCCTCCAAACTGACCTCATACTCCCTCAACTCGACCTCCCCACGCTCCCCCACCACCGTATTCGGTTGCACAAAGATCTTCCTCGGCAACTTGCTGCTCAACACCACCGGCCTGAGGTTGACAATCCATTCCTTTGACGGGGTCGTAAGTTTCTTGAAGAAGGCTGTCGCGCCCGGTCCGTCGCCCGTCGATTTGAGAATTTGGAGGTGGAGCAACAGATCTAAGGAGATTGCGAACACCCCAAACAGTTCAGCGTTCTAACGATCGTGGCCTGAGAAGAATTTGTGATGACCCACCTCCCAGGACCTTCTTCCCCCTCTCGAGACACGCCTGACGATCGACCCTGGCGTACGCGTCGACGAGTTTCCCCTGCGCGTCAAGCTTCTTCTCGAGCGAGACGATGCCGTGCTCCATCAGCCAATTGGTGATCCCATGTCGAGCCCTAAAAACAGATACATTCGAGGAAAGTAGTCTCAGCTCGTACTCAAGCACGCATCCGCGAGCTGGGGCCCAGATCCCGCACTCACTCCATATGCGCCTGCCCATGTCTCCCCGTCCCTGGATCATACCATTCAAGCGCCTTGACCCCGGCCCTGGCCATGCTCAAAAACGTATAATACACCAAATCCTCCCTATCCCCTTGTTCGCTAATCTCAAAGATCTCTTGAATCTCGCGATTACTCGCCAGATAAAGGGCCACGGCCTCGGCGCGACACTCCTCCATGGCGCTCGAGACGGGCCCGATGCGTGCTCCGTACGTCTCGCCGGGTTGGTACCATGATTCGATGGGTTTATTGGTGAGGGGGTTTAAGACGGTGTCGCAGTCAAAGTTGAGCGAACCGTCGGGACGCGCTTGGAGGAGCTTGCCGGTGCCGTGTCCGAGGAGCTGTTCAAGGCGCGAACCAATCACGACATCAATTCTTACTTGAACACATCCCAAGAGGCCGTGAGTCGTCCTCTACTCACCTCATGGTTACAGACCTGCACCTCAAAGCAGCGATCGACCCACTTCTCATACCCGTCCCTCTCCTCGGGCGCAATAAATGTCAGCACCTCCCCCGCCGCCTTTGCCGCCAAGATATTGACCAACGACACATTCTTGAACCCATCCTTTTCCCTCACATCATGATAATTCGGGATATTGATGCCGGCGGGGATACCACCCGTCGCGAAGGAGAGGATCTCGAGGGCGGTGAAGTCGGGCCTTTGGAAGGTATCGACTTCGAACGACTTGCCCCAGGGAAGGTCTTGGATTAAATGAGGGGCCTTGTCGACGAGGATGCCAAATTTCTTGCTTTGCTGTAGATCAGGCACAACGAAAGAAGACAAGAGGTCCATCAGCTCTGGACTCACTCGACACTCTGCGCACGTCCACAAAGACCCACCTCCTTGTTGACAACGGCGACAAAGCCCTCAAACTCGGCCCTTGCGCCAAAAGGATCGACATAGCTCTCAATGAACCCAATGTAACTCTCCACTACCGGTCCCTGATCCTGGACCCATTTCCTCGACCCATCCTTGTGCTTCTCCAAATCGCCCGTCCTGAAACTGGCCTCGTAGTCACGCAGCATCTTGCTCCTGTTGTCGTTACCAGCATACTTGGCGGCGTCGAGAAGGCCTTGGTTGACCTTGGCGAGTGAGGTGGCGTAGTCGCCGCCTTCGATGCGGACCTTGAAGCCGAACTTGGAGCTCTCCAATTCGGCAGGGTACGAACTCGGTACGTCCTTGGTCGTCGACGCAAGCTTCAAGACCAACTCCTTGTCCGAAACCTTGATCAACCTCGTGTTGAGGGTCGAAATGCCCTTTTGGTCGCACAGGTTCTGAACCTCGTCGACCTGTTCGTCCGAAGGAGCGGGGTCGGAGGGGTAGTAGTTGGACAGATGGCCCGCACTGGGTTTACCGATGACGAGTTGCGAGACGGGCGAGAGGGCGTAGATCTCTTGCTTGGTCTGGAAAGTTCAAAGCCAAGATATTCAACGGTCGCGCCCCTTTGGGAAGCGTTGACGGCTCATGTTTTGCCCTGATCATGCTCACCTTTTCCCACAGAGCTTGAACGTCATCCCTCCTCTCGGCGGCAGCGACGACCTTTTCGAATATCTCGACGTCAACGCGAGGGATGAACTTGGTACCACCAAAGCTCTTGAAGTGGGCCAAGTTGCTCAGGACCTGCTCGAAGATGAATGCCCAAGGTCAGCTCTCTCGAACACGCTCTCCCCTGCTCACCTCTCACTGACCTGCGCCGAATAGGCCAACACGTCGTCCCAGTCCTTCTCCGCGACCTGACTGTTGTCTTTCATCGCCTTGAGATCGGCCAACGTGGAATGATCGTTCCGACTCGAAAACATGGCAATGATAAGATCAAAGATGGCTTCGGCATGAGGGGAGGTCTGGGCCATGATGATCCTGGCTCCGGCCCACGACGCGAGGGAGAGGTGGTGCGAGTAGAGTTCTGTGAGGGCGGTATTCTAGTCAATGAGTCCGATCACTGGAGAGGACTCGCGTTTCCGAGCTGCGTGCGACCCTACTGCGGCGGTGCGTGTGCAAGCAAGGATGTGGGTATACCCCACGTGGCTTCTGCTCGCCCCGGCGTGACCCCCTGGTTCTAACATCCCTCCTTCATCGCAACGTCATAAACCAACCACTCACTCTCTTGCTTGGTCAACGCCTCGAACGCGTTGCCGATGCCCAACGAACACACGGGCGGATTCTGATCGGCCAAGAAGCGCGTATCGCCATGCGCCGACGACGCCGTTGCAGCAGTGGAAGCCATTCTGTTCAGAGTGAAGGCGCGTGGGGTTGCTGGGGTGTGCTTGAGGTATGAAGTGGATGGGGTTCGCAAGGAGGCGATGCGAGGCCACATGCACGGTGGTGTGGGAGTGTGGGGAGGGAGAAAGCGGAGCACGCGTTGGGCTCGGTATGGACCTCGTGGTCTCCCGATCGCGCCTTCAGGGCTTTTTCAGGGGCGCTCGTTGCCGAATTACCTCAGCCACCGGACGCGTGGTATCTCGACTGCAAAATCCGAATGTATTTGGTCACATTGATTTTGCCATTTTCTTTTTTCTTTTTTTTCTCTCTCTTATTTTTCCTTGCCAGAAACACCGCTCGATCCGTGTACCGATACCCTCAAATGGGAAGAATGAAACGGTGGGGAGCATGCGCTCGGACCTCCTCGGCGCGCGTCGTGACTCGGCGGTGACGAGGCGGCCACCTGCCTTCTTCCCCCGCACCTCCGCACCGCGCCTACGTCTCACAGTCACCACGACCCTCCAGAGTCTAGGCTCTCGGTCTATTTCCCGCGACATCGATCGCAGTGACCCAGTCCGAGCGCAACCTCGCCTCTTGGATTGAACCTCTGGACGCGTGGTCTTTCGATCGACCACCTCAACACGAGCGCTTCCGTCTCGTCCCTCTGGCAGCGACCGGTCTCGCCTTAGCGACCTTTCACGATGGACGATCCGTACGATGAAGTAAAGTCGTAAGCACAGGGTCCAGTCGGCCCCATACCCTCCCGCTCGCCCGCTCGCCTCCCCCACCTTTCCCCATCCACGGTGCCTGCTCCTCACTTGCGCAAACTAAACACCCCCCACGCCCCCTCTCCCCCTCCCAAACGAAATCAGCGAGGTCGAATTCTCCCTACAACACCTCTCGACCCTGCTATCATCCTACGCCCGCCTCGTGCGCACGCCCTCGGCCGCTCCGGACGACCTCTCTTACGCGCACTCCGAACTGCTCGCCCTCCTCTCCGCCTTGGACAACGACGTCCAAGAGTTGCAAGAGGCACTAGATTTAGTCGAACAGGATCCAGTGATGAGTACTCGGTTGGGGTTGGGTAAGGGGGTGTTGGCTCAGAGGAGGAAGTTTGTCGAGAGGGTCATGGCGGAGATGCAGGTCAGTCCACAACGGGCGTCGATCGAGGGGATAGCCAGCATGCACAGGACTGACATTGGCACGATCCGCATTCAGACCGCAAGGAGACAACTCGCCACATCAAACGGGCGATCCACAAACGTGGGTCCTGATAAGCACCCACTACCTCCCTCCGAGTTTTCGACGACTGAATCCCCCTGTTCTCTCACCCACAGATGTCCTCCAGATCCCGGTCCCTAAACACTCACGCAACAATACAGAACCCCCTATCATCCTCCACAAGAACAGGCAAAGGCACACCCTACCGCGACTCACCCTACGACGGTCCGACAACTGGCGAAGGGGACGAAGATTCGGACCCGAACGCCGATTTTGAAATGCAGCACCAAACTGTACGTAGACGGACATGATCAACTCGGGACCGGACGAGCGGCAAAATTCACAGTCTGACCAGTCGTAACTCTCGTTTTCTGCAGCTCCTCATCGAACAACAAGACCAAACCCTGACCTCCATATCGGGAACCGTCGAACAACTGCGTTCCCAAGCCTGGGCCATGGGACAAGAAGTCTATGACCAGAACGCGTAAACCAACCCCCTCCTTGGAACAAGTAGAACATAGCCCTTCTAAACCATGAGCTGATCGTATGTTTCATCTTCGGGTACTTACACAGTATGTTGGACGAATTGGATCGACAGGTCGACGCGACGGGGACGAGGCTCGAAAGAGCGCAGAGGAAGATGGATCGGTTCATCAAGGCGAATAAAAGTGCGTTCAACGAGACGAATGTTGTCGCTTAGAGTTCAGTTTCAAAGTGAAGGGAGCAACCTGATGTTCTTCGTCATCTTTGTCTGGGTTCCCTCTAGGCTCCCCCTCCTCCTGGGCCGTCTTTGGCCTCATCATCATCCTCTCGATCCTGCTCTTCATCATACTGTTCCTCTGAACATCTTCTAAACCAGCCTCAGCGAATCCGATTACTCGTCAACGGCCTCGAATAGACATTCGAGCTGCTATTGGACCCAATCGCATCCTAGCCGTTGATCAACGCACCTCGACGCCTCGACCCATTTCTTGACACTGTGATCCTTCGTGCCCTTCCCTCACTCGCATTTTGTTGTATTCTACGCAATCGGAACATCGAAATAGTATCGCTATCACCCGTACTGTCACCTCTTAGCACGCCGCAGAGTTGAGCATCCGACGATAAAGGGGCGAACGCAGAGAGATCCGTGTGCTCGGAGCGCGCGGCTGGGTGGGTGGTGACAAAGGGGTCTTGAGGCGCAGCGACGGGGATGAGCGACGAGCGTTCGGAGACAAGCAGTTCGCATTAGGAGCGCTATAGATGTGTCACGTCACGACATGATTCCAATCCAGGATCAATGTACTCGACCCATGTCACTTACCGCCCCCTCATCTCGACGAAATCCATCGGCAATAACAACCGCACCATCGCTCGAGCGCGCTCGAGCCCCCTTTTCCCCTTGTTTCAGCCTCGATCACCCCTACTCACCATCGCACGGTCCACTCAAAGGGGCACATAAGCGTTTCACTGTATTCTTAACCTATCCCTGCCGGAGAAGAAAGGGAACTCTCAGCGCCCGACCTTCCTCCTCGTCGCTTGCCGGAGGCGCTCCTCGCCTCCGGCCCTGGAAAGCGCTCCGTGCACGACGATGAAACGATGCGCTTCCCCTTGAAAGGGGGTGGGGGGGGGGGGGGGGGGGGGGGGGGGGGTATTTTCTCGCTTTCCCCCAATCGAATTCCTCTTTGCTCACCTTTCGTATCATCGCTTCCAAAACCGCTGGTCGGTACATCACACTTGAAACACGATCTCATTTCTCTACTCGTCACCACCTCGAAGAAGAATCATGTCCCTTCCTTTCCTGCGCACCTTCTTTCGAGCGCTCGTCCCGGCCGCACCCCTCCCTCGTCCGGCTGTCATCCAAGTCCCGCTCCCATCCCATCTCCCACCCCGAAGGACCTACTTCACGCCTAATTTCAACAACCCTCTCAAACCCGAGCCCGTCCCATTCTTCACTTCCGTCTCTCATCCCTTCCTCCCTCGGCGACATTTCCACACCTCCCCATGTCCCCTTTACGCACGCCCAACAATGCTCCCCCGATCTTCCATTATCGAGCCCCAACAACGGAAGAGTATCGAGGAAAGGATCGATGGCGATAGGGGTATAGTCTGGGCCAATGCGCGGTGGGTGTTCAAGAAGCGGGTGAGTGAAAATTCTTTTGGCCGCGTCCCCCGGAATTCGGGTAGCGAAAGCCTAACTCGGTTTTCTCATCGGGTTCGTCTCAGGTGGTCGAACGCAGCGCAACACCCGCTCCGACAGCCATGTCATTATCATCGACGATCAACACGTCGCAGCTTCCTCCACCCACCCGCCGCGCAATAAAGCCTCCAACCGATCCTCCTTGCTCCAAGCGTTATTCCGAGTACACCCTAACCGCCGCGCGACGCCGCCGTCGTGCAAGATCTCGTTCTCCATGCAAACCTCCCCCTTCCACGAAAGCCCCCTCTTCTGCTCTTGATATACCTCCACCGGCCAAAGGGACGATCGCAGTCCTGCCGGATTTGGTCAAGGCGGTACCAAGGAGGACCGAGCCTGTGCGCGCGTCGTCGAAATCACTTTCCGCGGGCGGGGAGAAATCGACTGAGCACCAGGCGCCGACAATACGAGCTGCAACGGCCAAGATGCGGAAGCAGGCTTGCCCGGAAGCTACCCGAACTCCTCTATTCCCTCAAGCCGATCTTTCACCAGCTGCACCCACCTCCCATGTCTCATCGTTCTTTGACTCGAACCGGTCCCACCTCGCGCGCGCCGAACTAGTAGCGCCGGCGCAGCCCCCTGTTCCCTCCCGCTCCTCCGCGCCCGAGGTCTTCCTCACCCCTGTGCCAACACCTGATGGCGCTCAAATCAAACCCTTACGGACCTCTCGTCCATCTGCAGCCTGGAAGACCCAAGTCCTGTATTCCCAACAAGCCCACCTCCGCCTCGCGCAACTGCACCACTCCCTACTGACCGTGCACCACGACCGCCTCCCCAACCGCCCCACCGCACACGTTCCCAAACTCGCGCACGGTCCTTCCCTACCCGCAAATCTCAACCGCCTCGCTTTCTTGTCCCCAAAGACCAAGGTCCACCTCCCTTCAAGCGCTATGTCATTCTACACCCTCTCCTGGGACGCGTACCAGAAATTGTTCAATACCGGCGTCTCCCAAAAGGTGTTGAGAAAGGCGAGGGGTTTGTTGAGGGAATGCGCGAGGGCGGAGCTTTGAGTTTGGAAGGGCTGTGTGCTTGGAAGCGTATGTGTCTGGTGAGGAATTTCATTGTTGATTTTTTTTTTTAAAATTCTTCTACCCGATGGATTCGTTACCCCTGTCTGTGTCACGAGATGGGGCTTCCCTCCCTGCTTTGCGGACAATCTCATCCTCGGAGACATGAGCAAGAGTCCACTACTCAATGCGATTCATCTCGGAAAAGATCTTTTCCTTTTTCTCACGGAAGACTTGTCCCCATCTGCGAGTTGATACACAAATACAATTACATTTCCCTTTCCAAGCCCCACCCCGCCCCCCTCTCACTACTTTCCTCCCTTCCCCCTCGCATCCTCCCCAACGTCCCTCACACTAATGCCATAAACCCCACCGTCGCCCAAATCCTCCGAGCTCCAACCAACGGCCAACCTCTTCCCATCCCTACTAAACTCGCACCCGACCACCGCCGCCTTGAACTTGGGCCACTGCCTCAACCTCTTCTTCGCGACCGGATCCCAAATTGAAACGGTCGCGTCGCCGCCACCAGTGACGAAGGTCCCATGGAGGGTATTGAAAGCGAGCCCTTGGACGGGGTACACGGTGTCGACGCCGTCGATGACTTGGCGGTGGCATTTGAAGGCGTACTTCTTGGCTTGGACCGGAGGGGAAGGGTCGAAGAACTCGACGGCGACGCGGCCTTCGATCGAAGTGGTAACGTAGCCTGGTGAGAGCTTCCACATCAGTAGTCAGATCCTACAATCCGACGTGGACCGCCATTCGAGTGTACTCACCCTCATCACTCGGCATGCACTTTAACGCGCGCGTCATAAACTTGAGACTGCTCTCCCTCTTCTGCCACACCTCGACTTCGTCCCCCTTTGCCCCCCTCTCCAAAGCATCTTTCAACGTCTTCAACTCGTAAATCCAGACCGACCTCCCCGCCATGGCGATGACGAGTTTGGTCGGGGACAGGGCGAGACAGTAGACTTTGTCGGCGACGGGGAGGACGAGGGACGCCGTACGGGAGGTGAGGTGGACGGTCTTGTCCCATGAGGCGGAGATGACGGCGCCTGGAGAATAGAATACATGTGCTCGATGGGTCAGCCTTCTAGTTCGATATGGCGCGTGGTGGCTCGCCCCCGCCGACCGCTTTGCCTCTACCCGCCGTGACTGACTCAGTTGATCCGAATACTCGACGCACTTGACCGGCTGCTCATGACTCGACACCAACTCGTCCAAACCGGTCTCGAAATCGACCCTGCCAAAGAAACCCAACACGCACCCCAACACGATCAGCACCTGACTCCTCCCGGTCGTAACCCAAAGCACAGCGGACTCACGACCTGACCTGCCCCGCCAGTCCGCCGTAATAGATCTTGGTGTTGGAATCGGGGGCCCAAGCAACGTCGAGGATCGCGCCTTGGGTCGGGAGGGATTTGGGTACGGAAGGGTTGGTGAGGTCGTGCAGGTGCACTCGCTGGAAGGGAGGGGAACACGATCGCGGGAATTTACGCGATGGGGGGGAGTGGGCACAAAGTAGAGAAGGGGTGTCAGCTCTCCCCTCCTTCATCCACCCTGCTCAACATGGAACGTACCGCATCCCACGAGCCAGCGATGAGCAGGTCCGACTCGGTCGGGTGGAACGCGAGCGATGACACAGAGTCCGCGTACGGTGGGAGCACGATTTCTGAAGCTGGGCAAAGTAGATGGGGTTTAGTGGTGTAGAGTGGTGTAGAGTGGTGTGTTGGGTTTTGGGTAGGGCGTACCTTGTGACATCGTGTGGGGGGGGGGGGGGGGTGCGGAGCAAGGACAAGGCGCAAAGTGGAGCGCGACTCGCTGCTCGTCGTCGCGGCCCGTCGCAGCTCGGTGTTTAACCCCCACGTCAGCCCCAGCTCCAACGCGTTCCCTCCTGCTCGCTCCCTCGTCTATCGTCTATCGACCAGCGATGGGACTTGCGCGCCTACCTCGCCTCTGCACCCGCGTGTGCGTGCGACCCCACGCTCGCAACCTGCCCAGCTCGACCTCATGGCTAGGTGCTCTCGCAGCCTCGTCGACCGCCCGCAGACCGTCCTCCGCCTCCGCACCCGACCTGAGCCCATCTCCCTCCTCCCCCTCGCACACACCGCTCCCCAGCTCCCTTTCGACACCCCAAGACATGTTGCTTGCACGCCGCTGGATCAGTCGCTTCTCCTCCGCGCCCCTCTCCGCCTTCCCCAAAGGTCCGTCCAATCTCTGTCCCCGCCTCTCCATCTCGTTGACTCACCCAACCAAAGCCCATTCACCCCATTCACCCCATTAAACCCACCCACCACACCCACCACACAGCCTCGCTCCTCATCACCTTCTCCCGTTCCTCCGGCCCGGGCGGGCAAAACGTCAATAAGCTCTCGACCAAAGCCCACCTCCGACTACCCCTCAACCCTGCCCCACCCTGGCTACCCCCGTACCTCCTCCCGACTCTGCTCAGTTCCCCCTCCTACGTCTCCACACCCCCATCTGGCCTCTTGCTCTCCAGCTCCGACACGCGCTCTCAAGCGCAGAACGTCGAACTGGCGATCGCGAGGATGAAGAATTTGATCTTGGAGGCTGCGCGCGTCGGTCTGAAAGGGGACACCTCGGACCAACAGAAGGAGAGGATCAAGGCGTTGCAAAACAGGGAGAGGAGCAAAATGGAGATCGTCAAGAAGCACAGGAAGGATGTCAAGGGGGGAAGGAGGGCGCGTAAAGCCGGGTTCGAGTGACCGAGCACAGAGGTGCCCAGAGTGGGGCCCCAATTATAGCGAGCGGGTGTGGACTGAGCATGGTGTGCCAGAGATATGTAGTCTCCAGCTCGATGATTGTAGAATATTGGGCCCATTTGCTGGTATGAAACGAGACAGGATAACCCTCTTTGCGAGTCGAGCTGAACTGCTGCGCAGTGTCACGTGACCGTTCGGCCCCGGTGGCTTCCTGCCGATCGCTCGAGCCGCTCTCGCACCTTGCCTCCACATCCGTCATCCACCCCCACTTCTGGGGACCTCAGCGCAGCGCATCATGTTCAAGCATACCCTGCAAGCAAGTATCCGAACCCAAACTGACCATCTTCATCAGATCATTCTCACCGACCCCTCCTGCTCCTCTCACAGCCCCCCGTCATCTCGCTCTTCTCCTCCTCGTCATCGCACCCTCTCCTACTCTCGTCCGCTGCCTCAACCTCCCCGTCCTTTCCCGACGACTCGTGGATATCTCTCGTGGACGATGCGACCGATACGCTCATACCCTCCCCGCCGTCCCCATCAGCCTCCTCTTCAACAACAACGACCACCACACTCGGCACCCCCTCGCAATCCACAATCAAAGCCGGCTCCAGCACACCGTCACCCACCTCCCCTTCTTCCACTTCAACCTCCTCAAAAGGTTCCATCTCCGGCCCCGTCCTGCACCTCCAATCACCCGACATCAAAACTACCTTCATACGTTTCGGCGACGCCCCCCCAAACAAAGGAGAAGCCTCCTCTTCGGGGCTAGCCATCGACGCGCCCTACCTGCACCTGTTCCTCAAACCCTTAGGCCAAGGGATGAACTTCTACCTCGACGTTTTGGTCACGGACGAAAGAGGTAACGCGTACGTGATTCGCGCGTCGACGTTCCAAGTGAGCCCCTCTTTCACTCCCCTTGAAAACTCCTCCCGCACAACGCCCCACCTAAACCCCCTTCCCTCCGCAGACTACACCAACCTACACCCCCACCTCCCCAACACACCCGCACCCCTCTCTTCTGCACCTCCCCCTCTCCTTCCCACCTCCCACACCCCACTCCCTCACACCCTGGCTCCTCCTCTCCCTCCCCCTCCCCGACCACCTTTCATCCCTCCCCGATCTCGGAGGCCCCTCCCCACCCCCGCGCTACAAAGCGCTGCAAAGCATCGAGGTCCACGCGAATTGTCGTTTGAAAAGGGTGTGGTGTACGGAGGAGAGAGGAGGCGGGGTCGTTCAAGAGGGTATGGCGTTGAGGGGGATGATGACGGAGTTGTGTTTGTTTGATGCAGACGGTTGAAGCAGGTTCGGATATTCCCCTTCCCGTTCCGAAGGGGTTAGGGCAGTAGATTGTTGCGCCAGTCGTGTTGTAAAATACCATATTTTCAGATCACCCACACGCGCTAGAGAATCAAGACGACAACTCGACATACGCCTCGACCACCTTTTTCGGTCGTCCCCTCTTCTTCGGCGTCGACGTGGTCGGTTCCTTGGCCACTTTCGCCTTTGTCACCTTGACCTTCATCACCTTGGCCTTCTTCGGCCACTCTTTCCCCTTCCCCTTCCCCCTCCCTTTCTTCACTCCCACCAGCAGTTCCTTCTCCTCCTCACTCGCACTTCCACCACTCCGCCCCTCCGACACCCCATCAGCCTCCACCGAGATAGCCAAGCTCCTCTCCACCTCATTCTCATCCTCCTCATCCCCATCCAAATCGTCCTCGCTCCCACTCGCACTCACAAACTCGAACCTCTCCCCACTCTCACTCCCACTCCCATCCTCTGAATCCACCACCAGCTTCTTCCCCTTCTCCCCCTTGCCCTTGCCCTTGCCCTTCTTTTCCCCCACCCCAGCCACCGCACCCAGCGACCCCCTCTCCCTCTCCTTCTCCTCCTTCTTCCTCCTCCTCTCTTCCCCCCTCTTGATTTTCTCCCTCTTGCCCAATCCCTCATCCAAACGTCTATAACTACCCCTGACTAATTCGCTCCAATGCAATTCCGCAAAACACGAGGGGCAGGTCCCTTCCCGAGGGAGGAGGGGGTGGTCTTCCTCCGTAGGTGAGGTGGGTTGGGTCTTTGAGGTGAAGTGGTGCGCGAGACAGGGGAGGTGGTACAGCGCTGTACAGGGGGTGGGTGCCACCGTCCGTGACGTAAAATTTGAATTTGCAGTTGGCGTGTCGGAAGTGCACAGGAGGAAGTCGAGGTGATGCTGCAGGGAATTGACGAAGAATCAGCAACCACCTCATCGCCCTAGGATCCAAAAGCAAGAAAAACAATCGGACCCACCTCGACGTCGACGGGTTGATGACAGATCGCACACTCATCGTTCGTTGCCGATCCAACACGCTCAATCCATTTCGCCCAATGGGCATCGATCATCAGACCTGCGCAAAATATGATCCCCAACTCAGCCCTTCGAAGAACTGTCCCTCTCTCAGAGAGGTCCCCCCCTCGTAGAACGTACCATCATCGCTCCTGAACTTGTCCCCCTCTCTCTCCCCAAGCACCCCGTCGAACCAATCCATCACCTTGACGCGCTCCAAAAACTTTCCCCTCTCCAAACCCCAGGGACTCCCCACCCCCTCCCCACGCTCCTTCTCAAACCTCTTCATCCCCGCCTCGGTCCTGAGCCCGACCCCCAACCCCAACGCGCGTTCCCACCACCGCTTGGAAAGTTCCTCAAAACACACGACCCTCAGATCGAACGCTTTCCAAGGTCGACTCGTGAGCATGAACATTAGGACTTGGACTTTGGTCAAGCCACGGTTCGAGAGAGACGATTTGGGGAATTGTGGGGCCGACGGTGGGGTCGAGGTCGTTGGGTTCTTTCGTTTGGGCTTCTTCTTTTTCACGCCATCGTCCACTCCTCCCTCGTCAACGACTTTGACCAAAGACGAGGTGACGGCATTCGGTGCGTGCAAGTGTCGCGAAAGATGAGGGTTCTGCCACGCCCACTCGAACTGCAACGCCTGCAACTTGCTCGGGAATCCATGCACCAACAACGACATCGTCCACGGTCGCGCCCGTTTCGTCTTGAACGCACCCTAGATGGGTACCCACCCATCCACCCAAATCAGACTCTCAAGACTCGTCAGTCCCCGTCCCCCGACAGGCGAAGCATCGATTGCGATCCGATGCGTTGAACTCACCCCTTTCACAACCCCATTGTGTTGGTTCAACCTCCTCTTCGGGTCCGGAGTGGACCCGATATACGTCCTATTCGGCTGCTTCAACGACCGGAGTAAATAACACGCATAAAACGGGGGTAGGGAATGGTTCAAGACGGTCGAGGTTCGATGAGCGGCTTGGGCGGCGGCGTGAGCGAGGGTGGTCGAGGTGGTGGCGAGGGCATGGGGTGTGGGGGACGTCGTGGTGGAGGAAAAGAGAAGGAGAAAGAGAAAGAGAGAGTGAGAGAGAGAGGCGAAAAGAAAAGAAACGACTGAGAGGGTGGGATGGGGTGCAGGATGAGGGCGGTATGCGCGTAGCAGAGATGGATCGACGCGTTGCAGGCCCAAAGTCAAATAGCTCTCGTGTCAAGCGACGAGCTGATGAGCTCACCTCGCTGGCGGGCGGCATTGGCGGTAAACTTACAAACCCGTGATCGCAACGATCGAGCTTGAAGCCGCGACGAGTCCGTCGCCTGCCCTCGTATCTTGGCACGACATCACCACAGCACTCTTGTCGTCTCAACTTCAAATTTAAGCGCCACCCCACATTTCGGTCATTCAGAAATGCCCATCCGATTCACAGAGATGACGCGTGGTTATATTGACATGTTCGCAGGAGCGGCTTCCAACTGCGCTGGGCTGCGTGAGTCCCCTGGGGGTTAGTAGGCCCTGCCCAGGCGCCGTGCCACGGCAAAGGTGAACAATAAAAAAAACTCCCCTTCCAACTGGAGAAAGCGAACCGGATCGCGTATAAGGAGTTCCTCAAGGCGCTCGATGCCTGATACAAGGCAAGTGCGGCGGACCAATTCTTGACCCGAGCCGATCCTTATCAAATCAGAACTGTTGTCGAGTGAAGTCGTCCTGCAGTCTCCGCGGGGTTGGTTGCGCGGGTCGTCTTTGTCTTCACCACTTGACAAACCCCTATCACATGAATCTGACGTCTCTTCACCTCCCGAAGCCCAGAAGTTCACAACTTCAAGATGATCCCGGCATTATGCCTGTTGCCCTGGGCGCGTCTGATGAAGCTGCACTTAGCAACGGTCGAGGCGAACACGTGACCCATCGACAGGCAAAGTGGGGGTGGGGGTGCCCGGGGTCCAGGCCCAATTCGGAGTCAGCGGCGACTTGGAGCAGAAGCTGCTTCCCGGTATGATCGCCAGCTCTTGTCCCTGCTTTGTACAATCGATGAATTCATTTCTGTCTTTGACAAGCGGGTTAGCGCTGTGTAGTATCGAGCTACTCAATCGGAGCCTCTTTCGCGAACGTCAAATCGCGTCGGGTCGCTCAAATGACGTTGGGGGAAGCTGCCTCGCCGGGCCTGCGAATGCAGTGCACTGTCACGTTTTCTTCGTGTTCTGCTTTTTTCGCCAGCACCGTGAACTCCATCACCACCATTTCTTCCAAGTCAGCCAGACACTGACAGCCGACTTTAAATATCTATATGTCGGATTGGTGAGCAGCGACACAATATCCAGGCGACACGTTCTCTCCACTCTGTGCGCCGTCAGTCAATTCAGAACGGCCGAACGGACACCGTCGAGTCCCGGCGCCGGACTTGTTTGTGAGCGCTCATCGGCTCAGCCATAAACTTATTTTTCAACATAGGATCACGACAAATTTATTCTGCTGACACTTTAGATACCCAGATGATCATTACCCCTTCACCGGTAGTCCCCTTTCGGCTTTAGCCGCTCGTCACGTGGGTGGGTGGCTGGTCACGCCGAGTCGGCTGGTCGGCTGCCCAATGATCAAGGTCTCAATGTACTGCAGCGGTCGCCCAAACGGCTTCCCCGTTCCCAGAATCCCTGGACCCTTCATCGGCTGATGCAAAACGGACGCCTGCGTGGGTTTGGTTTGGGGATGCAAAACGAAGGCGTGTCGTAAAGACTCCAGGGCACGATCAAGGCCGTCGGTGACGTCGTCTCGCCCTTGTCGTCGTCGCCCTTGTTAGCGCGTTTGCGAGTGACCCCCCAGCAGTGGTGCGTCCCCTTGCTCGAGTTCTACACCGCTGCCATGACGGTCAAACACGATCAGTGTGCGTTGACAAGTTTATTCATATGTGGTCCGTGCCAGACGTTTGCATGAACTGCCCCGGCGTCCCCTCGACGACCGTAGCTTTGCAGTGTACCTAGCCAGTGACTTCATCGATTACCAACGCGTGAAAGCGAACGTCCACACCCGTCACTGGATCGGGGAGGCGTGGCGTGATCTCAATCGCAAGCAGCAAGCTTATTGGGACAAAGAAGACGAGCAGGAACAAATGCACCAAAGGGCGCAGAGCGGGTGAACGAATACACGCATCAGGGGTTCGCGCGGGCCGGGAGGCGCAGTTCAAGGCCCCTGATAGCGCGTCTCAAATAATTCAAGAGCTGTGCAACCTTCGATTATCACCTGAGATACATTCCAACCGAGGACTAGCTTGCTCTCTGGGACCCCATGGCCGCAGGGAATATAGGGGCAATAATCGTTGCGTAAATGAGTCCAGAACTGCGATCCGACGTCGACCAAAATAGGGGTAAGGAGAGAGTCTTCGATCGGACGCAAAAGAGGGAATCAGCGACAATAGTATACGATTGCAACAGCGAGACGTCCCCTCCACAGATGAGAATAACCCTAGTTTGTCGCATTGCTTGCTTACAAAAAGCACTTGGACGTTACAGCGCTTGAGTCGGAGGGCACCGTTTTGGGGGCCGGCGCGATGTCGTTCGCCGAGGGAGCGAGGTCACGTGATTAATTCTTTCCGCGAGCCGACGTGACTTCTGCAGAACTTCCGAAAACGCCGCTCTCTAGGAGTCGGAAGATGCGAGGACTGAAACAAAGACGTCGTTCCCATTTTGCATATTAGGTTGAACCTTTCTTTACAATGAATGTTGATTGGCCATTTGCAGCCTTCACTGATTGGCGGGTCGGCTGCCAGAAGGCACCGCCATGCACGGATTCGGATGGCTGAGAGACTAATGAGAGCGGCCGCGGTTCGGCGATCGATGCATTTCGCAACGACGAAACGTGCGCGTTGACTCAGGGTGAACCCTGACGTCCGCCGGCGCATTCCAAAACCCTCGTCGTCTCGTGTCGTTGCTCGTGTTGTGAACTCTAACTCTCAAGTGGGATCAACGCCATCCTTTTCTATCTCTCTTTCCCGCGGCTGCCATGGCCTCCACCTCCACAGCGTCAGCGTCAACGTCGGTCCTTCCGCCCGCCGCTGCGCCAATGCCGCCCTTGATCGCTCGACGCTCGACCTTATCCCGACGACCTTCCTTGCCGACCTCGATGCTGCCGACTCTGCCACGTTCTCTCGTAGGGCACTCCGAGTCCTTTTCTCCTTCCAAGCTGCTATCGCTCGTCGCGCACCTCCGGCTGTTGTACGCGACGCCTCCGCCTCCAATTACCCGCTCGGCTCGAACGACAGTCGATTCTGGCTATGCCTCACCCACCACCGCTTCGTCCGAGCACTTGCACTCGCACGCCCACGCCCACCAGGCGCACGCTTGCCACTCGGATCTCTCGGACGACGAAGACGTCGATGACCTAGGCAAAGACGACCAACTCGAACGCGGGTACGCGCGCTCGTTCCTTTCCAGCTTGATCAAGAAGAGCGACGACTGGATACGCGAGGCCGAAATTCAAGGCGACGAGGAGGAAAAATCGGCCAGATGCATGGTCATTGATGAGGCCGCGGCTTTGGTCGCTTATCTGGCCGAGACGTCAGGTACGTATTTTGGTGAGAACTCGATGTTGTAGGAGCTTGTCCGAATGCTGACCTACATGGGACGCTCACCAGCTTCCGGCTCGATCCTCCGAGCGGTCCTACTCCCGACCAGCGCGCCCGACGCTTCCTTCCCCACCGAACCCCTGACCATCATCCTCAACGACGCCCTCCCCTCTTCCCTCGACCCCACCTCCGTGGGCCTCCAATCCTGGGGTTCGTCTATTCTTCTCGCTCGCATGATCGCGTTGAACCCAACGTCCTTCGGTATCGCACGAGGGGAGAACGAACGGACACTCGAACTTGGCGCAGGAACGGGTTTGCTCTCTCTCGTTTGGAAAGGGATAAGTGAACGGTTGGATGTCGTTGGGGAGGAGGTGATCGCGACGGATTATCATGAGGGCGTTTTGGACAATCTAAGGAGGTGAGTAGGAGGGGACGATTGCGGTTATTGGGGGAAGATTGTTTGACACCCCTCTCTTCGATCCCTCCCCTCAGGAACGTCGCCTCCAACACCGCCGCCATCTCCCCGTCAAGCTCCCCTCTCAACTCCCCCCTTGTTCGACCCTCGGACTCGCACCCCGGATCACCCCTCCTAACTCCCACACCAAACTCCTCTTCCACCCTCCCCGTCGTAAAAGCCTACAAACTCGACTGGTCCGCCGTACACTTGTCCCTGCTCTTCTCCTCCACCACCAACTCCCCCCTCCACCTCCCTCCACCTTTCGACCGACCGTTCCACACCCTCCTAGCAGCGGACGTGGTTTACGGACCCGAGCATGCACTGTGGCTCAAGTCTTGCGTACAACAGTTCCTCGTTCGACCGGATCAGTATACGCCGAGACCGAGGAAGAGAAGGGTCGTGCACACTCCTACGCCCTTCAGTCTCGACAGCGTCAAAGACGCCCTTGTCGGCGTCGAGGTCGACAGTGTACGAACGACCGACGCACCCGTACCCACACCAACCTCAGGCCCTCAATCCCCGTCCGCCTCTGTGCCCTCCCCAGCCTTCCATCTCATCGTCCCCCTCCGTCCCCATCACGCCAAAGCCATCTCCTCCATAGCAACCGTATTCCCTCTCACGTCTTCCCTCCCACCTCGCATATCCCCTGATAGCCCTTACCGCGTGGCCATCAAGAGAATGACAGATTTGAAAAGGGTGAAAGGTGTCGGAAGGGCGGATGAGGAGAGTTATCGGTTGTACGAGATTGGGTGGTGCTAGAGCTCGACTGGTGGGCAGGGGGGGAAGAAAGTGGTTTCCTCGCCTGACCGCTCCCTCGTTTGCGTAAACTAGAAATGGGTTTTAAATCCTCGTTTCTTCGGTAATACCCCACCGCATAACTTCAGTTGTTCTTCGCAACTTAGAATATCTTAACCCCTCTTCGTCTGTCTTTCCAGAAGAAGGCTCACGAAAACATCCTCCATCGCACAACATTGCACCCCCACCTACCCATCTAGGTTCCGTCCCTCGTCTATCCTTCCTACGACCCTCATCGAGCCACATTTCGGAGAGCACGAAAGCAGACGTCTGTCCGACGGTTTTGATCTATATAGTCCCCTTCCCACCGCCATGCTCGTCCACCGTACCCTAAGCCCGATCGTACGACGCCCCACCCGCTTTCCTCAGCCTCGTCACAATAGGCGCCTAAGTTGACCCCACAAAACATGAACGACCCTCAGCCCAACCCCACCTCAACGAAATGATGGTCCATACTGACCTCGGCCAAATCCTCTGCGTTCCCAGCTGGGACCTCGATGCTGAACGCGCGCAACACTTTTTGCACCTCGGACTTGTGCACCGAGATCTTGGCCTTGCGCATCACCCGTACGCCGGAACCGACTGTAGGTGTAAGAGTGAGGAGGATAGGAGGGCATCAGCCAGCTCGGCTCTCGGAAAGCGCTGCGGTTCCATCTGCGCGCGAGGGACGGAATCGCTCTCACTGTAGGTGATGAAGATGAACTTGTCCCTCGTCGATTCCTTGTCGTTCGAATAAGTCTGTGTTTCATCCCAAAACCAACATTGATCAACCCCAAAGACGTATCAGTAACCTCCCATCTTTAAACGCAGCACAAGTGTGGGGAAGCAACTGACGATCCTCGCATACGCAAAGCTGGCCCTCTCATCAACGAACTTGGTCTTGAGCTCGTCCAAGCCCTGTGCGTCTCAACCCAAAGAACAACCATCAGCGACCCTCCTTCTCTTCCCACGTGCCATGCTCGTCATTGAGATTAGAACGGACCCCGGTGCCCGTGGCGGTCAAGCTCAGCTTGTCCGACTTGTCCCCTTCGTAGTCCAATAGCAACCAGTTTGTTTCCGATTTATCTGTGGCCTCATAGGGACTAGGATCAGCTTGTGTGACGTACATGCCCCATCTCGCACATCGACCCTCCCCTATTCGAGCCTTGACGCTGGGCAGATCGCACGTCATCACTCTCGCCCGCCCCTCGAGCGCATGGAAATCCTCTCCTTCACCCGGCCTTCGGCGCTTTGAGCGGTTTCTTTAGCTCATTGCAACGTACCGTTCCGAACATCCTCATAGGCCGCGGCGATATCAGGGGAAGAGACGTCGGCCTGGAGGTAGATCGGGGCGAGCAATTAGGTTTCAGTCCCCATCGATCAACCAACACACAAGATGCAGAGCAGCGCTACCCCAAGGAAGTAGTATTTTACTGACCATGGCTTGGATTGCGGGATCTGATGCGGGTGGAGCTGGTACAACAAGAAAAGGGAGGGGGAGTGGGGGAGGTCGTAGAGATCGACGGTCGAAGTGGAGCGGGACACGGCGCGTGGGGGGCTGGGCCAGGCCAGAACGCTCCTTGCTGGGAAAACGCAAGCCAGGGAAGGCAGGCAGTGGCAAGCCACTCAGTCGGCGATCCAGAGGTGGAGATTGCAGAGCCTCCGAGGCACTCTTTTCCAGAAAGCAGGGCGCCGAAACCCTCCGGTTGAGAAGCCAAGAGAAGCTGAACTCAGCCCGAAAGTTTCGGCAAGTCAAACGGCATTGCATAGAAAAATCTTGACCTTTCTTCCTCTGTCAACGCAATCGACGCAACACGACAATTAATGAGTCCTGACTTCGCACGCTCGGCCTCGTCCAAGATCGGTCGAGCAGGTATCACGCAGTCAAGGGTTACCACCGATGAAGGCGAATTGAGCGCTCGTAGCAGACAAGCTCAAATGCATATACTCGCATCCATCATGGCGGCCGTTATGGTGGGGATGCATTGGTCAGAATCCTCGGATTTGAGATTGCGGTGCAACGATGACAGCGACATGTCCGCTGAGGCGCCGACGATGCTGACTTGATCGACAACGTCGTGCGGACCCTGTGCTGACGTCATACCCCGTGAGCAGGGAGTCGCGGAGGATATGACAGCCCGAAAGTGATCGAACCCGGGGTGAGGACAGTATTGAAGAGGATAAGAGCATCTGGGGACAAGTTGCTGCAGCAGAGTGAGACTGCGATGGGCGCGAGTCAGTGGGGTGACTGCACGGAAGGTCACAAAGGTCCAAGCACCCCACCTCATGAGATACGTAGCACTGCTTCAGCTTGAGCACTGTCCTGCGACAAGGGTACAAGCACAGATGAGTTCGGCCCGAGGAATCAATATGTTTGAGTTTCTGTAGGTACTAACTGCATTCTCTCAAAAGAGTTCAAACAGTCGCCAAAGCAAGTGCTACGTCATCTTTTCCCCCATCAGCTTCACAGCACCGCCCCCCACATGAAGTCACCTCCTCTCTCAGCTTCGAGATATGTACGCCATTCGTTCGAGTAGAAGGCCAGATAGGAGAAGATTTTTAATTTTTATTTTCTCTTTCCTTTTTTTCTGAAGAGTCTTCACAATCTGGCATTTTGGTAGAAAGTACCACAGCGCACCAAGCGGATCACAGAATGCTGCCGATTCGGCCGCGCCGCCTTCCGGCTGAAGGCTCCGAGCTCCAAGCTTCCGAGTTAGAGGGTACGGGAGTCATGTTCCTGGGTCGACCAGATGAAGCAAACGAAGACAAAGTCTGTAATGAATTACGTATGCGCACTCTATGTATCATGAATATATGCTCTCACTAAGCCTTCTCCACCCCTTCAACACGGTCTTCCAATCCCAGCCCCGTTCTCTAAAGGTTCTCCCACCCCTTCACATCCCCAAACTTCTCCACGACCTTCAGCCCTTCCTTCCTCCTCTCTTCATACACTTGCATACCATCTTCGTCCCATCCTTCCTCCCCAACCAAGACATGATCCACGCCCAACTTGCCCGCCCTCTTGGCCGCCAATTCCCCACCGTACTTCAACCAAGCCTTCCCCTTCCCCTTGGCTCTCAAAGCCATCGCTCGATCCCAGTTCGACCGATCGGGCCCCAAACCAGAGATGGACAAGACGCGCGCAGGAGGTATGGAAAGTCGCGATCCCTTCATCTTGAAACATGTTCGACAGAGGGAGACGCAGTTAAGCGTGCGTTCGGAAGAGCCTTTCTTAGTCGGCGGTGTCGTGAAGCGGCAGACGTAGTAGAGCTGATGGGGGGAAAGCGAACAAAAGCAGATCAGTTTGAGCGGTCACTTTTGAGTTGCAGTGTAGATGCAGAAAATTCGTACCCATTTATCATCCCATGCGACAACGTGTGCATCAATCTCGTACGAGACAAAGTTGGGGATCTCGCGATAGAAGTAGAAGGCCGTTTGAGCAAGAGGGGACCAGACATCCTCTCGACCAAACGCGGGGCCAACCTAATGCCACAATTCCAAACGATCAACATCAGAAATATGCTCGCTCCACACCTCCTTCCAAGCCCTGAGCGAAACCTACGACGTAAATCAACCATTTGAACCTCACACCATCGCATGCTTTCGCATAGGACGAGTTGCTGAGGTGCATGTTCCAATCCGACGCGTCCCAGGTTGCGGTTCCCCGGGTAATGATTTTGGTATCGAAGGGGTCTTTGGCGACGGCGAAGACCTTGTCGGGGCCGAAGAGAAGGATCCGGAGACGTAAAAGAGGCACTTGGCCGAAGAGGTCTGCGAGGACGGAAGCGTGGCTGAGGGTTCAGTCCTGACGGAGTTACTGCACTGACACAGTATGATGCAGACGCACTGATGTGCCAAGCGAAGGGCAATGATCTCCAGTTTAGCCATAGCAAAGTCACAAACGCGCTACGAAGCCATTCCACGCGCACGTCGGTGCTAGTCGTCCTGAGCGCGCGGTTGAGGATCAGCCCGACGACGACCGTCGACCACGAGGGGAGGAAACGAGGGACGGTCGAGAGCGTTGGCATGGGGACGTGAGAGGTTGGTGCAGAGGGATGAGAGAGGGGGGCGAGAGGACAAGAGGACAAGAGGGCAAGAGGGCAAGAAAGACGTGGAAGGACGACAGGAGAGCAGAGAGTGATTCACACGCGGATCCCCCGGCGAACTTGCGCGCGCGGCGCCGGCCTCGGACTGCCTCGGTTCCGATTCTTACCCGACTCCGAGCGCCGGCCGTCCCAGCGTCCGTCCCAACGTCCGAACACCTGTCAAGTATAGCGCTTTTGAGAATCCCACAGGAAGGGGTGCAGGCAAGTTTACGCCTTCGGCACTGCTTTTCATTCGCAAACGATTGCAAAGGGGATGAGAAATAATCGAGAGCCGAGTCGCACCAAGAATTGTATATTCTCTGAATTTATTTCGACACTGATCGAAAGTCGTGACCGTTCTGAAGCGAGAGTGAAAGGAGCGCACGCGGAACGACGATAGAAAGTGAGCGTGGACCTGCTGAATGAGCACCGAGGCAGCGATCAGATCGAGCTCGGAAAACCGGTGAGGGAATCCTCACTTGCTACCATATCGGTTGAGAAGGCTCGCTCGTTATCGTAACGGCGACTGCTAAAGACGAGCTCGACGCTGTGTGCGTGACCGCGACGAGAGCGACGAACAAGCTCAATCTAGTCTGGGGGTGACGGTGCCCGAATAGAAAGTGAGAACCACCCACCTCTCGGCTCGGAAGCAGATTCTAGCATCTTGGAAATTCCAGGGGCCATATTTAAGACAGTTCATGGCTCTATCGGTGATGGAGAACACAATCTCGCCGAGGTCCAAAAGCCCGGACCCCTATTGGCGGTACCGGTGCACGAGGCGCTCGTTTGGCCGAGCGTTGCCTTACAACCGATCGTGAGTCGTTCCTCGCCCCGAAACCCCTTTCTCTGTAGATACTCGACTCGGACTCCCGTTTGCACGGTTCCATTCGAATCTCGAATCGCCCCATCCGTTCTCAGACCACCTCTTGGGGCCCAAACGTGACGAACGACTTGGGCTCACTGGCACACCAACGTCATCGTGCTCCCCACTTCACTCCCCACTGCCATCCTTAGTCCCTACTGTTCCATTGGTCCGCATCGTCGGGCTTACGCCGTATTCTCATAGTCATCCGTCCTACCTCTAAAACACGCTTCCGGGCCATGGCTACCACGACCTCCACACCAGGTCCCAAGGCGTTGTCGACACCGCACGACTCGGCCGAGCTCGTCCGGCGCCACGATACAGTCAGTACCACGCACAGCGCTGTTCCTTTCACAATCTGTTACTGATGTACACTCTGTACGCTGAGCACAGTTCCTCTTTGATTGTGACGGCGTGATCTGGAGCGGACCGGCCGGCGACGTCTGTCAGTAGCAGTGCCGCCCCCACTTGGTTCCTCCCTCACAACGACCACCATCTCACCCCTCCATCCTCAACCACAACGCAGTAACCCCCCACATTATCCCGACCCTGCACTACCTCCGGTCCCTCCAAAAACGCTGCTGCTTCGTCACCAACAACGCCACCCGATCGCGCCGAGACTACCATCGCAAGTTTCACGACCTGGGGCTCTTCGACGTCCAATTGGAAGACATCTTTACCTGTGGGAGTGCGACGGCGAGTTATGTCAAGGAGGTGGTGTTGCCCGACATTAAGGGGCGGGGTGGTAAGGATGGTATTTATTTGATTGGGCAGGACAGTATGGAGCAGGAGTTGAGGGCGGAGGGGCTGGAATGGACGGGGGGGACGGTGAGTAGGGTGAGGGCGGAAGTGCGTGATACGAGTACCGAGAAGTGCTAATACACCGAAGTTTCCGTGCATTCGGCGCTGCAGGACCCCGAGGATGACGTTCTCTTGGCCGACCAGGATTTCTCGTCCATCACTCCGAACCCCGAGATCGGATTGGTCGTCTATTCCTTCCAGATGAGGATCAACTGTACGTCTCCTTCCATCGATCCACAGCCCAAAGCTTACGTTCAAACTTACGGTTGCTCCAAAGGATGGATGGCGGTACAGATAAACAATTGGCGAAAGCGTTCAACTACCTCGGCTCGAACCCGGGTTGTCAGTTGATCATGACGAACGACGATCATTCGATGCCGGCCAAAGGTGAGGGAATCTTACCCGGAGAAGTGAGTCGAGTTTGTGAGATGGTGTGATTCTCTTGTAAGCTTGTGCGAGATAACTGATCTAAACGAATTGTGCTTCGATCTCGCAGGGAGCCATCGCCTCGGTCCTTTATGGCGCTCGGAAGGATTTGAAGCCGCTCGTGGTTGGCAAACCTTACAAACCGCTCTTGGACGTGCTTCGAAGGACGTGAGTGTGCCAAGATCTACCTTCAAACAAAATTGAGAGAACACACCGCTGACAACCTCTCTTCCATCGTCATGCAGTCTCAATTATGATCCCGAAAAGACGATCTTTGTCGGCGATCGTCTCGAAACGGATGTCTTGTTTGGTCGAAGAGGGGGACTTACCACCTTACTCGTATGGACTGGTAAGCTTCAAAACACCCAATGCCTGCCCCCGTCCAACTTGCTCACTCACACTTGCCCTCCTCACGGGCCTCCAAATCACAGGATTCTCTAAACCCTCTCACCTGACCTCCTTGAGCGGCGGCGAACTACCGCATTACACCGCCGATTCAGCGGGGGATTTGATGAAGGCCAAAGAGGTGTTTGATGTACATGGGCATCATGGGGAGACGCATGAGAGCGTTCCGAGTCAGAGGCTGAGTTTAAGAATTGAAGAATAATTTGCTTGGTGGAGTTTCAGTGACGGGGGCTGCCACTGAGGCTGGATAGCGTAGAAATGATTATTGTTGCTGAATGTTTTCTTGATCTTACCACAATAATGATATCTACTTGGCTCGCTGTTGAAGTCAGGATCATTGGGGCCGTGATTCTCGAGAGTCCAAGCATGAATCCGCCCCTAGGCCCGGCGCAAAGCCTCTCGGCGGGATGTATTGTAGTTTGGGAATGCCCAGATAGTACAGCTCTTGAAAGTTGGAATGTTCGAGGCGAGGGCCGCGGGGACGACGCACGGGGAGTGACAGTGCTGAGTGAAAGCAGTGAAAGCGGTCGTCGTCGGAACCAAAGTGGGCAAGATACGAGATTCGACGAGTTGTAGTTGAAGATGCTTGCTGCGTATGGACTTGAGGCGAATTGGGTCCTCGGGTCCTCGCCTGTGGTTGGCGCATCGAAGAGGTTGGAGCTCGCTTTCAAGCTAGCGCTCCCCGCGGGCGCCTGACCGGCGTGACCATTGACCGCGTATTAACCAACTGTAAAGAGGCTGTAATATGACCACTAACCAGCTCCCCACGACGCGTCGCTCTTTGGGAGCCGGGCGCGTACGTTCCTTGCGCTCTTCACACACTACACCTCGACACCTGGACACCTGCGAACCTGCGAACCGACTCTTCATCAAAGAATACAACGGCCCGTAGACCAATCGACACGCGCTCGGCAACCAGCCTCTCCTCGGTCCAGTCTTGTCGTTCCGTGATCGACGCGTCCCACCCACCATGGCGGTTCCCTCGCCCTCGACGCAAGCGAGTGCGCATACCAATCGCACCAATGGTCATCACCCTGATCGATCACCGCCTTTGAACCGGCTCGAGTTGTACAACTTCAAGTCGTACAAGGGAAGAGTCGTCTTGTGAGTGTCGGCGTCGAGACGCGTAGATCAAGCACCCACTCATCCTCGAAACGTTCCGGGACAAGTCGCCTACTGATGCATCTCGACTCGATCGTCCACTTCAACAGAGGCCCTTTTCACTCCTTCACCGCCGTCATCGGCCCCAACGGCGCGGGAAAATCCAACCTGATGGACGCGATCTCCTTCGTCCTCGGCGTGCGGTCCTCGTCTCTCCGCTCGTCGGCACTCAAGGACCTCATCTATCGCTCAGGTGGCTCGAGGAAGGGAAAGGAACGTGGCGATGACGATGATGAGGATGGAGATGAGGGGGCTGAGCAGGAGGGAGAAGGGGCGGGGGAGGATGAGGAAGGGCGCGTCGACGGGGAGAGGAAGGCGTGGGTCCAGGCGGTGTATGTTGATACCAAGGGCAAGGAATGGAGGTTCAAGAGGACGTGAGTGACCGTGTCGGCGAAGGCATGTGCGTCTGCATGAGCAGAGATTGATCTCTTGCGATTCGTCGCACTTTTGACATTCCTACCGAACGCCTCCCGCCCTCTCCACGACGCGTCGACTCACCACGCCCTCCAGTATCGCCCGCTCCGGCATCTCGGAATACCACCTCAACGGCAAGAAAGTCAAGTACGACGAATACAACGACACGCTTCAAGGGTTCAACATTCTCGTCAAGGCCAAGAACTTTCTTGTGTTCCAGGTCAGTGCCAGCTCTTGTCGTCTGGCTCACATCTAACGCTCCATCCGCGGCGCTGACATGCCAAGGAGGGAGACAGGGTGACGTGGAACAAGTCGCCGCGCAATCACCTAAAGATCTCGCCCTCCTGATCGACCGCATCTCCGGCTCGGGCGATTACAAAGAAGCCTACGAAGCCGCGGCGAAGGATCTCGAACGCGCGACCGAGACGTCCGTGGCGCAGCACGCGAGGAGGAAAGGCGTCAACGGCGAGATCAAGCAGTACAAGGAGATGAAGAAAGAGGCCGAGAGGTGGAAGTCGTTGATGCAGAAGAAGGTGCGATCTTGCTGAACGTGTCGAGGTAGAAATGCGATGAGCCCGGTCCGGTAATGACCTGACTCTTGACTTTTCGCACTCCCAGGATGACGCCGTCATTCATCACTTGTTGTGGAAACTGTTCCATATCCGCGAAGGGATCGAAAGCAACATTTCCCATTTTGACGAGCAGAATGCGCGCCTCTCGACCTTGCGCGCCGGACACGCCGAATTCGAGGACCAACAAAAGGTCGCCAAGAGGGAGTACTCGAAGGCGCAAAAGGATTTTTCCAAACAAGAGAAACAAGTCATTCGTGCTTCAAAGGAGTTGGAAGAACGTCGTCCTGAATTGGTTGCTATCGATGCGAGGATCGCGCATGCGCAGAAGAAACTGGCAGCGGCGGAATCGAACGCCGAGAAAGTTCGAGTTGATCTGACGGCGGGGGAGGCCAAGCTCGCGGGTTTGGAGAATGACCTCGAACTCGTGCAGAGCGCCGCTGATCGAGCGGCGGAACAACAAGCTCAACAAGCTCGAGCGAGAGGGATCGACTTGTCCCAAGCCGATATCGACGACTACCATCGGCTCAAGAACCAAGCGGCCGTTTTGGCCGTGGCGGAGAGGGAGATGTTGGTGAGTGTGCAGAGGGATCTGAAGGGCAGAAATGCGAATTTGGTGGTGCAGCGGGATAGTGTGGAGGTGGCGCAGAGGAAGAGGGACAAGTTGGAGACGGAGCAGGAGGGGTTGAATGCGAGGAAGGCCGTGGTGAGTTAGGCTTGGAACGATTGGCTTTTGTGATTGATGCTGATGTGGATGTATCCCCGAGCAGGTTGATGCCAAGGTCAAGGAGGCGCAGGCGAACTTGAACCGAGCCAACAACGATCTTGAGGAGCTGAGGGCTCGCAAGAGGCAGACAACGTGAGCGAATACTAGCTGCAAGTCGGGGAAACACTCCTTACTGACTACAACGCGAGCATCGGGCCACAGGCAAACCGAGACCGAGCTGAACGAGAAGCTGCTCGACGCACTCAACAAGTTGCAACAAGCCGGGGCGGAAAAGCAAGAATCCGAACGCGATGCCAAGTTCAAGGAAACGCTCTCGGCACTCAAGAGGACGTTCCCCGGGATCAAGGGGAGGTTGATTGATTTGTGCAAGCCGACGCAGAACAAGTATTCGTTGGCGGTGACGACCATCTTGGGCAGGAACATCGATTCCGTTGTCGTGGATAGTGAGAGGACGGCGATTCAGTGCATCGAGGTGGGCTCTTCCTTTCGTGACGGTGGAGTGGGCCTTGAAGAGGAGCTGATCCCAAGTAACACTCCTTCTCAATGCAGTACATGCGCGTCCAACGCGCAGGTCAAGCGACCTTCATCCCCCTCGAAACCATCACCGCCAAACCTGCGAACGACAAGTATCGCAACTTTGCTCGCGGTGCCCGCCTCGCAATCGATGTCATCACCTTCGACACGAGCGTCGAAAGGGCGATGCAGTTCGCGTGTGGAAATGCGTTGGTGTGCGATACGATTGATGTGGCGAAGCATATCGTTTATGAGAAGGGGCAGGAGGTCAAGGCCGTCTCGCTTGATGGAACCGTCATTCATCGAAGTGGTCTGATCACTGGTGGTGCTTCGAGTAACAGCAATGGCCGACACTTCGAGGATCGCGAGGTTGAAGGTGAGCGTGCCTATTGAACACTTCCGCTTAGGATCGTTATCCCCTTCTGACCCGGCAGTCGCTCCTAACCTCACAGCCCTCCGCCGCAAGGAAGCAGAACTTCGCGGCAAGCTAAGCGAGATTCTCAAGAACAAACCCCGCGCCAACGTCGAGGAAGAACTCGTTTCGCAAACCCAAATCTACAACTCCGAACTCGCGAACCTGCGCGACGACCTCTCCTCCATCAACGCCCGACTGAAGGACACCTCCTCCGAGTTGAAAGTGGTCAAAACCACGCTCAAGGACCTGAACGGCAAAGTAAGCCAACTCGAACAGGACATCGAGTCGCTTACTTCGAAAGCCGACGACTTGGAAGCGACGATCGCTTCCGCCGAAGAAGGGATCTTCCGCGCCTTCTGTCGTCGTATCGGCGTCTCCTCCATTCGCGACTACGAAGAACAACAACTCGGCGTCGCGCAGGCCGCGAACGAAGCGAACCTCAAGTTCAAGACCCAGATCGCTCGGTTGAACAATGCGATCAAATTCGAGAAGGAACGCGTCGACACGACAAGGAAGAGGCTGGATAGTTTGAGGAACATGGCTGTTCAATCGAGAACGTCGTTGGGGACTCTGCAAGAGGAGAAGAAGGCCCTCGAGAACGAGCTCAAGACGCTGGAGGAAGGAATTGAAGGTTTGAGGGAGACGTTGAGCGAGTTGGAAGATGTGTTGAGGGAGAAGAGTGCGCGGTTGGACGAGGTGCGCAGGGAAGGGAATAAGAGTTACAGGGTTGTCGAGAAGACACTAAAGGAGATTGCGAACTGCGTGAGTCCGGGATGGGATGTATCTCGCTCTTTGTACGTTTGGCCGGAGACTGACGAGTGGTGACATTCTTGTCGAGCTCATATAGAATGATGAGATCGAACGGCTCTCGTCGGAACGGTTCGCGATCTACCGCAAGTGCAAACTCGAGGAGATCGACTTGCCCTTGGTCAAGGGCAAGCTCAACGCTGTGCCTATTGACGAGGTGAGTCGTCTTGACACGTCTTCGGTTTGTGCATCCCGCTAACGTCCCTTTCGCATCATGCAGGCTCTTCCCCCCGCCGCACCGATGGACATCGAGGGCGACGAGGACGAGACACAAGCCGTCGTCACGACGAACGACTACGGCATCGTACCCGACTACGACGAACTCGAAGAAGACGAACGAGAAGACGGCTCAAACGAAATGGGCGAAGCGCTCTCCCAAGCGATCGTCGAGCTCGAAACTGAAATGGACAAGATGTCGCCCAACCTCAAAGCTATCGAGAAACTCGGTGATTCGGAAACGCGTTTCCGTCAGATCGACGCCGAGTTCGAGCAAGCTCGCGAGGAAGCGAGGAAGGCCAAGGAGACGTTCTCGGACCTCAAGAAGAAGAGGTGCAAGTTGTTCAACGCGGCGTACGAGCACATCTCCGGGTCGATCGATAAGGTGTACAAGGACTTGACTAAGGGACGAGCGGCACCCATGGGGGGGTGGCTTACCTCTCGCTCGAAGATTCCGAGGTGCGTCGCGAGCAGATATCCGCATCGTAATTTAGCGTGGATCTTGATGAGAAGCAACGTTCTGAATGCACAGGAGCCATATCTGCATGGTATCAAATACCATGCGATGCCGCCGATGAAGCGGTTTCGAGACATGGACCAGCTCTCGGGAGGCGAAAAGACGATGGCTGCTCTAGCGCTCTTGTTTGCTATTCACTCGTGAGTGATACTCAATGTATTATTCGCCATTCGGAGATCTTGACGCTGATGCGATACCCCTCTTTCTTGGCTCTCAGCTTCCACCCATCGCCGTTCTTCGTTCTGGACGAGGTCGACGCCGCTTTGGACAACACCAACGTCCAACGGGTCGCTCGCTACGTGCAAAGCATCGCTTCGCCCGACTTCCAGTTCATCGTCATCAGCTTGAAGCCCGCTGTGAGTCTACAAACGATATTCGTAGACTTGAAGGGTTGTTACTGATCGACGATCCCTTACATGGCTGGCTGTGCGTCATGATCGCAGTTCTTTGAACAAGCCGCGGCGCTCGTGGGTGTGTACCGACAGGGAGGCGGATCCAAGAACCTCACTCTTGATGTACGTACTTCGAACCATTTATCTTACAATATCTTCTTTTCGGGCATTGCGCTGATCTTAACCATATCCCCATTTTCGTGCAGCTTACCCAATACTTGGATTGATCCGACCTCGATCGTGTGGGGAACGGATCGGCTCGTGGCCTCGCTTCGCTTCCTCGACCGTCCTCTCGACCTGAGGCGGCATTTATGCGTCATCCTTCTATGTTTTCGCTCGTGGAAATCCCTCTCATGTAGACTTAAATTCCTCCTTTTCCCCAGTGCTTGTTCAATTAATGACATCCCATTTCTGATGTTCCTCTCCTTTCGAGTTTCGATTGGCCATACATCACCCCTTGCGCGTCGCGACGCGTCGTCGCAGCAAGGTGATGCAGATGACCGAGCGCCGAATAAGGTAGGGGTATCGAAAGAGACATTCGTAGCGACTCTGTATGCAGACTGCTTTTTGTATGACCAAGAAATCCTGAGAGCTCCCTTCGACCTTATCCTGTCCGAAATGTGGATCATAAGTAGGTAAATTAAGGTTTCAAACGTGAAAGGAAGAACGCAAAATCCCCGCCCCGTGTGGGCATGGCACCAGAGAACCGTCATCACCGACAGCAAAGTGTGCTGCGTGGCGCGCGCTCGACAATTGAGATGAAATCTCGATTCCGTGGCGTACCACGGTTCACGACTTTATGTGCACCACACTGTCTTGTTGAACACGGCCTTTTTAATACTAACTCGGGGGTATTTTCATTCCCAATCCCAAGAGAAAAGCTGGCAAAAGTAACTCGGGCATCGAAATCTCGCTGTTTCCTCTGATTTCCTTCGTGATGGGCGTGTGGAGTCCAACCTCGCCCAGCCGCCTCGCCCTCTGCGCCTCTTTCCCCTCCCCGTCGCAGTTTTGGTGGTACTGTGTTGATATTGCAAACAGAAACAAGCACATGATTGTTGTATGAACAAGGCGCTTGCATCGCCGTGGTGTTGTAGTCAATTTTGGCCGGGGTAAAAGGCCGACTGCAGCCCAACAATCACTGCTACTTCATCTCATCCGACCGAGGAATCCCAGAGAACAAGCAAATGCTCGACTGGAGCGGAATGCAGGTTGTAATCGCAGCTTGCAAGCTGCGCAGCTCTTGAAGTGTTCGAGAAAAAAAAAGGACACGCGATCGATCAGGCCCCGCCAAGTTGAACGGCTTGAAGCTTCTCCCGTCCGCGGTGACCGCCGACGCGTCTACTCATTCACCTGCTCTGCGCCGCTTGATGCATTCGTTGCTGCTCATTTTCTTCTTCCATTCAGCCTGCTGGTCGAGATTGTGTTCACGCAGCGTCTCCCCGACCCAGCGATAGGCGTTGACGTTCGCTTTCACACGTTGGAAATGGATGTAGTGATGGACTAGGTACGCTGCAAAGGGGTTATGCCGGATCATGAGGCTCTCGATTTGATGACTGATACGTAGTCTGTGCAAGAGGTGTTACGTGTCGCTCTGCCCCTTCGGCTCCATTCGAGTTTCTGCTCATTTATGCCTTCGTCCGACCCGCTGTGCCATCCACGCCATGAATTCTAAATCATCTGCCTCGGTGGTTCAACGTCAGATTTTCCAGATTTTCATGCTCTGTGACGTCTCCCCTCCTTAGGGTGCCCGACTACGAGCCCTTTCTATCGAAGGTTGTTCCGTAGAAAATATTGCTGGGAAAGAGCACTCGCAGGCCAAAGCTAAACGAGTCGTCGCTCGCCTTCCTCTCCCTTCTCGCTCCTTCTTCACAAATAAGTAAGATTACCAGAGAGATCATCCGCAAAGTCTGGCAAATCTTCTCATTTCACTGTGAGACATTCTGGGGGAGTTCTCTACTTTGTCTGGAAGCGCAGTTCATTCGCCGTGGATTGATCGATCCGGGGTTCTGTAGTTTGAAGACGCTTTTGCTTCGCCTTCTCATTCCATTCGAATCCAGTCGGGACGTTTCGACGTCGCTTCCTCCATGCTCGTCGACACCGGTGTTCTCTTACAACGCTAGGTCGGTGGTCAACGACTTCAGGTCCACGTGATTTCCTTGCCGAAGTCCAGCTCGCAAGGGTGATCGGTGTCCCGCTATCATCTTCATCGTGCCGACACTGTGCGGAGGCGGGCCGGGCGACTCGACTGCAACTTGAGCGACGAGTCGCCGACGCTGAGCCAGGGCGCGCTTCCAAAAGGGCAACTGATCGCGCCTTCATCAACTCATCCAAGCTAGCGAGCGCTTCAAGGTACGCCATGTTGCTCGGATCACCAGCCCTCACGTCGAGTACCCGAACTCGAACTGACTTCCACGTGCTGTGATCCTTTCGGGGGCATGACCAACAGTAGAAACCGAATAGCACAACCTGTAACAAGGTCTCCGGGTGATCTCTCAGCTTCAAACCGAAACCTCCTCCCTACCGGTCGTCGGTCAGCGCCAACAAAAACAAAAAGAGGAGCTCATTCGAAGGTCGGCGAATCTTGCAGCCGGTCGCAGCCGTGCGCGCGCGCGCCGCCCGGGCGCTTGCTGTGTCTCAGAAAATAGGAATTCAGGAGACACTTTTTCACCGGTCCTTCCGCCCGAAGCGCCTACCGCAGCAACCGGCTACTTCTTCTGGCTCGACCGAGAGGCATCAGCTCGACTGTAGACCGTGCGATTGTCTACAAAGACATGTTCACCTCTGCTCGACTACCTTTTCCTGCCTCGGCGAATCCGTGTCCTAGTCCACCGCGTCGGCGACTATTAAACGGTGTACCTCCACCTTCCGTGTCGTCATCTTCCTCGTCGTTGACGATTTTGGCAAGGCCCGACTCGAGTGGAGCGACGCCACAGCAGCAGCAGCAGCAGTTGTTACCTTCGCCCGTGATCTCGACCGGCACCGACGCTCGAGCCCCTGCGACGACGACGACTACGACGACAGCACGACCTCAGGCGCGCCCCAGTGCGGTCACCCAGGATCGGCGCCCTCGTCGCCCTCAAGCCACTTCCTCTCCTTCCTTCTCGTCCGCCTCCTTCTCACCTTCGACAGCTTCCATATCGGCTTGGTTCTCGGGTGTGATCGCCCTCCCCGACCTCGTGGACATGTCAAGAAGGGGGATCGACGTCGACCTGCGGTCTTCGTTCCCTTCTGCGACGAACTCGGGGCTCGCCACAACTGCGAAAGGAGACCTCGTCGTCGACTTGGACAAGGTGCTCAATCTGGACACGAGCGGCTCGAGACGGAGGACCGAGACGGGTGCTACTGAGGATAGCGATGTTGGACTTGTGAGGGTGTTGCACGAAGGTGACTTGGGTGGGATGCAAGGTCAGTCAACAGTGGGCAGAGACCATCTCGCGGGAAGGCTGCGAAAGGGGCTGACATCATGTGACTGCCTGTCTATCACCGATGATCACCCTGATAACAGATGTCACTGTACCCTTTTCATGCGACTATTCGGGTCGAGGGGATGAATCGAGCAATCCACGTACGCAGATTGTCGTGCCGCCCGGATCAGGAAACGAGAAGCCCTTGCTCTCCTCCTCCACGGCTCGGCGAACGCGAAACCAACCCAATCAGAGCATCGAAGATTATGCCACATACTCTTTTGGCCACACCACGATGAATGACACGGATTCGGCCTCGCTCGTTCGAGCATCTTCGTCGTCCTCTTCCTCTCACGATGATGGGCTCTCGACACCGGCGACATCCGCCTACGCCTACAGTCCGGTCATGAAGTCTCAAGAAGAGCGACGATCACAAGGTCGAGCAGAGTTCGGGTGGTCACCGACGACCGTCATTCCTCTGTCTGCGTCCTTGTCCTCACCTCCCGAAGACGTTGCGTCCGTCTCGACGAAGAAGCGAGGACCGGCCGGCCCCGGACCCGCCATTCTGGACCCCAGGTTTTCTTTTCCCCTGCGCAAGAACAGAGTCAAGGCAACTTCAGCACCCATGACACGATCCAACGACCTCAGTGGAAATCGGGGCATTCAAGAGTCCTACGTTGCGAGCTTGTGAGCCCTGCCTGATTGAGCTGTCCGTTAGATTCGGCAGTCCTGACCGTATCGTTTCAACTTTCCTCCATCTTCGCAGAGGATTGACCCCCCTCATCGCCGATGGTCGCTTGGCCGATCGACGCAACGGTAAAGCTCGATCCACCCAATGTTCAATTGATCTTTCGAACTCCTTTGACCTTGCAGCCTCAAGCAGCGTTGTCGGTCCATCTCTCCGTCGGCCGTCACTCCCAAGCGCCGAGGCGGAGCCCAGCTCGTCATCTACGCCGCTTTGTCCGTCGGTCCGATCCGTTGCTCGGAGTCGCAAAAACAGCAAGAAGACCAACAAACCTGCTTCGACCGAAACGAGAGTTCGCACGCACTGGTCTTCCGTTCGTCGACGATACAGGGGAGTCGGAAAGGAACCGACCTCGACCCCGACTTCGGATGTCGAGGACAACAACATCGCCCCTCTGCACATTTCTCGCTCGGGCCGAACTCGGCATTCCTCGACACCTGTCGCTAAGATCGAGATGAAGTTTCCTGTTGGCCCACATCTCACGCACACCGCAAGCTCGTCGACCGAGGCATTCACCTACCCGCACCCTCGTCTTTATGCTTTCGAGCTCGAAACCGACATCGACGTCGGACCAGTCGAGACTCTACGCTCTTTTTCCTCGCTGGACTGGGGCAGCGTTCGTCAAGTGTTGCAAGAGCAGGAAGAGTTCCAAAAAGAGCGAGACGAATGGAGCGACGCCTCAGCGAGTGCGATCGGAGCCAAGCGGAACGGTGCAAGCCGTCGAAGAAGACGTCGTCATCACCTTTACGACGGCGGTTCGGGTTCGGATTTGGGCGTGATGCGCACGCTTCGAGCTAGCGATTCGGCGCCTGCGCTTCGGGGATTGACGATCTACGAATCGGTCGATCACGAGAAGCGCAAGTATTTGCAGGTGCGGTACCGTTCAAGCGGTTACCAAGCTGCGAATAGTCCGGTCAGCCCACCACCGCAGCGTGAGAGTCTTGCGCGAATGGCTCAACTTCCAGGCGGCTTGGGGCCATCGGCGGTCACGTTCCCGACCCGAAGCGAAAACCAGAGGAGCGTTCCGAAGCAAGAGGTCTCCAGTACCGATTCCTTCCACAAGCTGAGCTCCCTCTCGCCCAATCCATATGGTCCCTATCGTTCGAACTCGTCGAGTGATAGGCACAAGATTGTACCGTCGAGGCCCGTCGAGTCACCCGCGAAGAGTTCGATCGAGGCTGCTGAATCGTTCCGCCCTACTCGCCCGCCACCACCAATCCCGTCAGGGGTGACTCCGTTTTCGCCTCACGACAGGAAGAAGCACGAACCTCAGCTGGCAAGGCTTCTGACCGACTTTCCGCCCGTTACCACGTACTCCTGCAAAGTTCAGTCGAGCAAGGAACCAATTGCATCGACCTCGGCAGCAAGCGGTGACGTCTCCCCGCGCTCGGCGGCACAATTGCCATCACCGCGCAGCCGAGCAACTTCCGGCGCGCCCTACCCGAACCTCAACGTTGTCAGCACCCCACCTGCGCTCGACCCGATCGATTCGCCATTGGGTCGACCCTCGTTGCCTTCCTTGCGTGGAGTCAACGGCTCGTACTTTTACCGTCCCAACTCTGGGGACGACACCTTCGGCGTCAATGGACAGCGTCACTCGACTGCAGCCGCCTCATTTTACTCCCTCGACTCAGGTCCCCCGACTCTTGGGGAGGTCCCTTCTTCCCCGGTCTCGGGCTACTTTGAGAGGCTGCACGACTCGTCTGCTTTCGCTTTGCCGCATTGCCTACCGGTTGGTAGAGAGTCTATGGCGGCTTCCTCGAGTCCTCATTCGCGGATGTCGATTGGTTCCGCGGCGTCGGGCTCGAGGAATAGCAGCCATTCGAGACCACCGAGCACGGCGGAGGGCTCGCTTAATCTGGATGAGGAAGGGTACACCTTCGAGGACCTTGTGAGTGGCGGTTATATGGTCAGCATGACAGCATTATTTTGCTGACATGTACATCACTCCCATTACCTAGTTCTTCCGACCGCCGCCGACGCATCGCGACTCGAGCGCGTTCAGCGAGGACAAGTACCCTCTGACTGTCACCACAGCGTTCTTCCCTGATCTCGATGCCCAGACCTCACCAGAACTCTATGGATCTAATTGGGTGCAGGACCGCGGCATCCCTGCAGTGCCGTCGACGTTACCGACTCGGATGAGTGCGCCACCTCTCAATCGGACACCCACAGCTCGCACATACGAATCAGAGACGAGCGACTCTTTCGAGACCGCTGAAGAAGGGTCGGAAAGTCCGACGTCAGTGGGGAAAGATTCACCTTTCGGAAATGCACCCCTCGAGCATGCATACGCTTCGACCCGTCCTCCGTCGGCCGACGAACCCCGTCGGTTGTCGATTTCGACAATCGTTGGAGTTGTTCCAACACTCATACGGGTCCAAGACACGGCATCTGGGTCTGTTCGTCCAGCGACGCCATCTTCGTGCTCGTCGCCGCCTTCGCAGTCATTCCTCGACCTGAGCGCATCCCCTGACGCCGGACCTTTGGAGAGCTCCGATGCTTCGTTCCTGTTCTTCGATTCGAGCGGTGACAGCTCAACGATCATCCGCTCTCGCCGAGCTCCACGGATCTCCCAAGTGCCGAACGACGAATCGGTCCTACCCTCGTTCTCGCCGATCTCTTCGCCGCACGCAACTATGATGGGTGATTTGCATTCTCACGCGAGCACGAGCACACCCTCGATGGTCATCGAAGTCGCTCTGGCACTATCTTGCGAGCTATCCCCTTCAAACCTCGACATGGCCTCTGACGGAGAAGAGCTCGCTTTCACCTCGCCCTTCCCAACCGACGTGTCCCCATCGGCCATGTCCTCACCACGGGCTACATTCGCACCGAGTCAGCTGCTCTCTCCACGCGTTCACGAATATATCGCCGACGATGCGGCTTCGCTCGCAACGTCAACTGCGAGCTCGAATAGCGTCCTATCTGTGAACTCGTCGCGTGGCAGTGGATTGTCAGCTTGGTCGGCGATCAGCAAATTCCCCTTTTTTCCTTCCCAAGAAGTAGAGGAGGAGGCCGTCCACGCCGAGGCCGATGATCCGTCAGCGGACCCCCTGGATGAAACGCCTCGACCTCACTCACCTTCACCGGTGCCTGCACTCGCCAACACTCTGGTTACCTCTCTAGTGCAGGTCAACAAAGCCGACTCGGACACGCGGACGATCCACTCAGTGCCATTCAAGGCGACTCTGCGTCGCAATCGCTCCGCGCCGAACCTGAGCAGTCGATCTTCCCCCACCATCGGTACGAATGGATGGACCGTCGCCGCATCAACAATGCGTGCTCCATCATCCCAAGAAGCCACTCAGAGCTCTGATGACGATCTTGGACGACTTCGACGCGTGGTGAGCGGTCCGACTGCGGTCGAAGAACTTCCCGAAGCTCCCGTGGCCGCTCGTTTCGTTGATCAAAGAATCCTCTCGAAACGCCTTCAAGCTCGTCCTCGAGTCTGGTACCTTGAACCGGCAATCCGATCGTTCTCCACTTCTCCGGACGACGACCGTGCTACCACATTGGACGCCAATCTCACGCCTGACGGAAGTCGCGCCGGTTCGACTCAATTCTCGTCGCGCCGAAGTTCGGGGAAACATGAACGAACGTCGAGTGACCCGAACGTTCGTCAACCTTGGTGGCCTGAAGGTCCTGAAGAAAGGTCTCACTGAGACCCTCTCACATGCTCATCATCCGTGCAACGTCCGTGTCATCACTCCTTTCCCACGCTCACTCTACGATCTTTAAGATGGCCCCCTTTCACGTTTAGTGTGTTTGACGATCGGTACTGCACTAAAGGTTTTGCGCTTGCATAGATCTGTAGGGATTTGATATTATATTATGTATTACAACATGACGCTGCATGAAGAGTGTGAATTTATGTGTTCCCCTTCAGGACTGATTGGGGCTGATTTCGTCATCGAGCGGGACCTCCTTTCCTGTCTGCCGAAGTTGCGCGTGATGACGCAGCACGGCCGAACGCGCGGGAGCGGCGCCATGAGGTGGTGACTTGGGGATGTCCTCGACCTCTACTCTGGCCACCGCATCGCACCCTCCACCTCCTTTTTCGCTTTCGACGCGTCACCACACACAGCATGAGTCGTAACCCGTTCCTCCCCTCTGCCTTGTCCGAGTCGGTGTCACACTCCCCACCGAGCCACTCGCCGACCGCTCACCCTGCCGCCGGCCCCTCTCAGCCCTCTTACACCGAGGCGGCTCTGAGCCCCTCAGTTTCGGCCTCTCCCCCCGCAAGTGGACGCCGCATCGACGACAAACCTCCTCAACAACCTGCCATAACTGCTCACTCCAGTGACCTCCCACGTTCGAACCGTTTTCTGTCAGGTCCCAGTCCAATTCATCGTCTTGACTTTGCCGCCAAAGCCCCTGGCATGACGCGTGCCGGCTCAGGCGAGAGCGTCACCAGCTCGCGCTCCAGCTCCAGCCTTGGCAGCGGCAGTGGCAGTGGCAGTGCGACGCCCAACTTGGACTCACACAGCCATCAATCAAGTGATCCGCGTGATGACGATGACGAGTTCGGTCCGGAGCACATGGCCAATCTGATCAAAGGCTTCGCAGGGATGATTATCACCTTGCCGAGTCTACTCGTCGGAGCCGTCACCAACGCCACTTCGGCCTCGATCGACGCCGCTCAGAATGTCGTTCAAGCCACGTCCGAGACGACGCAGAACCTCGCCGAATCGAACTCGAGTGTCGTGCGTGAGGCCGTGAATACGACGATGAACACTGCGTCGAACGTCAAGCACAAGGCCGTCGGGGCCGTCGAGGCGGCTACCAGCTCCCCTACGACGACGACTACGCTCGGAAATCGAGTGAGCAATTGGTTCAACTGGTCCTCTGCCAAGCCGATCGAACGAGATGCGACGGTTGTGATGGACGAATCCGAGATCCTCAGGGCTCAGCTCGAAGAGGAGATCGATCGCTCTTTCTCGGGATCGAAGCATGAGGAGGTCTCGGGGGTTCAAACGAAGGTGAGATGGTGCAGTGTTCGAAGGAATTTCGTAAGCTTAGTACATGACTGATTTCCATAGACGTCATTCAAGCTCGGTTCGGATGCCGAAGGCAGCGACGCGCAGCCCGCAAGCGGCAATTTTTCCAACTTCAAAGGTCGTGATTCTTCGTCGGAAGAAGAGCCTCGAGGATTAGACAAAAACAACCGCAGCATGGGGCTGCTCGTGAAGGACGCTCCTCTGGTGGGAAGATCGGTCAAGTCGAGTGAGGCCAAGCACGAAGACAAGGTTCGCGGCCCGTCTGCGCCACATTCCGACGGCGCACAGGGGTCGAAGCAAACATCGGAGAGGTCCGGTTCGGGTGAGAGGCCCGGCAAGGGCAAAGGTCGAGATGAACAGGTACGGTAGGGTTCTCGCTCCAAATAAATAACAGCTGCTCACCGTACAATGTTGTTTCGCAGAACGCCAACGGAGAAAGCCACCACTCGTCACCATGGCAAGGTCGCACTACAGATCAGCCGGGACAAGCAGAAGCCTTGCGAGACTTTGGACGTACTGCCGGCGTCCACCATCGGGTGCGTATTTATGTTTCACCGTGCTGAGTAGATTTCTTACTGGTGATTTCTGGGAGACACAGGCGGATGCTAGCGCCATCCCAGCCTCAACGCAACACGGGAACGCAGCAAGCTCGACATCCGATCAGATGACCCGCCCACAAGAAGTACAAGAGCGCGCCCAAGAAAATCTTGGTGAGCCTGATCAACGTTCAGGTGGACTCTCGCCTTCACGATCAGTTCCTCCTGCGCTTCCCGGACATCTTCAAACGTCCGTCTGGTACAAACCTCATCAAGAGCGTGAGGGAGAGACAGCGCCGGCCAGGAGCTCCTTTGATGATCTTAGGGTGGGTTGAAACTTCTGAGAGCTTAACGGAGCGCTCCGATAGCTCAGACCTTGTCAGAATCCACAGGAACGTTTCGCCAAGTACCACTCGACCGAGGCTTCGGAACCGGACTTTGCGGATGTCAAGCCCTTGCATGTCCAGCAGCCGCAGCAAACCTTGGTTGTAAGCAGGCACAATGGGGAGACGGGTTATATCGATACTCATTTGCTATTTGTTTCGAATCCCAGCATCGTGATTCACCTCCTGCTGTCCCATCCGCCTCTTCTGTGCCCGCTGGCTCCGTCGGTTTCGCTGCGAATCAGAAGCAATTCGAGCCCGCGGCCCGTGTCGATCTCGTCCGCTCCGAGTCGCAGGGAACTTCGAGCACGGCGGAGCATGAAGGCGAGTGATCGTTCCGTGGTCGGAAAACATCGAGATCATTCGTCTAAGGGTTTTCCCTTCTCGTGTGGATCTTCGCAGATGATCACGACCACGCTTCCCCGTCACGCAGTCACGGTAGTGGCACGCTGCGCAACAAGATGAAGAAGCTGCTTCACGTTTGACGACCGCTCGTTTCCCTCGACACCACCTATGCAGATCATCGCCCAGAGCTAGCACACCTCAGATCTTGCTCTAAATTTCTCCTTTCTCTCAGCTCGCTTCGCATCTTCCGATAGCTAATGCCATCGGAAGATTCTATCGTTTGATTGGCCCGAACCCTGTGTTCGTCATCCTCCGCGCTTTTGTACCCTAGCTGCTAGTCCTTTCATAGGCTCTCTGGGTGCAAAACAGATCAAGTCACAGCTTTCTCTTTCAATCACTGGAACTCAATTACAAGAGGATCGATTGCATCATCTAAAAGCATCTTGCCGTTGCCATTGCCGTGCGGAGTAATTCCGGCGAGGATTCGGCTCAAGCCTTTGGCGCGCCTGTCTTCCAGAAGTCGCAGCCGTCGCCGGAGAGTCGTTGGAAGCTCATTAACGAGTGTACCGTCACTGTCACATGGGGTACCGTACAGCTACAATTAAGTATTTCGCTCATCAGTCACTGAATGTATCAATCGACTCGGCTATTTGCGCACCTATTACAAACGATAGAAGAAGTAGTCCGAGGCCCGTTCGAAGTGAGGAGCACCGCAAAAAGAGCGCGCTCGGCTTCTCCGGACTCGCGCCGCAGAAAAGTTTCTCTGTAGTGTAGAGTAGAGGACCAGCCCATACTGATTCGATGTGACTGGGGAGTGTATGATAACAAAGAGAAAGGGTAAGTCGAGTTTTATTGCACATTGAAAGCCCTGATCATCGAGCTCCTGAAACGTTTGAATCTTGCCATCGGGCGGCGCCTTCAACTCCTTCACTTTCATCCGCCGCCGATTGTCCCCAACAACTCAACTTGCTACACCTGCAGCGACAACTGACCCCATACTCCTCATGTCCTTTCCATGGAGCCGGTAGGTCTTGCAGAAAAGCCTGCGAGTTGTTCATGCCCAGGCGTGCAATAGTGACATCCTGTTTAGTCTGCCGGAGAGCTTTGCGCGCAGGTTAGGAGTACTGGTCGCTTTTGCGATGGTACGTCACCTTCGTACTCGTACTTGCGACTTGAAGTCGTTAGCGCATTCCCATTCGCCAGCTCGATTTGGAGGGCAGGGCGACGGCGATCAAGGCCGAAGAAGCTCGTCACCTGGAAGCAGGGTCTGTCGAGCTAAGCGATGTTTTTGCTGTGCGCGAGTCGAAGCATCTCGACGTGCGGTTGGCCTTAAAGGACTCGTGGCCCCGCGAACTTTTCCGCAACTTTGGGTTTTGAGGTCGGAGTGTCCGTGATGCGTGAAACTTCAGAAGCTTTTTACAAGAGTGCAGTGAAGAAGAGAGAGGGTGAGAGGGCAGTTCAAGGGCATGAGTGGCTGAATTTCCTCGCCACGAACACTCGGGTATCTTAAAAATCTGCACTGCTCATGAAAAGAGGATCGTAAAACAAGATGGTTTCGAAGAAACGAAGGGAGAAGACCGCGCAAACTCCACGAAACAAATACAACACCGCGGGAACAGTATTGCGGCCAACTTCGAGCTTGAACCGCTTCAAGCTTATGCTGTGGACGAGGGGACGAACGCCTTGCCTCGAACGGCGGGGTACGCCTCGTTTCGGAGCTTGTCCTTGCCTCGACTCGCTTCGCGCCATTGCTGACTTGCACGGCTGCGAAGCGCAACATCATTCACCGGTCAGTACATGCGCGAGACATTGTACAAGTACGCGGATCTCACCTCATTTTTTGGAGCGCGATCACGGTGAGAACGGCCGCTTTGAGTGTCGGTCTTGAGCCCCAGGGCCGGCGATCCGAGGGTGGTGAGGATGGCGGTAGTCCGAGTTGGGACATGGCGAGATCGATACTGTCATCCAAAGCGATTTCCCATCAGCGAAGAGCCCACCGTCCTTGGTAAGTCCTGAAGTTCACTGATTCTGACTCACGTAGCTTGCTTGTCCTTAACCATCGTTTGGAGGTACTCCTTCTGATACGTCAGATCGTTCCGGAACCCCAACTCCCTCGAGACTCGGAGCTTGAGGTAGCGAATCATGACAAGCAGACCCTTTGCTTCCTTTGCGTGACGCGCTTGGAGTTCTTGACTAGTCGCCTTCGTGCTACTGAAAAATTTCGGGATGAAATCAGTGCCGCCCGGATTGAAGCTGATCGGAATGGACACGTACGTAGAAGCGCAAGTGTGATCCCTGATCCTCTTCTCCAACGCCTCGATCCTCAGCCGAGCCTTCGCCAGTTCCCCCGGCCCCAACGCGTCCCTCTCCCGTCTCACATTCGCCAAATCCAAGCCCAGGCTGACGGCGTCTTCGCGAACCTTCATCAAATCCATCTGCAACCCAGCGACGTTCCTCAAAATGTCACTACGTTCGTCCCTCCAAGTGCGGGAAGCCGTCTCCTTCTCCGTCAGCAAATTCTGGAGCCGTGCAATCTCGCCGATATAGTGATCGAGCTGAGAGGGAATCGAAGCCTGCGCGGAGGACTTGACGTTCAAGGAGGTGGCGGCACGATGGGTCTGCGAGTCGATCGAGGCGATCTGAGCCACGAGGGCAGCGCGTTCGTCCAAGAGGTTGGACTTGTCTGCGCGGTGTCGGGCGAGCTCGTTAGGGTCGGCTCGAGACGACGATTTGAGGGCACGAAGCTCCTGCATCGAGAAATACCAAGTCAGCAATCATCACTGCTATAAGACAAGATCATGAAGTGCTCACGGCTTCGGTCGTGTTTAAGCGCACTTCAAGCGCACTTTTGGCCGTGCGCAGCAAGGCCTGCTCATCCGCCACCCCCTTCAACTTATTCCTCTCAGTCTGCAAGTCGACTTCCAAGCCCACAATCTCGGATCGCGCTTGAGCAAAGTCCTTCTGCAGTGCGGAAAGTTGCTTGGCCAGGGCAGATTTGTCGGCTGCGAGGTCACGTGCACGGGATGAAGATTCGACGAGGACGGCGTTCTCTGACTCGAGTTGCGAGAGCTTGGCGTTCACACCGGCGAGCGCCGAACGGAGCGACTCGCTGACTCGAGGTGACGTCTCGGATCTGGAAATAGACGGAATTCAATCACAGTACCAAGCCAGAGCGCCGCCAGACGAACCATCACTCACTCGTCAAAGGTGAGACCCGATCTGTCGACACGCAGCTGTACGATCTTCGCCGCATCGAACACGTGCTCGCAACCAGGGCACGGCAGACTCATCAGCCTCGTCCTCACGCGCTCGAGCGACCCATTCGCTCCAAGCAAGCGTTCCAATTCGGCTTCGAGCTGTACGATCCTCGCCCTCGCTTGTGCGAGGTCCCGAGCTAGCGCGATCGTCCCCGAGCCAGCAATCTCGAGTTGGTTCAGTTTCTTGTCGACGTCTTCGTTGGTGACGGCGAGCTGCTCGCGCAGGTCTTCGACGAGTTGGACGAGTTCTTGCATGTGCGAATACAGCGGTTGGATTGTCTCGTCCGCCGCTGATCCGGGGGACCAAGCGGTGATCTAGTTTGACACAATGGATGCAGAGTCAGTTTGAGCCCAGGCGAGAGAGCCGGGTGTACGCGAGTGCACTCACGTTGCCGAGCATCTGGCCAGGGGTCTTTGGCGTTTGGAGACCGATGATGGAGCGGAACAAGTTGGACCTTTCGGGCGTCGACCCGTTCCTCCTCGGCGAGCCGAAAGACATCGTGACCTGAGACTTGAGCGACGAGACGCGATCCTCAAGCTCGCGCTTTTGAGATTCGAGCGTCCTAATCTTGAGCTGTTGTACCTCGATCTCTTCCCGCGATTCGCGCTGTTGCAGACGCTGCGTGAGGTCCTGCACCTCTTGCTGCGCGACTTGGAGCTCCTCCTCAAGCGAACTGATGATCGAATGCTTGTTGCTATTGTACACCTCGTTCGCCAAGGGGCTCTTGGCCTTGGGCAACTTGAGTTGCGAGATCTGTGTCGAAAGCGTCGAGTTGACGTTCTTCTCGGCCGCCAGCTGCGCCTTGAGCGATTCAAGCTCGTCCTCGTGCTGCACGAGTTGCTGTGCCGATTCGTTGAGCGCCTCTTCGATCTGTTGCACGTTCTCGAGTTGTTCGGCGACTTGGCGCTTGAGCTCGACTTCAGCCTCGATCAGGTTTTCGTGTTTCTTCTCCAGATCATCGAGTTCGAAATCCTTCTGCTCGACTGTCGACTCGAGCTCATCAACGCGATGTTGCAAGCGCCGGATCTCTTCCTTGAGTTCGAGCACGACATGTCGATCCGAATCGTCGCCCGTCTTGGCCTGCAACCTCTCGATCTCCTGTCGCGCATCCGTCAACTGCTCCCTCGTAGTCTGTAGGTCGCTGTCCTGCTTCTCCATGATCGTGCACAGCTCCTGGTTCAACTCCGAGTTCTTCTGCGCGAATCCAGCCTCTTGGTTTTCAAGCTCGGCCAAGAGTTCAACCACGCGCGAGCGCGCATCCTCCAGTGCAGAGGTCAACTGCTCGTTCTCGGCCAGCTTCTCCTCCAGTTCTGCCTTGACGTCGACGTCGTGGGGTTCGTCACTGGCGTCAGCGGCGGGGGATCCGTCCTCGCGTTTGAAGAGTTGTCGTTCCTTGTCCTCGAGCTCGTGCTGCAATCGATCGACGAGTTCCTCGAGTTCTTGAACGCGCTTCGAGGTCCCCTCGTTCCTCCCCTCCACCAACCCACCCAAGACCCCTTCGATCCTTGAGCTGTTCCCTTCCCCCTCGTCTTCCTCTGGAACATGGCCGACCGTCGAACCGGCAGCGATACTACTCATCTCCCTCAACCTCAGCACCTCCTTCCTCAACTGCTCATTCTCCTTGGTCTTGTCCCCCAAATTCTTGGTAAGTTGCACGTTCTCCGCCGTCAAGGTCCCATTGAATTGATGAAGGTACGCATTGAGCTTGACATGATCGAACCGATCGACCCTCGTCCCGGCACCCGCGACAGCAAACCCCGTCGCTCCACCCGAAGGCAGCGACGTATTGCCCCGATGCAGCGTCGTCAGATCATTGGACGAAGACGTCGATTCGTCCTGCAGTAGATGCGGCGCCTCGACACTATCCTCCTCTTTTTCGGCCTCTCGTTCCGACTCGGGCGAAGCAGCTTCCATCTTCTTTTGTGAAGCGACAGAGAGGGGCGTCTCGACGAGTTGTCGACCCCTGTACCGAACTGGATGAGGCGTCCCCTTCTTCAAGATCGGCTTCGACGTCGATTTGAGCGTTGTCAAAACGTGTTGTGCCCTCCTCACAGCAGCAGGGGAAGATGAAGGCGGCAACATGGCTTTGACCAAACCTTCGACCGAATCGGGCGTTCCCGCAGGAGTGGCGTACAATCGACCAAGCGGTGTTCGAGGATCTGTATTCCCTCCATTACTGTAGGCGTTGTGCGAATAGTTGACGTGAGGCGTCGAGAGGTTGGAGAGGGAGGGGAAGGAATCTTTGGAGAGTGCATCCAGGGAATCGCGTCGACCTAGTTCGGGGGAGTCGACAATTGAGGGAAGGGCCGCTCGGCGTTCAGGGGAGGCGTTGGGGTGGTCGGCGATCCTGACGGCTCGTTGACGAGCATCGGGTTGAGCGCGAGTCGCGACGGGGGAATCGATCTCATCAGCGGTGAACGAAGACGAATCCGAGGATGAAGCAGTGAGATCCTGATCCTCGTGATCTTCATCGTGGAGCCGCGAAGGTCGATTGAACGACGACGCCAACGCCAACGGTCGATCGCTCTCCGTCCCCGATCCCGAGCTAAGAACGACCATCTCATCCTCATCCGCGAAACCCTGACCCTCGAAGCCGCGCGAATGGCGCGACTCGGTCACACTCGTATCGTCAACGAAGTTCTGCGTTCCTTTCTGCTTGTCCGGCAAGGTCTGCTGTTGCGATCCCGACTCGGCCTCGACATGTTGATTGAATCGCGTCGAAGGGTTCAGCGGTACAACCGTCCGATTGGACCCTGTCGTCGCAGTAGAAGCTGTTGATCTAGTCGTCATCAGCAACTCTTTCGATCTCAAGATGTGTTGCGTCGAAGAAGAAGCCCCCGCCATCGTGGCTGAAGCAGGTAAAGGCGTCGACGTGAAAGGTGTGTCGTCCATCCGACGCTGTTGAATCATCGAACTCGAGTCGTCCTCCCCTTCAGACGGGTTCACTCCTGCCACCGATATGATCCGGGGTGGCGATTCAGGTGAAGAATCGTCATCGTCATCGTCGAGCATGGAAGGCAGGTCGGGGAGTTCCGGTAAGGATTGTTGCTCGAGATCATCGAGTCGGCGGAGGACGCGCGACGGCGTTTCCAGCGCGGGAAACACTGCGTGCACGGGCGTGGGGGAAGCAGAGGTCAGTATCGAGTACAGGTCATAAGTTAAAGATACAGTTGAGGCCCACTCGTATGGCTGATGCGACGACCGTGCAGCGGAAAACGGCGTGTTTGGATGCAAGAGCGCGAGAGGACGAAGGAGCGCTCGCCGCCTCGCGCGTGTTTACCGTCCATGGCGACGTCACGTGATTGACTTTCCAACCCGGATCGACTGATTATTGGATGGCGCTTCCAAGACGGGAGAAGTTGTCGCCTTCGCTGATGTTACAGCTTCTTTCGGAAAAAGTCTTTACGTATTGAACAATTTGTGACGTTCTCAATTTCAGGTACTGCTACCTACTACTGCGTTCTCGGCCAAGCGAATATGGTGATATTCATGAGCCATGCTTCGCGAGTAGACGGCTAGGAAGATGACCAAAGCGAACTGGGAAGCCGACAGTCTAAAATGTGTGCTCCCGATGGCGCTTCAAATGACGATGCGGCGAACAAGTGGCGGGCGCTATGGCGGCCCCGATCAGCTCTCAAGGCCGATCGGCGATCCAGAAATTGTTGATACTGGCTCGAGTCTCTCTAGTCGAGATCCGACTTTATCCGTTGTGCAGCATCTGCAACCACTTTTTCGAACGATGAACCAATCTGACCGACCAAGCGGTGCCTGCTGTGGCGAGTTTCGAGTAGCTGCACCTCGGTCCTTGTCATGGGAGATGTCTCGGCCGAATCGACGGCAGGCCGGCGGCCAGATGGTTCGAGCCCCCGGGCCGGGCGGGACCCTGCTGGGCAGTCCTGCCGTGCCACGTGAGGGCCCGAGGGGGATGTGGGCCTTTGGGAGCTCGCCAGTTCGCCAGTTCGCAAGGCGCGGCTCGGCTCGGCGCGTGCGCGCGTGCGGCTGGCCCTCTCCTCTCGAGTCCTGACCTCCACTTCACCCAAACACGGACATACACGCATAGCAGCAGTAGCAACAGACTACCCAGCCCACTTTCCATTCTGGTACCGTCGATCGTCTGGGCCGCAGTAGTCGCATATCCAACAACATGGAATCGCCCGTCGCGCCGACCAAGACGGAGCGAGCACCTCGCGACATCCACCTCCCACCCCGCGGCCCTCCCCTGAAGGACAAGTACTCCATCACGACCGTGCCTCATTCGACGAAAGACGCACCCAGCACGATCAACATCGATACCGAGTTCGGCGATGGCGATTCCAAGCGGTGGCCGCAGCAGGACGAGGACATGACCTTGCTCGCACCGGAGAACGACAAGCATGTGCTGTGGAGGAGGACTGCAGGGGACTGGTTGGCCAAGGACATGGGTCTCTACGATGGTGAGTGATTGGACTACGCTGTACTTGGCGCTGCAGTGTGCGCGTGGCGCGTGTGAGCCCGCGTAGGCATTGGAAGCTCAGTCAGCCCCGATCCGACTGCTGGACCCGACTCGGGCACGCGGCGCACGCACCACCCAAGCTCGCCGCTGCGCCCCGCCCTCGCACCCGGCACCACGCCCGCCCGATCGGGCTCCTCGACCGTGGAAGGGTCTCCTGGTAGTCGAGTCGCAGCTCCATCGTGTTTATCCACACCGTGTCTCAGATCCACTGATTCCATCAACTGACATGGCTTGTGGTCCTGCCCCGCCCCTGGCAATACGTCCTTGAATCCGCATACACTCACGTGCCTGCCACCCACCACCCGCATCCCACCGCCCGTTGCTCCCGCAATTCAACCACCTTTCTGTCGCCTTACCCACATGATTCTGCCAAACCAACGAAATCGAATCAACTTCCCTCGCAACAATAGAACACGGAGCGGCGCATTGGATCCTTGGCAACCTTCCTCGCCAGTACGGCCTCTTTGAGCAAGTCACCCACCCCAAAGATGTCTCCAAGTCGGGACCCCCACCGACGCAGGCACAACAAAAGAACAACAAGCTTCGGCTCGATCGATTCATCTTTGGTAAGTGCTGCCACCTGATGCCCTCTCATTTTGGCAGTCTAGCGCTGACTCGCCCGAATCACTTCATGCAGGCCACAATGGTCGAAAGATTCGATCGGCACTGTCCTTGGGCAAGCACATCAGTTGGCTCTTGCACGGTAGTATCGGCACATGCACCTGCGATGGCTGCAAGGTCGTCTCCAAGAACGCCAACGCCAGTGCGAATGCCGCCGCTGCTGCGAACGCCAATGCCGGTGCCTCGACATCAGCCGCATCGACCCCGACAGCCACGACTTCGGCCAATGCTGCTTCCTCCTCAGCCGCTCGCTCCAACAGTGTCAAGAACAAGAAGAAGCGAACGGTCAACGTTACTGCGTCCGACAACAGTGGCGACGAAAAACGGCCTGTCGCGCCTCCCGCCGCCGCAGCAACAGTGCCTGCCCCACCGACTAAAAGGACCAGAGCCAAAGCGCGTGTTGTGGACGAGGATGATGCGAGCTCTTTGATGGACGAGGACGAAGGGTCTGAACCGCACGCACCAACTGGGACGAAAGCAGCAGCAGCCGCGGCAAGGACCAAAGGTGTTCCGGCAAAATCGGACGGTACCGCTGCGAAAGCCCCGGCGGCTTCTAGTGGTCGGCGATCGTCATTCGTAGCGACGAATGAACTCGAATCGCGAGCCGATCAGTTCGCCCACGAGATGCGAGCCGCCGATCCGAACCGAGTCGCTGTCGTGCATTCACCCTGGCTGGCGAACAAGACGGCCGACATTGATCATCCGTCATGGTGTCGAGTGGGAGAGCTTGTATGGGCCAAAACACACGAAGAACTGGCCCAGCTTGAACTGCTGCCACCGGCGGAAGCGACGCGACGCCGGTCCAACGCCCCGGCGACACCGAGGTTCAGCCATTGGCCGGCCATCATCCGAGGACGTATGGTCAAACCCAATCCAAAATCGCAATCGTCACCTCTCGTCGAGTACCGCATCGAGTTTCTCGCTTTACTCGACCAGCCCGAGCGCACCTTTGCCGCGAACGAAGTTGTGCCCTGGCTGGGCTACATCGCCGCCGGTCTGACCTCGGAGGAAATGTCGAACGCAATCAAACTGGGAGGCTCCGAAGTGGCTCATTCGCGCCAATGGACCCGCGATCTGATCGCGAACGGCATCCACGCAACTCGAGCGGCTTTCCTCTCGGCTTACATGACGGGCCAGTTCTTCGCCTCGATTCAAACTCGTTCCTTGCCGACGATCGAGACAGGGTCCCACCTCCTTCCGAACCCTTCGTTCTCGAACGGTCAATCGTCGCTGAGCGCATTACGATCGATGTTCATGGCTCGACCGACGACACGCTTCCTCTCGCACGCTTTCGTATTCTACGGACCCGAACTTATCCATGTCGGCGATGTTGTGCGACTGGCCTCCAACGTCGAGCTGCCTTCTTCCGTCGAGGCTCAAGTCATCGATCATTCGCCCTTGCAAATGCCGACGTCGCTCGTGTTGCACATCACCAAATTTGCCCGCGGAGGTCGGGACTGCCCTTTGCTCGTGCGAGGAAAGGTGTACGAGATGAACGAAATCACCCTCGCTGCGGACGACGGTATGCCGGCAGACTACGTCTCGGACGACGACATCTTTGGTGACGACGACGCAACGATGGATTTCGAGAACGCGATCAACAACCACAATAACGGCAAAGAATTGCCGATCCAAATTAATGGCAACGACGCGTTGAACACGACCGCTGCGGGGGCGTTCTCGAACATGTTGTTGAACGGCCATCAGAACGAGTGGGCTCGATCGAACGGGTTGGACTTCGATTCGTCGAGCGAGGACGAGTCGTCTTCGGAGGAAGAGACGGCCGAATCGAGCGATATCAAGATGAAAGCGAATAAACGGCTCATCGCATCCAAAGCCCTCAAAGCCTCATCATCCGCGAACGCCGTCGCTTCGACCAAAGCGCTCAACAACGGTGTTGGAACAGGCACCTTGACGCCCAACACGTTGCACTACCGCAAGAAGATGCCCGCGCCCCCTTTCCCCGCCCATCGCTGGCGTTGCCTTACCCCAGGTCGTGAAGTCGATCTCCTCATGACCGACCTCGCAGGGCGGTACTACCCCGTTTCCCCCTCCATCTACGCCGACGACACGTTAGTGAACCGGATCGCCGAATCAGCCGCTCGAACGGGTGTCGTAGGTGAAGTCGGTATCGCTCCTCTCGCGCTCCTCCTGGGCGGTCTCATGAGCGGCGATAAAGTACCTCGCGTCAACGCGCGTAATGGGCTATTAGGAGATGACCGAGAACGACAATTGAGCGTGGCGGAGGAACAGGCATATCTCGCTGCGGGACTGAAAGCCGTTGTAGGGGAACAGGGTCAGAATGGTGGCGCTATGGACTTGGATGGTTCGCCGGCGGCGAGAGCGGACCTTAAGAGCTTGCAGACGACGGTGGTAGTTTGAGTGGGTGTGAAACTGGGATCATGCTCGGTTCCTTTGGCTTCCTGTTGTAATTTGCTCCCGACCCAAAAACTTGTTGAAAGCAGTTTGAAATGAACTTGGGTGTCCCGGAGAGATCGATCGGGACGAACCATTCCTCGGCACTGCTCTTCCACAGCGTCGGCTTTGGTGTCAGACTTGAACTTGACGCCTGGGAAATAGAGACGCAAAAGAGAAAATCCAAATCCACACAAGCCAATCGCACGAACACCCACAGGCCCACGTCCGTCTCGCGAGCGCCTCCACAAAAAGGCAAGCCCCAGTGGTGATTTGAACACCAGACCTTTGTGTCGCGTACGAAAGCAAAGCTAAAAGCTTGGACCATACAAGCACAACGATCTATACCACTGATCTACAAGGGCATGAGCGAACACCGCTATCGGACAATAGCGCGTATATCAACCCATTATTTGTGTACCTTTGAGTGAGCTCAAAAAAAGAGCTCTTTTGTAGCGGTCCCAGCCAACCCGAAGGATTGCAATTTATGAGCCCCGGTAAAACAAAAAAAAAAACATAGTCAAAAGATCGAAGAAGGTTCAATTGTACAACTAATCGGATCCGCCTGTACAACACGTGTACCACCACCAACATTCTCCCCATCATCTTCCGACTCCTCATGTATTATTTTCAAACTTCCTTCATTTCGTCTCTGGGAGGGAGCAACCGTGGGCGGGGGGGACTTGTACTCGGATGTGTCGGGTTGGTCTGTTTTGCTAGTTACAACGCATCAAGCGGCGGTTGTGGTCATCATCGTGCATGCTGGGTAGCATCTCCTTTAGTTCCGTAGGGGGTTTTCTCGTCTTGCAAATTAGCGATGAGTTTCACACAAAAAAAAAACAATACAAAAAAAAAAAAAAAAGAAAACGTCTTGCAAATTAGCGATGAGTTTCATACAAAAAAAAGTTCATACAAAAAAAGTTCATACAAGAAAAGTTCATACAAAAAAAGTCATACAAAAAACGTCATACAAAAAAAAGTCTATTTATTGGCGTCGACTCGGTGTGGCTCGCGCTCTTCGGCTTCGGGGTTCTGAGTCAAGGGAGGGATCAGCGGACACAGGCAGAAAGTCGGCTTTGAGGGGCCAGGGACTGCCGAGGGGGAGGTTTTGAGGGACCTTCACCGCGTCTTGTTTGTGACCGAGCAGAGACTTGGAGCGTCGAGGATCGAGGTGGCTGCACAGTCGTGCTCCTGTCTTCGTCTCGACCGAGTGGGAAGTGGCTGTGGGGTGGGCCTTCTGTCGTTAGTCCATTTCTTTTCTTTCTCTTCTCTCTTTCTCTTTCTCTTTCTCTTCATCTCTCTTTCTCTCTCTCATTCGTCTCCTGGGGGGGAGCAACCGCTTGGCTAGGGCATTTGAATCCGAATCTCGGATTGGTGGACTTGGCTCGTTTCTCGCACTTTTGCGGGCGGTTTGTGTTATCATCGTAGTCTTCCATCTAGTTTTTCCGTAGGCCGAAACAGGGGGAACAGGAATTGGGGGCAATATGATGAACGTTTTCTACAAAAAAAAAGTTTTGGGATTATGGATGTTTTGGTTCGGTCATCGGAATCTTAGGGCCTGGAAAAGGTTGTTATGGGGGTATGCGTAGGGGCCGAAATGAGCTTGGTGTAGCAAAAAGAAAACGCCGCGCGCCGAGGTGCTCCTTCAGCCCCATTACCAATGTCAAGGTTGAGAAGTATCGATGTTCAAACAGCACAAACGTGAGTATTATGGCCCACAATAAACCTAAGAATCGGAGGTGCAGTGTCAAGTATATGAGGTGCGGTCAGAGAGAGAACCGAATCAATGACTTTTCTTTTTTGGGGGGTTTTCTGGGGTTTTTTTGGGGTGTGGGGGGTTCGGGCGGGCTGATCGTCGGTCACCAACGCTCCACCTTGACGCCTGGAAGTCTTTGAAACCGATCCATACCCTCTAATTCAATTTCCAACGTCCGCTTAGATACAAAGGACCTCAGTTCATCGAAAGAGCTGAGTTCGACGTTTTGTATAGCTTGGGACGAGAAACACGGCGGAGGAGAAAGAGAAAGAAAGGAGGAAACGAAACGCCCGAGCTGCTTTCCTGTTCCTACTCTTCATCCGGTAGTGGATCCCTCTGCATGCTTTCCTCCCAGCCTCCACGCTTTTTCGTTCCATCATCTTCTTCTTTGCCTTTTTTTTTTTTTTTTTTTTTTTTTTTTTTTTTTTTTTTTGTTGTTGTTGTTTGGTTGTGTGCGTGTTTGAGAGAAGGGAAAATGCCCTCGCTACTACTTTTCACAAGGAGAAAACTACGCTTTTCAGAAAGGAAAAAATGACCTCGAGTTCTCATGATGTCTCACTTCCAGCTTGGACGATATTTTGGCAAACCCAGTACGACACCAGCAGACTTGACGAATACGCGGCCGTAAGTCTGCTACTATCGCTCGAAACTCACAGAATTCGCCGGTGACCAAGGTCGCAGATAGCGGGGCTCGGGTCAAGCTCCTTGCTTGCATACGTCGCTCAGACTCGAGCAGCAACAACTTTGAGTTTTGAAATTACTCCCAATTTTGTCCCTGCATGTTGCGGATTTTCTCAAGAGGGCTGCAGGACTTGGAATCGCCTCCCGAGCCCGTAAAAAACTGAGTCAGTTGCCCGCGACGTTTTCCAGTCGACTAAACTTGTAAGGACCCTGATACCATACTCAGCCAGGGTGACGATATCACCTTGTTCGAGATGATATGTAAAGCCATACGGTACCGAACCGCCATACACATCCACACTCGAGCGAGGTCCCACCCAATGACATCACCGTCGTGGGCCTCATGCTCCCCAGTATCTGCGGTGATTGGGCCCACCTGCACGTACAACGGGACTCGAGTGTGTGTTCCGAGATTGGGAGTACGCCGCAGGGAAGCGAGGCCCCTGCGGAAGGTATACCCCGCCTCCTGTCTCCAGCCGCGCGCCGGTGTTGACGGCCACCCGCCGCGCTGCAGACCGAGGCGTGTCCAATAGACTGTCACTCGCTCCGTGACTTTCCCCGGAAATCTCTGGATTGTGTGTTTTTGCGCGAAGTAGGCCTGTCTCTCAGTTGCGGTCATTGAATGGGAGTGATCTGAAGTCGTGCGGTCGTGAGGGGGGGGGGGCGGACTTTGGTAACCGAAAAGGGGTTTGGATCCATGGCGTACGTCCAGCGCAGTGGGGTACAAGGGGTATGTCATTGCTGCGGTCGCAGGGGGTTACATTCCCCTTTGGACCACGTGAAACATTCGGACTGAGCGGGATGTTCGTGCCATCGGAGGCCATGTTCAACGCGTGTCAAAGAATTAAGGGGCTTCAAGGAGCATGGAGGTCTCAGGGGGGTCTGAAGTCAAAAGATCGAAGAAGGTTCAATTGTACAACTAACCGGATCCGCCTGTACAACACGTGTACCACCACCAACATTCTCCCCATCATCTTCCGACTCCTCATGTACTATTTTCAAACTTCCTTCATTTCGTCTCTGGAAGGGAGCAACCGTGGGCGGGGGGGACTTGAACTCGGATGTGTCGGGTTGGTCTGTTCTGCTAGTTACAACGCATCAAGCGGCGGTTGTGGTCATCATCGTGCATGCTGGGTAGCATCTCCTTTAGTTCCGTAGGGGGTTTTCTCGTCTTGCAAATTAGCGATGAGTTTCATACAAAAAAAAACCATACAAAAAAAAAAACCATACAAAAAAAAAAAACCATACAAAAAAAAAACTGTTTCCTAGCTTCGGAACTGATACATCTTGTAATGCAGTAGCTGAGAACTCGAGGGCAGTTTTGTCCCTTCTGAAAAGAGTATTTGGTCCTTATGACAATTTTGCGATCTTTCGACATCATCTTTGTTATATTGGTTTCTCGTCCGATGGACCGCATGACAAGGCTTTCTGAATTCGGCTTGATCATTGTCGACATCGGATTCAGTTGGCACCGCAGAAATTGTGATCTCGATTAAATCGCGCCTTACTCGAGCCATTCGTGCTCTAATTATTGTGAGATGTCGGTATAGTTTCTTTGAAGGGTAGTTTCTTTGTAATCCACATCTTCGAAGCCTTTTGACAGCAGTGTCCGCCCATTCCTCACATCAGGCCATATACATCGGGGACTCATCCTTCCCTTCTTTCTTCTTTCTTTCTTTTCCGGTTTTTCCTTCTTTCTTCTCTTTTCTTCTTTCTTTCCTTCTGTGTTAATTGATTGGTTTTTCCGCTTCGCCGGCAACCCAGACATGGGTGACGACGGCCCCTAAATGGAAATCTGACCTCGATCGTTGGACTCCACCCGGCGTGAGGCTATGGGTCACGTGCTTGGGCGGGGCGGCGGCGGCGCTATCCGGCACGCCGTGCTCGCAGAGTCGAGTCTTGTTTCGCCGCGACGTCACGCCCTCGTGCGGGGATCGACCGCAGGGGCTTGGCGCAATTCGCGCTCTGCTTTCGACCGTGCAGCCGCGAGTTTGATCGCCCGTTTTCGGTTGTCTTGATCACTTCCAATCTGATCATCGCTCGTCGTTTCCAGAACGACTAGCTGAGTTATCTCTGGACAGGGGCTGAAACACCACCGCCCGCATCTCATCGTCACCCGAGCGGACTCGCACGGTCACGGAGCAAGACAATCGGCCGTCGCGCCAGGACTCTTTCAGTTCGCCCTGCAACACCCTCTGCGCCGGTCGCAATCCGACGACCAGTTGAAGTACGTCGGCCTCGCAAGACTGAGCTCGGACCAACCCGTTCGGGCCCACATACTGCGCTCGACTGCCACGATGAACGACTCGGCGCTGCACGCTCTCTCGTCGGCCGCGGTCGGTCACGGCGGTCATCACAGCCACCAGCCGCCGCCACACCAACAGATGCAGCACCCACAACATCGTCCTCCTCAACTACAACACTCGCATGAACAGCCGCACCATCTACACCACCACCAAGCCCACGCCGGGAATGAATACTCGAATGGCCTGACGGGGATGAGCGGATCGAGGCCACCGTCGCAGAACGGGTTCGATCACAGCTTTTCGAACGATACCGCCAGCTCGACGAGCTCATCAACAACGCACGATTTTTTCGAAACCGCAACGCGGGACCCGGAGCCAGCACCGACGCCAAATCGTGAGATCCCCAACGGTGGCGTCGGCACCTCTATCGCCGTGGACGACAACCGGAGCGAGGCACCACCCGAAACTCAGGACGGAGAAGAGGAGGAACAGGCCGACGAGCCATTGTATGTGAACGCCAAGCAATACCATCGAATCATCAAGCGGAGAGCAGCAAGGGCAAGGCTGGAAGAGATGGGTCGGTTGTCGAGGCAGCGCAAAGTGAGTTTATCTCCTTTCTTTCCCTCCTGCATCGTGAGAAGCCGCTATTTACGGACTTTCACGAATTCTTTTACCTTCCTAACCCTCAGCCCTACATCCACGAATCACGTCACGCCCATGCGATGCGCAGACCACGAGGGCCAGGTGGCCGATTCCTCACTTTGGACGAGCGGAAACTGCTCGAGGCAGGGGGCTCCGTCCCAGGCGTGGACAACTACGTCAATGCCCAGGGTGAAACCACGCAAATGATCCGGGCGAGGTTATGTCTCGCTGATCCGTTGTGAATCTTGAGGACGGAACCGAGAGGGAGCCCGGCAAATGGAGCCGAGCTCTGGGGTATGTACGGTCGCCAGCGACGATGATCGCGAGTAGAAGCATTTTCTGTACCCGCATCCATAACTCGTTGTTGTAGCGACTATTTAGCCTTATCTTCAAGTAGCTATAAGGTTCCCATTGAGAAGCATTGTGAGCGTCCAAGGCGAAAGGCGAGAGGGCAGACAGCGATTGCGCAGCAGTAAGGTGACCGCCGCACACGGTCAGGCGAGAAATCGCCAATGGTGTGGAAGGGGAATATTAGGCCGTGCGATTTGTCTACTTAGATCCAGTTCTAGTACTACCCGAAGTCAAGCGCGGTAAATATGGTGGTGTTAAAGAATGTACCGGAGCAAGGGAATTGAGAATAACGAGAAGGCTGCGTCCACGGGAATGGGAAGTGCCATCTTTGCGCGCAACGATGATTATCTGAACAAGAAACGAGGAGGAATTGGAACGAGGTGCCATCATCGACGACAGGAGGAGTCGAAATGAGCCGTAGGTACTGGATCGATCCGCTCACCAAACATCCAGTTCGGGTCTACATCCGTTCGAGATGCCTGGATGGGATCCCAAAATCGCCTCACATGGCATGATCAATAGAGTCCGACCGACCGTCGGATTCCACTCCTCAACGTCATCGTCGATGACCAGATTGACCCTTGGCGCTCCGGCGAAGAGCGTTCGGATTCCGGCCCGAAACCCGAGGTTGGCGAGCAAAGAGATGACGTTGAAAGCCAAGCCGATCCTTTCTTGCGGATCGAATTTATGAGGCGACGGTGTAAGTACTGCTCCGAGTAGAGCGCACAGTATCTTGTACTAGCCGCTGTGAATGACGAGCTGAGCCCTGCTCGATCTCATTCCCCATGATCGCAAAGCTACGTTGCACCGTTCGGACCGAGTTGAACGACCCAGGCAAATGTTGTGATTTAACTCCACCGTACTGTTAAGACTGCTGATGATCATCAAGCTTCGGTAAAAACACCCGATTGCGCGGCTACTCGATCATGAAAGAGTTACCCGAACTCGACTCGCAATCACGCGACGAGTCCTCGTGCATGCTTCTTCGGCGTAGTTACACCAAAGTGCTTCACCAAGGTAGCATAGCCCTACACTCTAGTTCACACAAGCTTTGTACTATCCAGCGCATTCTTGAGTGTTTCCTGGCTGTTCAAAGGGAGGAGCTCCACCCTGGTAGCATGGAAAGCATTGACAAAAGCGCCGCGGAACTCGCACAGCAGCGCCCTCAAAGAAAGATGGGTTGTGGGTACTATGCTGAGTATTATGCTGACTGCAAAGAAAAAGAATACAAAGGAGAAGTTAAAGAGACCACAGGAATACGCCACCCCTGGCATCATTTTGAAAACACACTCGAACATCATTGACAGCCCGTCGAAGCCAAGCCTCACCGAACATCGTTGACCTTGGGTCGCCGAGGACGTAATGACCGCCATCGTATACCTCACGTCGTCCACCTCAGCCGCGACAGCCGAGTTCTAACCACTCGTCACGCCCTTCATCGTTTCCCCCGCCTCATCCTTTGCCCCATCACCACCTTGTCCTTCCTTGCTCCCCCCCTTGACCATGTTCCAACCCTAGCGATGGTGAGAGTTGCACGCGAGCGGCTCGTTTCTGCTGGCCGATTGCTGCGATGCGCTCGATCACTTCGGGGGTCAAGCTCGCTTTGAAGAATTCGAACATCTCTTTCTGTGAAATTGAACAGCCCGATGGACATGAAGCAGCCATGCGGGGGCGCACACGGACATGCAGGGCAAGATCGAATTGCACTGACCTGACCCTTCTCTTCGGAAGCGATGACAGCGTCGTGGCGAGTGCGGCACCAAGCGTAGACCTGAACAATGACATAGTCACCAATCAGCTCCGGACCGACGGTGGTCCGAATCAAGTTAAATACTCACCTCCGTATGGGACCAAAACCCTGGTGTCAACCCCGCCATCGCCAACTGCCTCTCCAACATCGTCAACGTCTCCTTGACCGGGTCTCTCGCCCTCGCCCCTTCATAGTTCTTGAGCGCCGGAACCCTCGCGATCGCCTTGTCGACGTCCGAGCGCGAGCGGAACATGTTGCTCGGTAATGGATGGTAGCGGCCGGCAAGGTAGCCCGTCGAGAGGTGGATGTTCTCGTTCGAATTAGTGAGGCAATGGAATTCGTAGCCGGGGGCCGCGGGCGGGATGTAAGGATCTCGGAGCGGCTCCACAGGTTTCTGGTCAGGGTTGTTGGCGCTGCTAGGGCCTGCGCCAGAGCCGTTAGGCAAGCTTGGTGTGTTCGATTCTGATGCCACTGTCGATCCACCAAAGAACGACTTGGTCTTACTCAGAGCGCTCTTGAACATTGATCCCGTCTCGGTTGGGGAAGCCGAAGTTGTTGCGGCAGCGGCGCTCGAGTCGCCGTTGACGATAGGTCTCAGCTCGTAAAGTTTACCAGCGAGCATCCCCGGATTCTTCGCGGTGCGATAGATGCCTGTGGTCTTGAAGAGTAGACTCCTGAGATTCGCCCCCTCGGCCAACTTGCCATTCAATCGGATAGCAGGCTCCATCCCGTCCGCCGATTGATGGATGATCGCTTCGGCGTCGAGCTTCAACCTCACCATTTCTCCGGACCACATCAACTCGGGGCCGGACCACATTTGTTGGTAATGCGACGCCGAGAGCTGCTCCTCGACACGTGCCTTCTCTTCCTGGCTCGGCACGACTTTGGGGTCAAACTTGATGTGTTCATCGAGCAGTTTGTACTTGTCCATCAGTGAGAAGGTGATGACGAGATGCGCAGCAATTTGGATTGCCAAGGAGAAACACGTCGGCGCGGCTCTGACATCGCCATTAAAGTCCTCCAATCGAGGTCGATGCGACTCGGAGCCATCCCAAACATGGGCAATCGCCTGAGGCGAGAGGATCAGATCCCGTCGCGTCAAGTTCCGGTCAGCTTCGTAAGCCTTCCACGGCATGATGGACGTCTCTTTGAGTAGCACCAATTCGTCGAACGCGGCAAGGAGCTTGGCCGAGTACACGAATGTCTCGGTGTTCCGGATAGTAGGTGCGTGGCCAGGGACCGCGGAGGGGACTTTGGTCGACTCGATCTTGACCGATCGATCCGAAATCAATGCGGGCCAGCAAGTCAAGTCGGGGACGTGGCCCTCGGCTTCGGAGTCGGGTACCGAAAGGTCGCGCAGGGGTTCGGGCAGGCGGATCCACACGAGCTCGCAATAACGGTACCGAGCACCGTCGCCGAGGTCCATGTCGCGTTGTTTGTTCGTGTAGGTCCCGTTGTACGTCGGCCCCTGGGGACGCGTCTTGAAATGCGCAGGGGCGGGCTCGCTCGTTCCTACAACGGCCACACCATTGGCTTTGTATGATTTGGCTCCATTCGATGCAAGTGATGGATTCTGATCTTCTGGGATCAGGCTACTCTGCACTCGCTTCGCTTTTCCCTTTTTGGGCGACGAAGGCGCGCCTCCCGCTGATGATCCAATCGATCGAGTGGGCGAGCTCAGGCTGGATCCGGCAGCTCCCGGACGTATGGAGCCACCGGTGGAGCGAACGCCAGAGAACGGCGATTGGCTCAGACCTAGATCATGATTGACGACGCGTTGTAGCTTGTTGCCGTTGCAGTATTTGCAATAACATCTCATGCCCTCGTCTGACCAGCGGCGCGCGAGCCAGAAGAGGTGAGGCGCAAACTCGTTCACAGAGCGAAATTTTTTGGTCGCGGGCGAGCCGAAGAGGTAAGGGTCCGTTCGATCCTTGTGCGACGACGTCGAGGATGAATGGTGGATCGTGAAGACGTAGTCGTCGGGCCAAGACTCTAGTATCCAGGCCTCGCCCTCTGCAAAGAAGGACATTTTGACCGACGAGCGTAGTAGCAAGTCAGTTTCACTTGCCGAGATCGAGAGGCAAGCATCTCGACCTGCACAGACCTCCATCGTCCAAGTCGAGATCTCGAGCCAGCGAGTGGCCCATATTAATCCTCCACAACTTGTGTGTGCCTGTATCCTTGGACTGCAGCTCGTACCAGTTCAGTTTGCCGGCGACGCGCTCGCCCGGTGTCACATTCTTGGGCCAACTGACGCGGCTCTTTGGGGCGTCGGTCACGCCTGGGTGTATACGTAGGACGTGCGGGTTCGCCGGCGAGTTGGGTTTGGACCGTATGACGCTGAAATAGGGCGGGGGAGGGATCGCCGTCTTGGGTCGAGCGCCGTCGGCAGTCGCGAGCTCGAGCTGGGACGAGGAGGCATACTTGGGTCGTTTCACGGCATGGTTCCGGGCTTCGGCTTCCGATCGATCGGGTGGGGGCGGAGTCAGGGCCGACTGACGCGACGAGTTAGTGGGGGAGGATGGACCTGTTACGTCGGCGCTGTGGGTGCTGGCGCCGACCACACCATTGTCCGGAGGACAGGCCGCGGGGGAAGTATTCTCCTTGTCGTCGCGGTTGGACGAGGCGTGGGCATGAACGGAACGGGGGTGTACTCGGTCCTCGCGTTGGCTGTAGGAGTTGTCATCCTCCCTGTCGGGGCTGGGCGATCGGAACAGGGGTGCGTCGCAGGGTCGTACCGGCGGGGGTGGGGGCGACGAGGCGGGGGAAGGTTGCTGTTCTCGGTGCGACGCGTCGACTGCACCACGATTCGCACCGGCGTGGACGGTGTGGACGGTCTTAGTAAGGGGGGCTAGGTCTACTCCACTAGTGTTGCTCGTCGATGCCCCGTCCACAGCAGAAGAGGTGCCGCTAGTGGTGGTGACGGGTTGCTCGGAGACGCGCTGGGCCAAAGTGACATCGCCCTCGCGAGGTGGAACATGATGGTTGGTGCGAGCTCCTGGCTCAGTGCGCGTTCGAGGCGCATCGACCATGTCTACATCGTGATCCCCCTCGACGTCGGGAATGTGTGCTTGATTTGGGTCGGCCATCGCCGTCGGAACGCCGTGCGGCGAGGTGGTGTCACGGGTGCGACGTCGTAGTTGGTCAAAGTGGAATCAGCCCCAGTGAAAGGGTGGGTTTGGTTCGTTGTGGAGCGCGACGCTTCGGCAACAGCCTTGGATAGAAATAAATAAAAATAAAAGCAGAGCCTCGGCGCGCCTGATTCTGTCATTAGAAGCTCTGGAAGCGATTTGTAATCGGAGGGAAAAGCCATGCTAAACCCCGTCGCACGGATCCGCTCTCATTCCCTGCTCCTCATCCTGTCGCTGGCTGACTCGGGCACGAGGTCGCACGACAGCACGACAGCACACACCGCACACCGCACACCGCACACCGCACACCGTCACACCATCCATCCCACGATGGACGAGGACGCAGTTCAAGCCGAGATTACCCGACTGTCCAGTACGTTGCGCCCCTTCCCACGACATCCCCTGTTGGCTGACTCGGAGTTGTGGACGCCACCACCTCGTCCGCTGTCGCACAGATGCGATCGCGCAGCACAAGGCCCACGTAGCCGCCACAGGTGAAGCACCCATCTACCCGACGGCTCTGAACTATGGCAGAGGCAACTTGAGGGGAAGAGGAGCAACGAGGGGAAGAGGAGCAACGAGGGGTGGAGGATGGGGAGGGAGAGGGGGGAGAGGAGGGAGAGGAGGTAGAGGGGGTACCCATGTTTATCGCAACGCCTCATGGGTCGCATCCGCACGGGCCAGCACTTCCTCAGCGACCACACCATCATCAGCATCGCCATCGACAAACCCCCTTGCGACCACGTCAAGACCACCTGTTCCCGTCGGAGGCTTCCGCAACCAGGTCCTCGTGCTCAACAAGGACAAGAAACTCTCAGCGACATCGACATTGACGACGACGATCGAGACCGAACCCACCTCCACCGCATCCCCGGCATCGACCACCACTTCCTCGACGACCGCTCCACCTGCAAGCACATCCCGACATGCACCCCTCAAGGAGGTGCTCATCGACGGCGTCAAGTTCATCACCGACGCGAGGGCCCATAAGCTCATTCGAGAGCGCTCGGCCACCATCCGTGAGTTGTTGACCCGTTCTCTGTACCCGACATGTTTACCAACTATTCCGCCTTTGCAGCCCCCACGGTGCCATCAACAAGCTCAACCTCGGACCCGACCAAAGCATTGACCCCGCGCCGCGCCTCGGTCTCGGGCACGACCTACATCCGCACCAAGAGCGGCAACCTCATCTCCCTCGACGTCGCGCGCAAGAGGAAAGAACTGAGCGACAAGAAGCACTTTGACGCCAAGAAGGCCCGACTCGATCGACTCGTTGGGATCGTCAATGATGTCCAGAATGCGAGGAATGGCGCTGGTCCGACGAGGACGAGGGGGTCCAAGCGGGGTGGTAGAGGGGGCGCCAAGAGGTTCGACCTGAATGCTGACATCGATAGAGAGCACTCGATTCAGTGAGCTCATGCTTTTTGTTCTATGCAGCATCTCCACTCGACCCAAGTCGATGAAGCTGTGTCGATTTTTCCAGAAAACCGGTGAGAACCCACTCAAACCCGCGCGGCGTCGGTCGTGGCTTGCTTTGCATCGAATTCGAACCCGACATAAGAGCTTGCTGCGATCCTTGCATTCTCTGACCTTTTATGTTCCGCACCCCGTTCGATGACCTCTTTCTTCAACGGTACGTCCCTTTCGTTCTCCCTCTTAACTCTTTGAATATCACCAGGCCAATGCACGAACGGCCTCCGCTGCCGCTACATCCATGACTCGCACCGCGTCTCGATCTGCCCCAACTTCCTGCGCTCCAAATGCCCCTTCGACTCCTCGACCTGTGCGCTCTCCCACGAACCGAACGCGCACCGTTCCCCACATTGCATCCACCACCCTCATTGCACCCGTCGACCCAACTGCCCCTTCTCCCATACCGACGGACTCCCTCCTCTCTCCGAATCGACAATCTGTCGCCCTTTCGTCGAATACGGCTGGTGCGAATTGGGGGACAAGTGTCGTTCGAGGCATGCTAATGAGTGTCCTCGATTCAGTGAGACGGGGTTGTGCGAGGAGAAGGGGTGTCGCTTGCCCCATGTTTTGAGGAGGAGGAATGATGCCAAGAGTGGTGGTGGTGAGGGGGGTAACAAGGAGGGTGATTCGGATGGGGAGCATTTGGGGATCGATTGGAATGCGGGACCGGAATGGACAGTCGGGGAGAAGAGGAAAGCTGATGAGGGGGAGGAAGAGTTAGAGGTCGAGGTGGTGGAGGGTAGGGAGGGGAAGAGGCGCAAGGCCGGCTTGACGTTCGAAGGGAACGAGTTAGCGCAGAATCAGGACTACGTACGACTCGAGGTCGAGTTGGATGATTCGACTGATGATCATGATGAGGACGACGAGGACGAAGATGACGACGAGGAAGAAGAGCACGAAGATGTCAGTTCAGGTGATGAAGAGCATCCTCACGAGGAACCGATCAATCTCGATGAGGCTGAGGAGGGGGACGAAGAAGAGGCAGAGGCAGCCGTCGAGGTCAAGAAGGACCTCTTGGGCGGAGCAACGGACGAAAGTTGACGACTCGTATGCCGGGATATGATGTCGTGGATCTCGCATGATGTCGATTCCGGCTTCGATCATGGGTACGAGTTCTGAGCTTCGGATCGGTAAGCTTTCGAATCTGCTTTTATTTTCGTTCGCCGATTGTTCGCATCTGAAGCTGCTCGTTTGCAACATCTCGTCTCTCGTTTCTCGCCGTGTAGACCTCTTTCGCATCGTTTAAAGCAAAATTTGTATGTAATTTCTAATTCGCTGAACCCAAATTTGGATCGACGTGATTGGCTCACTCGAAATCGAACAAAACCTTCTTGGCCCTCCCTTCCATCTGCCGCTTCATCACATCCCTGACCCGACTCTTCCCTTCCTCGATACTGACCCCTTTCCTGGGTCCCAACGAGACGATCTCGACTTTGGGCGTGACGAATTGCCCGTCTTGGATGTAAGAGACGAGTTGGTGCATCATCTCTAGGCGGGCTTGACCTTTGTCGTTTTGTTGCTTGACCCAGTTGGAGAGCCAGAACCCTTTACTGTAGAACGACGAGACGGTGAGTAAGCGTATGCGCCACGATATAATAAACCCAGAAGAGGACGTACGCAGTCAAGTCTTTGAAGATGAACATGCTCGGCGGCAAACTCAACCCCTTCTTCGCCATCCCACCATACGTGACCAACCTGGCCCCTCGATCCAACAGCTTCAACATCCCTTTAATCTCGTCCCCTCCAACGCAATTCAACGCCAACTTTAGCTCACTTCCTTCCTCTTTCCCAAATAAAGCTTTAACTTCCTCTGGTCCCCCTTTTCGTAAAAACTCATCGTAGGTGAGGACGACGTCGGCGCCTAACGATTTGAGACCTTCTTTCAAAGCCGCGGTTTCTTGTTCTGTACTCCTCGCTCTAACGAGGTTGATCGTTTTGACCCCCCAAATCCGAGCTAATTGAATCACACTTTCCCCGACCGCCGAATTAGCACCGTTCTGGATCACCCATTGTGATCGATTAGAGGACGGTGCATTATCGATCGACAAGTTGTCCGATAACATCCGGAACGCCGTAGGCGGGTTGATACAGAGCGTTGCGGCTTGGGACGCTGTAAGGGGAGTCGAGGTTGTGCTATCGCTCAAAGGCAGTCGGATGAGCTGGGATGGAACGACGTTGAGGTGGGTTTGCCATGTTCCTGTTTGCGAGACCAGGATGTTGACGTTTGTGGTTAGATGATAGATCACGGGGTGGGATCCGGATCCGGATCGGAACCGAAAGGTTAAAATGAAGAGTTCTTCCTTCTAGGAAGCGGAATGGGGCCACCCTTCAAACGTACCCATCTGCGCCTCGGCCATGACGACTGTCATCGAGCAATTCAACACCTACTTATGTCAACCCTCTGAATTCCTTATAACCGTATAGGTCGTGTCACCAATTCGAAGCTCACCTCGATCGCCGACCTCGAACTCGTGCTCGACTTTTCCGTCCTCCTCGAAACCGTCTACGATAGCGGCGCCTTCATTCCCCATGATCGTGAACGTCCTCCCATTGATTGTTCGAGCGATAGGTTTGGTTGGATATACCCCTTGTATGACGTTCTACGTGATGTGGGTATGAAGGCCGGCTGATCAGACGAAGGTAGCTTCCGAAAAGCAGCACCCGAGTGAGACTGACGATATCTGCTGGATCTAGCCATAGTCGATCCATATACGAGATTCATATACGAGATTCATCAGTATCTCGATGGATCCATGCTCTACCAAGCTCGACACTAGGCCCAATGCAACTCACTCAATGCGCTCATCTCGAACCTGAGCCTCACTTCGCCCTTTTGCAAACGAGGCAGTTCATACTCGAGCACCTCCAACGTTTCCTCCCCACATGGATCGCCATGCTTCTCGTATCCAACAGCTCTGGAGGTGATGGTCGAAGTATGACCGGCGAGCAAAGATCCGGAAGCGGTTGAGAAGGCGTGGTGCAGCTGAGGCGATGTACGTGTCGTGGGCCAAATGTTGCGCAGGACACGAAGCGGCGCACGCACGCGAGGTAGTAGTGCAGACCTCATGACGCGACGGACTAGTGAAGCCTTGGATCACCTTTCGTTGAGCTTGGCGGGAAGTGGATGATTCCGTGGCGAGTGCGAGCGCAAGAGAGCGGTGCCCACGTCATGCAAGAAGAGACGGTAACACCCGAGGCGGAGCCCCACCATACCCCATCAGACGCGGCGAAACGATCGCGGACACTCGCCAAGCTCATTCGTTGGCGAAAAAGTTCACTCCGTCGGCCCAGCTTGAAACACGGGTTCAATTCCACCGCAGAGGAGAAAAAGCTACACATGCATTCACAAACATGCACACAAGAAGACCATTTACGGATACACAAGCAAGAAGCAAGGCACATGGACCATCCACCTGATCCTGCAACCGCGTTCCGGGCAGCTCGCAGAGACGAAGGCGCCGGTCTCCCTTTAATGCTGATTCTGATCAATGTGCAGTGCAGCGAGCACCAACGCGATCGTACAAGGGGGGCTGGAAGAAGAGTACGAAAAGAACCTATGAGCTCTCATGACTCGCCGACATCGCCCGATACGGAGAAGGCCACTCACGTCATGATGGCATACGAAACGAACAAGGTCCTCGAAATGAGCTTCTCGAACGTCTCGCCCGAAGCGCTGGACGTGATCTGCGCCAACGTGATGGCCGTTGGGCTCCTGTATAGATTCGTGTCAGAGTAACATCAGCTCGGGCCGTCATGGTCGGCAGGAAGCTCAGGGAATGGTAAACGAACCCGATGAGAAGACAGGCGACAACGACAAAGATGGGATCATCTGCGACGTTGACCGTCATGGCCGCGTAGTACCCAAAGATGGGGATCAACAAGGCAGGGACGATTATCATCCGACTGAGGACCGCAACGAGCACGGTCCTCGTTTCTCCGGGCCTCGACGTTCTTCGGCGTTCACGACGTTCGGCCGCGGTCAGTTTACGGAAAGGATTGAGGCGCTCCCAGAAAGTGAGCTTCGGGTCCGAGGGCGAGACGGGAGCAGACGGGCGGTAGAAGTAGGCGCCGAGGGTGACTAATGTGATTGGGACGGAGCAATTGCCGGCGTTCCTGATCGCTCTGTTGTAGTCAGTGAGGTTGACGTCAGCATGAGTCCGAGATTCCTTACTCGGGTTCGTGTTTTGGTGCGCTACTTACGATTTTAAAGGCTCGGCTTCGTTCAAAGCCCATTGGAGAGGAGGAATGCAGGCCACGACGAGCGAGAGCAACGCGGCCCACAACGGTACAGTCATCTGCGGACACATACGACCGAGCAGTCAGTACACGTGCGCGAGCAAGAGCCGCCCTATCGCACCAAAGAAGACTCACGAATGCGCCAATCGTAATCCCAAACCTCTTGATCGGTCTCCATACTTTTGCGAACTTGCGTCGAACAGCTTGCGCCCACTCTCCCTCAAACCACCCATCGCGACCTTCCCTGTCCGGAGCCGGACTCCTGGGTCCCCACTCCCTCATCTCCTGATCCTCTTCATCATCATCCGAGTACTCCCGATCCTCGTCGCCGACCTCACTCCCGTACTGCGAAGGGATCGGCGTGTTGGGGAAACTCATAAAGATACGATCGGCGGTGCGCTTCTTGTTCGGTCGCGGCGCAGAGGGGGGCATCTCATCCGGCTCCTTGACAAGCAAGATCCCGTTCTTGGACGCTCCGCTCCCGTTCTTGAATTTGACCGATCCCCCAGCGTCTCCAACGGATGAATGCCCACTCGACCTCCTCGATCCGTAATCCCTTTCTTCGGCTTGAGACTGAGCCCATGCTCCAGCTCCTTCAATACCATTTTCAATCCCGTTGCCCAAATGGGAAGGCTTGTTCCCTGCGCGCTTGCCGTTGGTCGATAGCAATCCACTCGCCTTTCTCCGGTGATGCTTGGAGCGGTATTCGTCCGAGTGCAACAGGGGCGACGTCGCATCGATGTCCGGCGAAACATCGAGGTGGTCAACCCCCTCGCCGTCCTCCTCATCCATCGATTCGGGCTCGTCCTGCTCGGTCTCCGCAGAGGTCAACAACCGCACTCCGAAGGACCATCGAACGATGATGCCGAGGGTTGAGAACAGGACGAGGTAGGACAAGGCTCGACCGAGCATCTGGTCCTTGTTGTCGTGGGGTCCCCATCTCAGAGGCATCTTTTCCCCAATCAAGGACTGCATCAAAGCGATCTGGTGTGATACAATCGAGTCATGTCAGAGCCCCGTTCCAAGGGCAGGGGTTTACCCGAGCGACAAAACTCAATCAGCACGACGGAGACTAACGGGCAGCGAGTTGGAGTTTTGGAACATGGTACAGGCGATCGCAAAGTTCCTCTGAGCCTTTTTGAGTCTAAACACCTTGGCGATGGCGAACGCGACGCCGGCCGAAAAAACGGTGCAGATGACGAAACCGATCGGAATGATGATGAGGTCCGCTAGCTTGTCCGGTGTGAGGGAGAAGGCGACCTTGGAGAAGAGGAGAGCAGGAGTGAAGAGGGATACATTGACTGTGAAAGGTTCGAAGGGATCAGTACCCTTTCGAGGTTTGTTGGACGCCACGGTGGTGGGATCAAGGACCGACGTTTGTTCAAGATCTGTCTCATGAGACTCGCCTGCGGATCAGTCTATGGATCCTTGGCAGAGCGTGGATGATGATGAACCGACCTTTTTGGCCTTGTCGTCGACAATGCCCTTCCTGGCAAGGATCCATCCTACGAGGCTATTGCGTCCGATTGAGACCCATTCATGGCGGAAGGCCGCGGAGATCGCAAGTGGGGGGGCCGAAGGCGGGGCGAGAAGATGCTGGGCTGGTCAGTGCCACGTGGTGATGATCCAACAGGGGTCCGTGTCACTAAATACGAGATACTGACCAGAGAAAAAAGACTTCCAAGATGCTGTAATGACATGCAGCATGGTGTGAACAGGAACAGAGAGAATGGCTTATTGTCAGTCGTCAGCGCGCAGGAGCTGAGTCGGAAACGATGCATGGCCCGGAATCGTCAGGCAGAGGCGGAGGGGAGGAACTTGCGATTCGACTACGACCAAGACGAGCGCCGGCAGCGGGTTGGGTGCATTCTCCAATTCGGCCAGCGTCGACGATCGGATGATAACGACCATCCCTTGCCACCGTGGTCGTCAGCTCGAGCAGCACAAGAGCGGGTGAGGGTGAAAGCGCGGTGGGGCGGAGCGAGGCAGATGTGGTGAGGCACCGAGGCCGAATGGAGAAGCGTGATAAGAGAAGCGCGAGCCTGCCAGTCTCAGTGCTGAGCGAGGTGGCTCGGCGACTGCGAATGTTTGGGTAACGGCGAGCGGGAGACAAATGGGAGGAGAAGAAGGACGTCGAGACGGAATGGCGAATGCCGAGTTGATGCGGGGAGGAGAGAGGAGCTCTTTGCCAAGCCCGAGCCCGAAATGACGACGACGTCGGAAGAGCAGCGCCGCGAAGAGCAGCACAACGACCACGCTCCGGTAAGAGCGCCGAGCAGCGTCGAGCAGCGTCGAGCAGCGCCGAGCAGCGCCGAGCAGCGCCGAGCAGCGCCGAGCAGCGCCGAGCAGCGCCGAGCAGCGTTATTGTGGATCAGCGGTGGCGGCGCCCCGGCCGCCATTCGTCGCCGCACCGTGTCGGAATTGCAGCGGTCGAGTCACACTACTCTGCACCAGTCGCCAACTGCCCAGGGAGGTGCTTATGTCCCAGCACTAAGTTCTCAAAATGTTGGCCAGTTCAGATAAGCACTGCACACTGTCGAAAGCAAGGTTGCAAGCTGATATATGTTGTCGCAAAATTCGACGTTCTGAGGGGAGCGCTGAAGTACTGGATCCCGCCGGGCGGAGTCCCCCACACGAGCAAACGGCGCACGGCCTCCTTTCTCTCCTCTTCTCCGTAGCACCGCGCCGTTCAGCCTGTCGATCGGACGTCCTCGGACTACAGTCAATGACGGTACCAACCACTCCTCTCACCTCGTCGCAGGCAACCCAACTGCTGACGCTGCTCGTGCACCAAGTCGCTCCGACGCACCTCGTCTCGCTCCTGTCTCAGCCCTCGCTCCGTACGACCTTGTACCACCTCCTATCGACGACCCATCTCGGTGACCGGCATCGACCACTCCTCCATGCGCTCTTGGATCGGCTCTCGCACCTCCCTGGGACGTTCACCTACACGCTCTGTGGCCTGTATGCGCTCCACTTTGGTGCGACCGATCGGGCGCGAGTCGAGTCAGTGCTCGATCGAGTGCTGCGAGTCGACTCGGCGATCCACGACCAAGTCCTCAACACCTCTCCCTTAGCCTTGGCGTCCCATTCATCAAACGAAACCGACGAGGACTGGCAAGTATGCCAACTTTCGATGGCGATCATCCGAGTCAGTGCGACGATCGCGAGGGCGTATGCACGTCATCCCGAGGTTTGGCAGGCTTTCCACAAGCTCTATCGATCTACGATCTCCAGTGGCCAGATCGAGCATCAACTTCAACAGAAGATCTATGTCCTTTCAACCGTCGAAGCGATGCTCGAAGCCACCTTCTGGACCCCACTTCGTTCGGCTCGGACCGATCAGGATGCCCATGTCCTCATCGTCGAACTCGACACCGTCGTCGGGCCCGTACTACACTCGAGCCAGGAGTCCTCGTCCTCATCCTCCATACCCAGAGCGGGTGTCGATGCACCTCTGTTGGCCGATTTGGAGACCTTGTTCACGACGTCGGCGGCATTGCAACGGTCCAGCGGCAAGGTCTCGGCTGATGAGATCAAAGCGAGGATCGGTCGATTGGTGCAAGGATTACGAGATCTGCATAGTCGAGAGGTCGGCGAGTGGTTCAAGCGACTGCGAAGTCTTCGAAAAGCGTCGAGACCAGCCCACGACACCGTGCCGGGTAAAGGCAAAGGAAAGGCCGTGGAGCAAGAAGTGCTTTCACCAGAACAAGAGGCGAGTCCACCCTATCCAGCCTCAAAGGCTGTGCCCCCACACTAACCTCAGTTTGTTCAACACAGGATCTCCTCTCTTTACAGATCAGTCAGATCTTGGACGTGTTACCCGACCTGTCGCCCTATTTTCTGCGCACATGCTTGCTCCACCCGAGATTCTCGTCGAACTCTGCCCCCTCTGATGCCGTCATCGCCTCCATCTTCGAAGACAGCTTGCCCTCGGATTTGGATGAGCTTCGTCGAAATCCCGTCCTATCTAAGATCGAAGAACCGGCGAAGATTTCAACCCAGTCTCTACCTCCAAGGCCGAATGGGCATGCCCCCATCGCCCGCTCCAACGTCTTTGACTCGGCGTCGCTCAACCCGACCCTTCTCAAGACGAACCGCAACTACAACGAGTCAAAGCAGTTCCTCGCCGATCAATCATTCATGACTGAACAACTCAAGGCCCTCATCATCGAACGAGCCGAGCGAGAATCGTCTGATTCCGAAAATGACGATGACGAAGATGATGATGATGATGAGGAGGACCGATTCGGAGGGGGTGAACGCTCGTTCGGCGTTCGGGACGGGAACGAAGGGACTGAAACGCCCCTTGCTGCTGCGACGTCTGGGACGAGCACGCCTTTGAAGGGGGGAGCGGCTGCAAACGATACGTCAACTCTCAACCCGTTCAATAATGCGACGCTCGTCAAACTGCTCGAACGAACGTACCTCTCCGACCCCACTTTGTTCGACCGGTCGTCATCGACGCGCAATTCCAAATTGAGGGCCGTTTTGAAGCAGAAGACTGGACTCGGGGATGAACAGTTGGAAGGGTGGAGGATTATGTTGGAGAGGGACCCGAAGAGAAAGGAGAAGGTGTTGGAGAGGAGGAGGGTCAATGATGTCAAAGAGCTGCATGCTGGTCCGGGGTCGGAAGAGGACGACAACGACGAGGAAGACGAGGACAGAGAGGCACGACAAAATGCAGGAGGGGGAGGGGGAGGGAATCATAATCAGGGCTCTGATCGGGGTAGGGGACGAGGGCGAGGTGGTGCCGGCGGTGGCGCGAGAGGTGCACGAGGCGCTGGGCGAGGAAGAGGCGATGGCAATCGTGCGGCGCATGTCCGGAGGCAGAGAGGCAACGACAAGAAGATGGCCAAGATGGGTGCAGGACCAGCTCTGTAGATGATCTGTCATGAATACAAGAGGTCCTTGCAGGCGTCTCCAGCGCGTGAAGAGTTCATGCCAAAGGCCAAAAACGGCACTCTCGATCCGAACTACGTTAAGGGTTGAATCGTTCGCGCATGTCTTCTCTACTAGATACTCCTTTAACTTGCGTGTCTTTAAAAACGATCCATATAGCGTGAAGGGGACAACTGCGGACAGCGCCTTTCTCAAGTGTTACAGGTCTGATTAAGAAGAAAATGTTGGCAACATAAAGAAAGAGGAGCTACGACCCAACTGCAACAAACGAGCACGAGCGAACGTCGCGGGTCCAAAGAAAGGGGTGGTGGTAAGAAGGGTCGGTCTTTGGGGTTTGGCGATCGAAAGAGGAGAAAGAGATCCACCGAAGTTTCTCGCGCTCGATGTCAAGCTCCGGGGACGAGGTGAATGTCGAATAAGGTGTCAAGAACAAAGCGTTGTAGTCGTAAACGGTTATAAGACAGTTTACTCGGCCTTCTCGGGCTTCTTGGACTTGGTGGGCAAGAGCTCCGAGTGGATGTTGGGCAAGACACCACCTTGGGAGATGACGACGGCGCCGAGGAGGCGGTTCAACTCCTCGTCGTTGCGGATCGCGAGCTGCAAGTGACGGGGGATGATACGCGACTTCTTGTTGTCGCGGGCGGCGTTACCGGCCAACTCGAGGATCTCGGCGGCCAGGTACTCGAGGACGGCGGCGAGGTAGACGGGCGCACCGGCACCTGAAAGGAAGATATGGAGAATTGAGGCGAGGTCAATTTCCCTTCCTTGGGTCACGTGATGACTTTCTAGAACTCCTCCCCCGTATAGACTCACCGACACGCTGGGCATAGTTGCCTCGGCGCAACAATCGATGGATACGACCGACGGGGAACTGCAATCCGGCCTTGGACGAGCGCGATTGGGTCTTGGAGTCAGCTCCGGCCTTAGCCTTGCCTCCTGTGTTTGCCAGAATAGAGTACGGCGGGGGGTCAGTGATCCAAATCTACGCAAACACGATCATGCATCGGTGATTACTGACCTGATTTGCCGCCTGAAGACATGTTGATGTAAAGTGGTCTGGTTGTTGGGGGTTTACGGTGGGATGAAATGAGTTGGTTGAACGCGGGGTGAGGGAAAGAAGGGAGAAAGGGCAAACGCGCCGAGGAGCGAGGGCCACTCGGAAATACCGTGTTGATGACTTTTTGCGAACGTGAAAGCGACTCGGGATAGGAACTGGGCAGAATTGCGCGAGGGTTGGGGAGCAGAGTCAACGACTTGGTGACGAAAAAAGGGTGAAGCGACTCGGGCTAGGTTTCGCCGTCTCGCGCCAAAAGTCGAAGGGCATCACAAACAACCAACCAAAAACAACGGCCGGACGCCGCGCGCCGCGCGGGAGTTGCCTCGCTCGCTTCGGTGCTCTCGCTTCTTGTCCTCTCCCCTTCTCCATCCCGCTTTTTACCATCCACCCAACCCCAACAACCAACCCACATCAAACATAATGGCCCCCAAAGCTGCTGAGAAGAAGCCCGCCTCGACCGCCGGCAAGGCCCCCGCGTCCAAGGCGCCCGCGGGCAAAGCCCCCGCCAAGAAAGCCGTCAAGAAGGCCCCTGCTACCGATGGTGCCAAGAGGATCAAGCGCAAGAGCCGAAAGGAGACTTACTCGTCGTACATCTTGTGCGTACTTTGACTCTGGCTTCATTCGATCTCGATGCCCAGTCGCTGACCCCCTGAACTCGATCTCGATCTCCGCCTACCTTGGCCCGTCCACAGCAAGGTGTTGAAGCAGGTCCACCCCGACACTGGTATTTCCAACAAGGCCATGCTCATCCTCAACTCGTTCGTCAACGATATGTAAGTCGCCAGCTATACTTTTTGTTGTAATCGACGCGTCCCATTACGTCACGTGACATCTGAGGCTGATTCCCCCTGTCTCTTCCAGCTTTGAGCGCATCGCCGGTGAGGCGTCCAAGCTCGCGTCGTACAATCGCAAGTCGACCATCTCGTCGCGAGAGATCCAGACCTCGGTCCGCCTCATCCTCCCAGGAGAGTTGTCCAAGCACGCCATTTCGGAAGGAACCAAGGCCGTCACCAAGTTCTCTTCGGGATCCAAGTAAACGTTGTCAACCTCCGCCTTGCATTCCTGAGGACTTTTGAGATCTTGTGTTGTCGACGGTGGCTTAGCCCTATCTCGACATAGGATGCTTGTGTTCCGCCCAGTGATCTCCCCTTCGATTTTCTACCCTCTGCCGGTTCATGCTTCACACATGACCTTGTTCTTGATTCTGACCCTTCGCTCTCACCCGCGCGCTTGTCGTAATACATGTTGTCCTCACCTTTGTGGCTCTGTCGAGAGAAAATGATACAGCGTCCGTCGGCTACGAGCGTTAAATGACGTGATGTCATCGCTTTTGGAAATGACTCCCGTCCCACCCGCTCCACAATGTCGATGCAGACTCCGGAGCCTGCTGCTCGTATGAATTGCACACAGTCCCACACTACAACCAAGCTGGAAATATACAACACCTTGTTCACCACGGTACACACCACATAAGAAACAAATTCTCTTCACAAGGAACACAAAAAAGAGGTAGGGGAACACAAGGGCAACGAAGGCGTCGAAGCATCAACCAGGCGACGGTGAATGGCTTAAGCGATAGTGGGGGACCGGTGGGGAGGGTGACGAGTCCGATAGAGAGCTATCGCCGGCTTGCTCCTCGCGATCCTTTCGGCTCCGATGACGACGAGACAGGATAGACCCGGGGGAGTGGGCAGGGGAGAGGCTCTGGCGAGTAGCGGGCAAGGCCAACGCACCCGAGAGGCGACCCACACGCTCGGCGGCCGCAGCGGTGTCACCGAAAGGGTTGGCAACGGTTAACGGCGAATTGGGTCCGCTGAAGGCGTCGTCGCTTGGCCCACTCGTACCCACCAATGACAGTCGTCTTCGGTTCACCCTCGCGCTTGCGTCATTGAGGCTATGTCAGAGTCCACAAACTGCGAAGTCAGTGCTTGAACGATTCGCGCGGCAGGCAGTAGAGGAAGAGAGGGGAAACCCACGCTGCGACAAGATCAGGCACCAGGATAGGCTTGGACACATAGCCACTGCAAACGAAAGGAATCAACCGCATCAGCTACGCTCCCAAGTCATCCGAAACCAGACCTCAACCGATTGACTTACTCTCCACCGGCTGCCAGGCACTTGTCTCGATCGTCACTCATCGCATTCGCTGTGAGGCAGACAATCATGGGGCTAAACATGGAAGCAGAGATTTTTCATCAGTGAAAACGCTTCGTACATAGTACAGCTTAGTCTCTCGAGTCGAAACACTCACCGAGTCGCTTGGTTGGGCATCAATTCGATGATACGGCGAGTCGCTTCAAGCCCGTCCATGCTGAGACAATAGATCAAAGGAGCTCAGGTCAGCGCCGACAGGGGTGAGAACGCTTTTACCGACAGTGCTTACTTTGGCATATTGACATCCATGCTGGAAGCAAGTATCAGACCACACCGTACTCAGGTCAGCCCTGGTCCGAAGCTCAAATATTTAGGTCCGGTTAAAAGTGAACTCACAAGACGATATCGTATTTCTTCTTCTGCACCTTCTCCAACGCGATTGCTCCGTCTTCGGCGATGTCGGTCGTGTATGCCATACGCTTGAGCAAGTGTGTGATGACCTTGACGTTGATTGGGTTGTCCTCGGCGCAGAGGATGGAGAGTGGGTTGCGCACGCCCAGACCCGTCGGGAACGGCGAGCTGGCCGGAGCCGGGCTTGTCGACCCGATCGCACCGATCGGGAAGATCTGCCGCAGCGTATGGTGGAGTCGGTTGCGTTTGATGGGTTTGATGAGGAACTTGCAATCGAGCTGTCGCATCTCCTCGTAGATCGGCGAACCCATGCGCGTGAGCGCTATTGCCGGGACGTTGATGTTCGCTTGTCGCAATCGGCGCAGCAAGATGAGGGCACCGAACGCCGGCAGGAAAGCGTCTAAGATGAGGACGTCGTAAGCCTTTCCGGAGCCGAGCGCATCGCCTGCGAGAGCAAAGGCGGATGTGGGATCGTCGGGTACATCTGTGTTGAATCCGAACGATGAGACGAGCTGGTGCAGGACATTGCGACTGGTCGCATTCGCGTCGACGACGAGGCATCGCTTGCCGACAAGATCCGGGTTCTGGCTGGCCGAGTAGTGGTCAATCTCGGTCATTTCGAGCACTGGGGCAACGATTTGGACGGTGAAAGTAGAACCCTCGCCGACTTCCGAATCAACAGTCACATCGCCACCCATGAGTAGCGAGAGCTTACGCGAGATGGCGAGACCGAGACCGGTACCGCCAAAGTGTTTGGTTGTCTCGCTGCCTTCGACCTGCGAAAACACTCGGAAAAGCTTATTGTAGTGCTCCTTGGCGATGCCGATGCCGGTGTCCTGGACGGATATGGTGACGCGACACATCGGTTTTCCGCCGGGTCCCTTGGCTTCGACCCTCCTCGACGAAGCGGTGACAATGATTTCGCCCTCCGAGGTGAACTTGACAGCATTCGAGAGCAGGTTGACGACGATCTGCCGCAGGCGAGTCAGATCGCTCAAGATTCGAATGTCAGTTTCCTCGATTACGAGCGCCAATTCGACCGATTTGGTCGCTGCCCTCTCGGCCAGCATGTCCATCGACGACTCGAGCACGCTGCGCAACTGGACCGGCTCGCTCGACAGCTCCAGATGATCAAGCTCGATCTTGCTGTAATCCAAGATGTCGTTGATGACGACGAGCAGCTCCTGACTCGAGTTCTTGATCGTCTCGACGTAGTCGGTCTGGACGGGTGTCAGCGATGTGTCGAGAAGAAGCGTTGTCAACGACACGACGGCATTGAACGGAGTGCGAAGCTCGTGGGACATGTTGGCCAAGAATTGAGATTTCATCGCCGTTGCGCTTTCAGCAATCTCCTTTGCTTTGCGCATCTCGGCCTGCGCTCGCTCCTTTTGCGCGATTTCAGCCTGGAGCAGGTCGTTCTTGTGGCGCAGCTCGAGTGTTCGGTCCTCGACGGTTTCCTCCAAATTACGATTGTATCCTTCGAGAGCGGCTTGCGAGCGCTTCAAGTCCGCGTTGGCCAACTCGAGGTCTTGCACTAGGCGCGCCCGTTCGATCGTCGCCGCAGCTTGACCCGAGATGAGGGACAGGATCTCCAAGCGATCGGGCGTAAAGGCATTGTCAGTTTGCGAATTCTCCATGTAGAGTACACCTGCGAGAGTAAACGTCGACGAGTTAGCCCCCGGTGCGATTCGGCTGAAAATCCTCCGATTCGCTGAAACTCACCAGTGACGCGTGACTGACTCGCCAATGCGATGCACAGGAGCGACAGGGGCTTGTTCACCTTGAGATAGGGATCGGTGATGCTGTCGCCGAGAGAATCCAGGCCATTGACCACCATTACCTTGGTGCGAGCGACATAGTTGATGACGCTGCAAGGGAATCGATCAGGCTGGGCATCGATGGATTCGAGGCGGCGCAGATGCTGCACATCACCCAGTTCGGATCGCACAATAGCCTCAGCACACAGGGATCCACCTTTGTCGAGAACGAGCAGGCCCATCTCAGCCCCCGCCGTTCGAAGTGCCAGGGACAGCAGCTTGGAAACGACGCCATCGACCGTGAGCTCTTGCGAGAGTACAGAGGACGCCGAGACGACCGTGCGAAGGTCCAATTCGGTGGCAATCAGCGAGCGATGCTCGAACTGACTCGTTCCCTTCAGGCCCTCTGACGAGTGCTCTGCTTCGTCTCGCGAAGAGATCGAGTCCTGTGAATCTACAGACGGACGGCGTCTGAGAATAGACTTCGACGCGGTCTTCGCAGTCGTCGTTAACCGTTCTTCTCGACTTGTCGACCCGTTGATGCTCTCGAAGCCTTCACTGTGTGCCACCGACAGCGCTACATCCTCCCCAGAGTGTGTCGCGTTCGTGTAGGCCGAGGTCCGACGTTCCGAGCTATCCGCTGGCGCTGCAGGCGATGCAACCGAGCCCGTATACGCAAGTCCTGGCGATGGAAATGGCGAGGCGTTGGGGTGGTTCAATAGCGGGTGCACGGAAACCATGCTCGTTATCTTGGGCGTGCAGCCCCACGTCGACCACATCGCGTGTGCCTCGATGATGTAACCCGCCGAAAGCTTCGACGATTGGAGCATTTTGGCGCATCGTTCGTTCATGCAAGCAGCGAAGTGGACGACACCCGAGTCACTCGCGAGCGTGATGGCCGAATCGTACGCCGAGAGCGCCTCTTCTCGCTGTGAATTGGCTCGAGCGGCTTCGGCGTCGAGCCAGAGCTTGAGGGGCAGAAAATTTGTCGCCGAGTCAACCGAGACCTTGGCGAAGTGGGCAATCGTCGCATCAAGCGTGTCCAGCTCCGCCTTGGTCAGCTCATCGAATCGATCGTAGAAGCAGAGCGCTTCAAACAGCTGGAAGTATGTCGGGTAGAGCAGGCCGTCGGCGCCCGAGATGAATTCTCGGCCGATCCTGATCGATTCCAGCGCCGCGGGTGACGTCGTGTGGTCAAAGAAGACGAGTATCATGAGACGCAGCATGTGGAACGTGTGCAGATCGGTACCGTAAGGCCGATCGGCGCAGATCTGATAGTCGGCGACGGAGAACGCCTCGCCCTCAATCTCGAGCGGATCGGGACTTCGACCCGAAAGGCACATCAGGGTCTGGTGGATGACGCCGATGTACAGCGTCGACAGCTCATGTCGAAACTTTCGAACGAGTACGGCGTACCCTTCGACGCTCGACATGATACCGGGCAAAGGGGCTCCGCTGAGTAACAAGTAGGCACAGATTTCTGCGCACGAAAATCCGACGTATTCGGCGTCGCGGTATTCGAGCCCATAAGCGATAGCGGTGCGGTAGTTCGGGATCGTCTCGGCGATGGGGCGAGCCCATGCGGTGATGTGGCTCGACACGACTTTGTACGTCGGGCATGCGTAGGCGGTCCCGCCGTACTTTTCGAAGTAGCCGATGGCGACGTCCCCATACGCCAACGCGGAGCCCAGATCATCGTACTTGGCTCGAATGTAGATAGCATCGAGGGTCAAGAACAAGGATCCCGCATCGCTGAGGCCATGTTGGACCGTATTGCGCAGCGCCAAAGACGTCAAGCCTCCGAGCAACTCGATTTGGGAGAAGTAGACCGGCGGAATGAGGGCTCCGAGGAGATGCTGCACGCCTAAAGCGATCGGGTCCGTCATTTGTTCGAGGTTGGAGAGAGCGCGAATCCCTTCGACACCGAGTTTGAGTTGATCGTGGATCTCGTCGAACAGAGCATCTGCTTCAGCCCCTGTTTCGGGTAGGCGCATGTTGACCTGCGCCAACCCCTCTCGCGCCGCCTTGATCGCTGATAGCGAGTCGCCCATCGCCGAGCCACACCGGACAAAACGTGCGTAGACCCTCAATTTGGCGACGGCGTCGCTCGATTTGGACAAGAACAGCCGAATGAACTGTTGTGATGCCGGATAGTCCGTCAGCGAGTACTCGACGTCGATGAAGGCTTCGATCAAGTCGCTCATCAGCTTGTATTGCCGATTCCACCCGTCTGCGCCAAGCAAGTCCCATGCCGTCTGCAGGTACTTGCGGGCCGCTTCGAACGCCGTGGAGTTCTGAGCTTTTTCTCCTGCCAAGAAATTGAACCGCGCCAGTCGGTCCCGGGCCTCGTCGGTCGTCAGGAAGTCGATGCCAAAGTTGAGCTGGTTCGCCAAGTCAAAGATCTGCTCTTGTAACTGGTCTTCCGTCAACGACGCCACGAGGCGAAGGCCGATCTCGTGGTGAAGCTTGCTCCGCTCGTCGGCTGTGACGAGCGCATACGCCGCCTGCTGGCATCGGTCGTGGAAGAAACGATACGCGTTGGGTACAATCGGCCCCTTGCGCGCTCGGAGAGAGCCGAGGTGCTTCTGTGCCCTTCCTTCCGCTTCGGCCTCCTTTTCCTCAGCCGAACCAGCCTTGTCGTTTGCGTCCGCATCTGGAAGCTCCGCGGCGTCGGCATCGGCATCGGGCGATATCATGCCAACCGGGAAAAGCAAGCCTTCCTCCGTGGCTTCGTGCAAGTCTGCTGATAACTCTGCCAGCGATCTCCCAGCGGCTTTGGCGAGTGTGGTCGACTTGAGCTCTTCGTTGCCTAGGCATGCTGCGACCATCAGCGCATACCGAGTCGGCTCGGGAAGGCGGCGCATCTGGGCCATCAGCAGATCGACGACGTCCGTCATGACCGTCTTGTTGGCGATCACGTGTAAGTCGTAAATCCACTTGCCGTTTTTGAAATCGAACTTGAACAGGCCGTCGGTATTGAATGATTTCAGAAGCTGAACGAATACATCGAGTGATCGTCAGCACGTGACTCCACGTTTGCACCGATCCTCCAAAAAATCGCACTTACCTGAGCAAGGAACAGCGGATTTCCTTTCGTAGTCGCCAAGATCAGTTCGCTCAACCTCCGAATGCTCGGATCCTCTCGAGCAGAGGTCGATTTTGAGCGCTTCTTAGTGGCTGGTGTCTGAAGGGCCGCACCGACGTAGTCGATCACGTCCGTAATCGAGAGAGGCTCGAGGCTGAGGTTGAGATGGATCTCGTGGACCTGGGCCAGTAGTTGGGTCGAGATGATGTGCTCGCTGTCGACCTCGTTGTCACGCCAGAGGGCGATGAGCATCTTGGGCGTCTGGTGCGAGCTTGATCGCGAAGACGGGTCATTCTCCTCGGACAGCAATGACCGGATGAAAGCGAGGTCCGAAGGTGTGCTCCATTGAAGATCATCTGCGTGGTCGCGTTAGAACGAGAACGTCGACTTCAGTAAGGTTCGATCGAGTGAAGGAGATGTGGGAGTAGGCCGAGGAACTCACCGAACACGATGACCAAAGGCTTCCCGGGACGCGCAAAGGTCCGCAAGATTGATCGCACGATACTCTGGAATCGTTGCTCACTCTCCGCAGCTCCCAGGGGTACGAGCGGCGGTAAGGTTTCGAGCCAGCCCTGTTCGAAGATGAGCTCGAGTGCGGGGAGCACGTCGGCGAGGGCGCGGCCTTCTTTGCCCAGCGCGGCGCGGATCCGTTTCCGCCATCGCAGCAGTGATGCTTCAGGTTCGGCGAGCACGTGACGAAGCAGACCCGACAAGGATTGGACGATGGCAAAGAAAGGTACCGGCGATTTGAATTGATCTATGCGCGTTCGGTCAATCATGGCCCTGGTGTCAGCACGGCCGCATGCAGCTACAGATCTAACCCTAACTCACCAAACTTGACGCTCGTGTAGAAACCTTTGGCCTGGATTGCTGGCCTCCGAACTGACTCGACGAGAGTTGTCTTGCCCACACCAGAAGGACCTTTGACGACGATGAAGCGATGCTCGCCCGTTTTCTTAACGTGTCGATACATCTTCGTCACTTGCTCAATACTCTCATCTCGGCCATACATCTTGTTCGAAGGCGGCAAGCGAAAATGGGCAGCCTTGTCGACATCACCGACGACGAACTCCCCGGACCTGGATCCGTTCGAGCTTGTTCCTCCCGGCATAGCAGGATCGTTCTCGCCAGTCGTCGGTGACAGGAGCAGTGCCGGATCCGGCGTTGTCGTTTGCTTGCGGACCTGCTTGGCGATCTCGCTCAAGTCGACGACGATGCCCTCGCTCGTTTGATACCTCGCATCCTGGGACTTCTCGAGCAACTTGGCGATGACGAGCGAGAGGTTCAGTGGGATCGAAGGGTCTAGGCTGGTCATCAACGGTGGTTTCCTCGTGATGTGCGCGTGGACGACGTCGAGTGGGTCGATAGCGTCGGCAAACGGTGCCCGTCCAGCGAAAACCTCGTACAAGATCGCACCGATGGAGTAGTAGTCGCTGCGGTAGTCTGCAGACCTTCCGACACGTCCAGAGCATTCGGGCGCGATGTAGGGCAACGAGTCCTCGTGGAGGCCCCGCTCGCGGATCGGATTCGTGTCGCCCACGGCGCTGGCGCGGAACGAACACGAAAAGTCGTGCATTTGCACCTCGCCGAGCACCGAGATGGAGACGCATTCGGAGCGCAGAGATCCGTGGACAATGTTCATTCCGTGCACTGATGCAGCGAGACGAATCAGCTTGATGGCGACATCGATCGCGTCGAGCAGGTCCGCCGGATCGGACCAGTACGGATTCCGCCGTGGTTGGGCCCTCATCTCGTACCGCTCGCTGAACCGAGTGAGCCCATCATCGGCGCAGACCATGACCGTCTGTGGAGATTGAGGAGCAGCAGAAGCGGAGACAACCCCGGCATTCAGTCACCTTGCGACGATCCACTCTCCCCACTGCCCACGAACTCACTCCTAGTCGGCTGACTTCCCGAGCGATGACCCTCGTGCAATTGTGTATGCCCGCGTCCCAAAGTTCGGTCAGCACTGCGATCTCTGCGCGAATGTGAGCCGCCGCCAACACGCTCGCCGACAGGCTCAGCTTGAGCAGCACACGTTGGTCGCCTCGGTTGATGGACACGGCTCGGCAGGCGACGACATCGTCGTACGGGGCTCCTATGATGCGCACTGGAAAGACGAGGAGGGCAAGTCTGTTTAGTGGCAGCTTCCAGACCAGTACTCAAGTAAAAGCTTATTCCAGAGTGCTTACCATCACGATAGCCCTCCAAGTGCAATGTACCGTCCTTCGCCATCGCGCTCGATTCGGTTCTCATGAACCGCGGTCGCGGTGCGTGGCTGACAGGATTGCTTGAACTCGACGTCGGTGAGGCAAGCGGGGGAGGATAGTACGCGCCTTGAGATGAAAGGGCCGCCACTGTACGAGTCGTCGTGCCCGATGCCGAAGACGAAGCAGGCGAGGAGCTCATGTCATCCGAGAAAGGGACGGCTGGAGTGTGGGAGTGCATCGGCGAATGGTGGTGTGGCATGATCGGCGGTGGCACAAAGTAGTGATCCTGGTGTTGATCGCTCGATATTCCCAAAGGTGAGATGGGTACCGAGGTCGTGGTTGGGCTGAAGATGGACTGGAAGGTGGAGGTGACGATCACGGGAGCGCCGTCACTGGTCAGGAGTGGGTTGTGCTGATCCCTGCTCGCGGAGGGCGTTACAACGGAGCTTGAGCAACGTGACCCCAACAGGTTCCCTGTTGTCGATACATTCGACGAGCCTGGCCCACTACCGCTGCCACTGCCTGCGCCCGTCGAGGACGACGTCGTACCGCTCGAGGTCGAGACGGCTCCCGGGCTCCGATCCTCCGGGCCGGCCAGCGACAAGGTCGAAGCCGGTGGGATCGATGCATGTGCAATGAGGGGTGCGTTGGTGGTTTCCACCTTTCGTCGTTTGTGCTCGCGCCCATCTCCATCTTCTGTAGAGCTCATGGCCGAGTTGGGGCTTGGTGGCGCGACCTCGCCCGGGAGCTTGGCGCCGTCGAAACAAGGTGCTTCCGGCTGTCGAGGCTCTCCTCGGATATCCAAAGAGTAGGTGCCGGCACCTCAAGCGCCCTACCACTCTGCTGAGCCGTACGCGTGTGCTAGGTCGTAGTTGGATGTCCACCTCGCTAGAGGGTGAGGTGGTGTCAGAGTCCGTGGGCGGCGAGAGTGTGTGGGTGAGAAAGCAAAGTGTAGTAGTAGTCGACGGGATGGAAAGCGCACCTGAGGGTCGGCCGCAATCGCCTAGCGTTGATCGGCGCCGATCAATCTTCATCGCACCTCTCGGCCTTGGCGAGGCTGAAGGGCCTGACCGGAGACCGCGCACTCGTCAGCTGAGTATCGCAAAGGTAGGTCAGCCAGCCTGAGGATACCACGATCGAGATCTGATTAGGACACTTGATTTTGGAGACAACTTTAGTGACTTGCTGATTAGCTTATGGCAGTGTAAGGTGCCCCCCGAAGGGAGAAATGTCGCTGCTGTGCTGGCTTGTGCTGCCATGCTGGCCGCCGTGGCGATAACCTCGAAAATGCTGAATTTTTGAAACCTCTCCCAGCCTAACAAGAGCGATCTATGACCGATAGAGACGTTTCCTGAATTTGAATGAAGTCATGTGTAGTAGTCTTACCGCGCAATGAACCGTATCTGTCCAAGTTCGAATTGGCTCGCATAGTGTGCAATTGGATTTGATCCGGATCGACCGCGCTCGGCGGCTGGTTTTGGTGCGACCAGCCGCGCTCAGCCCTCCTCTTCCGCCACCTACCCCTCATCTCTTGTTCGCTCTGCTCTTGCCTTGGATTTACAGGTCAAACCCTTTACGTCAACTTGGACCTCTGGCAACAATCGCTGCTGTCCTTTCTTTGGGGCGTCCTCAGTCAACACCGTCGCCTCGAGGTTCATTCAACACGACCGAACCAGCTTGGTCGACGTCCGCCACGTGGTCTACCAAGCCTACATTCCCGTGCTCGAGCGAACCCTTCCAAACAATTTGATCAAGATGGCAGGAGGTCTATTCCAGGTGTATCAGGACGCTCCGGCTCCCACTCTGGCCGCATCGACGTCAGCCCTCCCCTCGAGCAGCGCCTCGTCGTCAGCAGCAGCCGCGATCGCTCAGTGCAAACGAGTTCAACGTCACCCATCGTCATCCTCGACCTTAGCCAAGACAATTCATCCGTCAAAGTTTGCGTTCCTGGTCAAGTGCGAAGAGAATGCGCCGGTCGCAGCGCACCATCGACCCGGAAAGGAGAATGTCGATCCTCACGCGGTCAAGTCGAGGTTCGGCGCTGGCAAAAAGCTCGCCGTGCTCGAATCGAAAACGACGGCCACCACAGCAGCCACTTTATCGTCGAAAGGATCCCTCAGGATCTCCCAGGATGCGCCGAAGACCGCCAAGGCTTTCCCCAAACCGTCACGCAATGGGGAATGCACAGGCACGCTGAGGACTCGGGTCATCCCTGGCTTTTCATATACAGATAACGAGCAAGAGCCGTCCACACCACCCATCGTCAGGAAGAGCTCGGCAGCTCAAAGATCCAGATCCTCGACAGATGGTAACCATCGACCTGTGCGCTTCGACGACGCTCGATCACTGCCAATGAAGTCGGAGGGATCAGCCGAGCACAGTCCTGCGCATGATTCGGGATACGCACCCAGCCCAACCTCAGCACGCGAGCTCGATAATGGTTCCAACCATTCGGTTGATCTCAGCGATTCTGACCGAAGGGCCAGAGCTTTGACCGAGTCGCCGTTGGCCGAGGTAAGCTTCTGCTTCATCCGGACGGGGCCAAAATCGCCGATCGAGCTGACGCCTCACACCTTCCTCACTCCCGACAGGTCACGGAAGCATTCACTGGACTTGGACGCTTCACAAATCGCAACTTTGCCGACCGGCAAGCTTCGCCGTCACCTCTCTCGACCTCGTTCGGCAACACGCGACCGATCCGCTCTCGTCTATCTCCTATCAAGAAAGGCGCGCAGGCGGCAAGACCTTACAATGTGGCTACCTCGAACTCGCTCCTTCTCGCGACGAAAAAGACTAAGTCTCGCTTCGACTCTAGTGGACCGGACGAGTTGAGCCGGAGTGTTCGTTCGATGCGTGTCTAAGCCATCAATTTCGTCGCGCACCGCTTGAAGTCGAGGTCGGCCAAGCATTCACCTTGCTGGACCAGGTGGTTTCACTCGTCGATTTCTACCATGTCTGTCTCTATCACTTCGTTCTTCCCTCGCACTATCTTGATTTATACCGCATTCACTCTTATTTTCGTTCCCGTCGGGAAACCTCGTCCTTGGGCAATATTGGGGTCCCGGTTGTCTCGGATATTTATGTGTTGTCAATTTTGTATTTCGAACGTTGATTTACTCACTCGCGTCTTGATGCGGTCGTACTTGCGGTCTGACCATGATGTACGTAACACTGAGCATCCACTTTTAGTCGTTTGCCCCGCTTGACCTCGGCGCAGCTCTGTATCGAGCGCCCTTTTGACATTCCTCCATTCCGCCTCAAGTGACCCACAAATCTCCTCTACAACCACTGCCGGGAACTTACACCGCATCATCCTGACCATGTCGATGCCAAAACGAATCTACCTCGTCTCAAAGTCAGTACCTACTTTGCTCGCTCCCCTCCGCTCTGACCCTCGCACGGACACTACTAACGGTGCTCCCACTCCACGTCCTAATCGCATCCGCTCCACCTCAACAGAACGATGGACCCATTCCTAGGCATCTTCTCCGGAGTCTGGGCCTACTACGTCTACGAAAGTCGACTCGAACGACCGACCGAACACTCATTACGGTCGTTATTGCGATGGAAGGTCAACGAGATCAAAGAACGAAGGGCTGCGGCGGCCGGGGCTGGAGATGACGATGAACAAGGGTGGAATGAATTGGATGAAGAGGTGCAGAAACTACAGGCGACTCAGGCGGAGACGGAGAAGCGGTAGGAATGGGCTTGGAATGGGTCGGGACTCGGGACCTTCGAAACGGCTGCGAAAGGAGCTGTACTGTACCAGAAGGCGCTGGATGTTTGGGAGTGAAGTCGGCTGTAATTCTTGGTTCTGATCTTGTTGTAAGAACATGATCATCACGACTCTAGACTGCTCCGACTCCTTCAGGGGGTGGAGACAGCCGTGATTCGTCAATTGTGCGGTGGCTCGCTGCCCACCTCGGCGCTCATTTCGCCAGGGTCGGCACGGTTGATCAGTTTGATAATGGAAGCATTCGGTAGAAGTTCTAGCAGCGAAGAAGCACGAAAGGACGTTTCCGACTAGAGGTCTATGCCTAACCTCAATCTGGCCATGTATTCTTCGGATCCCTCGCTACAATCGCCAATTCGCCAAGCCGAGCGAGTATAAGCATGCAAATTCGACGAGAATGATCGAGCGGCCCGAGCGGCGCCCCGTTCAAAAAACGACATACTCGACAAATCCTTTCAACTTGGAACGGAGGGTGATGGCTCTTTTCCCCTTAGGATAGAACATCGTCTATAGACAAAGAGCAAGATGGATGATCTTGGTTGTTGTACCGAGCTCGTTCAGGACCTGATCAAAGAATTAAAAGCGAGCGTCGTTGCGTCGTTCAAAATGACGACCGTTCGCGGGCTGAGCGAACTTTCGCTCGGGGCGACGAATTTGACGATCGACTTGGGGCTCGAGTCCCGTGGAAAGCGAAGCCAGCTTGCATGTTGGGGTGAGAATGACTTCATTGATGAGGGAAGTTCTAGTTCCAGACCACGGTGTGTTGACGGCGCCGCAGGTTTCTTTAATTTGGCAGTGGCGCTGCCCAGCCGGCCGTGATGATGATGATGGGGCGCATCGGCGATTGGCTTACAGCGCGTCAGTCGCCCGAGGTCACTCGAGGTTTGCCCCTCGACCAGGTCGCGCGCTCAACGATTCCATTCCGTCACCGCGGTCGACGGCGTCAAACGCCAAAAGTTGCCAGTTGCAGTGGCTGCCCATTACATCATCTCCACTGTCTATACCAACCGCAAGACGAGGCCCAACTGACCTCAATTTCGTGTAGGCCTGCATGACCGAGAGAGGGCGGGGGTTCTGTGTACCTACGTAGTCGAACGTTCGTCGTTCATGATTCAAGAAAAAGCGTGCCCCCTGTGTCAAATTTCCGATTGGCGACAAGTGGCCGCAGGTGGAGGGGGCGCCACATCGTCATCGAGCGGCTCGATCGCCAAGATATGCGCTGAACTTATTTTTCTCGCTGCTTGCTGCCCCCCTTGTCACCTTGATCCCCTCGACCTCTCTCTTTCTCCTTCCACACACTCCACTCCCCTTGAAATCTTTCAAGACTTGTTAGAAAAACCCCATCTACCGCACATTCGACTACTCCACCCCAGCTCTCACCCCACACACCTCCATCTCCACAATGAACAAGGTCAAGGAAATCTTTAGCTCCGACAAGCACTCGACCCACAACAACTCGGCTACCTCTGGTTCGGCTGTCGTTGACTCGGCTACCGCTGGTTCCGCTTCGTCCATTCCAGGTCAGCACGTCGAGGAGGTCGCCACGGCACCTTCGTCAGGCCACGTTCTCCCCCAGCGCGACACCCACCTCGCCGAGCAAGATGCCCAGGCCGCCGGCCATGACCACAAGCACCTCGCTGCCGTGACCCGTAAGCCACCTTCAGTCACTCGACTTCTCTCCCCACCTGCTGCGCCGTTCAAGCTTGGCGGTTGGCGGTAATCCGGGTTTCTCGTCCTCGTCAGCATATCGGGCTGAGGATCCCAAGATCGGATCGCTAACGTCATGCTCGGCCTCATTGACCATCCCACCTTTTGCGCAGACCACACCCACCAGAAGCACGAGGTTGAGGAGGTTGAGCGCGAGCGACATGTCGACCGACACCTTCACCATGTCCAGCACCACGTTCAGCCCGTCGTTGATACCAAGCACGAGTCTGAGCGCCACCACGAAAACGTTGTCCCGACGACGAAGATTCACGAAAAGCACGTCAACACGGACGCCGACGCGAACCAGTTCGCGGCTCTCAACAAGCACCAGGACGAGTACAAGGAGGCTGGCGTCGACCGCGTCGTCGTTGACAAGGGCGAAAAGGGTAAGTCATTATCAGCCGACTCTCTGGTTGAATAGTGGAGCCGTGATGGACAATCAACCTCCTCTTGCAGTGAGCGAGGAGACCCACCACCACATTCACCACGTCATTCAGCCTGTCATCGAGCGTGATACCCATGAGCACCATGTGAGTAATCATGGCTTCTGCTTTCATAGTTGATCCGCTCTGACGCGCACCCCTATCTATCCCTTCTGGGCTACTCCCGTCGATTCAGGTCATTCACACCAAGGTATGTCAGCGCTCAGACATCACCCTTACCAATTCGCACATCCTAAATCTTTCCCTTCTCGCGCTTGTTAGGTCCCCATCCACCACGAGACCCACGAGGCACCGATCGTTCACCAGTCGGTCGAGCACCAGCCCATGAAGCTCTCCGACTTCGTCGCCGGCGGCGGTGACATCAAGTCGAAGCTCACGCACGAGAACGCCGGTGTGCTCCACACCCAAGACGAGTCGTGCAAGCGTACGACCGATGGGCCCCTCGAGTCGCTCAAGGAGAAGCTCCACCTCGGCCCGACCAAGCATGATGCGCCCTCGACCAACGTCGCCCACTAAATGCCAACCGAGTAATGTGGGGCAGTCCGCTAAAATACACCTGCCATCCGATTTGGTCCTCGCTATACCGCTCGCTTCATCTGTACTCGCATTTTTTTGCCGTTAGTTTGCACCTCGCACTTTTTCATGAATGTAACGAGACTTGCCATTTGTTGCAGAGTTCAATCGCCTGACAATTGGGGCGGCGCTTGGACCCTGCTAGATAGCTCGCCTTGGGAGTCTTATTTTCTGAAACTCCTTCATTTCTCTCTCTCCCATCGTGCCCATTCTTCAACACCAGGAAGGGTGGTTGGTGCTCACATTCTTGAAATCACATATTTGGTGGTTCGAATTGCCGTAGATAATCAATCATGTGAAATCTAATTAGGCTTGATACAAACAACCCCTTTTTGGGACATTCGACTGGCTCCGCGAGCCCAATGCGCGCTTGGCCCTCCTCACCCTCCTGAACTAAGTAAGACGTCGGACATCTTGGCGCCTTTGCATGAGGAAAAGATTTCGCAACCTTCCACCAGCTTTACTATAAAAGCCGGCCATGTTATAGGGTTGACGCTCCTTTGCTGTCTGCAAGCAACATCGATCGCACTCGCACTCCTTCGCAGCGCTGACCTTGACTCTTCACTCACCCGTACACTCACTGCAATCACACACCTTACTACTTTGAAGTGCTTTATCAAGTTTGAGATGTGAAGAGAAGGGGGCGGGGAGAGGAGAGGCGGGGAGGTTTCGGGAGTCGACGTTGAAAAAAGAGGCGTGTGTGTTTGTGTGTGTCTCTTGGTATCCGAATTATTTTCATCTCTCTCTTTCTCTAGTGAGCAACCACGAAAAAGAAGTGGCTTGTGTAACCGTAATTTTCAATCTGCTTCTCTCCATCTTGAATCGTGAGTCAATGTCGATCTTTTGGTCAGCATGGCAACGTGTATTTCACGCTATTTAAATAAATTGTCTGGATCAAATCTTGAAACTGTGTATATCTTTTTTAGCCATCAGCAAGCGCGAGCCCGTTCATCGGTCATATCGTAACCGCGGGCCAATGAAGTGACACCTGCCAGTTATTCAGTCGGGTGCAACAGCGGACTCCTTCTTTCCCTCCAAGCAAGTGACCGCCGCTCGAACGACCCGCTTGACAAAGAGGACATCTTCAGTCATCAGCCTCATTCGTTGATCCTTCGAGAAAGCGCCGAGAACGATATCCGTCTCCTCGCTCCTCACCACGACGGGCAACAGCAAACCTCTTGCGATCGTGATGCCTTCGGGTGACTCCTCGGACGAGCTCGGCGGATCGGAGTGAGCGTCATCATCTTCGACATCGTACTGTAGCCCATTCTTTTGTAGGGCTTGGATGTGGGTCTGGCGACTAATCAGCTTGCAAGGCCCACACCCGGATGGATGTGCGGCGAGCACGGCCTGCTTGACTGGTAGATCAGGCCATTCGCGCATTCGTTGGAGTGATAGGAGGTAGACGAGCTCGAATCGGAGCGACGACTTGATCGTGTGCACGACGAGCTCATGGACCACCGCTTGGGGGTCTTCGATGTTGGAGGTGGCCAGAGGGTCAAGTTGGTGCTTGAAGTGGTCGAGACAACGTTCGAGCTGCAGTGTCTTGGATTGGAAGCGCTGCCGCGCCGAGTCTTCGATCTCCCGAGAAGCCGAATCGGCGTGTCCCCGTCTGCAATTCGGTCGGAGACAACTCGCCAGGTCAGCGATCCACAACAAAGAATGAGCCACAGAAGCTCGAGATCTTGATGGGCGAAATGAAGCCGAGGCTCATGATGGAGGGTACCAAGCGATCCAATCACCACTCGTCGAGATGACGGGTCCACCAGCTGACTCGGAACGGTCAGGGGAACGGCGGCGTAGAAGCGTACCCCGAGTTGGGTGGCTGCTAGACTGTCCTTGAATCTAGAACAAAGGAGGGCGGTGAAAGAGGAAATTTGGTTAGACCCCTCGATAGGAGAGCAATGTCGCGAGTCCTTGGCGGCGGCACCACTTACCTCCAATCGCTCGACGTGTCGTTGACGACCAGCCCTCGGGTCTGGTTCAAGGCAGTGTGAGCATAGATGGTAGCATGAAAAGGTAGGAGCGATTCAGAGAGGTCTTCATCATGTTTGATGTCGCTGGTGGCAAGGTAGACGAGTCGATCATGATCGGCGACGCAGAGTATGGCGTTCGAAGCTCCAAACTGCTCGCGGCAGTTCCTGACGATGGAGCGACAGATTGAATGGTCGATCAGCGAGTCAACGACCGAGACGAAACCATCGTGTGCAATATCCCAGGAGAATCTGTGCTATGACCTCAGATAGGTGATGGAGAGCATGGAAGGGGAACATCGATCGTTGTGGCCAGGCTCGATTGGGGGCTGGTGCAGTAAACGCCATCGGGGCCGAGTCGAAGCAGTGGCGAAGCAGTGGCGAACTTTTGGAACCGGTGTCGCACGCGGAAGACCACTGGCTCGACGATGATGCGGAGAAAGGATCAAACCCAGTACTCAATGCAGACGAAGGGCGGTTGTAACCGGTGATGTTGAGTTGATCCAGTGCGACTTGCTCCATCACTCGGTCTGGCGAACTCAGGGGGGTGTAGCCCGACTCTGAACGCCTGGCAGACGACCGAGTATCTGAGGGTAGAGGGGGTGAATCGTTGAGATCGTATCGCCCCTGACAGTATACAACAGTGATGAGAAAGAGTGAGCTGGTATCCGTAACCACATCAACGCCGATCGTCAATAATTGGCCTGGACTCACGCTGCTGTACGCTCGATCAAACTCGTCCCCTGCGCCATCTTCCTTGAGGTTTGAACCCGGCGTGCACCGAATCGAGAGTTGATCGACCGACCTGCCTCGTCGTAGACCTGTTTGACTTGATCTGAAGGAGAACCCTGGCAGCGAGCTCCCCCTCGAACCGGATGGGTGCGAACGACGCATCTCGGAGCCATGCTGCTGGTCCACGCTCGGAGTTGAGGTGGGGCCGCGGCAGGTGGCGGCGATGAGCAGATTGCGCCAGGGCATGATCGTGGTAGCTTGGTTCGTGGTCGAGGGCTTGTGGTCGTGGGTGATGGGTGAGTATGGAATCAGTCTTTTATACAGGTAGAAGGGGGGTGCAGTGTTGGAACAGTAAGTGCCAGCGAGCTGAGGAAGGGGAGAGGGGAAGCTTGAAGAGGAAAGTGCGCCGGCCTCAGTCATCTCGACTCGTGGCGAAAGGCTTCGCTGAGCCTGTCACGCTCAATCAAGACCACAGGAGCTGTCTTCGGTCGATGGGGTTGCGCAAGAACTCCGTTTCGGAGGTGGAGCGAGAGCCCGTGGAGATCGATAAGATGCGCAGAGTCCAGAACGGCTCAAGGCCCTCGCGTATGTTCAAATTCGGCCTGCCGAAGCGAGCCGCGATCAGGCAACAAGGCGGGGAGTCACCCCCTATGACCTAACTCCGATCTCGCTCGCCTCACCAGCTGTGCTATCTGCAAACTTCGGAAGGTATACCACGCATTGCCTAAATCCTCTAGCTCACAATGTAGGCTTGGCCAATGTTTGAAACCGCTCTCGATGTATCACATGATTTTGGCACCGGGGGTCCCCTATTCAAGCTCTTCTAGCCCCCTCCGAAGCTGTTTGCTCAGCTGTTCTGGCACCGTTTCCATCGCAGTCACCAGCTTTAAAGATCACAGTCGATGATCAATAATATAATCCGCTGTAAACAACAACAAGAGTAATGCGGCGTGGAATAACCGCAACAGTGAGCCACGCTGCTCGGGCGAGGCTGGGGTGGGGAGTCAACTATGTCACCATCGACGGGCCAGTCACCCGCTCGCTTCGCTTCAGTCGAATGGGAGGTTCGCTTCTCTGCTCCACTCTTCTCACACCTCGTCGTACTGGCGCTCCATCGATAAACACAGCAAGGACACCTCACCTCGCCCCACTCATTGATTTACCCACTTGCACACTCTCGACTCTCCTCAACGATGTCCTCCTCCCGAGATGAGGTTTCAGGAGGCCAAGGCCTCCCAAGTCCACCACGAAGCCGTGACCGAGCAAGCCAAGCCGGGCACCACGACCACCACCACGATCGAGACCATCACCGAGCCTCACCAAGCTCAATCACACGACCAATCGCATCAACAAGGTCCATCTTCGACTCAGCGCATAGCCGAGATCAAGGATCAAGTATCGGACAGGGCCGGTCGGGTCGGTGATGCGCTCGTCGCTCCCAAGCCCACTGAGGAGCTCAATGAGACCGAAGCAAGCCTCACCAATGCCGTCACCGGTCTCGTAGACTCTGTACACTCTGCATCTGCTCTAAACATGTCTGTAAATAGCTGTGGCCTGTTTCGCTTGTGCATCGTCATTCAGCGTCCGCATGAAGATTTCGCTCGAGCTGAGCTCTGTCTGTCGTCCTAGCTCTGTATACGGATTTTTGACGTGTCAGTGGTCGGGCGAGTTCGCGTTGTAATGGGCTATGAGAACTGATCAGTTTATATCCCAAATCTGAGAACAAGCGCAGCCTCTCGGTTTGAACCATCTCCTTCCCCTTCCTTCTTTGACTCGTCGACTGATCCTCTCAAGGTCATCAAGCTCTCCTTTCATACACAAACTATTTTAGGAACACGCCTAATTGTACAAGAAACCTTCCGGTTCGTGCCTCGCTGACTCTCCCCATCATCTCCGAAGTCGTCACTACTCCCCTTCCTTTCCATTCGCTCAATCTCCCCATCCGACGCCGGTCCGACACCTATCCAGGATTCATTTCCCCCTTTTTTTTCGTACACATCCTCTTCGTCTTCTCCAACCCAAGCCCAAGGACAACGATCCCGACTCTAATGTACGATCTCCGGTATCGGTTCGGCGCGAAGGGTCGAGAGGTCGACGGCCTTGTCCGCTTCGTCGTCCATTTCGCCGATCAGCGTCTGCGTTCGGGAAAGAGAGCGGAGCGTACGGATACGGTTGGAAGTATGCAATGCGAGAGGATAATACGATGTTGGATAAAATGTGTCAGCTCGACTTGTTCCCGTTAGTTTACTTCGTTGGGCTACCGAACGAGAAAATCGCAAAACGCACGATATTATCCCCTCTCACGACGAACAACCCCAAAGCCTGTTCATCGACGCCTTCTTCGAGCGAATAGATCCTTTCCGTAGAAGAGGAGAGGATGATGTTGGTCGTTTGGTCAAAGCCGGCGAAAGTGCCCTGAGGAAAGAAGGGGGAGGGGACGGTTTAAGTTCGAGGAGGTGGAGGGATGGGAAGGGGATTGGGTTAAGGGTCGGGTGGTGTGGACGCACTACTATTGTTCGACCGTCTTGGGTGATGACGAGGACGCGTTCTGTGAAGTGGATGGGGTGGAGTTGGTCAATTGTTCGGGGTGGGATGTGTGTGTGTGTGTGTGTGTGTGTGTGTGTGAGAGAGAGATGAGGTGGAACTTACTGTCGACGTAGGCGGTTAAGGCGCTCACTGCAAGTTGCAGAGAAGGAGAAAGGTCAGCTCAATGATGAGATGCAAAGTAGTTGGTGTGGAGAGTGTACTCACTTTGTGATCAACACCTCTCGTGCGCTCACAGACACACACACACGCTCGCACGAAGCTCAGACACACGCCTCGAGTGCTTCGCGTCGCTCGTCTCTTGTCTCACTCGCGGGTCCTTGGATCGGGGCGGCCGTTGAGTGAGAGAGCGACAAGACCAAGATTTGCCCCCGTTTGAGGTGGACAGGTAGATCCAAGTGACGGGTGGCGGGTGGCGGGTGGCGGGTGACGTGCGAGATGGAGGATGGAGGCGGGAGCGTGACTTGGGCGCTTTCCTTCGCGCTCTTGGCGCTTACAGTACAGCCGGCTGCCAATACATGCCTAAGCGCCCTATTCGCACCCAAGTCTAATCACGGGGCTTGCCGATTTCCGTGGTTCCTCAAGAGTCGCTCGGCGATACGTAACCTACGCGACCCACACGCGAGGGACTGCTTTGACTCAAGTCGGTAAAGTCGGTGCTCAGCATCTTGATCGACAATCTCTCGACTCTCGTATCGTGCCCCATCTCTTTCCGGCGACGACTCATCTCGCCGGCAATCCTCCACCATCGCAACGAAGGAAGCGCGAAGTCGGTCGGATGCCTATTCCTTCTCTTCTCTCTCTTCTACTGTGCCCCACATCATCCCGAGAGCGTCTTTCTACTGCAAATCCAGGTGAACCCCAAATTCACAGCATTCAGAGTACCCATCCGAATCTCGAAAGAGACGACTGTCGCTTGCATCGCCATGTTCACCGGTGGGTGGGCTTTCGGCCACGCTGCTGGTCGCCGCAAGTCCCTGGGACCCGTAGCCCCTGAGCCCTCCGTGGCCGTGTCAGGGCGAGCACGGGTCAAGGCCGAAATGGTCCGCCTCGACTACAAGTTGATCGAGGTGAAGCACGCCAACCCGATCACGCGTTGGGAGAGCTTGCAGTCTTTACTCCTCCGCCAGGATCCGCCTATCGACTCACATCACGTGGGTAATTACTGGTCACGTGACACGCCGTCGAGTCGGCTGTTCCGTTGCCGACCAAGGTCTACTGACCGCCCACTGAACGGCTTTCCTCTCCCCCTCCTCGCCTGACCTGGTTCCCTTCGCTGACCACCAGCGTATGTTGACGAGCAGCAATGTCAATGTTGATAACATCGGTGTGGGCCCGTTGGTAAGCTGTGCCCAAGCTATGGCGTACCTCCGTCGTCGGATTCTACGCCGGTGCCCTCGTCGGTTTGGGCAACCAGTGTGCGTACACTTGTTGATACCTACGTGGGTGTTTGTGCACCGTCCCCAACAACTGAACTAGCGTTTTCTTTTTCACGGCCGTAGCTTGCGGTGCACCTTTGCCACGCGTACATTGATCTGCGTGAGGAGAGAGAGCAAGTCATCCGCAAGCGCAAGGGCGGGGAGAGAATTCGTCAATAATACAACCGCGAGCGGCCGGCTCGGTGGGAAGAAGGACGTGAAGTTCTAAGTGAGATGGGGCAAAGCAGGTAGTTGAGTAGACGCATGGGGGGACCACCGGGGACGGGCGATGAGGGGTTGTGAGCGTTCCAAGGGCCTCCCGGAGTGACACTCTGCCATACATTGCAATCAGCTTTTCGTCTGCGCTTCAGGGCTCAGCGGTCGCACAGTATGACTGAGGGTTTAGCCTCGCCGTCTACAAAGAGATTTCTCGACAAGGCGAGTGCAGAAGTTGAAGCAGAAGTGACGGGGTCCCTCCGTCCGCACGTTCGTGGCAACTCGAAGATCCTGACTCAAAGGGCGGAGAGCCTGAGAAGTCAGGCCTCACGGCTCACGGTCATGGTACATTTGTTTGTACAGGATCCAAGAGGTAGCTTACGGACCAAACAGCCAGAAAAAACTTCAATTTGTACCATTTTGAGCATGTGGCTGAGCTTTCCCGGGTGCTCGTGCGACTGGGAATGACTGGAGACCACTCGGATGGATGAGCGGACGGTTTGACACGACTCTTTGTCCGTTTCTCTCTCAGATCCTCAGCTCCGACACTCGGCTTCAAACGCCGCTTTTAAAAGCTCGAACACGCCGCACAGCCATGGCTGATGGGTATGGATCCATGGCATATACACACCAGAGACCCGGGAGACAGAGTTCGATGATGTACCTCGTCATCGTTGTTGGGTTGCTGTCGGTCTTGCCGACGTGTCTCGCTGTCAGTCCGCCCTCGACCTCGACTGGGGGCGCTCGTTCGGTGCAGGCTCGCATCAAGACGCCTTGGGCGGGTTCGTCGTTGGTGGTGCAGTACCTGTGAGTTGACACCCCGCTGCGAGCTCTGGGCTGTGTTGACAGTGTGTGCTGAACCGCTACGGACTACGCTCGAACACGGTGGAAACGACGGTCTCCCTCGCGCAGTGAAGCGCTCGCCACCGAAGACGAACACCTCCTCCATCCTTTCCTGTCCCGCCTGATCCACTCCAACGCATCCAACCTCCTCACCGCCTCGCCGACCACATCGTCGTCGTCATCCTCAGCAACCGTACACGACCCCTCCCGAGCATGGACCGTCCTTTCGCAACAATTGAGCGACTTTCTTGACCAGACTGATAACACTCAGGCGCAGGCTTTGGTCGAGTCGTTGGGGTTGGGGTTGGGGTTGAAGGAGGCGAGTGTGAGATTGCAGGCAATGAACGTCGTGGCCAAGAGGGCCTGGGCAGCGACCACCTCGGGGACAGGGGACGTCGGTCACGACGCGCCCGAATCCGAGTGTGATAATTGGGTCCAGGTGGGTGGGATGAGGGTGTGTTCGGTGCACGAGTTTTGGAACGTTGTCGGAGAGCAACAAAGGGGGGCAAAGGGGGCGTTGCAGCTGCCCGACATGGGGTACGTCTAGTGTTGCACTCGCGCGCGGTCTCAAGTGGGGGTGTGATGTGGGGGGAACAGCGCAGATGCTGATCCTGCGCTTGCATGTTCTATCCCTCTTTAGCAACAGCTCAACCCGACCCCAATTGTACCCTTTTGACCACCTATCACCTCGATCATCCACGTCAACGTCGGCCTCGGCGCCACCCCCACTCGTCATCTTTTATGCCTCGCCCTCGTCGCCGGCCTTTGTCGAGTGGTACGAACTGCTCACCCGTCTCGCTGTCCAAGAACCGCCTCGGATCGAATATGCGCTCAGGTGGATAGCAGCCGCTGGATCCACGGAGGAACCGTTGGTGTTGAGTGGTTATGGAGCGGGATTAGACATCAAGAAATCCGACTACCTCGCCATTGACGATCGACTCACTTCGGGCGAGGAGGCCGAGCGCGCCGCTGCCTCTGACGAACCGATCGAGTCCTCCGGATCAATCAAGATGGAACCCATCAAGAAAAAGGACATACCCTTACTCGGTGTCCGATCAACCTCCTACATCCTTTCCGACCCTTCCCCCTTGAATGCCTTCACGCGCCTCACCTCGTCCTTCCCTCTCCTCGCTTCCAAACTCTCCTCCCTCGCCCCGATCGTCCCAATCGAGTTGTTGCAAGAGATCGAAGCGAATAGCATTGTACAGGCGGGGGCTCAGCCATCGTTCAGGTTGAACGGGCTCCATATCCCCGAGGCCCAAGTCGATCCGTTCGTTTTGGTCAGGCTGATGAGGAAGGAACGCAAGTTCCTGACGCAGCTCCAACGTCTCGCCCCGAACGGCGACGAAGACGGTCATCCCCTCGTCGACATCTCCCCCTATCAAGCTCGACAAATCCTCATGGATCCCTCTATATCAAAAGCTATGAAACCAGGTGGGAAAGTCATCACCGAACCTTCGGGGAGGGTCTCGAGTCATATCTTGGGGCAGTTGTTCGATGCGAGTGATCGGGAGGAAGGAGGGGGTGTCGTATTTTGGTGGAACGATTTGGAGAAGGATCGCAAGTATCAGAGTTGGGGTAAGGATTTGAAAAAGGTGCGAGAAGAGGTGACGGACTGGGATCAACTTACATAAATGAAGGTTAGGAGCTGAGTTGGCGCTTTTCTCTTTGCACATAGCTCTTACAACCCACTTACCCGGGACAGATGAACAACGTCGCGCTCAACCTTAACCAGGCCGTGTTCATACTTGACCTCACTCAGCCTTCGACATTACACCTTCTCACGAGGCAGATTCAGAACTTTGTCTCGAGGGGGATCCCGATTAGATTCGGGTTGGTACCCAAGTTGGGCCGAAGTGGAAGGCAAGAGGAGGAGGAGAGCTCGGAGGAGGTGCTGGCGAAGGTGTTTTGGTATTTGACTGAGGCGAATGGGAGAGGTGGGACGATGAGATTCTTGGGACAGGTGAGTCGGGGGAGAAGAAGGGCCAACAGGGACTTGTAGGTGCTTCCCTTGCTGAGCAAGCTGTCTTATCCCCTTCAGCTCCTCGACACCCTTCGTACAGACCGCGTCACTACCCCTCATCTGCGCAAGACGTACGAAACCTTCGTGCTGGAAAACACCCACGTTTCCGGAGGACCGTTGGCGTCATTCACCCAGGTCCTTGACTTGCCGATTGGGGCTGAACGGGTCGACAGGGCTAGAGCTTATGCGATGCGTTTGGGGATTGCTGGGGAGGACGAAGCGAATTCGGTTGGAGTGTTCTTGATCAATGGCGCTTTCTTCGATTTCGATGAGGTGGGTAGTGGCTCCCATCTCCTGATCGACGACTTTGACTTTCAGTTCACTGATCAGAAGGAATCGATGGGACCGCCCACAGGAATGGACCCAGCACCTCCAACAAACCTTATCCGCGCACGTCCAATACGAACAACAAGAAATCTATTTCGAGAAACTTACGAACGGGATGGACGTGGCAAATTTCTTTTATGACCTTCCGACGACGCACAAGAGGAGAAATCGGGTCGTGTTTACGAGTGAGGGCAATCCGTTGAACGTGGTGAATCTGGGGGAGGTGATGAGGGGCGTTGAGAGAGGCTTCGTTGAAAACACCTGGATCGAGGCGGCGCCTTCTGTGGAGGTGGAGGTGGAGGGTGAGCAAGGGTCAGAGCTCGGGGAGGCCGTCGACTTGGATCAGGTCGTTAGCCTTCATGTCGTTGCGGATTTGGATTCGAGCGATGGACGCCACCTCGTCCATACAGCGTTGGAATACGTTCAAGCACACCCTGAAGCGAGGGTCAGTCTACTCCATTACCCGGCGCTCCAGGACGAGCAAGACGTTCCTTCGCGTTGGGCCGTCTCGAACTTGATCTACCTCTTGCACGCCGACGACGCGTTGGGGGAGATTTTACCTTCCGAACTCTCACACTTCGTCCGCCTCGGCATCAACCAAACCAACATCGACGACGTCAGTCAACGATTGTTGGGCTCATGGGACGACGAGAACCCCATCAAGAAGCATGTCAAACTCGGAGCGAATCACAAGACTTCGGTGTTGGCTCGGGAATGGTGGACTTCGGCGGGGTTGATGGCGCAGCGCTTTGGGTTCGAACGGGGTCAATCGGGGGTTGTCGTCAATGGTCGGGTTGTTGGGCCGTTGAGGAAGGATGATCTGACTATCGCGGATTTGAAAACTCTGGTGACATCTGAACGAGAGGAAAGGATCGATGTCGTCGTCGATGCGCTCCGCAACGCCCATTTGGACCTCCAATTACTCGATCGATCGGGGTGGGCTCACATGGTCGCCGTGGCGACGTCGGTCATTGCAGAAGCGTACGAGGCGGATCCTTCGGGAGGTCTAGCGGGAAAGGAGACGATCGAGCGTTCGAGGGAGTACCTCGAACTACAAGCTGAGCATTCTGCCATCATCGGTCCAAACGAGGAGGAAGCGATGTTTGAGATCGCCGTTGTGGTCGACCCTGCGACGGAGCTGGCTCAACGATGGGCACCGATCATTGAGACGCTTTCGAAACTCGAGTCGGTGCATTTGAGGGTTTACCTGAACCCTTCGATGACGATTCGGGATCTACCCATCAAGAGATTTTACGCCTTCACCTTTTCTCCCTCTCCTCAATTCGACCCTTCAACAGGCAAAGAACTCATTCCTCAAGTCTCATTCAGGGACCTCCCTGAAGACGTCCTCTTCACTTTCGCCATGGACACCCCTAAAGCCTGGTTGGCATTCCCGAAGAAATCCGTCCATGATCTGGATAACATTCGGTTGAAGGATTTGCCGCTTTGGGCGAGGAAGGGTGGGGTCGAGGCGGATTTCGAATTGGAGAGTTTGGTGGTTGAGGGTCATGCAAGGGAGGTGCCGGGGAATACACCGCCTAGGGGGCTGCAGCTGGAGTTGGTTAAGGGGGGGAGGGGGGAGCAGGAGCAGTATCGTGTTGAGTGAGTTTGGCAGTGGGCATGTTCAGAAGGGCAGTCCCGGAAGAACTGGCTCACCTGTAGTGGTTGTTAATCCGCAGTACGATCGTCATGGCCAACCTAGGCTACTTCCAATTCAAAGCGAGTCCCGGACCATGGCGCCTCTCAATTCGAGAAGGCAAAAGTTCCCAAGTCTACTCGATCGAAGCGATCGGTACCGAAGGTTGGGACTCGCGAAGGGTCGAGGAAACGGGTGATGAAATCTTCGTGACGACGTTTGAGGGTGTGACGTTGTTCCCTAGGTTCAAGAGGAATAAGGGGCATGAGATGACGCAGCTTTTGGATGATTCGGAGAAAGGCGTCGCAAAGAATGGTGCGCCAGATAGTGTCGTCGATCGAGTCAAGAACTTGTACGTGCACAGTTCGGCCGCAGCACTTCTTTGAGATGGCCCAAGCTGAACTAACTCCTCTCACTATGCAGGTTCCCCTTCTTGCGCAAGTCCGAGCTCGCGATCAAGAAAACGGCCGAGATTAACGTCTTCACTGTCGCCTCGGGCCTCTTGTACGAACGCATGGCCTTCCTCATGGTCGTTTCGGTCATGCGCCACACCCAATCGACCGTCAAGTTCTGGTTCATCCAAAACTTCCTCTCACCTTCCTTCCGAGCCTTCATCCCTCATCTCGCGAAGGAGTATGGGTTCGAGTACGAGTTGGTGACGTACAAATGGCCGCATTGGTTGAGGGCCCAGACGGAGAAACAGAGGACCATTTGGGGTTACAAGATCTTGTTCTTGGACGTGCTGTTCCCGCTCGAATTGGAGAGGGTCATCTTTGTCGATTCGGATCAGGTCAGTGCACGAGTTGAGGGAAAAGGGTTTTATTTCCGTGGTCAAACCTTTGAAATATCTCTCGCAGATCGTTCGGACGGACTTGAAACAATTGGTCGATCTCGATCTTCAAGGAGCACCTTGTCAGTTCTTTCATCAAATCCTCTCGACTAATTATTACTTCTTCGACCACGTTGCTAACGACATGATACGTCTTTTGCAGACGCCTACACTCCCATGGGAGACGATCGACCCGAGATGGACCGCTTCCGATTCTGGAAGTCTGGCTATTGGAGAGGTGAGTCAGCTCCCGCAAAGCCTTGTGCGCAGTCCTCAGTGCTAATTCGATCATTTGACCCCAGACCATCTCCGCGGCAAGCCTTACCACATCTCGGCTTTGTACGTAGTCGACCTCGACCGTTTCCGCGCCATGGCCGCCGGCGACCGCCTCCGTCAACAATACCAAGGTCTCTCCGCGGACCCCAACTCGCTCGCAAACCTCGACCAAGACCTCCCCAACAACATGCAGGACCAAATCCCCATTTACACTCTGGACCAATCGTGGTTGTGGTGCGAGACGTGGTGTTCGGACGCGTCGCTTGCGCAGGCCAAGACGATCGATCTGTGCAACAACCCTTTGACGCACGAACCCAAGTTGAGGAGGGCCAAGAGGTTGATCCCTGAGTGGACGGTGTACGATGATGAGGTGGCGGCGTTGGCGAAGAGGGTCGCGGCGGAACAGAAGCAGACGGGTGGGATGGAGATGAACGAAGGGGTAGGAGTCTTTGGTGGCAAGGCTGATGAGTTGGGTCAGGCCAAGGGCCAGAAGGAGGAGTTGGACGCGTTCGTCAAGGAGAAGAGTGATGAGGGTGAAAAGGTCGAGTTGCGGCCCGTTGAAGAGCAAGCTCAAGGCAAAGTGGTGCCGGTCAAGGACGAATTGTGATCGGACTTGACTTGGCTTGAGGGTATCGGTTGGATGCAGAGTTCTTATTGCAATTATAGACAAAAATAGGAAGTCATTCTTCCGTTCCTTCCGCAGAGAGGTCGCCGCTTAGGAGGTGGAAATTAGCAAGCCGGCGAAGAGAGTGGAATGCGAACCGAGGTCTGCACGTGAAGAAAAAGGAGGTATAAGATCACCATGTTGATGCAAGATCAGTATGTTAGTTCTTACGGCCAGTCCAGACATCGACGTCTCCTTGTAGTGTGTGTGCTGCATGAAGCGAGTGAAATCTATCAGCTAAGCACGCCAAGAATCCGGCCAGGGGGAGGTTACTTACCATATCTCTTGCCGTTACTCGCTGAATGAAAGACCATACACGATCGTCGTTAGTGGATGTAGGTATATGAGGAAGAGCGTACTCACCATCGCTTCAATCGCTTCATCCAACGAGACCGAATGCCGCCCGTCCGAAGCCAACGCCAATTGCGCAGCCGCGACGGCTTTGACCGCTCCAATCGAATTTCGTTCGATGCACGGCACTTGAACCAAACCTTCGTGAGGGTCACAGGTGAGACCTAAGGAGTGTTCGATACCGATCTCGGCAGCTTGAAGGATTTGTTGAGGTGAACCTGAAGGCGGTCGAAATCGAGTGAGGATTATCAGGTCCTGAGGGAGGCTTCGGGGCACCCGCTGATCACTGACCTCCCATGCAAGCTGTAAACCCAGCGGCCGCCATCGAACTCGCAACACCAACTTCAGCCATCTATTCTCGCATGTTTGACAATGCGAGGGCCCTCACATCAGCAAATACGCTCACTCCCATGGACTCGCCGGATCAGACTCACGCATCCTCCTTCCGCGGCCGAAATGGTCGCTCCTCGCTTGTACAGCATCCCGACGGCCGCAGCCGTCAGCAGGAAGGTCTTGATGTCGCCTTCGGGGTCGTCCGAGATAAACTCAACGATGTATTTGCCTACAGCTGGGATCACGCCGGCAGCTCCCTAAGGGGTACAAGCACCGAATCGAATCAGGGACTTGAAGTTAGGATCATGTTCCTCTGATGCAATGATCCGGCAAGTCGACAGTACTGACCAGGGTTGGACTAGTCACAACCCGGCCACCGCTCGCGTTAGTCTCATTCACTGTTCGGACCACGAAGAGAAGTAAGGTCAGTATTTTGCCTCTTTCCTCGACGCGCCTCAACATCACGGTCCTCACCAGCAATCGCATAGCAGCTCAAGAAATCAATCCCGGGGAACACGGCTTTCTTAAAGGGGATTGGCGACAGTTCATGTTCGAACGAGCCGATGACCAAAGGTGTTCTCCGGATCGAGCCGGACGGTAGTCGTGTGATGGCGTCAGGTGGTGGTTCCGAGTTGAACCCTGAGGCCATGGTAAGAGTCGAGGAGGAGCTTGCTGCTGGCAGTGCGGATTGGGAAGGCTCGGAAGGGGATAGAGAAGGGTAAAACCCCTTAAAAAGCCGCTTGTAGAGCCCTGTTGTGGTTGGAAAGCCGTCAGCGATGGGCTAGCTAAATATGGTGGGAAGAAACCTGGGTAGCCAACCTGGAGCTCTCCGTCGGACACCGAGTCCTCCCGGCAGCTTGAGTTCTGTCGATGACACGCCCTGAGCTATCGAAGCATCCATGGTGCGCCATAGCTGAGCGCGGGGAAGAACAGTCATGTGAGGTCATGGGTGGCACATTGCGCGATCACTCGGCCGCACCTTCATCAACCCTTCGGAAATCTCATCGCTCGTCATCGCGCTCCGTTCGTTCTCCCATACCAGCTGGGCGATAGTCAACTGGATTGGAGTAGCCATAAGTTAGCACCTCTTCGAGGAAGCCTGCGATCTTAGAGCAAAAAGAAATAACGGACGTTGTGTCTCTTCGTCATCGCTAACAACTCGGCTCCGTTCCTGAACAAGAACGGTGGCTGCCTCGGTCCCTTCGGTCTCGGCCCATCCTCTTCAGCACTCGACTCTTGTCCAGGGGCAGGTAATGCCTTGCTGTTGCTGTTCGTCTCTAGACCGTGGGTCTGCTCCCTCCTCGCTGACGAGGCTGAGTCTTTCTTCACAGCCCGATAGTACAGGTTCTCGTCGACTGCACGAGAAAGAGCCGTCAGCTTAATCCATACCGCGATTGCACATGCTCTTGAATCTACTCTTAGTCTGGTCGTTGACAACGAAGCCACCACCGACAGAAAAGTACTCGTTGACGGCTAGCAGGTCGCCCGTCTTGGAGTAGACCGAAAACCTGGGGGGTAAATATTTTCGGTGCGTCAGCTCAGTCTTCTCTCCTAAGCGAGACACTCAGAACGTACCGCATGCCATTGGGATGGGTCGGCAAAGGTTCATTCCTCCATAACATATCCTTGTCCTGATCGTAGATGATGGAGTGCTCGCCGGCCAGCGTCAAATGTTGAGTCTGCAGAATCGACGCGTATCGCGATTGGATCGTGGAAGGCCTATGAATCGAAAGGTAGGAATGGTGAGCATGAGAATATACATGTGTGATGCTCTCCAATCACGAAGCACGCACTCGATCGTTTCTGGATCTTCGCCTTCGAGACCGAGGACGACGGCCTGCGGTGTCATGTGACCCTTGCCCGTCGCGGCCAGTGATCCGTACAGCCCGATCTTGAGCTTGTGCACGTCCTTCAAGATGCCGAGGTCTTTGAGGTCCTCGACAAAGATCCTCCCCGCTCGCATAGGTCCCACTGAGACCCGACAGAGCGACAGAGAAGATAGGGGTGAGTGGTTTAGGAGGCAGGTCAGCTCCTCGGAGAGAGGACCAAGGGTACAGCGTGTGTAACCCACCCGTGTGGGAGGAGCTGGGTCCAACACCGATGGAGAATAAGTCTGTGTATTTCATCGCAGACGTCGTCAGAAATCACTTTGGAAAAGCAGGCATGCATCCGGGGTATCACTCAGCAGGAATCCTTATCAGCTCGACCCCGGAGTGCTTGCTGACGGTGTGAGCGTCGTTACGTCTACGTACCGAACGCGCTGATGACTGCATGTTCCGCTCTCGGCTGGTCTTGAGGGATTCCCTTCTCATCGGATGAGACATCCTTCCTTTCCGGCTCGACAAGCTCTGTCAACGGTGACTTGCTAGCGGCGAGTGTGGTGTGGAAGGGTCGAGCAGCGACTGTCGTCGTCGTCGTGGGGCAGCGCGCGACTCGACCGTGAACACGTGAAGTCGGTGACGCTGTAGGGCGTGTAACCCGAGGCAGAGTCCGTACCACTTGCATCGTCGAAAATGACATGTCCTTGGAACGTAGCGCTTGAACTCGGGCGGCCGAGGAGCGTATAAAGGTGATCCACGTCGCGCCGCGGTGCGGACCCATACCCGACGGAAACGACGTGCGGAGAGGCAGCGGCGAAGGCACTACCGCACAAGGTGGGGGTCGCCCAACCTCGGCAAACCGAGGCAAAGCCTGGCGAGTCAGCGTCGGGTCATCAGCGTCGGGTCACTGCCTGGTCCGGATCAGTGCAGTCCGAATAAGCCGGAGAACCTCCTAACACGTGTTATGTTTCTAAAATTTATTTGACCAAGCATGTCGTCTTGCCTGAAACGTCAACTCACTGGAATGTGAGCAGTATTGCAGTAGCAAGACTTGGGGGCCACGGCAGTCAGATTTCGTTTTGGCTGACCTATTGCATCCGGTTGCTCTCCGTGTGATGGCAGCCACTGTGATGTGTTTAAATATACGTATAGCCGGTGCATTGCATGGCATCGAGGAAAAGCATTAAGAGTGTACTACGATGCGGGAAGAACTCAAAACTGATAAACTCCAAGTATGGGCCCCGAGAGAGACCCTCCGAAAACCCGTGAAAAACTGCAATCATCTAGAAGTTCTCAACCTTCTCGACCGAAGCCTTGTCGGAGTCGGTGAGGTTCGAAGTGTAGACACCAGCCTTGGCGTTGATCTGTTGTTGGGCGAACTTGGGCGTGTACCACCTCATGCCGAGACCGTAGGCGAAGACGAAAAGAAAAGCGACGAAGGGAACGACGTAGGAGAGCTGAGTGCCCGTTTTGTCGGCCATCGCACCCTGGATAGGGGGGAACATGGCTCCTCCTCCGACGCCCATCACGACGAGCGAACCACCTCGCTTGGTCCACTTACCGAGGTTGCTCGTCGCGAGCGTGAACGTCGTGGGGTAGCAGACCGACTCGAAGAAGAAGACGATGAAGAGCGACCCCAGGCCGACCTTCCCGCCCTTGAGCGCGGCGACGAGCGTGAAGATGGAGCACATCGCGCCGTATAAGGCCAAGATCGTCGCGGGGTTAAAGATGCGCAAGAGAGGGGTCGAGGCGAAGCGACCGACCATGAAGGTGAGCTGCATGAACGAGACGAGCTGCGATGCGCGCGCGGTCGTGAACTCGTGCTTGTCGGTGAGGTAGTTGAGCACAAACGTCCCGAGCGTGACCTGGGCACCGACGTACATCCACTGGGCGATGAAGCCAAAGACGGTGTGGCGGCGCTTGTAGAGGGGACGGTCATCGACGTAACCGGCTGCGGCCTGCTGCGCGTTCATGTCGTCCTCGGAGATCTCGGGCAACGTAGCGAAGCAGAAGAGGACCATGACTGAGGCGCCGAGGCAAGCGACGGCGAGGTAGACCCACTGGACGTTGCCGAGCGAGTGTTGCGTCGCCTCGTTACCAAAGAAGTACTTTGACGCGATCAAGGGGCCGACGAACGACGCGAGACCGTTGAACGATTGCGAGAAGTTGAGGCGGAACGCGGCGTGCTCGGGCGAACCGAGGACGGTGATGTACGAGTTGGCGCAGACTTCGAGGGTGGCAAGACCGCAGGCGATGACGAAGGCGGAAGCGACGAAGCCACCGTACTTTTCGAACTTGGCCGAGGGCCAGAAGCCGAGCGCGCCGATGCAGTATAGCGACAGACCCATATAAATGCCCTTAGTGTAGCCAAACTTGGAAATGAACTGGCCGCATACCGGGGCGTAGACGACGTAGGCCCCAAAGTAAGCGACCTGGATGAGGGTTGACTGGAGTTTGGTGATGCCGAAGAACGTCTGGAAATGCTTGTTCAGGCTGGGTGGGGATGAAAGGGGGGTCCGAGGTCAGCTTTGCGAAATAAGGAACCGAGGATGTATGATGTATCCCTCACACGTCGAGGAGACCGTAAGAGAAGCCCCAGCTGTAGATGGAGAAGGAAGCGGAGAAGCGCGGCGCTGGGTTAATAGCTGATCGACGGGCACTGACGCGAGGCTCAAAAGTCGACGTGTACTCACAGGAAGAAGAGCGAGGTAATGAGACCAAAGGCAAAGTACTCCTGTCGCTTGGTCACGGAACCAGTGGCCTTGACGCCAGTGACTGCACCACCGCCAGCCATTGTTGGGTGTGGGAAAGGGGTTGAGAGGTTGGTTGAGTGTGGAGAAGGGCGAGCTTGAAAAGGGGCTGCGCTAGTTCGTGCCGATCAGTGGCGACTCGGAAAAGTGTCTGATCGTGCAGGAGTGTGGGGGAAGAGGGGAAGAGGAGACAGAGGGACGCTGACCAACGAATCTGGGGTAGCTAGAGTAGGCTTTCTCGGTAAAGAAAAAATGAGGGGGAGCGGGTGAAACTCGATGGGGTCGAGGAGTAGCGTCCGAAGAGATCACCTGGGTACTGGCGGAAGCGAAGGTCTTTGTCCCCCCCCTTGCCCAATCTGCTGCGACTGCAGATGGCCCTATTTGCGTGGGCGGGCGCACGGGAGCAAGGGACGTGGAGCCGGCGGCCAATCAGAGCGCGCAATCGTCGGGTCGCTTACGCGGTTCGGTTTTAAGACTTGGGCCAGCGCAACAGCCTCTCAGACGACACCACTGCGAATGCTCCGGATGTCGGCAGTTGGTCGATGAAACGACACGGAAATACCTCGGAGTCTGGTGCCGGTTGCCGTGCGGTCACGGCGGTGCTGACCACGTGATCGATCACCTGACCTTGCGAAGAACGTCACGTGAACTCTAGGAGGTAGTGAAATCCAGACTAGCATTGCAGAAGCCCTCTACACTGTGACAACTGAGGACGACCATTGGCGACCAGATTGAAAAATAAAATAGGTAGGTAACGTTGGGGTTGTGGCTTAAAGCACGATCCCAACATTACGACAGTGACAGACTGGTGGTTGGCTGCCGATACGCCACCATCGATCGATTTAAGCCTAACTGGACGGGCCAGTGACCAGACCAGGTGAATAGCGCTCCTAGCGGTTCCTGGAGCAGGAGATCCCTGATCTGTCGGTGGCTCGGACATTTCTAAGCGCCGAAAGAGTCCCAAACGGGCGGCTGTCCATTCTCGTTCGCAGCTTTCAGCTTATGACGGTGGGGGCCGAAAGTTAAGTCTTCGAGGTTCTGGCGGGATTTGAGCGGGTGCACAATTCCATATCAACGGCAGCCGGTCGACCGGCGAGCGTCCTTCCTGCGGTCACCCGCGGGTTCTTGCGGCCGCACGATCGCGACCATCAACCGACCAACATTTTTTTTCTTTCAGACCCCCGCTTCAATTGAGGAATTGAGGAAGTTTAGCTCAAGTCTCACCCAATCAAGACTTGACTTCCCGAGGTGAAGTGTAAACAAGGTGCAGAGTAGCCACTTCAGGAAAAAAAATGCTTCAAGTTGCGGTACCCAACCCAGGTACCTACCTACGTGGTACAATCTACGACGAGAAGGCTACGTCACGAACTCGACCGTCGACGTTGCCGAAGGCCCGTTCCGAGTCCAGGCTAAAGAATCCGTGCAGCTACTGCCATTTTGCAGGCCGGGGAACGAGCTTCGCAAGCTCATCACTAATGTGGGGGGCTGATCGTGTGCAAGTGGGGTACGATATCGATCGATGGTAAAGATGTATGCCCTGTGCCCCGCTCTTTTGACATCACGGATAGTCGGGGCTGGGAGTGCTGGTTGAATATAAGAGTCACGTGTAGAGCCTGTCTCCTCAAAATACATCCGTCATACCGTCGTTGATTATGCTACACGAATGGAACCCTGAAGGACTGGACCTATTTCTCTTTGGCCGCCACACAATTTCTTCGGAGCAGACCTGGCCGGCGCGGTCGAATGTCGAACCTCGAACAGTCGAGAGCTCGACGACACGATGAAAGACGAAAGACGATGAAGTGGGGCGGCGCCGCGCGTTCAGACATCGGCGAACAACGATAGGTTGCCTTGGCACTGCTACATCACTTATCACCAACACATACCAAATCGGCTCATCCGCATCCATTCGCGCTACTTGGGACACCGTCAAGGCGCCGTATAAGAATCAGACCGTGGTAGTTTCATCGAGGCTTGGATTCCCGCCCGTGCTCGTCATCGGCGTCAATCTGTGACTTCGATAAAGGTGCACCCGACCGCGCAGCACCCAAACTATCACGCTAGGGGGTTTGAACGCCCAAAAAAAAAAGTACATGGCCACTATCGCTCCTGCGTCGGCGTCGTGGGAGTCGTTGGGCGAGACGTTCTACCGCAAACAGGAGGTGTATGCGCTGCCATGGCGGGAAAGTCTCGGCAACCTGAGCAACTACATCATCGCCAGTGCCAAGAATGCCGGACCCATAGGTATGTAGTGGCTCATCTCTGCTCTCTCGTGGGTCACGCGCAGTAATGCCCTCACTATGTCATTGCCACAGCCCTGATCCGGGATGAGCGCAAGCCGGTACTGTTGGGTCGCAATCAGACTACACTGGCCAGGCCCAAGATTATGATCTACGCGTGTACCGGACTCTTGCTTCAGACAATACCTGCAAGCTTCAAGTAACTATGGTGTCTTTCCCGCGAACCACGCAGGCTGAGCCGGGCATCTATCTCTCATGTGGCAGTGGGAATCATCGAACCGCATCGTCGCACTCGGATGGACATCCAGCGAATCACTCGTCGTTCTCGTGCAAGATGGTACCTATCGCCTATATCCTCTCTCGACCACGGCATCTGCCTCCTCCGCCTCAGCATCGTCGTCCTCCACCCCCACGTATTCGCAACACACCCTCGGTGCCGACGCCCAGGACTCGGGAGTGCTGCAGGCCAAGATCTACGAACAAGGCCTCGTCGCTCTTTTGGAGAACCTGTCCTTCGTCGAGGTCAAAGGATGGCCGACGACAAATTCCTTGACCGAGGAAGGATCAAGCATTAGTGGCAGTGCGCGTCGCAGTGGGGGAGGGGGTGGGGGCAAGGTCACGATCCTGGCCGCTGTAGGACTGAACGAGCCACCCAGCTGCTGGGGAGTCGTCGAACCTGAACTGAGCAACACACGAGGGGTCGAAGTCTTGATTGGGACCGGGTCTACCGTGTTGCGCTCGGATGAGATCGAAGTTCAGGACCAGGTGAGTAGCGTCGTCGACTAGTCTTCCCGGCCGAAGCCAAACCACTGAAGTCAGCCACACTTGGGATACGTCACCTCACAGCGCTTGAGCCGAGGACCCTTCTTGTCCATTACACCTTCGCCAAACGCCCACTTCCTCGCCCTCTTGACTGCCGCTCCATTGCTCCAACTGTGGGTCACCTCGTCCGACTTTTCGAGGTCGCTGTCCGAGTTCGACCTCTCCGGTGAAGGCGAATCGGGCCCTCCGAATCAGGTCGTCTGGTGTGGGAACAACACCGTTGTTGTCGCTTGGGAGAAGAGAGTCGTGATGGTCGGTCCGTTTGGAGAAACACTCAAGTGAGTTTCGAATTGCTATGGCCCTTTTCTCGCGTGGTTGGCTGATGACTCGCCCCCTGCCGCAGGTACTTCTACTCGGATCCCGTTCACCTCATCGGCGAAATCGATGGGACACGGATCATCTCCTCGGATCTGTGCGAGTTCCTCCAAATGGTACCGCAGTCTTCCCAAGACGTCTTTCGACCTGGCTCGACCTCGCCCGCCTCGATCCTGTACGAGGCTTCAGAACTATTCGATCGACGGTCACCCAAGGCGGACGAGTACGTGCGTTCAATCCGCGTCGAACTCGTCGGGGCGGTCGATACGCTCATCGATGCGGCTGGGAGAGAATACGAGCCGGTGTGGCAGAAGAAGTTGCTCAAGGCCGCGTCGTTCGGGAAAGGTTTCTTGGATCTGTACAACCCGAGCGATTTTGTGGCCATGACCAAGACGTTGAGGGTCCTGAATGCCGTCCGAGGCTTCGAGGTCGGGATCCCGATGACTTACGAGCAGTGAGTTGACCAAAGCACGAGACACGGGCAGATTCGACGAGCTGATGTCGCCGCTGGTAATCGCTCAGATACCGAACCCACCCACCCTCGCACCTGATCTCACGCTTGACATCCCGATCGCTCCATCTCCTCGCTCTACGCATCTCTTCCTACCTTGCTCTCTCCCCAGCCCCCGTCTTGCAGCACTGGGCCCAAGCGCAAATATCCTCCTCTCCCACCTCCCTCACGCCAACCGAAGAAGCCCACCTCGTTTCCCTAATCGTCTCCAAGCTCTCGGACCAAGCCGATATCTCCTCCGCCGACATCGCCAACACCGCTTGGCAATTGGGGAGGAGCTCAATGGCGACCAAGTTGCTGGAATTTGAACCCAAGGGGAGTCGACAGGTGCCGTTGTTGATCAAGATGAAGCAGGATGAGTTGGCGTTGACAAAGTCGATTGAGAGTGGGGATCCCAATTTGGGTGAGTGCGGCTCGCTCGCCAAGGAGAGCAATGAGAGTTGGACGCCCGTCTTACAAATCACGAGTTCCCCCACAGTCTACACCGTCCTCTTGTACCTTAAGCGCACGCACGGTTTGGGTGATTTCCTTCGCTTCGTCGACCACAACCCCCCCGCCGCGGCATTGCTTCAGATCCTCGCCAAGGACGGGCAGGATTATGAGCTGTTGAAGGACTTTTACTACCAGGATGATCGGAGGAAGGAGTCGGCTTTGTTAGCCCTGGAAGAGAGTCTTACGGTTGAGGTGGGTAGCGTCGAAGTGTGTCTCAAGGGTTATTCAGGTGCATGCTGGCTGATTCGAGTCTGAGTTCACTTTTCAGGACTTTGGCGAGAAGGTGGCAAAAGTACGCGTTGCGGCCAAGTCGTTTGGGGAAGACAAGGATTGCGCGTTTGAGAACAGGGTCAGCAACTACAACCACATGGCTCGAGCGCAGGTTCACTGACATCTCATTCTCCTCCCAAATAGATGGTAGAGGACCACATCCGCCTGCTCGTATTCCAACAAACGCTCGAGTCCGAGACGCCTTCCCGACCCTCTCACTCCCCCTCATTCATCGGCCTCTCGTTGAACCGAACGATCCATCACTGCATACTCCTCTCTCAACCCAAAAAAGTCGACAAGCTCAAATCCGACTTCAAAGTTCCCGACAAGCGTTTCTGGTACATCAAACTCAAAGCCCTCATCGAAGCTCGTGATTGGACCGCTTTAGAAACGTTCGCGAGGAGTAAGAAGAGTCCGATCGGGTATGAACCATTTGTTGACGAGTTGATCAAGAATGGGGCGCAGAGGCAGGCGACTGGGTATATTGAACGATGTGAGCAGAGGACGAGGGTGGATTGGTTCGTCAAGACGGGGGAATGGGTCTTGGCGGGACAGGAGTGCGTGAGGAGGAATGATCGCAATCGGTTGATGTGAGTTTCATCGGGGAGTGCAAGCGTGGTGGGATGGGTACTGAACGTGTGATGTCTTCATATGGCGGTGCAGGGATCTGAAGGATCAAGCACCGAATACGATCATCGCCGCTCAATTGCATGAAGTGAGTCGTTGCATGCTCCTCGGTTGGCAAGATCGACCCCGAGCTAAATCAGAGGTCGGCTCAATTCTCGTGTGCAGCTTCTCGAGGAGATGAACAATGCTGGGATGTAGTTGAGAGAAGGAGCTGTAATTTTACTTGTGTGTATTGTTGCACCGCTCAAGATTTACTTAGACCGCGAGAGAGCCTCGGGACAATGGAGGGGGTGAGACGACGTAACCACTTGCGAATGCTCGAATTTACACAAGTGAACGAGGGTGAACCCAACCGCTGAGAGACAAATGCTACTGATGAGAAGAAAAAAACTGGGTTTCAGAGTTCTTGAATCGTTGGAGACACGCCATCCGACATCTTGTATGTGTCCAACCCCTTCTCACGTCCCCCGAGGATCCCATCATGCCTCTACTCAACTACCTGTCCTTCCCCGATTAGCCCATACGTCCCCCCCCCCCCCCCTCTTTTGGTCTTGGAAGGAAGAAACAGTAATCTAGTTCTTGGACCTCAGGTACATTGGCACAAACCTTCAGTCGAACCGCACAGCTGCACGTGCGCTCCTAGGAGACAGCAAGATTACATTGGGCTCAGAACGGGGCAGACAAAACGCCAGAGACGAGAGCGGCGAGAGAGCAAGACACCATGCTGAAGACTCAAAATGAGATGACAGATGGGCCGAAACAGTGCACGAAGCTGGACCACAGTAGATACAGAAACTCCGGACAAAAACAAACACCGAGAGGCGGCCAAGGGTGTGAAGTCAACGCGAGGGACGAATCGAGCGTCGACGGCTCCGTGTCGGAGGAAGCGATCATAAACCAAGCACAGACAAGAATCAAGCATGGTGAAGATACTGCTTACTGAGATATATCGATGAGACTCTGATAAACGGGATGTGATGGAGGAAGGCCGCGCTGTGTCAGCAATACTGAACCCGCCTGGGATCCACATGAGTATCCGATTTTGAGCAACGTCCATCTCCGGGACAAGCGCACGAGTAGACTCGTGCATCTACTCATGCCCGTTGGATTCGCGCTAGGCTTTCAGTACCCCGTGCACTGGATGGCAATGAGCTATGAGCCATATGATCTGGCAACTTGGATCACTTCGAAATCTGAGGAGCGCCGTGAAAAGAGACCAGGCCCGGCTTCCCCTGCACCTCCCGTCGCTGAGAAGTCTCTCTACCCTGTGGATACGCGAATGAGTCTCACAGCACAAGCAAAAGCTCGGATGGGCCGTATTGCAGATTGGAATCAAATTACGAGTGATGACACAACAAGCGAGGAACTGATGCGATGGGGAAGCAAACGGAAGTACAGAAGAGCGAAGAGAAAACGAAGATCTTGTATTTATGCAGGACGAGGTCGCTTGGAAGGATCGATTTGGGCGGGTCGACCGCTCACGCCGTGTGTAGTGACCGTTTCGTAGGGTCTAGGATCGTGGATGCCTCGGTCAGCACGAAGACTTCCTCGATTCAAGTCACCGCAATCGCGTCGACTCACTCATCGATCAAAGTCCTCTTCATCGTCCTGGCACTGACGAATGTCGTCGGAGCACCCTCGCCACTCGAACCAGGCGGAACCCTCGTCCCACCCACTCCAACTTTAAGCGTCGGCAACGTCCCCGCCTGAACAGCGATCGGTTTTGCCGTGCTGGTCGAAGGGTTGCCCGCCGTCTTGGACCTCTGCACACACCCTGCTCCAGCACTAGGAGGAGATCGGTGCTTGTGCTGCTGTTGGTTGATGCTCTTTTGTTGTTGGCGCAACAAAGCGGCTTGACGTTTCCTTTCCATCTCCTCGGACCTCATCCTCTTCTTCTCCGCTTCATCCTCCTCAGTCACACGACGCACACCTTGATAAGGAACGTTCACATGAGCACCCTGAGGCCCAACCTTGTTCCCCGCCGTCACTTGGACAAGGGCATCGAACAGGCCGCCTTCGGAGAAGCCACTGTCGCCTTCGTACACGGCGTTCGCGAGGTATGTCGAAGCGTCGAGATCCATGCCTTGGAGCGCGGAGGTGTCATCGGCAGAAAAAGGGTCGCTCGCGGGGCTTTCCCCCTTGATCATAGGCTTAGAGGGCTGCAACGACGTCGACGTGCAAGTACGGTTCGTTTGCATTGGAGCAAGGGGTGCTCGAGCTGGAGCGGCAGATGGGACCCGCGTGGCGCTGACGGTCGTCGTGGCGCGAGCTGGCAAGGCAGGGGCTCGCATCGGCGCTGGGGCGGAGGGACCTCCCTTGGTGATCTTCTTCACGTCCTGAGCAGGGGCGTTCTCTTCATCGTTCTCCAGGGTCTTCATCTTCGCCTTTTCCTCCATCTCGGCATCGTACGCAGGCCGGTAGATGTTTTGGAAGTCGACCTTGGGCTGTTGGACCCGTGTCGAATCAGCAAGCGCGCTCCTGCAGGTGAGATGGATGTGGCATGGGCTTTACCTTGGTCTTGGTCATCTTTTCGGCCTCGACGATGTAGTGCTTGTCGTAGACGCAGTTGCCCATGAGTTTGCCAAAGTTGCGCAACGCTCGCTTGAGCCCGTCGGTGACGGCTTCCTTCTTGGCCTGAGAGAACAGAGTCTGCGTCAGCTCGTGGGGATCGATGTGTCCTTGAAGGCGATGGATGCCCCACGCACCTTGTCCAAGGCGGCTGCTTTGGTCTTTTGGTTCTCTGCACTGCCGCATCCAACATCCTCATGGTAGGCGCCGTCGGGCATGCGAACGTTGACGATGGCCGAAGCGCTGACGTTGTACCGCTCGGTCTTTTCGACAAAGTCGATCTGCGGGGTGGCGCAGGGTCAGTCCGATGGTCGGTAGACCCACGAAGCAAGCTTCCATGTAGGTACATAATCGATCGTAAGCTCCTTGACGGACGAGTACCAGCCTGGGGTGTGGTCGTACAAGAAGAACGAGTCAGCGCACGTTCCCCCTTGCACCTTCTATCCCCGGATGACTGACCATTGAAGCCAAAGACCTCGTTGGCAAGGTTGATGAGCTTCCACCCTTCAATGTAGGTCAACCTTGATCCACTCGGGCCTGCACGGGTGGAGATGAACTCGGGTCCAAGGGTCTTGCTGAGCATGCGTTGGGTGTCGTGTTGCCACTTGATTGGGTCGAGCTGGTAGGTCGACGAGTGGAGGTGGTGGTGAGGTGCGTCGGCGCTGGGATTAAGCCCGGCCTTGGTCGTGGTGAGGGTCAGTGTCTTGGTGGTGGAGGCTGGAGAGGTGCAGGTGAGGGCGTCGAGAGTGGAAGAGGTCGAGTTGAGGTTGGTGAAGGGGGGTGATTTGAGCGCTGTCGTCGTCGCGGGGGCGTGGGTGGACATGGAGGTGGTGGAGGTGATGGTGGTGGCCGTTGGATGAACAGTCGCTTGCGGAGTGGGAAGCCCCTGAGGCACCGGCCTGTTGATGAGCTTACTGTCACACTCGTCCGAGTCCATGGGGGGTGGGGTGCAGGTGCAGATGCAGATGCGGCTGACAGGCAGTGACGAGGCGAGGGAGGCAGGGGGCGCCAACAGTGACCAAACCAAGCGTCGCGTAGGAAGGAACCCCACAAGTCAACTTGCCCGCGCACGGACCCACCTCGGGGCGCGCGTGAGTTTGGACGCGCGGGGACGCGTTGGCTTGTTGACATCACGACTCGCGGTGGCTCTGCGCAACTCGTCCGTCAGTTAGGAGACACTTGCTCCCCGCATCCTCAACGTTGGCTTCTCCCCTCTGCATACCCACTCGAAGAGATACGCGTCATCAAGATGTAAGGCATCAGTTGTAGGCCATGCAATGGGTTGTGTTCAGCCGAGCTGCCTCGTCCTGGGCCTAGGCTGGGGTCGCACGGGCTGAGCGTGGTGGTGCGGTGGCGTTATTCGCTCCGGCATCGCTCACCCGGCCTGTCTCCGGTTGCACCGCACATGATGTCGAGCTGATTTGGATATCTATCCCGCCCCATCAGGCGACGGTCCTTTCTGGCTTCCATCAAAGCAGGCGGCGACCCTACGACCTCCGACTCGCCCCAGAATGCAGCCGCCCTCAGGGCCTCGGGAGGTGGCTTCGGAACCCCGACCATGAAACGTGAGTACGTGGGACCACTTCAACTACAGTCGCATAACTGACGTGGTGCCCACTCTCACAGCCTTCAAGGTTCCAGCATCGACCACCTCGACCCGCTCGAGGCAGCTCGGCGGATCTCGCTCGAAATCCCGCGCCCCGGGCCAGAAGCGCGAACGCGAGTACGACGAAAACACCTTTTACGACGACCTCACCACCAGCAACGAGTATGACCCTCTCGCGGTGAAAAAAGCTCGCAAGGAGGCGAAGAAGGCCGCTGCCGAAGCCAAGGCCGCCGCGGCGGATGAATCGGACGATGACAACAAGAAGGGAAGAGGAGGCTTCGTCGATCGTTACGTTCCCCCACCGGCACCGCGACAGTTCCCCATCTTTCGACCCAAGACGCCCGAGGAATCTTTAAGTAAAGGTTTCTCGATCCCCGGTATGAAACGCAAGGGTCAACTCGTCGAGAACCGACTGTCGAATCTTCCTCTTGGGACACGACGGGTCGGCGATGTGCTCCCTCGACCGCTTTTCGACCCTTTGGAAGATCACGCCATCGTGCTCTGGGATCCTACGATCGACGACCGCGAAGCTGAACGAGAAGCCGAGAAACACCGCCTACTCCAACTTGAACGTGACCACGCCGACGACGCCGACTTGGCTCGAGCCGAAGCCGAAGCTGAAGCCGAGCGCCGCAAATACCATCGCAGTCTGGCCGAGATCCTCGGTATCGTCAAGCTCGATGCGGACGCCAAGAAGAAGATGAAGGTCCCCGTCGTCATCGATCCGAGGGTCGGCAAGGTCCTGCGACCGCATCAAGTCGAAGGCGTCAAGTTCTTGTACCGCTGCGTGACGGCAATGACGGATGAGAATGCTCATGGGTGCGCATTCGCTGGGTCGAAAAGTATTTCGCTCTGAAACTAATGCGTTCCTTTTCTTGCGCCATGTTTACAACAGCTGCATCATGGCTGACGAGATGGGGCTTGGAAAGACGGTGAGTATTGGGTAAGGCTTGATTGACTTGAGGAGATCTCTTATTGGGCTTCATCCGTATCCCCACAGCTACAATGCATCACGCTCATGTGGACATTGCTCAAGCAATCGCCAACTGCGAACCGACCGGCCATCGACAAGGCCATCGTCGTCTGTCCGTCCTCACTCGTGCGCAACTGGGCCAACGAGTTGGGTAAGTTCAACGTTTTGGGATTCATGGAACGGGATATCACACTTACGTCATCCTGGTGTCTATGCAGTCAAATGGCTCGGTGAAGGGGCTGTTTCACCGATGGCGATCGACGGCAAGAGCTCGTCCGCGGACAACTTGGCGCAGATCAGGCAGTGGTGTTCAAGTAAGGGCAAGAGCGTCGTCACGCCGAGTAGGTCATACGTTTTCAGTTCTCTCAAGATCGTTCGGTGTGCTGACCCCAGGTCTATTTGAGCAGTCGTCATTGTGTCGTACGAACGACTTCGTTCGTTGACGGATGAACTGGGGCAGACCGAGATAGGCTTGCTACTCGCCGATGAAGGGCATCGTCTCAAGAACTCGGGTACGTATGGCGCCACGTCGCATCAATGCTGAGCACACTCTGATCTTCTTGCTCCTTTATCGTTGCAGATAATCAAACGTATACGGCGCTTATGTCGATCAATTGCAAGCGGCGTGTCATTCTCACCGGTACCCCGATTCAGGTCAGTACAAAGGTGTGCTCTTGACAACGATCGCGCCCGCAGTACGTTGACCAGGATTGCTCCTACCCCAACAGAATGACTTGAACGAGTACTTCAGTCTGCTATCGTTCTGCAACCCCGGTTACCTCGGTACAAAACAAGAATTCCACAAGTGCTACGAGATGCCGATTCTGCGCGGTCGGGACGGTGAAGCAACAGAGAAGCAACAAGAGGTCGGCAGCGAGAAATTGAAGGAGCTGAGTACCAAGGTCAACAAGTTCATCATTCGACGCACGAACGACCTCTTGTCCAAGTACCTTCCGGTCAAGTACGAGCACGTCGTCTTTTGCGCCTTGTCTCCGTTCCAACTCGCCTTGTACCAACGCTTCATGCACGCGCCCGAGACCAAGAAATTGCTGCGCGGTCAAGGGTCGCAACCGCTCAAAGCGATCACGATTCTGCGCAAGTTGTGCAACCACCCCGACTTGCTCGACTTCGACGAAGACGTCCCCAACGTCGAGGACCTCTTCCCACCGGGCTACAACCCTCGCGAGAAGCGCCCACGTTACAAGATCCTCCAAACCGAGTTATCGGGCAAGCTCGCCGTCGTCGATAGATTCCTCGACAAGATGCGCCGCGAAACGACGGACAAGATCGTTCTCATCAGCAACTTTACCCAAACGCTCGAGATCCTCGGTCAACTGTGCATTGCTCGGAAGTATGGGTTTTTACGGCTCGATGGCTCGATGAGCACAGACAAGAGGCAGAAGTTGGTCGATCGGTTCAACGATCCGGACGGGAAGGAACTCGTCTTTTTGTTGTCGTCCAAGGCGGGAGGGTGTGGGATCAACTTGATTGGCGCGAATCGACTTATTCTGTTTGATCCTGGTCAGTCGCGCGTGAGGTTCTTTGGATCCGTTGAATGATCCATACTGAAGGGTCCATATCACGAGGCATTGGCAGATTGGAACCCGGCCTCGGATATGCAAGCCCTCGCTCGTGTGTGGCGTGACGGGCAGAAGAAGAACTGTGAGCCGCGCTGTGCTTCGCGATCTCGAAAATGTCGTTCTTTCGCTCATCGTAGAACCACTGCGCGCTCACAGGTTTCGTCTACCGTTTCGTCGCGACTGGGACGGTCGAGGAGAAGAGTGAGCTCGTGTTCACTGTCTAGGTGTGCGACGCGGAGCGGTAATGCTGATCAACGCTTGTCCGCCCTCGTCAGTTTTCCAACGCCAATCGCACAAGCAGAACCTTTCCTCCTGCGTCGTCGATTCGAACGAGGATATCGAGCGCCATTACTCGGGAGATAATTTGCGTCAATTGTTCCAATACAAAGAATCGAAATGCGAAGTAAGTTCCCTGGGTGCGTTGGAGCACGGTCACGTGCCAGGAACTGACGTGATCCTCCGTTCGATCAGACGCACGAGCTCTTCAAATGCAAGCGCTGCAAGAATGGGAAACAAGTGCTCAAATCCCCTGCGATGTTGTACGGTGATACAAGCACGTGCGTACACTCCGTCGCTCCACACCTTCAAGCCCTTTTCCTTCAATGAGAAGCTTATGTGCGATGCGCATCGTCGTGCTACCTACAGGTGGAACCATTTAAGCAATGCCTGTCTCGCGAATATTCATGATGATCTGCTGAGGGCCGAGACGGGTTTGGATACGGTCACGGCATGCTTTCAGTATATTTCTACCTAAGTCCTCTTCGTGGGTGTTAATCTGCGTTTTCTTTTCTTTGTCTTTTCGTCGATGCCCGTCTTTTTTTTTTTTGTTCTGTTGTACCACCACCGCGTCTAGCAGTCGATTCACGCAATTATTTTTCGTACCACACAATCGCTTCCAGCAAGAGGTATATGTGTTCCATTCCATATGAACGAACCCGACCTACAACAATAACCTCCCACTCGGTTCGATCCCTTTGAACCCCTTCTCGCGATCATAAACGAGTTGACCCCGGAGGTAAGTCTGGCTGACCGCACCTTCGAGTTGCAAGCCTTCGTAAGGGCTCGAACGGTTCTTGAAGTGAAGTTCGGACTGATTGACCTTGTAATATAAAGATCGCATGTCAGCCAGTTGTGGAGAACGTTTTGGACAAAGTCTGCAGATCGTTGCCTAACGCACCGTAAATTTCTTCCGCGAATCAAACACGACGAAATCTGCTTCAGCTCCGACCTGGATCGTCCCCTTCGTCCCCTCTAATCCGACCTGCTTCGCTGGTCTCTCACAAACCCATTCCAAGACCCTCTCCATTCCAACCCCTCTACTCTTCCCCTCAGTAACCAACAAACTCAACCCCAACCCCAACCCCCCAATCCCTCCCCAAGCTTTCATGAAATCGCCTTGTTCCAACCTCTTGAGTTCGGTTACGCAAGGCGAATGATCCGACACGACGAAATCGATATCACCTTCGATCAAACCCTTCCATAAAGCGTCTCGATTGGACGCTTCCCGAATAGGGGGACAGCATTTATACAACGTCTCCCCCTTATTGATTTGTTCGGCCGTCAAGACGAGGTAATGGAAACAGGTTTCGATCGAGAGTGGTAAGCGTTCTTCGTTACGAGCTTTCCTCAAAGCTGGGAGGGCGGAAGCGGCGGAGAGGTGGACGATGTGCGTGCGCAGGGAAGGGTGTTGGCGTGCTGTGCGGAGGATGAGGGAGATGGCGGATTCTTCGAGGGAGGGGGGACGCGAGGAGAGGAAGGTTGAGTAGGAGGTTGGGTCCGGTGATGAGAGGTTGGTGGGGTGGGGGTGGGGGTGTCGAGTTCGGCGTGGAACAGGAAGAGCGAATTGGCTTCCTGTGTGAGGAGGCGGGAGGTAATCACGGGGTCAGTGCAACGAACGGGGAGGAACTGCTCGGAGATGAGCGAGGACTGACGACCAATTTAGGCATGGCGAGCAAGACTTGTTCCTCATTGACGCAAGGGAACTCGTCGACGCCTGATTCGATGAGGAAGCATTTGAAGCCTTTGACGCCTTGTTTTGCCAAAGGGACAAGATCGTCCTGTCAAGGGTGTGGACGGAGCATTCAGCCGATAAAAACTTGTCCTTTTCCTGGACCGGGCTCGAACGACGGACCTGATTGCCCGGGATGACGCCTCCATAGAAAGCGCAATCGACTCTACATTGCCCCTTTGCAGCATCCAACTTTTGGTGCAGATGGTCGACGGTCGTCGTGGGTGGGATCGCGTTCAAAGGCATGTCGACGACGGTCGTGACGCCTCCAGATGCGGCGGCCTAGGGAGGCACCGAGGAGGGAGGGTGGTGTGGGGGGGGACTTTAAGTGAGTTCAAGTGGCTGGAAGAGAGTGATTGCTGCGTGGACCCTACAGCGGTTCCAGTCGCGAATCCTTCCCATTCCGTTCGACCGGGTTCGTTGAGGTGTACATGAGCGTCGACGAGCTGAACCAGAAGAGAGAGAGAGAGCGGAGTAAGCGGACCTATTCCCGTCCGTCCCCATGGCCATCCTCCCTCGTCGACCAGACTCACGCCAGGCAACAGCCAATGCTCCTCTCCCACATCCACAAAATCGGCGTCCTTGACGTCGGGATAGTCTTGTCGTGTCTTGCGGAGGTCGCGATGGATGGCGGTGATGAGACCGGTGGTGGAAGAGACTTCGATCGTCGCGGGGATGCCCGAAGAGGCGGAGGGGAAGTAGCAGTGCGAGGTGACGAAAATTTTCATGGTGGGTGTTCTGCGCAGTTTCAAAAAGGGGAGGTGAGCACTCGGGAGGGGTGGGAGGTGGGAGTGGTGAGAGCTGAGAGCTGAGGAGAGGGGAGCCAAGAGAGCCAAGAAAGGGAAGAGATGGGGGAGTGAAAGGTGGGGGGAGGGGGGAATTGCTATTTCAACAGTTAACAACGGGGCCACCGCGGTGCTAATGGGCTAATCCCAAAGTGGCTCGCCGCGCGTGTCGCAGCCGCCCGCCCACCGTGTGGCCGTCGGGTTCGTCAGCCACACCCGCCTCAGATACACACACTCGAGCGTGCTACACCCAAGCCAGACACGCGGTCTAGTCTGACTCCAAGGCCAGTGCGAGGCGGGTAGTGTCACTGTCGAGTCCCGCCGCTCTCAACCGTCGTCGCTCGTGTACTCGTGGCTTGCTCCGACGCGTCGACGAGCCGCGAGCCCGCAAAGACACGTCATGGCCGTGACCCGTCAGCTGCGGCGACCCTCCGCCACGACGACCACGACGACGACCACCAGCAGCGCCAGTCCTGCCCTTCCCGCAGCCCCAACGACGAATCGTTCGCCCGACCAGTCGCTCGCCACTTGGCTGGCCGATGTAGGAGCCGCCGACCTGTCACCTGCCCTCGTATGGCCTCCACCGGGCGCAGCAGGGACAACCTCGTCGGCGTCGAGCAGCGCGAGGAGAGCCAGTCTAGGCGCTCCTCCCCCGCTCATGGCGTTGCAGAGGAGGATACAGCATGAGATCGCCCAGGTCAACGTCAGTCAGACCAGCCGTGCAGGTAGAGCGGCTGGGAGGGGCAGACGCAGAGCTGACGATTAGTTGATCCCTCTTCCCACAGAACCAAACCCGAAAATTGTTGGAGGACCACTGGGGCCCCTTCCAAGAACAGGTCGCCGATGGTAAAGATTTGCTCGCGCGCATACAAGAGGAGGAGCATGAACTCGAGGCGTTGCAACGACAGCTCGATGGGGAGGTGAGCACACCCTCTACGACTCGGCTCGGATCGGTCGTTCCCTCCTGACCCGACTCCCACTTTCCACTTTGCACTTTACCACAGGACGCCTTCTTGCCCGGCTTGATCGAGCAATTGACCTCCCACTCCAAGCTCGCCCACGCCCATCAGCTGAACCTCTACACGATCCAACTCGTCACCACCCTGCTCGAACTGCACACCGCCGTCTCCACCCTCTCAGAGCTCATCACCCACGGCGCATTGCCCTCGGCCGTACCCGCCTTGAGCGCACTGCGATCCCATGTCTCGAGGGGTGTCGAGTCGTGGATCGCTTCGACGGAAGCCTACATCGCACTACGGAGATGGTCCTTGGATGAGCAGGTCCGCCTCGAGGGAGCATTGGCAGGCTCCTTGGAGGCATGCTTTCAATTCTCCTCCCCTTCGATGACGGAAACCGATCCGACGACGACGCCGACCTCATGGACCCTCAGCCTCCGCAACGCCATCTCGGCCGCACCCAAAGGGGACCACATCGCCGTAGAGGAGTTATGGGCAGCGCTCCAACATGCCTACGCCATGGGCAGGGAAGGCGAACCCATAAAACGCACGGTCAATACCCACCTCACGCGCATCGCCAAGCAGACGATCAAGTACATCGTCGCACCTTACCTCGAGAGTAATGGCGCGGGCAAGAGAAAGACCGAACTCATCTATTCGGATGTTGGAGAACTCGATGGAGCGATCACGATCTCGTTGCAGCCTGTCGTCGATGGGCAGGAGGAGGCTCCCTCCGTCGAGGAGTGCTTGAACGACCTCGGCGCCTTTTTAGCTTTCTTTGGTCAACACGCCTCGCTTTTGCCATCTTCGCCTTATGCATCATCCTTCACCCAACAACTGACACCGACCTTGCAATCGCTCGTCGTCTCGTCACACCTCTTGCCCTCCCTACCCTCCAGCTCGGCCGACCTCGAATCCTACCTCTCGGTCCTCGAAGCCGCGCGCACCTTCGAAGCCGACTTCCTCGACTCGAACGGCTACTTCAGTTTCCTCCCCTCCACCGCCGGACCCGACATCGAAGAGCGTCGCGTCATTCAAGAATGGATCGAGCGCGTCGATCGCCATTGGGCGAAATTCGTCGGTGATCAGGCGCTGGTCGATGCGAGGAAGGCGATTGTTGGTGATGAGGAGTGGGAGGGGGAGAAGAGGGATGTGGAGGTTGAAGTGGAGGAGGCGGCGATGGAGGGAGGCGGCGTTCCTCGTCCCCGAATCGAACAATACCTTGTCTCGAAGCGGTGTGAAGCGATTCTACTAGTCGCTCGGAAGATCCTCGATGAAGCCGTCAAAGTGGCCTCGCCTTCGTTCCCCTTCCCGACTTTTGCCAACTCGTCGATCTTGTTGCTCAAAGCCTTCGTCTCCATACTGTCCCTGTACCGAGCCACAGCCCCCGTGCACCATCATTCGAAACTCTCCTCCTCGTCGGCGCTCTCCTTACAATTCTCGAACGACCTCGACTACATTGCCACTCAAATCGCTCTCACATGGACTCAAGTCGAATCCTCCTTCACTCCCGAGCAATCGAAAGACGTCCATCAAGCGATCGCCGCTACGCGAAGGATGAGTAAAGAGATGCAGGATCGTTGGGTGATGAAGAAGAGGGACGAGTTGATGGTCTGGTTGGATGAGGCGGGAGGGTTCTTGTATACGGCTGATGATGCGGTTTATAAGGCTTGTGAGGAGGCGGTGCGGAAGGTGATGGAGGGGTTGAGGAGCGTCGTTGAGGGGTGGAAGGTCCGTTTCCTGAGCTAGGCATGGGGATTCAAGTATGCAAGATTAGAACTGACACTGATCCTCTTCCCCCCACAGCCCGTAACAAACCCGACCTTCCTCTACACGACCCTCGGTTCATTGGTCAACGACGTCCTTTTGCGCGTATTGGACGAGATTGAGGGGCAGTTGGACATCTCGGAGGAAGAGTCGATCCGACTCAACAAGTTGTGCAAGATGTTGCATGGGTTGGAAGACTTGTTCGACGAGGGTGCTGTGAGTGATTCTCCACGCGGCAAAGGTTTTGAGGGCCGGAGAAAACTGACAAATCGAGTTGTTCGGCGTCGATCGTGCAGACTTCTGTGGGGAGAGAGGTGCCTGTCTGGTTCAAATTCGTCTTCTTATCCGAGTTGCTCGAGGCGTCGATGGTGAGTTCCCCGATGCTGTCCAACCTCACAGTGCAGCAGAGTCAACTAACTGGGCGCTAAATCGTCACCCATAGGCCGACATCCTCTTCCTCTTCGACAACGGCCATCTGGTCGATTTCGAACCTTCCGCGATTGCCAAGCTCGTCCGAGCCTTATTCTCCGACTCGCCCCTACGCAACCGCAATCTCGAGCACATTCTCAATGGCCACCCTATGAACGTCCCCAATGACGATGACGAAACCACCACCACCGACGGTGGGTACTCGAGACCTTCGACACCACCTTCGGGATCCACTCGATCGAGAAACGTCATGGGTAGCGGGTCAGCAGGGGTCGGTTCCCCTGCTCGAAGAGGGAGTGCGTTCAGTTCGACTCCGAATAGGGTCCAGCCTTCGGCGAGGGAAGCTTCGCCACCTGCCTCTCCTGTCGTGGCACCACCTGTGGTCAAATCGGGCAAGATCAGTCTTGGAGCGGCGAGGATCTCGCGCCCCGAACCTCTTTTACCACCTTCGCCTCCGAGCGTTTCGACAGAGGCTTGGGGGTTCGACGACGAGGAGGACGAGACCAAGGATGAGATCGTCGTTTCGACACCGGAGCCAGAGGTCTTCGAGGATGTCAAGCCTCCTGTCATCGATCCGGGATTGGACGCGAGCTTCGATACTCATGTCGTCGTTCCTGAGGTCAAAAAGGAAGAGGTGGTCCAATCGATCAAGACCGAAGAGAACGTCGTAGATCCTTGGGGCCTTTTGGACGACGATGAACCGGGGGCGAAATCTATCGCTGCTCCCACTGCCATGGAGGACAAGCCTAAGCCGGTTGTTCAAGTCGCACCTCCTCGGACATCTCGTCTTGGAGCAAAGAGGGTGCCTGTGCCCATGCAACAACCGGCACCGAAGCCTGCATCGCCCGCCGTTGTTGTCGCTTCACCTCCTCCGGCGGCTCCCAAACCCAAGATCGGTTTAGCTCCCGCCCGACCGATCGCCGTTGCGTCACCTCCTCGAGTCCTAGCGTCTCGTGCTGTCGTTTCACCTCCCTCCAAAGCGATGCAAGCTGCTGCTCGCGTCTTGTCACCTACGCCATCCTCATCGAGTTCGTCAGGAGGTGTGCCTCCCCCACCTCGGGCATCAAGCGCATTCACCTCGGCTCCTCGAGCAGGTGCATCATCTCGCATCAGGGCAGGGACCATCTCCCCCATCCAATCCCCTGGACGAAGTACATCATCCAGCGCTCGAACCGCATCTCCGGCGTTTAGTGGTCGTGGAGTGATTTCACCCCCTCCACCTCCCTTCGCCAGTCGAGAGGTCGTCTCCCCGCCTCCTCAGATGCGAGGCTCGCCTACGCCCAGTGGGATGTCGCCGCCTCCTTTACATCCGATCGGAAGGGGTTCACCGTCGCCGTTGATGCACGAGTTGGCATCACCCCCCTTGAGGGGGTTCGCTTCACCGGAGTTGAGGAATGTCGTTTCCCCTCCTCCTCCACCGCCTGCATCGAATAGAAATGTCATCTCGTCTCCACCGTCGCGAGCACCCTTACATTCATCAGGTATCATCTCGTCTCAGCACGGTTCATCGATCCCGAGCTTCTCGCCACCACCGAACATCGTACCCGCTGCCAGTCCACTCGTTAAGCCGACGACGACTAGCTTGGCTCGTTCCTCGCCCTCACCGAACTTGTTCTCCCCACCTCTTCCGACACTGAGATTCCCTCAGGAAGACGAAGCCAAACAACGACCCGAGGATGAGGACGAGGTACCAGAGACGACGTCCCTGGGTCGACCTCGCACGGGTTCGTATAGCAGTGCATCGGGGGCTCGAACGGATGGTATCTTGGGCTCCGACTCCGTTTCGGGTGGCGAAGACGATTGGGGCATCGGATTGGATTTGGAGAATGGACTTTCTTCTCCCTTCCCCGAGGAAGTGCAGTCCAAGGAGGTCGTTGAGGAGCTTGCCCCCGAACCTGAGATGGAGGTCAAGGACGAGGAAGCGGTCGACGAAGAGGAATCGATTGGGTTGGAGGTCGAACGCGTCGCTTTATCCGAGGAAGAATCGATTGGATTCCCTTCCCCAATCCCTTCGAATGGGTCCCTGTTCGACGACCACGAAGGCCAACGACCTCGTCGAGGATCGTTATTGATCAATCCCGTCTTGTCAACCCAAGGTTTCGTCTCTAGTGATACGATGCCTACGGCGGTGTTGGACGATCTCGAATCCGCAATTGCGACGACGTCTTCTTTTGTCGAAGCTGAAGCAGCTCGGGCCGCCGTTAAAGCATCGACGACAACGACGACGACCTTGATGCCGCAATCAAGTTTCACCTCCCCTCAAACGCCTCTGGCTGCACCACCGATCACGGCCCAGCATTCGAAGCATCACTCGGACCCGTTTGAATTCGACCAGTTGGTCGCTTCGCCCCCTACGGTTGCGGCGGTGCCGAAGGTCTTGTCGTATTCGCCTCCACCCTCGATGGGGAGCGTGTTGGCCAGAGAACGGGATGAGGCGACGGAGCTGGAGAAGGCGAGAGAGGAGATGCAACACGTGGTGGAAGAGGAAGAAGTCGGCTGGTCGTTCGACGCGACCGAGAGTGGGGGCGATTCGTTCGAGCACGACGCTACCACGGCGGCGGAGAACTCGACCGTCGTGCATGACGAGTCGATGGAGCAGGTTCACGATCACGATCTTGAAGATGATGAAGAGGGGTGGCCAATTGATGATACGCATTTGGACATCGACGAGGAAGCGGATCTGGAAGCTCAAGCCCCGCAAGAACCGATCGAAAGCGGTCCAACGCACTTCGAAGAAGAATCTGAAGTCCGCGCTTCCTCGTCGTCGACCGAGTCGCCGATCCTCGTCTCGCCGCCGAGTTCGTCAAACGCTTCGCAGCATCCTTTGATCGTCGAGGTGGAGCATCCTCAGCCTGCGGTCGAGGAGGTCTTCAAGCCCGAGCCCGAGGTCGAGGTCGAGGTTGAGCAGCAGGAGGAGGAGGAGGAGGAACCCGTTCAAGAGGAGGACGAGATGGCCCAAGTAATTGAGGAAGACGGCTGGGGCTTTTCGGACAACCTCTCGATCACTTCGCCGACGCAGGAGCGCGTCTTTTCACTTCCGTCACCACCTCAACCTTCACCTCCTCCACCTCCCCCGGCCATTGCTGCACCGGCACCTGCTCCAATGGCTGCTCCGACCCGCATGTCTGCTCCTCCTCTCTCGCCACTGGCGATGAAGAACCTAAACCTCTCCTCGACTTCGGCTCTCTCCCCAACGATCCGTTCCCCCCTCCCCGTCGAGACGGTTCCCCCACCGGCTCCAATCGTGCCCTCAACCTCTCACATGCCGACAGCGCTCTACTCCCCTCTCCCTACGGCGAATAGACCTGATATCGTCGCTCATATGGGACACGCGATCCCACGGCAGCCTGCGGGTACGAGGAAGTACGACATCTTCCCTCCTACGCCGACGAACGAGCGATCGTCGCTTTCGAGGGAGGAGGAAGAGGAGGAAGAAGATGGAGGTTGGGGTTTCGATGACTCGGCGGCCGAATTGGAAGCTGATACGAGCGCTAATGATGGCGAAGGGTACTTCCCGCATGTGCCTTCCCCTATTATTGAGGATGGGGTCATAAAGACCGGGTTGATGCAGCCCGTGGTAGGAAGGGCACGGGAGCAGGAGGATTTGGAACGGGGCTTGGAACGGGGCTTGGAAGGGGATGAGTTAGATGAGGTTGGGTGGGGATTCTAAGGAGGGTGTGGGTTTTTTCTTGGAGTATGCAATATGGATGATGATGAAAGAGCTGTATTTGTTGAGAGGGGGTCTTTGCTCGCGATGGGAGATGCGCAGAAGGAAAGTTTTTCTGAGCTTGAAATTGGTTCCCTCCCCTCCTACCCCCACCACCACAGGGTGCCGTAGGGGCTTTCGCACTTCGCCGCCCTTTCCCCCTCCGTCCCTCTGTCTCCCTCACCAAACCCTCCTTTTGTGTGCCGGCACCAATTATCGTAACTCTCACTCTGCACTAGACATGTCCACCGACGCCCCCTCCCTCCCCTCGCAGGCGCCTACAAACTGGTGGGAAGCGTTCCCATCTCCCGTCACCGAAGCGGACAAGATGACCACGCAAGAATTGAAGGAGATGATGTTGGATGCTGCGAAGAGTGGCGAAGGGACGGAGAGGCGTTTCTTGGTGGTGGATGTGAGGAGGGCGGATTTCGAGGTGCGTAGAGGCCAGGGTTTCTCAGACGTAGGCGGGAACTGGGAACTCTTGCGTTCTGCTTCGGTGCTCCGAGCGGGCAGCGACTCGGCTCTCGTTACGCTTTCCGACGAGTCAAGTATGATTCCACGTTCTCACTCTATCGGATTTGATGATGTTATAATTTTTTTCGTCCTCAAGGGCTCGTTCATCAAAGGCGCGATCAACCTTCCCGCGCATTCCTTTCACCCGACATTGCCGAGTCTGTTGCCCATCCTTTCACAGTGAGTAGAATGTCGAGCACAGACAAAGAGGATCGTGCACAAAATCTATCTACACATTCCTTGCCTTGCCTTCGCTGGGATAGCTACAGGGGGGCACTGAACCCTTCTCACAAGGTCATTGCCAAAAGATTCAGTCCCCACCGAGCTGAAGCCGGGCTTCAAAATTGCTCCCCTTACCCCTAGATACCCCCTCGTGATCTTCCACTGCCAATCCTCTTCCGGACGAGGCCCCCGTTGCGCAGGTTGGTACCAAGACCTCTTAAACGAACACTCGCTCAAAGGCTCGAAAGCCGTGGTCCTGGAAGGGGGTATCAAGAAGTGGAGGTTGGAGAATGGTGGGGACGAGAGGTTGGAGATCAAGTTATAGAAAGGGGCAGTGGTAGTGCTTGGTGGTGGTGTGTATTGCAGTTTGTATTGAAGGGGATGTTGGTATAAATAGAGGAGGGGAAAGTACTGAAATGGGGTGGGGAACGAGACGAAACGAGGTCGACGGTGCGAGGAAAGCCGGTTTAGCGTGCTCCAGCTGCTCTTCGTTCCAACGCTATGGAAACGCGAACATGCAAGGTTAGAACATGTCGCAAGATCGCGGTCTTGTGGGCTCCAAAGTGGGCTTACGGTTGTCTATTCAGGTGAGGAGCGGGGCGAAGGGGCGAGAGCGGAGGCGACAAAGAAGAGTCAGCACCCGTCAGTGAACACATTCATCAACAGGTACAACTCACAATGCAGTAACTTCTCGATCAAGTCGACATGGGTCAAGACCATTCTTCGGCAGCAGTATCGCTTCAAGCCCAGTCCGTCGAGAGCGTCACTGAGCGAGACAGACGTAGGGAACGCACGCATCAGCGTCAGCTCCGACAGAGGCATGTGCACCGCAAGTCTGTACTTACCCTTCGGTATGGCCTGATTCCAAGAGGGCGAGGTATTGTGTCCAACGATCGCCGACGACTTTGCCGCACGAGAAGCAGCGCACGGGGATGATCATCGTAGCAGGGCGAGTGAGGTGGTGGAAGGGGATGGGTCGAGTGTTTGAGTGGACGTTACGCGGCTTGTTCGAACGAGCGACCTTCTGTGGCTTGTGTGGGTGGGGGTCGCGTGCGAGGGAGTGTGCAAGGGAGGGGAAGCACGAGCCTGGGACGGAAAGCGTTTCGCACGGCCTGATCGCGAACTCGACGAGCCGCGCGGCAGGGTCCGAGCGGATTTTGGGTTTCAATTTAACATTAGAATCCTCGGCTACAACGCATAGCGCACTAATAGAGTCGTCGGAGCCCTTGCCTTAAGTCATGCCAGGGCTCCTCCATGAGAATCAGAGAAGAGCTAAACCACTTCCAAATCTTCGACCCACCAGACGACGTCATGCGTTGCAACAGGGAGTTCAGGTGCTAGACATGAATGCTATCAAAATTGCTGCGTCGGAGGCAGAAAATGTACTGGAGTGAACACATGTCCTCGAGCATTGCGTAAAGATGGGACTATATATTAAGGAGAAGAAGGAGCGTCACCTCCGCAAGATCCAGATTCTGTGCCGTACAAGTGTGGTGACTCGTCTTCGAGCAGGTTCGATCGCTGCGCAGGCCGATAGCAATTTTCACCGAGGTGCGGCTATGGCGAGGCCGTTGATAAACAAGAAAAACGGGCGATGAAAGGCTTTTGGTGTCAATTTAATGGTATAGCATGTATTTGCTGACCGATAAGGGGTCCTGAATTCACCACACCTGCTGATTGGAGCACGCCTTGCTTGTGGCCTTGATCGGGATCAACTCGGTGGAATCCGCGCACTTGCCCGGCCCCCATGCACCACCCCTTTGGTCGAGCAGAGGCAATCGAAGCCACGACCCGCTGAGCTGGATCTTGCACTGGTTCGTGTCGTAAACATCGAACGTGACGCACAGGCGCATGCGGCAGTATGCTGCGCACGCTTCAACCGAGGCGACCGTCAAGGGTCGTTAGCCGCGCATCCCACTTTGGTATCCCTGGTAGAGAGCGCTGGACATTTTCGGTACACTATGACAGCGTATGAAGAGCTAGCGCGAGTCGAAGCGAAGAAGATCATAAAGGGGAGAAAAGTCGCACTCACGGCTTGGGAACATGCGCCCCACCAACGTTCTTGAAGCCGTCCTTGCACTCGAAGCTGCACGCCCGACCCGAGCAGATCGAGGTCGCGTTCGCTACGGTCGGGCACTGAGACGCCTTGGTGCACATCGCTCTCGGGCATTTGCCGTTGACCGTGCTGAACCCTGGGTCGCACAGGAAATCACATGCATCAACGAGGTGCAGATCGGCGTTCCTCTCGCACCTCGCGGGCATTTGGCGGGGTTGCAGACGGGTGCCATTAGTACACTTCCCGTTCGAACTTGGTGAAGCCATCTTTTTACAGCCGGGTTAGATCGCACTTTCCAAAGTTGTTGCAGATGCGGCTTCCGTTCGCAAAGATGAGACATTCGACCACGCGGCACAGCGTTCACTCACCAGCTCGATTTCAACTGAATAGTCGATACGACGACGCGAGAAAAGGGTGATCGGCGATCGAAGGCCATGGCCCGGCGGGAGCCTCTAGCGGGTGTAAAGAGGTCCAAGCGCGATCGCGGCCGGCGTGTGAGTGGGTTCGAGTCAACTTTGTGCGCTGCGGCGCTCGTCTTTCCTGGTTCAAGATCTCTACCTGCACACGCTTGTGATTGCCCACGACGTCGTTCCTTCGAGTTCTTCGTGCGAACGTACTCCCCGTCAAGAAAGCATACCTCACCGCTCTCCCCTTGCTCGCGCTCGCGTCCTCGCCGACTCGAGTCTCACCCCATCTTGTAGGCCGTCGTCAGTCGCACGACCAGCCCACATTAGCTCGTCGACGCTTCCATCTACCCTTCACCACCCCACAACAACTCGAGATGGATCTCACCTCGTTGACAGGCCGCCTCGAGGCGCTGCAGCTGTCTAGCGGCGAGAACAAGCCCGCCGCTGCAGCTGCCTCATCCGGGCTGCAGACCTACTTCTTCACGCCCAAGTCCGGCTCCAAGCACCCGTCCCACCCCGACCAGGACCTCAAGCTCGTCGTGGTCACGCTCGAACCCGAGCAGAACCTCGGTCCCGCCAAGGCGCTCGCGATCCAGGTCGGACTCAAGGACATGAGGGCCATCGCAGCCGCTGACCTCGAGAAGCTCTTGGGCCGCAAGAGGGAGCAGGGTATGTTCCTGTCCTTGTTCTCATCGATATACCGAAAAGGACATCACCATAAACTGACCGTTCGCTGTACCCATTACAGCCTCGCCGCTCTCATTGCCGCCCCAGTTGGTCGCCTCGACGCTCTTGATCACCTCGTCATCGCTCACGAGCTCGAGCGAAACTTTCTCCGTGCCGTCCCCCATCGATCCGGCCACGGCCTTGCCCGTTTCGGCGCAACAGGTCCAGCAACTCATCAAACAGCTTGAAGAGGAGGGCGCCGCGGTCAAATCGGTCGACTTCCAGGCCAAGGCGGCCCAAGCTGCGTCAGTCCAGACTCGGGGACGCGACCGGACGCGAGGTGTTTGGCGACTGACGCTCTTTCTTGCTCTTTTTGATAAATAGTGCTGCTCCTGCTCCTGCTGCCAAGTCGAATCCGGCCCGTGGACCGTCGACGATCGCCGAAAAGGAAGCCGCCGCGCTGCAGAGTAAAAAGGACCTCGAGGGCAAGTCAGGTGTCCAACTCGGGTTGACCGTCCGCAAGGAGCAAGCCGTCTTTGGCGACTGGTACTCGCAGACCTTGATCAAAGGTGACATGCTTGACTACTACGACATCTCGGGTTGCTACATTCTCAAGCCTTGGTCGTACGGCGTCTGGCAGACGATCCAGAACTTTTTCGATGCCGGCATTAAGGAGCTTGGCGTGCAGAACGCCTACTTCCCCATGTTTGTTTCGAGCAAGGTCCTGGAGAGGGAGAAGGACCACATTGAAGGCTTTGCTCCAGAAGTTGCTTGGGTTACAAGGGCGTGAGTGTTCATCTTGCTCTTGTCTCGCTGGTCGCATGAGGATATTAGAGCTGACCAAATTTCCCTCGCAGTGGCCAATCGGACCTCGAGGAACCGATCGCAATCCGTCCCACCTCTGAGACCGTTATGTACCCTTACTACGCCAAATGGATCCGCTCGCACCGAGATCTTCCGCTCAAGCTGAACCAGTGGAACTCGGTCGTGCGCTGGGAGTTTAAGAACCCCCAACCGTTCTTGCGCACACGCGAGTTCTTGTGGCAGGAAGGCCACACGGCCTTCTTGACCAAGCCCGAGGCCGACACGGAGGTGCTGCAGATCTTGGACCTCTACCGACGCGTGTACGAAGAACTCTTGGCCGTACCCGTTATCCCCGGTGTCAAGTCCGAGAAGGAAAAGTTCGCCGGTGGTCTCTACACGACCACGGTCGAAGGCTTCATCCCGACGACTGGTCGCGGTATCCAGGGAGGAACGTCACATTGCTTGGGCCAGAACTTTTCCAAGATGTTCAACATCTCGGTCGAGGACCCGGAGAACAAGGGGGACAAGCTACACGTGTGGCAAAACTCGTGGGGTCTGTCCACACGCACGATCGGTGTCATGGTCATGGTCCATGGTGACGACAAGGGCTTGGTCATGCCCCCGCGCGTCGCGCAATTGCAGGTCGTCATCATTCCTGTGGGTATCACGGCCAAGACCACGGACGAGGAACGAGCCCAGGTCTACGAGGCATGCGAGTCCGTCGAGAAGGAGCTCAAGGCCAAAGGCATCAAGGTCCGCTACGACGACCGAGAAGGCTACACCCCGGCGTTCAAGTACAACGACTGGGAGTTGAAGGGTGTCCCCGTGCGTCTGGAGTTGGGCCCCAAGGACCTGAAGGAGAAGTCCGTCGTCGCCGTCCGCAGGGACACGGGCATCAAGTCCAAGCTTGTCATAAAGGACCTCACCCAGTCGATCCCCGAACTGCTCGACACGATCCATGATGACATGCTCAACAAAGCGCGCGGCGAGTTCAACGACCATATCACCGTCGTCGAACAATGGGAGCAGATCGTGCCGACGTTGAACAAGAACCACGTCGTCGTGTTGCCGTGGTGCGAGGTTGAGGCGTGCGAGGACGAGATCAAGAAGCGGTCCGCGCAGGAATCGGTCGAAGGTGCCGAGGACGAAAAGGCCCCCTCGGCCGGGGCCAAGAGCTTGTGCATCCCCCACGATCAGGCCAGGTTCGGTGATGTTAAGGGCAAGAAGTGCCCGCAGTGTGGCGAGGCGGCCAAGAGGTGGACTCTGTTTGGCAGGAGTTATTAGACGCGGGAAGGAACGTCTTGGGGGAAGCAGCGAGAGGGGCTCTAGTTTCTCAGCTCTTGAAGAGTGCCAGGGGGGTCACATTGCAATTATTAAATGGGTCTACGCGAGTTTAGGTGAAGAGCGATCAGGTGCGGGTCCGCAAATAGACACCAGAGCTTTTGCACCCGGAAAGTCTAGTGGCGAATTGCATGCCCCCCCCCCCCCCAAAAAAAAGGTACGTAAAGTAGAACATTAATAAGATAGTGCTCGAAGTGGCAAGGTCACAGCTCCAGCATCTGTTGAAACCACCGAAATGCACGACTAACCTGATAATCTCGGATAGCTTCACATGTCGTCAAGCACCCTCTCTTTGTGAAGCTTGTGTTGGGGAAAGATCTCCTAGTAAGGCTCTCGTCGATCGGGGGCCGCTTGATTCAATTTTGTCTGGGAGCCGACGAATCGCTTCCGACCGGCGAACCGGTATAAGCACCGAGACCAAAGAGCGCGCAGACATCGTTCGGAACCGAGCTCATCCCGGCCGCGAGCAGCGATGGGGAGACGCGCGTGCGCCACGGGGCATGCGCCTTCAACGTCCGATGGCTTTCAGTCCAATTCATCTTTCAAGCTGACCGTCGCCGAGGGGCCTAGGCGCGATTCGCTACCCTAGGCACTGCAGTGATCTAAATGGAATGCCCTGTGAACAGCTAGGTAGGATTCTTGGCCAGGCAGTAGAAAGCTCGCCCCTCTTGTTTATGAATTGTCACCCACGCGGTGTCGATCGATGTCAATTCAAAAGTTGACAAAACGAAAGCGTCAACAGGACTGAGCTCTGATGCCGGAACAAAGTGCAGGGCACTGATCGCCCGGCCCCGTCCTCGAAAGCCCTGGTTGAAACACGTTCGACGCCTTACGCGCCTATGGCGCAGAAAGGAGGTACCGTATATTTCGGCCTGAGTGTGCGGAATCAAGCAAAAGCGTGACATTTTCGGGTTTTCCTTTTCTTTTCGAAATTCTGGTGTCAAAGCCAATGTTGGGCCAAATGGGTGTGACATCTGCGATTAGTGTGTGACCTCTATAGCGGAGATTCGATCCAATTGTGCAGGAAAGACCGAGAAATGAATCAATGATATCTAGTCAGAGCACCATAGATGCATTACCGGTCGGTTTTTCCTAGGAGATCAGCTCCGGCAGCCATCTATTTCAAGACCCTAACCAAGTTTGGCCTCCGGCTTCGAGCTACTCCCTAGCACAAGTAAAGGCATTGAGCATAAACTACACCCAGTTATAATCTCGCGAAACCGCTCTCATTGCACGTACGCTACAAATCATGGGTGCCACATGAAGTGCACCCCTGTTGCCCCTAAAAGGGTCGATTTATGCTCATGGATAGCTTTGAACCACTATACCGCCATCGACCGTGCGTGTAGCGTGGCCCATACTTCGCAAGATCACTCATAGTAGAAGATAATTTGATATTAGCACATTGAAAAAATCATATTTCCGTCGTATAGTGGGCGAAGTTTTGGCGGTGTGACGCGTGACCAAAAACACTCAGGCCAAAATTATACGGTAGGTAGAGCGTCGGGGAACGACTGTGGAACTGGGCTAGCGGGAACAGCCGTTCCGTCCACTTGTCGACCCCAGAATCACGACTGTCGCCTTCGTCGCCGGTCAGCCGTCGCCCCTCGTGGGGGCGCCGGGGATCTCTTTCCAGGTGTCTCTTTCTCATCCGAGGAGAGGATTCCGGAAGCGAAATCGGGAGTGACTTGCCGATGCGCGAGCAACGCCCTTGCAGCACCCGCCGCCGCCGCCGCCTCGGCGTCAGAATAAAGGCAAAAGGCGGTGCTTGCCAGATCCAAGGAGAAAAACCGGTGACAAGGGAACCAAAGGGTGCCAGGTGGGCAGGGTATCTCCACCGCGCGAATATCGGTTGCTCTTCCCCTCTTCCTTCTCCTCCACCCTGTTTCCTTCCCCTCTCCTTTCCGCCCTCTCCGACTTCCGCTGCTCTAGCCCACGACTACGGATCTCCCCCTCACCTTACCGCATCTCTTGTGGGACGCCCGCGATCGACGGTCTCTACAGTCCTCCGTCGCCTCTGGACCCCAACGTTCGATCACTCAGTCGAGTCATGACCGCCTCCTCGAGTGCCAACAGCGGCGCTCTCAGCCGCGCGGACCAAGAAGGTGTCGAAGTCATTACACAACAACAACCCCAGTACATCAATGAGTCATCGAACAACCCGCGTGCCGGTCATGGGAGGCCTTATTACGCGCCTTCGACCCAGAGTGAATACTCTGTCGCCGGAGGCACCGCCGCGCCGTCGTTCTATACCGCCAATTCCGAATCGGGACATTCGACCAGCTACGCCGACGCCAGGGACGCGGAAGCGAGCTCGATCACTCGGTCCGAATCCCAGGCCTCGACGATCGAGGACCGTACGCATACCTATGCCACGCGGCCACACGAATCGCATCAAGCGACGCCCACGACCGGTGGCCCGGCCTCGACTCTGCCGTCCGCGGCGGACGATCAACACGGCGGCTACGACTCGCATACCTCAACCGTACGAGGCCGCCCCGCCACGGACGACCACACCAGCAACGCGGATGTGGGCTTTGCCGGCAACCCGTTGAATGACGCCGCCACGCACATCCCCGTGACCACCGCATTGCCCGTGGTCGAATCGATGAACCCTTCCGCGGCGGTTGCGCCCCAGGATGTCCAACACCGTGCCCGACGGGAAATCGTCGACCACTCGAGCTCGACGGGCTCCGGCAAGACCGCCACCGGCACCACTCCTTCGCCGGGCAAGAAAGCCAAGGTCAACCAGGATGGTAATTCGGGTGATGCGCCCCAAACACCCGGTGAAGAGGTCCTCGAGGATCCAGAAATGGCTCACCTAACGGACGAGCAGCGCAGGATTGTGGCAGAACAAGTGTACGTGCGGTCTCCAGAATGGGATCCCCGGATCCTTTACATCAATAATATTTCGGGGACCCTCGAATAGATTCGGTCACTGACACCCTTTGCTACAATTGAATCATTTAGACAAATGGTCAAGACCCCGACAATCTCGTTCTCGGGCCTATTCCGATTCACAACGAAATTCGAACTGTTCCTCAACTTCATTGGGGCGTTGGGGGCAATTGTAGCAGGAGCTGCTCAGGTATATACCAGCAGAGGTTTCGACTGTGGCGCCCGAGCAAAAAGCTAACCCCTACCGCCCGTGCGCCCCGCAGCCCCTTATGACGGTCGTCTTTGGCGCACTCACAACGTCATTTACGGCGTTTCAATTGGCCAAGGATCAAGCAGCAAATCTCCCCAATGGTGATGCGATCCTCGCCCAAGCTCGATCGGACCTCTTCCACGAAGTCAACAAAGATGTCCTTTACCTCGTCTATATCGCAATCGGCATGTGGCTGGCGACTTTTTGCTACACAGGGACGTATGTTTACACAGGCGAGGTAGCTACAAGACGAATTCGCGAAGCATACCTAAGATCTGTGTTACATCAGAACATCGGGTTCTTTGACAAACTAGGAGCTGGCGAGGTGACGACGCGAATCGAGACGGACACGCATCTCATTCAGGAGGGCATCTCGGACAAGATCTCGATTACGATCATGTTCCTCGCGACCTTCTTCACGGGTTTCATCGTCGCTTTCGTTCGTAATTGGCGTCTTGCATTGGTTCTGTCAACGATCATCCCAGCTATTGCAGTCTCGGGTGCCATGATGAACAAGTACCTCTCGGCTTACAAGAGCCAGCAACTCGAGGAGGTCGGTCACGCCTCTACGCTCGCCGAGGAGGTCATTTCGAGTGTACGCAACACCCACGCGTTCAGTACCCAACAAAAGCTCGTGGCGATGTACGATGTGCGCAATGTGACTACCATGAACCTCGGCATCAAATCGTCGCTCTTCAATGGTGTTGGGCTTTCGGTCTTCTTTTTCATCATCTACAGTTCGTACGCCTTGGCCTTTTACTACGGAACCACACTCTTGCTCCAAGGACGCGCCAACGCGGGTGAAATTGTCAACGTTTTCTTTTCGATCCTCATCGGTGCCTTCTCGCTCGCTCAAATCGCCCCCAACTTGCAGGCTGTCGGCTACGCGCGCGGCGCGGCGACCGCGATCTTTGCCACGATCGACCGTCAGCCCGTCATTGATTCCTCGTCGGATGAAGGTCTCAAGCCTGACAAGGTGGATGGTGTCATCGAGCTCAAGGACGTCGACTTTATCTACCCTTCCCGTCCCGGCGTTCAGGTCCTGTACAAGTTCAGCGGGGTGTTCCCTCGCGGCAAGACGACGGCCCTCGTCGGTGGTTCCGGTTCGGGCAAGTCGACCATCGTCAGTCTGTGCGAGCGCTTCTACGACCCCGTCGGAGGCTCGGTCAAGTTGGACGGCATTGAACTGAAGGAGCTCAACGTCAGGTGGTTGCGCAACCAAATCGGTCTCGTCTCGCAAGAGCCCACCCTGTTCGCGGCGACCGTCGCCGGCAACATCGAGATGGGTCTCATCGGCTCCAAGTACGAAAACGAATCCAAGGAAGCGAAGCGCGAACGAGTTATCGCCGCGGCCAAGCAAGCCAACGCCGATGGGTTCATTACGGCCCTCCCCGAGAGCTATGACACGCTTATCGGAGAACGTGGTATGCTCCTCTCGGGAGGTCAGAAACAACGCATTGCGATCGCGCGCGCCATCATCAGTGACCCTCAAATTCTGTTGCTCGACGAGGCTACATCGGCGCTAGACACTGCCTCCGAAGTGGTCGTGCAGGACGCCTTGGACCGTGCCTCGGCTGGACGCACCACGATCACGATCGCTCATCGCTTGTCGACAATCAAGGATGCCGATCAAATCATCGTTCTCACTGCGGGGTACATCCTCGAGTCCGCCATGTCCGCTGATAGTTCGTCCGCACACGAGATCTTGTTGCGCGATCCTGAGGGCGCTTACTCCCGCCTCGTAAACGCGCAAAAGTTCCGCGAGGCCGAAGCGGAGGAACTCGGTTCCGGGTCCGACTCGGCGTCCGTTGATGATAGCGAGAAGCCCTCCACGGTGGGCAATTTGACGCATGAACAGGTTGACGAGATGGCCAGGAATGAAAAGCCTCAGTTCGAGACGCTCAAGCGCGTCGGCACCGGTCGCTCCGCAGCGTCCGTGGCCCTGGCGCAGCGCAACAAGGAGGACCTCGAAACCGGCAACAGCAAGAAGAAGAAGCACTCGTTCATCTACCTCATCGGTTGTATGCTCAAGCTCAACAGCGACCGAAAAATGGACTATTTCCTTGGTCTCGTGGCAGCGATCGTCTCGGGCTGCGTCTACCCCATCTTTGGCATCGTCTTCGGTGGCGTCCTCGGCATCTTCGCACTCGATGTTCAAACGCAGCGGGCCGAGTTGAGAGCCGGTGGTAATCGCTATGCATTGTACTGCTTCATCATCGCTCTCATCGCAACTGTCGCCATCGCCGTGCAACATTACTACTTCGGTAGGTCGATCTGCGTTGAGCTCGGCCCCAGTCTAGCAGCGATTTACCTGTCGACGTATCTGATGTTCTGCAGGTGCCTCGGCTGAACGGTTGTCGCGCAAGCTTCGCAAGGCCACTTTCTCTTCTATTCTCCGCCAGGATGTGCGTTGGCATGTCCCTTGCCATGGCCTTTGCCTCAGAGCACTGACCTGCCTTCTCGCGGCTTCCCGTAGATCGCATTCTTCGATCGAGACGAGAATTCGACAGGTCATCTGACCTCCACCATTGCCGACTACGCTCAGAAGATTAACGGCTTGTTCGGGCTTACCGCCGGTGTCATCATCCAGTCTTGCTGTGAGTCGTTTTTGGAGAACTTCTTGATCCCGTGCTAACGACTCGTGCCGGTTGCCTCTCAGTTACTCTTGTCGCCGGTGCGATTGTCGGTCTTTCCTACGCCTGGAAACTCGCCCTTGTCGGCATCGCTTGCATGCCCCTCACGATTGCCGCCGGTGTTGTCCGACTCAGGGTCGTGGTGCTCAAGGATGTCAAGAACAAGAAGAGCCACCAAAAGTCCGCCCAGATGGCTTGCGAGGCGGCGAGCGCGATCCGAACCGTTGCTTCCCTGACCCGCGAACAAGACTGCTGCCGCATCTACTCCGAGTACCTCGATGAGCCGATGCGCGTCTCGAATCGCACGGCAATTTGGGCCAACATGTGGTACTCAATCTCGCAATCGCTCACCTTCCTCGTCATCGGCTTGATCTTCTGGTACGGCTCGCACCAGCTAGTCGACGGCACACTGTCCACGCGCACCTTCTTCGTCGCCATGATCTCGATCGTGTTTGGGTCCATCCAAGCCGGCAACGTCTTCAACTATGTCCCTGACATGTCGAAGGCCCGAGGTGCCGCCTCGGATGTCGTTGACTTGATGGCCTCGCGCCCGGACATCGATGCCGAGGATCCCAGCGGCGACAAGTTGACCAAGTGCGAGGGCCACATCAAGTTCCAGGACGTCCATTTCCGCTACCCTACACGACCGCACGTCCGCGTGCTACGTGGTCTCGATCTCGAGGTCAAGCCGGGACAGTTCGTCGCCATCGTCGGTCCCTCCGGGTGTGGTAAATCGACCTTGATCCAGCTCGTCGAAAGATTCTACGACCCCCTCGCCGGCCACGTCATGGTCGATGGTCACGACATTTCCCGCCTCAATGTCAACTCGTACCGTGATCACGTGTCGCTCGTCTCGCAAGAGCCGACTTTGTATGCTGGATCGGTCAAGTTCAACATCACCTTGGGAGCGACCGTCCCCGCCGACCAGGTGACACAGGAGCAAGTCGACCAAGCATGCAAGGATGCCAACATTCACGACTTTATCGTGTCTCTGCCCGATGGGTATGCGACCGAGGTTGGTGGTAAGGGTACGCAACTCTCCGGTGGTCAGAAGCAACGCATCGCCATCGCTCGCGCGTTAATCCGTAACCCCAGGATCCTGTTGTTGGACGAAGCCACCTCGGCCCTCGACTCCGAATCCGAGAAGGTCGTGCAGAGGGCGCTCGACCAAGCCGCTAAAGGGCGATCGACGATCGCCGTCGCGCATCGTCTATCGACGATCCAAGCTGCAGACATCATCTACGTCTTGAAGGACGGTCGCGTCGCCGAGCAGGGCAAGCATTTCGAGTTGCTGGCCAAGAAGGGCATTTACTTTGAGTTGGTTGCACAGCAGGACTTGGAGAAGCATCAGTGAGATCTTCGATCACTTTGCTGCTTGTAATTAGTTCTCTCTTACTTTCCTCACATCGTTCGGCTCGTTGTATCGTTGCCTAATCTTTGTAATGTTGACCGTCTGATACCTATGCTACTTGTGCTTGACCTAAGACCAATGCTGCAGTCGGTGTTGACTGTTCTCGGAGTACTGCCCAGCGTGCAGCTTGGTCAACTCTTGAGCGACGCTCAAAAAAATCGTCGGCGGCGTTCTTCCTGGCCGCCCCTCGTGCACAGACCAGATTTGCCCCGAGATCGGTATTACGATGAAAGTAGGCCACTTAACTGACCACTCTGCCTGATACAACTCTACGAACTGACAGTTAGTCCGCTAGCCCCGTTGAACCTCTGACATGGGTCGGCCGCTGGCCGAAGACGGCAGTCAACCATGAGCTCGTAGAGGGATCCACGGAGCATACTTCTCAACAGGTAGACCACCACTTCAGCTAATTTTAGCATGAACTCGTCCCAAAGTGCTTGTCGGCGCCTCGCTTCGTGGGAGAATGGGCTCGGACCGACATGGCATCGGCGTTGATTCGGTCTGTGTCATTGGTTTGCTAAGGAGATTGCATGCGACGACAATGAGAACCGCAGGAGAGCGTTCTCGGCCAAATTTGCCAGATCGGACGGAATGGCCGGGAGGGCCCACGTCAGATTATGCTTCTGCTTTGATTGAAAAGCATGGTAAGTTTGATGTGGTGATCGCTCGGGGTTTTGAGCGCAGGCTTAAGTTGCAGCCGTTCCTAGGGGTCGGCCAGCGTAGGTGATTCCAGCCAAGGTCGCCTTTACTAATCAGGAGTGCCTGCCAACGGTAAGGCGCAATTGCGAGAGGAGCTTATGCGCTCTTACCGCGTCAACCGGCGCTGATGAGCCGTTTTGGACGGCAAACGTGATCGAAGCAGATCGCAACCGGCGTGAAGGCATCGCGGCGCCTGTTCGCTGACGGCTTCGCTTCTTTACCCTCACTTTGCCTCCGCGACTTAACCCTTCTCTTGTACGTCTTCAGGCGCGTTTTGCATCATTGAACCTTCCCGGACTGACCCATTCGACCGTCCACCTTGTCGCTTGCTCCCCTCCCCTCCGCTCGTGCTTCTACTGGGCTGCTGCGCCGGTTCGTGACGGGGCACACGTGCATAGAGCAATCATCCCCCTTCGTAAAATGTCGTCCAAGTTCCTCTTCACCTGTACGTGCGCATGGCTCGTGATTATAGAGCGCTCTTGTGTGAGACTGATTTGCTTTGTTTCATGTCATGCAGCCGAATCCGTCGGAGAAGGTCACCCTGGTAAGTGAATCAGCTCGGTGTGCTCGTGGGTGTGTGGTTGTGTGTGGAGGTTGGTCCTCGGTCGGTCCAAACGGGCCCGCGGATAGCGGCGGATAGCGGCCAGCCTCCGCGATGGCGACATCATGCGCATGCGAATTCCGTCTTCATACGAGGAGCGACGTGTGCCGGGCGAAGACGGGCCTCGAACGAAAAGACGCAGTCGATCCCAGACCTACATCAGGTGGTGACTTTGCGACATGATTTTACTCCCTTTGGGAGTCACGTGCCATGGTCTCTGGCTCTGCACGATCCAAATGCCACTCCACGTGTCCCAGCGTCGAGTCGAGGCATGGTTGGGGGGTCGACCATACGCACCCCGTAGCGGCTGAACCCATTTGGCGAAGCTCGTTTCGGTGAGCTGTGTCGGCGATGGCACTCTTTCTGCATACATACTGTCCTTCTATACACCCCATCTTGTACCCGATCCACACACGACCTATGCCGACTCATCCTGTGGCGCCCTCCATCATCACTGCCTGATATCACATGCTTTCGCTAGAACGTGCGACGCTGACGACCACGACCTTCTTCTGTTTCCCTCGTGCCGCTTCGCACCATCAGACAAGATCTGCGATCAGATCTCGGATGCCATCCTCGATGCCTGCCTCAAGGACGACCCTTGGTCCAAGGTCGCCTGCGAGACCGCTGCCAAGACTGGTTTGGTGAGTGACTTCGAAACAATTACGTCGCCGGCCCCCGGAGAGAATCCGGTGTGCACGACAAAAGGCGAAAACTGACCTGCGGCGATTTTTACAACCCTCAGATCATGGTCTTCGGTGAGATCACCACCAAGTCCCCTCTCGACTACCAAAAGATCATCCGTGACACGATCAAGAGGATCGGCTACGATGACTCGGAGAAGGGCTTCGACTACAAGACCTGCAACGTCCTCGTCGCGATCGAGCAGCAATCGCCCGATATCGCCCAGGGTCTCGACCACGGCAACCTCGAGAACCACGGTGCCGGTGACCAGGGTATCATGTTCGGCTACGCCACCAACGAGACCGAGGAGATGATGCCCTTGACCTTGATGCTCTCGCACAAGCTCAACAAGAAGATGGCCGACCTCCGTCGCTCCGGCGAGCTCGGATGGCTCCGCCCCGACTCCAAGACCCAGGTCACGATCGAGTACGAGAAGCTCCCCAACGGAGCCGTCAAGCCCCTGCGTGTCGACACGGTCGTCATCTCGACCCAGCACGCCGAGGAGATCTCGACCGAGGACTTGCGCAAGGAGTTGATCGAGAAGGTCGTCAAGGCCGTCATCGATCCAAAGTTGCTCACCGACAAGACCGTCTACCACATCCAGCCCTCTGGACGCTTCGTCATCGGTGGCCCCCAGGGTGATGCCGGTCTGACCGGTCGCAAGATCATCGTTGACTCGTACGGAGGATGGGGTGCCCACGGTGGTGGAGCCTTCTCCGGTAAGGATTGGTCCAAGGTCGACCGATCGTCCGCCTACAGGTAAGCCCCATCTTTTGTACCCAGGCATCCCTTTATTGGCGACTTGGAAGCTGACCATGACTTCGAAACTACCTTTGTTCAATAGTGCTCGATGGATCGCCAAGTCCTTGATCGCCGCCGGCCTCGCCGAGCGTGCCCTCGTCCAGCTCTCGTACGCCATCGGTGTCGCCGAGCCCCTGTCCATCTTCGTCGACTCGTACGGCACCGTCAAGGAGGGCTACACCGACGCCGATTTGACCAAGATCATCCTCAATAACTGGGATCTCCGACCGGGAGTCATCGTCAAGGAGCTCGGTCTCCAGGCCCCCATTTACGCCCAGACGGCGTGCTACGGCCACTTCGGTAACCCCGCTTACCCCTGGGAAAAACCCAAGAAGCTCGACCTCTCCAAGTAAACGTGCACACGTTTTGCTTGAGTGGGTGCTCGGACGCCTCCTCTTTGTTCTCGTCTCTTGGGTCTCTTGGTTCTCATAGAGTCGTGTCGCTCCGCACGAAGCGCTCTGGCGGTTCAACCTCGCACTCTTTGTTATTATTTCCGCCCTCTCAACTCTCCCCTACATTTCAGTAACCTCACTCCCTCGTCAACTCCTTGCACCGACAACGTTCCACCTTACCCGAACATCATCCGACCTTCCCTCCACCCTATCCTGGATACCCTCGGAACCCCAACCTCCCCGCCCTTTCCACCACTGCATGTCTTTTTTTCGCAAAAGCAAGATCTTTTTCATGTGTGAAACCAAAAACCTAAAAGATGTGTAGTAACAACAACCCGACCCGCCATTCCCCTTACCACGCCTTTTTTCTCTCTCTCTCCACACATGATACAATCATGCAATCGCAACAAAACGCACGTCAACCGTGCTCCAATATATTTTGGTATAGTCTGCATTGCTTTGAGAGGTCTCTGTATTACGGGTAGTAGTCATTCTCCTAAGGGGTGTGCGAGGCGGGGAGGGGGCGGACGTTTCAGCCTGGCCCACCTCCGACGCCCCGTAGGCAGGGACAATGGGGCCGTTGCATAACTATGCTCGAATAAGGCGTGATTGCTCGGAGTGATCACGCCATTCGATCCGGTACATCTCCGACATGCGGGGAATAAGTGGAGAAGGGCGGCCTGACGGAATGCCCGAGCCGCGGAAGCTCTTAGGGGGGTTGGTACAGGAGAGGGAGGCGCGATCTCGCGGTTGTGCCGAAGGGGCCGGTTCCCAGGTTCCAGCTTTGAACTTCGGGACCCCTCTGAATAAATGCAATGTCACTCTGTTCTTAGCCATCAATTGGAGCTTTTAAGGATGTAGGTACGCAGTTAAAAGTTAGAAACGAACGGCTTGAGGCTCACGTGAGGAAGCATCCTCGTCACACGATTGATCAGCACGATCCTGTGACCTCACCCAAAATATCATGTTTTCCTTCTCATAACACCTCTTGAGCGCGCAGTACAGCGCAAATCACATGGCGTGAGCGTACACAGGGATCAAGTAAGGGATTGGTGTCCACGGATTCTGGTCAGTACCAGTCCGTAATATGTACATGTCTGGCGTGAGAACCGCGTCCTACCGAGCCTTAAGGGAGGTCCACATATGCTTCTCTTTACACTTGTCGCGAGATTCGAAGAGTGTCGTGCACCTGTAGAAGTGGGAGATGAGGTGTTCAGAGTCGGAAGTCGTAGTGAGTAGATGGGGAGAGGAGACGGAGAGCCTGGAAGCGGGGCGGGTGGTCTCACGCCGAAGGGGGAAAGGAGCCAATCCGCATTGACGAAGTTAGCGCTCGACGCGATGAGAAGGAAGGTGGCCAAATATTTCATGTTGATTCGTATTCAGCTTCAGTGGTGTTGATGCAAGTAGGTAAGAAAGAAAATGAAGAGAACAAGGTGAGGTCTTGAACGGAACACATGGTCATCGATCTCGGACCATTGCAGCGAGATCTCCTCACTTCACTTCGGTCGACCCACTGACCCAGTGTCGTCACAGGTTCGGTGGAGTGCTTTTTCCCGAGCGGCGTGGCGGCTGTAAACTACATTTGCGAGTGGTCTGATTGATAAAAAGAGGGCTGGAATGGGGGTCACAAGCAGTGAGATTGATTCGGTTGCTGACTGTTAGAAAGTAGCTCAGTAGCCGCAGCAGGATGGCAGCCTCCTCGCCGGCAATTAAAAACAGATCTACGAGTCCCACAGTCTACGACCCCAACCTAGACGCCCTACAGACCAATGTTTCCGCCCCAATAGCTCCACAAGCGCGTGCCGAAGCAGTCCGAGCACTATGCATCAATAGTCAACGCAACCGATTCGGTCGTAGGTATATTTGAGTCCATTTGGGTGTCGGGGCTTCGGTTGAATTCAATCACAAGCTTTCTTCCTCTCCGCTAGCGACCATCTGGGGAATAATTAGCCGCCCGACGGCATTCCGAGCAGCTGCCGAGCTAAGCGCCTGACGGGGGGTACTTGTGATTTTGACTCGGAAAAGGTCTGAGCGCGCGGAGGCGCCGTCGACAGAGTCACGCTTGACCTCTTCCCTTCCCTACCGCACCACCTCGAACCTTTAGAGACGTGACCGGTCATCCAGCACCACCCAAGAACTAGGGACCCATCATTCGTTCCCCACGCGTGACGCATCTCTGTCCGCGCACCCTCTTATCGCCAGCTGCTCGTGGCACCGCTCTTCGTACGCCTCGCAGCTTCATTCCGACTCTCGCACATCAGCAGCACCCACAGCACCACCAGCAACAGCTGCGAACGACCATGTCGGCGTCTACGGTTGCTCCTCCCGCTGCCAACACCTCGAAGCGTGACTACCTGATACAGCTCGAACACGACGCGCGTAAGCGATGGCAGCACGAGAAGCAGTTCGAGACCAACAGTCCCTTCACCGATGGCACGCTCAAAGTACCCGATGGCACCGACGTCGACTTTGTCAAGCTGGCCCAGGAAGCGAGGAAAGAACGACCCAAGTGGATGGGCACCTTCCCTTACCCCGTAAGTCATGCCGCTGGAGAATGGAGCCCCTAAACAGCTGCTGCTCGTTGGGTGGCGAACGAGGCTCAAGTCAAGAGTGCGCTGACACGCCAATCCCCCTCACACAGTACATGAACGGCTCGCTCCATCTTGGCCATGCCTTCACCATCTCCAAGGTCGAGTTCGCCGCCGGGTTCGAGCGAATGCGCGGCAAGAGGGTTCTGTGGCCGGTCGGATTCCACTGCGTGGGTGTCATCTGAGCCATAGCAGGTCTCTCTCACGTGTTCTCAAAGGACTGACACTTCCACCCATGCGATTTTCACAGACGGGTATGCCGATCAAATCTGCCGCTGACAAAATTATCCGAGAAATGGAAATGTTTGGCCCCACTTTTGAGGGCTACAAGGACCCCTCGACCGTCGACGAAGCTGACGTGAGCACCACGGAGTCGCCTCATCGCTTGGCATACTTAACGACTGATAGTCTACTCAACTGCAAAGCAGGTCGAACCCCGAGCCCCCATCAACGGTGCCCCCGCCGCGGCCGTTGTCTCGTCCGACCCGTCAAAAGCAAAGAAGGGCAAGCTCGCCGCCAAATCGAGCGGCTTGACCTACCAGTTCCAAATCATGCAATCGATCGGCGTACCCCTCGAGGAGATTCAAAAGTTTTCCGACCCGCAACACTGGCTCACCTACTTCCCTCCCATCGCCCAAGCCGATATCACCGATCTCGGTGGCCGCGTCGATTGGCGAAGATCCTTCATCACGACCCCGGCGAACCCTTACTACGACTCGTTCGTCAGGTGGCAGATGAACAAGCTCAAGGCTCTTGGTTACATCAGTGCGTTTGAAATTGTGTTCGTCCACCGAGCCTTCTCACCGCTGACAGATCTTTCATTATGAACAGAATTCGGCAAGCGTTACACCATCTTCTCGCCGAAGGACGGCCAACCCTGTATGGACCACGACCGACAATCCGGAGAAGGCGTCGGGCCCCAAGAGTACACGGGTCTCAAGATGCCCGTCACGACCTTTGGCGAACGTGCCCACCGCGTCAAGGAACTCGCTGCCGGTCGCAAGGTCGTGCTCGTCGCAGCCACGCTCCGCCCCGAGACGATGTACGGTCAGACATCGTGCTTCGTCGGCCCTACGATCGAGTACGGTCTCTACCCGTCATCTTCCGTTAAGGGCTCCGATGAAGAAGTCCTGTACCTCGTCTCGAGGCGAGCGGCGAGGAACATGGCTTACCAGGGCCTACTCAAGGTTGAGGACTCGTTCGAGGATGCGACGGCGTGCGTCGGCAAGCTCCAGGGTTCCGAGATGATCGGGACCAAGGTCGCTGCTCCCAACGCGATCCACGGCGAGGTCTACGTCTTGCCGATGGAGACCGTTTCGGCGACCAAAGGAACGGCCGTCGTGTCTTGCGTTCCCTCGGATTCGCCCGACGATTGGATCACCCAGCTCGATCTGCAAAAGAAGGCCGAGTACTACAAGATCGACCCCGCATGGGCCTCGCTCGAACCGATTCCCGTCCTGTCGACGCCTACATACGGTGACATGACGGCCAAGGCACTCGTCGAAAAGCTTCGCATCCAGTCGCCCAAGGACACGAAACAGCTCGCCGAGGCCAAGGAGATCGCCTACAAGGAAGGCTTCTACCAGGGTACGATGGTCGTCGGACCTTTCAAGGGTTCCAAGGTCGAGGACGCCAAAACCAAGGTCCGCGACGACATGATCGAGCGAGGTCTCGCTTTCGCCTACTCGGAACCCGAGAACCTCGTCATGAGTCGTTCGGCCGACGAGTGCGTCGTCGCGCTGTGCGACCAGTGGTACCTCGATTACGGAGAGCCAGGATGGCTCAAGAAGGCCGAGAAGCTTTTGTCGCGCATGAACACGTACAACAGCGAGACGAGGAACAGCTTCGAGAGGACTCTGGGGTGGCTGCGTCAATGGGCCTGCGCGAGGTCGTACGGCCTCGGCTCAAAGCTCCCTTGGGATCCGCAATTCCTCGTCGAGTCGCTGTCGGATTCGACTATCTACATGGCTTATTACACCATCGCCCACTTGCTCCACGGCCCTCCCATCGATGGCAGCGTCGTTGGGCCGCTAGGCATCACAGCCGAGCAGATGACCGACGAGATGTGGGACTACATCTACGCCAACGGCGTCCTCCCTGCCGATGCACCGATCCCGACCGAGAAGCTCAACATCCTCAAAGCCGAGTTCTCGTACTTTTACCCGATGGACATTCGATCCTCGGGCAAGGATCTGATCCCGAACCATCTCTCCTTCTGCATCTACGTCCACTCGGCCTTGTTCGCCGAGGAGAACTGGCCCCTGTCGATGCGCGCCAACGGTCACTTGATGTTGAACGGCGAGAAAATGTCCAAGTCGACGGGTAACTCCCTGACGCTCCGCGACGCCTTGCTCAAGTTCGGTGCCGACGCCACCCGTCTCACGCTCGCCGATGCCGGCGATTCGATCGAGGACGCCAACTTTGAGGAAGCGACCGCCAATGCGGCCATCTTGCGCTTGAAGACGCTGACGGATTGGTCCGAGGAGTCGATCAAGGTGGGCGAGAACATTCGCGAGAGCTCGTCCGAGGAGTCGATCTGGGACAAGATTTTTGAGAATGAGATCAACGAGGCGATCGAGTTAACTCTCGAGACTTATGAGAAGTGAGTATCGGCTCATGAAGATGTCGCACGGCTCAGTACAGAAAGAACTGACGATCTCAAAACTGTTCCCCACCCACCAGATCGCTCTACAAGGAAGCGTTGAAATACGGCTTCTACCAACTCCTCGCCGCTCGCGACAGCTACCGTGACGCGATCGCCGGTGAACTTGGCATGCGCCGTGACCTCATCGAACGCTTTGTCCGCGTCCAGGCCTTGCTTATCGCCCCGATCGCCCCCCACGTCGCCGAGCACTTGTGGTCAACGATCTGCGGCGAGAAGAAGTCGATCCAAGAGGCGCAATGGCCCGAAATGACCGGCCCCGTCGATCGCATTGTCCTCGACTCGGCTGCCTACATCCGATCAACACTGAAGGAGATCCGCGATGCTGAACTCGGCTTTGCCAAGAAGAAGGGTAAGGGCAAGGGAACAGGTTCTTATGACCTGACCAAGCCCAAGGCCGTCAAGGTCTGGGTCGCCAAGGGGTACCCCGAGTGGCAGGACAGCGCCGTCGCTTTGGTTCGCCAAGCGTTCAACGACGAGACCAACACCGTCGATGACCAAAAACTGAGGGCGCTATTGACCGAGAAGGGTCTGGCCAAGGACAAGAAGGTAAACCCCTTCATCGCCGTCTTCAAGAGGAAGATAGCGCAGTTCGGCCCTGAGATCGCGTTCAACCGCCAGGTCCTGTACGACGAAAAGGCCGTACTCGATCGTGCGATGGCTTACATCAAGCGACAGCTTGGTATGGACAAGATCGACGTCGTGGCCATCACCGAGATCAAGGAAGGTGAACCGGGGATGATCGCGCCTATCCTCGAGGCCGCTGAACCGGGCAAGCCTGGCATCGTCTTCTACAACGTCGAGGCATAAGTCTTTTGTTTATCATGCATAAATGCTTTGAATTTGATTTGCGATATCTGTGATGGGAAAAGGATTCAATGATCCAACGTGGCGAACGGGCGTATGTGACTGACGGGTCAGAGTGAAAAAACACTGGTATTTGCGCAAAAGCCCCTCTTTACTTTCTTTTTCACATGGTACCAAGATACAGAACAATGACTGATGATACTCAGAAACACAAGAAGTAGGAAATGAACGAAAGGCAAAGTGTGACTGCGTTAGGTGTTGTTCGAGCGACTCGCATCTTGCACAGGGGACGAGATGGAAGGACTGCTCGAAGCACCACCGAGGGGTGGACTGGTCGGACTCATCGAACCGAGACCCAATCGATCGTTGTAGGAGGCCTCGCGACGGAAGAACGGATTGGCGCGCGTTTCTCGGTAGGTCGCACTGGGCGAGGTGACGGGGCTGTCGGAGTCCTTAACGACGGGGGCATAGGTAAGGCCCTCTTCGCCTGCTTCGCGCAAGAGATCGGCACCGTGGAATTTGATCACCCTGTCAAAAACCGGGCGAAGTGCGTCAGTGTTTTGGACCTACAAAATCCGGGAGCTGCGATACTTTGTCGCTGGGAACTCACTGCCTGAACTGGTAACCACAAACGCAAGGCGGTGGCTTCTCCGGCTCATCCGTCCCGACCTCAGACCTCTGCAACAAGCCATCTGAAGAAGTGACCCTCAGCAACGGACCCGTAGGCGACAAGTTGGGATCGACGCGAGTGTACGCGGGCAACGACAAGGAATCGACAAAGCACATGCACGAGTTGATCTCGAACGGTCTCGAGACGACGAGCTTCTTCCGATCCTTGATTTTCTCCTTGCCCTTGTCGTCCCGTTCCTTGATCTTGTTCACCAGTTGGCCATCGCGGACTTCATCGGGGCTGAGGACGCGATAGGTCAGTTCGATCGCAAGGACGTGTCGGACGCGAATCGAGGCATTGCTCCATGCTGGCGTCGAAGGCCTCAAAACTGTGTCGTTCGGGAACCGAGCCAAGTGATGCATCTTGTACCCTTCACCCGGTTGGAGTACTTTGAGCGGCGACGACGCCGTGGTCGGATCGTTCCTTGCCGCCGCGTACGAGGCCAACACGGATTCTTCGACTTTGCTATAGTTCGGCGGATGCGCTCCATCGAGATGCATGAGGATCTTGACGTCGACGGGGGGTGATGACGTCTTGTTGGGTTCCGAGGGGGAGATGAGGTGGAAGTATTGGTTGATCTTGACCTTGATGGCATAGAGGACGACGTGGGATGGCGGTGCGACGAGTTCGAAGCGGAGGAGGATCAGTCCGCCGACCATCGTGTAGGTCGACTGGCAAGCCATCGTGTACAGTCCGAGCTCGTTGACGAGGCCCTCATGACGGTAATCTAAAGCAGGCGGAGGTCGAGAAGGTCCGGCACCTCCAGGCTGGAGATAGGGTTACCCAAGAAAAGCAGATAGGGTCAGAAGCTCATTCTCGGGTTGACGGAAATATCTGACGTGCGCTTACATTGGCGGCCAGAAACAATAACTTCTCGTGTGAAGAAATATCGCCGTTGAGTTGACCAATGCCTTTTGATTTTGCTACGATCGTGTATCGTACGCTACCAAATACGGACCGCTCACTGAGACCAGACGGTGGGTCAGCACAGCTGCAAGGAAAAGCGACCTCTCCAAGGCCGGCTTGCACTCACGATGTCGGTGTCGAACTCGGTACCAAGAATTCGAACTCGAATTTATGGTACCTGGATGTATTATGGCGCCAAGAGACGTCAGCATCCCCTTTCACGTGTCTTGTCTTGAAAGAACCTCCAAGATCGTGTCCCCGCACCCCTTTTCCAAAACGAGCTCTTGCCCTTTAGCGAGCAGCTGCACCTCCTTGTCCAACGTGATGGAGCTCTCATACGGCGACGAATCACCCCACGAGATTTCCTGACGCCCAATCAACTTGACCGCCAGATGGGTGAGGTTACGTTTCTTGGGGAGGTACAGGGTTACGGTGCCTTGGACGACGGGGTCGTCGGAAATTTCGTCCGGTGCGGCGGGGTGCAGGAACAGGAGGTCTTCGGCGAGGTGGACCTGAATTTCAGGTATTGGGCGTACCAGATTTGGTTTGTCAGTTTTCAGCTTCTCGTGCCCCTAGAGGAATGTAGTCGACATTCCATACGACCCTTCCCCAACTCTGTCCGCTCCGAATTGTCCGAGTCGTCCAATTGGGAAATTTGACAACTCGCGCTCTCGTGTCGGCCTCACGACGGAACTCACTTCCAAAGTCGGCTGAGCCAATCCAACCAACGAGAATAACCCGGGTACACTCCCGCTCTTGGCTTTGGTGGCATCGAACGAGTTCGTATTCGCGATGGGGGGTCGACCCCCGCTCCCGTTCGAGCGTTGACTCGACGCGTCGCTCCACATCATGTTGGAGCCGCCTGGGAGCAAAGGCGAAGTCGAGCTCGAGGGTGAATTTGGCGTCGCGCCTCCCCTGCTTTGACTCGACGTGCTGGCTCCCCCTGCCTCTCGCGTCAACCGGTTCGAGACCGTGCTCCGACCATGGCATCCGAAAGCTGTGGGCATGGTCCTCGCCCGCAGGCCAGCTGTCCAGGAGAGACGGAGAGAGGTACAGAGCGTGCGATAGGGCGACGCGCTGATCAGGCAAGGCCCACACGGAAGACTCGCGAGACCTCGCGCCGAACGATTCCAGCGCCTGCGGAGCCGCGAGTTAAAAACGGGAACAAAGCGGTGCAGTACGCCGCGCTTCTTACAGGGCCAGCAAACACAATCCCACTAAGCGCCCGTCCGCTTCATTTATAACTTGCTTCGTTCATCAGGCACCTTCCTTCGCCGCCCGGGCAGATTCCGCCGCCCCGACCTATTTGTAACCCACACTCAGAAAAGGACTTCGGTATCAGAAGCTACACTTCCACGGTGTATGTGTTGCATATGCAATGGTATTACAATCTAGGTAGGTTTCTGAGTGACCCTAAAAACCCTATCCATCCTCTAAGTTCTACAGGTGTTCAAGCGCTGATCCTAATTCAGCGACAACGATTGAAAGCCCTCGTGAAATTGTCTGACCGACGGTCGTCCCCTCCTCTCATCCGAGACTGCCGGGCTGTTCGCCCCACTTCCCGGATGGCTCGACGTCTCTGCATCGTGTTTATACTGAGTAGCGAACGTCAACCCACTGCTTTCCCCTTCCCACGCGACCTCACTCAAGAAACCGCCGTGTCGCCCAACGACCCTGAGACGCAGCAGGGCATAAAATTTCCATCAGTCAGACTCCCGAATCGACTCTTTTGCTGAGAGCGTGGGCCAACTCACCCGGCCAACGAGTAACCGCACGTGCAAGGGATATTTTGATCCAGATCATGTGATGGGATCGGATCATCGACCGAGTACTCGGGCAACGTCAACGAGTCCAACCACGAGCAACACTGTTGCAAAGGTCACAGCGTCAGCTTCCGGGATCGAAGCTCGAGCATCTGCGTCGATCTGTGCTACTCACCGAAAAGATGTTGATCGGCTTGGTCACCACGAACAACTTCCTCTCGTATTCCTTGGGGAGCTCCTTATTCTTCCCCTTCCGAGTCGAACTTCGTTCTCTCTCTGCCACCGCGGCTGCGGCCGATCGCTCACCATCGTCCCAAGCCGAATACGTCACCTCGACCGCGATCTCGTGACGGATATGGATGCCCGTCTCGATGCCTTCGACGGTCGAGCCACGCAATATGTTGTCATTCAAGAACCTCGCCAGATGCGCGACCTTGTACTCTTCCCCGGCCTTCAAGATGAACCAAGGCCCTGATCGAGGGGTCTGCGAACCTGAACGAATGCCGGAGGCTTGAGCATCGGCCTCGATGGCCACCTCGGAGTCGCCTCCGTTGGGCGGGTGAGCCAAGTTGAGCAGGAAGACGGTGCGTGATTCCGGTGGTGGTTTCTCGACGTAGTTGGGGTCAGAGGGTGCGGTGAGGGTGAAGTACTGAAGGACCTTGAGCCGGATCGAGTAGATGGCGATCGGCGACGGAGGTCCGAGAAGACGGAAGCGGAAGAGGATCAGACCTGGCCGTGCGGGATACCGAAACGTCATCAGACTGCCTGTCCCCGTCCAGAAGATCGTAGGATCCACGTACCAGCAATTATGATGTATTGCGACTGCAGTGCGAGCGCGTAGGGTCCAAGATCGTCTGACACGCCCTCGAACTTGTAGTCGAGGGGTGGAGGCGGCTGAGATTCTCCGGCACCGCCGGGCTGAGCAAGCAATTCATGCCACACGAGTCAGTCTCCAGAAAACAGTCAGTCCATGCAAAGACATACGTTGACGACGAGGTACAGATTCCTGTCTTCACTCCTGAGATCGCCAAAGTTGCCGAGCCCTTTGGCCTTGGCCGAAACGAAATGGCGCACCCTCCCGTACGCATTGCGCTCATAAGGCGCCGTATTAGAAGGGACCAAGATGGAGAACGAAAAGACGTGTTCGCCGCGTTCAAAGTAGGTGTCGGCGCCGCCTTCGATGTCGCGCACAAGTGTCAACTCCTTCTCGAGGCAGGTGAAGGTTTCGTAAGGTCGATACTGGAACCCGATCGAGCAGATGCCTTGGAGCTTGACCGAGAGGTGACGCAAAGTACGGCCTTTGGGGAGGTACAGAGTCACGCTGCAAAGGAGAACAGCCTCGAATAAAGGAGAAAATACAAGTCAGTGATGATAGGGGCTGAATGTTGCGCCCTTCACACGTCTTAAGCCGACGACTTCCGGCGGATATCCCGCTATCGAGCAGGATGACCGAAGCGAGCGCGACTGACCAGAAAGAGCGACTCACGTGCCCTCGACGCTAGGATCGTACGTCGGCTGATCGGGTGGGCCAGGATGCAGGAAAAGCAGATCTTCCGTGAAATTGACCTATGAACGGGATGATGACCATATCAGCTCATGTAGTTGCCATTGGCAGCTCGCCCTCTCGCGGCGACGTATCCCCTATTCGGGCTCAGCTCGACTGAGCGAAGCGAGGCACCGAAACAGGCGGAACTGACCTTGAGGGAGGGTGTATCAACGAGACGCGACAGGAACGAGCCGGTCGACGACGACCTTGATCCAGCTGTGCCGGGTCGGCCCCAGTACCCGGCCGGTGATCGAGATCGAGCGGCCGAGGGCGAGGTGTTGCGCGACAGCTTGCCAGAGCAGCTGCTGTTGGTGACCGGTGGGGTCGACGCGCCCGTTCCTGTCCCCATGCCCGTGGAGCTCACGCCTTCGTCGCCTGGTGTAGGAGACCGCATTCGAGTGCGTCTTGCTGCAGCTGCTACTGATCGAGACGAAGAGGAAACAGAGCGATCAGGACCACCAAAGTCGTAGGATGGCAAAGAGACCGGCGGGGCGACGGCGGCTGCGGCGCTAAGAGGCTGACCTCGTTGCCGCCGGTCGAAGACAATCAGAGGGGTAATAGCTTGCCGCGGCTGGTCCTGCAACTTTGCCGACGGCAACTTGCCACACTTTCAGGTTCGATCGCGCACACGTCTACAGCGCTGCAGCAGTCCGCAACACCACAAGACTTATGGCTCGTGTGAACTCACCATTGAATAGCCAGTTCATTTCAACTTGGTGTGCCTGATTCCAGGAAGTGGATGGCGAGCCCCCCCCCCCTGCTAGGGGTTCTTCTGCGCAACTTTCTCGGTCAATTCTTGCCGTGCGATTTACCTGTCCCCGATCCGCGGCGGTTATCGAACTCGACGGGACCTCATACCTTCCAGTTGCGCACAGGAGAGAAACTCAAATGAACCGAAACGCTCGGCCGAGGAACATCACCGGCCCACATCCGCAACCGCCGACGATCCCGAACGTGAAACTCCTCAGGAGCTCGGCTAGGCACCGGCGACTCTCGGAAGTGTGTAAAATTTTCCAAGCGAACGGACAGGAGAACGGAGGTTTGGATTCCCGACCCACTTTGCGCACTGCCTCGGCATCAAACCACGCGCAATCCAATGCGCGAACCTTTTTTGCCGGCCTACTGACCAGGAATGCTCGAGTCTCTCACCATTTGACCTGCTCCAACGACTCAAAGTTAAAAGATTTCATTCCACTCAAGGTGTCATTTCCATAGCTAATCCATTATGCATTGCAAATCGACCATCTTTCGCCAAAAAAGCCTATCCGTGCGCGAGAGAAAGCGACCTCCTTCCGGTTGCGATGCGGCACCCGCCTAGTATTGACTGGCGGCTTGCTGGCATTGCTTGAGTTGCTCGAGGTAGAAGTGGCACGCGTTCACGTCAGATCCGGTCGCGTTGAGGCATTGAGTGAAGTCTGGGGACAAGTAAAGGACCGTCGTCTCAGCTGAGCTGCAACCTACCAAGCCACATCGCGCGAACTGTCCTCAAGGCTATGCCATATCATCCAATACTCACCTTTGGCCTGGATGTCACAGCTTCCACCCATCCTCCTCTCGTCGTACGACTGCTGTTGCGGCTCCGCGACGGGGGCGGCCTCGGACGATCGACCCCCAAAGAGCATGTTGCTGACACCGTGGCCGATGACGGACCCCATACCGACACCAGCGGCGGTCGAAGCAATCTTTCACGTTGGAGTGAATGGGAACAGAGGTCAGCTGTCAGGTTGGAGGAACGCTTGCAGGCACGTGCGAGATGGGCAAGCTGACTCACGTTAGCGAGCATGCCCGGTTGTTGAGGCTGGCCAGCATGGGGAGCGGGAACACCAGCAGGAGTGGTGCGTGCCGGTGGTGCAGCTCTACCAGGCAGAAGATTGGAATGGTCAGCATCCGCATGTGGAGGAGTAGGTGGTGACGAGGGGCATGGGAGCTTACTGGGTGTGCGCGCCACGGCTCTGTTGGTGCGAAGGAGCCGGGGCAGCAGGCCGAGCAGCAGGTCGACCTCCCGAAGAGCGTGATGAGCGAGGCATGTTGATGTAGTTGAGGTTGGAAGGTGTTTGAGTGTAGAGTGTGTGTCTGTGTCTGCGCGAGCGTGAGTCGTATGTGGCGAAGCAGAAGCGTTGAAACGGGCGCGAGCTCTTCCCTGACCTTCCAGCTGCCGCAGCTGCCCCAGCCAACTGCAGCCAATGCCGATCCCACCCGGCAATCGACCGCCGGCCGAAGCGCTTACGCGGCGAAGACCGGTCGAAAACACTTCACTGACACTGCCTCTCGGGGCTTCCTTCCCGATGCCTCATCTTTCGGATATCATTACAATGCTTCGCGGTTTGCTCTGAGCTTAAAAGTGACAACTGACGCGCAATGTTGCGGTGGACCCGCTGCAGTCAGCAGAAAAGAGTGTGAACTCCGCCGAGCAAAGGCCGGCACGTGCGTCAACGGACAAACGGAAGCAAACCTTTGAAAAATAGTCGAACAGACGCAACCAAAAAACGAAAGATGTCTTAAACGCATCCCAATAGAACATCCGCGATGCACCACTACTGCGTATCATCTCCACTCGCGACCGTGGTGGTTGTCGACAAGTTGTCACCGGCCCGCCGCCTCGACCTTCGCTGCAGACTTGCGAGCTCGACCTTTGGCTTTGGAAATAGGACCGACGAGTTGAACTTGGGGTACAAAGTCGTCAAAATCCTCTTCGAAGGGCACTTCAGCGATCGAGTCCGATCTGCACCTCGCCCGCAAAGAGTCCTTGGGCATATCATCATCGCCCCAGCTCCATGCCGCTTCATCGAGCTCGTCCCCCTCCTTGCCCCCACCGTCTGCCTCCTTTCGACCAAGCTTGCGATCGTCATCTTCCTCATCCGCCTCGCTCGTGTACGTCGTGGAGGCGCTCTCGTCGTCCCTCATGGCGAAAACGGCATCATCTTCGAACGAGACGCTCGAGGAACAATACTCGCCGCTCGTCGCGCTCGTCGAACCGCTCGTGCGTCGTCTGAGGTGTTGACCTGCAGGGACTGACATGGCGACGACTCCCCGGACGGTACTGACGAGGCCTTGACGAACGGTCGCGCTGACTCGGATCGGGATCGCCAGGCCACTGTGTGCATGGCGACCTTGCTTCCCCGCAACGCCATTCGGGAACCCGGGATGGTGTGTGAACGCATCGGTAACTCCAGAGTGTGACGAAAAAGGCAGAACCACCATCGGATCATCAAGTATCGTCTGCATCGCCGATTTGATCGGCTGGTCGAATGCCGCGGCAGTCGGCGCATCGGCTCGTTCGGGCGAAGAAGAAGAAGACCCCTCGTCACAGTCGACGCTGAGTGGGGATCGACCTTCCCTGACCTCGACCTCGGAGCGCATCTCGAGTCGTTTGAGCGGCCGAGGAACCATACCAGAGGCCTGTTGTGTGGCATGATCGCGAGGAAGGGCGAAGAAGTTGAACTGCTGTGACGCGTACAGCGACCGAGGCAGGACCCTTGGAGACCGGGAGAAAGTCTCGATTTCGGCCTGGGCGGAGTAGCTGGGGATTGGTGCGAAGGGGTCAGAGTCCGTTAAAAAGAGCAAAATGCACGGGTTGGACGCGAAAATCTCACCGAGTATAGTCCTTCTTCGCTTGGCCACTTGTAAGAGCCTTCACCTCGAGTGAATCTCCTTCGCTTACAAGCTGCTGCGCATCCTTGGCGAGGGACCACTCGGCTTTGGCCGTGGCATAAATCTGCCAGTCCTTCTTGTCCGAACGCGCCGATGTAGTGTTCGAGATAGCAACTCCACGAGACTTCATGAGTTGCGTCAGACCCGACACGGCGGTGGAGGCGAGTCGGCCAACGTCGCCCCGTGAAGCTGCCTCGGTCGTGGTCGCTGGGGCGGGATAGGCTTGCAAGCGTTCGAGCACACATGTTGCAGAAGCAGGACAGAATAGTAGGAGATCCTGAGAGAGCGTACTTGTCGGCGATAATGTTGTCGGCGAAAGCGGCTCCGGCTTTAGGCTACTCGCCGCCGAGGTCGCCTTGGGCACGAACACGCCCCGCGGAACCAGTGCAAGCAACGCATCGGCGCTCGAATCCCCAAGCTCCTTGACTTGTTCGGCCGTTAGCCCTCTTCTGATCCTGGCGATCGTAGAGAGGGAAGTCGACAATGGGGTCAGATCCTGCTCATTGACGACGCGCGGCTGCAAGTGACTCGAGAGATCCGGTTTGCCCCCTGTCGGGTTGAGGGCATATACATGGGTCGTCCCTTTGCCCGTTCCAATCGCGACCAGTCTCGCATCCTCGGACCAGGACACAGTGGTCGTTCGAGCTGACGTCAGTCCACGATTGAGTCGATATCGGTGCCACACTTTGCCAGCGCGGTCTCCGTCGCTGAACGATTTCCTCGTCCGTCTGTTGGGCTTAAGCTCGAATACGTCAAAGTAGTGGCCGTTCGAAGGTGCGACCAGTATCAAGCCGCCCGAAGGTGTAAGCGACAAAGCAGCGATTGGAGATTGATGCGCTCGGAAGTGAGCCAAGACGGGGGGAGACTGCGCACGACCGTGAGGGGTGCAATGGCTGGCGTTCGTCTTCGAAGGGGCCTTTAGATCAATGATGAGCACCGCGCCAGAAGTAGATGACGATTGCGTGTCGTTCGACTGTCGAGCAGTTACGAAGGTTGCAGTGGGGGTGGGAGTGACGGGTGGCCTATTTCCGGGACGCAATAGAGAAGGCAACGGGGAGGATTTGGATAGAACTTTGGCCGAAGAACCGCCTTCTCCGAACGCCGCGGCATTGGCCTCGGGGTTAGCGGAAGATCCCGTCGAGCTTGTCCAATAGTTGTAGCCAAAATTACCGATCGCCTTCGCGCCATTGAGCATACCGCCTCCTACCCGCTTCGCAACTTCACCACCGACGGCTCCAGCTACTCTCGCATCTTCGAAAAAAGCGGCGCGGTCGTACGATGTCGAGGCGCTTGATCGCCGAGGGGAAGCTACTTCGTCGCTGTCGAAGAAGCCACGCTGTGCGAAGATCCCAGCTCCGGGTCGAGCGACGGTGCGTTCATCGAACCGGGCCGCAGAGGATGAACCGGAAATGACCTTACGATCCGTCGCGTAGGCGAGTGCCCGTCCGCCTCGGCCGAGGTCGAATACAGGTGAGCCGTCAATTGGACTCGGGGCGAGCTCGCGGACGGGCGAAAATGGAAGGGCTTTGAAATTGGAGGAGGAATAAACGTGCAAGGCAAGAGGTGACGACGTCGAAATGACGAGCTGCCAATGATTTGCCGAGATAAGATGGGGAGTACCAGGAAGAGACCAAGAACGCACAACAGTACCCGAGACCAGGGAATAGATGAAAACGCGGGCGTTCGGTGCCGGTCCAGCCCGAGCCGACGATCCCGGTGGGGTACTTGACGGTCTGGTGACGACCGCTAGAAGAGGACTATCTCCCGAGACTGATGAAACAGCGGAAGGGATGATGCATGCGCCGACGATGGCGCCCGGCTTGGTGTCAGTTAGCTCAGCCTGGACGGCATCACTTGTAGGGGCGTCGACAATCGATCGGATGGTGGCCATCTCATGCCAAGCGTCGAGGGCCGAGCAGTCCCATATGACGAGTCCAAGTGAAGCGTATGCGATAATGAGAAGTCGTCTGCAATCTCGTCAGAGCCGGAGTTCGCGTCAGTCAGGGGCAAGGGTAGGAGGGCCCGAGCGAGGTGGGGAGGTGGGGGGGGGAGGGGCACCGGGCAGGGGCAGGGGCAGGGGGGAGGGGCAGAAGCAAGATATTCAAGTGGCAAGGACGAGTGAGGCTCGTGGCGTATAGGCAGCTCCAACTGACCTCGTTGATGTATCTGAGGCGATCTCGTCCCATCCTGACCAGGTGATGCGGTCACCGATCGGTAGCACAGCGTTCAATTGCTCCTCCTCGACGTCAGCTGCGCAGGTCCGGCCGTCCCCGTCCTCGGCTTGCTTGCCCTTCGTCGCTTCCGCCGCCGATGCCACTCCCTGTGCGGTAGACTTTGAGGTGTTGGGTTCGGAGGAGGGCTTCGCATCGGACCGTGCCCAGGTCTTCCAATGCGAAGCGAGCGATTCGAGCGGGGTCGGATCCCTTTGGAGGAGGCGAGGGCCGGCGCACGATCGATGGGGTGGTGGGGGTGGCACACGTGATAAGCCAAGCGGGGACCCAGTTGGCAGTAGAAGCGCAGAGCATTCGATCAGCACAAGGATCATGACAGGCATCCATAGTTCCGGGACGCGTTGTACTGACCTGATGAGTCGTGGCTGCACCAATCTTGTGCCTGGGTGAGTCATGGTCGTCTACAAGGGGGGTAACGCACTCGACGCGTCAGCCTGGTCCGACGAGCACTGTAGCAGGCAGGCAGAAGGCAGGCAGTTGCACAGCCGTGCGTCGGCGCCACCTGATCGGCAGTCGAAACTGACCGAGTCCGTCCAGTCCGAGTCATCGACGCCCTGGGGCGCCGGACTTCGCCGAGTCGCGCCCATGCCACGAGGGCGTCGGCAGGTCCTCCGAGTGTCTGGTTCGTTTCGTGCAGAAATGATTCAGAAGCGTTCGATGCCGTCTGGTCGAGGGGATTTCGGGGTCGTACAGGTGCCAGGCGAGACCCGAGGTCGGAGACAAGAGGCGGAAGGAGGCAAGCAGCGCGCGTCTCGTTGGTTATCGTGTCCACTATCATCCCTCGGCAACTCCGAAGCTTGATCGTCAGACGCAATCAATCCACCTGATTGATCGAGCTTGGAAGGCCGTCAGTCGCAGTGCTGATGGCATCGACCGGGGCTAGGTGGGTACTGTGAGCCAGCGCGACGTGTTGGCAAAGAATTTGATCTCAGTCCAGCAACAGTTGGATTGTTTTGAAATGTGAGCAAGCCACACATTCAAGCATTAGAACCAGAGATACATGAACTTGTCACTCGAGCGGCGCGCCATCAGTGGCTACCAACGGGCAGTCTGGCCCGCGATTCAGCCTAGAATCGAGGTCTCAGGCAAATCGGAAGCGGTATACTACAACCCTTCATCTGCCAAAAGTAGACAGGTCATTCGATCGCAATGAGATTGCAAAGCCGTCCTAGCTCCTCAGCAAGCCCCCGAACCTCCTTCCTGACCCCTGAAAGCACCTATTCCGTCCTCTGACTCTTCCCATTCGGTAGCCCCGCCGCTTCCTGTTGTGCTTTCCTCTTGACAGCAATAGGTAAGAACCTCTCCGCGCCACCTGCTCCACCGTCCGAGTTCGATCCATCGGTAAAGCCCCGAACGGGGGCGAACCCAGCCCGAGGCCTCGGCGACTCGTCCCTCCCGATAGGGATCGCCCGCATCGGGATGTCGTTGATCACCGTATCCGACCCACTCGGCGTTGAGCCTCGAGCACCTTTGGTGGATGAGCTTGAGCCAGCAGCAGTGGCCTTGCCGTTCGTAGTCGTCGGTTTCCGCTTCTTGGCCAGCGAGTTGGGTCCGAGCACCTCCTCCTGCATTGGCGCCGAACCCTTGTTGCCGACCGAGAGAATCATCGTCGCAGAACCTGTACGTTCAGCTCGAGCAGCGAATGCCGATGCTGATCCGGTTGGAGTATCGCCTGCGGCCATGGCCGCAGCCTTGCGCTCGTTCTCGATCTTGCGCAGCCTCCGTTCGGTGTTCTTGGCGCCGTTCGTCTTGCCATGGAACGAGTGCGACAACTGCTTCCATGCCTGAGAAAATGGAACAGCAACCTCGGTCAGCCTCGCAGTTCCTTTGCACTCAGACAAAAGCACGAACTCGCCTCCTTCTTAGTCTGATCGCGTCCAAACTCATCGTGATACGTCAGCTTGATGTTAGGCATGTACTCCTTGAAGCGGTCGAGCGTCTCCTGCGCCTCCCGCTGGTCCCTCAACCTGTTCTCGTACTCGCGCTGCTGTTGCGTTTTGCTCGAACCTGCGGCTTTGGAAGCCAGCTTCTCTGCCTCGCGTTCAGCATCCCTTTGGCGCAACTTGGCAATCCACAACGCATCGGCTTTGACTTTTCGATCCCGCTCAATCTCCTCCGGTGTCCGAGGCACGATCGCACCCGTCTTTTTCAAGATCGCCAACGTCCCCGCCAGACCTTGCGAGTAAAGCTTCTCGCCCGAGGTTCCAAAGACGTCGTCGTCGTCACCGGTGTTGCTTTCAGGCTTGATTGAGGTCGATCGTTCAGGGTCGTTGCGATCGTCGTAGGGGTCGCGCATCTGCGCGTCCTCGCCATCGTCTGACTCTTCGCCGTCTTCGCGCGCTTCTCCCCATCCGCTCATTTGCGCCGCCGTCAATCGACTGGAAGAAGGTCCGGCTTGGGGAGGTGCCGTATCGAGTAGCGACAGGGCCTCGTCGACGGGCTCGGCTTTGACTTGAGGGCCAGCAGGTGAGGCGGCCCTCGCAGCGGCCGGCGCCGTCGCAGTCGCGTTCGGTTCCTTCTTGACCGCGCCATTCGTCGCTAAGGCACGTTCGGCCGCTGCCAGAGTGATGTTGCGGACAAAAGTGCTCGTGTCGTCGAGGACCAGCTGATCCGCTCCTCCACCACCACCACCACCAACCGCACCTATCCCCTCGTCGTCACTCTCGGCCTTGACATCCATCCTATCCTCCCCCCCGTCGTCCTTCACAAGCGCCCTGTCGGCCGCGCGTTGTTTCAGTTCCTGGATCCGCTTCTTGTTGGCCTCGCGTCGTTGCCTCGCCAGCGATGCTTGCAAATCGTCGTCATCAATCAAGTTCGTCGAATCGAGGTTCTGTCGTTCGACCGCTTGAGTCTGAATCGAAGGCTGATCAACGGCCATGCCCGTCGCATCGCCGTTCGTCTCCGTCTCCTCGGTACCCAGCAACGCGCCAGTTGTTCGGCTCGCCTGCGGTCGCTTCTTCTTCTTCTTGACCTTGAACCCGGCCTCGCCTTCTTGCAGATAGTCCGAGTTGAACGATTTGGTATAGTCCATCGACAACTTGACCCTCTCCTTCCCGTCTGCATCGCCCGCACCGGACCCACTAGCACCTCCCTTCCCATCGCCTTTGGGAGCTCGAGGGGCTGGTCCCGAACCGAGGCGGAAGCCTTCCTCCTGTTCCTCGCTGTCATACTTGGCCAACATGCTCTTTTTGCTCGGCCCACCCGCAGCGTTCTCGTTGAACTCGTCGTCGTCGTAGCCCGTGTATTGGCCGGCTTGCTTGCCCTTCTTTTTGAGCTTGAGCGCCTCGGCCGTTTTGAGGTTCTCAGCCATGTTGACGTTTTGTAGCTCGTCGTCTGTTGTTTTGCGTATACCCAATCCGTCAGCTCTGGAATGGAAGCTATGAATCAACTTTGCCAACTCACCATCGTCCTCGAGCACCCCTCGATCGACAAGCGTCAAAACAGCCTCGTCGCCCTCCTCCAAATCGTCCATCCCATGCGCGACCTTGATCCCCTGGAGGTCCTCCTCGCCATACCTATTCCTCTTACTCTCCTCCGTGGCCCTCCTCTCCTCCTCCAACAGGTCCTTCTCCCTCTTGGCCGCCAGCTCTTTGGCCCTCTTCTTCTGCAACTTGACCCAATCTTTGGCCCCACCGCTCGAGGAGCCGCTCTCCCCTTCAATTTTGGGTTCGACCTCGCCCAACCCCATACCAACGAGCCTCTTTCCCCGTTCTCGAGTACTGCGGGCTCTATCGATGCGGTCTTGCAGGGCTTTGTCATCGCGTTGTTGGGCCAAGGCGGATTGAGCTGAAGCGAAGTTGTCAGCGGCGACCTTGTCCGCCGTTGCGGCTTTGGAAGGGGCATCCGAGATGGGTTTCAGACCGAGGGAGATACGGATCTTGCTGTGGAGGAGTAGTAGCGAAGAAGTTGACGGAGAGTAGGCCGTGGGAGATGGGGACAAGAGTGGAGGTAGGATCCCAAGTCAGCGAGCTGCCGCAATCCTGACGAGTGGTAAGTAGGGCGAACTTACTTGGTCTCTTCGAGAGAGATGGACTCCTTCCATTGCTTATCCCCTGATGCTTCAACCATCGTTGCCAGCCGTTGAAGGGAAGATGTGACGTGTGGAGCGATGAGTGATTGCGAGGAGGAGGGTCGTCGTCGCGGGGGGACGGGAAGTGGGAGCTTGTGCAGGCCGTCGAGTCAAGTACTCTAAAGATCCTGGTGGTGCTATCGTGCTTTCTAGGTTCAGCTACTCTTTGTCGAGCGAGCCAATGCGACAATGACCGTAGGATGCGCAACTGGGTGGTGTGATCAAAGGCGAGCCGGTCCGTTGGGCGTGGCGCCGCTCGGACCTCTCGCGTCGGCTCTAGGCGGCTCTCGGGGGCCGCCGGTGCAGTGGCGGCCACGAGCAGGACTGGGCTGGTCAACGGCAATACGTGAATCCTACTTCAAAGTCTATCATCCCGGTCCTTGGTAACATATGTTGCGTAGTTGATCAAAGAACCCAGCGAATCGGCGCGAATGAAAACTCGTGGCTCCAAAACCTGATGCGGATCAGTTTTTGGTAGTACTACATCGGGCTTAATGTCGAAGCAAGATATCGGTCGACCCCTTTTTTTCTAATAGATTTCAATAACAGCATAACCGTATTAAGGCCTAGAAATCTTCGGAACAGTCGCACTGGCTAGGCCAGTAGTGTAGGACTCGTCGACCCTGCAACAAAGTCGACCATACCCACTAAAATCCCCTTGGGTGTCACAAAGACATGAGGCGACCAGATGAGCTAAAGATCGACCGAGAGATCTTTGGGGTCTCTAAGTGGTTTGCCGAGGCTCGACCGTGAATCGTGAGCATACGGTGTTCGAGGTCGGAGAGGTCATGGAGCGCGCAGCAAGCATCGTCGGCAAAGAGGAGTTCACCAATCGTTTGTAGGCCCGGACTCTCGATGCCCGTGACTCTTGATCGGATCTGACGAGCAAGCCCCTCAATCGCCAACACGAAGAGAGAGGGAGCAAGAGGATCGCTTTGCCGACCGCCCGACAGGATGTCGAAAGCAGCAGAGAGCCAACCGTTGAGGAAGATCGAGGCGGATGGGTTGGTGTATGTCGCTCGGTATCATTGGCGGGCCTTCGGACCAAAGCCAACGGCGCGGAGGACTGCATCAAGGTACGTGTGGGAAGACGGTCGTCGGCCTTCTCGAAGTCCATCACCGCAAGGAGACCTGACACAGGGGCCGAACCCGGAAGTCCTGGATCCATGAGACACTGGACCTCGGCGATGTTCGTGCCAATCCAATGCACCGGTTCGGAACGAAGCCGCGCTGGGTTTGACCAACCAGGGACTCAAGCAAGGGTGCAAGGCGTTGGGTGTGGGCTTGGGAGACGATGCGTTCATCGGCATTGATGAGGGAGATCGGACGTTTATTCTCCAGCTGGTCCCTCTCGCCGCGTTTGTGGATGAGGTGGATGTGGGCGATGTTGCAGGCAGAAGGCCCGGGCAGAAACTCTTCTGCTTGGCTCAGATTCGAAATTCGAAAGCTGGAAAGGCCGCGGATCTGAAACTCCAGGTGTATACCCTGGCAATTTGACTGTGATCAAGTAAGCGACTCGGACGCTCGGCAACATGATTGCTGCTCGAGTCCTACAAATCACACCGAGACTGCCATCACTGCTGCCAGCTGAGGTCTGAGCTAGAGCATGGGATAGGCTTTCAGGTTGCGTAAGGAGGGCTCGGTTCTCTGAGAACAGATGAATCGCCAAACTACCGGCTCCCATAGTAATCCGATTCGGCTATCGGGTTGCGATGGCCAGCCCTTTATCGATGTCTCCGAAGGCTGACTCACCGCGCCGAGGGATCTCCGAGGCTTTTCGGCGACGGCCTTGATTGCCAAGCGCAAGCGCGAAAAGCATAAAATTCGCCGATTCGAGTGACGAGTCGTTCATCAAGCTGCTTCTCTTTCTCTCTTTTCCCTCTTCACTACTCATACCCACCCCGGCTCATCTCCCAAGAACTACCTCTCGCGCCAGCTACCCACCCCATCTCGCCCATCAGCCTTTTCCAACCCCACCATGTCCTCTGAAATGATGCAAGCGTGGGTCTTCAAGAAGAAGGGAGTACCCTCGGACGTCCTCCACAAGGTCGAGGATTGGCCCAAACCGGTCCCCAAGGGGAAGCAGGTGCTCGTCAAAATCCACGCCGTGTCGCTCAATCGTGAGTTTTACCTCTGCTACCAGCCAGGGTGGAAGACTTCCGATCACCAGGGCGGACTCCGCGGCGGCCTGGCCCGGAAGCGGTTCGAGTAGTCGACGTCTTGGCCGTCCGCCTGGGCTGGAGGTCTATGTGCCGGCCGATCTTGCATATGCTGATCCTCATGGTATTTTCCCCTATCACACAGCCGTCGCATGGAAAGCAATGGGTGTTTTCCCCATCTCAGCTCTGCAAAAAGTGCCTTCGATCCCTGAAGCCGACCTCGCCGGTACCATCGCGGGAGGCAACTTTGAAGGCAGCGGATTCGCCTTGGGCGACGCCGTCTTTGGTCAAATTCCTTATAATGACATCTTAAAGACAGGTGGAGGTGCCCTCGCCGAGTATGCCGTCATTGATCATGACTTGATCGTCAAGAAGCCGGACAACATCTCGTTCGAGGAAGCCGCTTCGTTCCCCCTTGCCGGTTTGACGGCGTGGTACGTCCTTGCTCATTTGGGCGGCCTCAAAAAGGATCAAGGAGGCGAACAAAAGCGCGTCTTTATCAACGGTGGATCGGGCGGAGTCGGTGCTTATGCCGTGCAAATCGCTCGTCTCCTCGGTGCATTCGTCGTCACGACCTGTTCCGACGCCTCCTTGTCTTACGTCGAATCGCTCAAGCCCAACGAAATCATCAACTACCGCCAAGTCGACCTCGCCCAAGAACTGACTAAGCGCTACTCGTCGCAACCGTTCGACCTGATCTTTGACACCGTCGGCATCGATCTGCACAAGGACAGCCCCAAGTTTCTCAAAGCCGGTGGACCGGGCTACATCGATATCGCGGGACCTCACATGACGGGAACGGTCATGAGCACGCTTGGTAGTGTTTCGACCATGCTATACCGTATGGCGTGGCCGAAAATCTTGGGTGGCACACCGAGGAAGTATCGCTTCGCCCGGTTGCCCGCGGAGAAAATGGCGCCCGAGCTAAAGCAGGCTGCCGAGCTCTTCAAGGATGGTGAGTGCGACGAATGGCGGGATTGGCTTCACAGCATAGTTTCTGACTGCGTCGTTCTTTGACCGTTGTTCGACAGGTTCGCTCGAGCCGATGGTTGATTCCGTGCACTTGTTCGATGACGCGCTCAAGGCCTACGAGAGGCAGATGAGTTCGAGGTGAGCCCCAATCTCACTCTGAGCCCGCCAATCGGCTCATGTTCTTACTAGTCCTCTTCCTTTCAATCTGATCAGGGCCAAGGGGAAGGTCGTCGTCAAGGTCGTGGCGTAAAAAGTCGGTCCATCAGTTGCGGAAAGGTTTTCAAGACCGAGGATATGTGCTGGAGAATGCGGAAGGAAGAACGGAACACAGTATCACTATTAAAAGATCATTCGGAAGACAAGTCTTGGCTCAGAGTTTCAATACAATATCAAATTGGCTAGAATCATGCTGCAGGAGCGATCCTCCTGAGCTTCTTGCAAAAGCCTCTCTAAGTCCCCTCTCCAAGTCCCCAACCCATGGAGTCCAAGCTCAAAGTGGGCAATTCTGTCGGCGAGCCCAGCACGGGAAAACACGATCAAGTTCGGGGAACAGACAGGGCAGAGAAAGAGTTACAAGAAGGTCTCAGCAGCAATCTTCTTGATATATGAGTTACATAGATTTACGCCCCATAACATGGACGTTACTACGGTCTCGGCTTGGCTTCCGGCTTCGCGGGCGAGATTGCGCTCGACGATTCGCCAGCGCTCTTCCGACTCCCCGAAAGCCATCTAGCTACCCCTGTCTACTCACTTGAAAAGAGGTAGGTGCTCCGACACACCTAAGGTGTAGCGATACATAGCCTGACCAGCCAGACATCGTGAATTCACGCAGTCTCAGGTCGACTCTGAAACGGAGACGGAGACCGAAATGAGTTCGGAGTACGACCACGTGTGGTGCGTGGCTTTCGGAGCCGAGGTTGCATCCGACGCCGAGCCCGCGCGCGCGGAGTCACAGCATGTTACTGTCCGAGCTCTCTCGGCGAGGCGCTTCTTGGCTCTGCGCTTCAAATGTGGAAAGGGCGAGAGAGACAAGTTACTGGCCGGAGCAAATCCTTTCGGCTCGGTCTACTGTTGGACCGTAGTCGTAAGATTTGGGGAAGAAGGAGAGAATATCTCTTGGTACAATACCCTTGGAAATGAACGGTCAAACTCATGCTCAGGAGCAATTACCAAAGGTCCGCGGTTCATCAGCTGTAGTCCGCACTAAAACCCGATCAAATAGGATGGTGAGTGGGTAAATCGATTTGCGAGGCGGCGAGTCGTCGTACTGTCCCGTTCGAGCAAATTGCCGTATTGCGAATTCAAAAGCACTTTCCTCGGCTGCCGCGCTCTAAGCGCCTGTACGCCTCATCTATTGGACGTCGCACTCCGAGTCGTCCATCAAGTGCACTCGTGGGCATGTCCTCTCTCTCTCCCTCCTTCCTACATCCATAATCCCCCGTGCCAACCTGAGTCACACTCAGCCACCAACTGCCTACACAACCCCGGGCTCCCCTCTCCCACCCCGGTCGACCTCTCCCCACTCAATCATGACCTCCGAAACCATGCAGGCCTGGGTCTTCACGAAGAAGGGTTCACCCTCGGATGTCCTGCGCAAGGTAGAGGATTGGCCCAAACCGGTCCCCAAGGGCAAGCAAGTGCTAGTCAAGGTCCATGCCGCGGCCCTCAATCGTGAGTCTCCGCAGATGACGACGAACGGCTTCGGACTCCTGAGACCAGGTGTTGAGCGTCCCTTCGGACTCCTCGGAGGCCCGGGGACCGCCCCGCGATGACCTCCATCGTCTCATGTGGATCGGAAAGACAGTCTTGCATCTGTCGAGCTTATGTATGCTAACTCTAATGTACTCCTACGTACCCGTCCATAGCCGTCGGCTGGAAAGGAATGGGTGTGTTTCCTCTCTCGACTCTGCAAAAACTTCCGGCCATCCCCGAGGCCGATCTCGCGGGCACGATCTCGGGAGGGAACCTTGAAGGCAGTGGTTTTGCTTTGGGCGATGCCGTCTTTGGCCACATCCCTGTCATGGATATCTTCAATACCGGAGGGGGAGTTTTGGCTGAGTACGCCGTCGTCGACCACGACCATCTCGTCAAGAAGCCGGACAATATCTCGTTTGTGGAAGCTGCTTCTTTTCCCGTCGCCGGATTGACGGCATGGAACGCCCTAAAGAGCGTGGCAGGCCTAAAGAAAGACGAAGGTGGCGAACAGAAGCGTGTCTTTATCAACGGTGGATCAGGGGGTGTCGGTGTCTATGCCGTGCAAATCGCTCGTCTCGTCGGGGCATTCGTCGTCACGACCTGTTCTGACGCTTCCTTGTCTTGCGTCGAATCGCTCAAGCCCAACGAAATCATCAACTACCGCCAAGTCAACCTCGCCCAAGAACTGACTAAGCGCTACTCGTCGCAACCGTTCGACCTGATTCTTGACACCGTCGGCATTGACCTGCACAAGGACAGCCCCAAGTTCCTCAAAGCCGATGGGCCGGGCTACATCGACGTTGCGGGCCCTAACATGACAGGATCGGTGACGAGCATGGTAAGTGGCCTTTCAATCATGCTGTACCGTAAGTCATGGCCGAGGATCTTGGGTGGTACACCGAGGAAGTACCGTTTAGCGTCGATGCCCACGACGGACATTGGCGCTGCTCTGAAGCAGGCTGCCGAGTTGTTTCAAGATGGTGAGTACCGTGAATGACAAGTTCCTCTTGCAGGATAAATTGCTGACGGTATAGGTTATCTCTTTGACAGGCTCGCTCAAGCCAGTGATCGATTCGGTCCACTCGTTCGATGACGTCCTGAAAGCGTACGAAAGGCAAATGAGCTCGAGGTGAGTACCCTCCCCAGAACCCTTTACATTCGCTAGGTGAGGTCAAGTGCGCTGATAATCTGTTTTCTGTGTGATTTTGATCAGGGCCAAGGGCAAGGTCGTAGTCAAGATTGTTGCTTGAAGAGTCGGGCCGAGGCCCACTGGGCCCGAAGAATTTGTGCAAACGGGACCAGTCCCGGGATGGCGCGACAGGAAGAACGGAACACTTCACCACTACTTGATCTTTCCAAATTAGGCCTTAGACTTAAATATATCACACAATATTGTCACGTTTGAGACCATCCTTACCCATCTCCGTGAGCTACTGGGCAAACCCAACCACGTATTATTTATTTGTATCCAGCCTGATTAGATTTCACATATTCGGTTATCGACGCAAAATCAATGTTTCTCCTGGCAGTCTGGGAGGTCCAAGCTCAAATCAGGGCCCGTCTGACATGTGACCTTTTGTCGCGCGCGTCATTCTGCTGTGCAAGACCGGTGGTCGATCCTCGTCCAGTTCCGCCGTCCTCGGGCTTCCTCTTCTCTCCACCCCTCTCTCAAACGCGTAGCCACGCCACTATGAACCAAACGCTCGATATCCTCGCCGATGCTCTAGCGAACCCGCATTCGGAGCCGCTCAAGTCGGCTTTGGCGGGGTCTTCGGACGAGGTCAAGAAGGAGGTGATGAGCGTCGATCCGACCACGGCCACGGAGGCGGTTACTTCCACATCGGCATCCACATCGGGCAACGGGACTGGCAAAGTCGGGGATGCGAAGAAGACGAGCAGCTCGAATGGCAAGGCGGCTATGGATGCCAAGTTGCAGGTTGGTACGTAAGGGCTAGAAGCGGGCATTCGGTGGCGTTTCAGTCAACGAGGACCATTGCGGCAACGGGTCGCGTAGCTTGGGATTGGGAGCGGTGCAGGAACAAAAACGGGGTTAGGGCGGTCGGGCGTCATCTGTTCTACAAGTGACGTAGCTTCTCAAGATCTCCCCTGTTCTCCCAAACGGCGGAGTCCCTCGCCCCGCTGGCCGAGCCTCACCTTAACGTGAAATCGGGCCACGTCGGCGCCGGACTTCAGACCGACCGAGGGACGCTCTCCCATGCTAACCCTCCGTCGTCCTTCTCTTCGCAGTTGATGAGAACCAGAACTTCACGTGCGTACGATATCTCTCTTATGGCCGTTCTCAGCGCGGAGCACTCTTCCCTGGACTGAGCCCAGGCCTGGAACAATGCACGCTAACTTCCTCCTCGATGGTCGTATTCTCCTCTTACAGCGATCATCTTAACTCGCACATGGCCGATTGGGAGTTGGCCGACAAAGGCTTTGCGTACGATGTCGTCGCCGTCTTTGGTAGTCAATCGACGGGCAAAAGTCAGTCTGAGACAGTATGATTCAAGTTCCGGAACGGACCTCATCCCTGAAGATGCCGATCTTATTCTCAGGCACTTTGCTCAATCGATTGTTCGGCACCAAGTTCGACGTCATGAACGAGTCGGAACGACGACAGACGACCAAAGGTAGGCTAATGCAGGCTCATTTGACAACTTGGCTGCTTCGGCGTGGGGTTCTGAAAGTATCTCGAGCTGGCCTACAGGTATTTGGATGTCCAAGGGCCAAGACATGCCGGTTCTGGTAATGGACGTCGAAGGCACAGATGGACGAGAACGTGGGGAAGATCAGGTCAGTGCCAAATAGCTCGGAGAAATCAATCTGACCCGAATCTGACCCAATCTCCGAACATCGCTTGAATGCCCTTAGGACTTTGAACGCAAATCAGCTCTCTTTTCCATGGCCGTGACCGAGGTTTTGATCGTCAACATTTGGGAACACCAGGTTGGGTTGTACCAAGGCGCCAACATGGGTTTGCTCAAGACCGTCTTCGAGGTCAACCTTGGCTTGTTCCTCGCTGCCAAGGAGAAGGGCAAGACCGCCGGAGCGTGAGCGGTTGAAACGAAGCTCTTCTGCATCCCGAAACGGGTGATTGATTCATCCGTTCTTGACTTTGACCGAATCACAGCTCTCAAGACAAGACCCTCCTTCTTTTTGTCATCCGCGACCACATCGGAGCGACCCCACTCGAGAACCTGCGCAACACGCTCACCGCCGACCTGAACCGCCTCTGGGACGGGCTCTCCAAACCCGAGGGCCTGGAAGCGTCCCAAATCACGCACTTCTTCGACCTCGCGTTCGTGACCTTGCCCCACAAACTCTTACAGCCTGAAGTGTTCGAAGCCGAAGTCAAGAACCTGCGCAAACGGTTCGTCGACCCTTCGAACCCGGACTACGTCTTCCACCCCAAATACCACAAACGAATCCCCGCTGATGGTGTGTCGCAATACATGTCGACGATTTGGGACGCGGTCGTGACCAACAAGGACCTTGATCTGCCGACGCAACAGGAACTGCTCGCTCAATTCCGATGCGACGAAATTGCGAACGCCGCATTTGTCGTCTTTGTAGATGCTTCAAGGGCCTTCGTCTCGAGTGCGCCAGGGACTCTAGTCCCTGGGCTAGGCAAGGGGATGCGGACCGTTCGTTCGGTCGCGTTGGAGAGTTTCGATACCGCTGCTTCGAGGTACCATGCCGGGGTGTACGGCCGCAAGCGCGCCGAGTTGTTGGACAAACTCAACACCGCTTTGTTACCCTTCGTCCAAGCGCATCTCAAGAACTTGCACAAGATCGTTTTGAAGGACTTCAGGAAGAAGGTCCAGGAAGGGCTTAAAGTGGAAGGGTATGACTTTGCGAAGGTCGTGGAAGGGACGACGAAAGAGGCGGACAGGGAATTTGAGAAGGGTTCGAAGGAGGTTCTATTGGACGAGACGGAGTGGTCTGCTACAGAGACGGAGATACAGTTGAAGGAGGATATGGTCGCGATTGCGGATCTGTTGAGGGCCGAAGAAACCAAGAAGATGATTGCCAACATTGAGGTCAGTGGGAGCGACTTCTTTGGATGCTGGTTGCTTCTTGGGGCTTGAGCTGACGTGCGGTATACACTCTCGATCAAACTGTTAGCGCAAGTTCAAGAGCCAGATCTCGGAGACGGTCGAGATGAGCTTGAACAAGCCTTCGCCGGACATGTGGGACAAGGTCCTGTCCGCATTCAGGAAGGCGCTCGACAAGGCCGAGGAGACTTACACCCGCAAAGCCACGAGTGAGTCCTCCTTCATGAGTACTTTGTTACTGCAGAGAGCCGAAACTGACGCGGCCAGCCCCTTTGCTTCTACCTAGGCTTCAACTGCACCCCCGAAGAGAATGAGACGGCATTGACGCTCCTCCGCCAACGTGCTTGGCTCGCCCTCCGAGCCAAGATCGACGAACAAACCGCCGAATCGGTCCTTCTCGTCAAGCTCAAGCTCGTCTTTGAAGAGCGTTTTCGCTACGACGACGAAGGTACCCCGCGCGTTTGGAAACCCGAGGATGATATCGATAGCATCTTCAAGCGAGCCAAGGACGAGGTCTTGGGGTTGATCCCTTTGTACACCAAGATATCTCCTTCGGACGAGAAGAACGCGTTTGTACTCCCTTCGGATTTGACGCCTCTCAATAACGCAGGGGACGAGGAGTTCGATTTCGAAAGCTCGTTGACGATCCTTCGGGAAGCCCAAGCCGAGGCTTTGTCATCCCGCTTCAGGAGGGAAGCGGATGCGTATTACCTTGAGGCCAAGCGCTCGATGGTGTCGTCGATCTCACAGATCCCCGTGTGGATGTACGCCGTCATGGCCGTTTTGGGATGGAACGAATTCATCGCCGTCGTTCGAAGTCCCGTATACTTCACCATGCTTCTACTCGCAGCCAGTGCGGCATACGTCACGATTCATCTAGGTATGACGGGACCTGTCTTCGCGTTGGCTAAAGGTGTGTCCAACGAAGTCGCCAAGACGGTCAATGATCAGTTGCACAATTACTTTGTCAACCAAACCCCTGAAGCGCATGCGCATCGTCAGCATCAGCCACAACAACGGGTTGCTGTTCCGGCGAGCAAGGTGGCGGCTCAGGATGGGGAGGTGCTTGAGTTGAAGTCGATAGAGTCGACGATGTCGGGTGGGATGACGGAGAGTGGACATGAGAAGAGCAAGAGCGAGTGAGGGTGGTGGGGTTCTGATATTCTTCTCTTTGTGTTTGCTGGTGGGGTCCCATTCCCCCTCCTCCTTTGTAATTGATACCGAGTTTTCGAACAGACGCGGACCGGGAGAGCGGCCTTCCACATTTCGTTCACTCCCGAGTGAATGCTCTTCGCGAAGGAAGGAGAGAGATGAATAAACCTGATATACACATAGGGTCTAGTATGAACAACAATCTGAACCAAGACCCATCTACGACTGACACAAAGGAGAGAGCTTCTGAACAAAGTATCATCGATCGGCTGCCGTCTCAGCCGTTCTGAACCCCCTCATCATCTCATTGACCTTGCTCCTTCTTTCTCTCACCTGCCGTCTCAGCCGTTCTGAACCCCCTCATCATTTCATCGACCTTGCTCCTTCTTTCTCTCAACTCCTCCTCAACCCTCTTTCTCCTCTCCCATTCCCCCTTCTTGACCGCTTCCACCCTCTCCAACTCTTTCTCGATCGCCGCGACCAACGCTTTCCTGCGTTGCCTGACGCCTTGGTCCCCATTCGAATCGACGCCGTCGAGTTTCAACAAGAATTTGGTCAGGTCCTCGATGTAGGAGTGGTAAGAGGCGTTTTGCGGGACAAAGGGGAGTTTGAGGTCGGTGGTGGAGGTAAAGGGAGGGGAGAAGTGTAGAGTGGAGGGGTTGAGGTTGAAGTGGCTGGAGAGGTGGTCGAACTGGGTTTGGAGGGTGGTGAGGCTTGAATGGGCTTGGGTGATGGGGTCCGAGGAGGAGGGAGAAGGGGTTGGCAGTGGTGAGGGTACAGGTGTTGTTGATGCTGCTGCTGTTTCTCTAGGTATGGGTGTCGACCGTGGTAGAGTCTCGGCGTGATGCGGCATCTCCGTTGTCCCTCCTGCCGTCGGCGCGCCTCGTGGTGGCGGTGCCTCGTGTCGTGGCGGCATCGTTCTCGGTTGTTGTAATTTACTCGAGGTCCCCCTTCCTTCACTGGCACTCGAACCCGCGCCTGCCTTTTGTCGAGCTCGACGCAAGAAAGGACTGAACGACGACGACGGGGAAGCTGATGCCGACGCCGACTCCGACTCCGCCGATGCTGATGCCGAGGTGGACCTGGTCGTCGTCATCGCTTCCGGGATGGGGGACTTGACCAGTGTTGTACGTGACCGAAACGGATGATCTCAAGTTCTCGGCTCGATCTCGAGTGTGTGATATGCGGGTGCGCGTGGGATACCTTACCTTGCGGGATACGTTGTGGGACCGCGCTGTCGCAAGTATGGAGCGAAGGTAAAGACCGCGGAGAAACACGCGACGTGGAGCGAGTGGCAGCCCAAAGCTCGGTTGCGAATTGGCCCGAGCAGCCGACCGTGTTCTCGTGCGCGAACATGGACGCTCCACCTCGATCAGCTGCGAATCTACCCCACCATTGCAAGCGATACGCGCCTCGCCTTATTCCCACTACATGCCGTCATCGGCCGTGAGCAAGCGCAGCACCCACTCCTGCCGCCCTCTGCCCTCAGTGCAACGGCCCGCACTCGCTCGCTGCCTGCCTTGCTTGAAACCTGGGGCGTCCGTCGCGTCGCGTCGCAGTCGCAGTCGGCTCTTCGATTCCGGAGCAAGTTTCCAAACGACGACCACTGGGCAAACCACGCGGCAACAGGGGCATTGACGTGCAAGTACTGCGCTGAACTAAGTCCTCGGTCCAAATGTCAGTATGTTGTGCTTGTGTCGAAGCGCCTCTACCTTGTGCTGGGGGCGGGCAGAACCTCACGCGCGTGGACCCCTACTTGTTTTAGCCCGTCCTGGGAACCCCGGCGCCCCTAACTGACATTCTCCCCTCTCCCCTCATCCACCAGGGGGATCAAAGACCTCGCCACAACCCTTACCAAACATGCGCCCCAAGCCATCACCCCCTTGCGCTCCCTCTCCCATCTCCAAGGTCAAACCGTTGCGATCGACGCCTCGGTCCTCACCAGCAAGTTGCACTTCTCCCGACCGACGCAAGCCCATCCTTCTCAACCGACCCCTTCCACAGCAGGCGCCGAAACGGTCTCCCGCACCCGCATCGTCCAAGGCTGGTACACCTTCCTTCGAGCCTTATGCAAAGCCGGGATCAAGCCTATCGTCGTGTTCGACGGTCCGACTAGGATACCCGCCAAAGCGAACGAGAATAAACGACGCCTCGAAGCGAGGGAGTTGCAGAGAGGGAGGAGTGGGATCGAGTGGGATCGAGGGGAGAGGCTGAGGGAGACGTTGGAAGGGTGGAGGAGTGTGGGGGAGAGTGATTGGCAAGAGGTTAGGAAGAAGTTTAGGGAGACCGTGTTGAAGGCGGTTGGGGAGGAACGAGCTGTCGGGAGGGAGCAAAAAGAAGATTCTGCTGTGGTGTCGGACTCGGCCTCCGATCCGCTCCCAATTGCGACTTTGAAACCGCCCCAGCCAACCGCCGAAACCCACTCAACTCTTCTCACGCCCCCGGACCCACCTTTCCGGGTCCGGGAGACGGTTCCAACTGGGCCTGAGCAGACGGTCGTCGAGGTTCAGGAGGATGAAGTCGAATTTCAAGAGGAAGAAGACCTGGAGTTCTCAGAGGAAGAAGAATTTTCTCTGGTGTCGGACTCGGCGGATTCCAACCCCCTTCTAACCGTTACTTTGGAGTCACCATCTCCTCCAACATCCGACCATCAATCATCTCTACTCAGACCCCCACCGCCACCCCTTCCCGATGCGGTTCTCACTACCGTGCTCTCCTTGGCCGAGTTGCACGCGCGCTTTCAAGCCGATACGACCAACACACTTTACTCCAAGAACCAGGCGCTCGTCACCGAGGCCGAGAGGAAATGGTACGAATCGATACTCGTCGAAGAGCTGATTGTGCAAGAAGTCGACGTCGTCGATCGAGAAGTTCCGCCGCAACGCTCGTTGGCCGTCGATACGCACGGTTTGGAGACGATCTTGAGGCAGAGTAACGAGTTGGAAAGGTCGCATCGGACTCGCGCAGAGGCCGTACCTTGGCAGGCTTCAGAGGATGTATTGGTCAGTACTTTAGCTCTGTGTACTTAAAGGAGATTCGCATTAAGATTGATAACTTATCGCCATGCTTTGAACCTGCCAGGACCTAATCCATTCCCTCGGGATCCCCTATCTCAAACCCTCCCCTACCTCACCATACGAAGCCGAAGCCCTCTGCGCATCGCTATACCACGCCCGAATCGCATCTCTCGTCATTTCCGAAGACACCGACGTTATCGTATACCAAGCCCCTTTATTGCGGAGGGTCAATTCGGCCGGGCAGAATCCTGCGAATTCGGATGGGGACGGGGAAGTGGGGGGCGGTAAGGGGATGAGTGTTTGGGATGCTGAGAGAGCGAGGGACGGTTTGGGGCTCAGCAGGGAGGAGATGGTGGATTTTGCATTGTTGTGCGGGAGTGATTTTACGGAGAGGATCCCTCAGTGAGTGCGAATCTCTGGGTTGGGAGAGGGACGGAGAAGTGGTGTGGTGTGTGAGGCTTTCTCTGACGGGGTGTACATGCCCATTTGTGTGTTCCTTGAACAGACTGGGACCGGCACGAGCGCTCGAATTGATCAGGTGAGTTCCTAGTGGTTCCCTGGATTGTACAAGAACCCAGAGTCTTGACACATGACGGCCCATCTTCTACCGTTGTAGAAAATACGGCTCGATCGAAGCGATCCTCAGCTCCCAAACGCGCTACCTCCCATCAGACCCATCAACCTATCTCCTCTCCGTCGCCGCCGCTCGTCAGATATTCAACGACATACCCACCCTCACATCCGAAGATCATCTCACCCTCATCGGTCGAGACGCGACTTTAGACGCGACGCTGGACGAGGGGGAGAACGAGGTGTTGCAAAAATGGGGGATCAAGGGCGGGGTCTTGAGGTTCGATGGAGTGGGGTGGCCTAGTGTTGAGGAAGTGAATGATAGAGAGGCCGAAGGGGAGGGGGAGTGGTTCTTGTGGGAGGAGGATGGGGAGGTCGTTGCATTCGAGGAAGAGGATTGGGAGTTGGTCGATGGGGGTATGGGGGAGGAGGTGCCGGTAGTAGGGAAGGATCAGGAGGAGGTGATGGCAAGGTTGGTCGATGAGATCGAGATCGATGAGGAGTTTGTATAGCGATCTTTCTTTCCCCACCCACTTGTTGGTATCATTACACCGCTCGCAACTCGCACCTTCTCTCCCCGGTCCAATCATGAGACCGTCCCCTCCATCACGTGACATCCCATTCCATCCCTCACCGGTCCTTCCCCTCCCCTCCCTCCGCAACCACCTCATCCCCCCTCTCAAATAAACTCACGACCATCCACCTCGCATTCCTCCCTTTATCCCAAGCCTCCAACCCCACACTCGCAAATTCAACCATCACTCCCAATTGAGTCCATTCGCACCAAATGCCCATCGAGCCTGCTCCCCCTCCTTTTCGATCGGGTTCGCCTAGCGTAGAAGTGAATTCGTGGGCTCGGGTTATTGGGTGGATAGCGAAGGTGGTGGGCGTGCCTGGGCTTGAGGTGGTGGTGGTGGTGGTGGTGGTGGAAGTGGGGGTGTCGGCCACCACTGAAGCGGGTACCGAAATGACGATCGGGTATCGCGGAAACGGCCTATACTCCTTCTTCTTCTTATCCCCAGTCCCGCTCGATTCCTGACCCTTCCACGTTTCAGGGTTGTACACATCCATTCCAACCAGTTTGAGTTTCGCCCAGTTGAGCTCGTCGGTCGTTTTGGGTAGTTTGGCCGTTTTGGAACTGGGTTTGTAGGAGAGGGATAGGCCGAGGGTGTGGTGGTTCGCGTAGAGGATATCCGAGTAGAGCTTGAGTTCGGGAGAGGGGAAAGCTGGGCTGGTCGTAGCTGTTAGCGGGTTGGTGGTGGAAGCAGATGAGGTGGAGCTTTTGGTCAGGGACTCGAGGAGCGTGGCCAGTCGTTTCGAATCCCCTGGTAACAGGAGATAAGGATGGAGGTTGAGACCTTCCACGGAAGGGGACATGGTATGTATGGCGGACCGGGTTCTTGCTTGTTCGTTTGTGAGTGGGAGAAGAAACGATAGAGGCGCGAGACGACGCGACGAAGGGAGCGAGAGCGAGTGTTTCCTGGCCGTCGCGAGAGCAGTCTCGGCGAATCGGGCCCTTGCTTGTCGTTGGCGTATCGACGGGCTTGGAAGTCGCTTTTAGCGCCCCCGCGGAGTTGACCGGCCTGACCAGAGAGTCCGGCGCGAGCTGGCGCGAGCTGGCGCAAGTCGGCTTGGGCACCTCGCGCTCGGCAAGGGCGACTTCATCAGGGCGAGGTCATCAAGCTGCACAACATCTTCATTACTTTGTTCATCAGATACAAAGAATGCTTTATCGAAATTTGCTCCAAATATTCCAAAATAAAACTTCCAGTGAGACTTGAATTTTCGCGCTCAGTCTTCGTCCTCAACCTTCATCTTCTTCTTCCTCCTCTTCTTCCTCCTCGTCGTCATCGTCGTTGTCTTGATCATCACCTTCGTCCTCATCGTCAGAGGGAGGGGGGACAAGCCACTGTGATCACGGGCAATCAGGGAATGCACACATCAGCAGTCATAACGCGGAAAACAACTGGACTCTCACTCACATCATTGAGCAGCTGCACAAAAGGCGCCATCACCTCCATGATAGCGATAACCTTGTCCAAGAACTTCTCGCTCATCACTTCCTCGTCCGTAAAGTAGTGGGTCACCGCATTGGACCTCAACTTGAGCAAATCAATATCAGGGTGATCTTTGGTCACGCCCTCCATCTTGGGGCAGTTCTTGAGCTGGTCCTCGTGGCCGTAGATGCTCGTCCGTTCGCCGGACTTGTGATCGGGTTTGCCAAAGAAATTGATGAACTTGGGGTCTTTAAGGATCTTGCGCAAAGGCGCGGCGTCGCGCAGTACGCCGTTGCGGATCATCTTGACTTGATGACCATCGGGTGCCCAAAGACCACCGGCTAGGAGGGATTGACCATGCGGGCTGATCTGGAGATAGTAGATCGCGAATGGCCCTTTGCGTCCCGTGCGACTATGACTGAAGGCGAGGCAGGTGCGGTAGGGGATCTTGCTCTTGCTGAAGCGGACGTCGCGGTGGATGCGTTGCATGAGGTCCTTGACGGGCAGTTCGGGCAGGGACCAGTCCGCTTGCGCTGCTCGCGGAACCCAGGCTTGGCACAAGGATTGGATCTGTGGCAGCACATGCCAAACGTTTAGCGTGAATCTGTGTGGATCTCTCTAGAGATGACCTACGTTTTTGAGTGCGTGTCTGTATTGTGCATCTGCAAAGGCACCGATAGTGAAAGTCAATTGTTTTTTGTCGGCCCCGATGCGTGGAGCCTCAGCCGAAGCGAAAGAGCGCACCTCTTGCCTTGAACCAATCCCGATCGTTGTTCTCTTTGAGTCGAGCGAGGAAATCGATCGTCGAGGGCAAGACGATGTGGGTCTCGGCTATGCGGCGAGCGGGGAAGGCAGTAGAATGTCAGTGCGGGCACGTCGCGCGGGGGCGTGATGTCAAATTGAGGTCGAGTGCCGCCCGGCGACGACTCACGATTCTCCGTTGGGCCGGGTATGGCCTTTTGCTTCTTGATGACACGCAAGTTGAGGTCATCTCCTCCTTTCCCACACTTCTGTTTCTTTTTGCTAGCTGATCGACCCCCACTCTTGCGTCGCTTCTGGCCGTTCGTCGTCTCGTCCTCGCCCTCGTCCTCGTCCCCGTCCCCGTCCCCGTCCTCGTCATCATCGTCGTCGCTCTCCCCTCGATCCGAGTCGACCGCAGCGCTGAATGAGGATTGGCCCGAGTCGTCTCCATCAAAAGCAGATCCGTTATCGTCTTCGTTCTCACTGCTCTCCGTCTCGGTCGGTTCATCGAGCTCCAACGAGTCGAGCCGTTTCGGGCCGCTGCCCTTGCCCTTGCTCGGGGTATTGGCTTTCTTGGGTCCGGCCTTGGCTTTGACCGCGGCCTTACGTGTGGGCGTCGTCTTAGTTTTCACGGGTGCAACGTTGGATTTGGCTGACGATGTCTTGGGCTGGGCGGATGAGGACGAGGAGCGACGAAGTGTGGCGGCGGCCATGCTGGATGACGCGTGTGGTCACAGGCGGGGCTGCAGTGGCGATCGGGCATGGCAGCCGGGAAAGGCTCCGCAAGAGTCCGCACGCGCGACGAGGCGCTTCGCAACCGAGAAAGTCGGGGTCGATCAGCGTTGAACTCGGGCGCTCGCTCATCACCCCCCAGCATCCAAGAGGGCCATGGCTAGGCGGAAAGCCAACACCACCAAGCGAACGGCCAATGAACCGACAGCAGCAGCTCTTGGCAACAAGAGAGTCAAGTTCAACAACAAGGTCGCTTCGAGGGACATCTCACCCAGGCCTTCAGTCTCGAGCGACGTTTCTGGATCCGACGACGACGACGAGATTGAATCGGAGGACTTTGATGAGGAAGATGACGAAGTGAACGAGTTTGAGCTGGACCAACATCGCCGCGCTACCGAAATCGACGATGACGATGAGGAGGACGAAGATGAAGACGAGGTCGGAGACGACGACGATGAAGAGCACGCCGACGATGACCTGATGAATGACGACGCTCAGGATCTGTATGCCGATCTTGACAAGGCACCCCTTGATGATGATTCCGAGGACGATTCTGATGAAGAAGACGGCGGAGAGGATGACGGTGAAGGATGGAGCACGGTCCCGACCTCCTCGGCAACTACGTCGGCTCCAACAACGACTCGGAAAGCTCGCAACTCCAAAGGTCCCAAAACTCTGAAAGCTTCCGAACTTCGCGCCCTCGCTTTTGCCGAATTGACCGCATCACCCATCTCGAACCTCATCTCGACCCAAGTCATTTCGGTCCTCGCAACTCTCACCCCACCGTCCGCTCCGAGTTCGCCATTGCAACCACTGCTCAAGTCGCTTCACTCGCACTTTGTCGCGCTTCCGTCCAAGAAACCTGCCAGTCTCGAGAATCTCAAGCGACGAGGGTGGAACGTACCACCGGTCGAGGGCGTGGACGGGAAATGGGGCAAAATCGACCTTGCCTGGGCTCCACCGAGGGCCGAGGACGTGCTCATCGTGGGGAGCTGGGCGTGGGGTGGAGCATCCAACGTCGATGGGGAGTATGTCGTCGAGATGGCTGTGGGGATGCCCGAGGTGAGGAATGAATCTACGTTTGATCTCAGTCGTCGTCCTCTTCGCCGAGCTGACAAAAGGGTGTGCCTCGCAGACTTCGTTGGAACCTCGCGACTATCTCTCGCCACGTTTCGTCATCAAGTCAAGCCACTACCTCGTCGTGCTTGCGAGCTCTCTTCCCGAGTCTCTTGGGCCGATCAGCTGTTCCTACGTTCCGTTGGGCGGTGCACAAGGCTACGCACTCGAACTCAGGTCCGCCCATGTCAAGGGGACGGAGAGGAGTGGCCTGTCGACTGTTCGTGGCGCAGTGCTGCGCATCCGAGTCGTTTGGCCCGGCGAGGCCATCGCACACTCGAAGCTCTCGTTGACCAGCAACGTCATTCGGCCAACCACCGCCGATGCACCCGAGTCATCGGGCCCGACGACCGTCTTCCCCGCCACACCCCTCCATACGACCGCTCTCCGCCTCTCCTCCCTCTTCGTGTTGACCGCCCATCTCAAACACCACCACGCACTGGCCAGCTCTCACTCGTCGTACCCCTCCGCGGTTCGGCTATTGCAGGCATGGGCGACAAAAAGATACTACGGCTCTTCGCTCGGTTTCACCTCCGAGTTCTGGGCATGGTGTGTCGCTCGAACGCTCGGGTGGGGAAGCACAGGACGAGCGACCGACCCTTCGACCCTGTCGACGGGCGGTGATGCCTGGGCGATGTGGCGCAAGGTCATGGAATGGCTCGCCGGTATCAATTGGGTTGATGGGGTTTGGTTCAGGGCCGAAGGCGAGTCCTCGTACGACAAGGAGCAATGGAGGACCGCGTTCAAAGGGAGGGCGTTGTTCGTCGACCCGACGGGGACGGTCAACCTCGCTGCTGGGATCGAGTTGTCGATGTTGGAGATGGTGAGTCTCTCGCGCAGAAGCTGTTATGTATACCATGGAATTGTTGACCAATTCAATGGTTCAGCTCAAGCAAGACGCCAAAACGACAATATCACTCCTGCTTGCCCCCGGCGAGGACGAGAAAAAGTTCGAGACGGCCTTCGTTAGACCGATCCGGCCCGTGGCGCGCTTCGACAACTTAGCGCGCATCGTCGTACCAACGTCAAGGCTGACCAAGCCCGCCGACGCGGATGCCCTCAATCATGTAGATGGTTTATCGTACCTGGTCGCGTCAATCTCGGCCACGCTTACCCGAGCGCTTGGGAGCAGGGCCAAGGGGTTCCAATTGACGAGGACACCACCGAGGGCGGTACCTGTCAAGGGATCGACTAGCACACCCAAGACCGTTTGGCTCGACCTCGGTATCCTCCTCGATGCTACCGAGTCGGGTCGACTCGTTGACCAAGGGCCGTCGGCAGAGGATGAAGCGGGCTGTGCCGAATTCGCAGCCTTTTGGGGTCCCAAAGCCGAACTACGCCGCTTCAAGGACGGCGCGATCGTCGAATCCGTCGTCTGGGATGAGCCGAGCAAGCAAGGACTTGGCTTTCAACGCAACAAGGTCGTCGGTCGCATCATCCAGTACATTGTTCGACATCGCCATGGCCTCGAAGCCAAGGTCTTTGCTGGGCCGATGGACCATTTGTTGGTCGAGCCCGAGGCATTGCGTAGAGCCCTCTACCTCGAAGACGCTGTTGCGACAGGGAAAGGATTTTCCAGCTTAATTGGCGCTTTCGATGACTTGTCCAAAGAGCTCAAAGAGTTGCCCGAACTGCCACTCGGGATTGCATCGGTGCAGCCGTCCTCGCCGGGTTTACGCTACTCGTCGGTCTTTGTCCCTTCCTCACGACGACTCAAGGACATCGAGCAAACACCAGCCTCGACGCGCTACATCGAACTTCACGATATCCACCTGACTCTCGAGAGCTCAGGCCGATGGCCCGATGACCTCGAAGGGATCCAAAAGATCAAAGCTGCGTTCTTGACCAAGATCGGCGCACAACTCGAGCAGACGCGTGCGGTGCTCACAACGGACGTCGTGTTCGATACCGATGCTCGACCCATGGACGACAACGTATCGCTCGAGATCCTCACTGCCGCAGGACATGCGTTTCGAGCTCGGATACACTACGATCGATCGTTGCTGCTCTTGAAGGAACGTCAGGCCAAGATGGGTGATTTGTCCGTCAAGGAACCTTTGCTCCTCGCTTACGAGGAGCGCTTTGTTCATTTGCCGCGACACCACGCCGCGATCTCGACGCTGCAGCATCATTTCCCTTCCTACTCACCGACGGTCCGTCTCGTCAAGCGATGGTGTTCCGCTCACCTCTTGTCCCACTACATCGCACCCGAGCTACTCGAGGTGCTTTCCGCAAGCGTCTTCATCGACGCTGCCTCTCCCTTTGAAGCCCCTCAAAGCTCGTCCGCAGGTTTCGCTAGGGTCATGACGCTCCTTTCGGAATGGAAATGGAAGGACGAACCCCTCTGTGTCCCTCTGTACACATTCCAACTGGCGACGACGTCGCATCGAAGACCGTACTTCCCTCCAGCCAAAGCGGTCGAGGTCAAGGCGCTCTTCGAGGCGAACCGAGTCGTCGATCTAGGGAGGGACGAACATGCTTGGGTCGTTGCAACGGAGGAGGATTTGACGGGCAAGGTTTGGGGTCAGGGTTTGGGTAAAGTCGTCGCTGCGAGAATTAAAGGGTTGGCCAAGGCGGCGCTGCATACGATGCATGAGGGTTTGCTGAACGATTCGCTTGTCGTCGAAGTCAGTGTGACACGCACGCATGGATGCGAGCTCAGGGATCGAATGCTGACCCATCAAGAATCCTGGTAACACCTGCAGACGCTTTTCCTCCCGCCCTTGCAAGACTACGACTTCTTGTTGCACGTCGACTCGTCAGTCAACCCGCGGCATTTCCAATCAATCGCACCCGAGGCAAAGGCGTTGTCGTGGTCAAAGTCGAGGGGTTCGATCATCGCGGGTTCGGTCATGAGCCACGTCGAGGATGAGGAAGAGGAAGACTCGACGATCCCACTTGGTTTTGACCCGGTTACTGAATTCGCTCGAGAACTTGAGGTGAGTCGCCCGTTGGGACGGGCACTGTTGGAAGGTTCTTATTCCTGACGGAGGCGATGTTCCTCTTGCCACCAGACGCATTTCCCCGGCATCTTCAAGCTCTTCTACTCCCCTTCCGAATCGGCAATCGGTGGCATCTGGAACCCAACTATGATCGCTCCGAAACCGTTCAAAGTCGGTCTCGGCGTTCCTTGCAAACCTCTCGTGGTCAAGGATGGAGTCGACAGTCCCAAGCCCAAGGTCGAGTTGGACAAGTCGAATCTGTTGAGGCAGATTGAACGCCTTGGGAGGGGATTGCTGACCAAGGTTGAGGTGGTGAAGGCGTGAAAGCAAGGGAAGAGTCTAGAGTGCGCATACAGGTATTTGTAACGACAAACGTTGGACAACGATCTTGGGCGTGCACACTGGCGTGCGCAGTCACCCCTTGTCGCGTGAGCCGTCGGTCCGAGCTCAGGCTGTCCTATCAGCGGGAAAATCCAGTCGGACCGCAAGGTGGCGTACTGCTGCTCGGACAATAGCGGAAATAGCATTCCAATGCTGGTGAAACTCTAGAAAATCATTGCCGTACCTATTCTCCGTGCATTCTTCACTCCAGGCTGGAACGGGCTCGATCTCCGTGGTCCCCCGGGGCAGAGGCGCGCCACAGCGGCATTCGCAAGCTGGGCCGACGGCGAGAGGTGCCCTTTCTTGCCCTCTGATCGCACCCACATCCTCCCCATCTTGCATTTCGCACGACCCATCATGCTGTCCGCTGCACGACTCACAACAATGCGCTCTGCGCGCTCTCCTTTGGCATCGGCTGTCCGAGTAAGCCCACCCCTGTCAACACCGTGGCAGGTACTGGATGGCAGTGGCGATCGCGGTCGGAGCCTCGTTCTTTTCCTGGCGTCAACTTTGTGTGTGCTGATTTCCACCGAGTTCCGTCGTTTTCTCAGTCACCGGCGATGATGCAGGCCCGCTTCAACTCGGGTGGCGTCAATGGCCCCGTCATCGGCATCGATCTCGGCACAACCAACTCGTGTAAGTAGTAGCAGCAGCCGCGGGGGGTCGTTTGGTCGTGTCCCGAGTCGGTGGGCGTCGTCATTGGCTCGCGCGGCGGCGGCGATGCGCTCCGAGCCGAGCGAAGCACTTGCGAAGTCAGCCCGTAGCCCAAAGCCTTCGCTGACGTTCCATGGCGATCCACACCCCGCATTCTCCGTCTCTCGTCCTTCTCGGCCTCCCCGCCGCATCCGCCAACCATTCCACCTCTACCTCCACCCTATCCCACTATCACAACACGACATTCACAATGTATTACAGGCGTCGCTCTGATGGAAGGAAAGACACCGCGAGTGTTGGAGAACGCCGAAGGTGGTCGAACAACACCCTCCGTCGTCGCCTTCACCAAGGACGGCGAGCGACTCGTCGGTCTGCCCGCCAAGCGACAGGCCGTGGTCAACTTTGAGGTCGGTCCATTCAACTACTCCTGAGCACCGCCAGTGATCTAGCGTACTTAGGTGTATGGTTTCTCCTCACAGAACACCTTCTTCGCGACCAAGCGTCTCATCGGCCGAAAGTTCACCGACGCCGAGGTGCAGAAGGATCTCGACAACGTCCCCTTCAAGATCATCAAGCACTCCAACGGGGACGCATGGCTCGAGGCCCGAGGGCAAAAGTATTCGCCCTCGCAGATCGGTGCCTTCGTCGTCGGCAAGATGAAGGAGACCGCCGAGGGTTACCTCGGGAAGTCGGTCAAGCACGCCGTCGTCACCGTCCCCGCCTACTTCAACGACTCGCAGCGACAGGCGACCAAGGACGCCGGTACGATCGCCGGTCTGGACGTGCTCCGTGTCATCAACGAGCCCACCGCCGCTGCGCTCGCCTACGGTCTCGACCGCAACGACTCGCGACAGATCGCCGTCTACGATCTTGGAGGAGGAACGTTCGATGTCTCGATTCTTGAGATGCAAAAGGGCGTCTTCGAGGTCAAGTCGACGAACGGTAACACCCATCTCGGTGGTGAGGATTTCGACATCACGCTCGTCAACTACCTCGTCGAAGAGTTCAAGAAGGAGTCCGGCCTCGACCTCTCCAAGGACCGCATGGCGATCCAGCGTATCCGTGAGGCCGCCGAGAAGGCCAAGATCGAGCTGTCGTCGACGACCCAGACCGACGTCAATTTGCCCTACATCACCGCCGATGCTTCGGGACCCAAGCACATCAACCTCAAGCTCTCGCGATCCCAGTTCGAGCAGCTCGTCTCCCCCCTCATCGCCAAGACAGTCGACCCTTGCAAGAAGGCCATCTCGGACGCTGGCGTCAAGGTCTCGGAGATCAACGAGGTTATCCTCGTCGGTGGTATGTCGCGCATGCCCCGCGTTATCGACACTGTCAAGGCCGTCTTCGGCCGTGACCCCTCCAAGGGTGTCAACCCCGATGAGGCCGTCGCCGTTGGCGCCTCGATCCAGGGTGGTGTCCTTGCCGGTTCCGTCACCGACGTCCTCTTGCTTGATGTCACTCCCCTTTCGCTCGGTATCGAGACCCTCGGTGGTGTTTTCACCCGTTTGATCAACCGCAACACGACGATCCCGACCAAGAAGTCGCAGACCTTCTCAACCGCTGCCGATGGCCAGACCGCCGTCGAGATCAAAGTTTTCCAGGGAGAGCGTGAGCTCGTCCGCGACAACAAGATCCTCGGCAACTTCCAGCTCGTCGGCATCCCCCCCGCGCCCAAGGGTATCCCCCAGATCGAGGTCACTTTTGACATTGACGCCGACGGTATCGTCAACGTCTCGGCCAAGGACAAGGCGACGAACAAGGATCAGTCGATCACGATCGCCGCCTCTTCCGGTCTTTCGGACAAGGAGATCGAGTCCATGATCGAGCAAGCTGAGCAACACGCCGAGGCCGACAAGGCCCGCCGCGAGCTGATCGAGGCCGCCAACTCGGCCGACTCGGTCGCCGCCGAGACGGACAAGGCCTTGAAGGAGCACAAGGAGCAGGTCGATGCCGAGGAGGCCAAGAAGGTCGAGGCCTTGATCGCCGAGCTGCGCGAGCTTGCCATCAAGTCGCAAGGCGACGATGCCGTCACCCCTCAACAGCTCAAGGACAAGATTTCCGAGACCCAACAGGCCTCGTTGTCCTTGTTCCAGAAGGTGTACGAGCGCAAGCAACAGCAGGATGGCCAGGCCGCACCTTCGTCCGAGGAGCCCTCTAAGCCCGAGGAGCCCAAGAAGGAGTAAATTATGCGGACCCCGACGTTCTCTCACGACCCACCCAACCCCCTCCCATTTGATATGTCCCCTGTTTTGTTGCACTCGCATTATTCCTCCCACCCTTCTCTCTGAGCACCCCCATTCTCCTCCCTAAAACGTCCCGCAAGAGTCGACCTTTCCCTACGATCCGCATAGAATAGTTTCCCCATCCATCTCTCCCCACCCTCAACGCCTCCTATATAATCCCCTCTCAGCTTTTTCGCGCTTCCGTCTTTCCCAACTTTCCGCTGTGTTGATTTTCTGCGTGTATTTGTGCCGACTTAAAATGAAGACCAAAAAGGAAGTCTTCAACAGATCTTCGTAGGGAGAGGCGCTGAGAGGTCTTGCTGCAGCGCAGTCAAGCGCGTCGAATTTCCCACATACCGAGTAGGCTAACTATACAACATAGAACGAAACTGAATGGGGTACCACAACAGCAAATAGGCGGGGAAGGGGGAGCAAAGTCAAAACGTAAAATGAAAAGATCCGACAATGCTGTCAAATCGATGGGCCAAGTCAACAGGATCAATGAATGGGTCGGACGGCCTGTTTGCGACGTGCGAGTTCGGCAAAATAGGTGCGGAAGTAGTCGCGGTCCGAAGGTACGAGTCGATCCTCGATGACGACAGGACTGACGGGGCGACGTGACGGGGCGACGTGGGGGTTCAGGCGCGGGTGCAGGCGCAGTTGCCATTGGCGCTAGGGGTGGAGATAGTGATCGACTCTGTACTGGCGCCACAGAAGACGTCGGTGCAAGAGGTGATCTTGGTCCACGATTCCTTTCCAAGAAGGGCGAAATAATCGAACGCGCTCGAGAATGAGTCGTCGGCTCCGAATCGGTCTCGATGATCGAAAAGGGTGAGTAAAGTGGCGAGTAGGGATCCTCGTCTTGATCACCCGTCATCGAATGATCCTCTTCCACGATAGGATCCACGTTTGAAAACAAGATGTGGCCATCGTCGTCAAAGTCATCAAAGTCGCCATCGCTCGACTCGTCCCGCTTCAGCCGCGGCGGTACCGACGGGTTCAACGAACGATCGCGACGCCTCGGGTCCGTATCATCGGGTCCCGAGGGCCCGGATCCGGTTGAACTCGCCGAGAGTCGACGCTTGCGCTGTTTTTTCCCGATCTTGCTAAGATCTTGCCCCCACGGTAAATCGATCGACCATCGTCGCTTCCTGATCGTTCCGGGTGCCGCACTGAAGTGCGTTACGCGAGCGGGAGGCGAGTTCAGACGAGCTCGGTGTCGGAACTCCTCTTCAACGCGACAGCGTTTTCCGTCGTGATACCTCGTCTCCGTTGGTGACAGGTCTCGATCAGACTCCTTGCGACCTAAAGTTGCTCGCCCCTCTTGATGCTTTTGCTCCGACACTGCGACGAGCTCGCTTCGATCCTCCCACCTGGGTGAGGTTTGCTTGGCATGAAAAGACATATAAGGGCGCAATTCCTTGGGGCCGTGTGCGAAGTTACAGTGCGTCCCTTTCAGGCAGTCCATTTTCATCTCCCAGTGCTTGCAGATGACGGTCTTGTACAGCGCAGCTTCGTGGACTGAACGATCGCGGAAGGGTTGTTCGCGTGCAGTCGCCTCGGGCGGCGACACACTCCTCACGGGCGACCGTGTGGGCGGCGCGAACGCAGCTCGACGAGCCAACTCGGCGACTCGTTCCTCCTCTTCTGATGTACGTAGCCACCGCTCGCCCAGCTCGTGGGGGCCGTGGGCAAAGTGGCAGTAGCGGCCACGGTTGCATGGGGGATTTTGCTTCCATCTTCGGCACAGGTCTGTTTTTGTTCCCGGGGTTGGCACAGGATGTCGGCGGTGGCCTGCATCACTGGGTTCACGGTATTGACACGCGAAGGTGGTCCACCACGACGTGGAGGGCTGGTCGATCTTCTCCGCGCTGGCTGAGATAGGGGCGTGCGTCCAGGAGGCGGTGGTCCGTGCGAAGGCTGCGAAGTGCAAGTCCCAGGTTGCTGCTCCTCAACGAGAGGCTTGTATCGCAAGGACGTGAAAGATCGTGGTGGTACTTTCGCTAGAGGACGTCGTCGAGGTGGCGAAAGCGGCCTCATTCGAGGCAGTGGGAACGGCTCCAGGCGAGGATTCGACGACGTCAATGTCAAACTCGTGGGCGGGCGCCGTTCTTCCGGTGCGTAGAGTACCCGTTTGGGTGACGCGAGGGAGGTGGTGAAGGGGCAGTGCGAGCTTGGGGCAACGAAACATGACGTGAAGGGGGCGACGGCGCACGAGTGTCTCGAGGTGTCGCAAAGAGCGGTGAGCTGCTACTGCCGCTGCTGGCGCCTTGAAGCTTGGACCTCGGGTCGCCTGGTCGACCTCGCGTAGGCCAAATCGAGTTGCTAGTCACTACTTCGGATCGTGTCATCGCCGGCAAGAGGGCCGGTACTCGCTCTTTTAAGATTGGAGGAGAATGAGACACCGTTTGAGGTGGTTGATATGAAGAAAGTGAGGGTGCGCCGGGAGATGGTGGCCGCTCCAGAAGGTTCAGGGGTGCTCGCCGAGCAATTGGTTCGTGCGAGCGCGGTCGCGGGGTCGGGAAAGTGCTGGTAGTGGGGCTGATAGGCGCCGAGATCGCTGCCGGCGCCCACGAGGTCGCGGGTCCAGGTTGAGGCCTCGGAGGCGATGAGCGAGCCTCAGCTTGGGATGGCCATGGTGGCAGTGTCTTCAAAGGGGAAGCGAGTTGAGACTTGGGTTGATGCATAGCTCCAGCTCGTGATGGCATGTTGACACGATCCGACGACAACACTCGAGGACCGTCTTCATTGGGTAGTTCGATCGCTCGTGCAACGGTGGGCGACAGCGACGGTTGTGATGCCTGTTCCACGGCCATGAGCTTCAGTGAGCACTCTTACTTAGAAGTTCGACGTCTAATTGGGCTAGACTGACCATTTCACCCTCTTCCCACTCGCCCTCTTCGGTCTCCTCGGCTTCAACGAGCACCATCCGTGACCTGCTGGGTGAGATGTTCATACCCGAGTCGTCGACATGGACCGTGCGGGCCGCCAGATCGGCTGGCTGGGCAGCTGGTGATGATGCAGAAGCTGCTTGGACTATAATGGGAGCCTCCGACGAGGTGACGAGCACCGCAAGAATCCCCTTGAGACGGTCGTCAATGTCCCGGAGACGATCGCAATACCGACTTGCCGTCAGGACTTGGGAGGGCGTTGTCAAGTAAGTGGCGGGCCGAAGTCAAAGCCCAGGACAGTACGAATGGTCGTGTGACTGGCTCTCAGCGAGACCCCGTGAATTGGTCTCGGATCATCAGGCGAATAATAACAAGATGGATTAGGTTCAGAAAGTTTTATCGAGTAGATAATTGATGGCAGCGGTGCCATGAGTAATTGTTGTTAGATTTCAGGCACCTCCCGACGCCCTTCGGCGAACCTTGGCGATTCGACCGACCTCCGCTTTCCCCGTCGGACGCCGCGGGTCAACGTTCAACCTTACTCGCATCAAATCCAGTCCACCCCCAGCTACGCTCACTAGAACCATGGCAGGCATCGCACTCGCTCACACCTTACTGGACACGACGTTAAACTCGATCATCCCTTTGACTCGAGCTGGCGTCGATTCGGGCGCCAAGGTCTTTGGGGCTGCGATCCTGCGCAAGGACACGTTGGTACCTTGCATGGTTGCGACGAATACCGAAACCGTCTCACCTCTGATGGTCAGTCCATACGCTTCATGCACCTCTCTGCGTCGTTTGCATGTGTGGAACCTATGTACAAACGAGCCCCGAGGCCGAGAGTGAGCTTCTTCGACGCAGCTCGAACTGATAACGGATTCCGCTTGCTCCTTGGCATTCATCCGATGATTTCTCTCACCGTTGAAACCGGTTCCGAAGCACGGCGAGATCACCTGCAGTGAGCCATATTCAAGATTTATGTGTCCTCAGCTTGAATCGACTGACGTATTCGAATCTGCCGGGTGCCAGTCCAAAACTTCTACACCCAGATCTCGGCCGAATCACGACCGAACGCCAAGGACACCATTTTTTTCGCGACCCATGAGCCTTGCTCTTTATGTACGCCGTGATTCAAAGCATTGTCCTCTTGTTCATTGTTTCGGGATATGCTGACTTGATCAAACTTGTCTTGCTTCGCGTCTTCCATTCCTAGGCTTATCGTGAGGAGGCTTCTCCTGAAAGCTTTCATTTCGGGCATATCATTGACTTCATTTGACCGTTTCCTGCAGCGGTATCACCTGGGGCGGCTGGGACAACTTCACCTACCTTTTCAGCTACGAAGAAACGCGCGACACATTTTCGATCCCTCATGACATCGACATCCGTGCGTGCCCTTCCTTGTCTGAAAGCCCCTTAGATCTCCAACTAACCGACTGGTATCGACTTTCTATTCTTCCACCTCCGCAGTCGAACAAGTCTTCAAAGTACCCTCCCTATCATCTTCCGAAACCCCTACCGAACTCGCCAACCGACCGTTGTATAACAAGGTCAACAAATTCTTCACCTCGCAATCCATCAACGATCTTGTTCAAGCGTTACCCGAGGGGTCGGAGGAACGAGCGATCCTTGAAGCCAAGGTCAAGTCCGTCAAGAAGGCTTACAATGATTTGTCAAGGACCTATCAGGAAGGGAAGGGCGATAAAGGGATACCGCTCGCCTGAGGTCGATCAGGCATCTCGTTGAGAATTTGATTTTGAGAGGTCCATCCGGGGAATAGATATTTCGATTGTGATCCTGCACCGAAGGATACGATACTGAACGAACTGAATATGCATAATAAAGATACTTTAACCTAAAACTGAAGAGAGACATCTACTCGACGACCTCGGGCTCAGGGAACACCATATTGAACTCTGTCAACTCGACGCCCAAACCACCCCACCTAGGCTCGAGCTCGGGGAACCCAATTCCATCTCCATACCCCTTCCTTCCCTCCGAAACGGGGGAGATGGTACACGCTTTACTCCATCCCGTAGACGTAGGGGTGACGGCGAATTTAGCGCTGGATCCGACGAGGATTGAGGCACATTCCGAGGTGAGTTTGGAAGAGTCGACTTGGGTGGATAAGGCCGGCTGGACGAGGGTCGGTCGGTAGCCTCTTAACATGAAGCGTATGAACGAAGTGGAAGCGAGCTTGGTTGAGACGGGGAATGCGAAAGGGGTCCAACGGCTACGAGTGAGGATCGCGGAGAAGAAAGAGTCTTGGGCTCCTGGCGATGAGACCGTCATTAACGTCGATCCGGGTCGGTCTTGGATGGGAGTGAAGGAGAAGTCGCCCTGTTGCTCTGTGTAAGAGGAAAGATACATCTTTGAATTCAAAAATTCCGGGACACGAGAGTAGCCAAGGTGGGGCAGGCCAGCTCCGCTGAGGAACGTACTCGGGATTCCCCAATTCTGCCGACCATTATAAACGCTCTCCTTGGTCGAGACGTAGATACGAGTGATGGCGAGGTCGAACGAAGTTGTTCCATCTTTATGTTCGTTCTTGAAATTGCCAGGGATGATCATGAGTTCGTCGTAGGGACCTGTGGATTGCGCGAGACAAGGGCGAAAGGCGCCAGCGTTAACGGTCCGTCCGACGACCGGGGGCGGAGGAGCCCCACCGGACCCGGGAAACGGCAGGTGCCTGAGGGCGGCGGCGGCGGTGCGGCCTGCAGTACCTCCAGCCCAAGACTCAAATGTCATAGAAAAGACTGACCAACATCCGAAGTAGTATACCGCACCGCCAAGATGGCCCCGACACCACCATGAAAGTTGGACGACTGATCAAAGGGCGTTCCCTGTTCGAACGGGTCGTAACTTCCCGATGGAAGTGGGACCGCTCGGGCTGGTGAGAACGGTTGCGGTTCAATAACAAAGATGTAGCCTGATCCGGTGAGATCCCATGGTGGGGGTGCTCTGGCAGGGAGGGCGGACGTTTGCGTTGTCATACTTGTTACTGCTGGGATGGGCTGAGGCAGCTGGCAGCCTGGGGGATGGCGAGAGGGAAGTCAGGAGGGGGCCCGTGGGGATTTGTGGTCTGCGGGAGCACGAGCAACTTTGGTGCACGCCGAGATGCCGACGGCGGAGCGGTGTTCCGAGTCCCGAGGACGACCGCGGAGGACCGTGCGAGCGAAGCAGGCAGGGATGACTTCGCACGAGGCGGGCTACCCCGAGTGCATCCGTATCAAACAACGCCTTCGCGGGTTCAGCCTCATCACCTCAACCTCATTTCTCGCCACTCTCAACCTTGTTCTAACATCAACCATGGCTCGCGGATTACAAAAGGTCGAATCGCAAAAGAAGGCGCAGGAGGCCGCCGCCAAGAAGGCGGGAGGGAAATCCAACCTCAAGGAAAGGTCCGCCGCGTTCAAGGTCCGTCCCTACACTATTTTCGCATGTCTTTTTTCAGAGTCGGAAGCTGATTTGTTTGGTGCTTCTTCAAACAGATCTCTTGCCCCAAGGTAAGGTGGAACCAGGCCGTTACTGATGCGTAGGTTGGCTCCGCAGGCGATGACTGATCACGTGGGGTACTCTCTGCTTCGACACGGAATACGCCGAACCTGCCGGGGAATGGCAGTGCATGATCGGCTTGGTCGACTACAAGGTGAGAACAGACTCTAGTCGCTATATCTCTTCCATCTTGGAAGGTTGCTTACACGCGTTCGCGATCGACTACACAGACGTTCAAGCAACACTTCGAGGCCAAAGTACGTGCACACCAAGGCCCGAGTGATTTCCTTCACGCTCAATCGACGACTGACTCGATGGATCTATTGCTCTCTGCTCTCACAGCACCCCAAGGACCCGTTACCCGCAGAGGAGACCGTACTCAAGGCTTAGAGGGGCCTGGTTCGGACTTTATAGGGCTAGGCGATTATCACTCGGCAGGAGGACGCAAGTTGGGGCTGTAGAACGAGGACTGTAATATATATAGAAGGGAGCATTATCATGAACTTTGAGACCTATGTTCCGCGTGTGGCTGAGAGAGGACTGGATCATTTGTCGATCGTTAGAGGGAACTTACTCTGGCGCGACGAAAGCATTTCGTGTGCTACGCGGCAGTAGTCACGATTTGTGAAGGAAATTAAAAGGACGCGGTACTCGAGGGCAATATGAATCCTCTTCCCAAAAGAGCTTGGAAGTCATACGAGGTCGACAGATCCAAAGGCATCATTCGACAGATCCCGTGCGCCGACCAGCCCAGCAGGCCAACACTGATGAAGGGACAGCAAAACGGTATGCAATACAAAAGGGGCCGAACCCCGCAAAGAAAGAACGACCGAGAAGATGACAAGACGCATCTAGTACCCGCCCATTGCACTGACACCTGCTTTACTCCTAATCAACGCCTTGTCCCCGGGCGAGATCCAATCCCTCGACCCGGACAACCAACTCTCCCACACGCTCTGCGCCTTGGACTCGTCGCCCTCGAAGTGTCGTTTCAGCAACTCGAACGCCTCGGTCCACAAGCCAGGATTCGAGACGCCGGCGATGAACTCGTCTGATCCGGCTGAACGAGCCGACGCGGGTTGGTGCGAATCGAGCGACAAGGGGGAGGAGAGGAGGTCGGTCGTGATGCTCAGGGAAGGGACGGAACGGTGCGAGCCTGCGCTCGAGCCTCGTCTTGATGGGGTGTAGGGTTCGGGTGGCTCGGACAGGGTGAGGGAGGGGACGCGAGAATGTCGACCCGATGCGGTTCCTCCATGGGCCGGGGTCAAAGGTGGGGAGAGTGCGCTCGAGGTCGAAGCCAGCGTCGTTGATGCTCCGGTCGAGGGCGCTGATGCTTCAGTGGGCTCAGGATCGGCGACCTGGGCTTGTGCAGCAGCTTTGGTGATCATGAGGTTGACGACTGAACCGTTCTCGACTGAAAACTCGCGCAGGAGCTTGGTGTCGCCCATCGACTTGCCCTTGAGGATCCACCGCTGTTGCTCGGGAGCGGGCGCGGTCGGGTTCTGTTGTACGAGCAGCATCTTGCACGTCTGGATCGTCGATGTCGGTGAGGCCTTGAGCGAGAAGGACAGGGCTGGCTTGAGGGATTTGACGGTCAACTCGATCTCGTCGTTCGTAGGAGCCGAGTCGTCTTCGATCGACGGGGTGGGGGGTTCGACGACGGGCACCTGTAGATTGCCGTTGACGTCGGAAGGGGAAGGGGGACGAGGAAGCGGTCAGTCATCAGACCAAATAGATAGTCGTTATCCGTGTTTCGGTCAAGTGCGGCTGGCGAGTACAAAGTGGGGACAGTACGCGTGTTCGTAACTAGTGGGCGCCGTGCCCGCACCGTGCTCGAGCGAGAGCCGGTGGTGCACAGGCCGGGTGGGGGGCAGCGGGGTCTCGCACTGGACAGTCCACCCACGATAAGGGAACAGCCACGCGCCCCAGACGGACTCGGAGAGGACGAAGACACGTCTGGAACAGGATGTAGGCGCTTACATTGACGAGCGTCGGCTTCCTTGGTCGGTCCTTGACCGCTGGCACGTAACTGGACGGCAGCTTGATCTTGTTCTGCGCGATCGAGTCGGCGTGGTGCTTGAAGAAGTCCAACTCGCTCGCCAGGCGCGCATCCGAGAGCAAAGGTTCCGACATGGTTCTTTGTGCTTGAGTGTTTTTCCTTGTGGTGAGTGGTGGCGGTGGCGCGATGAGGGAAGTCGAGTTAGTGTCCGAGGGCTTGGGTGAAGCGAGAATAAGAACGAGCGGTGCCACGCAGGCCCCGTAAGTGGGCAACACGCGGCGCGCCCCATTGCTGCCAATGCCCGCGGGGAAGCCATCGAACATCGCCCACGTCATCGATTTTACAAGTGACCAGCTCGGAGCTGTAGGAGATCGTACCTTGTGCAGTTGACATTTTCATCAAGCAGAATTAGGATCTGACATTTTCATCGCTTTCTCTCTCCTGCTTAGCGATTTCTTCTCCTGGAGTGGGCCCCGGGCCCGGGCCGATGGGGTTTTTTCAAACACCTCTGGCACCGAATGATGTAGACGATGATAAAGCAAAGTCGAGGATTTTATCGAGTATCCTATTCCTGAGTCTACTCAATAACAGATTGAAAGTTTGATTGAAGTACTCGAAATCAGCTTCGGGTTGTTCAGAGGGCCCGTGCGAGGGAGGTACCGGGCCCCTCTCCCGCGTGGGAAAGATGGAGGAAGATGTCGAACGGGCCTCTCATTCGTGCCGGTGACGCGTGCTTCGAGGTCCCGCGTCTCCTCATCCTCTTTTCCCTCTTCGGTTCAGCTCACACCTTCACCGATCACATCATCAAAGAACATCAGCGCGCCGTGCTCCGTGACTTCGGCCTTCGGGTGAAGAGCACCGATCAGTCATGGAGAGGGGACATACCTCCTTTCTTGGGCCACCCAGGTAGCACGCAAAAGGTGGCGCGCTTGCTCTCCTCTCTTGGCCTCCATCACACCACTACCTCTCATACGGCTTGCCTATCGCCCACGTACTCAGACTTGACCACCTTGATCATCCCCGGTTCAATCAGCTCCCTCTCGTCATGAGCGATTGCACCACTGATGCCGGGGACACCCTCGCAGCGAACTATGGGGCTCCACAGCTCCCTCGCGAGGTCGTCGACCTCATTGCATCCTACATCAGAGGGTTCATCGAGCCCGAACACATTCGCAAGGCATAACCCCAGTCTTCGTCGCGGTGCATTCGTCTGACGTGCGTGGCGTGACTCGTTCCAACGCCAGCTGTGCGACGTCGAGCGCCTCGAGAACGAGCCCCCGACCCGCCTCTTCCACGAGTCATGCATAGCCGCACCGTATCTCTGAGAGACCTTTGTCTCTTACCTTCAGATCATCAACAGAGTCGAGATGACGAAGAGAGACAAGTTCCTCAAGACAGTCGCAGATTTTCCCTGGGAAGCGGACCGTTAGTCTGCAAGAGTTGTCTGAACGTCATCGAGATCCTGAGGGGTCTCCAGGCCCTTCGAGGTTTTGCCTGGTTATCTTCCTTGGAACGAGGAAGTCGTCGAAAAGCTAACAGGTAGGTCGATGGAGGTCCACCCTTTCACAAGCGCTGTGATGTTCCCAGCAGAGCTTGCGCCGGTGGGATTAAATTTGGCGGCGCAGATCTGAAAGAGCTCTACTTTGATGGACCTGGGTACTGTGCTGGGTACGCGAATTGGACCGGGTGGCTCAAGAAACGACGTCCGCTTCACTACAAAAGACTTGATTTACTCAAGATCGAAGGGGTTGGAGTCAAGGGACTCTAAGTTTATACTGACCCCCAACCTCGCCACTCCTAAGCCTACCGAACTTCGGATCATTCAAGGCTGACGCTATGCTCAGCTTTGACCCGCCTATCATCCTCGGCTCCTCCTCGAGCCGAATGGTCCCCATCTCAGGCGCTTGGACCAGTGTTTCATTCGTCGGTTAGGCCTCATACTATCGTGCCATCTTTGCCTGTTGTCCCTTCTTTCTTTTCTAATCACCGAAAGGTTTACCTGTTTGAGATTTTGCGTAATGAGCACTTGCTTCGCCACAGTCTAGCCGGGCGAATGAACTTTGGAGGTGAGACATGCGCCAGTATCGATACGGGTGTTGCTTCGTCGTCTTTGACAAGCTTGCTTTGGCCACAAGCCCTCTTAAATTTCTCAGTGTAGGAGGCGTCGAATGTGTTTTTGTTCATCACTCGTTGATAGCAAACATGTCAATTGCTTCCACACTCCCCACCACTAACCCAACATCCCCGCCCTCCCCTCTATAAATCCCACATCTCCGTGCCCGTTCTATATCCCCCTTCTCCTCTAACATCCCTCGCCATCCCCTCCCCAACCTCCCAAGCTGCCTTGACAGCCCCATTAACTCCCACACTCGCGAGCCCCCCTCCGACCACCGCGACTTTAACTCGAGGTTCTTGACGAAGTCTTTGGCCCAATTGTCGGAAGGCGAGGAAGTGATAAGGGGGGATTTGGGGTATGCAGTTTTGGTGCGTGGTGGAGAATGCGTAGGAGGGGGGAGGGAAGGAAGTGAAGGGGAAGTGGAGGGAGAGGGTTTGGAGGGTTTGCGTGACGAGGTCGGAGTGCGTGGGGGAAGGGGGTGGGTGGTGGTCCAGCCAGTAGGAACCGCCAAGGAGGAGGGAGAGCTTTTCGAGACCTCCCGAACCTTCCGGTGTCGAGGGGTAGGACGCGTCGACATGGGGCATGACGTCTGAATCAAAGATGATCCCTAGCGCTTGATGAGGGTTTTCGCTTCTAGGGACCGTCCGAGGGATGAGGTAACCGAATCCTGGGGGAAGGAGACGAGGGGTGGTAGGGGAAGTGGGGAAAGCGAGGTTGATAACGGAGACTGTTGTCGCGGGGATGGGGGGAGGGGATATGGGGTCGGGGAGGAGCGACGGGAGAGTCGTGATGAGGTATGTTGGGTGCAAGGTCGTGGTTGGGGTTTTGATCTGTAGTCCAGAGATGCATCAGTAATTGAATATCTTTCCTTTTAATGTACTGGACATTTGCTCACGGTCCATTCCCCCTCCTTGGTCCGTCTGACCTGACTCTCTTCCCCCAATCGAAACTCGACGCCCTGCTGCCTCAACCACTTTTCCAGCGCAAACGTCAATTCCTCCAATCCGCCTTTGACACCCCAAACACTCGATCCCGACATTCTCTCGACCAAATCGCTGCCTTCCTCACCACTCTGCACTAAACGTTTTTTGATTTCCTCCATCATCACCGCTTCGCCTTCGACTCCTAGCCTATAAGCACTCTTGGGTTTCCAACCCCTTTTCCTCCACAGACCCCCAAACAACGCGGCAAGGATGACGCTCCCCCATTCCCTTTCCGCCTCCCACAACGCAGGGAAGATGGCTCGAACACTCAATCGTCTTGTATCACCCGCGTAGATGCCATGAATCATGGCGCTGATCATATTGGACGCCAAGATGGGGCCAAAGCGACGTGAGAAGAAGGCGTCGACGCTTTCGTCCCCTCCGTCGGGTCTTGAATGGAGTGGGGATCGAGGTCGGAATGGTTCGAGAAGGATTGAGGGAGTCACTCGACGCATGAGGTTCGAATGGAGAGAGAAGAGGGATCTGAAAGCGGACCAGAGGGAGGAAGGGAGGAGGAAGAGGGAACGGTCAATGAAGAGGTAGCGGTTTTTTGCGGAGGGGGCCGATTTGGAGACGGTGAGGATTTTCGGGGTGAGACCGATCGTGTGGGCCTGTGAGGAGCGTTCAAGGGGCTCGTTTTCAGTTTTGGGGGGAAACGAAGAGAAATGGGTCAAATGGGTTATCCCTTGCTAGCTCACCATCTCGATCGTCAGCCAACCCATCAACCCCACAGGACGAATGCTTCTCGGACCCGTCTCAAACACCAATTGTTCGCCCTGCTTGGCATCCTTGAGAGGCACCTTGACCGCTCGACACCAGCCCCCGACTCGTTCTTGTTTTTCATAGACGACGATGCGTGTCGATTCGCGTAGGTGGGGAGGCAAGGCGCGGAGAAAGTAGAAGGCCGAGGAAAGGCCCGAGAGACCGCCGCCGAGGATCGCGACGGTTTGCTGGGGTGGTTGGGCATCGGGGCGTGGGGCGTGGACTGAGGAGGAGAGGTACTTGAGGTGAGGTGATGGTCGAGGTGTTGGGCGACATGGAGGGGTGGCTCGACGGGGAGGACGGAGTGGGGCCGCACCCGTCGATCGTCGTGATTGAGGATGAGGCTGGTAGCTGAGCGACCTCATTGTTGCCAACGCGATCAGTGAGGCTGCGGGTCTGGGCCACGGTGTCAGCCGAGTCATGACCCGTCGTGACATGGCGATCAAGTCCAACCCCTGGACGAGGGATGACGGATGCACGGAGGGAGTGCAAGCGCGCTTTCAACTCTGGTCGACGATCGTCGATGCCTTTCCTTTTGCCCCACTTTACTCGTGGAGTTCCACCATGCCTTTCCACGCGTTCCGGCCGATACGGAAGCAATTCGAGCTTCCTACACGACCACTCCCGAAACGACGACGGCTCAGCTTGGATAGTAACACCCCTGCGCCTCGTGCACCGTACCGTATCCTGCTCTTTGGAGCAGACGAGTTCAGCTGTGCGACGCTCACGGCGATCCATGACGCTAGAGAAGGCGAGCCAGAGCTCAGATTGAGGGAGGGGGGTGCACCGTCTACTTCCAGCGGCTGACCTCGTTACCTGGGCACAGGGTTGGTCGAGGAGCTCGTCGTGGTCACTCCACCGGATGCCAGGACGGGTAGAGGGCTCAAGACCATACACAGGCGTACGTCCATCTGCTATAGTCTAGCATTATATTCATCTGTATAACCCAAGGCAATCAGAAGACTGACCCTTCCCCTTCCCCGCGGCTGTGCTCCGTCCTCCCCACTCTACCTCCGCGACATCCATGCTCCGCACGTGGCAGCCCCACTTCGAGAGATGGCCGAGTCGTTGAACCTCACCTCGATCGCACTCCCTCCAACCACACTACTCAGAGGATGGAAAGTGAGTGGTCATCCAATCCATTCTTGATGGCTGTGATCCAGTCCCCTCACGTTGTTGTCCCACTCACACTCCACCCCACCCCGTGGCCCACCCTCTCAGCCCCCCACCTCCTTCCTCACCCCCACATCCCCATCCCCATCCAACACCCCCTCGCTCCTCAACCCTTCCCGAACCCTCCTGCTCACCGCCTCCTTTGGCCACCTCATACCCTCCCCCCTCTTATCCCTATTCCCACCCCTAAACACCCTCAACGTCCATCCTTCCCTTCTCCCCCACTATCGAGGAGCGGCTCCTATCCAATGGGCGATTGCTAAGGGGGAACAGAGCACGGGCGTGACCGTGCAAGAGTTGAGTAGGGGCAAGTTCGATCAAGGGAGGGTCTTGGGTCAGAGGGATGTGGTGAGTTGTTGTTGTTTTTTATTCGAGAGGGGGAGCATGATCGGAATACGACTCGGCGGGCTGATGCTGGTCTGGGGCGTTGGGACCGGGTCCTTAAAGAGCATACCCACCCGGGCCGATTTCAAGGCGCTCGAACCGATCTTGGCTAGGGACGGAGCCGACTTGCTCGTCGAGGTGTTGAGCGATCTCGAGAAAGCTCAGGTCGGTCATCGAACCTGTATCTCTATCCAAAGATGTCAACAGAAACTGACTTTGCCCTGTTTGAATCGGGGAAAGGCCCATGCCGTCGTCCAAGCAGGGGTCGTCTCCCATGCGCCAAAGATCGTCAGGGACCATGCGAGGATCGTATGGGATAAGATGGAGGGAGAAGAGTTGAAGAGGTTGCAGAGGGGGATTGGACACCAGGTGAATATCTAGAACTAGAGTCGTGTGTGGGGGGGGGGCCTAGTGCTCGCTCGTGGAAGCTGATCAAACTTTTTCTTCCGGCGATACCTGCCCAGTTCCCACTGTGGACGACCCTCAGAACCACCCCCTCCAACCCAAGCGAACCCCCCGAATCCTCTAAAACTCTCAAAGTCCAAATACTCGACACCCCAACCCACTCCGAACCCATCTCCGCCTTTGACACGATCGCTGAACTGACCTCCCTCCCACCCGGATCGGCGGCGTTCGATCCGCGGACCAAGATGTTGCTCGTGAGATGTGCGGCAGGGGTCGTGGGTGTAGAGAAAGTCAAGGGTACTGGGGGAAAGTGGGTGGAGAGTGGGGAGTGGTGGAACGGGGTTGGGAGGAAGATGGGGACGGTAAGGATGGAATGATGATTCGGCGCGAGTTTTGGGAGGTGCCTGAGCGACGGGGTGTCGGTGTCAGTGCTGGTTGAGACTTGCACTCGAGAGAAATTAGGGGAGCCGGATTGTAGTGGGAAAGTTTGGGAACAATGTGAATAGTCCTTGCTCCCGAAATATCACGTCCGACGGTATTCCGGACGTTCCGGGCCGAACCAAGTTGAACCGAAAAGCCGAGGGAACATAAATCCCAAGGCGCGTCGACTGCCTCGCGTCGACGCGGGCAGTCGCACGTCCGTCCCTCTTGTCGACCTCGGGACGCTGCGAACGACGATGGCTACACCACCACCACCGCCACCACCGTTACCAAGGAGACCATCATCTTGTACTTTTCCACCCATCGAGGATCTCTCCTTGGACGAGCGAGGCGACCACCAACCGATCGCTTCGACGTCGACGTCGACATCGACTTCACCACCACCCCCACCAGCAGCTGCTTCGTCATCGAAGGCGACTTCACCTGAACTAGAGGGGAAGGTCGAGATCTTGAGGGGTCCAATCACCTATCGGAGATACACAGGGGAAGAAGTCAGGCCCCCACCAACAAGTTCCCATCTGAGCGGGTCGGGTTGGTTCGAACTGATGACCCCGTTCCTTCTGACCGCGTCATCAAGGACATCCCCATCATCATCGCGCTGGTCGAGACCGAGTTGTCCGAGCCGTACAATTGGTACACGTATCGGTACTTCTTGCAAGATTGGTCAGTCGAGCTTCCCGCGTTTTTCAGAGGTATTTGCGGGGTGGGGGGGGTTGTCCTGTGGCTGACTTTTCAACTTGGGAGGTGTTCCCCCCCTCCCCCCCCCCAGGCCCCATCTATGTTTCTTCGTACGCCACCCCACCCATCACAGCGTCAAATTGTGCCCAAACATCTCATTGACGAACCCTCTCATCACAGGCCTACATGGGCGATACCCCGATAGGCACGATCGTGTGCAAGCAGGACCTGCACAAGAAGGGCCTCGAGAGGGGTTACATCGCCATGCTCGCTGTGGAGAAGAGTTGTAGGGGGAAAGGGGTCGGTGAGTGGTTCTGGGTCGGAACAGAGGGGAGGGGATATCGGATGCTTGTTGAACTTATCACGTCGAGTATTTTCGAGTACAGCAACCCGATTGGTTCAGTTATCGATCACGGAGATGGTCGCGTACCAAGCGCAAGAAGTCGTGCTCGAAACCGAATTCGACAACGTCGCAGCTCTGACCTTTTACGACAAGCTCGGCTTTTTCCGTGACAAGAGGTTGTTTCGGTTTTATCTGAATGCCAAGGACGCTTTTCGGTTAAAGTTGCCTTTAGCGGGGAGGGAGACGGAGAGGGAGGAGATGGAGTATAGGGCGGGGTTGGCGAGGCTTGGGGTCGATGATGAGTTGACGGACAATTTAGAGGTTTGGAAGAGGTGGAAGGAGGGGGCATGGGTGGAGGAGGGGGAGGGGGACAAGGGGAAAGCGAAAGCAGAGACAAGTGAAAACGGGACAGAGAACGAGGAGGGGAGGATACAGGAACATAGTGATGCCCGTGAGCGGTCCGCAGCTGCGAATGCATGAAGCAGAATCTTGCTCGGAGGAGACTCGGTCGAGCGCTTGCGTTCGCAAAGAGAGCGAAAGGGTGTGTATGTTGCATCATCATGCTTCTTCTGTCAGTCTATTGTCTCTGCCGCCTCGAGATCGACAATCTCGGCGTCGATCTCGCGCTCTTCGTCGTGAATCTTTTGTGCGAGTTCTCGCCGGCTGTTCGTTGAGGCTCCAGTTCGAAGGTAGGGTCAACGGCGGAGTGAGTTGAACCGATTGCTCACGTGGACGTACGTACCGTTTCTCAAATTCGTCTAGAGAGGATTGGAACTCGCCCTCCCCCACTTTAATGATCATGTCCAACCTCCTCAGTTGATCGCGCTCAATCATCTGCCGCAGTAGACTCGAATCAGCTCTCGTCTCGTCCGTTGTTCAAGCCAATGAAAGGTACGTACCAACTTGAACCTCTCTTCTTCCATCGCTTCAATGCTCTCCACCACCTTCCTCAAATCCGCGCGTTGGAATAGATGTTCGAAACTCTGCGCGATCACGCGATGCTCCTCCTTGGTTTGCAACACACCTTCGAAGCCAATACGGAGGATCTCTTGTAGCTCGTCGGCGTTGGGAGGTCGGATCGATTCGGTGGCGCAGGCTGAATTTGAGGTTGAGGTTGGGTTGGAGGTGTCGGCGTCGATTGCAAGTGTCGAGAGCGGCATCGGAGTTTGGGTCAAGAAGGAGGTCAAGGCGACTTCGAGTTCGGAGAGGAGCGAGTGGCGTGAATGCAGGGAGGTGCGGTAGAGCTTGAGCGTGGCGAGAAGGTTTCGGGTGGCAAGTGCAGGTGTAGGCGGAGTGAGGGTGGCTGCCATATTTTGGGAGGTGGATGGGAGGGTGCGGAGGTGCGGAGGTGCGGAGGTGCGGAGGTGCGGAGGTGCGGAGGTGCGGAGGCAGAGAGTTCGAGATCGCTTGCGAAGCGCTTCCGTTCGCCCGCGGGATCGGCGCCCCACATTCGACGACGGCGTCCCGGTAAAGCCAACGGCGGGGCATCAGCTAAAGATTTTTTTCGCATGTCCTTGACTCGAGCCGAGAAATAAGCGTAAAACCACAAAAAATGCTCGATCACGAACATAATTCTATGAACCCACTGATGCGCACTTTATTGTTGCTGATGAACCGAATTGGTAACCGACCGCGGCGGGTTGTCCGGCTGAGTCGGCGAAGGAGTCTCGATCACTCGCTGGCCCATCCGTCTCGAACATCTTCCACACCCTTCCCCTCCGACCAGCCGCCGCGCCTTGATACGACACCCCACCCTCCCTCCCTTACGCTGGATTCCTACTCGCTCGACATCGATTCTTTCCGACCTCGACCACTCCCCTACACCCGCGGGTACGAGCTCCTTGGCATTCGCGCCCGATCGAACGCGCTGGACGAGCAACAGTAGCAGTCACAGTACCACCCCATATACGACGGGCGATACATCCACCACGAGCCTAGCAAAGTGGTGTAAACGCGCTTCGCAAATCGTCATGGAATCTTTGGCGACTACCGCAACACCAGGGGCTTGCTCGAGGCCGTTTCCTGATCTGGCACCGGGCAAGAGACCGGGTTTGAAGGATGTCGCGCACCTGATCAAGCAGGGTAAGGCAAAAAATGTTATTGTGATGGTGCGTAAAGGCGGCTCGTATCCTTCTTTTGGTGGGCTGGGAGGTGCTGACTATGAATCGGTCCTCCGCTCAACAGGCAGGGGCAGGGATCAGCACCGCCGCGGGGATGTCCGTCATCTCCAGCCTGTCTGCTCATGATTCTTGTCGGCAACCCAGCACTGACTCCTTCCCCTGTTCTCTCCACTCTCTCAGACCCGATTTCCGATCACCCGAAACGGGCCTCTACGCCAATCTGGAAAAGTACAACTTGCCCTAGTGGGTCCGAGAAAAACATGTTCAGAAAGGAAAGCCCCTCCGCTGCATGCCACTAATCCCCCCCTCTCTTCCAACCCCAGCCCCGAAGCCATCTTCGACATCGAATATTTCCTCGAGAAACCCCAAGCCTTCTACACCCTCGCCAAGGAACTCTACCCCGGCAACTTCCGCCCTACGACGACGCATCATTTCTTCCGCCTTTTGCAGGAGAAGGGTGTGCTCAAGGCGGTGTTTACGCAAAACATTGATACGCTTGAAAGGATTGCGGGGGTTGAGGATGATAAGTTGATTGAGGCGCATGGTACGTGGTTGGTAGGACGGGGAGGGGAGGGATGCTTGCTGACAAGGGTTCGGGTGTGCGCAGGCTCCTTCGAAACGGCGCAATGCCTCGCATGCAAGAAGGAGTACTCCAAGGAAGCGATCAAGCCCCAGATCGAAAACGGTGAGGTGGTGTATTGCTCGTTGGAGAGATGCGAGGGCGATAAAAAGGCTTTGGTGAGTTTGAATGATGTGGATCTCTCCTTGATGAGTGGGGGGCACTGATTTGGGCTTTCGTAGGTCAAGCCTAAAATTGTCTTCTTCGGCGAAGGGTTACCGAAGCGGTTCTTTGATCGTATCAGCGTCAGTCATCGCGCCCAAGCACGATCCCTCATGAACAGGCACTGACCCCGCCCCCCCTTTCGCCATCCACACCGACCCTCAGGATTTCAACACCTGCGACCTCCTCATCGTCCTCGGCACGTCCCTCTCCGTCCAGCCCTTCGCATCCCTCATAAATCGCGTTCCATCCCACACTCCCCGTCTTTTGATCAACCTCGAATCCGTAGGCGAGTTGAGCGCACACTCGAGTCGGTTCTTGGCCAGTCGAGGGGACGGGTTCGATTTTGAGGATGTGTTGGGGAGGAAGGGGGGGGTGAGGGATGTTAGGTTTTTGGGGGAGAGTGATGAGGGGGTGTTGGGATTAGTTAGGGAGTTGGGCTGGGAGGGGGAGTTGGAGGAGTTGAGGGAGGGGTGGGAGAGGAGGGAAGGTGGGGAAGGAATGGAGAAGGATGATGCGGACGTGGAGCCGACGGTGGAGGAGGTTAGAGCGACGCCGACAGAACCTGGGGAAGGGGTTCCGAAAGAGGATGTGGAGCAGTTGACGGACAGATTGGAGAGGGCTGAAGTGGGAGATGCAAAGGAGGAGGATGCCAAAGAGCTTACGTTGGTGGAGCGGGAGACGACTTGATAGAGCCGAGAAAGGGAGCCAAGTTCAAGAAGGAGCCTCTGCGCCTGGACCGGAGAAGGCCATTTTATAGGCACATATATGGGTTCGTGTGCGGTACAAGTTTTGGTGAAGACGTTTGGGGATGTTCAAACCGCATGTTGTAAAGTAATTGAGTTCCAACCGTCCCAAGGATGTGGGTCTTCGGCCTCTTCCGCTGGTACGATTGAAACATGATGAACGAGTCGCCCGACGACAGGAACGATGTGGGATGGGGGGGGGGGGGGGGGCGACGCGGTGCGAGATCCTCGACATACGCGACAAGTGATGAGAGCGCGGTCTGACGTATCGACGAAACCGATAAGGCTTGAAACAAAGGCTGTGAAGAGACGGTCCCGAGTCACAACTTGGTCTTCTTTGGGTTCGGTGACTCTTGCGCTCACAGGAAGGAGCCTCTCAGCCCAACAATCGAACTATGCAACCTCGTGTAGAGCAACTTGTGTTCGCTTTCGGACTCGTGATAATTGATTTGTCTGTGCAGGTGTATCGTGGCGATAGTTACACCACCCACGCCCACGACAATACACATGAGCCCCTTAAAGCTCGGATTTTCGGACTTGAAGACCGCCGGGTAGCCCGGATAGCTCTCCTTTCGACGGAGAAAACTGGTTCAACTTTGACATCGTTGGTAAAGCTGGGCTGCTGAAAAGCCACGGGTGTAGGCTGAAGACTCGGGATGGCGGCTCTGGTTGCACCGGTGTCCGAAAGCCAACGCGGGGTGATCTCGACGGTGCTCAACAAGTAACATCGCCTCGTTTCCCCACCGTTGACAAACCCCTTCAAGTATCGTACAACAAGCCCTCGTCCTGATCCCGTATCGCCCCACACCGCCTCTCATTCGTCTGGTTTCCTAATTCCCGCGAAATAATTCGCCGCCTCCGCCAAGCCACCCCATTCCCCCATCCCAAACAACCTCCAATCCCCTTTCAACGGATCATAAACGCAGCCTCTCCTCTCCATCGTCCCCCTTGGCCATCCGAGGTCGGATTCGAAGAAATGTTGGAGTTCGGAAGGTTTTATGTATTTCGAGTAAGTATGCGTTCCGGGGGTGACAAAGCGCAGAAGGTCTTCGGCTAGGGTGATGGTGAGGAGATGGGCTAGAGGGGTGCGGGAAATGGTCGAGAGGAGGAGATGACCGCCGGGCTGTCGGGAGAAATGGAGGTCGAGGAATGGGGCAGAGGGTGGAAAGCAGATTCGCGTCAGCGTTTGCAACCGTACTTTTTTTCCCGCGAGGGCGCATGTTCACTCGTACCTTTGTCAACTGAGCCAAACATTTCAAAAAACCTCTCGGATCTTCGACATGTTCGACGACTTCCATAGCGCACACGATATCAAACTGCTTCCCCTCTTGAACGAGATCCTCGGCGGCGCAATGACGATACTCCAATTTGGAGCGGTGCGTGAGGTTATCGTCCAAGGAGGCGTGCAGTATTGCTGTCTTGATGTTGATTTCACTCGCATCGATTGCTGTGGTGGTGGCTCCCAATCGAGCCAGGGACTGCGAAAAGAGCACCTTGAGTGAGCGTCTCCAGCTCGGCATCGCTGAACGGCTCTCTTTACCCCACTTGCCTCAGCAAAGATCCCCCCACCACACCCCACATCCAACACATCAAACCCTCGCAACCACGTCCCACCCACAACATCAATCTCCTGCACCCTCTGTACGCGATCGCGGAGGAAGCGGATCCGGCTGGGGTTCATGCGATGGAGGAGCTTGAATTCGCCTGTGGGGTCCCACCAGTGTTGGGCGAGGGAGGAGAAGTGCGCGATCTCGGAGGCGGAGATGGTGTTGGTCTTGGGTGTTGATGAGGGACTAGAAGTGGAATACGATGCCGCGCGGGAAGAGGTGGAGGAGGCCGAAGTGGATGACGTCGAGTGCTGCCGGGCACGAGTGCAGCTGTAGGACCTCCATAGTTGAGGTGATGAGGTAGCCACTCGGGGGCGTAGAGGAGTCTTGGCGAGTGTCGTCGAGCGCTGCATCGTGCAAGTGTTGTCCAGGGTGGGACAGGACCAAGAGGGCGAAGCATCGACCGCACGCGCTGACGCGCTACGATCGAGCCCGATTTCCTCCTGCGGCGACCGGCTCCCGCGGATTTCCTGCGCAAACTTCAGGCGATGGGTATCGAATTCTTCGTTCAACTCTCCGATTTCTACACTCCAAGTCCCTCCCTCCCCTTCCTCCTCCACCGCCTCCCAACCCCAGACTTCTTGGACGATTTCCTCTTTTCCAACATCTAGCAATGAGCAGCCGGTTCAGGACTACTAGGATCGATCGCGGCATGCAGCACCCTTCCAACCTTCTTGTACGACTCTGCTCCCTCAGACAGGGATCAGGCCGAGATCAGCTGGGGGTGAGCGACTTCCACCGGCAAAGGAGCACGTGTACTGACCATGTCCACTGAAGAACTCTTTCCAGTGCGTCAAGCCGCCCAATTGCGTCTCGGTCAGACCGCGAAGATCGTGAGTCAAATGCGTGTCGAAGCAGCCTGGACAGAGCGAGGAGGCGCAAGATCGGGAATTAGTAGGGAATATTATTGGCTCGTCGATAACGGGATCAGTTACCAGTGACGTAAGCTCGGGCGGCATCGATACCGGCGAAGAAATCGTACGATCCGCCGGGGGAGTACCTATGACAAGATCCGAGGCATGAGTGATAGGTCGATGAGTAGCTCAGCTAGAACTGGACTCGCGCCTTGCTCGAGGAAACATCATAAACTGCAAAGCCTCAATTCTCTCGCTACAATCAGCGTGAATGCCGCTACGCTATGTATCAGACAATCTGGAGACTTGCCATCACCATCGATCGCGATGTAGGTTGGGTACTTGGGGTCCTTGCCCGTGTGCTTCTTGAGTTCGGCTTCGGTAAAGAGCCGTTCCTTCGGGATCGCGGGGGCGCTCTTGGTGAAGGAGTGCACGGTGTCGAGGTACTATGGGACCATACGGAGCTCAACGTCAGCACCGCATACGAGGCGTGGGCTGAACCCGTGATAAGTCTGATGGGGCCTACATGGGAAGGCTTGATCCATTTCCCCTTGTAACCCCACGAGTAACTGGACGTGAGCGATTTGCTCAACAGGACGCTCAGCACCAGCGCGATGAGCGACCATTTCACCGTCTGACCAAAGACCGTCGCCGTGGCGGGCATTGGTGGTTGTTGGCGTTTGGAGGGAGATTTGGATATGGGGGTGGAGGAGGCGGCGGCGGCGCTCGGGGAGGAGGCTTCGCTCTGCGAGAGTGGTACATGAAAAGTCAGCATTGGGTCAAAAGGGTGGACAGGTCAATTGCGTGGTCGTATGGCATCAATCGTCGGCGTCCGAGTCCGAGGTGTGGCTTTGGCAGCGGACTGCTAACGCGCGGGGATGGCTCGACCGATGACGCAGGTGGGGATCCTCAGATCGGGTGGCAGCCGACCGACCGGCGACCCCGGCGATCACGGAGGAGAGCTGGGCCGTCGCTTACTTTGGCAGTGGTACCAGTAGCCATCGTGTTGCGCGTGTAATCAAGTGGTGGGGAGGAGACAAAGAGACGAACCCGAGAGCCAAAGTGATGCTCGAGCCGGGACGTCGAGGACTAGCTAAATTGCCGATCGACTCTGATCGACAACCGGGGCTCGAATCAACCGCGCGGTGAAATTGGTCGACTTGTGAACCAATGACAAGACAGGCTTTTCTCTCTTCTTCTGGTCTCGAAAACACGCAATCAAGGCTTCTCATACCTTATCTCGGTTCTCCAAGTGTACGTGACATAATGGGAAGGTATGAATAGAAAAAGCGAAGAAGAAGCGGAAGAACGTACACCGAATCAAAAGATTGAAAAAATTACTTGAAAGAAGAGCTTGGCTCAGGGCCGAAAAGTTTAACGTAAGAACTGAATCGAAGACGGGAAATGGAAACAAAATAGACGCCCCACACACAGAGTCGTAGAGAAGGATATATACAATAAACGTCGCCGTCTTTCTCGTCCTCGTTACCTAGGAGCGACATTCATCGTCAATGGAGCCAACGGAGTCGAAGGTGTCAAAACGGGCGGACCCGCTTTCGCATTCGCGCTCGTCTTGGGTCCCGATCTCGAGTTGGATACGAGAGAAGTCGTGGAGGAGTTGTTGAACCGACGGGAGAAAGTCGACCCGACTGTTCCGAGAGCGGATTTGCTACGCAAGCGTTGGCCGTGGCTTGGGGAAGGGGGCATCGAACGTGATTCGGCGTCCGAGAGCAGACCCGATCGACGACTCGAGTGCGAGTGGTGGCTGCAAGAGTGAAGGGCTGTGCTCAGTTTCCGTGAATCGGGCATTCAGTTGATGCGCGAGGTTACTCACTGATGGTGGGGGTGATGCGCGCTTGATCCACTTCGTCGACTCAGGCTACCGACTGTGAGTTCGAAGCACCAAAGCAGAACCTCATCAGCGTCGCAACAAAGCAAAGCGCGCATTCCATCTCCACAAGGCCCCACTCACCATCGTGTTTGCCATCACAGCACGCCCTAACATTCTCCAAACCTTCCCAGGTCTCATCCCCTTCCTCATCCCCAAGACCCGCAGGAATATCCCGCCGATCAATAAACTCGACGCTCTCGTCCCCCAAGAACGACAACGTCCGCGCACTACGAGGACTCCCAAACTCGTTATAGCGTTGATAATCGTTCGCGGGCGTTCCGGACCGCTTGTAGGTCGAGTTGAAGGTCGTCGACGAGAGCTTGTGACTTCGCCTCGTGCTTGACCCTCCCAAGCGGGAATGAGAGGTCGCTTTGGGAGTCAAGCGCGATTCGGAAGCCGATCCACCGAGGTTGTACATCCTCGCGTTCGGAGTCAAAGAGTGTTCGTTCTCGCTGCGTCGGAGGTGCGACATGGATCGTTGACCAGGGGGAGACACGTTCGATGCACCGCCCATGGCCGTGGTATCCCCTTCGACGGGGTCAGGTCGAGCGAGGAGGTAGCTGATCGCGGCGAACCACATGTCGTGACGCTCGCGAGTACTGGCAGTGATCTTCATTTCGCGGTTCGGCGTCTGTACGATGATGCTGCCTTGGTGGAGACCGGGTGGCAACGGGTTCGCGTCGAGGACTTGACGGACACCCTCGATGCAGACTGTGAACAGGCTCAGGAAGGCCCATCAGGAACAAGGTCTGACCATGAAAATTGCAGACAGGGCCAAACTCACCACTCTTTGCACTCGACTGATGCGTGTTGGCTCCTCCAGGATCCGAAGTGCTCCAATACAGCGTCTTGGTGTACGGGTGCACCCAGAAGAAGCGCTTGTGTCGCTTCTCCGAGATACCCTTCCCGATCGTTCGTCGAGTGTACTTGTACAAAAATTCGCCAATCATCGTTTGCGTAATGGCGTGGATCACGGCCGGGTCGGTCGAATCGTCGCCGTTGCGTAGGGGTTCGTCACTGCGCGATGGGTTGTGCGCGTCGTAAAGACCGCCTTCACTCGTCCTGGAAGAAGCCATCGACGGTCGTCGTGACATCTCGCTGTGCATGCTCATCTCAGAAATGGACCGTGCAGACGAAGAAAGAGGAGGAGCGCTGGGAAGAGGTGGTACGTGACCTGCTCCTTCGGCACGACTGATCGTACTGCTGCGCGACTTGTTGCTGATGCTTTTGCAGTCCATGACTTGGGTCAGAGATCGTCGCGGGCGCAAGTTTTGCAACGAGCTACCGCGCGAGGGCGTCGAACGCATTGTACCGGGGACGAGCAGCGTCGAGGACCTGCGCGCATAGTCCTCGTCAAAGGTGGGGCTTTGAGCACGGTGCAACAGGTCGGCGGGAGGAGACGAAGTGGGGCGAGGGGGAGCTCGAAGGGAAGAATGAGACGTGCTCGACAGGTTACTGTGACGAGACCCGGCGGCACCAGGACGACCTGGTGTACCAGCGGGGGTTTGCTTGCGTCGCACAGGGGTCGGAGGCGGGCCCATCCTCGATGCTGCTGCCTCGGGAACGAGCCGCATCGGCTTGAGACTGACGGGGGACAGGGGCGGTGCTGACCCAGCATCGGTTGTGTACTGCGAGAAGCCCGACATGGCCGAGTCGGGACGAGATGCATCATCGGTGTACGCCCCCTGCACGAAAGAGGACGCCCTTGCTGCGGCTTCACCGAGGTCGTCAGGGCTGTCGGCTCGACCAAAGGTGTTTATCGAATCTCGATCGCGTTTGCTCATGCCGTACATCGACGTGATCGGAGTCCTGGGTCGCGGCGTCTCGACGACGGGCGGCACATAAGCCTCGGTCTGCACGCCGACCTCGCGCACTGTGACCTTGGTGGGCATCTTGGCGGTGACATTGCTGAAAGTCTCGCGACTTGCCGCCCATTCACGACCATTCTTGGGGGCGAGTGGCGTCCTCAAGATCTCAATGTTGTCGTCGTAGTCGGAGTCCTCGGCGGACTTGACGGCATTGTAAGGGCCACCGGCATTGAAAGAAGCCGAAGTCGACGAGCGGATCGAGACAAAGTCGTTGACCGAGCCAGAACGCGAGTGCGTCGTCGACGCGAACGGAGAAGCAGCACCAATCGTCTCGCGCGCATCCTCGAACTCGCTGTCCGTCTCGGTCTCAGTCTCGGTTTCTTCCTCGGTCGCTTCGTTGGCGGTGCGGAATCCGTCAATGGTCGACTCGGTCGCGGATCGCTGGATCGAGGCGGGCGCCGAGGGAGCGCTGCCGCTTCGACTGAAGGCACTGAAGATCTTGCCAATGTTGAGGCCCGTCAAAGAAGCCTGCGAAGCGAGCGCCTTGTCTTCCATGTCTTGCGGTGACACAACAGACGAGGAAGCGACCGCGACCGCTGCTGCGGGAGTGGGGACCGGGTCCGTCTGGATTTGCATCTCGGACAAGACGACGCGATCAGTCGAGGTGCTGGCTTCGGTCATCGTGATAGGGTTCGTCGTCACCGCGGTCTCTCCCGTAGGTGCGACAGGCGCAGAGTCGGTTTGTCCGGCCATGTCGACCATGACAGTGGAGGGGGCGACCGGCGCAGAGACCTCGACGTATTCGACTACGGTCACAGGGGCGGGCTCGGGGAGTGGCTCGGTTTGCACGCCGATCTCGGTCGAGTCGGGGATAGGAGCGGGGAGGTAGACCGTAACCGTCATTGGCTCGGGTTCGACAGGTTCGGGCAAGGGGTCGGTCATCGTCGAGCAGTCGGTCCATACGATCTGAGGCTTCGCCGGCTTAACGGGTACGATGGCCGTCATCTCCGGCTCGGGTGGAAGAGCCCGCATCGAGTCGCGCGCAGCGCTGACGGTCGACGAGAGACTCATGAGACTGGCTCGGCGATGCGAATTATCGTTGCTGAGACCACCCAAGACATCGCCAAGGTTCGTCGTTTGCCGCAATGAGGAGCGACGAGATCGAATACTGGCGTCGTCATCCGACAGGGGGGTAGCTTCATCGAGGCTGCGATCACAGTTTTGGCGGATCGGCGAGTCCACCTCGGAGTACTCGTCCTCGACGCTCGGGAAATGGTGCTCGAAGAGCGAGGCGCGGTCGAAGCTCGCCATCGCTTCACCGCCGACGCTGTCATTTGCCTCACTCTCGTCGATCGAACTGTCACCCGCGTGCTGACGAAGGCGAGAAGGCACGCCGACGGCGACACCACCACGTCGTCGAGTGGCACCTCTGCCTCGAGCGCTGCCTCGGACACTGCCGCGCGCACTTCCCGGGGTCGCATTGCGTGCTGGTGTACTGTGGCGAGTGCTGTGGCCTTCACCCGCGTCGGTCTCCTCCTCCCAAGCAATACCACTGTCGGCGAGCTGTCGTCGCAACTCCATCTTGGCCGCCTTCTCGCGAGCCAACGAAGCCCGCAGCGTCGCGATCGTCCTCTGGGCATGCGCAAGACCAGTCTTGAGCGAGTCGTCGGGTGTCGAGAGGAAGCCTGCGCGTTGCACGGGAGAGCCCGCGACCGAATCGTCGCCGTATTCGGAGAAGAGGTCGACCGGTGATCCAGGAGGGAAGCCATCGCCGGTCTTGCGACGCGCACCGCCTCGGAAGACATCGCCTTCCTCGTCGTCGTACAGATCGTCTTGCCTCTCTTCGAAGCTGTCGTCGGCGCCAGGGGATCGATCGAGGTTGTGTCCGGATCCCGCTCGCTTGATACCACGAGCGCGGGTGGCCAATTCGGTCTTGAGCCCTTCGAGTGTGCCTTGGAGATCGCTTTTCTCGCGCTGCAAGCCCGCGGTCTGCTTGCGCATCGTCGCGAGGTCCATCTCGTGCTTTTGCTTGAACGCCTCGAGTTGTCGCGTCAGCTTCTCGGCCTCGGAACGTTGGGTATCGAGTGTGTCACGCGTCGTCGCGAGATCCTTGAGAGTCCGTTGGCGTTCGAGTTCGGCTTTTTGCAACGAACTTTGCGATTCCGTGAGGTTTGCGCGGAGGTCCTGGGTCACGAGTTCGAGGTTCCAGTTTTCTTCCTTGTACTTCTCTGTGAGGAGGCGAGAATCGACAAAGTCGCATCAGTGATCATCCCAAACATATCTATCAGTTTTTAATGTGACTCACCAACGCTTTCCTCGACCGTACGCCTCATTGACCTCTCGTTCTCCAACTCGGATTCTAACGCATCCCGTTCCCTCAGCCCATCGCGCATGTGCTCCTCCTTCTCCGAAAGCAAAGCCTGCAACCGTCTGACCTCGCCCAAAAGACTTTGCCCAATCTCAGTCGCGAGTTCAATGTCGTTGTTGCGGTGTTGGGCATTATTGCGCGCCCGACGGGACGAAGCGGCATCGGTGTGGCCGCTAGCTTCAGCAGTGGCCGCGCCTGCCATGGTGGTGGATTGAGACAGACTCGGGACGGGTGGGATTGCGGCAGCGTTGGTGTGGGCCGGTCTTCGCCCACGGTTGGGTGCCGAACCAGGGGGTGCGACCTTTTGTTGCATCGAGGTCGTCGTGCGCGGTGGAGACATGAAGACGTCCCGCTCTGCCTCGTCTTTGGCATCGGCGTTGGCCGTCGTGTCTAGGTCGTTCGAATCAATATCGGGGATCCCTCGTGCTGCAGCCATGCCGACCGTTTGATAGAGGGGTTGATTGCTTTCGTCCCATTGTCGTAATTCATTCTCGAGTGCCTCGAGTCGTTTCTTCGTCTCTGCCCCTACGGCCTTGTCCTCGCCGTCGCTCGAATCGTCACCGCCACTCGTCGTGACCCCTCCTCGAGCGCGCCTCGTCCCTCCCGTCGAAACATCAAGCGAGGAAGGTGATCGAACGAGCGACTGATGCAATTCAGCGATCTCCCTGACGCGAGCTTCGAGTTCGGTCTGTTGCGCCAAGAGGTTCGAGCCGAGTTGACCGGCGAGGTGGATCTCGTTCGCTTTGTCGCGTAGGAGCGTTTCGAGCTTGTTGAGCAGGGCCGTCGCGGCGATGGACGAGGTCGGGTTGGTGTTGGGCCCTGTGACTTGGGCCGTGATTGGACGCTCCATCTCGACTGTGCCGCTTAAAGTCTCTCAGCACTTGGGGATGTCCGGCGACAATCGAGGATAAACGTCGCTGATCGATGGAACACACGACGATGTTCGTTGGCGACGGTGGTCGTGTCTGTCGCAGTCGCAGTCGTTTCGGTAGGGTCGTGGAATCTCGGTCGTCAACAAGACCAGGAGCTTAGGGTCGTAAGTCGTAGGAGCTGAAAGTGACGTGACGAGTCTGCGGATAGAACGCGGACGTGGGGAAGAAAGCACGGAAGCGAGCGAGGTGGACAGGAGGCGAATAAGGGGATCGATCAGCGCGAGTTCGTTGCCGGGGCTGCTGCTGCTGCTGCTGGCTGCTTGGGTCAACACGCAGCGAGGCCGCGAGCGAGCGATCAAGCATGCAGGCGGTGTAATGCGCAGCTTAACTTTGGCCGACTGACCAGTAAGCTATGGTTGTTGACTGTGGTCTTGTGGCGTAAGATGGTCGTGATGCACACTTGTCGATCAATGCGTCGTGGATCGGTCTGGCTACATCGTCCGCACCCGCACAAGCGTACGTTAGCGACAAGCGCAGCCAGTCTGCCTGAGGACACGGCCAGCAACTCACAACGAACGACAGGTATACAAACCCGAATGAAGCTCCCAAATGTCGCAGTCCAGAACTAACGTAACACGACGTGAAGGAGACGACTGGGTGGGCTTCGTGGCAGAAAGACGCGGGAGAAAGGGAGAGAGGATCGAGCGCCAACGCCTGCTGAGGACTTGCGCATGTTGACTGAACGAGCACCGGCAGCTACCGGCGGCGGGTGACGTTGGCGGCTTCGGACGGAAAATCAGCGTCGCTTTTGGCGGCCGCCCGGTAGAATCTACCAAGTCATGGTAGATAACAAGGATTTTTATTTTTATTTCAGAATGATGTGATTCTGATCTGCCAGCAAATGTTTTACCACCTTGCCGATCGGCGTCAAGCTTAGGAGTCGGTAAATCTCAGCGACCCAAACTAGCCAAAGAATGCAGGGTGTTCTCCACGATCAATGATCCCCAAATGCTTGCTAGTATAACTGTGAGAGACATGTAGAAGCGCTGTCAGCTGTCAGCTGTTTCGGAGCAGGACACCAATTGGGACGGGTCTTGAGCTTTGACTCAGTCTTGCCGCCGTTTCGAGCTCGGACCACCCATGTTCAGGCGCTCTGGCGGCTACAAAAAAAAAGGCGGCGGCGCGCGCGTTGGCGAGGACAAATGGGCTCCGACGCGTCGGGTACTTTACCCCCACCGCCATCTCCATCTTCCTCCGCGCACCGCTCCCGACATGGCGGCTACAGTCGACGTCAAGCCTCGGATGAATGCGATGAACGACATCACATCCTCCGGTGCCGCTAACGGTGTTGGTCAGTAACGTCACGAGGGCCCGAAGCATTGGAGGGGTCGAGACGCGTCGCTGAAACATTCACCCACTTCATCATATCACTCACAGCGCTCGCGAACCTTTTCGATGACGAGCCCTCCAAACCCAAAATCCAGTCAGTGCCTTTGACTACATGAGCGGCGTGCGACACTCGACTGAATCTCGACACTTCGTGTGCAGTTCGTCGACCGCGACGCTCGAGACGATGAGCGACCTGTCGAACCCTTACGTCATGCTCACCTACTATCGACGCGTATTACCCTTCAAGCAAATGTTCCTATGGCTCAATCAAGCCCATGGTGCGTCTTACTCACTTATCAGAACGGATAGCAACTGAATAGATGCGCTGCCGCCGATCCCCGCGCAGTCCCGACGAAGCAATTCACCCATCGCGAATTTGCACTCACGCTGTCCAACGACGTCTACCTGCGTTACCAGTCGTACGCGAATGCCGATGAGATGAAGAAAGAGATCGTCAGGTTGAACCCTGCGCGTTTCGAGATTGGACCCACTTACTCCGGACGAGTGAGTCTTCGGAATCACACCCCTTCACATGTGGGCCGACAGCTCACCTTCAATGTCATGCATCACCACTCAATCAGCCAAAGGACCGCAAGACGTTGATGAAGCATGCGTTTCGACCGACATCGCGAGAACTCGTTTTCGATATCGATATGACGGATTGTCCGTCGGTAGGAAGTCTCTGTCTAGGGCAAGGACGTATGCTGAGCGCCGCCATCTCACTCTTGAGCAGACGACAATGTTCGAACGTGCTGTAAAGACAAGGCGATGTGCAAGAGGTGCTGGAAGTTTATTGCTATGGCTGTCAAAGTCCTCGACAAGACGTTGAGGAGTAGGTACCGTCCCGATACTCCCTAAACAACCAGACGATCGTGCTAACCTACTCCGTCTCCCAGCCGACTTTGGCTTCCAACATCTCTTATGGGTCTATTCGGGTCGTCGTGGTATCCATTGCTGGGTCTCGGACGCTGCTGCGGTCAACATGAACGATGAGCACCGACGGGCAATTGTCAACTACCTCGAGGTGATCAAGGGCAAAAAGTTGGAGCTCCGACGACCGCTTCACCCTAGCATGCAGTGCGTTGGACGAACTGTGTCTCTAGAAGATGGGACCTTATATTGACCAGATCCTAGCACCAAACCGTACAGAAGCTCCCTCGACCTCCTCAAACCCTACTTTGCCAACGTCGTCCTGCAAGACCAAAATTGCTTCGCCCAACCGGAACAATGGGAAGCCGCTTTAGCCACCTTGCCCGACAAGGATCACGCCACTAAACTATCGCAACGTTTCCCCGCGGAGGGCGAAGACGTGAATGCGAAAACATCCACTGAACGATGGGGCGCATTGAGAAAAGTGCCTCCTTCGAAAACCACCTTCGCCGAGACGAAATACTTCGATGCGGTAGAGGATTTGATTCTGCTGTATACGTACCCGAGGATCGATACGGAGGTGTCGAAGAAGTTGAACCATTTGCTCAAAGCACCGTTCTGTGTGCATCCTGGAACGGGTCAGTTCCCAAGAGGGGTTGATGCGCAGCTTTGACGTTCCTGGGAGCTGATCTGTGTGCGTGTTCTGTACGATAGGCCGCATCTGTGTCCCGTTGCTCGCCGACCAAGTCGACGCGTTCGACCCCGAACTAGTCCCTACGGTCGGTCAAGTGTTGATGGAACTCGAGCACGTTACCGTCGCGGGTGATGATTCTGCCAGTTGGGACAAGACAAGTCTACGCCCTTATGTCGAGTTATTCGAACGACATATCGATGGCATCATCAAGGCCAAGAACAAGACGAGGAAGGAGGAACAAGGCGTGTCTATGGAGTTTTAGCGAGAGGAACCGAGTAGCGTGTATGAGGATTTGTATTACGTGTTTTGTCTCTTGTTTGTAATTTCAACTTCAGAAGCTCTGCGCTATCTGATCTACAAGAAAAAAAAGCAAAGATCCTCCAAGCTAGATGGACTTCAAACCTCTGTTCCTCCTTCTACAAATTGGCCTTCTGCTTCGCCGCCTTCGCCTGCGCCGCCTCGGCCTTGGCCTCCTCCCTCAAGATCCTCCTCAACAATTTACCTGACGGACTCTTGGGCACCATATCCACGATCTTGACCCCACCCCTCAACTTCTTATGGGCACTAACCTTCTGATCAACCCACTCCCTCACCGCCTTGCCACCATCACTCTGCTTCTTCCCCTCCGCACTAAGAACCACATAAGCCCTCGGCAACTCCGAAGCTTGATCATCGTCCCATACACCAATCACCGCAACGTCAGCGACGTAAGGGCATTCGAGACACGTGCCTTCGAGTTCGGCAGGGGCGACTTGGAAGCCTTTGTATTTGATCAGTTCCTTGAGACGGTCCGTGATGAAGTAGTAGCCCTTTTGGTCGACCCAGGCGATGTCGCCTGTTTTGAGCCAACGGCCGTGGGCGTCGTCGATCAGGGTGTCGGCATTCGCTTCCGGCCGGTTCAGGTAGCCGAGCTGCCGGGACAGAAGTGTAGGTCAGGTTTTGGTCTTTCGGTCGGCAGCATTCGCTCGAAGCACGCACCATCACATTAGGTCCTTGCAACCACATCTCCCCCTGTTCCCCGTGTTCGACATCCTTACCCGTCTCGGGATCGACGATCCTCCCCCTCATCATCGGCAAAAGAGGTCCAATACTCCCCGGTGTCGGCGTCTCGATCGGACAATAATGCGTCGTCGGCGACGTCTCCGTCAACCCATAAGCCTGACACACCGCCGCTCCTAATCGTTTCGAAACCTCTTCCGCCAATTCACCACTCAATGGTGCTGCACCTGAAACGATCAAACGCATTGAAGAGAAATCGTAGGAATCGACGATGGGTTCACGAGCGAGGAGGAGGGCGATGGGGGTACGAGCATGCATACGCTGCATTTGTATTTTTGGACGATCGCGCAAAAGGGTTCGAGTTCGAATTTGGGCATGACGACCACTTTGCTGCCCGTGATCAAAGGCCAGTGGAGCAGTTTGGTCAGGCCGTAGATGTGGTTCAATGGGAGGACGGCAAGGTGGACGTCTGCACGAGGATATGAAAAGTTGGCTTCAGCTTCTTCCCCTCTGGCAGGCAGGGATCACCATGAACGAAGGGCACTCACCATCTTCACTGACGACAAAAGGTTTGAGGATATTCAAAACCGAAGTCATGTTGTAATGCGACGTACGTACGCCCTTGGCCTTGCCCGACGTGCCGGACGAGTAACCGAGGTAAGCGACGGTCGATTTGGGATCTTCGATGCGGAAAGGGGTCAGTTCGTGTTTGCTCTTAACGAGGTCCGAGATGGATTTGTAAGCTGTACGAAAAGAGGAGGAATCAAAATGAGCTCAACTTTGACTTCCAAAGGCTGAAAACGCATCTTCCATCGTAGGACTTACTGTTCCCTGCGGGTCCAGCTTCGTCAGCCATGACGGCGAGCACGATTCGTTCCTTTTGCTTGTGATCGGACCAGCCGACGGCCTTTGTAGCTTTAAGAGCGACATCGAGGTTATTGGGGTGGCACATCAACTGCATAAGCCAACCAATCAGAAGTCAGGAGGCAAAATCTTGGGTGTTCAATGCCAAAACGGAGATTCCGACCGCCGCTGCTAAGTTCGGTCGACTAACCAACTCGGTCGAACTGTCCGAAAGCTGGTGTGCCATCTCTTGGGATGTATACGCGGCATTGGCACCACTGAGTACACATCCAGCGCATTGAGCGGCCAAGACGATCATGTCTGTGCAGGACGAAGACGAAGAACGTCGTGTAAGCGCCGAAACGCGTCATGACGATCCCGGGGTAATAGGATGTGGGGGCCCAATAAAAGAAAAGGTCCACCAAAAATAAAGAAACTGACGGTAGTAGAACGAGTTGGGGGAGAAGATACACACGACTTGGCCTGGGGTCAGGCCGAGTTGTCGGTACCCATACGCGATTTGTTGTGATTTCTTCTTGAGGTCACCTCGACTAGATAAAAGAGAGAGAGGCGCGAGCGGGAAAACGCCAAGGTCAGCTGACCGAATTTGTCGAGTCCAGGGGTGGCCTTGCACGAGTGGATGCCTGGGCTCTCCTGATGGGACTGACGTATGAGCTCGTCCTGATGGACCATCAATGACGGCCACTTCGGAATCAGCAAGTCCCGCAGGGTTCGACCAGACTGTATTAGAGTGTTCGGGGCCGGGGACCGAAAGAGGATCAGCGCTCGCTCGCTCGGGTCAAAAGGTCCGGTCGGAACGGCAACGACTTGAATTGCCGGTTCCTCCTCTGCGGAGTTAAGGCATGGAAACAGTGTGGAGGTGCTTGCCACTCACCTTTGTCCCAGACCGAACAGACGGGGAGCTCGACAGGTGGATGAGGTGAGGTGTGGATCATGTTTCTTCAACGCCGAAAGGTCGTGTAAATGCTTTTGAGCGGGATGAGGAAAGGGGAAAAAGAGCCCAAGAAAGGTCGATCACGGATGATCAGCTCGGATTGTCGACGACGTTTCCCCCTCGTGGCATTTGCGGGGCCGAGTAAGCGCGGCAAATTTCAGAGTGAGCGAGCGCGATCGACCCTCGGCGCCGCGGGCCGCAATCGGCGCCACGCGACGACGTGCTTGACGACCCGACCGAGACGTCACGTGGCTCGAACGGACCAGATCTTTCGGTGGAGGGTTGCCTTGTGAGGCCGGATCTTCTGCTCAGGGGCTCAGCTGTCCTCTTGTCACAGCATTACATGCCACCGTGCGTTACTTCATGGGTAAGGATTGTTTTCCAGGTGCCGTCACTTCGAGCGCTCGGACCAGCACCGGTTGCTCTCCGCGGACAGGCTGTCAGGCTATCATGTAGTGCGTGCGTTGAACGAGGCCAGTGGATTCGTGATCAGCTGATTTTGAGGATAGCCAGTAGTCGCTAAACACGTCCATTCCTGGAAGAACGCCCTCGCTGAGCTGCGCAGAGCGCGGGCTAATTGATGATCTCGACCTGCTAACTCTAGCATGGCGAGCACTCCGAAAGCACTCAGGGGTTTGGGGCGATTCGAGCTGCGATTCGAGCTTGTATGTACTGGCCTTTGGGGAATCCTGACATTTAACGAAACGGCTCGGAGATAATGACGATGATCTGATCGCGTCATCGATTGTCAGATGGTAGGCAGAGAGCTTCCATCTCAGCGACTCGGGTGAGCCCAACCGAAAGCTGGAGTGAGATTCGTGAATGGCTTTGCAGCCAGCAAGCTCCGACCTTATCCTCCTCAAGTTTTTCAATTTTCTATGTTCATTTTTTTTTCAATTTTTTTCTTTTTCTTTTCATGGCGTCTCTCAAACTGACCCCTCTTTCCCAGCCATTGCGGTCCTAAGGGCTGTCCAAGTTGGCGATTCTCGGATGTGGATGTATGCGCGCATTCTGGGCCATGGCGCCTGGCGTTGATGACGGATTTGGCCTGCTGACGTCGAGCCAGGCAAGCGAAGGCTCGCCCGCCCTGCCAGCAGCTGCCAGCTTCGTGGGAGCTCGGTCCCGTTGGCTGGCGCGCCCGTCTGCCGGCTTGCTCTCTGCTTGCGTTTGAATCACCCGACCCCACCTCGTTCGTCCCTTTCCCCTTCCCCCTTCCCCCTTTCGCCCTTTCGCCCCAAGTGGGTGGAACCCTCATCCTCGTGGACCTTTGATCAAGAAAGCTGGCACTGGCGCCTCGTCGTGTCACCCTTCGATCCAGGCTTGACAACGGTCAGTTGACGGTTCGCTCATCCTTGTCCTGCGCGTCGCAGAGGCAGCTCGGCCGGCCGTATCGGGAGGACTGGGAGCTTTTTCGTGGCATGCGAGTGGAAAGGAATGGTGTAGTGACATGACCCAAGAGATGGCTGCGCTCCAATGGGCGAGTAACCGCTCCGTGAAGCTGGGGAACCGACCCGGGGCACACCTCTGGCCCAGACGCTGCACGATCGACGGGTCCAGCCAGCCCTGCGACACCCACTCCACCTTGCCGCAGCTGCTCTATCGAAACAGCTTTTACTGATTCATGAAGAGCTTGATGATGGTGCAGATATCGTGAAGCCGCCGTCGTCTCGCAGCAACCCCTCCGCCGGCGACGCGCGCTCGATCCGCTCTACCGCCTTCTGACCCCCAGCCGTAGCCGTGTGCCGACTCTGGTACAAGTGTGGCCGACGGTCGTCCTTTATCATCGGTAGCTTCTTACCCATAGTGCACTATCGCCTCAACCGTCTCGAGGCCGCTCCCCGCGATTAGCCCACCAGCTCCCGGCGACGGCGACGGCGTAGCCTAGGCGAGCCCTGGCTCAGCTCCAGAGCGAGTGCCTATTCCTGTTCCTGGCGTCGTGATCGAGCCTTGAAACAGCCGCCTGGTCGCGTGAGTAACAAAACCTGTCTACAGGGTCTTCTGAATCCACATGACTGAAGAGCTTTACCTGACTGGACGAACACAGACATCACTACCTCCCGGACCCCATTCCACCCGATCGCATCGCCAGTGCGCGGCCCACCTCCCACGGCCCAAGTCTCGATAAAACACCCCCACCAGCGACCATGTCCTCCCCATCCGCATCGTCTGACTCGTTGTCCTCGATCGGAGCCTCGACCGAACCTCTGCCCGCTTCCGAAGGTCCGGGACCGCTCGACGATTCCCCTTCCCCTTCTCCTTCAGCTTGGCAGCGCTTGCGAGATGAGGAGGCCGACGACGATGAGGAGGACGATGAAGATGATGGGCCTCGGGACCTGGATGAGTATGACGACCACGGCATAGACGAAGAAGAAGATCCAGGTGACGTTGATGAAGAGCAAGATGAGGAAGAAGAAGCTTTGCATTCGCGCCTTCGACTGCATTCGGCCGAATCGCCGAGTCGGATACCGACTGTTCATGCTCGACGGCGGAAGAGTGGCGCCGCGGCAGGCAGCGATAGTTCGTTGACGGAGCAGAGCTCGTCTGAAGGCGAAGGGGAGCGGGAAGGCGATTCTGGAGAGGAGGAGGAAGATGAGAGGGAGCAAGGGGAGATGGACGAGGATGCCGATGCGACGCCTCGTGCTCCGAGGAGGAATCAGGCTTGGAAGGATACTGAGGGGAAGGATGAGGACGATGCGGATGAGGAGCGGGACGATGACGATGAGGCGGATGAGGCAGATGTTGAGGAGCTGGATGCGGATCAACATCTACTACGAAACGCATCGTCGAGCATGGCTAGGGACGCGAACGCTAGCACTTCGAGTGCGGGGAGCGTCTTGAGTGAGCTCAATCAGCAGGCCCAGGATGAGGGCGCCGAGCAAGACGACGAGCACGACGACGAAGACGTCGTGATGGAGCCGATGGAGCCGATGGAGCCGAAATCCAAGACGAGCGGTGGCCGTGGGCGAGGTGGGCGCGGCGGACGAAGAGGAGCGACCAAACGGGGACGAGGATCGGGGAGAGGAGGGCGTGGTGGTTCGTACAAGGTCGCTCGACAGGATGATGGCCTCGCTTACGAGTCTTCGTCTAATGGAGTGATGGACGTCGAGATGGTCGATGCTTCAACCAACCATCTCGAGTCTGAAGCACCCTTGACCCCCGTATCAGGCGAAGAGGGTGACTTCGCTTCGCAAGGTCTCGAACCGGCACGCAAGTCGACTTCGACAAGTGGACGTGGCGGGCGAGGCAAGCGCAGTCGCGGAGGGCGAGGAGGGAGAGGAGGAGCTGCTGCTGCTGCTGCTCGTGCACGGAAACGGTCATCGACGGAGGAGGAAGACCCTAGTCAGGGTACTCTGACACCTCTCGATGCGCCTTCCCCCGATTCGTCGCATTCGTCTTCGAAGAACCCCAACAAACGGCGGCGCGAATCCGAGGAGCCGGAGCAGGAGGAAGCATCCTTGGGTGCGTTGATCACAGATGATGCGCAGGCGGCTGAAGTGCTGGGAGGGTTGCTGTCAGGCGATGCGTTGCCGCCTTTACCTGGAGCCGAGGTCGAGGAGGAAGGGGAAGGGGAAGAATTGGAGAATGAGCGCGATGGGTCGGAGGAGGCCGAAGGTATCGAGGATGCGAACGGAGGAGCGGTCTCGGGCGCTGGGGAGGAAGGAGAGCTGAATGAGGAAGAGGAAGCGGATACACCCGGTCCGACGAACGACGAGACGACGATGGATGTTGATGGGGAAGAGGAAGCAGAGGACGAGGACCCCGAACCGGAAGTCGAAGCCGACGAGGAAGTGCCCGAGTCCCCAAAACCTACAGAGGTGGCAGGGCGCAAGGCGATCTCGGTCAAGCGGAGTAAGAGGCGAACAAACGGCAAGAATAAGTTCGATGATGACGACGAGGATGATGATGATCGTGGCAGTGAGGCCGAGAGTGCGGCCGTGAGCGAACACGAGGATGAACAGGTGCCCGACGATGCCTTTATGCGCAAGCGGGCCGAGGCGATGGATGCCTTGACCAAGATCGAAATCGCCTTCGCTCGGTTGAGGGACCGTCTCTACGTCGAACGCATGGCGGAAGTCGAACGCGATCGCCTCGCCATCGATACAGGAGCACACCCGGAACTGATCCACCTCACCAAACTGATCGAGTTGCGCCGCGCGAGGAAACTTGAATTGGCTCGCAACCAGTTTAATAGCGTTTACCTTGGGTATGAGAAGCAGCGCGAGATGGCGGAGCACAAAACGTGGGTTTGGTGGGCTGATGCGCGAGCTGAGTTGAGGTCGACGATGCTTGATGAGGCCAATTCGAAGCGAAGGAAGTTGGAACGGGAGAAGCGGAATCTGGATCGGCCTCAGGACAGTGAGTTGTTTGTTCATGAGTTAGATGGGGATCATCGGCGAACACCTGTGCTGACTTGGTTTCTTCACTCAGACACTCTCTTGAATGCGCTAGCTCCCAAAATCACGCCAGTAGTTCCGCTCCACCATCGAAGACGGTTAGGGTTCGATGTCGAGACGCTGTCCGAGAACGATGTCGCCTGGGCTTTGCGACATCGAGACGTTCAAGCGGATCCGTCCGTCAGCGGGCTCGAAGAGGATGCAGCGCTGAGCGACCTCGAACGGATGGGACTGCGGCAACCGAGCGTGCATTCGACCGTCTACACCTACGACCCTTACGGTGCACCACCCGGTGTCGCGGCCTACGCTGATCCCAACACCGGCGCACCCATGATCTCGCCATACGGCTACGCGAGCTTGCCTTACGAAGCAGCGCTCGGGGTCCCGTCGGCGCAAATCTACGGTGCGGCCATGGTCGCTCCACCACCACAACCGGCGATAGCGATGAACTATAGCCCTCCGGTCGCTGCGTCTTTGCCCCCTCTACCTATGCCTCGTCATGAGGCGAGCTTGCCCCGGCCATCTTCGAATCCGCGGTCGAACCCCTTTCCTCACGAGCCGAACCACCAAAGTGTTGGTCGAACATCGTCCTATCCGGGGGCTTCCAATGCCGAGGAAGATCGCACGCCTTGGTCTTCGAAGGCACCAGCATCGCAGTTCAAGCTCGAGGAGAACCGTCGACGGGCGCCGAGCGTGCCTGGCACAGGGGGGCTGGGAGACATCCCCGCTCCTGGTGAGAGCCAGCGATTCCGCCAATCCTACGACGACGCGTCGCACTCCAACTCCGTACCTACATCATCTGGAGGCAGCGGAACAAACGGCTACTCATTGGACGACCACATGAAGCATGTACGATCACCCAAAACGTCCACTTCTTCGTCGACCTTTTTCGCCTCGGCAAACAAACTCTCCAACCACCACAACAACAACGGCATGTCGTCCGACGTCTCAGCCTCAAATTCAACGCATTCGACACCGAACCCGAATGGTCATAAACGCGCTACACCCTTCATGTCGATCCCCGCGATCCCACCTTATAACCCTCATCGACATGCTGCAGCAGTCGCTGCCGCAGCGGCGACGAACAGTCCCACGAGCTCCAGTCCGTCGACCTTGGCATCGACCGTAGAATGTAGTGCCGTGCCCCGCACCCAACAATCCTCTCCCTCGTCTTCTTCGATGGGTAAGGCCAATCCTACGGCCGCTGTCGATCCTGCGCCTCCCATCTTGCCCCCTTTACTCAAGTCGTAATCAACGTCTCCTCTTTGTCTGGCTGAATCTTGAGCTCTCGTCGAGCTACCACCTCCACGGATCTGTCTTCTTTCTGCCCACGCACCTCCCGGATTTCCACTCATGTCTGTCTTCCTAGTCCCTTCTTCAATGCGCCACTAGTCACCAAGGATCTCCGAGTACTCTCGAGTCGTGTTCCTCCTCAACCCTACCTAATCTTGCGGTTGTTTTCTTTCTTTCTCTTTCTTGTCTTTCTAGAAGAGGAGACAAGGTGTTCCTTTACTTGGTCAACTGTGTTGCAACTACCTCGTGTTAAGTAACCGAGAGGTCCAGAAGTGTGCTCGACTCATTTTCCTGCGACAGTATTTTTGTTCGAGAGACGGAAAGAGGCAGCGGACGACTATCTTTCTGACGCAAAGGATAGGATTACAAGCAAAAATGTGTGTGCGGATCGGCCCCCTCTATATCTGATCACCTCAACAAACCATCCCGTCAAGCCATCTCCAACAACGCGTCGATCGTCTTGCCTACATCGTTGTTATGGCTTAGCAAGACCTGGTTCAACATGAGGAGAAGGTTAATCATCGACAGACAAGGTGGCAGAAGGGCCCTTTCGGTAGGTAAGTAACTCACCACTTCAAGAACCTCTTGTTCGACATCAGGGAAGACGCTCCGTAACGTCTAGATCGAGCAACAAACGAACATTCCATCAGTTCTCAACTGAAGCCCCGCCTCCAGAAATCAGGTTCACTCAAAAGTAGAACCCACCTCGAGCGCCGCCAACCTCTGTTCCTCGAACTGTCGATCAATCTCCCTCGTCACCTCCTCCGTCGTCTGATCGTTCCTCGCGAACATGCCCGGATCGACAAAACCCTGTTGTGGTCCCATGCCTCTAGGAGCAGCTGTGCTTGATCCCCTTGAGCGGGGGTAACGTCGTACGCTGCTTGTTGTGGAACGTATGGAGGGGGTCGGGGAAAGGGATCGGGTACGGGAGATGGGGGAGGATAGGGTCTGAGCCCCCGGCCCCGTTGAGGTTTGATAGGGCCCTTGGAGCCATCCTTGGGGTGGGGGTTGGTGACCCATTGAAGGGTGATAGAGCTCCGATTGCTGCTGCTGCTGCTGCTGATGTTGTTGATGAGGTGGTGGTGGTGGTGGTAAAGGGTGCTGATAGCCCGCACCGCCAGCGATCCCACTGGCCCCACTCGAAGCGACCTGTTCCAACTGATCCAAGATCCTCCCTATCGCCCCTAAAGGTTTCGACACGATCCTCTCGACCGAATCCGATGAACGAACGAGGAAATTTCGCGTCGATGTCAAGGTGTGGTTGGGTGAGGGACCGGGGAGGACGGAGGCGGATTCGACGTCGATGTTGGACTGGTGCGTTGGTTCGTCTGATTGATGAGGGAGGGGGAGTTGGATGGGTTTGGGATGGGGAATGAGGGATCGCGCGGGTTGGGAGGAGGAGACTTCGCTGGATCGAGGCATCGGAGAGACGGTTGAGGAGGATCTACGTTGCGCGACGGGTAACTCGTCCCGATCAGTGGGGAAGCTTAGAACGGCTTGTTCGATGTTGCGTTCGAATTCGGCTTGGGTCATGTTATACAGCGATGAGGCGTCCATGTGTTCGATGAAAGAAATCGCACCGTTCTAGCAAAGCCCCACATTGCACGCAAGTCAGCTCTTGCCGGTCATCACTTTGGCCCTAAGCTCAAACGACCCACTCACCAGACTCGATAGATAATAACCCCCTTCCCCCGTCAACTTGTCCGGATTCCTAAACCTCTGAATGAACTGAATATTCGAGACCAAATGTTCCGGATTCGACTTGAGCACCACATAGATCAAGAAAGGGATAAATGAATCCGCGCCTTGATCCTTGGACACCTGACGGATCAAACCGAACAAGATCTTGCAGCAGTTGAGCAAGCAGATGAGTTTGTCCCGAGGGGCTTTGTACGAGTTGATCTTGCACAGTTCGCGACGGGCGAAATCGAGAAAGGCTTGCGCTTGGCGGTTCTTTTCGCGCGTTTCGGCGGCGGAGAGGATCGGGTTCTCCGAGGTCGGGGCTGGATTCGTCCCGCCCGTTGTCGACGACTCGGCGAGGGGTTGTTGATCGTCATCGGCGAGGAGGTCGACTGGAGGAAGGGGGGAATTCGTCCTTGAGGCCGAAGGGGAGACATCCTCGGGATCAGGGAGGGGCAGGTCGAGATGGCTCGGCTGGACCCAAGCAAAGAGTCGGATCCTCTGCGAGAGTACATGGTCCCTTTCAATATCGCCAGTAGGGGACATTTCCCCCGGTAGTGCCGACAGATCGATCGCAGGTGTGAACGTTCTGCAGTTTGACAAAGATCATGTTCAGATGGGTTATATAGCTCCCTCGAACGTGGACGCGTCTCCCCGGAACTCACAAGTGCCACACCCGATTCATGACCAATTTCTCCATCGCCTCGACGGCCAAATCAAACTCCATCTCGGCCCTCTCGGGTTCCAACTCGACGAACAATCTTCTCCAAGGATCAACACTCTTCATCTTGTTGGCGATGAAATCGAGGAAATCATTGATCACCCGAATCTGGTCATTGGTCGCGACGGGGGGTTTGCGTGAGAATTCCTTGAGGAACGATCGGAGGTATTTCGCGATGGGGTCAGCTGAGCGCGAGCGCATTTGTTCGAGGAACTTGTTGAAGTCGAATTGGGGATCGGGGAGAGAAGTCGTAGGAGCTACTTTGAGTGTTGTTTCACGTTGCTTGGAGCTCATTTCGGAGGGAGGGAGAGGAGGCGGTGCTAGGCCGGAAGAGCTTGACGGTAGGGAATTGGCTGGGCTGGATCGGAAGACGGAGGCGATGGAAGCGAGTGGCTTGGACATGGCCGAGTGGTGCTGTTGCTGCTGTTTTTGCGGTAGCGGTGGCGGTGGCGGTGGTGGTACGATCGTTGAAGTTGAGCTACCAAGCCCACGCACCGGAGTCGTCTTGGGTACGGGTGTCGTTGCCTCGGATCGGGGTCGAGCAGCATGCCCGGCGTCGCTGTCCTTCTGTTGTAGTGCGGCCATTTCATCATGGATCTCTTCCCGTTTCGAGTCATGACTCTGGGAGGTAGGACTGGTGTGGGCCGATTCTGGAGGTGGATCCGAAGCTGATCCCGTTGGGGATCCTGATCCGGAGAAGGACCTCAACATGCCCGCAAAGAAGCTCGAGGATCCCCCCGGAGCACCCGTTTTGCCCTTGGGAGTCGAGGGCGCATTCGACGAAGAAGGATCTGTCAAATGAGCTGGTGTCGATGAGGTTTCGGAGGTCGAAAAGGGTCTCCGAGTGGGAGAAGAGGAAGCCATGGTCGGCGAGTCGTCGTCTTCCTCCGAGTCGTCCGACATGAGTTCGAGCTTGGATCCTGGAGTGACGTAGTGACCTAGGGTTTGAATCTCGGCGACGTATGAAGCCGATGAACGCGGTGAAGGACGCGCAGGAGGTGCACGAGTCGTGCTGCTGCTTGAGCTTGTCGAGGTCGCGGACACGACCGGATTCGGGGACGAGCCCGGGGACAGGGACGGGTGTTGCGACTGGGGCTGCAATGGATCCAAATCGTCCAGATAGGGTTTGACAGCCGACACGATCGTCGTCGATCCTATCTCGGCCCATGGGTTCGGAACCGTATCCGGGCTAGTAGATGCCTGGTGACTGCGTACATGCTCGTGCTCGTGACGGGCATGTCCTTGATCGAGCAATGGCAGCGCGTCGCGCACGTCGTCCATCGACCTCAACGTGCCATCATCTTGTGCATGCGTGGACGTTGCATCGTGGTCATCTGTGGCAAAAGAAGACATGCTGCTCCCGCGAGGGGGACGCGGGCCGAGACTCCGATCCGGAACCACAAGTCGACGGGGTGATCGAATCGGAGGCAAGTCGATCAACTCGTGTCTCGTCTCCGTTGGTGTTGGTTCAGGCGACTCGAGCTCACTCGCCCGCGCAGCTGCACACCGTACCGAGGCTCGCGCTCAACGGCCGAAGAATCGCATTCACAGGTTAGGCCGAACTGTACCAAATATTATGCAGCAGATTGAACCTTTGATCTGCAGTTGCTCCGGCCTTCAACGCCGCTGCCAGACGAGTACCGCCCGCGTCGTAATTCCCATTCCGAACAAACTTCGTCAGGCCAAACGACGCCCAATGGGTCCAAGCGCAGCGAAGCACGTTGAGCGAAAGAACGAACGCTCGACTTCGCAGCCACCCCGCGGCGCGCTCTTTTTCTCCTTCTCCTCACGTGTCCCGGTGTTCGGAACCTCCCTTTGGGGATTAACGCTCCGCACTTCGGTGCAAGCGTTTCTCTCTCAATAGGTTGTTTAGGTCCCTTACACATCTTCGACAACTCATCATGGGGAGCAGCTCGGGCATGCGAGAGACGTTTCGCGTTTCTTCCTTCCCCATCGAGTGGCCTGTCCCGTCCCCCGTCGAACGGGATTCCTCATCAAGGGACTCTTAGACCCCCGCTTATTCCGTTCTCGTCCTTCTTCATCCTGTATGGACTTTCCGCCTCAATTACGGGCGTCGAGAGACCTTGGGATTCTGCAAGGGCGTTTTTTGGAGGGGGCCTCGGTCCGCCCCCGATATTCCTCTACTTGGTTGTAATGGCGTTCCTCAGAAGGGATCCCTACTGGGGCACTGGATGAGGATTCGTCGGTCCATTGGATCGTTGCGCTGGGTTAAACCATCGGGTGAACACTCACTCATCACCGTTTTCCTGGACTTGTTAAGTTTGTTCTTCCCTTCAGAAAATGCAATCTATAGCTTGGCACCATCTAATTCCAATACCAAGTCCCTCCAAACAACCTCGGATCTGTCCATCGGAACAAACCATAACTGAATGTGCCGATCCCCAATACATAACTCGCGACGATAGCTAGGCCCAGAACTGATGATTCAGCACACGGTCGATGGAATGCCCAAAAGAAGGAGGAGCGGAAGAACGTACGAATCTTCTTCTCCGGATAGACCCTCAACGCACCCACAATGGGAGGTAGGCCCCACCAGTTGCAGAAGGTGTGAACCAAGATCGGAGGGACGATCGAGCCTGTGCAAGGAATGACGGCTTTAGCTCGGAGCTTGACTGCAGCACGGGATCGAACTCGTCGAACGAGAAAGGAAGGAAAGAACGGACCGGTTCGAAGGAACAAGAATGCGGCGTACCACCCAAACAAGGTCGTGTAGGCGAATTGGAAGGCTGTCGAACCCATAAAAAAAAGACTCGAGTCAGCTAAGTCGAATCAAGGTGCTTTGAAAAGAGGACCCCTCCTTGAGAGCCACTGCCCGACGGAGCGAGCAGAGGAGTTGAACCGTGTCGCAGGATAACGCTTACTTGAACCAAGCACACCACTCATCAAAGCCTGTTTGGTCCTCCCATGTCCGATATACACCTCATAAGTATGATGTACATGAGCTATCCCAAATTCCAAGCCCATCAAGCGCATAATCAGCATCCTCGGTACTTTCCCTCGGCACCTATTCCGCTGACATCCTTTTGCACTGGACTGACCTATCCCAAAGTAAAGAGGTGTAAGGAAGACAAGTTGTTTCTTGGACCAGCCTCCCAAGGCCGAGATGGAGATGATGGCCGAGCGGAAGACGAGTTCTTCAGTCCAGGGACCCTGGTTCGAGGAAATGGAAGGAGACGATGTGGGGCGATTGGGTGAGAACAAAGGGAAACCGAAGTTCTTCGCGGGTTGGGAGAGCACGGAGTTCTTCGCGGGTTGGGAGTGCTCTCCGTCAAGCGCCTGATGATGGAAGGATGTTGGCTCCAGCATAGCATCTCAAAGAATAAGTAACTCACGACGATATAGTTCCTAATTCCCTGCAACGATGTGAACTGATTCCTAACTTCCCGCCACCTAAACCCTCTTTGTCCAGGCAACAAGCTCCCCTCAAGGAAAGCGACGTACAACGAGCCCAAGAACAAGGACGCCGTAAGTCCTAGAGGATAGGCGATGAGGTTGAAGAGCGTTGAGGCGGAGGTTGGAAGGTCCAGGCCTAGGAGGGTTGAGGCGGGGGATGGAGGAGGGAAGGAGGGCAGCGTTGAAGAAGGGAGCGGATAGAGAGGCATGCGAGGGAGGAGGAGATGGTCACGGCCAAGAGGCGGGCTCTGATGACAGAGGGGGAGTTACGATCTCGTGGAAGGGCGGTAGGTTGGATCGGGGCATGCCTGCTGCTTGTAGATGATGGTGGTGAAGGTGCGACGGGCCGAGAAGAAACGGACGAGACGCGACTGGCGGGGAAGAGGTAGATCGACGACACGTACGCGGTCGTGAACGCCGTCGAGATGAATAAGGTCGACGAAGGGGAGTAGAACCCACCCATCGGTGTCATGATGATCGATCTTGCGAGGTGCCTCGGGTGGCGAAGAGGAGAGGTCTCGAAGGCTCGAGGCGCCGATTCGAGCAAGCGGTGCTCCACCTTTCTTTCGAGAACCGGCCGGCGGTAGATCGGCACTCGTGGAGCGGAAGCGAATATTGGCTTTTTGCAAAGTCAATCTGGCTCTTCTACCTTCTCACCTGGAAAAATCCAGTTATCGCTGGTCACATGATCACGTGCTCTTCTGCCGATGACAAGTTTTCCATGGCCAGCCTCGGCAAATTTTCTCGGTGCATCGCGTCGCGTCCTTACTTGGATTTTATTTCCGTCCAGAAAAATCCGAAGATTTCGCTAGTTGATAAGCTTACCATCCTCAACCTTTGCGAGCTCTCCAGCTCACCATTCTCGATGTGCCAGATTTCACCGTCCTTCGAGCGGCGTCGGGCGCTGAGATCTTTTTGGGGGGTCGAAGCGCCATTTTCACCCGTCAGAAATGGTGGTCCGCACTGTTCGGCGACGGTAAGAGACATGTGAAGTTTGGTACGAGTGGGCACGCCTACCCATACCGCTATGACAGATTCCTGTAAAAGGCTCGGCGACGAGGACGAGTCGACGGCGGCGCGCGCTGCAAATTGATTGCGCTTGCGGCGCAGCCCCACCATCCACTCGGCGGGCACTCGAGTCCCGTTCCCACCCTCAACGTCCCGAGCTACCTCTCGCCGTCTCTCTCTCTCACGACCCCGACACGTTTCCTTCCAGCAGCCACGCCCATCCTTGACCCTGCATCTCGCGGGGGGGGAATAGATCCAAGCGTTGACGACTTTGGGGCTCCGGGCTTTGATCACATTTCGCGGGAGGAGTCATGTCGAATCGAGTGTACGACCACCGACCTTTGGGAACGCACTCAGGGAGTAGTGGTGGTGGAGCCGGCGCTGGATCGACGTCGGCAGCATCACCCACGGGCGCGGGCGGCGGGCACAGCGGCGGCGGCGGCGGCGGCGGGGGTGTAGATTCAGGGCGTGAGCGAGAGCGTGACCTGCGGGAGCGAGAGCGTGAACGGGGTGGTGACCGCGCTTCGTCCTCGGCGCTCAACGCTTCACTCCCTTCGATCATGTCGAGCAACAACCTCAACCTCAACGCCAATGGTGACGGGCGACCGGGCGTCGGTGGCGGTGGGCCATTGCACTCTTCGCACCTCGGTGTCGGTGGACCAGGTTCTGGTGCAGGTGACCGGGTCAGAGGCGCAGGCGGAGGAGGCGGAGGAAGCTCCACGGGCCTGCCACCACCACAAGCCTCGTCCATGGGCGGCGGCGGCAGCACAGGCGGTGGCGTCGGTGCAGCCGTCGCCTACGCCCCGAGTCGACTGAACGATCTGCTCGACTTTGTGCGGTCAGAGTTTGACCAGGCCACGGGGGAGATGGGCATGCTCAGGGCAGCGAGGGAAGAATACGAAGCCATGAGTGAGTGATCGTCGATCGACGTCGTCGTCGTCGTCGTCTGTTCCGCGTCGAGTCTAGCTCGTTCGTTCGTCTCCGCATCCTGGCGCTCGAGATGATTGCGCCCCCCCCCCCCTTTGCGCGCGCCGAGGACATGGTGTGCGCATACATCGAACCAGTCCGACCGCTCCAACCTCGTTGCCATCGACCTGCACCGACCGAGACCAGCTCCTCGCAGCCGCTACCCATACCCGTACCCGTGGCCGCGAGAGGGCGCCGGGCATCGACCACGTCGACCGCCGCCCCGTGCCCGGCCCTGGTTCTCGTCGTCGCCGCCGTCATCGACGTGCCTGAATGACGGCCGATCAGCCTCGGAAAATCGTATCAGACAGAGGAAACTGTGCTGACTCGCTTCCCTCGCGCTCCTTCCCGAACAGTCCAACTCCATGCGAACGAATTGAATGCGATGCGGTCCATGTCGTACGATCTGGAGCGCAAACATCACGACGACAAGCGAGTGTAAGCCGGCCAAAGCCACCACCGATCTGCTCTCTCGACGTACATTTTTCTGACTCGCGCGCCGTCTCTTCCATTCATTCCGTGGCATTGATTCCAATAGATTGCAGGAGGAGAACATGAGGCTACAAGAGGAAACGATTCGTCTGCGCCAACAGCTCGACCAACGACCACCCCCGGGCTCGTCATCGATGCCCCTAGGCGGACTGCCCCTGTCCTCTGCATCGTCCCGACCCGTTCTGCCTTCCATCATGGCCGGAGGAGGTGTCGGTGGACCTCCAGGATCGAGTTCGGGTGGTCGACCGGGCTCATCAGGCTTCCCGCCGAGCGAGTATGCGGATAGGGATCGGTACGGACCGCCGGGGGGAGGCAACCAGGTCCCGAGCTTGCGTGACCGACCTATCGACAGGGATACCGAGCACTCCAAGCGATCGAGGGACGAGGATGAGCGGTATGGGGGCGCAATGACACCTGTTGGCGCGAAAGGGAAAGGTGAGACCCCCGGCTCAGGAATATGCACGCTCGGAGTGCGAGGCTGGCGAGAGAATGTTTGCTGACCTTGCTTTCCTGGTGCGCGTGCGCTCTTACCTTAGGCTACTCTTCAAAGCCAAGTCCGAATGTGTCCAACATGTCGCCGTACCCTCAACAACCAGGGTCTCGACCTTCTTCGACGGCACCGAATGGTGGGCCGAGTCGCGACCATGCCGCCTCGCCGCGTCCGCAGCCCGGTTCCGAGATGGGAGGAGGACCGAGGGAGAACGAAGCCTTCGACCCCGATACGACAGGATTCAAGAAGGAAGGCAGCGATTGGATGACGGTGTACAACCCCAACGTCAAGCGGGTGCTCGATGTCGGACTTGTCCACACGCTCGTCCACGATTCGGTCGTGTGCTGCGTTCGCTTCTCCCCTGACGGCAAGGTGCTAGCGACAGGGTGCAACCGCAACACGACCCTGTACGACACCAAGACGGGGGCCAAGCTTTCGATCCTCAACGACGACGCGTCCAACAACAAGCAGGACAACTACATTCGATCGGCGTGCTTCTCCCCCGACGGGCGATTCCTCGCGACCGGGTCCGAGGACTGCATCGTACGCATTTGGAACCTTGCTCAGAAGCGCGTTGCCAAGATCTTCTCGGGCCACAAGTCTGAAATCTACTCGCTTGCGTTCTCGCCGGATGGACGACGCCTCGTCAGTGGTTCGGGCGATCGCAGTGCCAAGATGTGGGATATGGATTCGGGGACGTGCTTGTTCACATTGCAGATCGACGACGTGACGATCGCGGAGAACGGACCCGTTGATGCGGGCGTCACTTCGGTCGTGCTCTCCCCCGATGGGCACTATATCGCCGCTGGATCGCTCGACACCGTTGTCCGCTTGTGGGACGCTCATACCGGCAAGTTGTTGGACAAGCTCAAGTCGCACAAGGACAGCGTTTACTCCGTCGCCTTCTCCCCCGATGGGAAGTACCTCGTTTCGGGCAGTCTGGACAAGACGTTGAAGATTTGGGATATGAACTCGTTCAAGGCGTTGAACCACAAGGAGCCGGGGTCGATTGCGCAAGGTGGGGATGGGGGGAAGACGGCGTGTTTGACGACGTTGGTCGGGCACAAGGATTACGTCTTATCGGTGAGTGAACTCTATGCTGTGTTCTTCTGCCTCGACTTGAATGCTGTAAGCTGATCCAGATCTACGACATTATTGCATTCGATCCAGGTCGACACAACCCCCGACGGTCTCTGGATCGTTTCGGGTTCTAAAGACCGCGGCGTGCAATTCTGGGACGTCAAGACCTTCAAAGCGCAATTCATGCTCCAAGGCGCCAAGAACTCCGTCATCTCCGTCGCCGTCTCTCCCGTCGGTGGGTTGTTCAGTACCGGTTCCGGTGATCACAGTGCCAAGATTTGGACGTATTCGAGTTTGTAGAAGAAGAAAGAAAAAAGGATCTGTGTTCTTTGAAAGAATATATAGACCAAACAGGCCCGAGCCGAGCACTTCCTTAAAAGCGCCCTTTTTTTATTTACCCCATGTACTGACTTTGCTTGGTGTTCGCGACGGTTTCGTCGATTTGTGCCTTACACCTTTTTTTTTCACACTTTACCTTTTCCCGTCTTGTGACAGCTTGGTTGAATAAATACGAAGAAATTGAAAGCCAAAAGACATGTAAAAGCCCACCAAATCCGAGAAAGAAATCGAGTTTCATTATTGTCAAAAAAAAAAGGGGAAGTAGTTCACCGAGGTGCGTTTACAGCGGAAAGGAAGCGAAGAGGGAGGAGGGGAGAAAAATGGGTGGCGATGAAGAAAGAAAGAAAGAGAGAAAGGACTATATTCGTGACGGCTAACTTTTGAAAAAGAGACCAGAAGGGAGGCAGTGATGGCGGGGGGTGTAAGCAGAGGTTGACAAGAAGGAGCGCAAAAGAGTAGAGGAACAAAACGCTCCTCCTGCGTCGATTTTGGGTTTAGGGGTGTTTTCAGAAGCTCTTGTCGTTGATGCGGTCCTTCAATTGACCCAAGAACTGTTGGTAACTCGGCAGACCTTCCATCCTGTCTTCGATCAACAACGACAAAGCCCATTGACGCAACGCCGGGTCGCCATCCTCTTTGACGACGTAGAGGTGCGCCTATGTAGGAACGAAAGACGATGGGAGTGGTCAGATATTGGTACGCTAGAAAGAGGAGGGCGGGTAGTACGTACATAATAGGGTCCTCGTCGGGCTTCCCGAACCTTGCCAATGATGGCATTGACACGTTGCGAGAACGCGTTGTCCAAGACGGGCAACGTCATCTGAGAGCACACACATCATCACACAGAAGTCAGTCTCTACTCGATCGAGCAACCACGCGGGCGATTCAGCTTCTTACCTTGCCCCCTCTCAACTCGGCATAACTTGGAACGTCAAAGACGTCCAGCACCAACTGCGGGACGGCGTCCCTACCTAACCAAAGGAAGACGTTCTGCCCGTCCTCGATCAAGAACAAGCCATGTCTTTCCAATCTCTCGCTCGAAAGCGGCAAAGGGATGGGCAAAACGACGCCGTGGTCGCCGATCGTGCCGCATTCCTTGGGCATGTTGTGCAGCGAGTAAAAGACGGGGTGGAGGTAAGGAATCAAGAGTTGCGACGGCAAGGTCGTCAACAAGGCCTGGGCGTAGGCTCGTAAATCCGAAGGGATCATTGCCGACTGACGCAAACCTAGGTGCTTGATCAGACCCAACATCAACAACGGCAAGAACTTCATGTTCTCGGCGCACACGAGCTGAGGCGAGGCCCCGGATCCGGAGGACGTCATCGTCGCTTTGTACGTGCCCAAGATGTCGATCAGCTTGTTCATGATGGCGTCGCGGGCGTCCTCGAGCTTGGCTTGCATGCACCGCTCGACGGCCTTGTCGGCCAACAAGGTCGCCATTGCGACCGTATCGACGTTGGCGTATAGCTCGCTCAAACTCGACGTTGTCGGCAGCGCCTGGGTGATGACTCGGATCCTTCGTTCTCCGTAGCACGTCGTGTGCAGGACCGCGGTCTGGAAGACGACGAAAGGTGCCGAAATGGGGTCCTCGATCTGGATCTCGATCGCGTACGATTGGTCCATTGGCACGGCGGCGAGGGAGAGCAAGTCAGTCGACCGCACGAAGAAGTTGCCGTGGAAAGCCGACATGCGGATACCCTTGCTGGCGCGCACACGCATGACGGCCTCGAGTGCGATCGGATCGGCGATGACGGTGCCGAACTCGTGCGCGAACTTGAGCGCGTCCTCCGAGCGAGCGGCGTTGAAGGAGGGATAGAAATATGTCTGCCCGCCGGTGTATCGGGGCAGGCCGGACAGCGTCGCGACGTCGGTGTAGGCCGAAGCAAAGAGCCACATGTCAACCGAGACCTGCGAGCGCGAACACTCGATAGCGAACGATTTGTAGAAGCCCGTCTGGGGCTGCAGCAGCGCCGATTCCTTTGCTGTGCCCAGGACCTTGGGGTCCTCTCGGTTCTTGAGCGCTCCGGGCCCAATGTTGGGCAACGACGAGGTCAAAGCGATGACCTTGCCTCCGACCTGCGAGACGAGTTTGAATGCGGCTTGCAACGCCGCACCAAGTGCATTGCCGACATTGTGCGTATCCTTGAACATGTCGCTCAAGCGGGAAAGCAGCGATTCGAGCGCCGAACGCGCCTCGACGAGGTTGACGAGGATGTCGCTCGGCTTGGGGAGGAAGACCTCGTCGAGGTCACCGACGACGAGCATCGAGGGTTCAGTCGCGCCCGCGGGGAGGGAGAAAAAGTGCAGGCACGAGTCGACACCGATGATAGCGATCTTTGTCCGGCCATCGTCGTTGGGCAGCCGATCGAGCGACTCGAGCAAGGTCCTCGCCGCGGTTGCGACCATGCCCGTCGTGACGGCCGAGTAGGACACGTCGATGAGGAAGATGTACAAGGGCGGTTGTGGCGGGCGGACCATGTATTCTGTCGGGGCGATGAACTCGACGACGGACGAGTTGAGTTCGGCTCGAATGTATCGGTCGGCAGGTGCGTTCTTCTCTTGGTCCCAGTCAAAGAGCTGCGGCACCTCGTTCGAGAGGTTACACATGCAGCATTTCCACCGCTGTCCGCCTTCGATGAAGGTGACGAAAGGGTTGATGTAGGTTCGGCAACGTCGGCATCGCGCGATGACGGTGTCGGACACGACAGGCACTTCGGGGTCGTTGGGCTTGAGCGAGCGGTAAGGCGTCAAGACGAGCGCGAAGGGCAATTTGGATTTGTTGAGCAAAGAGTTGGTCGTCGGGACGGCATTGATCGTCGCGCGCTGGTAGGATGGGTCGGCGTTGCGCGTCTCGCTCGTCGAGAAAGAGGCCTGGAAATTATCGGGTAGCTGTGACGTCAGTGGACCACAATTGTGACTAGGGAGGAGGTGACAGATTAGACGCTGGGAACTGACATTGGGAGGCAAGTTGACTGGAGGAGGGGGCATGCTCATCAATTCGGCAGGGTGGAGGGGCAGTCCGATCAGGTTCGTCGTCGAGACGGATGCTTGCACCTTTTGCCCTCCGCCCAAGTTCATTTGCCCAAACTGATTTGACATCGCCTGCGCTGCGCCTGCACCTGCGAAGCCTGGTTCACCGGGACCCGGGGCAGCTCCCCCGATGCCGTACCCTTGCGCCGTCGCCGCTCCTCCTGCTCCACCGTACTGATCCGGGGCACCCGGTGCGCCGGGCGAGAACAAGTTGCCTCCCCCCCCAGCAGCGTTGTTGTTGGCCGAAGGGTCTTGGAAGCCGGTCGCTGGCGAGAAAAAGGACTGGCTCTGGCTGTGGGAATGCGACGATCCGCCGGCGGCGCCCGTCGAAGGGACGCTCAAGTTGGGGTCACCGGCGATGTAAGCAGCCGTGTTGGCCGCATATTGACGACGCCCAGTTCGTGGTTGAGGTGGTGGCTGCTGCTGCTGCTGTTGCTGCGGCTGCGGCTGCTGAGGTGGGATCGCGCTAAGTTGCGGCTGGGGCGGGGGCGGCGATCGGGCCATTTGAGCTGCTGCTGCTCCACCGCCTGGTCCTGCTCCGAGGGAGGCCTGGTGTTCGAGGACGGGAAGTGTTTGTCGATGGGGCGAGAACTGGGGCATCGGCAGCGCACCGGGGGGTCTAGTGGCGCCCGCATTTGCGACCGAACCGGCTCGCATGTGGCCTCGCTGCATGCCATTGAAGGGACCGCCGGGGCCGCCGCCGTGTATGGGGGGCGAGTAGGAGGATATCGGTCCCGAAATGGAGGCTCTTGAACCGTGGTGGGCTCCCATCGGTCGACCCTGGGCCGGAGGCAAGGGCGAGCCGAAGGGGAAGTTGAACTGTGATCGGCCTGTAGCTGCCTCTGTAGGGGTGCGTTGCAACGCACGGGAGTCGTTGCATCCACATGTCAGCTCGTGCTTCCTGGTTCGTGCACGTGAAGGTGACCATAGGAGCAGTGGGACCGGGCTTGGACGCCGAAGAGGGTCGACCTTCGGGGGGGGGGGGGTCGGACCACGTCACGGTCACACCTGGCCGGATCGCCCACCACCCAGCAGCGCGCCAGGACGCCGGAGAGAACACACGAGACACATCACCTGGCACTCACCAATGAAGGCATGCCTCCCCACCGTAGGATCCCTGGTAATCGGTCCTCGATCAAGCCGAGTCAGCACACATACAGCAGCTGGCCGCACCACCACCCCACCGTGGATCCCTCACAACACCCAAATCGCACTCTGGCCTTGGCCCTATCGCTGCACAGCAACTCACCATTGCGCGGTCCATCCAGGCGGTAAAGGGGGGTGGGGCAACGACTGCGATGGGTTGCGTTGCATCTCGTCTGCTGCTTGCTGCTGCTGCTGCGACTACTGCGATCGGCTCTCTCTCTCTCCTTCGACGATGGGTCCACACGCGCGCACGAAGGGAGCGGAGCAGGGCCGGAGTTGGCGCGGCGGGCTGGTCTAGCGCGAAACGAATGGCGCATTACCGTAGTAATGCAAACCAAACGCCTCATTACAAACGCTCGCCCCCGCCTTCGAGTTCGGCCATGAGCGCCGTCTTGCGCGGTCAACGGCACCGAGCCTCGACACCGTACGATCCGACTGATCCCAATCCGACTACAAGCGTTCGACCAAGCAAGCCGGGCCTCAAGGCCTCATTCTCGACCCGCAAAATGGCATCAGCTTACAGCACTCTAACAACGACTCCCTCGCGTCGATTCAACACGTTCAACGAGCAAACACTGCACGAATCTGCACCGTAGCGGTGGGGTCCTTCAATCGACTCGACCCGACACTCTGTATGGCCTCTCGGGGCTCCTCTGATCTGCCTCTAGCACGCCGTCTTCCGTTTGAGAACTCAACTCCGCTGACAACGAACGCACTTTGTTTTCGTCCAGTGTTACTGATCGAATGGCAACAGGGGAGGGAGGGAATACACCCCCGCTGTGCATGCGGATCATCAGTCGTCTCACTCGCTGCGGTTGGGGAGATAGAATGTCCCTTAATCCCCCTTCGTTGGCACTCTCCCTTAAACCCACCAATAGGACTGGGAAAACTTCATGCTTGAATTTTTGCCAATCGTGAGGGCATGGATGGTGGCAGTCGTTCGCGAAGCAGTAGTTGATCGCAGACCACGGTCGCACACATCGAGGGTCGTCACAGAAGCGGTTTGAGGTGCCGTAGGCGTAATGGCACAAGTCGTGCAAGCTCCATCCGACAAACTGAGCATTTCCTCTCGTTCAATCGGGTCTGAAAGAAGGCCAGGGAATGGAATGAGGAGTGATCGAGGAGGAGCGTCTAGGACAAGTGGTCAGGGCCGACAGTCGAGTCCCACCTACAAAACCCCACAGGTGTGCAGTTCCTGCACTTGACCTCTCACTTCATGAGCTCTGTCTCCTGTGTGTCACGGTGCAAAAGTTTGAAATGCAAGAATGCGGAGCACACGAAGGGATAAGCGATCATCGATCATAGTACCCGAGTTCGAACTTCCAATGCTGTCACCGAGCTCTGCCCCTCTGGCCTTGCTTTCGTGCGAAAACGCGTCGTTCAATTCACTCCTTGCCTTGACACTACAAAGGGTAGCGCATACGAGTCGTGCGAACACCTGTTGAGTGGATAAACGTCATAAAGAAGAGGAATCTTCTGCTCAAATCGCGGCGAGAGAGGGACGAGAAGGAAGCGATCAGCGCCTTGCCCTGTGCCAATCGTCATGGTCGCGTGGACACCGCAGGGGCCAAAAGGTGGGGAAAGCGCTCACAGCGAGAGAGGCACCGTCTGAGATGGGGAAAAGACAGGCCTAGGACTTGAAACTACAATCGCGGTAAAGAGAACGGTAGACAGCTTCATCAGACCTATACGCATCAGATTGAACGTCGAGAGAGTTCGTGGGGTAGCGAGAAGGATAGAGCACACGTTTGTCGGTTCGTCCTATTCGCGAGACCGCTTCGACCGAAGCTCAGTACCCCTTTCGATGTATCCCTTGCCTTGCAGATTAGCGCATCAGCTTGCCCACCTGGCGTGATTGTCAGGTGGGCCACGAGTCCGTTTCTCGAGCAGCGCCACAAGGAGCGATGTCCCTCTCTACATACGCAGCATGTCCCTGCTCATCATTGGACACCACCACAAAACACAAGATTTATACTCGATACCTCTGCCCAACTCAGTACCTCCCCTATGACAACCCCATTCAATCTTCTTCAATCTCCTCGATCCTCGGTCGATCCTGGAACTGCAACTCGACCTCGGGCCCCTGACCATGCCCACCACAAGGCACCCCACCATGACTATGCCCACCCCCACCACCATGTCCTCCATCAGGTCCACTGTGAGAATGACCATGGTCATTCTCCCGCCCGGCTTTCTCACGAGCGTCACGTTTGGCCTTCTTCTTTTCGCTCTTTTGCCTCTTGGGTGGGGGGAGGTCCCAGCTCCACAGGGGGATGAATGAGTCGACCTGCGGAAAGACGCCGCGAGTGCAAATTTAAGCCTCGACGGATCCATCTGTAGAGATTCTCCTCGGAAGGAAAGGACTCACAAATCCGACGTCGGCAAAGAGATTGGGGAAGATCCAAATGCCGGGCTTGGCGACGACGATGGTGATGATCCAAAAAATTAACCTCACGACGGCCAAAGCGATAAAGACGCCGATCAAGCCCAACAGTCCGACACTGAGGTACCAGACGCCGACCCTCAACTTGGTCGGCCACAAGGGGAACATGACCGCACCGAGCACGACGGCGACCATGGCCGCGGCGAGGAGCAGTTGACGGATCGGGTTGGCGTCCATCAACCAGACGTAGTACTCGTCTGGGGCAAAGAGTTGTTGGGGCATGATTTGGACCAGACGAGGTCCTCCTGATTGGCCGGATACGGATTTCCCACGTTCGACTCGGAGGTAGAAGGTGTGGGGGATCAGTTGGTGCAGCAGAGCGATCGCGGCGGCTTCGTCCTTGACTTTGGGCACCGTCTTGAGCTTGGCGTAGGCTGGGGAGAGCAACGCTTTGATGGCCGATCGACCTGAAGAGGTGTTCGCGTTGTTGGTATGCGAGTCAGTCTCGATGAAGGCAAGTCGTATGCAGGGCGTGGTCCGTCTCTGTCCCCCCCTGTCTGCTCTCACCTTTGAAGTAGTCGGCTCGCTTGCCCGACAAGGCCCCCGTGCGCACCTTCATCCCCGACTTGTTGCGAAGAAAATCCCCGACAGCCTTCATTTCGGCTGCAGGTGGTGGTAGCAGCAGGCGCGAAGGCACCGAGTGAACGGATGGCGAGGGACGGACGAGCACAGCGCGACAGGAGAAGGGGGGGAGACGTGGCGTCAGCACTGGGATGTTCTCGAGTCCAGCTGGGGTACGAGGAGAAGAGGGAACAATGTAAGGTATCCCCGTACTTACGAGGTGCTTTGGCTTGAGCTTCCTCCATCGTGGGCGGTCGAGGGGCGGAGTTAGGGTCGCGTGTGGCACTGGCACGAGGACGAGTGCGAACCGCGTCAGGGCGAACAACGGACACGGGCAGACACGGGCGGTGCGTGTGGCAGCGCGTGGCTTTCTATGGGCGCGTGTCGATCACTTTGAATTCAATTGGCTCAATTACTAATCCAAATTTGCATCGCCGGCGCTCAGCGGCTTTACTCAGGATGTGATGTTGTTACTCATCCGAATGATAGTGCGTCGGAAGGAAGAGTGGAATATTGGATATATTGGCTCAGGACGATGCGCGCGGTCCGAGCGTGGGTGCACGTGACGTGAATCCAAGCAGCATAGAGAGCAGCAGCCGGCGCGCGCTGCCTCCATCGACGCGTCTCGACTCCCTCACTGAGCCTCCCTCCCTATCCCCGGTGCACTCGCCACTCGCCCCTCACCCTCTCCCCTCACCCCTCGCCCCCGTGATGGAGTTCTCACTACAAGACGAGCTGAGCGCGTCGAGCGACCTCAACGACTATGTGTTCCCCTCGATCGACTTTGAGGTGATGGAACCGGCCCAGGTCAACGCGACGTTGAACGGTCAGTCAACTCTGTCCATCTGCGGCGGCTCGGGAAGAGGGTGTGTCACATCCGCTGACGCCTCTTGTATCTCCACAGGTATCGTCGATACTATTACGGGGGATTGTTCTACGATCCAAGTGGCCGAGGTATTTGATACGTTCAGGTCCATGCTCAAGTAGGCTCTGTCCCCTGAGTCATGCCAGCTCAGCCAGAGGAGGCCACAACTGAACACACACACACGCGCAGATATGCCGAACACCTCCAAGGACCAACCATCAACAAACTGCTCGACTCGATATGCTCGGGTCAGTCGCAGTAGTGGTACCGCACCCAGGCTGTATACTGACGCTCTACACTCGCGATCCCAGGCTTCTCGGCCGAGATCGAATCCACCTCCAAGGACAACGACCCGACCGATCACACCGCGTATCGGTCCCACAAACAGGCGCTTGAAATGTATGCTTTCCTGTTGCAGTGGTTCGTTTCGACCGCCGAGAAGCTGGCTCAGTCCCAGCATGCGGGAGAGGACGTCGCTTTGACCGTCGCGGGCAAGAGGGTACGTTCGCATAGACTGCTGACACACAAACGTTGGGGAAAAGACTGACGTGGTACTCTTTTCGCACCGAGCAGAAGAAGTCGACCAAGGCCTCAGCCAAGAAGCGACGCGACGACTTTTCGTGGCTCGAATCCATCCCTGAAGCGCTCGGGGTCATGTCCAAAGCCTTGCGCTTGCGGACAGAGAGGATCTGGCAAACAACCGCCGAACGCGATACCCTCGTCTCGTGAGTGAACGCGTTCTTGAATGCAAGTCGGTGAGAATCCAAGATTGACTTTCCCCTCTTCTCCACGACAGGAACTGCTTCCTGAAACCGGTCAACCTGATCGCCGAGAACGAAACCTACGTCAAAGTCGCCGAAATCAAGACGGGCCTCTTCAAGGTGCTCTGCGTCGCCGCCAAATCGCACGGTCAGGCGTTGAGCGTCCAAATGACGATCATGCAGAACCTCCAATACCACGAACATCTCTCCGAGACCATGGCCGAGCTCGTACATTTGCTCATGAAAGAGTTCGACTACTCGCAACTGGGGGAAGACGTGCTGAGGGAGATCGCGAACCGACACTTCAACGGCGCCGATTCCAAAGGTCCTCGCTCGTTCTCCAAGTTCTTGATCCGATTGGCCGAGGTCTCCCCCCGGTTGATCTTGAAGCAGATCGCATTGTTGCAAACCCACCTCGATTCGGAATCGTACCCGATGAGAAACGCCATCTTGGAAGTCATCGGTCTGCTCGTCAAGGAATTGTCCATCACCGAAGGTTTGGACATGGAACCCGAGGTGCAGAAACGACAACTCGAAGCCTTTTATGACCTCTTGTTCGAACGCCTACTCGACCTGAACTCGTACGTGCGCTCCAGAGTCGCCACAATCCTCATCAAGACGTGCGACTTGCCGACCAAACAACCCAAGATCCGTACGCGTCTGACTGAATTGACGATCCGTTCGTTGGAGGACAAGTCGAGTCAGGTCAGGAAGAATTGTATCGCGTTGTTGACTAAGTTGATTTTGACCCATCCTTATGGGAGGATGCATGGTGGGGAGTTGGAGATGAGCGAGTGGAGGACCAGGTACGAGGCGCTCGAGAAGGAGTTGAAGGTCTTGGATTTGCCGGGGGTCGAGGAAGCGGCTGCGTTGGCTGAGGCGAGGGAGTTGATGGCTAATTCGGATGATGAGCAAGAGAATGAGAATGAGGAGGAGGCAGAGGCTGATGAAGAGCGCGAGGAAGCGAGTGACGACGAGGACGGCGAGTCGTCCGACAGCGATGGCCCTCCGAAATCCAGGAAGAAGAAGCAGGCTAAAGAGGCGGTTCGAGCTCGACCTCGGAAGTCCGACGGAATCGACCTCGCGGCTGCGGATCAATCCGAGATCCTGCAACGCGTCGACGAGGACACCCTCACACGTCTGCGCCTGACCAAACGCTACTACTCCGATGCGATCACCTTTATCGAGCAACTCGATCGAGCGATGGACACCGTTGCCGATCTACTCGCTTCGACGGTCAAGTCCGAGGTCTTGGAGGCGATGGAATTCTTCAAGACGGCGTCGCAGTACAAGGTCGAGACCGCCGAGAAAGGGGTGAAGAGGATGCTGCACTTGATTTGGAGCAAGGACGACGCGACGACGACTTCAGAAGAGGACGGCAAGGAGTTGAAGGGGATTCGATCGAGGTTGATCGAATGTTATTCGCAGCTCTACTTTGAGGCGAGGCCCGATATGACGCCAAAAGAACATGTCAATCGCGTGACGCAGAACGTCATCGAGTTTACGAGGGACGCGACGCTCGCCGAGTTAACCTCGCTCGAACAGTTGCTGGGAGTCATGATGTCCAAGGGTGTCGTCGAGGACGATGTCATTGCCAAGCTGTGGCAGGTCTACAGTGAGTTGGTGGGAGCATGTTGGGACCGCCTCAGAAGGCTTGCAACTAATTTTGGGAACTTTTCTTCCAACCAGGCACCGACAAGTCCATCCCCAAGTTTCAACGCCGAGGCGCTATCATCGTCTTGGGCATGTTCGCCGCCCCTCGTCCCGAAATCATCTCGGAACACGTCGAGACCCTTTTGCGTATCGGTCTCGGCGCGCACGGCAAGCTCGACCTCGTTCTGGCCAAGTACACGTGCATCGCGCTCAGTCGAGTCGCGGGAAGCGTCAAGAAGGTCAAAGGGTCGCTCGACGATGTTTCGATCAGATTGCCGATGGACAGTCCAGTCTTTGCTCGATTAACCGGCATTATCCAGCATCCTTCTTCGGACAAGGAATGGTACGTCTCATCTTCTCATCTATGAAGAACACAGTGCTGATCTCTCACGGTTTTACCTGATTGCTCTCCAGGTTCTCGATGGCCGAGCAAGCGCTCAACACGATCTACGCTCTCGGCGACCAACCCGATGCTTTGTGTTCACTCATCCTGCGCGAGATGACGATACGTGTCTTTGGTCCTAAAGCAGAGGCTCCGTCGTGCGAGGCTACACCCGCGGGCGATGCTGCGGCTGCAGAGGATGCATCCGCCCTCGATGGTCGGGAAGACGATGACGCTGCTAAGGCCACCCGACCGTCGACGCCCGCACCGGATGCAGGTGCTCCAATGAAAGGTAATGCGTTCCACCTGAGTCAACTCATCTTTGTCGCCGGTCATTGCGCGATCAAGCAACTCGTGCACATTGAGCTCGTCGAACGCGACTTGAAACGACGGAAAGCTGACGAGGACAAGAAAGGCGCGGCCAAATCAGCGGGTCAGGACGAGCTCGACCAAGTCGCGGGATCAGTCGAGGATGAGATTGGGGACGTGATCGCCTCGACAAAGGAGAAGGAGTTGATGTATGGTCCTCGTTCGCTCTTGGCCGTCTTTGGTCCCATGGCGGCGGCGATCGTCTCACAACCTAAGGTATATCGCAACTCGATGCTCAAGACGGCCGCGACGTTGGCGTTGAGCAAGTTCATGTGCGTCTCGGCGCAGTTCTGCGAGGAACATCTGATGATGTTGCTCAAGGTGTTTGAGACGTCGAGGGAACCGGCCGTTCGATCCAACATCGTCATCGCGCTCGGTGACATTGCCGTCTGTTTCTCCACCATCATGGACGAGAACAGTGATCGTTTGTACGCCGGTTTGAACGACAAGGATCTAACGGTCAAGAAGAACACGTTGATGGTCTTGACGCACTTGATCCTCAACGGCATGATCAAAGTCAAAGGCCAATTGGGCGAGATGGCGAAATGCCTCGAGGACGAGGACAAGAGGATCAGCGATCTGGCGCACTTGTTCTTCACCGAATTGTCGGCCAAGGAGAAGGCCATCTACAACAACTTGCCCGACATTATCAGTCATTTGTCGGCGTCGGCCAATGAGGAGGTATTTTGCAAATCGATGAGGTTCATCTTTACCTTTGTGGACAAGGTCAGTCAATTTCTTTCGCCTCTATGCACAAGATTCCTCTACTGACCTTTTCGCACCCGCCGGTTCACTCCACAGAAACGAGAGGCCGAAACGATCGTCGAGAAGCTGTGCCAACGGTTCCAAATGGCGACCGATGCTCGCCAATGGCGCGACATCGCCTTCTGCCTCTCGCTCTTACCGTTCAACTCTGAAGTCGCGGTCAAGAAGTTGGTCGAAGGGTTGCCGTTCTATCAGGACAAGCTGCACGAGGAGACCGTGTACAAGAGGTTTGGCGAGATCTTGACCAAGGTAAGTTGGCTGAACTATCTGGCTCATGGGAGTGCCAACCGAACTGACGGTGCCCAATTACTTGGATCGATTAAGGCGACGAACAACAAGGCGACCAAGAACGAGCAAGACTTGCAAGAGTTTGCGAACGCGCTCGAGGAGCACCGCGCGAAGGGTAGCGAAGATCAAGAGGTGGCGAAAAAGGTGCAAAAGTCGAAGCGCAAGGCCGCGGCGACCAAGGCCAAGGCACGACGTGAGTCCTTTTTTGTTGGACCTGTGCCTGAGGTCGATCATTTGAACCACTGACTTGAATGTCCCACCCCTCGTTTACGCTGCCTGTAGCGAGACGCAAGGCCGCGACCGAGACGCCTCCTTCTTCGCCCGAGCGGTGAGAGAGTGGTATGTGATTTCCTAGGGGATGTGCTTTTCGAGACTTCGTTTCTTCACGTGTACAAGCACATTTTTGGCTGCCAATTTCCTTCGCTTACTAGTTCGGCCTCCCTCTTGATGTTGTGCATTGCGATTCTGATCGTTTCGAGCGGCCAGTATTGGTAGAAGCAGTAAGAACGGCTTTCCGCCTTGTCCAATCGGCGCGTGGCATGCTATCCGGCTGGCGAGCGCTCCTCTCCTCTCCGGTGTCGACTCACTAGCCACACTTGGCTCAGCCAGCCTCTCAAGTCTCAGCGAGTCGAGGCGGTGCAGCATGCGGGCGCGGGTCGGCGACGACCATGGCCCAGCATCGACCAGTAGCTCGACGTCGTCTTCAAGCACCAGCAGTAGTCGTAGCCACCTACGAACGGCGCCCTCTCGATCGTTGGACGTGTTGCCTTCATCAGCTGCCTCGTCCGATGCCGGCACGAGCACGAGCACAAACACGACCGTCGGCACCAGTAGCGAGGGACACACACGACGCCACCGCTTGCATACCTCGTCCTCGTCATCTTCACTCTTGTCCGCATCGGTCGTCACAGCCAATGGCAATCTCGCTCGTCCCAGCCTTGTGTCGACGCAGCGGTGCAGCAGCTCGAACCCACGTTCGGCAACGACGGAGCGCCAGCCTTCGCTTTCGTCGTTGCTGCTGGTCGAGCAGAGGAAGTTGCAGAGGGAGCAGCTGAGGAGAACGAACAGTGCGATTGCATTGGGCGTGGATAGGTCCGGATCTGCGACGTCGTCCGTGGCAAGGCGGACGAACGGCTTTCACCACAAGGCACGTGACGGCGACGAACAGGACGGACAAGATCACCGTGCTGAGCACAATGTCGACGATGACGGTGAAGATGACAATGGCGATGATGAAGACGCCAAGGAAGATTGGAGGGACATGATGCAGTGGAGGAACGACCCACCCCAGAGCGCGATCCTGTACCCACCCCTGTACGGTCGACCGGGACCCCAACCCTCCCCCGACCTCTTCACCACCCTTCTACAACCCCTCCTGTCCCTTTCCCGTCCACCTTCACCCTCGCTCGCAATGCCGTCAACTCGTTCCTCCCCTGCGAGTCTCGTGGACCATCCCACGGCGACGACGACGACGAGAAAATCGACGCCCGTCTTATCCTCCTCACCAACGACCTTTTCCACATCGACCTTGGCCCCTCCTGCTTCAACCGAGATCCCCGACCGATCCGCCTCGTCCCTACCCGCCCAATTCCCGCCTCGTGCTTCTACGGACCCCGGACCGACGGTCGAATCGCAAGGGTTCGTCCTTTACATCGGTTCGGGCGTCGCTTGGATCTTGTACCTCGTTTGGTCCTTGGTCCCTGATCGACACTTGGAAGCCATCGGAGTCGCATGGTATCCCTCTCGGTCAGTCCCAATCCTTTCCTTCTACTCCCTGCCTTCTTCGAATTAATCACTTCCTTCCAACCCAACCATGAAATCAGTGAATGGGCCCTCCTCGTCCCCGCCTGGACCATCATGCTCGCGGCCTTCATCTACTTCTCCTACCTCTCTATAAACCTGTTCATCACACCTCCGATAAACTCCCTCGACACCCTCACCGATCCCTTCGCCTTCGTTCTCGTCCCCACTGAAGAAGATCCCCATCCGTTGATTACGAATTCGGTCTTGCTGCCGCCGGACGCGGTGCCTCCGATTCATGATTTGCCTGTCTCTTTAGTCAATCGGGTGGTATTTGGCGATTTTAGGAGGAAGGTGGTTAGGGAGGATCAGAGAGAGGCGGATGGGGCAAGATGAGGGTGTAGCCTTAGAAGTAGTAATCGTCTTGGAAACACGACTGACTTAATTCAACCAAAGCCCCAATGTAATCTTGGGAGCTCGTGCTCTCACGGGGTCGCGTCGAGGAATAGCTAGGCTTGGAAATGTGACCTTCGACACAAGCGCGATATGAGAAATATATACTTGTGTGTTACAAGAGGTAGAGAAAGATTGTAAAGGATGACAGCGAAGAGAAGAAGGGAAAGGCAAAGAGGGAAAGAAAAGGGATCCATCGAGCTCATGTCAGAAGCAGAAGCAATAATAAAAAGCGGGGGCTGGGACCTTGACGAAGCAGGGATTGAAGAGGGACAAAAGAACGAACAAGGGCGATGGTGGGTTATGCGGGCGAGAACGAACGAAGGCAAGGAAGATAAAGGCGAACAAAAGAACGAACAAAAGTGAAGGCAACAAGCATGGCATTCACGCTCAAAGCTTGACCCCACCGGGCAACTTGAAGTAGTCGCACTTGAGCGCTGTCTTTGCGCTCATCCTCTTGGCCGGGTCGTACATGAGCATACCTTGCAAGATCTCGGCCGATTCAGGCGTCGCTCCAGAGACGTGTTCAGAGAGGTTCTTGGCGTGCCAGCAGGGGAACGAGGTCTTGTAATCGGGTAATGTCGTCACACCGGGCCACACTTCTTCCGTCGGCGTGCCGAGTAGCCTGGTTCGATGGAGGGACGGGTCAGGTTCCTCTTTTTCGGTTGTAGATTACATGCCGGGACAGACCTGAAGATTCGGAAGATCTCGTCGATCTCCGAATCACCGGGGAACAAGGGTTGGCGCATGATCATCTCGGCAAAGATGCAGCCGACGGACCACATGTCGACGCCGGTCGAGTAGTGTCTTGACCCAAGCAGGACCTCAGGCGCGCGGTACCACAGCGTGACGATCTAGGTTACACCAGATGCGTCAGAATTCGGAAGAAAGGCAATCTAAGCCCAGTCCTATAACTCACCTCGTGGGTGTACGTCCGCAGAGGGATACCGAACGCTCGCGCGAGACCGAAATCGGCGAGCTTCAGGTTGCCCTCCTTGTTGATGAGCAAGTTCTGCGGCTTGAGGTCGCGGTGCAAGATGCGGTGGGCGTGGAGATAGTACACGCCTTTGACGAGTTGGTACGTCTGGGGGTGGGTGAGAAGATGCGCGAACAGGGGATGTTCTTGGTCAATTCTGGCAATGAATCTTCCGTCGCTAGCAGCGTTTTACGTACGAATTTCTGCATCGCAATACAAGTTCCGTGTATGCATTCGAGATTAGTGATGGGTTCAATAGATTCAAATGCAGAGGATCTGACTCGCCTTGACAATATCAGGGCCCATGCCGTCGCCGTCGCCGACCTTGTCCATGTACCGCTTGAGATCGAGGTCGAGGTACTCAAAGACGAGGTAGAGTTTTGTGTCATTGTGCACGATATCCAACAACCTGTGCATGTGGGCAGCGCCTCAGTTCCATCTGTTCATCTCTTGCGACGAGGGGGTGCACTGATTGGCGTTGATGGATGGCGACACGCACTTTACGACGTTGTCATCTTTGGCCTCCTTGAGGAGTGAGATCTCTCGGATCGCGGTCGAGGGCACGCCTTCGTCCTCGGCCTCGAGACGGATCTTCTTCAACGCGACGATCTCGCCCGTTTCCTTGTTACGTGATCGGTACTAGTTGGGGTGAAAATGAGACATCGCGAGGCGGGGACGCGTTGGAGGAAGAAGGACAGGGCAAAGAGTGGCGCGCTAGTCAGTGCTGTTGTGGACGCGTGCAGGGGAACGCGTGCGCATGCAAAGAGGAAGTTGCAAGCCAACGTACGACAACACCATACGTTCCTGTGGCATCGAGGAGAGAGATCAGGGTCAGTGATTGCAGGTGAAAACCAAGTGTGCACCCATGCTGGGAAGCGGCGAGTCGTGCTTCGTCCAGAGCCAAGACTGCGTCGCGCGATGACGCCCCTGGTCCGGCGCAGGCTGCTTGGTCGTCGAGCGCGGCGCGTCTCGCTGCAGGTCCCTACACGAGACTTTCGGGCGTCTCTCGAGCCTGCATGAATTTGACGTACCTTCTCCTACTTTCTCGAGCCTTTCGTACTTTTCCAGGGACATGGTGGGAGGGGGGTATAGCGAGGCTGTGGTCCGATCGAGGATGTTGAAGGAGCGAGAGGCGACAAGCGAGTACGCGACGACGATTAGACGGCGATGACGCTAGGGCTCGCAAAGGGGAATGGTCCGCTGCTGGAGATGTGGACGTAGGTAGCAAAAAGGGCTCGCTGTGCCGTCCGAGTCTCAAAGTCAGATGTCGAAAGAGCGAGGACGGGAAGTGGATGCGGTCAAGTCGAGCGCGAGCAAAGCCAAAAAAAACCCCGAGACGAGACGCGGCGAGGCTCGCCAGTTGGAAACGCGATTCAATTCGAGCAAGCGCGCGATTTGAGGCTTTTATAGGTCGGCGCGACTTACAAATGCCGATTCGGTAGGCTCAGCTCGCTCGGCCTACGACCGGTGACACAAACAATGGACATTGTCATCTCGTAACTTGAACATTATCGGGCGGAATCGAGACTAGACTGAAACGAATGTTTTAACTCGCAAAGTGATTATTGACCCCAAATTCACTGGCGAATGAATTGTTCACTTAGGGTTAGCGAATCGCCGGTCCTATAAGGTAGCAGGACGGGCATGAAATGAACCCAGATCGGGCATCTCCGGATCCTGGCCTCCCTCACAAGCTCCCCCACATAACACAAGCCCACTCTGTCCTTCTCAGGACCACCATGGGTCGAGCCACCAACTATTTGCTCTACTCGATCCCTGCGGCCTACCTACTGGCGTTCGTACCCCATGTCTACCTCGAGGTTGGTCCAGTCCATCTGCGCTCCAGTCCATCTGCGCTCACGTGCTCGACCATCCTCTAAGCGTAATCCGCCCGGCTATTTCATCCTGTGAAACCTCGCCTCCTCTAGGTCAGTATCCAGCTCAAGCCTTGTCGATGGGAGTCGGGACTCGGGCTCTACTGACGTGACCGGCGTGTCGTCGATCGTTATTAGGGTCAACGTCGACAAGGCCTCAGCTCGTTTGTCCGAGCAGATGATCGACAAATTCAAGCGGGGTGCGCTGTGCCGTCACCCGAATATACACCCCCCGATGACTGAGACCACATTTTTATTCCTTCCCATGACCTTCAACAGCCCAGAGCGCTCATATCAACGGCCTCGAATCCCTGCCGCTCTTTGGCCTCGCGATCGCAAGTTTTCATCCCGAGGCTAAACCGCAGACACTCCTATCTCGTTGGTCATGAGACTTATTCCGTTCGCTGGCCCTCACCCTCTTGGTCCAGCTTGCCGCGAACTTGACGGGTATTCCGCTCGAGTCGATCAACAACGTCTCGTTCCTCTAGTAAGCTCAAACCTGACATCCGAAGCTGCCTTCTCCTTGAGAGTACATCGCTCACGCCACCCCGATGGACGAGCCGACCCCAACAAACAGCCTTATCACTCGCTTCCTCTACAACCCGGTCTACATTTACGGTACCTCAGCCAAGATTGCTCTCTTGAGGTGAGCTCTCCACCCGTCATCAAGTTAGGACGGGGAGGACGATCGAGCGCTGACGACCCGGGGTTGATCGGCGCTTCACTTTGCTTTGACATTCCAGGAGTCTGCTCTGGGGCACCGGTCAGAGTACGCACCCACCCAATACTGAGGTTTTTTGGTTCCAGGAATAATACGATTTTAGTGTCACTGATCTTGTGGCATGCTTATCCTTCACAGTCGCGTTTGGTTGCTTGAACGCTCAGCCGATCGCTTGGCCAAGGACTCGCCTCGCTTGAAGTGAATGCAGAGGCATTCGAACAGAAAATCCCAAGCTTTTGAAATGTACGAAGGTGTAGAGAACGAAAATGATGCGATTGATTCCAACACAATAGAATGGCAAACAAAATGCGCAAGGACAGGTGACATACACAGGGGGGGAGAGAGAGAGAAAGGAGAAACACACTCAGAGATGAGGAACAGATGCTTAGCGACTGGTGCGGAAAGATACAATGGACTCGAGAGCAAATGGGCCGCACGAAACTGGATCGATAAGTCGAGCACGTGGACGCGAGAGGGGGATAGAAATGACCAAGAAATGACCCCCCTTGCTGAAGAGATGGCAATGCAAGCCGAGAATCGGCACGAACGTCGGTTGGAGAGAGGGGCCGACAGACGAGCAAATGAATAAGTTTGCAGTCTTCTGACCATGCTTGGGGTCGATACAAGACGAAAGTTGCATTGATGCTTCGAGGTTCCCCGTCAGGAGAGTTTGACGCGACGCCGAGTGCGCGACGGCTTTTTATGAATGGCCTCGTCCGAATCGTCGAGGGCCTGATCGAGCTCATCGTCGTCGTCTTCTTGCCATGCGCCGGAGTGGGACTCGACACTGCTGCTGATGCTTGACTTGCCGTCCTCGCCTTCCGGACCAAAGTGGTTCTGTTGTAAGATAATATAAGGTGGTCAGATATGACTCGTTTTCGTGCGCGTGGCGGATGCACTCACATAGACTTTTTGGTGTCTGCAAATTTGGGGGGCAAAGGGTGAGAGGTACGTGGAGCGTCAGTCTCCACAGGAAAGTGACTTCATTTAGAGCCAAGTCTGGGGCAGACGTACCGACGAAGGTTGGAAGGTACAGCAAACGGTCGTTGACACTTCACGTCGGGACAGAGGTGAGGCTTTTCTTTCGAGTGCGAGCGCTAGTGGAGAACGGAAAATAAGCGGGCGTGTTCGTCTGATCTGCCCGCAACCGGCACGAACGCTGGCACGAGAAAGCGGGGGAACGTACCTCGTGAGTGCTAAGCGCAGAGGGCCTGTGATGAGCGTGACCGAACATGAGAGGTCTTCGATTTAGTCAATCGTAATTCATCTCATCAAATTCCACGTAGCTGGATTGCAACCTACCTGGCGAACATCTTGCCGCACTGAGGGCAAGGGAAACGGCGCGTGGCGGCGTCCCTCGGCGGTTCGTTCGCACGCCGACGGCGACGACGCTTCTTGACGCCGTCCTCGCCGACCGACGCCTCCTCGTCCGAATGGTCCGAAGTACTCCACGAGGGCGAACGCTTGACAAAAATGCCTTGAAGGGAGCCAGGGTGGAACGTAATCTGCCCCGAGGCGGTTTCGCGTGCAGCACGAGAACCCGCGCCGCTGTGCGGGTCACGCGAGACCCCTAGCGAGGGTTCGTCGCCTTGCGAGGTCGACGACGAGTTCGAAGTCGGTGGCGGCGGTCGCCCCCGCGTGGGTACGTATTGACCACTTTGAGTATTTGACTCGGAAGCGAAAGAATTGAGGTGGTACTCGGATGATCGGAGCGAGTTCGAGATCGCGTTCGACGCGCCAGCGGTCGGGTCGGCGGGGAACGTGTAGCTGGCTCGCGCACGCGGCGGGGGTGGAGGTGTCGGTGAGTGCCTCGAAGCGGAGGGAGCATGCGACGACCTCGGATGCCAACGATTCGGCTGAGCACTTCCAATCGCGTTGCTCGGTAATGCGAAGTGATCGTATCCTGCCGGGGGGTAGCTGAGGGACGGAGGCCGGTGCAGCTCGCCAGGTCCCAACTGGTAGAGCGCGCCAGAGAGGGGTTTCTCGCTCACAGCACTGTACGAGGTGACGTGTGGAGGTAGCGAGGTCGAACTGGAGTACGGGTGATATGTAGACGATGTCGCTGACGGTTCCTGGCACGGGGGGCGGGCAGATTGGGTTTGCTGAATATGATCAATGGTCTGAGGGTGATAACCGCCGGCGTTGGCCGCCCCGGCCCCTATCGGTATCGCCTGAAATGAAGGAGGCGACGATTCCACTGTCATGGAGGCGCTGAGGGGCTCCCCATAAGTCATTAGCATCGGTGAGGTGGTGGGAGACCAATGTGCCGTGGGACCCCTGTAGCTCGACGTCGACCCGGCGCCGAGCTGGTCGTCGCCGCCTGGGAGATCAACTTGCGCGCCATGCGACCACGGCGGCTGGGCTTTCTGGAGTGGAGGAGCTGACAGAGTGCTCAAACTGTGCCCGAAAATGGTTTGGACGGCGGATCGAGGCGCATAGTGCGATAGGGCCGGATGGGGCTCCATCATCGGTGAGTCCATCGAGTTCGACGAAGACGCCACGGGCTGCGGCCCAGCGGGGGGGTGCTGCGCGTCGAGCCGAGAGGGGTGGGCCGCGGCGAGGGCGGAGGGATGGGGAGATAGGGAGTCGCGCGACAAGTCGAGTAAAAGGCTGGAACGATACTCTCGTTGTAGATAGACGGCTTGGCGAGCCGCATGCGAGTTGGATGGCCCCCTCGAGTACGAATTCGCAGCTGAGTCCATCTGCACAACAAAGTCGGGCCGCCGGCCCCAAGTCGAAGTCCAACGTACCGCCCCCGTTGCCGGATGACGACACGCGGGGTGTTCGGACAAATCCGCCCTGCGGAGTCGCGCTCCCGCGTGCTGGGCTTACTCGGCTGCAGGGGAACCTCCCGTCGGATCGGGCGTGACGCGCTGCACTGGTTCCAAGAGGTAGATGCAAAGTGGCTGGAAGGTGTGGCGACCAGCAGAAAGCAGGGCCGACACAAACGAAGGACCGTCGGTCCGTGACATTGTCGTTGGAAGCTCGTTGCTGGGCGACCACACCGCACGCTCTAAGGCACACGCAGCGAGACGTCGAGACGGACGATCGGTGATTTTCCTTCGGCAGTTCCGGCGCTACGAAATACAAGATGAGGCACGCCGCGAAGACCTGTCTGATACCCCACCCACCTACCTTGGTAGTCCGAGCCACCGCATTTTTTTCTTCTGTCAGTCTGTGCACGGCATGCTCGCACATCCCGATTCCTCGCGCCCAAGCTCAGCGTCGTCGCGCTGTCCTTCGCATTCCTCGTCTCACGCGAATCTTTGACTTTTCGGACTCTGTCCCGCGGTTTCATCACTACACCTCGTAGCATGAAAAAGATTCCCCCACACTCAGCCAGGTTACTTCAATTCCATTAATATCTAGCTCGACACGCTGTGTACAGTCTCAGCAAAATCAGACAGGTGAAAGCTAGCTCTACAGGTCGCCTCCCTCTGTCACCGCAAAACATCGATTTGAATGCTCAGCATCCCACCTCATGATGGCGAGGCATAACTTATCACCGGTACCTAGGTTGATAAAGAGGGGACGTTACCCGTTAGAACAGTAGTCTAGCTTTGGGCCAAAGTCTGCGTTTTTGCTGGTAGAAATGCAGCCGACTTCGATTGAGAAATCCAGGGAGATCGCCCACAAGATTGTCTCAAATGGAAGAAACGTGGGGGTTCCCTTCGGAGTTTTCGTCATGCCTGATCCGAGCCGTGCCTGAGTCTGAGCTCGGACTAAACAGATTCGGGAGTGCGGGGTTGAAACCGACTAGCGCGGGTGAGACTGCTGGTGCGTAGTATTGAGGTCTCTTTGGTCCTTGGCTACGTGCCACCAGCTGGTTATAGATCGAAGCCCACTGGGTAGTACTTAGGAAGCTGTGTGTGTCGGGGTACCTATTACGACGAGGCAACGCCGGGTACCAGGCCCATTTCCTTTTTGCTTTCCTCTTCAAAAGTCGAAAAGTCGTGGTCATAGGTTCGATATATTCGACTCGTCTCCATACATCCGAACTCGACGAGCCTTTCAACAGGTTCCAAGCCGGTCCGGCACCTGATAACGTCCGAGTCTAGCGTTCCGCGGGTCGAGGCGAGCGGCCGTTGCGAAAGTGCGTATGGGTCTGAGACCTATCAGACATAACTGCAAGGCACCCTGACCTAACCCACTTGGGAACAGGTTCCCCTGGTGCGCAGACCGTTCAAACAGCCAGTCATCCAAATTTTCGCAGCCAAGTCAAACTACCTAGGTGGGTAGGTGTGTGGGAAAGTGATTCGGCTCGAAGGGCAGCAGGCACGGTACCCAGGAACCCCATTGGCTAGGTACTAGTAAGCAGGATGTAAGGCCGCCTCTTGTCCCAACCTCAACGTCGATCCTTCCAATTTCGGATCCGCGTGCAAGATGGCCTTACGCCCGGATAGCTCTCATTTTCTCTCTTAAAAGCATTGTGCTCCTTACTAGGTACCTAGGTAGGTGGGTGACCGATTAATTCGAATTAATCTCAAGACAAAGATTCCAAGACAACTTAAAAAGCTTATCTGGCCCGCCGCGCTCGATTGCAGATCTCAAGCTCTCAAGGTCTCACTGGACAAGGTATTGAGGGAGCAATTTTATTATCTATTGGTCATGGGTTTGGTAGTCCTGCTCTGTTCTACTGTCTAGGTATCTACTACGAACTCCGCTGACGTGCACACACGAGAGAAGTTTCTGAGCAGCTCGTTGGCCGATTGAGCGTCCGAGAGTTCGCGTCTGGTTACCTACGAAACTAGCTTGCAATGAATGTATAGTCTTTACAAGCCCCTTCTTGGTTAGCTACCTACTTGTTGGATAAGTTGACCGGGGTAGTGCCCCTTGACCTTACCAAATAAGGTAGAAGAATCGATACCCATTTCGGCACGATTGGCGCCACAAGCTCACGCGTGCAGGAGGAATTCTGCACGTAAACTTCGTCTCCAGTAGGTGTCCTTTTACCCACCTAGCACCTGTATTCTTCTTGCACGTGGTGATAAATTACCTACACATGCTCATTGCTTACCCCAGACGAAGCTGACTGAAGTCTCGCAAGAAGCTGGCACAATGGCGAAAAGTCAATGTGGACCGCTCGCCCATAGTCGCGCGTTGGACCTTCCCTATGTAGAAGATCGCCCTCAAGGGAGCAGCGCGTGGCGTCGTGGCGTGATTTGGTCGTTGATCGCGTTCGCTTCCGCATGATTACAATCCATCACGCCCGGTTCCGAAGTGCGTCGATCGCTGGACGCACTTATTAGGCAGGTTCCTTTTGACGAGCAAGATCCACGCTAGCATTTAGTCAATCGATGGGTTTCGATTAATCGTGGCTACCCTCGACTTGGGGGAACATGCGGACGCCATGTGGAAGGAGATCAGGGCCCCGCCGGCTCCGCTCGCGGTCTCGTGAAGTCTGTCATGATTTTCACAAGTACCGGGGAAGTAGCCATTTGTCCCAGACTAAGGAATGCATGTCTATGGGACAAGTCGGAGGGATGACTCTGACTCGCTTTCTTCACAGGTCACGTGCGCGCTCAGTGAGGCAGGCCGTGTGGGGTAAAGGGCAACCGATGACGCCCATCTCCTTTGCTCTTGCTCTCCGTCCCGTCGCCGTGCCCGCCAGTGCAGCAAGCCAACGCGAGCTCACGAATCACCGAGCATTTGTTCAGCTCACCTCATCGCCTTTATAGACTGTTAGCACTTCGACCGCCACAAGGCTCTGCGCTCGTGATCGCAAACGCACGGCACCACCTTTCTGGCTAGAACGCAGTCGGGGTTCACCATGGCTCCGCGCTTCGTTACCTCGCCCTACAAGAATGCTGTGGCCCAAGTAGGCAAAGTGAGTGGAGTCTCAACTCTGGTGTAATTTGTGAGTGGTCAGGGCTGACGCTACATCGTCCGGCATTCACCGTCTGGACAGATTGATACGTGGTGGTCCGAACTTCCTGTCTCAACCTCCACGGCTTCGGACAGTGCCGATCTCATCAAGACGTGCTCAGAGTACTGGCTCGCTCAAGGGAAAATCTCCGGTGAGACACACGCCTGTGCGAGCATCGCATACTGCAACTAGCGGATCGGGTTGCCCAGCGAGGACTGCCCTGGAATCGCCGCCTTCACCTCGACGAGTATGGACCGAAGCTGACTGGCTTGACCTATCCACGTTCTGAACCTCAGGCTCTCTTGTGTGCCTACCCTACGACCAACCGGGCAAATACAACCAACGCGCACCAAGCCTCCAAGTCGCCCCACGCGGGATCACCGACTTCGATGTTTCCCGCTTCGACGATTTGCTCGCCGCCGGTACCGACAATGGCCGCGTGAGTTCTCGCCCTCAGCGATCTGCACTATCACAGAAGTTTCCCCTGCTGAACCTAATCCTGTGAGCGCGCAGATCTGGGTACATCATTTACCCGGTTGGGACGAATTTGGCGATAACTCAGGATCTGCTCTTGCTCCGAAATCGGCACTCTCCGTGACTCATCCTTCGGGTCGCAATATCGATACACTGTCCTTTCACCCGACGACATCGGGCTTGCTCTTGGCCGGATCCGGTCCTGTCGTGGCCATCTACGATGTTGAATCCCAGTCCGCAGCTCCGGTCTTCACCCTGGAGCAGCCCAAGCCTGTGTGGTCGGCTAAGTGGAGCTCGGACGGGCGGACCATCACCACGACCGGCAAGGACGGTATCTTGAGAGTCTTCGACGTCCGAGACAAGACGGGCAGGAGCTCGGCGGAGACGAATATTCATACCGGTCTCAAGTGCTCCAGGCATGTGTGGCTCGACGATGGTCGAATCTTCACAACGGGCTTCAACCGCTTGCGCGAGCGCGAGGTCGCTCTCCACGACGCCAGATCACTTGGCACGCCGATCAAGTCACAACGTCTGGACAACAACATGGGCGTGCTGACACCCGTACTGGACAGTTCGCGCAACATTGTCTACCTCGCTGGGAAGGGCGACATGACGTTGCATTGGGTCGAAGTCGGTGGGCCAACAATGTTCACCGCCGGAGCCTCCCCCGTCCCGGTCGCCATTGCATCGGCCGCGCTCGTCCCACCGTCGAGACTGAATCTCATGAAGGCCGAGATCAATCGCCTGGTGATTTTAGGCAACAACGCGGTACTTCCGGTCCCAATCGAGGTGCCCCGCCGACAGTACATTGATTTTCACCAAGACTTGTTCCCGCCGGTTGCTGCACGCGTCCCAGCCCAAGATGCTCGAGCCTGGCGAGAGGACGGCGACGCCGCAATCGAGTCGGAAATACAGTGCCCCAGTCACCAAACTCGCTCCAATCGACATAAATCTTCCGCGTCGACACCGGTCCCTGCCGAGCAACTGCGTGCGGAGCAAGATTCGGTCGCGGATACGAAGGAAATTTATGTGTCGGCAGAGTCCGATTCTCCGACCCCTACTGTTGAGCCACAAATTCAACCTACACCCCGACCGCGACCGCCGTCACCCGCGGCTAGGTCCCCGTCGCCAGCGGCCAGCACACCCAAGTCTACAGCGACGACGAAGACTTCGTGCCCCACATTTGGCCAAACATCGAAACCGACTTGGTTCACCGTGCCGGTATTGTCCGTCACGTCCGCGCTTGAGACGTTGAAAATTGATTCAGAGCACAAAATACCGGATGTTGTAGGTCAAGCACCAACATCTTCACATGCACCCACGGTAACGACAGCCGCTCGGATCGAGGAGTCAAAACCGCCGCCGGCGCTCGAGCAGAACGGGTCAAGAGCCTCGCCTGCGAAGAAGCCCGCAAACGTCAAATGGAGTCGCGCCTGCCTTCTAGGTAAAACTCCAATGAAACCAACTTATCACGACGTCCATGGGCTCAGCGCGACCATGAACGCCGACACGCAGATGCTCAAGGTGCGTCGTCGATGCGTGATCTCGAGGGCTTTAGCCTCCCTGCTGAACATAAGGATATCCTCCTGTTCTCCCGTCTAGGCCAACTCGCTTTACATGTTTTTCCCCCTGTCCGGCGCTGGAGGACGTCTTGGGTTCCACCCTCTAGCCTCCCAGGGGCGGCTACCGACCAATATCCCATCTCTTCTGTGTGGCGCGACGATCGTCAGCTTCGAGCTCGATCCTTTCGATCCGAAACGCGTGTTCATCGCGAGCGACGATTCAAAGATTCGCGTCTTTGAGCTTCCAGAAGGTGGACTTGAAGCAGATTATGGCGAAGTAGCCGCCGTCCTTCAAGGTAAGCAGACCCGCCTTACGACTCCATTTGGGTATTGTTAAGCCTTCGTTTGTGCGCCGCATAGATCCTGGGCTGGAACGGATAGCCGAGCTTAAACACCACCCTACCGCGAGAAATACCTTGCTCTCCATTTCGGACGATCACGGTCACTCCACCGCGCGTGTTTGGGACCACTCTGCGGGCCGCGTCTTGACGTGCGTGGCACTTCCCAAAGGCGGGGTAAGTACAGTGAATGCCGCTCGCTCGAGTACATCGTGTAGCTCACTCTACTCTGCCATCTTCAGGTGTCCTCGGCAGCTTGGTCACCTGATGGTTCCCGATTGGCCCTCGCGACAAAGACTAAAACCCTTCTCGTTCTCGACCTGCGATCCCCAAGCTCGATGATGACCACCGCGGCGCACGATTCGATCCGACCTGTGCGAGTCTGCTGGACCGACGATACGCATCTGCTCTCGACAGGCTTCTCGCGCTCCGCCTCTCGCGAGATCATCCTCTACTCGATCGCAGATACGGTACTCTCCGTCGTGGGCAAGCAGATGTTGGACGTCTCGCCCGCACCGCTGTTCCCGCATGTCGATCTCGACACCAGCGTCGTCTTCCTCTACTCACGTGGCGATCGCTCCTGCCACGCATACGAGATCCAACTCGCGCAAAAACCGTCGCCCTTCACCAAGCTACCTTCGTTCGAAACGACGACCTTGCAAAACGGGTACGCGTTCATGCCCAAGCGGATGAACGACGTCAAGCTCGTGGAAATCGCTCGCGCTCTGCGCTTGACGGCTTCGACGGTCGAGGTCGTGACGTTCACCATCCCCAGGAGTAAGACCGAGTACTTCCAGGACGACATCTTTGTCCCGACGAGGGATGTCGAAGCTCCCTCTTTGAATGCGCAAGAGTGGATGCGAGGGTGTGATGTGCCGTCGAAGCGACTGGACCTTCGTCCCGAAGGCATGAAGCCGTTGTCGGAGGCACCCCCTCCCGCTCCCAAACTCAGCACCCGTTCGATGGTACGTTTGAGATCGGATAGATCGTTGTGCCCTTTACAGTACAAATGCTGACAGGCACGCTCGATTTTCTCAGATCATGGAAGGTGGGATGACTGAAACGCAAAAGACCGACGCTTACATGGATCGACTGTTCCAGGTCAGCAGTCCCTGTTCCACGGTGTGCCGATAGATGGAACCACTCGGCTGACTTGTAACCTCCTTCTTGTTCACATAGTCTGCAAAGGAGGGAGGGGACGACGAGCTTGTGCGATCAAAGCACACGCCCGATGATGATGACTGGTAAACACACGTTTTCAGAGGTTTTTTCTCGCGTCGCCTCCAAACCAAGCTCTCGACAATCCTTACAAAGGGATACAGTAGTATAGTTCGATGCGATTTGCAAAGAGAGCTAGATCAGAAGTGTAGCAAGTATTATCACAACCACATAAATCATCTTTATTCCTCAATTCCAGGAGTATCAGACCTCCGCATGCTCCATGCACTGGACTTGCTCGCCCAACTTCCTGGCCTGACTCAAGATGGCCCCGAGTGCTTCCTCAATCTCGAGTGTCGCTTCCGAGAGGGTTGTCGTCGATGAGGAAGAGTCGTCGTCGTCTTCCCGATGCCGCCTGCGCCGCTCGGCATGCGAAGACAACTTGGCTAGTGCTTCGGATGTGAGGCGGACGGGCTCAGGGGCCGGGGTCGGGACGAGTGGAGGTTGAGCAGCGACTTCAGGTGCAGGATCGGGTTCGGTGACTTGGGCAGCGTTTGCGGTCGAGGCAAGAGCTTCTTCGTCTTGTTCGACCATGGGCTTGTCCTCGTTGGGTTGAGTTGGCTCGGTTTCGGGCGCAGATGCGATAATGGGGGCGGGAACATCCTCAGAAGTGCTAGTTGCCTCGGCTTGTGCGATCTCGGAGGTAGCAGTGGAGGCCCCGGCAGGTCGAGCGGCGCCGGAAGCAGCGGCGGTCTCCTCAAGGGCAGGAATCAGAGGCTCGAGGGGTTCGTTCTCATCGTCGTTAACGTCGGAGGCCTTCTCCTGTCGGTGCTGCGACGAGACCTTCTCCCACGCCTCGTCACGAGTTTGGTCGAGTTTCTTAAGCTCGGCTTCAATCTCCTTCACCAAGGCCTTGCGAGACGACTTGACCGTACGATCGCCACCACTTTGCACCTCGTCGACCTTGGAGAGCAAGTTCACCAAGAAGTCTTCATAGGCGAGGAAAGGAGCGTTCGAAGACTTGTACGCCAGTTTGGGGGCCACCTGACTCGGAGTCGAGTCGGCTTGCTCCGATGGGGGAGGCGAAGGCTGAAACTCGAGCGCTTGCGGCACGGCAAAACAGGAGCGACGGGCCTCGAATTGAGCCGAGAGAGTCGAGAGCGTTGCGAGGGCCTTGCGACGTTGGAGATGACCCTGGTAGTGACGCTGTAGCTTCTCCGTCGCCGATTCCTGCTTAGGCGATGCCACCGACTTTTCCTGGACCGCCTCGACGGGGACCTCGACGGGGTCGGGAACTTGGACGTCGACGGGAGAGGACTCGACGGGAGCGGGGACTTGGACGTCGACGGGAGAGGACTCGACGGGAGCGGGGACTTGGACGTCGACGGGAGAGGACTCGACGGGAGCTTGACTCCTGTTCTCAGCGGCGGCGGCGGCGGCGGCGGCGGCGGCGACGGGAGCAGTCGAAGATGGCTCGCTCTTAGCCGTGGGTGCTCTAGTCTCGACAGGGGCTTCGGCTTCCCTCTGCACGTTCAACTTGACGTCGACGCCAAAGAGCGACTTGAAGAGCGGACCAAGAACATCCTCGAGTGATTCAAGTGGAGCTTCTTGATTCTTGTTGGCGGCAGAGGCCGCAGCTTGAGGCTCGGTCGAGGCAGGCTGAGCGACGGGAGCAGAGGCGGCGGGGGGAGCCTGAGGAGCCTCGACTTGCTGTTTGGTCGACTCGGGCGCTTGAGCAGATGGGGCGGAAGAAGGCTGCTGAACTTGGTCTTGATCTTCTTCAGAGTCGAAGAGCAGGCGGAAGAAAGGGGCGAAAGGATGCTGGACCTCGGCTTGACGGTTGCGACGGAGGCCGGCGAGGTGCTCGAGTGGCTGACGACGACGACGGACAGGGCAACCAGACTGAGAAGTGGAGTCCGACGAGTTGCGAAGGCAGCGTTGTTGTTGCTGCTGTTGCTGAGCCTTTTGGATCGCTTGGCGTTTCTCGATCTCTCGTTGGATGCGCAGCTTCAGCTCATCTTGGCGAAGGTGTTCGAGCTGAGCGGCTTGTGCCTAGATATTCACGTGACACAGGACTCGAGTCAGTTTTCGCAATATTCGGAAGCAGTTCTTGACAACGGTTAGAACACTCACGTGCTGCTCAAACAAAGCCTGGTACTTTGCACGCTGCTGCTCCTCCTGCTGCTGGGCACGGAGAAGGGCTTGTTGACGAATCTGCTCCGCTTCTTGCTGACGACGATGAGCGAGCAAGGCCGCGGCCTCACGTTGACGGCGCTGTTCTTGACGACGGATCAGGGCCTCGACCTCTTGCCGGGAGCGGTATTCGTCGTACTCTTCGAACGAGTCAAAGCTGGCGGGAGCCGACGTGGCGAGGGCGGCACCGAAGGGGAAGGCGCTGGTCGCCGAGCGCTGGTGGTGGGGGTGAAAGGACATCGCCGAGAAGGGGACAGCCGTCGACTCGAACGCAGCGGGTTGCACAAAGTGGAACATGGCGTGAGTGTGAGGGTGTGAGGGTGTTGGTAGTAAGTGTGAGGGTGAGATCGAGGGTGAGATTGAGTGTGAAGGGTGGAAGTGATGGGAGTGATGGGAAGGAGGAAGAAGAGTTCTCGCACCGAGAGAGCGCTTTTGACGGCCGCCCGCTGACGCAGCGATGCCTAAGCTTTCTGGCCGACATTGCCAGAAGGCGCTGGAACGCGCTGGAATGCGCTGGAATGCGCTGGAAGCTCGTGGAAGAAGCCATCGGGTTCGGTGCATCGCATTATGACTGGGTCTTGTTCAACAACCCTAGCATTCTGACATGAAACTTGGGACTTAGGTACTACTGATTCTGACAAAACTGCTACAGAATCTGCTAGTTAATGCCCTCGTCGAAGGAGGCGCAGCGGAAGATAATCACGTGATCAGAGTGGCGTCGAGTCACAGGAAGGAAGGAAGGCATAAGAGAAGGACGTGCCTACATTACGGACAATGGCAATAGATGTATCAAAAAATAGAGTAAAGTGAAACAGATCCGACGTAGTAGGTGCGCAGTGCTTCAGATGCTCGTCATACTCGTTTCGCGCTCGCCGGTAGCAGCGCTAGCCGTCCTGGTCGACTCAGGGGCCGTCGATGCCCCGACCGCCTCGGCGAGGTGGTACCCATCAGAGGGTGTTTGAAACCGTATCTAAATATATGATAAAGGAACGGTGAACAAATTACCGGTTAGACCACGTTTGCAGAAATAGAGTATCAGAATACCAAGAATTAAAGCAACGTGCCGCGTCTAAAATAAATAAAAAAACCTCTGAATCAACTCTGGAAGTGGCCCTTCGACAACACGTTAACACGATTGCTCATCGGTGTGAAGCATACCCTCCACGTTGTGAGTCAGGTTGCTCTTGATATCGCCACCATCCTTCAAGAAGCTGCGCCAGAGTGGGGCGTGTGCCGGTTTCGTCAGCTGATCCGCACACCTAGTCGGGGAGCTCCCCCTGTCGTCTTCGACGCGGGAGGCGAGAGGCAAGACGGAGAGACGGGGAGAGCTCAGCAGCATGCTTTGATGCTTGACGGTCTGATGGATGATGGGAGCCTCTTCGACCTTTTCATTGATCGGGATCTTGGTGTGGTAGATCTGTGTCGAGTGGGACGCGTTTTGTCAGTTTAAGCACGCCTAAGGGGTGCTGTTCATCTGGGCCTTACGTGTGCTCGTGCGTGGTCTTTTCGATGCGAGGCAACACGAGGTGGTGCACAAAGTATTGAACCTTGGTCGTGACTACACATGTGAGTTGGTAAAAGTCAGCCCTCGGCCCACTTCAGCATTTTATCTAGCTGTTCTTGTACTGACCTTTCTCGCGGCGATCGATGACCTTGCGCTCGGCATGACGTTCGACGTACTCGTCCTTCTCGGACTGGGCCGGGCGACGAAGCATCTCGACATCGTCCGAGGTGTTGATGTGGCGCTCTATAGACAGCGAGTACGTTTAAGTCGCAGTAAGTGGAGTCCAAGCTGGTCAGACTCGCACGACCACGACCTCAGCACCGACCAAAGATCTGCGTAGGGTCAATCGCCGTCTCGTGGTGCACCTCTGGGGCGTGGACCTCCTCCTCGAGAGGCTTCACATGAAGTTGGACGTGGTGAAACAAGCGTTCCACAACTCGCTCGCGCTCGACCTCTTCGACCTCGTGCTTTTGGTGTTCTTCGCGAACGACGGCAGCGAGGTTCTTGTGGTCGTGCTTGGCGCTGGCAAGCTCCTCCTTGCTGAGGATCGTCGCGTCGGTTGGGAGCAAGTGGGTGCGAGCAGGAGGGGGTGCGATCTGCTCGATGTGGGTCTCACGAGAGGTACGATGGTCGTGATGTGGGTGAAGGTTCTAAGTGTGAGAGGTCGAACCATCGAACTGAGCCGTAGTGATCGACTTGCTCCTCGACTCGGTCGCACCAGGGCCAGCTTGAACGCCGGTCACATCAGCGGGCTTCTGGCCAGACGAGGCGGCAGCACCAGAACCGCGAGCGGTGGTCGCACCATTGGCGGGTCCGTACCCCGAGCTCTGCGGACGTTGCACCATGGGGGTGGTCGTGGTAGCCTCTTGAACAGACGCAGGTGCACCGGTTGTCATGCCGTACGTGCAAGGAGCGGGGCAGTGGAAGCGCTGCGAGACACACCGGTCCCCGCCGCGGGTGACGTCGGCGACTGTTGCTCAGAGGAGCTCAGCGTCGCGGGCGCAAACTCGCCAGTCGTACCACCACCAGCCGATCCAACGCCAGCATCGTGACGACCGCCGGTCGCACTGGTCGATCCTCCCGACTTGCGATGGTCCGAGTGTAGCATCTCCTTCACTTTTGCATATTGAACGATCGAGGGTGGCTTATCTGAGACAACGAGGTTGGCTGGAATCGATCGGGGCAGAGGGGGAGGAGAGCTGGGAGAGGGGGAAAAGAAGAGCACACGCCCAGCCGGCGATGACGTTATCGCTGCGCTGCGGGAATCACTGAACACCTGCGCGACACCCAGCCGATTTACCTGGCGAAGTTGTTTGCATTGGAAGATCAAAGTCTGGGGCATATATTTTTGTTACTCGAGCACCGAGGTACATGGCAGAGGACACTACACAAGCAGCAATCACCAAAAAAGAGGAAAAACTGTGGCAAAAATCGGAAAGAAAGAGACGAGAAGGAAGATGTGTATTGAAACGATGTGTTGGCGCCGACCAGATAATGAGATGTATGATATTATTTGAGGATCAGAACCATCCACTGTCAAGTTGTTTGGCCTCGATCTCGAGTTGCTGAACGGCTTCATGCTCGACCGATGGCGGAGCGCGCGGGACGGGGCAGCTCAGCAAGTGACCCCACCTGCAAGTCACGACGCGCGGGCTCATGGGCGGCGTACTGCGAGGTGACAATTAGCACGAGTAATAAGGCTGTTAGTTATAGATAGAACTGAACCAGGAAGTGAACAACTCACCTGTTCATGGCAGAGTCCATGTTCTCCGGCTCGGGTCGGACTCGGATGGTCGTGGCTCGAGTCTCGGTCGTGGCCCCCGACGTCCCAGCCGTGTCTTTGGGCGACGGCGAGGCACTGAGCCGAGTCTTATGATTTTGAATCTTTTGGGGAGCCCAGCCTCTCCAAGCGTCAACGGTCACGATAGACTCGCTGCTTGCGGGGCATAATGAGCATCGAAGCCAGAAACTCTCACGCAGTGGGTGTTCTCAACTTACCTCGGCACATCGAGCTCGCTTACTCCTTCGACTTTGGTCTTCTTGTTTTCCTTGGCATTACCTGTTTGAGAACTCTCGTGTTCTTCTCGAGATCGTTTCTTGCTGGAAGGGGCATCTGGGGCCCCGCAGGAGTCGAAGGTCGTGCCGGCCGGGACTGCGGGAGGTCCCCCTGGACAGTCGTCGTCGTTAGCCGATGGCGCAGGTACCGTGGTCGTGGCCTTAGCCGAGGCCCCAGCGCCTACCGCACCGGAACTAGTCATGATCGCCTGAGCACCCTGAGTGTCCTGGGCTTGCTGTCGCTTGAGATTCTGGGAATACGCACTAGAAGGCGAAGCAGTGACGTTGGACTGGTAAGCGACTGATCGGAGCGCGCTGCCAAACAACTTGCGAGTCGATGGAGAGCCGAGTCGAACCTTGCGCCTGGTGAGCACCGCTTGCAGCGACGCCTCGATTGCCACGATGTCTTGAGGGGCACCTACATCCTTGTCTGAGACCTTGACAGGAGACGAAGTGGTAGCACGCAGAGGTGCAGCGCTAGCGCGGTCCGACGACTTGTCGGGGTCGGGCCTGCTTTCGTCTCGGGACGCCGAACTTGGCTTCGATGCGGCCCTGTCGTTCACGCCTGACGTGGCTTGGTAGCGGCAGTACGCCAAGGGGACCATGTTAGTGTCCGTGATGGACTCAGGGCGGTGACTGTGACTGGAAGTGTCGTTCCTCGGCGCCGAGGAGTGGGACCCGCCAAGACGACCACTCTCTCGACGACGATGCTCCGATCGAACGGTGGGCGGGTTTGCAGCCGAGCCGCCGAGGTAACCCCTTTGATCATCGCCGAACCGTGGAGCCTGGGCCGAGGTGTCGCGTGCGTCGCATGCGTATCGAGGTTGATTGTCAGGTGTTTTGTGCCTGCGTCGATTCGAGGTAGTGGAGGACTTGGGGTAGGGCGTCGATTCGCCCCAAGGACAGCGGCTCGGGGGTTCACTCTGCTGGTCAGATCGCCGAGGTCGGGCATACTGGTCCCCCGACGAGTACCTAGGAGCCGCTCGACGATCATTGGGGGAGCTCCAAGTGCTGGTGTTGGTGGTGTCGACACGAACAGGAGGTCGGTCAAGGGCGTTGGAGACGTACCAAGTCGGTGCAGGATGCGAGACACCGGACGGGTAGCGGGATCCGCGACCGAGGGGGACGTTATTCGTGCCCGTCGCAGCGGGATTGGACGGCGTCGACTGCCAACTGCCCTCGCGCGAGCGCTCACGACGACAGGCAGGCGCGGGCTCATAACTCTCGTTGCGCTCATAGCGATAACCACGTGGGCCAGGGGGAGGGGGAGGGGGAGGAGGATAGTCAGGACTGCGCTTTCGAACGGGTGGAGCTGAGATGCGAGCCGGAGCCGGATACGTCCCGCCCCAACTGTCATGAGCGATGATCGAAGTCGAGGTGGTGGTGGTGGGGGGCACGAGATCGTCCCAATCATTCGGCCATCCGGTGAGGTCGGGTTCCTTGGGAGATGCTGCCCTCGGGCTCTTGAACCAGCCAACCATGGGTCGAGTGTCGCGATGAGTGCTATCGGGCTGAGCAACGGTGCTAGTGCCAGTCGGCACGGAGCGTGGGCGAGACATTGTCGTCAGTCAGACAGGGGGGGCAGGGGCACCAGACGACAGAGAAAAGAGGGTGACAAAAGGCAAGCGCAAGTCAGTAGTAGAGTGTTGCAAGACCTCGTAAACGCCATGCTCACAAGGTGCGTGTCGGGTGAGTGCACGACGACACACGTCGATGTCACAAGTGGTAAACCGGAGCGAAAGGAGGTGAGTGGTCTCGCTTTTATTGGCTTTGGACGCGTTCTAGGCGCTTCAAAATTAAAAACCAACAGGGGGTCCGAACGACATCAAGCACTGGCGCCGACTCCCGAAGGATCTTTCAGCCCCATTTCCAAGCAAGTAGCAGACCACGTGGCATCTGATTGTCTTGCTCTTATACCTGAGTGATCTAACGTGCTTCGATAAATCGTTTGAAAAATACGGTGAGTCACTACGACTAGCAATCACGAGGTTGAATACCTAGCGACTTTTATGGAGTCTGGAGCTGGGAGCGCTGATACGAGCAGCAATACGCTAACAGCAGCTACTAGTGGATGCCCAAGACTCTGGGATACATCGATCTACGAAATTGGAATCCTGACGTGGTTCGTTCAATGCAAAGTTTGGCCGGCCGGCCGCGGCTGCCGGTCTGCCGGTCTGCGGGCCGTGTGAGTTTCGCTGCCTTCCTTTAGACCTCTGCTCACCCACACCCCAATACGAGTGAGTACTCCCCAGCGTTTCACCAGAAGAAAACACAGTGAGTCTTTTGAGGCTCTCGCCCGTACTTTACGCTCTATTCGACCATCTTGTACATTTCTTTGAGCTGACCGCATCGTCCACTTCCCTCACGCCCGCCACACGTCTGCTTGCCTCCACTACGACCAGTCTCACACTCGCCAACATGGTCAACACTATTCCCGTTCCTTCGATCAAGCTCAACACGGGCGCTTCGGTCCCCGCCATCGGTCTTGGTACCTGGCAATCCAAGCCCGGAGAAGTCGCGGCTGCTGTCGAGACAGCTCTCAAGGTGGGTCCACGTCGGCGGTGGTGCTGATGACGGAAGATGGTCATTCCCGTTCTCAAGCTGAAGCTCAACCGGGTTCTCCTGTTGGCCCCCATCTGCCTACAGAACGGCTATCGTCACATCGATGGAGCTTGGATCTGTAAGTCCACTATTCGCTTCGAACACCCCACCTCCACAAGACCACCTCAGCCTCCAAGGAGTTGCCAAGCCAAGAGCCCCGGTCGCTTCGGCCCGGCGGCTCCGCATGCAGTCACTGGCGGCTGACGGACCTCATTCTCGCTCTCGCAGATGGCAACGAGCAAGAGGTCGGCGAGGGCATCAAGGCCAGTGGGGTGGATCGTTCCAAGATTTTTATCACGACCAAATTGTGGTGCACTCACCAACGCGATGCCGAAGCCGCGATCGAGAAATCGCTCAAGTTGCTCGGCGTGGATTATGTCGACCTTTACCTCATCCACTGGCCTGTGCCGATGAACGCCAATGGTAACGACCCCAAGTTCCCCAAGAAGGAAGACGGCAGCCGTGACCTCGACCTCGAGGAGTGGTCTGTTGCCAAGACGTGGGAAGGTATGGAGACGGTGTACAAGAGCGGCAAGGCCAAGGCGATCGGCATTTCCAACTTCTCCGAAGCCTTCATCGAGGACCTGCTCAAAACGGCCAAAGTCGTCCCCGCGGCGAACCAGATCGAGCTCCACCCTTACTTGCCCCAACACGAGCTCGTTAAGTACTGCCAGGACAAGGGCATTGTCGTTGAAGCCTACTCGCCTTTGGGATCGACCGACTCACCCCTGCTCAAGGACGAGGAGATTGTCAAGATCGCCGAGGCTCATGGTGTCTCGGTTGGCACGATCCTCATCTCTTACCAAGGTGACCCAGGGCATCGTTCTACCTCCACAGCAAGTGGGAGGACATTAGCTGACTCGCCGTGTCTCTCGGCGCTGAACCGCAGTCGCTCGCGACGTCGTCGTACTGCCCAAGTCGGTCACCCCCAAGCGCATCATCGACAATTTCCAACTCGTCAAGCTTAGCAGCGAGGACCTCGACACACTCAACAGCATGCACAGGACCAAGAGCAAGAGGTTCATCAAGGTCAGTCCGAATAGCAATGACGGACTGGGACGACCGGGACCGATGCTGACCAGCTTTGTTTCATGGCCATCAGCCCGACTGGGGCATCGATCTCAAGTTCGCCAACTGGGACTGAAACCGAGGTTGCCTTGGCCTCCCGGAACACAGAGCTTGTCACATAGTTGGAATCACTTATCTAAATATATCTTGGCAATACAAATACGGTCGTGCCAGAGACTGGTTGGCATGAAGTCACTCTTGCGGTCGAATACATTCGAATGTCATTTGGTAGGGGAGGCCGCAAGTCGAATGGATCATTACAGAGTTTCAACAAGGTGGACGAGCTAAGCCAATATCGTGTCGGGTAAGACAAGGGTGATAAGGGAGCAAGAACGAAGACAAGACTTCCTTGTGCCGAAACGGTTCTTCACTGGGTGAAGAGGACGAGGCGGCGCGGAGGAGCTTGTGCTCGTTGGAGCACAGAGTGAAAATCGAAGTGGGGAGCGAAGTCGGAGAAGAGGAAAGACTCCCGCTTTACTCGGGCTTCTCGGGCTTCTTGGACTTGGTGGGCAAGAGCTCCGAGTGGATGTTGGGCAAGACACCACCTTGGGAGATGACGACAGCGCCGAGGAGGCGGTTCAACTCCTCGTCGTTGCGGATCGCGAGCTGCAAGTGACGGGGGATGATACGCGACTTCTTGTTGTCGCGGGCGGCGTTACCGGCCAACTCGAGGATCTCGGCGGCCAGGTACTCGAGGACGGCGGCGAGGTAGACGGGCGCACCGGCACCTGAAAGGAAGATATGGAGAATTGAGGCGAGGTCAATTTCCCTTCCTTGGGTCACGTGATGACTTTCTAGAACTCCTCCCCCGTATAGGCTCACCGACACGCTGGGCATAGTTGCCTCGGCGCAACAATCGATGGATACGACCGACGGGGAACTGCAATCCGGCCTTGGACGAGCGCGATTGGGTCTTGGAGTCAGCTCCGGCCTTAGCCTTGCCTCCTGTGTTTGCCAGAATAGAGTACGGCGGGGGGTCAGTGATCCAAATCTACGCAAACACGATCATGCATCGGTGATTACTGACCTGATTTGCCGCCTGAAGACATGTTGATGTAAAGTGGTCTGGGTGTTGGGGGTTTACGGTGGGATGAAATGAGTTGGTTGAACGCGGGGTGAGGGAAAGAAGGGAGAAAGGGCAAACGCGCCGAGGAGCGAGGGCCACTCGGAAATACTGTGTTGATGACTTTTTGCGAACGTGAAAGCGACTCGGGATAGGAACTGGGCAGAATTGCGCGAGGGTTGGGGAGCAGAGTCAACGACTTGGTGACGAAAAAAGGGTGAAGCGACTCGGGCTAGGTTTCGCCGTCTCGCGCCAAAAGTCGAAGGGCATCACAAACAACCGACCAAAAACAACGGCCGGACGCCGCGCGCCGCGCGGGAGTTGCCTCGCTCGCTTCGGTGCTCTCGCTTCTTGTCCTCTCCCCTTCTCCATCCCGCTTTTTACCATCCACCCAACCCCAACAACCAACCCACATCAAACATAATGGCCCCCAAAGCTGCTGAGAAGAAGCCCGCCTCGACCGCCGGCAAGGCCCCCGCGTCCAAGGCCCCCGCGGGCAAAGCCCCCGCCAAGAAGGCCGTCAAGAAGGCCCCTGCTACCGATGGTGCCAAGAGGATCAAGCGCAAGAGCCGAAAGGAGACTTACTCGTCGTACATCTTGTGCGTACTTTGACTCTGGCTTCATTCGATCTCGATGCCCAGTCGCTGACCCCCTGAACTCGATCTCGATCTCTCGCCTGCCTTGGCCCGTCCACAGCAAGGTGTTGAAGCAGGTCCACCCCGACACTGGTATTTCCAACAAGGCCATGCTCATCCTCAACTCGTTCGTCAACGATATGTAAGTCGCCAGCTATACTTTTTGTTGTGATCGACGCTCCCATTAGGTCACGTGACATCTGAGGCTGATTCCCCCTGTCTCTTCCAGCTTTGAGCGCATCGCCGGTGAGGCGTCCAAGCTCGCGTCGTACAACCGCAAGTCGACCATCTCGTCGCGAGAGATCCAGACCTCGGTCCGCCTCATCCTCCCCGGAGAGTTGTCCAAGCACGCCATCTCGGAAGGAACCAAGGCCGTCACCAAGTTCTCCTCGGGATCCAAGTAAACCCACTACCCTGTGGTTTTATACTCTTCTCGACTTTCGACTTTCAGTCGATCCGTTGGAATGCTGCGACCCCACCGGAGCGATGTAGTACTGTTTTCGTTGCGTCCGGAAGGCGCTTCCCGGGGATCCTCCTGTTTTATATCCCTCTTTTACCCGCCCATATTTTGTTGGATTGTCAATACATCCTTGTTGTCCACACCTCATGTTACATCATTTTAGTTGACCACAAGGTAAAGGGCCATTGCCTGTACCTGTGCTACGTTCTCGCTGCTGAAGGGTTCCAAAACAACTGCAGACTGGAGGTGAAAAGAATCAGCCTCCACCTCATGCCTTCGACGCTTTCAGTAAGATACCTAGGTGCAGATGATAGTACATCTTGATTCCCAGGTAAGCTTTCGGGCAACATGTAACGGTGCGTGCATGCATGCCGTTCTGCCAAGTAAGCTCTATATTGGGGTCGACCAGCTCACCCGACTCTGCCGCGGACTGGTGCCATTATCTCGCCGGTGCCGGCGTAGCCCGCGCCGCACGGCCACGGGCAGGCGCACAGGCAACCAACCGTAGGAGGACGGGTGCGACTCACTCCTTTCCCTCCACCTACCACCCTCGCCCTCCTGCAGCCGCTACAGCTCATCCGGCACGCTCACGAATTCAGCACTAGCGCGCTTCGGCTGGCTAGACACCCACCCAGGACTCGGCACCGCACACCAGCGGCGGCCAGTCCTTGTCCCATCATCAGCGACAGCCACGACCCGCGAGCCCGCGATCGCGAGACAGAGCAGCAGGTGAATGCTAAGTCACGACGGTCAGCACCACGACGCTGGCCACACCGCGCCTCACCCAAACATGTACAACGTCTTCAACTCGTCCCTGGCCAACTCAGCGGCCTTCACGCCCGCCTCGACGCAGAAGAGCAAGCTGCTGAGCGCGCTGAATGGCACCCCGTCGCATTCGGTCCTCGGTGCAACCTCCAACTCGAACCCGAACACTAGCGCACTCCTCGCCTCGCTCAATGGCGTCTCCGCGGCCAGCAACCCGCTCTCGAGTGCGTCGTCGTACAACAACAACAGTAGTAGCAACGACCTCAACGGCAACGGCCACGGCCACGGCAACGGTCGCCCCGCGTCCCCGACGGCTGCAGCCCAGCTCGATCCGTGGTCGGTCTCGTCGAACGGCGCCTCGCACCTCCCCCTGTCCATCTCGCAGTCAATCAACAACCCTGGCTTGCCATCGGGCGTCATCGTCTCATCTGCGGCCGTCAATGCGATGAATAGCATCAGCGGAGGCAACGCGGGCTCGGGGCTGGGCGGATCCGCGGCGGGGTCCAAAGCCGACGCTCCTGGCGGGCAGCCCTCGCAACTGCATCATCAGGGAGGTGGGGGAAAGCTCTTGTCCCTCGTTCAACCGGGGAGTCTTCCGGGAAATGGTGGGCAGAGTGAGAACGAAAAGGTGTACTACCTCATCGTCGACCTCATGTCCCCTACGACCCGCGAAGGCGCCCTGCTCGAGCTCAGCAAAAAACGTGAACAGTGGGACGATCTCGCACTCGTCCTATGGCATTCATTTGGTAGGTGTTGACTTCTTTCCTCTTCGGTCGTGGCAGGGCGATCGTCTGACTCGCTGTCTTCTTTCCTGCGTCTCGCTCCCCCTCTCCTGTCGCTCGCCTCCATCTCGCACGTGCGCCACAATGATTCCCCACAGGCGTCATGTCGGCGCTGCTGCAAGAGATCGTCTCCGTTTACCCTCTACTCGCACCGCCCTCTTTGACCGCGCACGCCTCAAACCGCGTCTGCAACGCGCTCGCCTTGCTGCAGTGCGTCGCCTCGCACAACGACACACGCTCGCTCTTCTTGTCGGCCCATATCCCGCTGTTCCTGTACCCGTTCCTCAACACGACGTCCAAGACGAGGCCATTCGAGTACTTGCGTCTGACCTCGCTCGGTGTCATTGGCGCCTTGGTCAAGCAGAACGACAACTCGGACGTGATCAACTTCCTGCTTTCGACCGAGATCATCCCGCTGTGCCTGCGCATCATGGAGACGGGTTCCGAATTGAGCAAGACAGTCGCCATCTTTATCGTGCAAAAGATCCTGCTCGATGAAATGGGGCTGGGCTACATCTGCCAGACGTACGAACGCTTCTACGCCGTCGGCACCGTCCTGAGCAACATGGTGCAGCAGCTCGTCGAATCGCAAGCCGTGCGGCTGCTCAAACACGTCGTGCGATGCTACCTCCGTCTTAGTGACAACCTCAGGTAAGCACTCGAGATGATTCGTATCGTTCTGGCCTTGTCGTTGACCAGGCTGCGAATTCTCCTCTCTTCACAGAGCCCGCGAGGCCCTTCGCGCGTGCTTGCCGGAACCCTTGCGCGACGCGACGTTCTCCCCGTTACTCAAAGGCGACATGGTCACCAAGAGGTCAGTCATTTTGAACCACAGTCAAGTTGAGGACCTCGTTCTTATGAATCACGCTGGTGCTGCGCTTGCTCTCCCATCAGATGCCTCGCTACCCTGCTTCTAAACTTGTCCGATCGCGTCGATTCGTAAATGCGTTCTCCCCCGGCACTCTCGCAACTTCAAACGTCTGATGATCACTGTATAATACCTTTCGTCTTATATGCACCCACAAAACGGCATTGGATCGACTCGACCTTTCTCTGTCATCGCTCGCACATCGTTCTTCATGGGGATCTCCTCAAACTCGTTGTGTGTGTTTGTTGTGTGTGTGTGTTTCTGCTCGCTCGCATCTTTCTTCATTCTACCACGTCACCAAGTCTACGTCAACACACGGGTTCATGTTCTCTACGCCTCGGCACGACCACGACTCGCTAGTTTTCCCCCCTGTTTTCGATTTCGTCTCTACCACGCGGTTGTACCTATCCCCATCGTCTGTGCTTCTTTTTCCTGCTGACTTACACACGTTTTTGCGTGTGGGCCTCCGTCTTCCGGCTCGCTCCAACACACCCGGGACAAGTTTTTGGACTCCTGCCCTTTTTTGTGGGAACCTTTGTTTTCTCCTGCTCCCTCTGTCGGATCTACAACCCCACCCTACCACCCTCCCCTCTACGCCGTGGAGGCTACCTCCCTTCCTCTTTTCCGACCCCTCTCTTCTTCCTAGCTATATGTGCGGTTACGTCCGGTGCTCCTTCTTGCTGTTGTAGTCCAATGAAGAGCTTTCGCTGCCTGAACCTGAATTCGAAAGTAAAGAGATTTCCACCTCACTCGTGTTCCTTTCGTGTTCGCCTCTACTGTTGACTTCCTGGCACGTAGTACCATGACACAACGTAAGACAACTCTGCATCAGATGGTTGTTAGGGGCGTGAGGAGAAGTTACAACGTGATATCTGTATGGCCCACGTGTTGGCCGTCCGTACCTGACCTGCCAGCACTTCGGTCATCGGCATTACAGTCGGCGACCTGTCTCGACTTGACACGCGCAACAACGGGGGGGGGCCCAGATTCTCTCGGGGGTGCGCCCATTTGGCATTTGCCTCTCGTCCCATTCGTTGACGTCTACGAGGTAGCCAGCTCAACACCTGCTCTCCCTTCATCCGCCCACGCACATACACACCTGTCCTTTTTACAGCTACGGATCACACGCCATGTCCAAGGTAAGTTTTGCACTGGCCGGAGCACACAGGGTCCGGCGATGGGGATTTTGAAGCACTTGCAATTGACCGTCGCCGCCATGCTGTCTTTGTCCCGCCTCGTCCCTTGTGTGTCACAAAGACCATTACCAAGTCCGAGCTCGAGAAGCACAACTCCGATTCAGCCGGTTACTGGCTCTTGATCGAAGGTCTAGTCTACGATGTGTAAGTGCTACGAAATTCCTCTGGCGATCTTGACGAGGGCGAAGCTGAGCCAACCGCGAGGTGTCTTTGGCTCCTGTCGTGACATGCCAACAGTTCAAAGTTCTTGGATGATCACCCCGGAGGAGCCAAGATCTTGAAGAACTGGTCCGGTGAGTTGCAGTTTCGAATCGGGGTAGTGTCTGCAGGGGCCCCACTCCACTCGGGATCGACACGATGAGTGGAGCCGCCGTCGCCGATGCAATGCCTCGGCCACGATGTGAAAGGTTGCCGACCTCGGCCAATGGGCGCGGCGCGAGCTCGGTGAAATCGAAGCCTCGCCCAATCCGCGCCGAGCACAAATTAGTACATGAGCGGAACTCTGACCGCTCACACGCCCTCCTACGTTTAAACCAATAGGCAAGGACGCGACCGAAAAGTTCTGGGCGTTCCACAACCAATCCGTGCTCGACAAGGTCGCGAAGAAGTTCCTGATCGGCGCGATCGGAGGCGGCCAACCGGCCTCGGCCGAACCTGCTCAAGCCTCGACCTCGTTGGACGACGAGGATTGCGCGGCCTTCATCACCAAGGTCGACGATGAGGACACTACTTACTTTGGTGATCTCATTCCGTGAGTGATCTCGCACCGATTCGCAAGGAGAAAGGGCATCTCAATGGCCAATTTCGCACCTCGACGCTCGGGCCCTTCACAGTTTCGGTGACCCAATGTGGTACCAGGATTGGAGCTCGTGAGTGGAGACTCTCATGTCACAATATAGATAATGAGGTATTGCGACTGATCACGAGGGCTTTCACCCTGCAGTCCTTACTTCACCGACTCGCACCGCAAGGTCCGAACAGCGATCCGCAACTACACCGACAAGTACTTGACGCCGAACGCCATGGAGTGGGACGAGAACAAGGAGATCCCCGCTTCGGCCTTCAAGCACGTCGCACGATCAGGTGCGACCTCCCTCATCCTTGTCAGCCAACGCCACCGGGTTGTTGACCGATCAGGTTTCGAGTGCTTGCACAGGTATCCTCGCTGCCATCGGCTCGGGCGGAGATGGGTGGCCCACGGAGTACGCCGGCAACTTGCCGATCCCCGGTGGTCTCGACCTGAGCAAGGAGAAGTGGGACGCGTTCCACAACTACGTCACCATCGACGAGCTCTGCCGCTGCGGCTCCGGTGGTATCCTGTACGGTCTCATCGGTGGCTTTGGTATCGGTCTCCCTCCCGTCAAGCACTTTGGTTCCGACGAGCTCAAGAAGCGCGTCATTCCTGGCTGCTTGACCGGTGAGAAACGAATCTGCTTGGCCATCACCGAACCGGAGGGAGGATCCGATGTTGCGAACATCGTCACGACCGCCAAGAAGACGGCCGACGGCAAGCACTACATCGTCAACGGCTCCAAGAAGTGGATCACGGGCGGTATCTACGCCGACTACTTCGTGACGTGAGTTCTCCACTCGCGGCTTGCCACATCGAGGGTGGAAGATCCGCATGCTGATCGAGAGGCTCAACTTTCTCGCGAATAGAGCCGTCCGCACGGGTGGCCCCGGCATGGGTGGCATCTCGTTGCTCGTCATCGAACGGACCGAAGGCGTCAAGACGACCAAGATGAACTGCCAGGGCGTCTGGAGCTCGGGTACGAGCTTTGTCGCCTTTGAGGACGTCAAGGTCCCCGTCGAGAACCTGCTCGGTCAGGAGAACAAGGGGTTCATCCTCATCATGTCCAAGTAGGTCTGATCGACTCGTGATGAATTTAGACGTTGCAAAGCTGACACTTGCACGTGCTTTGATTCAGCTTCAACCCCGAGCGAATCGGTATCGCCATCCAGTGCACGCGTTTCGCACGTGTGTGCCTCGAGGAGTCGATCAAGTACGCCTCGAAGCGCAAGACGTTCGGCGTGCTGCTTCGCGACCACCCCGTGATCCGGGCCAAGCTGGCCAACATGGCCGCGAGAATCGAATCGACGCAGGCGTGGATGGAATCGCTCCTCTACCAATCGACGCAATACGACGCCGACACGTTGACGATGCGAGGTGGAGGGACGATCGCGTTGCTCAAGGCGCATTCGGCCGACGTGTTTGCCTACTGCGCGCAAGAGGCGACGCAGATCTTTGGTGGGCTCGCCTACACGCGGGGTGGGCAGGGCGAGAAGATCGAGCGCTTGTACCGCGAAGTTCGTGCGTATACGATCCCGGGTGGATCGACCGAGGTGAGTTTTTTGCGAGCGTTTGTGTGCTGCGCAGCGCAGGTGCTGACTGGAACAATTCTCCCTGTGTGTAGATCATGCAAGACCTCGGTATCCGACAATCGATTAAGATTGCTCAAATCATGGGCGCCAAGTTGTAAGGCCCCGCGCCGTTCATTGTTGAGCAAGATGGCCGATCACGTGATCCTGCCGACGCGTCGAAAGCGATGCCTTGCATCTTATGGCGAGGGAACCTCTTTGTATCATGCGCCTTTTTCTTATTCGTATTGCTCAACTTGTCATGAATCACCATCGACGCCTTTTTCTTATTCGTATTGCTCAACTTGTCATGAATCACCATCGACCCAAAGGGTCGTTCCTCTAATGGCTCTTGCCCCAATCCGAGTCGGGGGGGGGGGCGCACGGACCGGGACGCGCGCCTGACTGCGCTCCGAGTCGCGTTGACATTGTGGCCTCCACTCACCGAGTGGGTAGAGACCTGAGAGTAAATCTTTGCAGCTCGTGAGCTCTTTGACGCGTTTCTCCCGGGTGGCTTGGCAAGATGGGCATCCAAGTGAGATCTTCCTCGATCCGGTACACGGCTCATGCCATTGTCAAGCTGCTGATGGCTTGTTTGCGCATGTGGTACTGGGCATTGCCTCGTCGTTCCCGATCGTTCAGGGCCTGCTGGGCATGCTCAAGGAGATCCAGACGCCGACCCATGTCAGCGAATACAAGGGCAAGACCTTGGCTGTGGATGCCTACGTAAGTGCCAGAGTTGGCTGCGGGTGGTGTTGCGTCGCGTGGGGAGTCGGTAGAATGCTCGGGCATTGATGACGGTGTCGAGCGTGTTCGTCCGTTCGGGTTCGGTTCGGTTCGCAGGTGTGGCTCCATCGCGGCGCGTATGGGTGCGCTCAAGAGCTCGCGACCGGCGTCACCACACTCAAGTGAGCATCAAGCGCCTCTGCTTGGATGAAAACTCGATTGCTTCAGCTCGTCCTCGTTCTGATCGCCCGCTTTGCGCAGATACGTCAACTACGCGATGCACCGCGTGCGCATGCTCAAGCATTACGGCGTCACGCCGTTGATCGTCTTTGACGGCGGCTACCTCCCGAGCAAGATGGGCACAGAAGAGGAACGAGAGAGGTGGGTCAACGATAATTATGGAGCGACATGGTACTCAAGAATGTTCATGAACGTGGTTGCAACCCTCGCAGTCGTCGCAGCGAAGCTCTCGCCAAGGGCAACGCCTGTCTCGCCGAAGGCAAGCTCACTCAAGCTCGAGAAGCGTTCGTCAAGGCCGTCGAAGTCACACCGGCCATGGCCTATCAACTCATCAAGGTCAGTCGACTCGTTTACTGCTTCATTTCACCTCTTCCAGGCGATACTTTTGCTGACTCTGGCTTTCTTTCGTCGCGATCTCGATCTCGGCAACTGCTCACGTGACTTGTCTTCAGGCTCTCCGACGCGAAGGCGTCGAGGTCAGTTTCGGCGGTATTCGCACGGAGCACGTCAAGCTTGAAGACTGATGCAAGCCCCATGATCGCCACACGCAGTACATCGTCGCACCCTACGAAGCGGATCCCCAGCTCGCATACCTCGAACGCGAAGGCATCGTCGACGGCATTATCACCGAAGACTCGGATCTGCTCATCTTTGGCTGCCGCACGGTCCTGTTCAAACTCGACGGCGAAGGACACTGCGTCGCGATCGAGCGCGCCCGCTTCTCGCAGTGCCGAGAGTACAACTTTGCCGGGTGGGGCGACGACGACTTCCGCCACATGGCCATTCTCAGCGGGTGCGACTACCTCCACAGCGTCGTTGGACTCGGGCTCAAGACGGCGTACAAGCTGCTGAAAAAGTACAAGACGCCCGAAAAGGTCCGTCTTGCGCCACGGTCGTTTGTTGGAGGTGTCGGAACTGACCTATAGGTGTGACGACACAGGTCATTCAATTCGTCCGACTCGAGGGCAACCTCACCGTCCCTCGCGACTATCTCGACCAGTTCAAGCGCGCCGAAATGACTTTCCTGCATCAACGAGTCTTCTGCCCGACAACTCGCGCGCTCGTCCACTTCACCCCTCTCCCTCCGGACATCACTGATGCCGCGACCGAATTGCCCTTTGTCGGAGCTCCCTTGGACGAACATGTGGCACAGCGATTGGCCGAAGGGGAGATCGACCCCATCACCAAGGAACCGATCGTCGACCTCAACCCGAGCCAAGTCCCTGCCGACTTTGACGCCGACGCGCCGCAGGGTGGAAGCAAGGGTAAGACGGGGCTCTCGTACCAGCGCAGGGCGCCGGCTCCGGTCCCCGTTGCGAAAGGCAAGAGCTCAATTCTCAATTTCTTCAAGAAGGAAGTTGTTGCCTCGACTTCCACGACGGAAGGTGCTAAGCCCAAGCTCGGACATAGGTCGTTTGCTGCGACGGTGACGACGGTGACCAAGGAACAGACGCTCGGCGATAAAGTCAGTCGATTCTTTGGGGGAGGTGGCAAGAGGGGCAAGGAGAAGGCGGTCGAAATCGTCGAGATTGGTGGGGATGAAGAAGTCGTGATCATTGACGAAGCGCTGGAGGCGTCGGTCGAGGAGGCGGAACGAGGCGACAATTCCGACGACGATGACGAGGAAGGGATGGCGGCGCTGCGCGAAGGCGAGATGGAGCCTGTTGCACAAAAGGAGTCGCCGCTGGCACCACGCCAAGCCAGCCCACCACCTCTACCACCGTCGACTCCTGATTGCATGTCCAGTCCCGCCCCAACGCCAGCGCAGGCTCAGGCTCAAGCGTACGAGATCTCTTCGCCACCCAGCGACGTCGGCGTGAGCAGTCCACCTCCCATCGAAGAGAGCGAACAGGACCAGGCCGCCCATCGAGATGACGAGAACGACGACGACGACCTGCTACCACCCCTCCCTGCCCTTTCTGATGACGACACAATGCATGAGGACGACGACCTGCTACCACCCCTCCCTGCCCTTTCTGATGACGACACAATGCATAAGGACGACGACGACGATGCCGACTTTATCTCCAGTCCCGTCATCTTGCCAGTTCACACCAAGGTCATCTCGAGGGCACCCCCTCGCGTCGCACCAAACGTCGAGACAGTGAGGAGCAAGAAGGTGGTGGGCTCGATCGACGAGACGTTTGATCTTTCTTCGGATCCGATCGGTCCGTCGTCCGAGCTCGACGAAGAAGCGACGCCTCGACCGCGCGCGCACACGGGATTCAAGATTTACGAGGACGTCAAACCGACCCTCGCCACGCCTTTGAACAGGAAGAAACGACCATCCCAAGAGAACGTCGCAGACGCGGTCGAGGACGAGCAAAATACCGTTGCGGCGGTGATTGGATCCATGTGGAGGTCCAAGTACATGTTGCCCGTGGGGAACAACAAGGCGATGAAGCTTTCGACGCCATTCGCTGCGCTTTCGGGACTCAAGCCCATCTCGCGTACGACGATGACGACGTTCACGAGGTCCGACAAGAAGGTTTCGTCGTCAGCCAAAGGTGCCGCGTCGTCGACGACCGACAAGCAGACCTGTTCGACTTCCGAGTCGACGCCCACACGGACGCGGGTTCCGCTTTCACCGCGCAAGATGAACCGAACCCCTGCTCCTCCTTCCTTGTCGTCTTCACCTGCTCCGCCCAAGGCTCTGTCGTCCGGAAGCTCGACTCTGACGACCTCAGCATCGACGTCGACGTTTAAATTCGAGCACAAGTCTTCGTCGCCGGTGATGATCACGAATCCGTCGCTCCTCAAGTGGCGGTTCCAAGGCGCGGTAGGAGAGAGTCGACCCTCGGGCCAGTATCCGGGAGATCAACAATAAGATGCATGAAACTTGGGCCCTTTCTCTTCGATACATCCTGTTGTGATTCAGTTTTGTTTTACGTTGTGCCACCTGTCAAGCTTTTTATCTGGTTGCAGGTCATTCGTACACTGTTGTAAAGCGCTCGCTCTTGTCTACACGCATGCAATCCGCTCGCCTTCAAGGCTCGCTCGTTTTTTCGATAGAAACTCCGACAGGACAGTTAGCATCCTTTTTCAATCATCATCCTGCATCGGATCATCCTCCAACGCTGGCCCATCGTCGGCTCCTTCATCGAGCTCTTCCTCGTCATCGAGGACATTGTCCTCTTCCTCCTCCGGTTCCAAGTCAATCTGATCCTCGTCCTCCTCCTCGGTCTGATACGGGTCCTGTTCGGCACCCTCCTCGTCCTCTCCCAAAGGCGCGACAGCACCGTTCGGTTCGACGATTTGCTGAGCAGCGGCAGCTTCGACCTCGTTCTCGGCCTGTTGAGCCGCAGCGACCGTCTTCCTCGTCGCCCTCGTCTTTCGAGCCGGTTCCTCAGACCCTCCCGCTCCCATAACCGGAACCGCGACCGGTCCTGCTGCAGCTGAGCTAGGTTTGGGATTCGTAGGCCTGACGACGCCATTCTTCTTGTCGTCGACGTTCTTGCGGAAGGCGCGCAGTTGCACGGCGAGATATTTGTTGAGCGCCTGTTGGTCATCCCAGCCGAGTTCCTTGATCGCTTCGAGGACGTGCGTCGCGCTGATGATTTTTTGGTTCTTTTCGTGCGCGGCGTCATGGGAGCTGGGTGGTGTTGAAAGAAGAGCCCACGTTGAGGTCAGTGGGGATGTTGGAGGCTTTGAAGATCCGACCCCGCGCTCGAGAAGAGATTGGGGTGTGGGGGTGGTCAGTCGTGGGGGCTAGCTGGCGGACGTACAGGGCTGCGAGGTAGTTTATGAATATGGTGCTGGATTTGACAAGGGCCAAGGGCATCTCCCGTTGCAGTTGAACACCCGCCGGGACCTGTGCCGGCGTCATCCCAATGGCGTTAGCTCTCCTCTAGTGAGAGCGAGGTCTGCAGCTGGGTCGACTCACCGAAGCTTTGGCTATCCGGGTGACTGCGAGTCGGGAGATGAGGTGGGTCAGCAGTCGAAGGGACCGAGGGCTTGCTCAAGTACTGACCAAGTGCTTTGGGTAGTTCAAACTGAGCGAGTCCGAGCGTGTCGGCGCTCGATCCATTAGCAGCAGCAGCAGCATCGTCTTTCGTCGTCGCCGTTGTCGAAGCAGGCGTCGACGTGGCGGCGGCAAGGGCCGCTGCTCCAGAGACGGATGTCTTGCGTGGCATCGTTGGCGGTGGGTGTGGATGCCGGAAACAAGAACGAGGAGCGAAAGGCGAGGGCAGCGTCGACGCGTCGGAAGCGCGTGACAGCCGAGCGCGGAGGATTGTTCGAGTCTTATTAGTCTCATTGAGTTGGCTAATACAAGCCCCCCACCAGTCGAGCTGCACTCGCGGGGCGACTCCTCCCTGCCTGCTCCAGGCGCACTTTGGCATTAGCTCCCGGGCGAGCCAGGCCAGCCGGCTTTCTAGTCTATCACCGCCGCTCAGCCCCAAGGAGCATCAGCTGCCAGGATGACGACACCACTCGCCTCCGCAGCCGCCGTCGCACTCGACTCGGTGCTCAAGGACCGCATCAAGCCACTGCTGGCGACATTTGATCCCACCATCACGGCAACGACATCTGTGAGCTCATTATCGGTAGCATCCAGCCTGTGCATCAAATCAAGCTGACCCTGCCCAACCCCCTGCAGGATCTCTCCTTGCTCGTCTCGTTCGCCGACCAAGTCGACCAGGCCTTGCCCGCCTCTGCAGCGACTCTGGTCCAATCTCGACTGCCGTATGAGCTCTTGATCACCCTTTCCAACCTTTGCAAGTTCTCCCCTTCCGAGGAACAGGAACAAGACTCGCAAGGTTTGTTCCCGCCCACTCGCTGTCGAGCGCGAGAGCTCATGCTGAACCCCACTTGTCCTTCTGTCACAGCAGAGGTGACCTTGACGAGGGTCAATCGCAACCATGAACCTCTCTTGCGTCTGGCATCATCAATAGGCGCATGTCTAGCTCATACCGAGGAGCCTACCGACTCGAACCCATCCGATACGATCGCTGTCCGGGCTCGCTTGATCATGGTTTTCGCAAAGTTCAGCCATCAAGACCCGGCCGCACCGAGGCTGTGTACGGCACAAGCTGTCGAGTATGCTACTGGTAAATGCTTTCTCCCGGAGATCACCCCGCCCAAGTTGACTTGATTCTGACGTGTTTCCTGCCCTCGGTCCACTCTCAGCAACCTTGAGCAACCTCCTCCTGGACCCGCCCCAATTCCGGCTTCCCATTCTCGACCACCTCCTCTCCAACCTATTGCCGCCGATATTCAAGCGCCATCCTCATATCAACCCCACAACTGGAAGAGCCGTCGCTCGACCTGCAGGAGGTGACAATGCTCTACTGGACTGGTTCGACTCGAATCGGAATCATTCCACTGTCGATGGCCATGGGGCTTTGGACTGGCGCACTGAAGTGGGGCTGCACAATGTCGTGCGATTCGTGGTGGCATCCCTGGGGGTATGTCACTGAATCGTTCCGACTTTCGGACGAGTACTGATCATCCTGCCTTTGATGCATCATGTCCGCAGAAGAATGACATCGAATCACGATGGCATCTCGTCCTCCCTCCTCTACTGACCTACCTCGACGACTACTCACCCTTCAACAAACTCTTGGGTGTTGATCTCCTCTCCGTCTTGCTCGAACGTACGAACGGCCCTTTTTTGACCAAGACCGGTGTCGGCAAAGTGTTCTCGACGGTGCGTAAAAAATTCAGCGCGCTGTGCGAAGAACCCCCGAGTTGATTCAAAGATCGTCTCACTCGTCCAGTCCCTCGACGCATGTCTCTCCTCCCTCTCCTCCCCCTACTCCCCCACCCTCCTCCTCAAAACGCACCAAGTATACCTCACCCTCCTACGCCAAATCTACCCTTCCCCTTCCCCCACCCAAACATCCTCCCTAGCTCATCTGCCCCTCCTTCAACTCGGTATCATCAGGGTATGGGAATTCCACGCCTCCCATATCGCTTTGTTCAAGGCCACAATCGAGGCATTGGGACCTTTGTTGAGATCCAAGGGGTTTGGAGCGATGGGGACGATCAGGTTTTTGGGTGTGCTGGTGCCGCATTTGGTCGGGGTGTTGGAGATGAGTTGTAGGATGGTCGGAGTTGGGACTGGGAAAGGAAGGCGTTTAGGAGAGGGAAATCGGGAAGTCATTGAGTATGCTTTGAGAGGGTTAAAGGAGATGGTTGGGAATGCCAAGGAGAGGGTTAGGCAGAGTGGAAAGTGGAAAGGGATGGTGTTGGTGCAGGTGGGCAAGACTTGGGTCGTCGTTAGGGAGGACGAGGAAGAGGAAGGGAAAGAGGAATTGGAAGCCTTGTTGAGGGAACTGATGGTGCTGGTTGGTGATGAGGTCAGTATCGGAGCACTGCATCTCCGCGGAGCCGCACGTTCATGGCGTTCAGTTGACGCAGTGGCCTCTTGCTTCCGGCCTGACAGACCGATCGACAACGCTTCCTCGCGCTCGACCAGGACATGTTCGCCTCCCTATTCGCCGACGACAACCTATAATTTCGAAGCACAGTATGCAGGGGATAGTATTGCAACCAGAACGACCAAAGATCAACAGAGAAAACGAACCCCTCTACCTGTTTCTTGCTGTTCCCCCAAGGCGGGAAGACGAGATTGAAACTGATGCGTTGAGGAAAGGACGAAATAGAACGACGAGAGATGAAAGAGGTAGCCGAAATGAGGAAGAAGGAGTATGCGAGAGGAGCCAAAGCGGAAAGATGCAAAACAATATCCAAAGCACAAGAGGGGAAGAGAAACAGATAAATCCGAGCAGGGGTGACTATTTTGACGAAGAGCGAAGGTAGCGACGCAATCGCAGGAGCTACATCAAACCAGAGGTTGGAACGCCATCACTTCGTCGTAGAGCAACTTCTTGAGCGCTTCGCGAGTGATCGAGTCCTTCTGGTGGTCAAAGTCGAAGAAACTCGGTTCGAGAGGAGGGGCGACGGGCTCATCGTCGGGGTCGTCTAGGGTAGGAAGTGGAGCGAATCAGCATTTCTTGAATCCATGCCAGTGTATGCTGACTTCTCGATTAGCCATTGATACTCACGATAGTTCGCCAAGTAGGGATGCGCGAGCGCTTGTTCGACCGTGATGCGCTTCTTGGGATCAAAAGTCAAGCACCTGTTGCACACCAAAAGCACCCCAAGTCAGCTTCAGAGCACTCTATCCGAATGAATAGTCGGACTCACTTCTCCATCAGATCCAAAGCCTCGGGCGTCGCGGTCGGGTAGATTTGTGAAAGAGGTTTCTTGGCCCTGAACGGCATCGCGCGGAGGTAGTCGCGTGAGCGACGCGAGTTGATGGCGTAGAATTCATCGAGGGTGGGTGTTCCGAGGGCGTCGAGAATCAGGGTGAGTTGATGATGATCTGCGATTATCAGGAGAGCATATGCTGTTAGTGATGTAAAGCGAAGCTGAGAGCGTGCACCTCGTCGGCACTGACAATCTCGGCCCGGGAATAGGGGTCGACCCGAGATCATCTCCCCGATGACTGCGGGTCAAGATACGCGCCGTGTGAGTCACAAAGCTCCCACGAGGTGAGATTACAGGCTCGAAGGAGCACTCACTGCATCCGACAGACCAAATGTCGATCGCTTTCGTGTATTGCTTGAATCTGTGGTCCGTGACGCATGGTAAGCTTGCGTACGCCACGGTCAACAAAACGATGTGATTCACACTCACGTTAACATGATCTCCGGTGCCCTGTACCACCTCGTCGCCACATACTCCGTCATGAACCCCGTCTCACCACCGTTCGGTTCGGCAGTCGTCACGCTCCTCGCCAAACCGAAATCGCAAACCTTGAGATCACAGTTGGCGTTGAGCAAGAGGTTCGAAGGTTTGAGATCACGGTGGATGACGTCAGCCGAATGCAGTGCTTTGATAGCTCGGAGGGTTTGGTAGGCAAAGTATTGGACGTGGTCGTCGGAAAGGTTCTGCGTACGGATCACTCGGTGGAGATCGGTTTCCATCAATTCTTGGATGAGGTAGACCTGCGTACAAGGGGTCCAAATTGAGCTTCGAATGGGTTGCAATCGATGTGACCCGCCGTTCTCACCTCTTTGAAGCCTTCGAAAGAAGTCGGCTTGATAATGTCGACGATTGAGATGATCTTTGGATTTCGAAGGGTTGGCCGGGCACAGGCTCAGTACATAAGAATCAGCCGGGCATCATTAGCACCAACGCACTCACATTTTCCGAAACGTTCTGCTCTGAAAAGTAGCGCAGCAACTTGAGCTCGCGCAATGTCCGGAGGCAAAACACTGGATGTTTGCATTCGCGTCAGCCCTGTGACGCTGGCTCGACGCGAACAAAGGATCGATCGAAACCGACTGACTCGAGTGGTCGAACGGGGCAATCTTCTTGATGGCGACCTGTTGGTCGGATTATCGAGCATGCTTCAATAATGGGGTCTATCTGTTGCACTCCTCGAAGGCCCGTAGACGTGTAAACGAGACCATTCGAGGCCACGTCCAGTCCAGACCGAATCAGAGGAAGAGCCCACACGAACGAACCTTTTGTCCTGTCGGTCGATGGATCGCACTGCACACGACACCATACGCCCCTTCTCCAATCACATCTTGAACCTGATGGCAGTTTCCATCTTAAGATCAACTTTGGAGTTCAGGTATGAAGGAGCAGGCGATGGACATTCATCGCGGGACTGACCGCATACTTTGATCCGACGCTGAACCGGATCTTGCGCGGTTCCTCGGCAGCTGGCTTGGGTTGGTCCTGCTCGGTGGAGGTGACATTCTGTTGTGGAGCATTTTCCTTGCCGGCTTGATTGGAGGACCCAGTCGCTGTCCGTGTCGACTGCGCTGGGTTGGAGGCTGCGGGGGTTGTGGGGAGCGAAAGTAAGGCACGGGGGAAGCAGCGAGGAGGCGGACGAAAGGGGTCAGTTTGAGCTCGTCGAGACTGTCAGAGGTGGACACCCATCTGTGATGCTGAATGCCACAACACATAAATTCTAAAGACGGATACTCACAAGGATTCGAGGTCGAAGCGGGTTGAGGCACAGAGGCACGTGCTACGGCTGCAGAGGTCATCGTGTCGTTCGGGTCCGTTTCGGCTCTCACCGGTCTCCCCGCTGGGTCCTGGCGCGACGGGTTCGGGTCGGCGTGGTGAGGCGTCGCAGGGTAGTTAGTTGAGCGAGAAGCGAAGAGCGACGAGGGATCCACAGTGACGTCGTTAAGCTGGAGGGCCAAGTACCACTGCAAGTACTCGTGGGGCTGACGAGGTGTTGTAGGAGCACTGAAGAGGTCAGAGTAAGGGAACAAGGTGAACAGCAACGAGCGTTGCGGTTGAAACCACCGCCCGCACCCTCAAGTCCAGAGTCGTGCTCATCAAAGGCCGCCTCCACAGGCGCCGCTCCCGGTGCTGCGCTCAGGCTCTCCCCCCTTGTTCGACCGCTCCCGTCCAGTTCGTTAGGAGGCTCGAGCGTCGGATCCGGTCTCACGCGTCGCCACAACGCGTCGATGAGCATCGTAGAACTAGGGATCACAAAAATCTGATCGTGCACTTTATTCGAGATTTTTTATTTCGTGTGTTGGATTATCTATCGGGGATTATCTATCGGGGATTATCTATCGGGGATTATTGAGTTCAGCAATTCATGCGGCCGAAGCAAGGTCGTACCCGTCAGCAGCCGTCGAAGTGGTCTGAGACATCCAAGTCGCTCTCGACAGATTCTCGATGTGGGGGCCGGGACGAGCCCCCGCGCCGGAGAACATCCTCGATGAAGCATTGTTTCCTGCTTATTTACTATTTACAATGTCTTCGATCCAAGAGACTTTCCAAGAATGACCAAACTCAAAGCTCGCTGTCATCGCGGCGACAGCTCCATCGAGAACAAGTCTCAATTACTCGACCAACGCTCGATCGCGGCGACGGGAGGAGCAAAGCTCGGGGGAGCCGTCGGCTGAAAGAAAGGGAACCCTGCTCTCAGCTCGAGCCTCCCCCCGCTTGCGTTATCCTTTTTGCAATGGCTACAAAGTTGCTAGATGCTATGCCATATCATACCAATGCCTCTGATGCAGGGACTGTATCGAACAAAATTCCGCCATGTTTCCCACAGAGAGCCATGCACAGATATCACGTGAAGATGTCCAAAACAAATCCTCAATGTAAGGCTCAAGCACAATTCCGACCGGTGCAGGGGCTAGTCGTAGAGTCGGTTCCGCCTCCTGAATCGGATCATTGACTCGGTATAGCATTCGATCCGTCGTGCCTCGCACAAAATCCACAGGTCATCCCACATAAGACCTTCGAGAAACGCAGAGACGGCCCGCCGCTTCCTCTCCTCCTCGGTCTCAGTACCGGCGTGCTCGGACGCTTGCAATAGCTTGCTGCCGCCGAGCCAAAAGTCGAATTCGGACACATACGCCAACCTCGTGAAGATGCTGATGTGGTAGTGATCGAGATCGGTTTCCTCCACCGCATCGATGGCCCTGCGTAACTTATCCGCGACGGCGAGTCCTTGGGTCTTAGACCGAACGGAACGGCGAGGCGAACGTACATGTACTTGAGAGGCACAGCCCTGAAAGCAACCTCGAGCGAGTCCGCTAAAGTGTCAATGTGCTCCATGTCGACCGCACCGAGCAGAGTCAGGTTTAGCATGGCAAGCTGATTGGACAAATTGATCCGCTTGACCAAAGTAAGAATAGGACCTTCATCGTGGTCGCACCAAATCGTTGCGAGACGAACAGATTCCTGAGGTGAGATCCGTTCGCCTTCAGCAGGATCGCGTAGGGCGGCTCATCTGTGTCATCGTCGAATTGGAGTCTCCAAAGGTCGTCCCATCCAAAGTCCGGCAGGCTGAGTGTGACCAGATTGGGACTCGATAAATTGGCGGCAAACTGCTCGAGGCCACTAAATGCGACCCTTTGCTTGTCGACCACTTCCTCCTCCCAGGGGAGATAACACGGGAAGCCACGGAGCGTCTTGAGGCCTCGGATAGCCTCGACGATGCCGAGGCACCTAGCGTAGCGTTCCTTTCTACTTTCTTTGCGAGTCGGGGGTTCCAGATGTCCAGGGTGCAAGATATATAGAACCCTGACAGCTCATCGCACCACCGAACACGCTTGGGGGAGGCGTACCTGGGGTTCGTCCTTGTGGCGCACGACGTTGCACCGCTGCCGTTGGAACGAGTCACGCCACGCACGGCAGACCAATGCACCGTGACGAAAATCAGGGTAGACTTCACGAATACGCTTGGGGTCGATTCCGTCCGATACACACGATGCGATCATATCAACGACCTCGACGGGTATCCGGGGCACGCTTGCGAAGTTGGACGCTTATTGTTCACTTCGCGTCATCGTAGCAGGTGAGACCAAGCCGCGGCGGTGCCCAAGGACAGGGTGTGAGCCTAGAGAAGGGTGTGGGTGTGGGCGTAGATAAGCGGACGAGTGGGATATGGATCAAAAAGCAAAGAGGAGCTCTGCGTCACTGGGGAAGAGAGTGCAGCAGGGAGGGTTTCTAGCAGGCTGACACGGTGGCCGTGGGTGGCCGTCGGGCGGTGATCACGACACGTCAAACTCAGGAGCCTATCCAGCTCTCGCGCCGAGGAGGCTCGAGCGCACCGCACGGCGACCCATAAGTCAATTTACATAGTTCCGCACCAAAGTCTTGTTTGTCCAAACCTCGAGGGTCTTTTTGTTCCGGCCCACCCTCCATCACCTCACCAGAGCTGACCTGCCCTATCGCTTGCAATTTGCAAAGTTGTATGGATACAGTAGTAGTACCTCTCCCAAGGCAACGAGGGGCAAAAGCCTTATCCTAGTCCCGTAGGACTTTTCGAGCTGAGAGGAATTTTCGGGCCGCTTATCTTTCTCGAGTTCATCGTGAAATCTGCTCGGTGATTTTGCAAGTTGGCCCGACAATAGGACAGAAACACACACACCACACACTATATACCGCTAAGTTCACATGAAAGTTCGGGAAAGAAACGCGCTGAAAGAAGAAGGAAGGATAGAACGATAAAACGATTGCAAGGGGAAAACTAAAATAACCGATGTCCAGGACGGACAGGAAAACCCACGTTCGATGGACGGGTGTCAAGACCAGAAGAAAGCTCCTGCTTTTGCTTATTAATTTATTTACGGGAGCGAGTTCTCGTAGTCGAGGAGGGGCTTGAGGTCGGCCAACAACTTCTCGCCATCACCGGAGAAAGGGAGGATCGGGCGACGGGGCTCGCCACCGTAGCCGTGGAGCTTGTCCAAGACGTATTTGACTCCGGCGATACCGACCTGTATGGTGAAAGAAGCGCCAACGGTCCGAGTCAGCTCGGAACGCTTTGGACAGGCAGGCGACAGGAAAAGGGCTCGCCTTGCACATGGCCCAGTCACCGTTCGACACGATCACCTGTAGGTCCTTGGCAGCCGCAAGGTCCTTGGCAGATCCGCTAAGGCCTGACTGGGTGAGGTTGAAGAGCTTCATGCACGATTTCTGGGAGGCAGGGAAGAGGAAGCGAGTCAGGAGGGCCGTGGTGCAAGCTCGACGATTCCGGTCAGGGCAATGCCAAAACATACAGGAGCGACGTTGCCGAGACCAGTGATGCAACCGGCACCGTTGAGCAACATGGCGGGGGCAAGGAAGTCGACGAAACCACCGAGGATGAGGAAGTCGGGGCGGAGGTTCACCAATCGGGTGAGCTTGCCGACACTTCCGCAGGTGAGCTTGATGCCGACGACGTTGGGGGAAGCCTTGACCACTACCGATGGGGATAGTTGTCGATGGAATTAGTTTTGTGGGACTGTGGGTCCGACGCTTTTGAACCATGAGCACTCACTGGCAGTGATGGTGTCGGTGTCGAGGTCGATACCGGCCGAGGCACCGGGGTAGTTGTAGATGATGATCTTTTTCGAAGAGTGGGAAAACGCGGATGGGCTCGACGAAGCCAATACGTGAAGGTTAAACTCAGAAGCTCCAACTCACGGGAATAGGACTCGCGGCAGCGACCTCGACGAAGTAGGTCTTGAGGGCATCCTTGCTAAGGGCACCAACAAAGTATCCTGAGCAGATGCGCAACAAGGAAAGGCGCCCTTCGTCAGCGACAGAAAGCAGCGGAGATTTAGCTCTGCTCAGAGGCTGACCTGGGCTGATAACCATGGCGTAGTCGGCGCCGGCCTCGGCGGCCTCGCGGGTCAACTCGATCGTCTCGCGAGTCGACGAAGCAGCGGTGCCAATGATGAGGGGCATCGACGAGAGGTTGTTCTCGTCCAAAGCCTCCCTGGCGGCCTTGACGATGGTGTTGCGTTCGGCATGGTCCAAGTGGACGGCTGGGAAGAACGCGAGCCAGGTCGCAAAGGTCAGTTACGAAAGCCCGCGCTCCCCTCTGGGTACCAGCGCGAACGGGCCGAGCGACTCCGCCTGCCGGCTCGGTTACTCGATCCACCGCATAGAAAAGGTCGATATGAAGAGGCTACAAGACTCACCTTCACCCATGGAGCCCAAAGCAACGAGTCCAACTACGCAAAGTCATCGCATCGGCCCCGGCAACGTGGTCAGCCGGAGTTTTGGCTCAAAACGGGAGCGCGTGGGCATCCCGGCAGCAACGGGCCGGGCAAGCGCCCGGCGCGCGAAACGGGACAGAGTGGGGGCAACGGAACGCGCCACTAGCAGCTACACTGGGCGGCGCAAAGGGGGGCAAGTCACGCAACACGTACCACCGGCACTGGCGATGTTGACGGCATGCTTCTTGAACGTGGGGATGTCGAGGTCCTGGGAGTCGGGCAGGAAGAAGGTGTTGATCGGGGCGTAGACGCCTCGGGGGAAGGACTTGATCGTAGCTGAACGAGCGAGGGAGCGGTCAGCGAGGTAAGTTGAGTCGGGCACGGTAGGTAGTGGGTACTCACCGTGAGGCATGGTGTGAAAGCTGAGTTTCGTAGAAAGTGAGGGCAAGATTCTGGGGAAGGTGGGCACAAAGGAAGGAGAGAGAGTGGCTCGCCAAAGGACGGGGTCAATGTTCGGGGTCGGGCGTCGCTCGAAATAAAAAATGATCAATTCCGCCGTAGCTGGGGCGGGGTGCTTGGGGCGATCGCTTCCGCCGCGGTTGCCGAGAGCTCAACTGAAAAAGGTGAGCCTCGTTGGCAATTGGGCACCACTTCTGAGCTGCCGGCGCCGCGTCAGATCGATGTTGGAGCGACGGCACACTCGGCATCGAAGCCGGCCGCGAGGCGCGCGTACGAGGTTCAGGGGGCTGCATGTATGCACTTTCCTGGCGCCCGGTCACGGCAGCGCGCTCGGACCCTCTGAGCCACAAAACGGCACTGACGACCGTCGGCCAGGCGCCTTGCGGCAGCCCTCGCAGCCTCCCGGTGCCGATCCGGCCCCCGTTCACGGCGCCGTGAAACGACCGATCGAGGCCATCGCGATCATCATGGCTTCGTCGTCGTCGTCGCGATTGGGGACATGCCAGACGTGCAACACCACCGCGGCTCGTTACAGCTGCCCCGCGTGCCAGTTCCCTTCGTGTTCACTCGCGTGCTCGACTTCGCACAAGGTCCGCCTCGATTGCTCGGGCATCGCGCCGCCCGTATGGTCACTCCCCCTCAAGGCCAGCGACATGTCCTGGGGACGGTTGATGCGTGACCAGTCCTACATCGCCTCGGTTGGCAGGAAGTCCGAAGACGTCGGTCGCCAATTGGTCAAGGACAAACTCATCCCTTCTCTGCGTGCGAACGACGGCGACGAGCGACTCGACGATCGCAACGACCGCGAGAATAAGATGGTCCACGAAGCGAGGAAGGAAGGCGTCGATCTGGTGCTCTTGCCCAAGGGGATGACCAAGAGGGTCAAGAACGCTTCGCGGTGGGATCCCAAGTAAGTCCATTCAAGTCCCGCGGTTGACGTCCCGTGAACAGGTCCGCTCATCCATTACATTCGTTTTGGCCCCACTACCGACAGGTCCCAGAGGATGGAATGGGTTCTCGACATGTTATTTCAGGCGGTCCCTGCCTCTACATCTTCGTCCACCTCCTCGGCTCCGACTGCACCTCCGAAGACCTACACGACCGGGCCCCAACCCTCGACCTCGAAATTGCATGCCGCGCTCTCGGCCGCTTTCGCACAACGCGACAAGAAGAGCAAGAGCATTAAGCTCACCAAAGAAGCTCAAGATTGGGTTGCGTTGCAAAAGAAGTGGCTCGAGTCATTTCGACCCGTCGAGGTCGAGCCCACGCCGACATCGGAGCCGCCGCCGCCGACCTCTGGAGCTGCGATCGAAGCTACTTCGTCCCAAGTCGCGCCCGGGCCCACTACACAAGTTGAGGGGGGAGAGGAAAGCGTTACTGTGCCGCCACTAGAAACAAGCGGCGGCCAGCCAGACAACATAGTCCCATCCTTGCTCGAAGAGGATGCCGCCGCTGACGCGGTAGGCGACGATGATGACGAGGACGATGCCGACGAGGAGCTCGACGAATCCCCTTTCATCCTGCTCCTCTCCCTGTTCACGCGACGCCCCAAACCCTCCGAGTCTCGGCCAGAAGAAGATGACGAAGGCAATCTTCCTCTGCAAACCGAACCACCGACGCCGGCGGCCAGCCCGTCTACCAAACCCGCTCCCCGCCGAGTCTTTGTCGTTTCCCCCCACCTCCCGTCGCTGCAAAGTGCGCTCGTCGGCGCCACGATCCTCGAATGCCCGTGCTTTGAGCTTTGGAGTCGCGAAGCTTTCCTGAGGGCGCGGTTGCAGGGCAAGATCCAAGTTGTTGATCAACCGCGATCACTGGAAGGGGTGCAACGACCTGACTCGGGTGGCCGATGGGAGAGGGGTCGAGGCCGAGGCGGGAGGGGCGGGCGAGAAAGGGGCGGGCCGAGTCAGCGAGGCAATACAAGAGGGCGAGGTCGCTATTGCGGTGGCAGTGGCGGTGGTGGCGGCCGCGACGGTCGCGCGCGATGGGGAGAGGAGTCCGCCATGAGTCGTGGGCCCGATACTGGCTGGGGCAAGCGCGCCGCCGGCGCCTCTCAGCACGACGAAGGTGGGCCGATGCCCAAGAAGGTCAGAGAATAATTTCAATGCTAAAATGACAAAGACGACGATAGGGTTGGGCTTGCTTGAATATGCATCTGCGCATTCTCGCCGAATTTGGCGAGCCCCGGAGCGGGAAGCTGTCCCGAGCGACATTGGAGAGAGCCCCTGTGCGAGATATTCTGGCGCGGCCAGCCCCCGCCGACGTGAACCAAAGCGTTTAGGTGATCAAGTCGGCGCGGTGAGGGCCGACAATTTTCCGCAGGTCCGAGCTCGGCAGCACGAACTATGGCGGTCTGGCGAGCAAACGCGAGCGAGCGAGCGCGGCGCTGGATTAGTGCGCCGCTCCCCGGACCGGCGCCGCTGCCGCAACAGGCCAAGTGGTCGCGGGCGGGACGACGGCCCGGTCCAGCACCGTGCCCGGCCACGAGTGCTCGTAAGCGGCGTGGCCGCGCAGTCTTGCTGACGAGCGCTTCCTCTTCGTCTCTCGTCTTACATCTCGAATTTTCTATTGTGCCAGCGCATTCCCGTCTTGTTACCACTCACTACCTAATTCGTACGTGATGTACCTCCTTCCCCTGTTCTCGAGCCTCCCATGACCGTCTCCCGTCTCCGGTTTCGGAGAAGGACAGTCGTGGCCGCTTACGGAGCTGTAAGACCTACTTGCTGCGATGCAAGCTGGGATGGCTTCACGGCGTACCATACAGACCTGTGATTTGGTACTGCTCTACGTGGAACGTTATGCTGACACTGCCACTGCTCTTACCCTGAAACCGCCGCGCACCAGCAGAAACTCTCGCACCCTCTTCCCTCCAACATGACGACCATTACCGGGTTCAAAGTCGAGGATCTCCGATTCCCCACCTCCCTCTCGGGTGATGGTACGGACGCGATGAACAAGACGTACGTCCCATTTCCCGCCGATTCTCGTCTTTCCCGGCGCGAGCGGCTTTCTTTCCCTTCGCTCGCCCCGTCCCCCGCTTTGGAGGATCGAGATTCGTACATTTCCGCTCACGCTCGTTTTCTCTCCCGGCTATTTCCCATCCCGCTTGGTCCCACTCTTCTTGCTACCCTATGCTCTGTGCCTTTCACCGACCACAGTTGCGACTACAGTGCCGCTTACGTCACGCTCGAAACCGATGGCCAGGACATCGGCTACGGCATGACCTTCACCATCGGCCGAGGTAACGACATCGTCTGCTCGTGAGTCCCCCCTTTACCGTGCTCCGAAGGCCCATGGGCGGGCATCCTCAGTGGGGAGACCCGCCACCCTTCTTGTTGTGGTATTCTGGCGACTGACTCGCGGGACCATTTCGGTCGCTGCAGTGCGGTTGAGCAAGTCGCCGAGAAGCTCGTCGGCAAGAAGACGGCCGACCTCTTCGCCAACATGGGGCAAGCCTGGTCCTACCTCGTCGCCGACCCTCAGTTGCGATGGATCGGCCCCGAGAAGGGTGTCATCGCCCTCGCCACGGCTGCCGTTGGTAATGCTCTTTGGGACAGTAAGTTGCATCGTATCCATTATGGTACCCCTGTCCGGCATTGCAGTGAACCGCGCCGAGTTTTCTTACCCCACCTTCCCCCCTTTCCTCCAGTGTACGCCCGCCATGAACGCAAGCCCCTGTGGCAGTTAATCGCCGACTTCACTCCCGAGCAGTTCGTGTCGGCCGTCGCGTTCCGATACTGCACGGACGAGATCACGCCCGAGGAGGCGCTCGAGTGGCTCAAGAAGAAGCAGGTCGGCAAGGAGGAGAGGATCGCGCGCGTCAAGAAGGAAGGCTACCCCAGTTACACCACCTCGGTCGTAAGCTGTCTTTCTGATAACACTGGTCCTTAGGCGTACTTTTATTGACGCTATTTGCCTTGTTCGCAAATTTTCAGGGATGGTACGGTTACTCGGACGAGAAGGTCGCGCGCTTGACCCGCGAGGCCATCGCTTCGGGCTGGAACCACTTCAAGGTCAAGGTCGGAGACAACGTCGACGACGACTTGCGCCGCCTCGCGCTCGTCCGCTCCATAATCGACGACCCGAAGGAGTGCGCCGGTCGCAAGACGCCCGCCCCCGAGACGATCAAGGGCAAGAACGCCGGGCCGACCGGTTCGGTCTTGATGATCGACGCCAACCAGGTCTGGGACGTACAGCAGGCCGTCGACTACTGCAAGCGTTTGGCAGTACACAACCCTTGGTTCATTGAAGAGCCGACAGCACCCGTGAGTGTATTACTGGGGACCTTCTGATCATGTATGAAGCTGGGCTTGCTGACGATCCCCTACTCCTCCCTCTCTTGCTTCCCAGGACGATGTCCTCGGCCACGCATCGATCCGCAAGCAACTCAAGGGTGTCATGGGTGTCGCAACGGGCGAGCACGCGCACAACCGAATGGTCTTCAAGCAGCTGCTACAAGCCGAGGCGATCGACGTGTGCCAGATCGACTCGTGCCGCATGTCCGGTGTGAACGAAATCCTCATGGTGCTGCTCATGGCCGCGAAGCGAGGGGTACCCGTCTGCCCCCATGCCGGTGGTGTCGGGTTGTGCGAATACGTGATCCACTTGTCCTTGATCGACTACGTGTGCGTCTCGGGTTCGATCGACACCAACGTGCTCGAGTACGTCGACCACTTGCACGAGCACTTTACCGACCCGTGCACGATCAACTCGAACGGCCACTACGACGTCCCGTCGAACCCGGACGAAGGGTATTCGATCCACATCAAGGACGATTCCAAGGCGCAGTACATCTTCCCGCATGGGTCGTACTGGTCCAGTCCGGAGGCCAAGAAGGCGCACGGGCTCGAATGATATTTTCATTTTTATTTTAAGGTCGTTTGGGGAGCTTAGTCGGGGGGTTCCGAGCATCATGATCATATACTATCTACCTCGTCTATTTTGTTCGGATCACTCTTCCTTTGTTTACTTTCTATTCTTCCTCGCCTTGCAACGATACAGAAACTCGTGGTCCCTTTTTCATACGAAATCCGATGTTGGGTAAGCGCAGCAGCGCCGGAGTGTCGTCGCCCCAGCCCACCTCCAAGGGGCGAGTACAGCCAGCGAAGGAATTCCAGGATCCATGCAGAGAGATGCTAGCGTAAGAGGTGTCGTTCAGCCGATGTTGGAATGGACGTTGGACTCGATCCCTGGGAGCTTGAGGTGGTCGGCCGGGTTCGCTTGTGCCTCGTAGACGGTGAGGACGGGATCGCGCTAAGTGTCGAGAGCGTACAGATCAGTTTGTGGCATGACTGCCAGTTGCGATGCAAGGTAAATGTACCGTGAAAGGCCTATATTCGCCCTTGAACCCGACGAAGAATACCCGAACCGTGTCTTCGCCCGTCGAAGCAGGGAAGAAGAGCGTCAAGGAAGAAACGGAAGGGAACTTGGCTGGCCTGCGAGACGGCAAGGAATCTCTGTCAGCGTGCGAATTGAAGCAGTTGGGTAAGGTGCTTACTTGACCGCGTATTCGGTGACGCCTCGAGTGGCGGCGAGGTCGAACGTTTGTGTGCACGCCGTCGAGGTCGCTTCGTCAAAATCAAGCGTTTGGTTGGAAAACTTTGGGCCAGGCGAGATTGAGAGCCTCTCGGAATAAGTATACGTGTAATTCACTAATTGAGTGTGGGGGCCCATTCAGAACACTGACCACTTTGACCTTGTCCGGTGTCCACCCCTGTGGTCCAGCTTTGATGAGGATCGATTTCACTGTGGGCGGACCTCCGACGAGGGTCAGGATCTTTCGAGGCGCGATGAAAAGGTCTACCGAAGCTCACGGACGTTTGATGGACCCGGTGAAGGGTATGTGTAGAATGAGTTGGTCGTCCGCCTGGCTTTCCAAGAACTGTCGAGGGTTGCACCATGCAAGACGCGATCTAGCTCACTGTCAGCCCGTCAAGGGCCCAATCAAGGGCCCCACTTGTCCGTCCGAGCGGAGCCTACGCACTCACCTGCTCCTCCTGTTCCCGCTCGTCCCAAGTCCGAATGAGACTTTTACCCTCTTGTCCTTCTTCGGCATTCAAAGCGATGACGTGGTCCCGATCGACTTTGTCGTAGAGATAGTCCTGTACGCCTTCGAGGAGGACGTGGGCCTCGTCGTCACCGCAGGAACAGCCGGGAGGGTGGGGAGGGGGCATCTCGCGGCGAAGAGTTCTCGTATGCGAAGTGGAGGCAAAGTTGTTGGCTGTATCTGAGGTGAAGCGAGGAGCTACAGCTGGGTGTCGGGCGTGGGTTGCCAAAGACCGCCCGGTTCCAACGACGTCAGTGCTTCCATTTGTGACAAGGCGTAATCACCCCGCATTACAAATGCAATCCTAGCCCGCTTTACGGCTGCTCCTCTCGGCGCGTGCGCGCGTCGACCTTCCTGCCCCCAGGTGCATACACGCTCGTCTTCGTCCACCCGAACATTACCACGACCATGGCCCGTCAGCCTTCCCATCATCACTACGACTCGGACGAAGATCAGACCGTCAAGACGCACAAGGTAGGCACCCACTGTCTCGCCTTCCCCCTCTTCATCGGTCTTGCCGCAAGGGGAGATCGGCGCGCGAACGGGTCACGCGTTTCGCGCTGCTGGCGAAATCGTTCAACAATTTCCCACCACTGACGATGCGATGCGCCATCTTGCCTTCTTACAGGAGAACCGACAGCCTTTGATGGATGCCGACGGTAACGCTCGGGCACGACTACAGCAATGCCCTGAACATGCAGCTCACATCCTGCACCTTCCCCACCCCCCCTCAGCCAAATGGAACGCGATGGGCAAACAACATACGTCCAACACGGCGACGACGACCAAACGCAAGCCCCAACAGGCGACCGCGCAACAACGAGGAGGGAGCAAGAACAACAACACGAGTAGGAAAGGTCGCGCCCAGTCCGAATCCGGATTGGAGGACGACGGGGACGATGAGCAGGTCGTAGTCGAGACGCAGGCGCAGGATGAGGACGAGGACGAGATGGATGTCGATGTTGATCATAGGAAGAAACTGAATGCTCCGAAGGGGGGCAAGAAGGCAACGACGGGGAAGAAGGGCAAGGCCGCTGTGGTCGAATTAGTCGAGGGGAACGACGACGACGACGACGAGCCGAGGTTGTCCGCGAGGGAGAAGAGGATGTTGGCCAAGTTGGAATTGGTAAGGAGTTATGGTGCTTATTCAGACGGCGAAAAATATTATTGAACATGGCTGCTATGCCCACACAGACCCAGAAGAATCTCAAACAGACCCAGGAGGCGTTCGCCCAACTCTCCGAACTGCGCACGACCAAAGCCGAGGAATCCGAAGCGGCCTTGACCCAGCTCGCGTCGGAGCGGCAAGCAGGTCAGTCCCCATTCCACCCCACGTTCTTCACTTGACAGCACTGACATATCGGTCCCTTCTACATCAGCCGCCATGTCGATGATCGACAACTACAAGCACGAGAACGACTCGCTGCGCAACGAACTCGCCTCGCTGCGCGCCCGTCGAGCTGCGGGGATCAACGTCACCGACGGCGAACGCGTGGAAGAGCTCTTGCACGTCATCGAAGGTCATGCCGAGGAGAAGCAGGCCCTCCACGCCCGGATCAGCGAGTTGGAGGAGTACAGCGCGGCGGCGCAGTTGGAGCAGAGGAGGAAATCGCAGGAACGTGACCACAAGTGGCAGAAGGAGATGGACCGGATCGTCAAAGCCAAGGATGAGGAGGCGCATCGGTTCAACGGTCAGCTCAAGATGGAACGTGAGTACATCGCCGACGCAGGAGGGATCTCGACTAGTTGCGGAGCTGACCCTCTTCTGCATCTCACGGCCTGCAGTCGAGCAAGCACGACAGGAACTCCAGGCCGAAGTCGAGCATTCCAAGACGTTGCAAGCCCGCGCCAAGAGCGTCGCCACCTCCGCCGCGACGTCGGCCTCTTCCTCTTCCGCCGCGGAACTTGGTCGAACGGCGAACGAACTGGCGATGATGAAGAGGCAAGTCGCGCTTTCCGAGGACTTGACGGGCTTCAGCGTCGTTTCGGTCAAGCAGGAGGATGGGTACAGCGTCTATTCGGCGATCCTAAACGATTACCTCACTCAAACTGGGGGTGAGTACCGAATGTTTGCGGTGATTTCAACTTGGAACTGACTCGTGAGACCATCCTAAACAGGTCTGACGTTCAAATTGGCGTTCTACGACGACGGCACGTGCGGCTACAACCCGGATGTCGATCCCGAACGCGACGCCGTGCTCGCCGATCTCTTACCCGCGGAGATGCAGAGGTACATGAGGTTCGACGCCGATCTATGCTCCGAGTGGTTCAGGAGGTTATGGTTCGCGGTCAACAAGCTCAAAGCATGAGTGTTGGTGGTCGGCGGCAGGAGCGTTAGAGGTTTGTGGAGTGTGTTTTTCTTCTTTGTTTTTCGCCAAGCTCGGGGTCCGGCTTGCTTGCTTGTATGCTGTATCCCTTGGTCCTTGCTTTGGGTTCATTTTCTGGTAGTTTGGTGTTGGAACATCTTTCGGTCTTGCTCCCACTGTCTCTGCACGTGCATGTGCACTCGACTGCAATCACGGCGTCGCGGTCGGCTCAAACGGTCGCGACGATGCATCAATTTGCCCAGCGACGGAGGGAGCACTTGTCGCCGTCGCCGTCGCCGTTCGCCTCGCCTCATTCCCTCCCGCTCGTGCCAACCCCTGAACCCACCCCGCTCCGACGGCTCCGCCGCGCCATGTCGGACCTACCCCGACGCTTAGCCCAGCGCATACTGGCGACAACACCAAAACTTACATCCACCTCTTCCACCTCGATCGTCTGCGCATGCCATCCAGCGCGGGCGGCGTCGACCTCTTTCTCGACCTTCGCAAGCTCGTGGAAAGCTAGGGATGGAGGCCGACCACGCCATTTGGTTGATGAGGGTGGCCAGCGTCAGAGATGGACCCAGCCTCTGAACGGTACGCGATCAAGATGGGGTTCCAAGGCAACAGGAGAGACGCCGTCCGCTGCCGTACGGAAACCGTTCGATCGTTCGCCGACTTTGACCACCTCACCACCACCTCGATCTCACTCTGGACCCCGTTCACCCACCCCTACAACTCCTACCCCAAGAAACTCTGAAACGATGCCCAAAGATGCTCCACTCTGGCTCAAACATCGTCAAACGATGCGCGTGCGGTTCCCACTCGGCTGGGCGCCTCCCAAACGGGTCTCGCGCGAAGCCATGGACCTCATCCGCACGATGCACACCTCCGATCCGACACGTTACTCGACCCGTGTGCTGAGTGATCATTTCAAGATCTCCCCCGAGGCCGTGAGGAGGATCTTGAAGAGTCGGTTCTCGTTGAGCGCCGAGGAGAGGGAGAGGAGGGAAAAGAAGAGGAAGGAAGCCAAGGTTTTGGAGAGGAGTAAGGTGGCCGAGGAGGGAGTCGAGAAAGAGGGGGAGGGCAACGGTGGGGTGGAAACAGGGTGGAGGGGGGATTTGGTCGGCGAGGTCAAGGAGATTCAAGAGTTGAGGCAGAAGAATGCGGTCTTGGAGGCCGGCTTTGAGGAGAAGAGGAGGATCAAGACCGCGGCTGGTCGTCGAGGGAATGAGCGACGCGGAGCACCGGCGCGGAAGGGTACAACGAGAAGATCTCGGTATAAAGTGGAATAGTAAACTGTGTAGGGTGGTGTTGGTGCCTTGCAAGATGAGTGGCCTCGGAAGCCTCTGCAGTCAATTTTTGGTTCGATGGGCTAAGCTCTACGTCGTCCTCCATCACTGCATTCTAGCCGATAAACCCCCTGGACTATTCCCACACTGCTCAGGACAACTAGTCGATGAGATATTCTGCAAGTGACACCCCCCACCACGAGAGCATGTCAGCTTGGACGAGGGGCTTCTCGGTCCTAGCCCATTCCTGGTCAACTCACTCTTTTTGAAGTAGCTTCGCAAGTGCAGGATTTGCCAGATGCCCAACAGAATCAGGAGCGTAAAGGTCATGAAGAAAAAATTGCGCACGCGGTCGTTGGTCGATTCTGAACATGCCGAGCCACGAGTGCAAAAGAAGAGATCTCGTCAGCGTGGTGCAAACTCGATCTGGAGCTCACGGCGGGGTCGGTTGAACTGACCGTTCGTATCCCTCATGCGGGCCTCCCTTCTCTTGAGGTAGTTGAGTTCCTCGACGATCTCCTTAACGACGCCTTCGAGCTTGCGCATCTCGACCTCGAGGCCGGAGAGGGATTCCTGCTTAGCGATGGCGTTGTAGTCGACCGCGTCGGCGCCGATGTCGACGTCGAGGTCAATCGCTCGCACGTGCTTGTGCGCATCACCTTCCGGAACGGCTGGGTGAGGTTAAGGGGTCAGTCCGACGTCGGATACGCCAAGTCGAGAGACGCGGCGTCGTGTCGTCCAAAAGGTCCGAGCGCAAAAACCACGTCCGAGGCGCCGTCGTTCGAGGGCCACTTACAAGGGTCCAACACGTTCCTGAAGCAGACGCCCAAATCGGCATCGGCGTGGGTCGTGACGGCCATCCTCGTCTCGCCCTTGAGCCCCTTCTTGCTCTGGTAGATGTTTCTGCTGCCGGAACCGTCGACGATCTCCATGTCGAGGCGTTGCAGCGAACTGGCCATCGGGGCCGAGACGGAGATGACGACGAGGGTGTCGGTCATGGCGTAGTTCCAGAGACATTTCTGTGGCGGGTCGTGGTGGGCTTCGACTTGGAACTTGACGGCCGAGACGAGCGGGAGGTGGAGAAGCGCGAGGAAGGTGATGAGCGTCAGGGCGACGGTCAGCACGAACGGGGACAGGGCGCGGCTTGGTATCCGTGTCAGTGTCGGTGACCGTGTAGGTGGCCGTGTTGGGGAGAAGAGAGTTGGTGTGCCAGCGGACACGGTGGCGGTGCGGAGCAGGGGTGAGAGGGAGTCTCTCGTTTGCGCGGGCGATTGACGTGTCGCCCGCGTCGAGGTGCGACGGACGAGAGATGTCGAGCACGACCGCATGACGTCGAGGCCCAGAGAGTCGTGCAAGAGTGCGCCGACGATTCGAGAGGTGGGTATAAACGTGAAGGTCGCCGAGGAAGGGATGCGAGCTCGTCACGAGCACACACGCCAGCCGTACCGAGTGCAACCTGCCCGGGAATCGACACCCGCCACGCCACGCCACACGCCTCGTCGCCGCCTTCGCCGCGCTCGGGCCCACGCTCGCGCCGACGCGCCGAGCTCACTCGTAGCTCCGACACTGCTCGTTCGCTACCATTCGGGGCTTCTGGAGGGAAGCGGCTGCGAATGAGGGACAAGATGGCTTCGGCACTGGCCAGACAGCGCAAGAGGATACGCACTTGGCACGCCTCTCTGCCCTCCGCCGGGTCGGGGTTCCCTCTCGCGACCACCCGGGCCCTCTCCAGCGCAGCGCCGACACCAAGTCACCATGACGCAGAGGTACAAGACTCTCGGAGATCGATCACACTGTCCAGCTCCTCCACAGGATCGGGTAGGGCTGCACTGGAATCCCCACGGACGACTCGCAGCCTCGCTTCGGCCCGGGCAAAGCGCACCTCGGTGCACCCACGTCAGTAGCCCTCGTCATCGACTCGCACTGGACACTGCTGAGCATGAATATTTTGCATCTCAAATAGCCCGGATACACTCGAGGACGCTGTCGTCGAGTGCACACTATACCATGTCCGCATCCGAGTCGAGACCGGCAGAGTCGGCTTCGACCGCCCCCACCGATCCACGTACGTGCCCACCCGGAAGAGATCCCATCGCGCCACAACCCACAAGCTAACCCCCATGCGGGTACCACACCCCGCAGCCCCACTGAACGAAGCCCAGGTACCGCTCATTTCCCCCCACCTCCGCGCCCAACTCTTTCCCCCTCCCGGATCGCCCTTCACCCCACCCCCTCCCTCCCCCGAAGCCATCAAGACCTCCCTGGACCACCTCGTCGAGAACGGCCTCTTGAAAAAGGATCTGACCTCCACCTCGAAGCGTTCGCTCGACCCGGCCATCTCCTTCACCCTCCCCGCGACCCAAGGACCGACGCTCTCGCACCACTTCCACGCCCTCGGCAAAGGCACCGCCGAACCTTACCTCTCCCTCGCCCGCTCTTTCGCCGAAGCAGAACTGCCTCCGATGCCGGAAAAGGGGTCCTGGGCCTGCGTTCCTGGGTGGGCGCGGTACTCGGCCGAGCATCGGTGCTGGGAGAGCGTCGAATACCCCGACCTCGACGACCAGACCCTCGTCTTTGACGTCGAGACCTTGCCCCACCAATCGGGCGCGTACCCAATCATGGCCGTCGCCGTCGGTAAGTCGGCCTGGTACGGCTGGTGCAGCCCCTGGGTGACCGGCGATGACCCTTCGCCTCGACAGCTCATCCCCTTCGGACCCCGCGAAGGGGAGCCAGCCCCTGCGTCGGCGGCCGACGACTTTCTCTCGTCGCGGTCCGAACTGTTCGAGCGCCCCACGTCGAAGCCGCGCCTCATCCTCGGCCACAACGTCCTCTTTGACCGTGCGCGCGTCTCGACCGAGTACGAATCCTTGCGTCGCCCCTCGACGCGGTACATCGACACCCTGTCCCTCCACGTCGCCGTCAGTGGCCTGACGAACCCGCAACGACCGCAGTGGATGGCGTGGCGATCGAACGAGAAGAAGAAGGATGCCGCGGCCGCGGCTGAGCTCGAACATTTGCCCGTCGAAGAGGAGGAGGAGGAAGAGACGGGGACCCTGCTCGTCACCCCCCCTCGGTGGGGCCCGGCAGCCAAGGACAAGAAGGGGGCGACGACGAAGGACGGTCCACCGGGTCGCAAGACGTGGGAACAGGTCGCTTCGATGAATTCGCTCGCCGAAGTTGCGCGCCTCCACTGCGGCATTACGATGGACAAGACCGTGCGCAACGTCCTCATCGACCCCGAGACGACGATCGACGACGTGCGGTCCTCGTTCGATGATCTGATCGACTATTGCGCCCGCGACGTCGTCACGACCGCCAAAGTGTACCAAGTCCTGCTCCCCAAATTCCTCGCGACATGCCCCCACCCCGTCTCGTTCGCCGGCGTCCTCCTCATGTCCCAACCCGTCCTGCCCGTCGACTCGAGATGGCCGCAGTACATTGAACGCGCCGAGGCGACTTACGTCGAACGTCTGACGCGCGTCAAGGATGCGCTCAAGGCCCTCGCCGAAGAAGCGCGAGCCAGGGTCGACGCCGTCGATCCCGAATCGAACGAGTTGGTGTGGCAACGCGACGTGTGGTTGAAGCAGCTGGATTGGAGCCTGAAAAGGGCGAGGCGGTTGCCCGGTCAGACGCCGTCCAAGGTTGCGGGCAGTGGTGGCAAGACCCCCGTGGTAGAGCAGGAGCAGGAGGAGCCAGCGGTCGAGCAGCACGTCGAACTCGACGCGACCACTTCGCGACCGAGATGGTTCGACGACGTGGCGGGGAACGGGTACGACTCGCTCGAGATTGGGCTGCAGTCGCCGCTCGCGGCTGCTCTACTGCGCACGACGTGGAGAGGCCACCCCGTCGTCTACTCGCATTCGCACGGCTTTCTCTTTGCCGTCCCCCACGATACGACCGCTTTCGAGGCGGATCCGACCGAGACGCCCCTCGAGCCCACGGAAGTCGGACCCAAGGATGCGGCCCTCTCCCAGATGCAGGACGTGCGCCTCTACGCCGTGCCCGGAGCGGGGGGTCGTCGCTGCCGCACGCTCTTTTCCAAGGGGGCCATCACGCGCGTCCAGAAGAAGCTGCTCGAGTGCGACTTGGGGGCCGACTGGCTCCTCGAAGCGCTGCGCTCGACGACGCCGGGTAAGACGCCCGAGCACGTCGCCGCGATCCTCGACGAGGCCGCCGGCGTCGCCTTGACCAAGAGCGCCGAGGAGCGATCGCAGTCGGTGTGGTTGCGCCCGTTGGACTGGACGCCCGTACCTCTTCGGCAACCGCCGACCGCCGACTCGGCGGCGAAAGGGACGATCGAGACCCCAAAGAGGATGGCTTTGACCGACGCAGCCGACGCCGCTTCCCCGGGCGCGCGGGACGGCTCCTTGCTGCAGACGCTGATGTGGCCCAAGTGGTACTGGGAGCTCGACCTCCCCGGGCTCGGACTGGACGTCTCGGTGCGCAAACGGGCGGTCCCCTTGTTGTTGCGCCTCAAATGGCGCGGCTTCCCGACCGTGCATTCGAAGCAGCACGGATGGACCTACCGCGTGCCGCGGCAGGAGGTCGACGCGCTCATGGCCTCGGACCGGGCGCTCAAGCCCCTCGAGTTCAAGCGTCTCGACGATACGACGCTCGCCGAGGACGCCGAGGCGACCTACTTCAAGTTGCCCCACCCCGACGGCGAGGACAAGAACGTCGGCAGTCCGCTGTCCAAGTCGTTTGTCCAGGCGTTCGAGGACAAGGTGCTGACCTCGGACTACGAGATCGCCCAGGACGCGCTCGCGCTCAACGCTTCGTGCTCGTACTGGGCGTCGGCGAGGGAGCGGATCACGAACCAGTTCGTCGTCTGGAGGGGCCAGGCCAAGGTCGAGACGCCGACGCCGACGCGCGTCGCCGAGGACCCCGCGATCCGAGCGACGCAGGGGCTGATCCTGCCCCAGGTCATCCCCATGGGCACCGTTACCCGTCGCGCGGTCGAACGCACGTGGTTGACGGCCTCGAACGCCAAAAAGAACCGCGTCGGGTCCGAACTCAAGTCCATGGTCCGCGCACCCCCGGGGTACGCCATCGTCGGCGCCGACGTCGATTCCGAGGAGCTGTGGATCTGCAGCGTCATGGGCGACGCGCAGTTCGGGGTCCACGGCGCGACGGCGATCGGGTGGATGACGCTCGAAGGGACCAAATCCGCGGGCACGGATCTGCACTCCAAGACGGCGAGCATCCTGGGCATTTCGCGCGACGACGCCAAGGTGTTCAACTATTCGCGCATCTACGGTGCCGGCGTCAAGCACGCCGTGCAGTTGTTGCTCAAGGCCAATCCGACGCTCGGGGCGGACAAGGCGACCGCCCTGGCCAAGAACCTGTACGCGCAGACCAAGGGGGTCGTCGATCGTTCCCCGGCCTTCCGGCGCAACTTTTGGCACGGCGGGACCGAGTCGTTCGTCTTTAACAAACTCGAAGGGATCGCGCAGTCGGAACGCCCGCGCACGCCCGCGCTCGGCTGTGGGCTCACCGCTGCGCTGACCAAGGCCTACCTCCCCGCCGAGGCGGGTCGCGCGAGCAAAGGTTCCGGGTTCCTGCCTTCGCGCATCAACTGGGTCGTCCAGTCCTCCGGCGTCGACTACCTCCACCTCTTGCTCGTCGCGATGGAGTACCTCACCCGGCGCTACGAAATTGACGCGCGCTACATGATCTCGGTCCACGACGAGATCCGTTACCTCGTCAGGGAAGAGGACAAGTACCGCGCCGCGCTGGCCTTGCAGATCGCCAACCTGTGGACGCGGTCGCTGTTTGCGTATCGGTTGCAGATGCCGGATTTGCCTCAGGTCAGTATGGCCGCCGATTCTTTGCGCGTACCGGGGTAGGTCGAGGGGGTGCTGATGCGGCGGGGCACGTTGTCGCAGGGCTGCGCCTTTTTCTCCGCCGTCGACGTCGACACGTGCTTCCGCAAGGAAGTCAACATGACCTGCGTCACCCCTTCGAACCCGGATGCGATTCCCTTTGGCGAGTCGCTCGACATTTCCGCGTCCCTCTCGAGCACCCACGGGGGTTCGTTATACGCCGACGGACGCCCCATGACGCCCGAAGAGGAAGCTCGCCGGCCGCCGTGGGAGTGGGGGAGGGAGTTGCCCGAGGAGGAATGGAAGGGGGAGGTGCACCGCGTCGATCAGATCGGGTTCTTGGTCGCTCAGACGACCAAGGACCGGAACCGTATTACGCAGTTGTGGAAGGAGACCGCCGCGGGACAGCATTCGTTGTCGTCGACGTCGACGACGAGAGGCGCAGCAAAGCGAGCCACGACGAACGCGACGATCGATCGGGAGGCGTGGATCCGCGAGGTCCACGACGAAGCGATGGAGGAGGCGGTGGGTTCGGGTAAGTCCGCAGAAAGGAACAGGGTCGTGGAGGAGGACGAGGAGGATTACTACGATGGGATCCCGGAGGACGTCGAGCGCGAGTTTTCGACCTATCGACCGGTGACGAGGACCGGTGTGTGAAGGGACTCCTGGCCAGGAGGATCAGATAGGGGGAGAATGGGTTCTAGACCGGAACGTAGCCTCCCCGTTCGATGCACTCTGTAGCATACGCAGCTGTACTGCGAGGTTGGAGGGAGAACAGAACAGGATGGATAGATTGCGTACATGGCCCAAGCCTCGCGACGGCGGCGCTCCTCGACTTTTACTCGGCGCCGGGACGGGTTTTGTTTTTTCGGCACGCGGGAGCAGCTGGCCAGTCGCGGATGAGCCGCGACAAGAGAGAGCGCATCGTTCAGCATGCTGCGTGCAGATGTAGTGAGCTTGCCGATGTATTGATACTCTGGGACAGTTCGCAAGAGCAGAAATGCGGACAAATGCAAAGAGGGTGACGGGTGGTATGTCTATTTGGTGGTGGAGATCATCGCCGGCGAGTCCTGCGACACAGGACCACGCTGTGATCTCTCCCTCGCACGAGGTCGATGGCCGAAGCCATCAAAGCGTAGTTCTCAGGGAGTCGAAGCTGCGAACAATGTGAATATTGAGTGTGGATATTATAACCTTGGTAGCTGGATTTGCTTGTATCTCTCTTATATGAACCTGAACGACACTTCAGTCAGTCTTCAATGCGAGAGCGAATATAGTGACAACATACCTGAACGACACTTCAGTCAGTCTTCAATGCGAGAGCGAATGAAGAAAGAAAGAGAAGTGTCGCTCAAGCGCTAAGCAATCTGCAAGAAATGCCCCGCCTCCCGGATTACAGGTCGCGCGCGCGCTCACGTGTCGTCCGATGTTGAATTCGGATCGCGCTGGTACCACCACTTGGAGCAGCTCGAGGTGGTTTGAAGAGTGCGATAGCACAAACCGAAGGTACAACCCACCAAAAGGGCAGCACTCACTGCCACTAAGCGCTGTGGTACGTGGAAACTTGGTATGTCTGGTTAGGCGCCGGATCGTGGAGGAAACAAAGAAAGAGCTCAATGTTTACGATCAGGAGAGCGGAATAGCGGGCAGAGATTACGCAGGCGTGCCCTAGCCCTCGTGCACGGTGTTCCACCGAAGGCTGTGGCCATGGAGAAACACACGCATAAATAAGCGGAAGATGCGCAATTCAGGGCACCTCACAATCTTTCCTGCCGACAAAGATGGTACCTAGGATGCGGGAGGGAGAATATGCCAACAAACGAAAAAAAAGAAAAAAAAAAAAGAAAGAAAGAAAAAAAAGAAAAAGAAAGAAAAAAAAAAAAAAAAAAAAAAGAGGTTCCAGCAGGAGTCAAGGGCGAGCAAAAGGAAAGCTGACTGCAGGATTCGAACCTGCGCCCTCAAAGAGGAAGAGATGATAGTAAATAGTTCTAATCTCTCTCGATAACCACTCCGACAAATCAGCGTGAATGTTTTGGGCGGTGCGAAGGTAGGGAACCCGTTACGTTTTTGCAAAGGGGGGCGGCTCTTTGCGCGCAGGGGTTTGATTTTCACCCATCTGCTTGTCGTCATTACTTAGAACCTCTTTTAGCTCTTTTTGTAGCGGTCCCAGCCAACCCAAAGGATTGCAATTTATGAGCCCCGGTAAAACAAAAAAAAAACGCCCTAGCGTTAGTACATCAGTTATTTTTCTTTCTTTCTTTTCTTTCTCTCTCTCCTTCTCTCTCTCATTCGTCTCCTGGGGGAGCAACCGCTTGGCTGGGGCACGAATCCCAAGTTTTGGATTGGTGGACACCGGCCCGTTTCTCGCATCTCGCGGGCGGTTTGTGTTATCATTGTCGACTTCCATCTAGTTTTTCCGTAGGCCAAACAGGGGGAACAGGAATTGGGGGCAATACGATGAACAGTTTCTACAAAAAAAAATAAAAAATTGCGCGGCTGGTCTCGGCCCCTGTCCGTGCCGTGGCGGGCCTGGCCTCCGATCTGTAGGGTCATACTCTTCCTCCTGAACAAAGATGACGCCAATGTCGGTGTTGGTGTGGGGGGGTTCGAGACCGTGATCTTCGAGGTAGTCGGGGAGCGCGGCCAGCACGTCAACGGCCGCGACGGCAACCAGTCCGACGGAATCCAGTCGTTCGAAATCGTCAGCGTCCAGAACGACGCGATCGAAGACGTCGTGCGGATAAATCAGGTGACGCAGGCGGTAGCCGTCTCGGTTCATGGTCCCGATGACTTGGTGGCCGTTGTCGCCTTCCCCTTGGAGGCGAGGCGAGCAGAGGAGAGCGCGGGTCCGAGCAGAGCTCCGGCAAGTGGACTCGAGCTCGGTTCCGGGAGAGGAGGTGGGGTCGGCGGCGGCGGTCGGTCACCTTCGGTCACGCCGCGATCGAGAAGGGTTCGTGGTCAAAGGTCGCACAAAGCACAACGGCGTTGAAAGGGAACAGCTCGACTGCACCGAAACAAAAAGCAAAAATAAACAGGGGTATCAGTAACAAAATGAAGTCCATCGCGGATGATCGGGCACCGATCGGTTCGAGCGCTCAGGCCCCTCTCCGGCAGGGAGCCTTCGCGTCGGCCGAGACGGAGTTAGGGGGAGCCGCCGTTGCCCAACCGGCCGTCGCCATGACCCGACGCCGGACCAGTGGACAGAGAGACCAACTCACCAAGGTCGAATGAAGGTGTCAAGAGTGATGTCGAGTCATTTGTTTCGATGCTGGTGTCGTCGAGCAGCGTGGGTGGGAAGGGTGGCGGAGGTGGGACGGCGGGCGGCGAGCGATCGCCGGCGCCCCGGGATCGGAGGCACAGTCGGAGTTCTGTAGCAAGACCGTCAAGAGGGTGCGAGAAAGAAAAGATCGAGGGAAGAGTGAACGTCGTCCGTACGAGTGTGGGTGATCCAAGGACGTCGGCGAGACGCTTCCGAGAGGAGGTCGACCCAGCCGTGTCACGCGTCGGACCGCACGGGTGAGATGTCAGCGAGGAGCAGTCGATTCGAGCCGAGGAACTCACCGAGACGGGAGCGGTGTGCTAGAGGGCGTGCAGTAGAGTAATGCCCGATGGGGGCTTCGTGGGGGTGAGATAACCCAATTCCGACGTGGAGGGGTGATATGGAGCGAAAGCAAGAGCGCGACCGGCGGCCGCTGGGGAGGTGGGTGCAAGGGCGGGAGAGGGTTTAGAACAGGCGGTGGAGAGTGTAAGGCCCGTGCGCTCGGGCCTTAGGAGGAGGGCACGCGCGCCTGGGCACTCTTAGTCTTTCCCCAGCGACTAACGTAGAGTGTCCAGGTGAGCCCAGGTGGATCAGAAGGCATTGTCACCCCAGCGACTAACGTAGAGTGTCCAGTGTCAATCCTACATAGGTCCTGTGATCTTATCGTCGTCGCTCCGGTGTACACTCCTACGGGGTGTATTACAGTGGGGTCCGTTGCGCTCCAAGGAAAGCATCCGAAACCCCGAGCTCGCGAGAGGAGGTGCATGGCGTCTTCCTTAGCCCGCAGGGCAAGGTAGCAGAGCACGTAAGGCGCATGGTGCACCTGCAGAGAAAAATATGCAAAGCGACTGACTCGTCAAGAAATCGCGTTGACGGAAAGAAAAAGAAAGGCAAATGTTGCATAAACTGCAAGGGCAATGGCGGCCAATCTTTGCAGTGCTCATGGCGAGCCAGTTTAAAGCGGTTTTCACGCTCGACGGCATCCGCGCGCGGAAAATTTGCGAGGCATCGGAAAGCCCCCTTGTGCAATCATGACTGCCACGGTGCATTTCACGATGCGAGTTAAAAGCATATTTAGTTGTGCTCCGACCGTGTTCTAGATGATATTCAAGTGGGAGCGACGTGGACGCGTTCCTCGACGCTTGAACTGGGACATCAACGAACAGTTTCCGGTCACAGGCACTCGGCTGGCCGCAAATTTACCAACAACTTCCCCGGTTTTCTTTTTGTTTTTGTATACTATTTGTTAGCATTAATCGTCCTTTCGTCTTTCTCTGGCATGAAGCAACCGTGGGCGGGCCTGACTTGAACTCGGATGTTTCAGGTTGGTCTGTTCTGCTAGTTACAACGTATCAAGCGGGCGGCTGTGGTCATCATCGGGTAGCATCTCCTTTGGTTCCGTAGGAGATTTTCTCGTCTTGCAGATTAGCGATGAGTTTCATACAAAAAAAGGCGCCTCTCCCGATCGGCACCAGCGCACTGCTCGACGCGAGCCTCCCCCAGCCCGTGGCCCGCTTCGCAATGGAACAGCGCCTTCCGACGCCGGTACTATCGTTCACGCGACCGCCGGCCTCCGCGTCAAAGAGTGGGCTTTTGACCGCGATCACACGCACTATCCTTCGAGCAAGGGCGGACCCCAGAATCCGTTCAGTCTCGAGTTCTCGGACACCACCCAACACCACTTCCGCGACGTCGCCAAGGAGATCGCGGGCTTTCTTCAACTTGCGACGGCGAAGGCGTCGCCGGGGGCGCGAGTGGACGAGCTCCCCGCCGGTGTCAAGTGGATCGAGATCGTTGACGAGTCCGACTTTGACGACGACGAGTACGCATTTGACGCCCCCGAGGACCCTGTTCCGGGCAGGAGCCGCGTAGGCGCCTTCTCGTCGTCCAATCCGGTCAGCATCCACGATCAAGAAACTTGGGGACACGTCACACTCTTGACGGTTTACGATAGCTAACCTTTTCCATCATTTTGTTACATAAGTGGGAACAGTGTAGAATGACGCTAGGACTTTCAGGTCTCGTGCAACTGTTCCCACTCGATCTAAGCAACAATGGGCCGGACCAGGGCAAACGCTTACGAGCTGGCCGACCGGCTGGCCACAAGGATCAGAGCCGAAATCTGAGAGCAAAACAGTAAAGACTCGGGTTGTCATGATGCTACGGTTTTGGAGACCGGCTCAATGCTTTGCGCGCTCCAAGACGGACGACCAAGCACGGCCGGGGGGGCGAGGGGCCACACGCTGCGCGGGTCGCCGTGTTCGCCCTTTACCCGCAGCACGTCGAGATTGCACCGTCGAGGCAAAACAGTCCAATCCATCTTATTGCCAACATGATCACTTTGAGCACGCAATAATCACCGACGGACAAAAAGCAAATTTTCGTGCTGACGCAAATGAAGCGCGTTCAACCAAAAATGCTCCTTCCTTCATTTCCGAGCTACGTGGATTACAACATGTCCTCGCCCAACACCCAATCACCACCCCATCGAAACGGGGACCTGATCTCACCGGACCGCCGCCAACCGCTTGCGGCTCTTGGGCCCGTGCTCCGTCGTGCCCTTCGCAAAGTCGGGCAGGTACTTGTCCGAGGAGAGTTTGGAGAGCTGCGGCTTGTCGCCGAACCCTCCCGAGGCATGCCGGTGACTTGACCGCGCATCGGTCAGCGTCGGCATGGGGACCGTGCCTCGGGGTGGTCGATCCGACGCCGCGAGCGGGGGAGGCTTCGCCGACGAGGGGTGCCGCGGGGAGGGTAGGCCGCACAGGTCCTCGTCGTCGCTACCGGTAATCTCGATCACTTCCGTGCGCGATCTCGGCGTGGCCGGCGTCGCGCGGTCAGCCTTCGGAGCACCGCTGCTGCTCGTCATCGTTGTGTTCTTAATCTTGAAGGCACAGCCTGTGCCGGCCGCCGTTGCAGGGGACAGTGCTTTGCTCGTCGCGGCGCCAGCCGCTGCGGCAGGACTGCGTGGGCCCGGACCGACGGGGCGATTTTCGTCTTCGTCGTCCGAGATGGCGGCCTGGGGTCGACGCCGCTTGAGCTCCTCGTACTTGTGGCGCGTCTTGGCCTGCTTGAGCTCCCAGCTCTGGAGCGCCGCCTCGAGGCGCTGCACTTGGCCTTTGAGCTTGACGACTTCTTCTTGCGCGCACTTTTGGGCCAGGGCGGACAGCGCCATCTTTTCGTCGGCCTTGTCGAGAGCTTTCGTCGTCGTGCGCTGGCACTCGGCTACGCGCTCGTCGGCTTGGTGTTGAATCCGATCCTGGGCGAGTTGCATTCTGTGCGCGAAGGAAGCCAGGACCGCGATCGCTCGCCAGCCCAGCCAAGAGTTTAGTCTTCCCCTGGAGAACCCCAAGCCCGGTGGCCAGTGTGAGGACCCACGCAAAGAGCGCCTTGTCATGGCCGGCGACCTGTTCGCGCAGGGTCCGGATCGTCTTTTCGCCCTCCTCGCCTCGCATCGCCAGCGTCGCCCGGAGGCGCACGACTTCCTCTCGGTGCTTGATTTTGGCCTCGTGCGCTTCCGACTCGACTTCGCGCAGCTGGGCCTCCAGCTTGGTGGCGTCGGCGCGCTGGGTCGAGAGTTCGGCGAGCGCGAGCTCGATGACTCCGGTGAGCTCGTCGATACGTGCTTCGAGCTCCATGATGCGCTGGTGCGCACCGGGCTGACCGCACTCGTACTCGACAAGCTCGTCCCTGCGCCGGCCGAGCTCGTCCTCGAGCTCGTCGATGACACTCTCCTTGGCCTGGCACGTTTCCTCGAGCTCGTCGATTCGCCGCGCCTGTGCGCGCGTGAGCTCGCGCAGGGGTCGAAGTTCCCGCACGGTCGCTTGCGTTGCTCGGAGCTCGCGTCGGAGCCGCTCGACTTGTGGCTCGGACCCTGCGGCTCGGGCCCGTCTGCGTGCACGCCCTTCCCCTGCCAGCTCACCCTCCCGTTCCTCCTCCTCCTCCTCCTCGTCCTCGTCGTCGTCGTTGTCGGTTCCGTGCCGTTCGCCGGCGTTTCCCCGGAGCGCACATTCATGGGACCTGCCAAAGAGATCCACCCTCGCGGCCGCATTTTCTCGGCGCACCGATGCGGCCTGCGAGGCTCCGGCCAGCTGGGATTGCCCGCCATCGCTCGTGACGTCGGCTTCAAAGTAGAGGCGGACCAACGGGTAGGGGGTGCGGCGACGCCTGCGGTCGGTGGTGCGGACCGAGACGTGGCGCGAAGGGCAGTGGAGCGGACAAATCGCTTCGGCTTGGTTGTGGCTGCGGATCCACTTTTTGATGCATTTCTGGTGGGGGTCCAGGCCGGGGAAGTCACGTTACGGCACGTTGGGGGAGGGATATCGGTCAGCTGCGCTCGGGTAAGCAGTGTGGTTGTCCCCGAGAAGCACCCAGCCCGGGACTCACGGTGTGGTAGACGTGTCCGCACGACGTCAAAGCGGACCACTCTGAGCTAGGCGCGTCGTCCCCGTCCTCGGGCGAGACGGTGGACTGGCAGAAGCATTCGAGGTGGCCTCGAGCGACCATCTATCGAGGAGCGACGCGGGTGAAGCGACCGAGCACCGAGTGAGGGGGAGGGGCGAGAGGATGAAAGCAATGCGACGCGGTTTTGACGGGGGAAAGCGAGCGGGACAGAGAGAGCGCGAGACCGCGCGGGGTGGGGGACGGAGATCGAGCTTGCGCATGCGAGTCAACACGAAGAGCGCGAGCGGAGCGTAAATGACGCGCCGAGAGCGCGTCCGAGCTTGGTCGACGACCGGCGCGCGAGGGATCTTCATTCGACCCTGGTCTGTAGCCGGCCCATCAAGCAGCCTGCGTTGACCCACTCCCCACACTCGCTACCCTATCCCTCCAAAGGAAGGCGCCAGTGGACAGGCAGGGGGCTTGGTCCACCACCGCTCGCTCGTCGGCGGAGGATGGCACCCCGGATCGTGCCCGGCAACCCGCAATGGATCGAATGGATCAGGACCCTCGAGCTCGCCGCCGAGGAGAAGGGTTCTCGAGCGGCCAACTCGTGGGCCAGGGTACGTCGAACCGGTCACTCCACCCCTCTCCGTTCCAGGCTGACGCTCTGTTCTCTGCTGTCCGCCTCCCTCGACGCGTTCCGTCGCTCACTCAGGCGAGGAGGTCGTTCGAAAAGTGCCCGATCGTGTTCGACCACCCCGACGAAGCGCTGCAGCTCGAAGGTGTCGGCAAAAAGACGGTCGAAACACTGCTACACAAGATCAACGAAGAATCTAAACGCACGGGTATACCGCCCCCAGCACGAGGTCTGTCATTTTTCTGGTTCTCCCTCTGAGCCGGGCGTGAATTCCTGAACACCCTGTGCAACCTGTCACTGTGCAGCGACCGTGCCGAGACGAGGTGTGGCAGCAGCCAAGGGAGCGGTAGCACCACCACCCCTTCGAGACGCGACCACGGGGAATTCCTTCCCTGGACCTTCTCGGCAACGCCCGACTGCGGCTTCGGCGGCCCTGCAAGAAGCGGCCGAGGATCAACTGCGAGAAGCTCGACGGCGCAGGCTGCTCGGACTGCCCCCGGAACCCTCGAGTTCGCCCCACCACCACTCTGCCGTTGCTCCGCCCCTGGCTCAGAACGAGAACGGCAACGGCGCCGCCGGTCCCGCTCGATCGCGCAAAGCCGCGGTCCCCAAGGCCTACATTCCGCGTCGTGGCTCGGGATCGTACGCGATTCTACTCGCTCTGTACAAGAGCTGCTCGTACGACGAGCCGCAGGTGTGGACAACCAAAGCTCAAGTCATGGAGGAAGCCGCCGAGTTCAGCGAGACCCCGATGGAGCGACCGACGGCAGCCCGCCACGGCGGCACCGAAGCGGGCGCAGGTTTTTACAGCGCTTGGAACGGCATGACGACGTTGATCAGCAAGGAGCTGGTCTTGTGCGACAACAAGCGACCCATCAAGTACTCGTTGACGGACTCAGGGTACACGCTCGCGGACAGCCTCGCAGAAGCGGCGGGCATGGCGAAGCATGCCAAGGGCCCCGCACTAGCTTCGGCCCCTTGGAACGCGCCGCCGCCGCCGCCACCTTCGGTGGCAGTTCGTGCGGATCCAGAGGACTTGTCCGCGGGCGGATCGGCGGGGCACCGACTCGGAGGTGCAGCATCGGCGATAGGGCCCGCTCCCGGAGGGCCGATGGGGCCGTACCCGAACATGGCCCATCGCAAACGACCTCGCTCGCCCCCTCTCCTTGCCGAGCTCGGCCGCCTGGGCCCCGCCGAGGCTCGGTCAGAGGACGACGACGACGATCCCGAGTTTGCCGAGCAGATGCGCCGAGCAAAGGCACCGAGTCGCCAGGAGGGTCAAAACCCGTCCTCGTCGTCGTCGACTGCGATGAATCACGCTTTGGTGGACCCGCGGGCGCCGTCTCCCCCCCTGCCCGCGAGCCGACCCTTCTCCGGCCCGAGTCTCGACGGTCGCCGAGCCGTCTCGGGTCACTACGCCGCCGCTGTACCCGCCGCTCCCGGCGTTCCTGCCGCGGGCAACGTCGATCTCCCTTTCGAATACTACTACCTCGACGAGAGTGAGTCGTGTACCGAGAGAGCTTGCCCTCTCTGCCACTCCCGTGTCCCCAGGAAATTGCTGAGCCGGTGTCTTCCCGAAACCCTCACCGCTCCGCAGCCGATGCGAGGGTGACTCGACGCGACCAAGCCGAGGTGGGACAGGAAGAAGGGACGCTCGCACCAATGTACCGCATCGAGTACCGCACCGCTCAAGCGCTGCATCAGATGACGCGCAGTGTCCTGAGAAGCACGACGCTGGCGCGAGCGACGCCCCTCCTCGGCGGACCCACGATGACCGGCTACCTGCGAGGTCGCATCGCAAACTCGGTCGCTCCCGGGTTCCCGTCCATGAGTGCGGCTGCTCTTTCAACCGCGGCAATGGCCTTCTCGACCCCTCAAGTGCAGTTCCCTGAGATCGACCAGCTGGCCGGCGACAAGGAGAGCCCACCTCCGTTGGACAAAGATGCGATGCACGCGCCGCCCCCGTCGGTGCGCCGGCTCGGAAGCGACCCCGCGATGCAGCCCCCCCCTGTCGCTCGGCGGCCAGCGGCTGCCGCTTCGACGTCGACAGCCACGACTCTGGACCGCGGCGGGAGGCACGGCGAGGTCGATCGCGGCACGTCTTTGCCGAACTTATCCTCGAGTCGCACCGCGGCGGCCTCCTCGGTTCCTCGCACGACCGCTTCCCTTCCTGCCCCTCTCGGGGACCGAGCCGGACGTGCGGATGCTCCCGGTCCGAGCGCGCGGCCGGAGCGCCTCTACCGGAATCTGCCGCCCGTTGGGGCGCCGTCGCGAGCTGCTGCACCTCCTGCAAGACCCCTGGCCCGCACGTCGTCGTCGCAAAACCCCTTGATTGCCTCCTTTGATCAGTTCCCGAACCCACTCATCAACCGCCACCCTCTGGACCCCGTCAAGGACCCCGTCGCGGCCGTCCCCTACGTCCATTACTCTTTCTCCGCCAGGGTCTTGCTCGCGGGCACGTTCCGCGTCGTGCTCATCATCGACTCGCGAGAGGTGGGCTTACCAATGCGCGGCAAGCGGACCGAGATGATCAATTCGCTCGAAAAGGAGCACGTCCCCTGCGATCGGCGAATGCTGCCCTTGGGCGATATGATCTGGGTCGCGCGACCGATCAACTCGTTCGGCCAACCCACGGAAGAGGACGATGTCGTACTGGACGCGATCGTCGAACGCAAGAGGCTCGACGATCTGTGCCACTCCATTATCGACGGGCGATACGTCAGCCAAAAGATTCGGCTCAAGAATTCGGCCATCTCGCACCGCATCTACCTGATCGAAAAGTACGACGACAAGAGTCAATGTGAGCGCTCCTTGTGTCTCCTCTCCGTGGCCGTGCTGATCCTGGAACCGTCGTTAAATTACGTTGTGTTGCAGACGCTCAATGTGAGACCGCCCTACTGCAGCTCCGCCGCCACCTGCTTGATCGCCACTGACGTGAGACGCTTCTTCCTCTGCAGTCGGGAAAGCGATCTGGACGTGCAAGTCCCAGTTGCAGATCCACGACGGGTTCTACGTCCACGAGTCGACCAGCTTCAAGGACACCATCACGTACCTCAAGATGCAGACGCAGCTCGTACGCGAACAGTACGAGGTCGGTTCTTGGTCGTCTTGAGCCTGGCTCATAGGTCAGGATTGTGGGCTGACACGAACACTTTTGCGCCGTGCACCAGTCGCAAGATCTGCTCGTCATCCCCGACACATCGATCGACCGACCGACCTACCTCTCGATGCAACGCCACCTTCAAACGACTTGCCCTGCGTACCGCTACCTGACGACGTACCGTGCGTTCGAGGAACTGAACAAGGCCGACGCGGCACTGACGCTGCGTGCGCAGTGGGCGCGCATGCTGTCCTGCGTCTCGGGACTGTCGGCCGAAAAAACGGTGCAGTTCATCAGTCGGTGGTCGACGCCGATGCAATTCTTTGCCGAAGGTTCGGAATGGAGCAGGATCGTCAAGGAGGATCCGTTCTTCGCCGTCGAGGGCCAACCGGCGCCCAAAAGGGCGAGGAGGGAGGAGGCCTTCGTCGTTGAGCACTTGGAGGATGTCGGGGCGAGGGGCATCAAGGGCAAGCTCGGGTCCAAGATCTGGAAGCTTTTCCAGACAGGCAACGCGTACGCCGACTAAGAGAAGATGCTTTTCTGTCGTTGTAGACAACGATGCGAGCTATGATACAACAGAATTAGATGCAATTGCTAGCCCTACAAGTGTACGACCCGTAGTCAAGGGCTGGGAGAAGAGTCACCGTCACCGTCCAGCAAATTCCATCGTTTCGACTGCGCAATTCACTGCCCGAGTCAGCTGCGTACTTTGGACGTCAAAACGCCAGCATACATTCGTGACAAACCTTTTTAGAATCCCTCTGGTCGATCCCTTGCGTCGGCCCAAAGTGCGACGCGGAAGGTGTCTGTGTGGGCGGAGGACGTTGCGACAGGGCTTCTTGGGTTAACTGGTCGATCTGGGCGAACGCATCGTCGCCAAAGTCGTCCATCGCGCCTCCGTAGTCAAACTCGTCCTCGCCTTCGTCTGCGTTTTGGTCGCCGTGCTGGGGTCGCTTGGGAGGGGGACGGGGTGGGGGCGAGAGGGGTTCCTGCGTCGGTGTCGCGCGATTGAACAAGGGCCGTGCTTGCTCTACCGTGACCCGATCCTGGGCTTTCCTCGCCCGTTCTGCATGCATGCGCAGCGGTTCCTCCATTGCCTTCCCCTTCCAGCCCCTTGTCATGCTCTTACTGTCCCTCGCGGCTTCGTCCTGCTCGTCCCCATCAAAGTCGGTCGTGGCGATAACAAAGTCAGCTCGGAAGTCATCGGCCTCGACGACGACCAAGGCTGGTTCGCCGCCTCTCGAACAAGCGACGTCGACCGTCGCCGGTACGGCATCGGCCAAGGCGATGATGGACTTGAACTCTTTAAGCCCCAAGGTGATGACCGACGGGCGCAAGACTTCGTACGAGTCAAAGTCCGAGACGGAGATGACGAGCTCAGTCGAGAGGGGCCGCGCGGAGAGGGAATCGGCTGAAAAAATACGAGGGAATAAGCCGGCGCTCGCGTATCAAGGTCAGGGGGTGACAACAGAAGATCTCGATGCACCCGTTTGCTCTGGACTCACCTGGGTTGCCAGAGGAAGTATCAACGCCAAAGGAGCGCAGGCGACACGAGTCTTCGTGCAGGTCGAACGAGATCTCGTCCGAACCTCCTCCCTGGGCACCCGAACGCAAATGGAAGTGATCGGTCCTACACTTTTGATATTATGGCTGTCAGTAGGGGGTGGCGGCAAAAAAAGAAACGTGGAAAGACTGCACGGACCATTCCTTGAGGATGCGACTGGATGCGATCCAGGTGATGGTGCAGGCGTCTCGTCTCGCCTGGGGGTACAGTGCCGTCGAGCCCGAGCTGTATGTCATGCGATAGGTTTTGGTGACGCCTGTGGGCGCATCAGGCAGTGTCGATGGGTAAGCATAGAGCCGAACCAGGTACGAGCGCTGGGGGACGAGCGCTGCGCTCGGAGGGTAACGGGGCAAAATTGTACCGACCGTGCTGACAGTGCAGTCGAATGACGATGCGACACTGGGGTGCGGCGGACGTCGCGGGACCACTCGCGGAGGTGGCATCATCGTCATCGTCGCTGCATGCGCCATTGTGGCGGCGGTGTGGGGTGAAATCCTGTCCGGTGACGGAGATGGAGCACGTCTCGATCGTGTTGGCCGAGCGAGGTCGCAGCGGGGAGAGCAGCGCCTGGGGCGGGGGAGAAGCAAATCAGCAGGGGTATACGGCGCAGGTACGAGTGCGTTCTGAGTTGGCGGCGTACTTTGCCCACGAGGGAAAAGGAGACGGTCGCTTCGCCCGCGGGTGCGCGGACGTGGTAGCTCGCAAAGAAGTGGGCCGGGAAGGTGACAGCGGCAAAGGCGGTGCGCGACGCGTTGATGGACGACAGCTTGAGTTGGCGAGGGGCAGCGGCGACGTGGATCTCTTCGCCCCATTTGGTGAGGCACGCGATCGCACGAGTAAAGTCTGTGGGATGCACGAGCCGAGAATGCGAGGATGCAGAGTGTCGGGGGCCAACGAGGAGGTGGGTTGGGTCAGCGAGCTGATTGGCATTCAGGCCTCGGGGCGGGGCGCGTCGCGACGTGATCAGACTGACGACGTAGCGCTGAGCCCGATGCGATGACCAGATCCATCACCTCCAGGGATGGCGCTGCGAGGTGATCCCCGAGTCGTCGGGCGGGGCGGAGCGAGTTACGCAGCAAGAGTCGCTATAGGACAGCGCCGCGTGAACGGATCGCCGTCGCTCGGCGGCAGGCAGGGAGAGGCCGGCGAAGGCTGGCGCGGGGCGGTCCCACTGGGCTCCATTCGCGCTCACGTGCTCGTTGGCTTCGTGCCTTCACGTCCTCACACACCAGCAGTCTCCCGCACGCTCAACGCTCAACCCGGCGCGAACGACGCAATGCTGCCACGCCTCACCTCTCGCTCACGGCCATTGACTGCTGCCGTGACGGCCCGCGCCTCGGCACCACCAACACTCGCCACAGTGCAACCATGGACTGGGCACTGGACGCGATCGATCCACCACACACCACAACGGACGGCCCAGTGTGAGCTCCATGCCCTCATTCAACGAGTACCGAACGATCGCGCTGACCATGTACACCCCCCAAACAGACTACTTTGACACGGCCGACTATGTTTCGCGATTCGAGAAGCATGGCCTCACACCCGCCCAGGCCGAAGGCGTCGTCGATGCACTCGAGGACATTGTCGGCGAATCCATCAGGAGCATGCAGGGCAACCTCGTCACCCGGGAAGAACAGGAGAAGGTACGACAGAACTCGATCCGGCACCCTTGTCATCCGCTACCCCAACTGACCGCGTCTCACCACAGCGACACTACACCCAAAAGGTCAGCATCGTCGGGATCCCGCTCGGTCCTGCTCCTCCTCCCCTCGAGATCATCACTCACCTTCCGTTGACTGCAGGTCGACTTTGCCTCGCTCAAGCAAACTTTGGAACTATCGGAAAAGACCGATTTCGTCAACCTCAAGGCCGAGAACGAGCGCCTCTTGGGCGACATTGAGCGGCTCAAGCAACGTCTGCGCGAGGAAATCACCCGGACTCAGGCCGGCGTCCGGCTCGATCTCAACTTGGAAAAGGTGCGGCCACTTCACCCAACACCGAGCCCACAAACCGTCGTGAGCTCTTGTTGATTCTCCGTTTTGCGCTGCGCAGGGTCGGATCCGGGACGAGTTGTCGATGAGGGTCGTCCGCTTGGCCGATGTCGACACGCGGATAGAGAACGAGATCGGGTTGCTGAGGACATCGCAAGTCTTGTTTCTACTCTTCCCATGCGCTGTTGATTCACTTCACTCACGAAGACACACTTCCATCGCCTGAACAGAATGGAGGCCGTCAAGTTCAAGTGAGTTGTTTGCGCCTACAGCGACCAAACGAGGTTCGCCGCCGTGGGGTAAGATTGGGCTGCTGAACTGTTTCTCGCCCGCAGTATCCTGCAATACGCCTTCGCCGTCATATCCGGTACCGGTGCCCTCTTGCTCGCATACCTTCGCATGTACGTGGACTTAGGGCAGAGTCGATGCAGTATGTTTGCGAACTGACCGGTCCCGCTTTTCTCCCTCAGGTTCGCGCACTAGTCTGTTACAATTTTTGGGGATGGCGCGTGTACAACTATCAGACTCTCGTAGCAATGTAGTTTTTGTTGATGATGAGAGACCATTTCTCACTCTTCATGCACTGGCGAGTCTCTACGGCGAGTGAAAGTTCGCAAACATGTCCCATTCAGGGATCTGGTTCGACAAACAAATTCATGAGACGAGCGATGTAACATGCAATTCAGTAATACAGTGTATTTTGTGGCTCTCTAACGTATGGACAGTGTATTTTTGTGGCTCTATAACGTATGGTCCGAACAATAAAGATCATCGATACCGGTGTTCACGGGGGACTCAGTATCCACCTCTCATGCCACCACGACCTCGGCCTCCACCGCCGCCTCCACCTCGGCCTGCCGATCCTCCTCCTCGACCGCCGGAGAAACTGCCCTCTCCGCCATTCACAAAGCCACCACCGCCTCCACCGCCACCACCTCCTCCGCCGCCATTGAACCCACCACTTCGGCCTCCTTGCCCGCCCTTACCATTCCCCGGGAGCACGTTCAGCCCCTTCGTTCCCTTCAACCCCATCTTGCCGATCGTCTTGGCCGGAATACCCGGCACCACACCCGAAGCACCATCGAATGCAAGGCCATCCTGGGCCGTCGCGAACGCGTTGAACGTCGTGACCATGTTTTCCGCCGAACCTCGGAACGAATCCTTCAGGTACGTCTTGTAGAACCCCAACGTCGCACCGTAGAATTGCGATTTGAGCTCGTCGTCGATCGTACGCATCGCTCCGGCGACTTGGGTCTTGGCTGTACGGATTGCGGCACTGTGGGGGTTCAAGTCGGTCGAGGCGATGGGATGGTCTTGGATGGGGAGGGCCTTGATCTCGCGCTTGTTCAAGAAGAAAGTCTCAAAAGGGGAGAGGATCAAGACGCCCGAACCGGAGGCACCGGCACGAGCCGTTCGTCCCAAACGATGGATGTATTGTTCGGGAGCGGAAGGCAAGCCAACTTGGAAGACGGTCGTCACGCCGGGAAAGTCCATTCCTCGTGCGGTCACGTCCGAGGAGAAGAGGATCGCGGACGGTGCGGCCTTGTACGCTTCGGCGGCGGCGTTGCGCTGCGACTGCGATTTGCGCGAGTGGATCTCGAGCACGGGGAGGCCCAAGTTCAAGCGGGTAAAGAGGGCTGCAGCGAGACCGGTGGCTCGAGCAGTGGGGAAGAAGGCCATCTGCGAACGTTCGAGAAAGTGTCGCAGTACAGAATCTCGTCAGCCTGGGTGTGTAGGGGACAAGTTAAGGAGCGCAGCGGCGTCGGGGCTTACAATTTTGGTCGCGGCTCCGTGGGTGGCGATCTCGGCGCGGATGGCGACGAGCGTCGTCGCGAACAAGTCGTGTAGGTCGGCAACGACGGAAAATTGAGGTACGTGCTCATGGGTGTTCTGGTCCTCCTCGGTCAAGGTCGTGACGAAGCGATGGGTCGGCAGCAGCGCCAGCGAGGCGATCTGGTGCACCTGCGCGGGGATCGTTGCCGAGAACAAGAGCGTTTGCCTCGGGTGCACGTCACGACGGGGGAGGCCCTGAAGAATTTTTTCAATCTCGCGACGGAACCCTTGCTCGAGCAGACGGTCGGCCTCGTCGAGGATCAGAGCGCGGCACTCGGAGAGCTTGAGCTTGAGGTTCGAGTTTTCGAGGTGGTCGAGCATGCGACCCGGGGTCGCGACGAGGATGTCGCAGCGCTGGCTGTTGAGGCGCGACGTTTCGCTCTTCATGTTGGTCCCACCGACAACGTGCTGGACGGCGAAAGGGGTCGACGAGAGCAGGATGCGAGCGGCCTCTTCAATCTGGATCGCGAGCTCTCGCGTTGGGGACATGATGAGGACCGAGATGCGGTCGGCCTTGGGTTGCGAGTTGGAGCGAAGCAAAAGCTCGATCGAAGGGATGAGGAACGCTAGAGTTTTTCCTGTCCCCGTCTTGGCTTGGGCCAGCCTAGAGGCAGCGATTGAGGAGTGGGAGAAAGAGGGGTAAGTCCGTGCGACCGGGGCGGCGCAATTCGGCTCCGATCCCGAGTCGGAGCGCCTCGTGATAGTCAAGCTGAAGATGCCTGGGAAGGAGACTCAGAAACCAAGAAAGACAAACTCACACGTCAACACCGGTGAGAATGACGGGCAAGGTCGCCTCTTGCACGGGGGTGCAGTAGATGTGAGGAGGGCTGAGCGCGACGATGCCCTGCAGGGTGCGCTGCGAGATCTTGCCCTGGTGGTACAGATCCTCGAACTTGAGCTGCGTGAAGGCCTTGGACGAGTCGCCGCCGATCGGGGTCATGGTACCCGTCGGAGTCGGGGCTTGCGACGACAAAGCAGGGGTTGAAGTGCCCCTACCCGGGCCTGCCGACGATGCGACCGTGGACAAACGAGACAGCAATGACGATCCGGGTCCACCAGCAGCGGACGAGGGCGTGGCCGGTCCCGAGGCCGACGCGAGCTTGGGTGCAGAGGAAGCGGCCTTTTTCGGCGCCCGTCTCCTCTTGTTGGGTCGACCATCGTTCGTAGGGGGTGGGTTGCGGGGTAGCGACATGGCTGGGTGGGGGAAGTGGGTGGAAGCGCTGGAAGGTGCAGAAGTGCGAGGACCGCGAATTATGCGTCCGACGCTCGTCGTTGCGAAGGTGTTGATCTGGGACCGGAATACTCGTCGTCGCAAATGCTGAAAGTTGAACTTCCTGCTCGAGTTCAGCAACTGGGAGGTCATAGACAGATTGAAGGTGACGGATCAGGGTCCGCAACACTACAATGTGATGGGGCGAATATCAAGAACCAGGTGGCTCCGGGATCCGGTTGCGAGTGCGAGTAGTCCATGAACGACAGCTACTTTCGCACCGGCTGCGGCATGCCCTCGACGCCGCGCCCAGGCCCGACTTTTCTTTATGACGTGACCTTTTCCGGAACCCGCTTCCATTTTTCCAAGATTCCGGTTTCGGCTATCTACACGATTCAACAAGGACGATACGAAACGTGAAGACCCAAGGAGGGTTACGTCATGAAAATTCCGCGGGCTGCGCGGTGGGGTCTGAGAAGAATATGCATCATAAAACAGTTTTTAAAATGTAATTTATTTAAATATGGTCATTTTCTATTTATGGTGTCGACTTTGGAAAGGGAACGAAAAATGCATTTACACTAGTCAAACTATACTGAATTAAATAGAATAAGGAAGCATCGATAGATTCTTGACCTGGGGTTTTGATCTCCGATCAGTCGACTGGTCGAGCCGATGTGGGTGGCTGCCAACGCTGCGCTTCTCCGCTCGCAACGTCGCTGGAACGACGCCTACGCCGAACCGAGGCCGACGCTGACGCGAGCGCAGCCGGGATAACTCATGTCTGGACCACTTGGGAACGGCGATGGAGGAGGGGACGTCGACACGGCCCGTCCCATCAGTGCTCGGCAAGGCAGCTGGGCCGACGCGTCGCCCTGGGGAAGCATGACGACCAGGGGCAACCCCACCGCTCGAAGGACGACGGTCTTGACGCACGTCGACGAGAAGCCACCCTCGTCACTCCCGCTGCTCCGTACGTCCAAAGAGTCGAGGATCATCTCCTTTGGACTTGGTACGCTTACCGGTCAGGTATCCCCACCCAGACGACTCGAATGTGCCACCCCTGTATGTCCACACGTGGCGAAGGGCTCAGCCGGTCCGCGACACCGTCTCGCTTGGAGCAGTGATGCGTGTGCTGTCCTCGGGAGGTATCAAGCAGGCCAGCATCGACAACGTAAGCGCACTCCAGAATGTCTACTGATATGCTCAGGCCCAGCGTTGACATCCGAGGTCACGCACCACGTTCGGGCCCGTGCTCGGTTGCCCATTCCGCGCACGGTTCGACGCTGGACTCCCCCGAAACCCTGTCCAAGTAGATCGTATCCTTGGTGACGCCAAGTTCCGGTATCATCACCAAGCAAGAGTTCTACGTCGCGCTCGTGCTGCTTGCTCACGCGCAACTCCACCGCGAGATTTCACTCCAAGCCGTGGCCCGAGCAGTCGAGGTCGTCTCGCTGCCGATCCCGACCCTGTCCATTCCTACGGCTTCGTCCTCGGCGGCATACTCTGCGCCGTCGTCGCCGACGTTCACGTCTTCCCCACCAGCTTACCACCGTTCAACGTCCATGTCGTCTACGAACGATGACCCTTGGGGAACGGGGACCGCCGGTGGCTCCGGCGCGGTCAAAGCGAGCGGCGGTGGTCAACTTCATAGCTCGATGAGTGCCAGCCGCCCCTCCTTCCCGCCCGTCGACGAAGACGACGACCACGGCCATGCGTTCGGTGAGGTCTTGCTGGGAGGGACGAGTCTAGGGGAATGGGCGCTGGGCAAACAGCAAAAAGTCGAGGTCAGGATGCGGGACGAGCTCAAGGGCCTCGTCTTCAAGCACACCATCTGGTTCATTGCCACAGAGGTGAGCACAGCACCCGACCGATCGCTCTCGTTTCCAAGCTGACCCGCACCCACGCCACACGTTTGCAGCGGAGAGCAATCGTCGAGCGCCGGTATTCGGACTTTGTGTGGCTGCACGACTGCCTCGTGCGCCGGTACCCGTTCCGCCTCTTGCCCGTGCCGCCTCCGAAGCAAGTCCACATACCTGGATACATGGCCCTGGACGAGCTCTTCCTCGAGCGTCGCCGGCGAGGACTCGAACGTTTCCTCGTCGCGCTCTTGAATCATCCGACGTTGAAGCACGACCACCTCGTGCGCATCTTCCATACCGAGCAATCCGAACTGTCGGCGTGGCGCAAGAGCAACCCCATCTCCCTGGAGGAGGAGTCGACGTCAAGGATTTTGACGTCGGAGGAAGAGATGTCGGTCCCGTCCGACTTGGAGGAACGGCTGACCAACTTCCGCGCCCGCATCATCCCCCTCGTCGAGCACTGGAGCCGGGTGACGACGACGATCGATCGGATCGCGCACCGGCGGCAGAACCAAGCCGCGGAATACGAACGCATGACCGAGGCTCTGTCCGGGGCCGTCGAGTGTGAAAGGACCGGGTGGCGTCCCGTCGAATGCGAGAACGTCGAGGCCGATGTCGACAATGTCGCCCGCGGGCTGCGGGCTGTCGCGGGGAGGATGCGACAAGGCGCGGACGAACAGTTGGAAACGACCGTCGAGGAACTCAAAAGGGTGAGAGGGATCTTGGTAACGGGGCGACGAGGGTGCCTGCTTGAGCTGATGGCCCCATTTATCACCTGCGTAGCACCGCGACCTGTACGTCAACATGAAGGAGCTGTTCACGCGGCACATTCACCTCTCGACCGACAACGTCGACAAGCTCAAACGGCGCGTCGAGACCAACATGAAAAAGGTGGGCTAGGCCGATGCACCCGCTTCGAGCTAGGTCGGCCAACATCGCTGATCGCTGCCAGTCTCGACGACCATGTGCCGCAGCTCGAAACGTTCCGAGACGCGGCGACCCCTTTGGCCCCCGCCGAATTCGACAAGCTATCCCACTCCATCTCGACGGACCAACGTTTGATCGAGCTCTTGCTCCGTCGGAGATCGTTCGTCCGCTGGTGCATGTGGCAAGAGGTGCTGTGGGTGTTTCGATCGACGAGCCTGCTGTCGACCGCGACGAGAGAATGGGTGGCGAACGAGGTCGCAGGGGCGGAGCACCTCCGGATTCGTTGGGAAGAATTGCAGGAAGGTCTGGACAATGTCTTGCCTCGAGGCGCAGCCGAAGAGGGCTGAGGAGCCCGTCGAGAGATGTTTAGCTTTCATTACCGTTTTGCAGCAATGGCAATTGTTCATTGCGCACCGACTGGCCACATTCTCGGGTAAACGAAGCAGAAGAGACTGCAAGTGGATGCGTTACGAGTACAACAACCACAGTGGGGGTAGGGTGAAGGTTTGGCTAGGCACACTCAAAAGGTTTTCCAATGTTTTACGGCGATCCATAAGACGATCAGGACAACGGGTAGAACCCTCTTTGCGAGCCCTGCCGATGCGAGGTCGAGGATTGCCCTTGAGCTGACATGTAGAGACGGAGGACAGAAGGATGAGCACTGCAAGGACTCACATATCACCATCTTGCTGGCCAATTTTACTTTGATCAGCATCGCCTCTGCTTCGACAAACTGGGACTGAAGCTCGAGGCCCTGTCCGATGAACGAAACCACACGAGGATGTCTTGTTAGCGCTCCTGGTACAAGAGCGAGGGACGAGTCGAGCTTGGTCTGACCTCTTTTTCACTGGCGAACAGATTGCCGCGGGCCCGGTTGAACGCCTCCCTCGTATGCGAGATCGTGACGGACACTCCGGCCGTTGTCTGTTTCGCCTCGGTGATCGCTTTCGTGTCTTGAAGGCTGGGCAATACCCTGAGCACTTGCTCGCTCGACGTCTGTGGAGGTCGAAAGGAAAATTCGAAACCAGATAATGCGCGTGAGATTGATCAGCTCGAGGGCCTTCAAGTGCGGTCAAGATTTATCAAAGAACAGACTTTGGCTCGGTCCTTGGCGTCGCATGATTGCTTCAGCAGCGCGTTCCAGAGCTGCGATCGAGCTTTGATCTCTCTCTGTAGAGAGGAAATAGAGCACTCAGAGCCAGTACTTCACCAATGCCAGTGAGCTGGGTCTGCTGCTGGGCGGACCTGTAGCGCTTCAATCTCGGCTCGGTGGGCTTTGCATCGCCGCGTCGTCTCGGTCACGATTTGCTCAAAGCGTCTGTCAAAGGCAGGAACTCGCAGCGTCTCAGTCCCATGGATCCGTCTCTGGGGTATCCACTCTTTGTACTGGAACAGCCAGCGCGCTAACTCACTTGAGCTCTTCATCGGCTTTATACAGCGGCGTATCGGCGGGTTTGTCCGTGTTGGTGACGAGATGATGGGTACCGGTGGCCACCTCAGGTCTCTTGCGCCTCCGCTGCAACGACGACTCGAACGACCTCCTTCTTCGATGGACCACCGAGGTCAAAGGCAAGGTGTCGGACGTGGGACTACGCAGGATGGCGGAACGCGTCGGTGGCGGTGGGGACGAGAACAGTGGGGCACCGGTCGGCATCAAGGCGGCCAAAGCTCGCCGGGGCGGAGCAGGAGAAGGCGAGCTGACAGCCGCAGCACCACTCGTAGACGGTCCTGGAACGGGCCGGGCGTGCTGTCCCCGGTCCGAGACCGCCATGCAGCCCTTTTCGTGCCGGGGTGACGATGCCTTGCGCGAAGCACGGTTCCGCGTGCAGACGATGGCCCGTCGTAGGCGCGAGACTCGGCGGGGTCCGTGCGCGTTGCATCGGGAATTGCGGGAATTTCGAATTCAGGCTGGCGCCCTGGCGCCTGGCGGGGGCTCTGCGCTCGCAGGCGACTCGGTAAGCAATATTAATTCGAATCAAACGGCTTCGCCACTACACTGATGACGAGCGCCGTGGCCACCCGTTAGTCCATCCCACTTTTGGCCCGTCTCTACCCACCCCGTGCGCACTGCGTCCGACTACACTCCCGACTCGTGCTAGATCACTCTGTGTATCGGTCCTGCACCACTAACTCGGACTTGCCGCACGCCGCAAGCCGCTGGGTTCTCGCTCAATCTTCCCCTCAAGCCGTTGGTCTGTTGCCAGGACCCTCCGACCCGCCAGACACGCTCGCTTCGAGCGAGCGCCCTCGACGTCCTGTACGTTCTGAAACCGACATTAACGCGTGCCCAACCGGACCCAATCTGCTCCTACGGCCAGTAGTACTAATATTGGCTCTGTATTGACTCGATAGCCGCGTCCGTCGCCCAGTTGTGCCCCCTCCCCCCTTTCGTTGCGCTTTCTCGATCCCGCATCGACGAATCGGAGTCGACTTGCAACAAGCCGCACTCTCGTCTCAGACGCCTGACCCGTCGCCGCCAGGCGGCCGCGCCTCAACCCGCATCGCACATCGCACCGCGCCGCAACCGTCTCGTAGCGGTCCTGTCTGCGTCTTCGTGGTACCAGCAACTAGGCCTGGTCCAGTCCAGCACTCGACGATCATAACGATCCTCGTGCTCGCCTAATCCATCCACCGGCGCTTGTCTCGCGCGCGACGCTCCCACGAGCCTCAGCCGCCGCCGCCGCCACACAACCGAAGCCTCCCCGGCTTGATCCCGGCTTGGTCCCGGCTTGCTTCGCGGCTCCCGGCTTCACCGTCTCTTCGTTGTATCGACTACAAGGCTTCCGATATCGCTAAGTCGCCGGTCGATCAAGTTTTTCTCTACTTCAATCCCGCGAAACCCTCGACTCCTACTATCGTCCCTTTACGGCTATTCCACCATCCTCAAATAGCCCTACTACACGACCAACCTCGCACCGACGCCGATCGACGCGTGCGACGCCCCTCCGCCATCGATCCCTGAAACCCCCTTCCCCCTTCCGCTCCTCCGCCTTCAGGCCGGGGCCCGCTGCCGACCCACGCCCCGCTCGCACGCGCGCCCACCTCCTCCCGACGCGAGCCACGAACTCATTTTTCCCTTCACCCCCATAAAGGTGCAAACGTGTCGGTGCAGTAGCCTGATTTTTCTTTGAATTTCGTGGGACGAAAGGAAGAAGTTTCGGTGCGTCTGTCCCTCGTCGTACCGTCCTGCTCGGCCCCGGCTAACTCTCGCCTTGCACGTCTTCTTCCCCTCCCCATCGCCGTAGGTGGTTCAGGTTTTCCTTCAACAACCTCTCAAATAGACGTCCGAAATCGCTACGTCGCCGAGAGAATATAAGAGACCTTCTCCCTGTCACTTTTACTCGTCGTCGAATTCATCCCTCTTCGCCTCCCTCAACGTGCTTCGGTACGCTTGGCGGCTCCGAGCTTAACCATCTTGTGCCCCACAAATATCCTTCCCAGTGCTGACCCAAGTTCGATCCTCGTCAGCAGTCCACTCTTCAACACGCGATTGACTGCCTCGATTACCGGCCGTCATGAGTTCTTCGTACCACAACACCCATGACGATGGCTCGAACGGCCCCGCCGAATATCCTGCCTACGCCCACAGCTTCTACGCGCAAAACATGACGGGGCCGCTTCAGAGCTATCTGATGACGTTCTCGACCTCGAACGGTTCGAACCCCGGACTCGAGGACCCCACATCCCCAGCGCATGACATGTACTCCCATCTGCTCGATGGCCGCTCGCCCCACACACACTACAACCCTTCTGTGCCTGTTGCACTTTCCGGCATGTTCGACTCTACCTTGTACCCGAATGGGGACGGAATAAGCCCGGTGCGGGCTCATCATCAGCAGCAGCAACAACGCCAGCAGGCCCGAGAAGAACCCAATCTGGGCGCGACCGCAACGATGTCGAGCTACGTTGGTCCCAATTTCTCTCAGCAGAATCAGAGTCACAGCCAGTCGCAAGAGGTTATGATGGCGCAGATGATCCGCTTTGCGAACGCCTACGAATTTGCCAGCCCGGCACCTACTACTTCGACCTGCGCATCCCCAAACACGATGGCCGTCGTATCGGAATCCCCGAGCCGAGTGCAGCGAACGCCGTCCTTCTCGGTGCCGACGACGCTCACCAAGGCGATCCCCGTTCGGCCGTCAGCGCAGGGTAGATCGAAGCCGCACTCGGTCGCCGAGGCGTTCGGCATGATGGGACCCCCGCCGCGCCCCCTGGTCCGCTCGCAGTCCATGACCAACCCGCAGTTCGGTCGCACCTCGGCGCCTGCCTCGCCCCAGCAGCACTCGTCTCCGAACGCGCCCTCCGACACGTACAATGCCCCGGCGATTGTCCCTGCCCCGGTGCCTCAACAAGTGCCGGTAACGACAATGCAGCACCCGGTGCAGCAGCAGCCGCAGGCTGGTGCGAGCCCCCAGAAGGCGGACCGACATCCCTCGTTGCCGAACCCGCCTTCGTCGACGTTTTCGATGAACCCGACTCGTCCCTCGTCGCCCTTTGACGCCGCCAGCCGTGGATTGCCAACCCTGTCCGCACAGTTCGGCCACAGTGCCTCGGGCACGTGGCCGAGCCCTTACGCTTCGAGCGGATTCGACCTTGTCAAAATTCTGTCGCGTGTTGCCTCGCGCCCGAACCCGCAACTCGCTCTCGGACCCGTCGACCTGGGGTGCTCCTTCCTCGTCGTCGACGCGCGCAAGTTCGACCAGCCCATCATCTACGCGAGCGAGACCTTTACGCGCTTGACTGGCTACTCGAGTAAAGAGATTCTGGGTCGCAACTGCCGTTTTATGCAGGCCCCCGACGCACAGGTGGTCCAGGGCGAGAAACGCAAGTACACGGACGGCAACGCCGCCTACCACATTCGTCGGCACATCGTCCAGGGCAAGGAATCGCAGGTGTCGATGATCAACTATTGCAAGGGCGGACGCCCGTTCATCAACTTGATTACGGTCATCCCTATCTCGTGGGACTCGGACGAAATCGCCTTCTACGTCGGGTTCCAAGTCGATCTCGTCGAACAGCCGTCAGCCATCATGGACAGGATGAAGAACGGCTCGTATGCCATCGACTACCGAATCTCCAACTTCGCGCGCGAGATGTCGGCTCCGTCGACCGAGGCGATCAGCGTCGACCAACTCGAAGAGTTGACCGGCGGCAGCCACGATGAGGCGCCAGCACTCGCGACCCCGGGGGTTAGTTCGGACGTGACGGCGAGCGCGGCTGCGGACATGATGGATTCCAGCAAGGTGCTCGATCAGGTCGACGGACGGGGCCCGGCTGGCCTCGCGAATGAATCGGGCCGCAAGTTGTTCAATCGCATGCTGCTCGAAAACTGCGACGACTTAGTGCACGTCCTATCGCTCAAGGGCGCGTTGCTCTACGTCTCGCCGAGCTCGAAGCGACTGCTCGAGTACGAACCGCAAGCCCTCGTCGGCAAGAGTCTGGGCTCCTACTGCCACCCTTCCGACATCGTCTCGGTCCTGCGCGAGCTCAAGGAGGCCGGCAGCTCGCAGAACGCCTCCGTCGACCTCGTCTTCCGCTTCCGACGGAAGAACAGCGGCTTCACTTGGATCGAGGCCCATGGCAAGTTGCACCTCGAGCAGGGCAAGGGTCGCAAATGTGTGATTCTCGTGGGTCGCGTGCGGCACGTGTACAAGATGTCGTGGTCCGACCTCGAGCGAGCCGGTGGCTTCGGCAAGCAAGAGTATTGGTCCAAGCTGACGACGAGCGGGATGATGCTGTACGCGACGCCGACGATCGGACAACTGCTCGGCTATCGCTCCGAAAACGTCGTGGGCAAGACTCTGGCCGAATTGAGTCCTGAGGAGGACATGGCCGCGGTGAGCGGCGCGCTCGTCCAGGCCGCCAAGGGCGTTCCCGCGACTGCCCGTCACCGTCTGCTCAACGTGGAAGGCGTCGCGATCGACGTCGTGACCCACTTCTACCCTTCGCGCTCGCAGACGGGCGGGGTACGAACCTCTCTGATGTTCCAGGGCTCCGAGGATTCGCTCACGGTCGTGGCCCAGACGAATTCGGTTCCGAGCGAGACGGCCAAGCCCGCGAAGCCCTCTTTACCCTCGGCGCCTTCTTCAGTCGCGCGCGCGCTGGCCAATCAGTCGGCCCATGGGCAGCGGCGCCCTTCCCTGCTTCCGTTGCAGCCATCGAGCGGCAACGGCAGCGCCGCTTCTTCGACCGAGTCTAGCACCGCGTCATCGAGCTCGAGCATGCTCACGCTCCCCTCCTTCAACATGAGCGCGCGAGGCTCGCAGGACTCGACTTCGACGAGCGGAACGTCGGCCGGCAAGTCCACGACCTCCTTCTCGGCCATAACGAGCACGTACAAGACGCTCGAGGCGAACAGCAACCTCAGCGACAACATCTTTGACGAACTTGACTCGGTACGCGGCACAAGTTGGCAGTTTGAGCTGCATCAAAGTAAGTAGTTGTGATTGCGCGCTGCCTCGTTGCTGGTGTGGGCAGTCGCTGACGGGCCATTCCCCTTTGATCGTTTGCAGTGCGACTCACCAACAAGAAGCTTCGTGAAGAGAGAGAGGCCCTGGTCGTTCTTCAGAGCAAGAAGCGGCGGCGGGAAGCAGGCCAACGGTCTGACCCAGGCAAATCCGCCAAGTCCGAGATCAAGTCGTGCCTCAACTGCGGCAAGACCCAGAGCGCCGAATGGCGAAGCGGTCCGACAGGGCCCAAGACGCTGTGCAACGCTTGTGGTCTTCGGTGGTCAAAGTAAGTCCCACAGCTTCTCCGTGTCTTGGTCGGCGGTGACCGTCGGGCATGGTAACTGACTCGGCCATTTTTTGATCGCTTGCGCAGAGCACGATCACAGTCCGTCTCTGGCTCCAAAGGAAGCGACCTTTTTCCGAAATCGCTCCCGGGCTCGCCGTCTTGCTCTTACCCGACCCCGGACACGTCTGGGCGACCTTCCATCTCGCCGCACGGCACCGGACTGTCGACGCCTTTTGCCGAGGAGGTGACCAAGAAAGTCAAACTATCTTCGGGTGACGCGCTCGCTGTGCCACCTGCCCCCTCCCCCTCCCTCGCTCCTCCGACCGTCGCTGGTTATCCACGGCCAGCGTTCAATACTCATCACCTCGGCCTACTCGACCGGATGAGCGCGAAGGGTCAGGCCTCCAGGCCCTCCACAAATCCGCCGATGGCATGATGTCTATTTTTTTCACTTCGGTCTCGCATCATTGTTCGTGATCATTCAGCTTTGGGTCAATTTATTCATAATTTGTGGTTTCCCGTCCTCGATGTATCCTCGGCGCGTTGCCTGCCACGCCCACCGTATATTTTCTTGTGCTCTTGTTTGCTTCTCGAGGCCGCCGCTTTCGCTCGGTTTTCGCTCTCCATCTTCATTCTTCACTGTTTGTATCATGGCATATTTTCCTATATTTGCTCCGGTACTTGTTCCGGCACCCAATAAATATTTCTGTCTTTCTCATCTTTGTCGACCTTGACTCGAGAACCACTACGTCGAAAGGAGCCGAATTCTACCGAGCTGTAAACTGCTGTTAAGAAACCGAAACGAGTGTTGCAGAGCCGCCCGGACCTCCTTTCGGCGCTGACGCCAGGAACCCGACGGCCTGTCTCCTTCTCTTGCCTTTCCACTGCTACCGTGCAAGCAACTTTGGTCCCCACCAGTTGTTCAATCCCACGAGTAGTGACCAGTCACAGTTCGTGAGGGATCTTTCCTCGGCTATGGCCGCTGCGATTCCGCCCCATCCGACGTTGACCCTCCCGATCCTGCATGTTCGCGGAGGAGTCTCGAGTGCCGTCGATGATGCGCAGATCGTTCAAGCCTTGTCAGAATGTCTCAGAGTGAGGTACGTGGCTGCCATGGTTGAGCCATCACCGTCACAAGTCGCTGGCAGTCTCTGGCGGCTACTTTCTCAGTGCGGCGCTCGAGCCCCTTGTCGCACACGTCACAGCTGGACCGCGAAGGCGCCGCGATGCTGACGCCGACCAGGGCAAAACGTTCGCAGACCCAACATCCAGCGCGAATCAGGGAGTCGCTGGGAACCGGCGAAAGGCACACTTGAGTTTGAGGATCTACATCGAGGTCAGTTCATCGGCCGAGGACCCGCCGAACTGAAGGACTGCCCCAGCGTGCTGACCGCATCGGCTTCGTTCGCGACGGCGATACGCTCTGTTCAGCCGAAAAGGCGCTCGCCACGGTCAACGGGTGTCGGTTCCTCGGTGAAGACGAACCATTGCGCTTGTATGCGTCACTGACCGTCGACAACCCCGTACCCCAAGCAAGGCGTCGCATCGTCAAGTTGTTGCCAGAGACGATGACGCCCGGTGCCCTGTTCGAGGCATGCCGTCCCTTCGGCCCCATCGAAAGTATCGACGCGGTTCCAACACGGGCTCCCGACGGTTCGATCTCGATGATCGTCACTTTTCTACGAGAAGAGCACGCCTCGGCTGCGACAAAAGAACTGCACCTCGTGGAGGTCGGATCACACACTGTCACCGTCGAGATTTTTCATCCGGCCAGTCAAACATCCCCGATCCCTCCCGCGGCGGCAACGGGAGCAATCAGCGGCCGTCGAGGCGGATTCCTCGCCCACGGTGAAAACCATGGATCTCAGAGTTCTGGATGGCGCAGTGCATCAGCAACAAAGAGTTCTGGTGTCGATCATGCCCGGAGAGGGCCGACACAGTGGAGCCCAAACAACAGCAGAGTGGCATCTTGGACCGCCCAGACGTCGACGCCTCACCCCGGGTGGTCGCCGGAACCAAGGTCCTTCTCCGGAACCAAATCCAGAACCCAAGAGGCCGACCATTTGCTGCCGCCGACTCGCCTCCTAGAGCATGCCGGCCCCGGCGTCGATCCCTGTGAGCAACTCGCTGGCGATCGATTTGTCTTTTCGTCGAGGCGCCATTGTGGATCTGCTCACAGGGTCTCTCTGTCCCTAGGCAACTTGTTCATCAAAAACCTAGACCAGGCAACCACCACGGAAAGGTTATACGCCTTGTTCCAAGGCTTTGGCACCATCGTCTCAGCGCGCGTGATGGAAGAACCGGTGACCAAAGCGTCAAAGGAGTTTGGGTTTGTCTCGTTCACTCGAGCCGAGGACGCGGCGATGGCGTTGGCGGCGATGAATGGGTACGCATTGCCTGAAAGCAGCAAGCAAATTATCGTACGACTCCACGAGCCCAAGACCATCCGTGAAGGTCGTTTAAGGCGTTTCAGCGATGCTTCGCGAGGCAGTACCCAGGACCTAGTCAGCAGCGCTCGGGGTCTGACTTTGTCGGTCACCTCCTCAGCCTCCTCGTCGTATTCGGTGAGACGCATTGTCGCCCGCCGGGGGTCTGGGAAGAGAAGCTGACCGAGTCCCCCTGCGTGAATTTGTGTAGGACTGTGGTCGCTCGCCATCCCCCATAAGGATCGGTCCCGAGTTTTCCTTCTCAAGCGCCGACACTTCGCCCAACCCGCCGACGACACAGGCCTGTCCACCAGCGATCGCAGAAGCTGCAACCCCTTCAAAGCTTTCCGACGCCGAGCGACTGCGGGTGGCAGTGTCTCGCCTCGTGCCCGCAAATCAGGTGGAAGATGTGGTAAAATTGATCTTGGAGGTGCGCTGGGCCCTACAAGATTGGATGGCTATGTTACGAAGGACTGACGTCTCCATCACCCTTCATGCGCTGCGCGCGCAGCTTCCCAAGAAGGAGCAGAAGCTCTGCTTGTTCAACACGGCCATCCTCAAGGACAAAGTCGGCGACGCATGCGAGGTTCTGGCTGCATGTGGAGAAGAATATTCGGTGCAGGACGAACCATCCCGCCCTCAGCCGTCTGCGGCGCCTTCAGGACCCCCCAAGCCGTCGATGACGGTTCCAGGCTCCTTGAAAGCTCTGGCTCAACTGCCGGTCGCCAGCATCATCCCACTCCTGCCCTACTGCAGCTCTCTAGGCATCGACGTTGCCCCAAAAGCGACGCAAGAGGAGATAGCCACCTTCATGGACGGCCTCGAAGGCAAGCCTGTGCACGAGATGAAGCAAAAGCTCGGCGAGCGCGTGTTCAAGGCGATCAAGGCGACGGGGGTCAAGGGTGCAGTGAGTCCACGGCGAGTCGCAGAGGCCATCGCGACCGCATGGCAAAGGTGGTGGCTGACCCGAATTCATTTGATACCAGCCACGATACACGATCCATCTGCTGGACACGGAAGAACTACGGCCGTTGGCGCATCTGCTGGCCTACCCGTCGATCCTTCGAGAGAAGGCCTTGTCGATAGGAGCCTCGGCGCCCAAGTAGCGCTATGAAGTGCTGTCCCTCGTACACGCAAAAAATCGGTCCGTAATCCTATCATTTCGTGAACTCTCGTTATGCAATCCCATCCGTCTCTCGCCCCAGGTCCAGGCAACAGCTGAACCCGCCGTGAGAGCCGATCGGGCTTCGGCGTTCTGTCGGCCAGGCGAAAACCCGACCGACCACGTGCGGCGGCCGTCGCTACATCTCGAGGGAATGTCTCTACTGAAACACGCTTTCATGCACTGTCGTCGATTTGTCCCGATGTGATGACCAGTGATTGGAAGAAGATTTCGCCAGAGCAGATGCCAATTGCCACCGCCGTCAGCGATAGTCGCCGGCCGCCGCCGGCCGGAGCTTCGGGAGTGGACGTCGAGACGACGTACAGATCCTCGTTGTATCGATGATGTCTACACAAGGCTAACCAGTCACGACTAACTGCCATACGAGAGTCCGTTGCGGGTTCACCAGTGTGAGGCTGTTGCAAAGTTGAAAGCGCTCGGGATACAGACGCGCACGACTCCGAGCCGAGCGCGCTGCGTCGATTTCACATGCCAGACCATCGTTGGGGGCGAGGGTCCATGAGCTCGTAACGGGCTGGCTGCTGCTTATCCTTTTGCTCTCCTCCCTTCTGCTCATCCGACTCTGTTTCCTCTTCTGATCCTCCCGGTTTAATCCTCAGCCCATCCCATCTGTACGTTAAAATGCATGCATGCATGTGCACCCGAGACATCAGACATGGATGATGTTCCTCCCCAAGCTGGCAGCTGGATCGATCGACGCCAATCTCCGAGCTGACTCTGGCATCGCGCAGGTTCAACCATGTCCGCCGCCACCGCCCCCGTGAAACAACCCGCCGCCGGTGCCGCCCACGAGACTTCGATCCAGCGTGTAAGTACCTGCTCTCCAGATCCTGGTGTGTGGGCCACCAGGTCTTGTACAGCATGGTGCTCTCGGCTACTACAGCGTCGACGCCAGCCGCCTGTCTGGCTGTGTCGGCTGAGGTGACGAGCGAGGCGCCGAGCGATAGCGCATGCGCGATTGCGCGTGCTCCTCCGATGTTCTCGGCGGGGCGGCGCGGCGCACGTCATTGTCTCCGCGGACGGTCTGGTTCCGTTCACTGCTGCAGTGGTTTTCCCAAGATATTCGCCTCCTCTCCACATCGAATAGGAGTAGGAGCTGATACCTGACACCTCGACATGGTTTGTTTCAATCACAGGTCTCCGAGTACCCCGTTGTCAAAGACTCGCTCGCCCAAGCCCATGCGCTCGTTACGTCCAACACGTACTCGGATGCCCTCTACCAGCGCGCGTCGGGCCTGTCGCAGCAGATCCTCGAACAGCTGAAGCCTCTGCAAAACCGCCTGCCGCTCGAGACCGTCGACAGCTATGCCAACGCCACGCTCGACTTTGTCGAACAGCGCTTCCCCCTGGTCAAGAGTGAGACCGGCGAGCTGCTCAAGACGGCCCGTCGACCCGCAGACGATGCCGCCGGTCTTGCAAAGTCGTACGCCGACGGCATCCAGTCGCGCCTCTCCCCTGTCACGCACGAATTCTCGACCCGCATTGCCCAAGGTCAAGACACTCTCCACGCCCTCCAAGAGAAGTTGTCGTCGACCATCGCTTCCCGTGAGTTCTCTTGTGAAACCGCCGATCTTTTGCTCTTTGCCGTCGAATATGAGCTGACGGACAACGCCTCGACTCTGCACAGTACCCCGCGACAAGCAGTCCGCAACCGATGCCGTCAACTCCATCTTCAAGGAGATCGAGTCTCTCTCCAGCTACGTCAAGACTAACGTCTCTGAGCTCGTGAGTCCCACGCATCGCGACGCATACACTCGTCGAAAGCTATCTCCGATCCGACCTGCTCGATTCCCGTGCCTCGTCACAGCCCGCCCACGCCCAAGCCCGTGCTCAGCCCTTAATTGACGAGGTCGCCAAGGCCACGTCCCACATCCGCGAAGAGTTGAACAAGCCTGGTCAGTTTCGCCGAGCACTCTGACTAGACGTGCTGGTTCGGTCCCCGCGCTTGCTGCTGCTGACACGACGCACTGCGTTCCCTTGCAGATACCAACTTATCGACCAAGGCGTCCAACATCCTCTCGTTCACCCAAAGCCAAGTCTCGCCGCTCTTGAAATCGCTCAAGGAGATCGTCATCAAAAAGAAGGAGCAGGCCGTCGAAGTCGCCGAGGAGTCTGCCGAGGCGACCACGGACAAGGTCGACGAGGTCTCCTCGACCGCCTCGCAGAAGGCCGACAAGGTCTCGTCCAAGACCTTGAAGAAGTCGGGCGAGGCCTCTTCTAAGGTCTCGAAGAAGGCGGACCAGGCCGCAGCCAAGGTTAACGGGTCGCAATGAACGTGCAACCTCACGTGCAACCTCCTCGCTTTGGCTTCTCTCTGTTTTTTTCCTTCTCCCACTCGCATCCCTATACAGTTTCCGATGACTTTTGCGTAAATGTGACAATAATCTAGACACCGTGCCCTGCAGTGAACAATTTTTAGTTCTCCGTCGTCCTCTCTGCTTCTCTTGCCATCTCAGACCACCAAGCAGCTATGCCTTTCTCGATTCTGGTAATCTTTCTCTAGGGAGAGACGCATCGGCCGTTGTTCTGCGTGAGAAGTGCGAGGGGTGTAGCAAGACTCCCTTTTTAACAGTGACCAACAAATGGCGCACGTATAGCCCCGCCTTCATCTGCTGCGGAATTCATCATCCTTATACGAGCGGCGGGGAAGTGAGCTAAAGTTGTTGGCACATGGCAAACTACACATTCAGACCTTAAACACAATATACAACCATCAAGGTGAACAGGGTGACGCAACCATACTTCCGATCTCGCGCATGCGCAAGACCATCGTCACCTCAAAATCCTTGCTCGGACGTCCTGCACGAGGGATCGCACGTCTTGATTCTGCAGGCGCGCTTCGACCAGATCTTCGATGTCGTCCGACGAATCGACCAGCGACGCGCCTCGCATCCGACCGTCTGATCCGAATTCGATCTTGAGGGCCCGGACATCGCCTTCCGTCGTTTCGAGTTCGAGGATCATTTCTGTTGGCGGTGCACCGACCGAGTAGGCGGATTGAATCCCCATCAAGGAACAGTAGAGCGCAGTAGTGTTTGTGATCCTGCAGATGGTGGACCGTTCAGCGCGCTGGTGGGATGCCGTGGGCCTGGTCGAACGCGCTGACTCACCATCGGCATCCTTCCTCGGCCCTTTCGTCCCGTGTCCCTTTGGCTTGCCTCTCCTCCAACTCTTTGCTCATCTCTCGGTTTACCATCTTCAACTGGTCCAGTTTCCCCTTCGCCGCCTTGATCGCCGACTTTGTCCGTGGCAGTTTCGCCTCGGCGTCCCTGATCTTGGTTCCGATCTCCACAATCTTGCCGTCGTGAGCTTCCAACTGGGCAAAGGCTTCGTCGATCGTGATGCGCTGAGGGTGTTTTGGGAAAGTTCATATTAGTTACATATCCAGCGGATGGGGACCGATTCACTTACGTCGACTTCGGATCGTTTATTTTTGAGGAAAGCGATCTCTCGCTCCATCTCTTCACATTCTCGCAACAGCTTGGACGCGACCATGGCGTCCTCCTCCGTCTGGCGAAGACCTGAAGTCGATTGCGAACGACGACAACGGTGTCAGGTTCACCTCTAGAAAGATGCATTGATCGATTCGCGCCAGGCCAATCAGAAACTGACGACCGTCCAACACGTCCGCCTCGGAACGGATCTGTTCCTCCAGTTCAATCGCTCGCGACTTTCTTTTTTTGAGTTCGACTTTGGACTGAAGTCTTTGTTGCTCTGTTAGGGTCAAAAGTAGAATTAAAGCGTTGGAGTACAGGCATCAGCGGGACTGGTCAATCCAGCTCTGGCGAATAATGGCTTGAAAGCGTCGACGTTCGGAAAATATTGGGCGGAAAAGACTCTGCTTACCCAACGCATCGTTCTCCTCGAGCGAGACGAACTTGGGTCCCTGGGGGTCGAGTACGTTCTCGACGAAGAAAACCTTGGTGTTTGATTCGAGGCAGGCGAATTTGAGCGCCGAAACGGAATCCTGTGCGTGAGCGATTAGTCATGGCGCTCAGTTCCCCAACATGACTGGTATACCATCTGAGAATGCCCGGCGTCGACCTGTGCTGCACCTTGAACGCCTTGAGGTCTCTGACCGCACTGAGCTTGTCGTCGGGGTCCATGACGAGGCCGAGGTCGTCGTCGCCGTAGCCCGTGAGGTTGGTCGCGTCGAGCAAGGTCGTGGCATCGCGTTGGGTCGACGACCGCAGCGCAACCGACGCCTTGAGTTCGTGGGCCTTAAAGGCATGTTCGTTCAAGAGGTTCAGTGCCCTGTTTGGGTGAGGGAAAAAAGGCGGGGCGAAGGCAGGTCAGCGTGGGTGTATGCTCTTTCAGGAGGCCCGACACAGGCCAATCGCCCGCGAGTTGAGTGAACCCGCGACGGCGCGGGGCGATGGCGGGGGGCAATCGGTATGGGTGGTGCTATTTGGCACGCTGTTTGTTGCCGAGTCACTCACGCATTCGTTCGGTCGACCAATAGGTTTTCAGACATATTGGCTGGCAGATCGTGTAGCTTGCCGAATTGCGAAACGAGATGATGCGTCGACGACTGAGTACTGAGGAAACACACGCGTCGCGCAAGGCAAGTACTCAACTGGCATCGTCGCCTGCAGCTGGACTCGCACGGACCCACAAAAAGCCTATGGATTCTCGGGTCGGCGCTGATCGGCATTCCCATCTTCGGTCGGCACCCATGGCCAAGACTGGCCTTTATTTCGAGAGAAAATGAATTTGCATGAACAGTCGCCAATCACATTCCCCGTGTCGAAGAAAGCGATGAGATATGGTGCACTTTGCATTTAGATTTTGGGGCGAAAGATCTTGACGCGGTCCAAATGGCTCCAAAGATCAGATACATCAGCGCTGTTAGGTTGCATGTGATGGCAGTGATGATTCTACCACCGATCCCACGGCTCTCATAACCGCTCTTCATACGCCTTCCACCCCGCTTTCTGGTACACCTGAGAACTCTTGACAATCTCCTCGTCGGGTTTGCCTTCGCCATCGCCATAAATCCCTCGCCCGACGATGATGACGTCGCACCCGCTCTGCTTAATCACCTCGTCCGGAGTTCGGTACTGCTGGCCCATGCCATCCCCCTTGGACTCGAAGCCGACGCCGGGGGTCATGATGATGAAATCGGCGCCAGTGCCGATCTCGACCGCGCCCGAGGAGGCCTCGTCCTCGTCGACGCGGTGCATGGCAACGAAACCCATCACGAAATCGGTATGCCGCCGCGCCATGGCCACGGTCGTGGCCGTGTAATCACCCTTCGCGAGGTTACCCGCGGACGACATCTCCGCGAGCAGAAGCAGTCCACGGTCGAGGGGGAGTCCGACCTGGGCCAGACCGGAAACGATGCCATCGCCGGGGATGGGGTGCGCGTTCGTCAGATGTGCCCATGATGCGATCTTGTAAACGCCCGACGAGTACTGCAGTTTGACCGTGTTGCCTGTCGCGCACATACCAGAGGGCGGACCCACGCGTTAAGACCCTGATGCATCGTGCGAAGCGAGCGAAAAACAAAATGGTCTCAATGGAATGGGGTCAACTGACCAATGTCGGCGAACTTTCGGTCCTCCCAGATCAAGAAGTCATGCTTTTCGGCCATAGCCTGCAGTTGGTGGACGAGGTCGTCGTCAAAGTCCGAGACGATATCGATATGGGTCTGCAGAAAGAGCGGGCCGTCGTCGACGGGCGTAGCGAAGGGGTAAGGCGGGCCAAGCAAGACGGAGCAATCAACATCATGCAGGGCGTAGGTTTTATCTAGCTCGCGTGGGTGTGCTTCTCACCTTGACGCAGCAACAGTAGGGTCCGGCGGCGTTGACGATGCGCAGCAGGCTCGACTTGGTCGTGACATCGACCGAGACACACAGGTTCGACTTCTTGCGCTCGATGCACGACAAGAGCTGCTGCGCCACTTTGATCGGGTGCGACGCAGCGCGTTGGGCGTAGGTGAGCTTGGTGATGGACGAGGGCATGGTGCGCGTCGGGTGGGACAGCGGACGAGGTCGAGAACCGCAACCGAATGCGACGCGCGGGTCGGTAGGTGGAGGCCGAGCTGGGAGGTTTCGCAAGCTCGGAGTCGGAGCTCCACCAGCAGCCGAGACGCGCGCGCCAATTGAAATTGCAAATGGGCCACGACCGAGAGTCAGAGGACGCGCGCTTAGAGTTAAGAGGGCGAGAACAAATCCCGTCCCCCCGTCCCCCAAACTTAAGGCTGAAACCCGCCAGGAGAGAAACCGTCAACTCGCCCCTTTAGTTAATTTGAGACGGCGAAGGAGAGAAGCGCGATTACAATTTACGACTGGCGCATTTGATCGCTGCAGTGCCGTGCACGTCATCGAACCACTTTTCCGCCTTGGCACAAGCTCCGCTTTGGCTTCCAAAAGCTTTACGACTCAGCTACCGTCCACAGCTCCCACCGCATCCCCTTTGGTCCGTTCTCACAAAGTAGCTAGGAGTGTTATCTGAATGCTGACCTGAGCCGTTGCTTGGCCCGGGTGCAACCAACTTCGATCCCCTCGTGCTCGGTTCGCTTCGATCGGCCGACCACTCACTAGCACCGCGGGTCACGCATCACACACACAAACCACCCATCTAGCCCCATCATGGCCACTGAAGAGTTTGACTCGAGCTCGCCTCCCAGCGAGGCGGCCCTGGCCACGGCACTCGCGGCAACCATCAAGGACGACACCGGCGCCGACGTCAGCTTTGGCTCGCTCCTCTCCTCCGAGGATGGCCACAAGACGATCGTCATCTTTATCCGACATTTCGTAAGCTTGCTCATTCACCGCGATCTGTGGTCTAAAAGAGTGTGAATCGCGGGAGCTGACGGATCCGATCCTTTCCTGCCGTCTCTTTCCAACCTCGCTCGCGATGTCACGTCACGTGCTTCTCGACGATTGAAACTCCTCGGCCGGCCCTTGGCAACCCTCGACTTGAACTGTATAATGGCGTCCCAGTACTGCGGTCTGTGCCAAGATTTCTTATCTTTCCTCACGTCCAAAGTCAAGCCCGATCTACTGCAATCGCACAACACCAAGCTCATTGTCATAGGCTGCGGCGAGTTTGGTCTCATCGACGGCTACAAGGCGCTTATCGACACCCTGTACGACATTTACGCCGACCCGAACCTCAGCGTCTACACCCCGCTCGGAATGACGCGACGGACGCTCGACCAGGGCAAATTCGACTCACACAGCAAGCCCGAGTACTTGGTCCGCTCAGGTTCGTGGGGCATTGCTACCTACTAGTCGCTCCAGCGTGGGCCCCTTAGCGCTCAAAAGTCAACGCTGCGTGCCCACAGCGTTCAGCAATATCGTCACGTCGATACGCAACGTCATCAAGATGGGCAAGCCCATGGCCAACTCGGGCGATATCAGGCAGCTCGGCGGCGAGTTTGTGTTTGATTCGCAGAAAAGGGCCGTGTTTGTGCACCGCATGGAGAATACGAGGGGCCACGCCAAGCTCGCCGAGATTCTCGGTGCGGCCGGGGTCCCCTATGAAAGTGCATGAGCCCAAGTCCCTAGTTGTTGGGAATAGCTCCCCCACACCACGGCTCGATCGTTTTTCGCATATTGTCTCACTACATAGACCATATTACCTTGTGTCCGTCTGACTTGAAAGAATTCGCATCTCCCACTCTGCCGATGCCCGATTCGGAGATTCCGAGGTCAGTCCTTGCACGTGAGCACGGAGTGACTCGGTCTTGATCACTGGACCATTGGGGCCAAAAAGTCAAAGAGTAAGCATGAAACCTAGCTAGGTTAGTAGACGTACTACGTAGGTAGGCGACTACTGTGTACGCACTGCCCGCTCACACTGCAATGTCAGCGTCAGGTTTCAACCAACAGTGTTACCTACTGCGCAAGTCCTAGCGCCGAAATTCAACGTCCAATCTTGCTGCGCTTGCCACCAGAAACAACGCGGTCGACGACGGGCGGCGGCTCGCGGCAGCTCGCAGCGGCGCATTGGCTGCCGCGCATTGGCTGCCGCTGCACCCCCGATCGGTGGACGCGGCTCGCTTCGTATTAGCCCCCTTCGCCCGCACGTTGGGTCCTCTGCAGCCCCTCACTCCTCTACGACATATCCCAGCATGAAGTCCATCTTCATCACGACCGCGCTCCTCGCGAGTCGTGTCGCCCTCGCGGTCCCGGCCTCGTTCCTGATCCAAACGCCAGGCAGCGCGGCGTCGTTGAACTCGCCCGAGCCTCCCTCGGAACCGCAGCGGCAGCAGCAGGGCGGCTCATCGAGGGTCAAGGCCTCGTTCGAGGCCTCGGTCGGATCCATCATCGACCAGCTCAAGGGTTCGATCGACTTGGCCAAGGCCGAGCTCGCCGACATTGTGCACCCGCACCCGCACCCGCATCAACAGCACTCGCCACCAGACGCCGCCGACTCGGAGTCCGTAGCAAGCCCGCCCTGGCGCAAGTTGCCACCCCACCACCCACCCGCGTACCTCGACTTTTCCAACTACACCATCAACGAGATCCTGAACGCGACTTTGCATCATCACCACGACGACCACGAGGGCCGCCACGGAGGCGACCCGGACTCGCAGCGTCGTGGCGCCGAATCCGATGACGGCAGTGACTCGGCCGGGGCACCGCGTCATGGGGCGCATCCCCACCATGACGATCCCGCGTTTTTGCCCCTGCACCGACTGGCCTGGTTGGTGAACCGCTCCTCCGAGGCTCTGGCGTCGCTTGACAAGAGTGAGTGCTGCCGCGATGGGATCACATCTTAGGGGAATCTTGTGCACTGACATTCTTTTTGTATGTCATATCTTTTCCGTACTGCGGATCTGCCTTGGTCTCGCAGAGGGCATCACTTTGCTCGCTCCTGACGATCGCGCGCTGACGCCCCCCCACCGCCGAGGTGGAGCCGAGCACCCCCCTCGCCGCCGAGGCCCCCGTCGGCAAGACGACAAGGCCCAAACACAGGGAGAAGCGGCCGAGTCGGCCGATCTGCACGAAGACGCCGACGAGTTGATGGCCCAGCCCCTCGTCCACCCCATTTACTACGTCCAGCGTTCGCTGCGCCAACTCGACCTCGCGACCGAGTGGGACGACAGCGTCGGCGAGATCGGCAACGGAGACGAGGACGACGAAAAGCGACGCAAGCGCTTCGAGCACATCGTAACGTATATCCTCAAGTACCACACCCTGCCCTCGGAGCTGAGCGGACGGGAGCTCGCGTCGTCGTCGACGGTTGAGACGAGTCTCAACACGAGCCGGGTCAAGGTCGAGCCGAGCTTTGCCTTGTTCCCGCATCCGTACCGCACGATCAAGTTTAACGGGTATGCGAGCAAGAAGCTCACCGTCAAGGCCAAGAACGGCCTGATCCATCTCATCGGCTCCCCCCTGCTGCCGCCCCTGTCCCCTCTTAATGGCCTCTTCCTGTTCCCGCAAGCGTTCTCGACTCTGACCTCGGACCTGCAGAAGGTCGACCTCGCCGAGTCGTTGCTGCCTCACTACCACCACTCTGCCGACGGTGATGTCGAGGAGCAAGAGTCGTCGTCGCCGTCGTCGTTGCTGATGGACCAGCTTGTTGACGAGATCATCAAGGAGAACAACTTGACCTCGTTCACCGTCTTTGCGCCGACGAACTGGGCGTTCACGCAGCTCGGTCCCAAGATCGTGGCTCTGTTGCACTCCCCTTTTCCCATCTCGAAGCGCGTTCTCAAGTACATCCTGTCGTACCACGTCGTTCCCGATGTCGTCTTTTACAGCGACTTTGTCCACGGCGCCAAGCCGTCCAAGGACCTTGACCGCTTCATCGTCTCGGAGAGCCATGACGTCGACGTGCCCCTCGAGTGGGTGATGGACGAACCTCGTAACTGGATCGGCCCCAGGTCCGATGCGAACGCTCTGCCCGATTTGCCCAAGTTCCCCATCCCAAAGATGCCGGAGCACCGCGGACCCCCGGGAGCCCCGGGACGCGGGCCGCTGCCACCTCCTCGTCGTGCTGGGGAGCACGACAATCCTCACCGCCCTTCCCCGCACCACAAGGCCAACGTCACGCGCTATGAGCTACCGACACTACTGACGGGCGAGAACAAGAACGCGACGCTCAAGGTGCTCAGTATCGCGTTCCACCTCTTCGGCCGGGGCCCCGTTCGTCGCGCCGTGATCGTGTTGCCCAACCACTCGTCGGAACACGGGCATGGTCAAGACGGTGGTGACGATTTCACCGTCTACACGAGCGTCGCGGATTCGAAGCCAAACCACACCGACTGCCCCCGTCGCCGCGGCCCGCCTCCTGCCCACCCGGTCAAGGTTTTCCGCACCGATGTGCCCGCCCGCAACGGCGCGGTCCAGGTCGTCAACAAGCTTCTACGACCTCCCATGCCTCACCACGACTCGCCTTCGTTCGGTAAACCTGCGAACCAGCACCGCAGATTCCTCGGACGTGGCATGGCCGCACTCTTTGACTAAGTCTGCTTATTTCGTTGCGATCGCGATGCCCATGAGCTCGTCTGACCGCGATCGCTATCGAGCGTGCGTCGTTGCTACTTTCGTTCCTCTTTTCCACTTTTCTGGATCGATCCCTTTGCTTTGTCGTGTTTCAATTGCTGCCCTGCGTGCGCCGGTTCCTTTGGCCAGCCCAATCATCGGAGGGAAAGATTTTGGGGGATCGAGATTTAGCCTCTAGCCTCTTTCTCTTATTCGATGCCTGCAAATAGCTCATTATCCCAATTAAGACGTTCTTTCCGACCTAGCAAAAGTCGAATATGAACCCTGATCCACCATAGTATCAGAGCCTTAATTTTTGGGGTAAATCCTGCGCTTTCGAGCGGTCCGACGGTACTCTGTCGGTCCGCGATGTGAGCGCGCGAACCTTGCCCCCCAGTAACGTGAACACTCACATCGTCGACATCGCCACCGCCACCGCCGTCGCCCACCCGACCAGTACCCGAGCTAGAATTCTGCGGCTCAGCCTCCTCGTATCACCGACCTTGGATCCAGGGCTGAGTAGTGTCGAACTGCACGTGCCGGCCGGCCGTCTCGGCGCGTCCGGCGTGACTGTGGGTCATTCAGCCTCCGCCCCTGGTCCGTACTGTGCGCGCCTTCAAACTCGCCGTGTTCGTCTTCTAATCAGCTCCAACTTGGTGCTCGCAGTGTCCGAGCGTACAATTTGGCTCCCCCCGGGATGCGTCGCTTCCCACCCCGTCCAGGAGGCCACCAGTCGACGCCGACGCGGCAGCCGTTGAGCGCGACAACGAATGAACGACGCAGCACCGAGTCCCCGATGGAGTACGAATGGCAGCAACCCCGGGCGATCCCTCCCAATTCGCCCTTTAGGGGCCCTCTCGGTGGGATCGACGACGGCGAACGAGCCAAGAAACGTGTGTCTCTTTCCCGAGCTCTTGTCATGGCTTCAGGCCCTCGCCCCCCTGAACGTCAGGGCTTGATCTTTCCGTTCGGGATTGCCCAGATCTGATGCACAGGGCCCCTGCGAATCATCGTGCACAGGAACCCACTATGAAGCCATGGATATCGACACACCGCCCCGACCCCTGCAGGCCAGTTTCCCACCTGAAGCGACCGTGTCGGCGAACCCGTTCGGCTTTGGCCACGACGAAAGCCCTCGACCTCTGCCCGAAGCCCCGGGCGTCGAGTTTGACCCGCAGACGTTCGACGCCAAGCGAGCACTGGGGTTGGGTGTCGCCGATGATGCGAGTGGTGTGGCCGACATGTCGATCGAGGGATCGACGGCCTCGACCAGCAAGGAGTTGAGCCTGCTCGGTGCTTCAGCTTCGAGCTCGAGCTCGACCTCGAAGAGCGATGGCACCTCGGCGAGACGGAGAACTGTCGGCCCATCCACCTCACGGGCTTCCACACGAAAGGGCTCGGGACCTCGGATCGAGAGCGACCAAGGGGAATCCGAGGGAGAGGACGACGAAAACGAACGGACGGCGTCAAGACGGATGGCTCCGACTAAGTCCAACTTTAGCTTCCAGGTCCACCACCACCATGCACAGAACCCGGCAAACCCCCAGTTTGACCACCTCGGGGTCGTGCCGTCGACGGCAGGGAAATGGCTCAATTCCAACACCCCCTACGTACTCTTGGGGTCAGTTTTCGATGGGCTCGGGTGATCGAGCTCTTGGTGACATTCCAGGGCTAACCGAGTGGTCCCGTCGAGCGGTCCTTTTAGTTACCTGCAGTTTTTGTCGCTCGCCCTTCTCGCCGTCCTCTTTCTATCGCTTTCGGTACTTTTCCTCTACACACTCTACGTCGACATTCAGTCGCGCCTCCGGTCGCTGACGTCCGAGCTGCGCGCCGAGATCCTTGCTTGCGCCAAGATGTACGTCGACAACCGCTGCGAGCCCGCGACGCGGCTGCCGGCTCTGGAACGAAGGTGCGCGGGATGGGAAGAGTGCATGGGTAGGGAGATCGTCGTCGTGGGCAAGACACGCGTCGTCGCCGAGACCTTGGCCGAGGTCGTCAATGGCTTTGTCGACGTCATCAGTTTCAAGACCATGGTGAGCGCGCTCGAGTCGTGGGCGATTGCTACTAGGTAGCCGTCCCCTCGTTCGATCGCTGACCCAAATTCCACGGCTACAATCGCAGTCTTTTGTGATCTTGACGCTAGGGCTATGCATCTACGGATCGTCGATCGCGCTGTCCCTACTTCCCTCCCGTCCCGCATCGATGAAGCCCTCCTCCGCACCGAGCCACGCGCCCCACTACCCTCCATTCGGGTACTATCCCTCGCACCCGCCAGGGTACGGGTACTTGCCGGCTTCAAAAAATGCCTCCGTACCATGGATGCAGATGGGCACGGGTACAGGGGAAGACAAAGGCAGTACAGGGGCCCAGGGAGGACTGGAAGCGCCGCGGTGAGGGAGACAGCGCAGACGATAATCTTCTGTTTTGCCCGCTTTGTTTTTGGTTGAAATCGCAAGGCTCGTTCTTGTCTCCCTACTGCGCTATACAGAGAGAGAGCGTTCGGGTGAGGGCACGTCGGGTCGGATCAAGCCAATTCGATCCTTGGCACCAGGTGCTTCGCGCTCTACAATGAGGAAAGGAAAGTAGGCACGGAAGACAAATATAATCAAACAAAAAACCTGCCACCCCATTCAAGCCAACAGCATGCGACGCGGGTCCTCGATGTACTCCTTGATGCGGACCAAGAATGTGACGGCTTCCCGGCCGTCGAGCAGTCGGTGGTCGTACGTCAGCGCAACGATCATGATGGGTCGGATGACGATCTGGCCTTCGACGACGACGGCGCGGTCCTTGATCGCGTGCATGCCCAAGACGGCAGCCTGCGGCAAGTTGATGATGGGTGTGCCGTACATGGAACCAAAGACACCGCCGTTGGAGATGGTGAACGAGCCGCCGGCCATATCCTCGAGCGTGAGCTTGCTGTCACGGGCCTGCCGACGTCACGTCACATAACGGAAGAAGATGGAGAAGAAGAAGAAGTATTAGCCTGCTGGTCCCCTTCGCTCCCTCGGCCAGCCCCGATGCCAGCTCACCTTTTTGCCCAGGTCGGCGATGCCCTGCTCGATACCGAGGAAGTCGAGGCTCTCGGCATTCCTCAACACCGGCGTGACGAGACCCTTGGGGGTCGCAACGGCGACACTCAGATCGACGTAGTCGCGGTAGATGATTTGGTCGTCTTCGATCGAGGCGTTGGCGGCGGGGATCTCCTTGAGGGCGAGGCACACAGCTTTGGCAAAGGCCGACATGAAGCCCAGCTTGACACCCGTGTTCTTGAGCACGCCGTCCTTATAGGCGGATCGCATCGCCATGAGTGACGACATGTCGATCTCGTTGAAGGTCGTCAACGACGCGGCCGCGTTCTGGGACTGCTTCAGTCGCTCGGCAATACGGAGGCGCATGCGCGACATCTTGACCTACGGCACCCATGCTCGACCAAGATGGAGCTCAGCAGCGTCAGTTGCATTCATCTCGATTAAGAATGCGAGATAAGGTCTCTGCTTTTATTGGCGACGCACCCTCGTCTCCTCGCGCGAGCCAGGTGCCGACGCTTTCCTTGGCTCAGGCGCGGCCTTGTCCTCTTTCTTGGGCTCGGCCGCTGTCTTGGGCTCGGGCTTCTTATCCGACTCTTGCTTGGGCGACGACTTGGTCGGTTTCGGGGGTGGTGCGGGGATCTCCTTCTTTTCGGTCTGCTTGGCCGCTTGTGTCGGCTCGGGCTTCTTCTCCTTGGGGGCCTCCTTCTTTTCCTCCTTCTTGGGCGCCTCCTCGGCTTTGGCACCTGCCGATCAAGGACATTCAAACGTCAGCTACGTTCGCTTTGATGAGCAACGAGCTTGGGCCAAACGCTCTTGGACGACGTACCTCCTTCCGGTGCTTCGCCTGCTTCGAGCTTGAACAGGTCCTGACCGACGGTAACGGTGTCCTCCTCGTGGGCCAACAGTTCGCGGATGTAGCCCGATTTGGGAGCGTTCACGGCGACATCGATCTACGGGTTGGACCAGCACACGCATCAGTCCTCCCAGGCACGCGACATTAGAGCGTCCGGAGACAGGCCACGGGGCGGCGGCGAACCTTGTCGGTCTCGATCGTGGCGACCTCCTCGTCGACCTGAACGTAGTCGCCCTCCTTCTTGAGCCATTGCTTGAGTGTACCCTCGGTGATGGACTCGGCCATGGAGGGGACCTTGACCGTCTCGGCATCTGTCCAAGGGCATCGAGTGACGCAGGCCAGACGCGGGCGGGAGCGGATGCTCAGTACGAGTACGGAGAGGACTCGGGCCCACCCTCATGGGTACTGCTGGCCTCGAGAAATCGCGAAGGGGGGGGGGGGGGGGGGGGGGGAAAGACTGACCGAGCTGCAGCGACGTCGCATGGAAAGACCGGAAGCATGATCTGCAGAATTGGTCAAGGGGCGTGTGAGAGATGCGCTTCCTCGAGGTAGTCGCGGAGATGCTGCAACTCACGCCGAGTGTCGAAGCGAGCTCGACGCCGCGGCGGAGCGGGGCACAACACAAGCCAATGCAGCCGGTGCTACACGAGCGACACCGCGGGGTAGCGAGGTGCGAATCGTTCGGGACGCGAAGGAGCTCAGGGCTCGGCGGGTGGGAAGCATGGTGGCGCGGTCGGGTGGGCAGGCGTTCGAGGCGATGGGCACAAGGCAGAAGAAGCGGGGCGGGTGAGTTTCCGACCACCCGTCGAGACCCGTTATGTGGAGTTTCTCGCTCGCGCGCGCCTGGCGTCTCGGGTCCAGTCGCACCGCTCGAGGCCAACGATTGCATGCAATTCAATTGACGGTCGGCATTGTTCGGAAGTAAACCGCGGGCGCACAACACACTTACAGAAGCTCGAAGATATTGTCTTGACAGGCTGCTTTTATGTGGATCTTGCGCAAACAGACACGACATGGGTACATTTAGCCAGACGAATTGCAACAGTCGGCCTGGAGGGACGTAGCGGGCTGCTCGATTCCACAAACCCAACGAATCATGCAGATCTCCTGTCGCTTCTATTGCTAATGGCGTCCACGATAAAAGGAGATCAACAGTGCAGGTCCATGGCCGTGCGACTCTTGAAACCCGCACCGACGGCCGCGCCGCGCGCGAAGAATATCACGCCGGCCCGCTCCATCATGTAGCACCCGTGATGATGAGGACGGAACAGAGGTAATTTTTTGTTGGCTTTGCGTGGAAGAAAAAGTAGACGTACGCCCGTTCACAGTGCTCGGCCCTTGTGAACTGAGCACGAGTAAAGTCCGCGTTCATAGTTTCACCACAAGCGCGTCCGGATACGAGTGCCCCTGACCCACCGCACGGGCGTGGCCCACCGTCTTGGGCATACTTACCTTGAGCTCGGCGATTTCTCTCACGAATGGAGATTGTCTTTAGTATGGTCTTCGCATTGCACAGCGACACATTTGTTTCACGATGACCGTGCTTCAGGCTTTGGCCATTGGCTGAAGCCCGCTCTCAATGTCTTGGATTGGCCCGCGTTGTTGCTCGTCAGCACGCGGGCCTTGTTTATCCTTATTGTTGCCCTCACTCCTGGGTCCCCCATCTGCCATGGCCAACTTTCAGCAGGCGTCGCTTCGGCGACGATTCGAAGCGACGATTGTTTCTGAATAGCTAACAAAAACACAGCTCTTGCTTCTGTTCTAATACCTATTTTCAACGGGTCATCAACGCTGAAAAGAGCTGCGAACCCCTGGCCCGGGGGCCGGTGCGCGGAATCGATTCCTTCTTCATCGCAAACCTGACGATCGAAACGCTTCTGGCCGAGCAGAATTCTGGCCCGAAAGCTGAACACCTGAAGATCGTGAAACGCACCTAGGGGACAGGGAGGCAAAGATAGTACGCACTTCACTTCATTGTTTCACTTGCAGATGCCCCTTATCCTGTAAATTGTCTCTTTGTCTGCCCCATCTTGCTCTGCGACGCCCGAGCAGACAAAGCTCTGGATCAGACGCCAAATCCTTGAACGCTAGTTGGAGAACGGAGCAGACAGCCTGTATAACACATACGGCTCGATATTAGCAGCGGGTGGAGTGGACTTCTTCGGCCAACTTTGCACGTGAACGAGCCGGCTTGGCACGGTTGTGTTCGATTCGGCGTGGGCTCAAGGGGTCGACTTTTTTCCCCGCGATGGGATGATTGCGCAGCCGAGGCCGGGGGAGAGCAGACGCCGAAATGGGCGTTTGAGGAGCGTTTGCTGTCGAACTATCTTTTCTTCGTACTCGATGACGGCCTTTTGCGCCTCGTGTCTATCATGCGCGTACGCACCTCATCTGACGTCACTTTCGACGTTGACAGCATCTTGAATGATTTTTGATGCTCTATGAGATATAAAAAGGAAGGCAAGAGGCTTGCGGCAATCGCGCCGGACAGGCCCTTCTAGCGGGCACTCGTACTCCTCGATTCTGGAGGAAATGCGGGCCGGCAAAAACAACGATTGCGGCAGGATTCGAACCTGCGCCCTCAAAGAGGATGTGATATTTAGATCATTCGAATCACACTCCTTAGACCACTCGGACACGCAATCCTCAGGATGTCTGCTTAGCAGTAAGAAGCTAGTACGATTTCAACAATTGTCCGCAGTACATTATACTACACACACACACACACACACACACAAGTGCGTTTCGTTGTGCACCGTGTGTAGTCGCCCACCAGCTACCTAAAGGGTTGCAGGACGACACAAACAAGCGATGCCGGATCCGCCCGGCCCAACCCCGCCCCCGCCCAACGCCCCGTTGGGTGGTAGCGGCGCGAGTGACGAATCACTCAACACGCAAACGCGTGAAACCGTCGCTGGAGGAACGGCCAATCCTCCAGCCTGGTCCATCGAGGCCGCTCAGGCCAAAAAAAAGCACGAGATGACCGTCCAAGTTGGCCTCAAAGCACTTGGGATCATCCCCTCGAGCAAGTCAACCCGTCGACTGATGGTCATGACGCATGACGCCTCGACGCCGCCTTCGCAGGCGCCAGCTCTCGCACGGGCTGCCCAACGAGTGGTGCGAAACGACGCCACTCCGGCGTCAAACACCATTCGAGTCATCATGAATGACCCCACCTCCCCCGCTGGGCTGTACAGACCGCGATCCGTAAGCACTTCGGGATGGCCGAGACGCCGTTCATGTTCGCGCGCCCCGAGGGTGTCGTGCTTGACCCCGAGGTCGAGAAGCTCTTCTCGAAATGTGTCAAGCTGAACTTCATTGTGACGAAAGCCACCAAGAAGTTCCCGATCTCTCGACACATGTACGAGCTCGTTTTCGAATCGGACCAGGCTTGTCTCGAAGCCGCTGCAGCGGGTCCGTTCCGCTACCACGGAAAGGAGATGGTCACCGAGCTCCCGAGCGCTTCCCCCTTAAAGCACATCGTTCAGGTGCGCTTCACCTTGCCGTCCACCTCCCCCCCTTCCATTCCCGCTTCCGTTCTCCGAAAATCCGTTCATGACGCAGTCTCTGCTTCGCTCGGTCGCGCTGGTCGCACGCAGGGTTATACCTTGATGCAATTACAGCGGGGCCTCGCGACCGATTCGACCGATCCGTTCGCCCTCACCGAAGACGGGTTCCACTGCGCTTACCTCCGCTTACCAGCTGACCTCTTCCAAGGATCGGCCGAGGCGCAAAAGGCGGCCCTCAACGCCGCGCTACCGCACGAAATCGAGGTACTCGGCTGCAAGGTCGGCTTGCGGCACGAGTACGAGACGCACTACTGCGCTCTGTGTGATCGGGCAGGTCACCAGTGGGGCACCTGCAGGAAGCCGGCTCCGACATCGGCCCCCGCCACCGCCGCCTCTGTTCCTGGGACTTCGACCTCGACTACGACGGCCGGTTTCCGAGTCGCCGGAAAGAACGGAAAGCACGGTGGGGCTGCGGCTCTGACCTCGCGTGCTTCCGGCACGAACACAATCCAGTTGAGACCTCGTGCTAACCCTGCTGACCTAGAGACCGGCAACAAGGACGATGCGGACGATGACCGCGACGATGCATCGATTGCTTCGACCGAACCGGAGGGGGACGACACCGGAGGCGCCACCTCTACGCACGCCACCGCTGGATCGGAGAACGGGACGCAGACCACGGCGGCGGCGGCGCCCGTTACAACCCCGACTTCGACCTCGGCTTCGACCTCGACCTCGACCTCGACCTCGGCCGCGGGATCGACGCCGTCTTCGCCTTTGTCCGGTGGCACGTCGGGAACTTCGAAAATTGCGACCTCGACGAGTCCTCGACGCCCGGCGACAGTTCGTTCGATCTCGGCACCCGGCAACCGACGTGTCACCCGGGCGGGATCCGCCATGATCCACGGTTCCTCAGGGGGTGACGGCTCAGGGGGCGACAGTTCAGGGGGTTCCAGGTCCGGGGCTGGCAACCCCGAGGGGGGCGGCGCTGATCTAACTTCATCATGATTGAGTCTCTCACCGTGTTGACGTTCAACGTCCGATCGATCAAGAACGCAGTCGATCAAGTTAAAATCATCCGCTACCTCAAATCCTTACGGCCGGCTCCTGCGGCCATCCTCCTTCAAGAGCACCATCTCAGCTTCAACGCGCTGCGCGAAGGCTTCGAGAGTGCTTGGCCAGGGGGTTGTATTCGTTTCACTTCTCATGTCCTTACCCTGATACCCGATGGCTCACCTCTGGCGGGCCGTCTCCTTTCCTCTACCCCGGTCGTCTTTGCAGGAGCCCCTCATTTCGACGGTCGGATCCTGCGCTCGGTGTTTCGTCTTGAGGAGCTCGATGTCGAGATCATCAACATGTACGCGCCGGTCAAAGGGGACGAACGTCGCGATTTCTACGGGCTTCTGCACTTCAACGCTCCGAGGCCCAAGACTCTTCGGATCTTGGCCGGCGATCTCAACGATTGTCCGGATGTATCGGTCGACCGGGTGGCCATTACCGATCGCGCTTGGACTCCTGTAACGCACTGGCAGACTTTGCTGTCAAAGATCGCGTTCAAGCCACTCGACACGATCCGACATGTCCATCCTTGCACCTCCGCATTCACTCGCCCTCACTACCGAGGTAGGGGGGTCAAGCGAAAGATTCGCTCGTGGTCGCGGATCGACTATATTCTCGTCCAATGCAGTTGGGCGAACCGGTTGTTGGGCGCTTCGACGCTCTTCGACGCGCCCTGCTCGGACCACAGACCTGTAGTTGCGACGTTCGCGTTGCCTACATCGAACGCTGATGCCGAACCCCTACCTTCTCTTCCTTCCACGAGCGAATTCATTTCGAGGCTCAACCCAACGGTCTTCAACGATCAAGACTTTGTCGAATCGATTCCCGGGGTCGTCGACGAGGTCTATCGAAGACTGGAGGGGACCGCTCCGCTCGGCGACGTCTTCGACGCCGCTTTGCGGGCGGTTGCAGTCGCTGGCCACGCACGATACCGCTCGACTCGTGCCGACATGCGCAGACTTCGTGCCGAGAGCCAATCCGTCATGGAGGCGTTGGAGGCACGCGGTGAGCACATGAATGAGGCCGAGCGCGATGCGTATGCTCTTGCCAAGTCGCGGTTGGACCAGTTGGCGGTGAAGGAGGCGCAGTGGCTGCGCATTCGTGCGCATGTGCCGTCAGTCGACTCGAGGGAAGGTCAATCGGCGAGCATCCGCACGCGTCTCAATCGTCGGAGTCGCCAGTTGAGCATCGTCTCCCTGGAGGACGCTGATGGTAACGAGACCGTCGACATGCAGGAGGCGCTCGGCATCGCTTCACGGCATGCGCAGTCGCTCTTCACACCGGACCCAGCTCGCGGCGACACGACGAACGCACGCCGTTCCCTGCTCGACCCTATTCGCGCAGCGAGCTGCTACGATGACGACCGCTCGGACCCTACGTTCGGTCGTCGGCTGCCCCATCAAGCGAGTATGGCGCTTGACGAGCCCTTCACCCTCCTCGAGGTCGAAGCGGCGTTGAAGAAGACGGATTCGGGGAGATCACCGGGGCCTTCGGGCATCCCGTACGAGCTTTTCAAGGCGCTGCCGACCTACTTCGCTCCCAAGCTGTTGGACTTGTTCAACTCAATTTGGGAGGGCGGCAAAATGACAGCGTCCTTGGCAGAGGGGCTGGTGCGGCTCTTGCCCAAGAACAAACCGGGGGCCAATCTGAAATCACTGGGGGCGTACCGACCGATCACACTGCGTGAGACGACCTACAAGGTGCTCAGCAAGGTCTTGGTGGCCCGACTCAATGGGGTGCTCGGCGAGCTTTTGCCGCCGGCGCAACACGGGTTCATGCCATCAAGACGCTCAGCAGACGCGGGAAGTCATCTCACCCTCCTTCTCGAAAAACTCAGATCGTTAGGCACTGATGTTTTCCCAGAGGGCGCCCTCTTGTCTTTGGATCAGCAGAGCGCGTACGATCGGGTTGATCACGCTTGGATCTTCGAGGTCTTTGAGGCCTTTGGCTTTGGTGAGCGTTTCATCGGCCTGCTGCGCGCTCTCTACGATCCCGAGACTCTGGGGGTGCGCTACCTCGTCAATGGGTTCCCCACGGAGTTGGTGCGGTTGCTGTGTGGTCTCGGTCAGGGGGATCCTCTCTCGTGCCCGGTCTGGAACATCACGTTCCAGCCCTTCCTCGACGCCCTCGTGCGGCGCGGGATCGCGCTCGACCTGCAGAAGGTGTGGCCTGAAGGTCCGCGCGCGCAGCTTACGCATCTTGCGTTTGCCGACGATGCTGTGGTGGTCGTGGAGTCACCGGCGGCATTGTCGAAGTTGCAAACGCTGTCGCAGACGTGGTACGAGGCAACCAATGGGAAGACCAACACGGACAAGACGCTTGTGCTTCCTCTCGGTCCGAACTGGCTTCGGGACGAGGCTGCGCAGGCGCTGCCAACGGTGCAGGAGGGGGAGAGCTTCAAGTGGTGCGGCTATGCCTTCTTTCGCTATGGTGACTCGAAACTGTTTTGGACCCATGTGCTTGACAGGATCAAGGCCAAGACCCGCGCCGCTCGGGACCGGACGCTTTCGCCGAGTGGGAAGGTGTTCTATGCAAATGCTCACATCACCTCGACGGTCCTGCACGTGCTGTCCTTCGACATACCGCCTCAATGGTTCATTAAGGCGGCGGAGACGGCACTGACGGACTTTGTGTGGGGTGGAGCAGGGCGGAATACCGTCGCTCGCGATTACGTGTTCCAGGCTCGGGAGGACGGTGGCTTGGGCTTGATTTCGATCGGCGACATCGTTCATTCGGTGGCGCTTCGATTTTGGGATGCTGTGGCGGGCTCGGACGAGGCGATCTGGGCGCCCCTGGCTCGCGAGAGCTGGAGGTCCCTCGTTGCTGCGACCCGCGATTTCAGTCCGTGGGGGTTCTTCAGCAGCACGGCTCGGGTCGAGAAGCTGTATCGCGACTCGACGCGCTGGGGGGCCGTCATTGAAGCGGCCAGGGTCACAGTCCCAACCATCAAGTCTGAACTCCTTACGCTCCCCGAACTGCTGTCGCTTCCGCCTCGCCTCCCTTCACTCTATGCCGAAAATGTCAAGTACGCATATGACGATGCGGACGCCGTCGCGAAGTTTGCGCAGATCGCGGACCTGTACTGGAGGGACAAGGGGAACGGATGGGCTCTCGTTGGTCATCGACGCGGGTTCTGGCAGCACTCTAAGGAACCCGCCCGGCAGCACGAGCACGTGTGGTCGCGTGTGGGTCAGAAGCTCAAGGCAAAAGCCTTGCTGCCGAAGACCGCGGTGCGACCGGCTCGGATACCTCTCAAGGAGGCTCCCCATCCTCGGTGCTTCAACTTCTTTGGGCTCACCCGGCCTTTCACTATTCGCAAGCTTCGTCGGCTTGTGAACGTGGTTCGGTTCCCGGGGAAGGAGGACCGTGTCCAGCGTCTCCCGGTTGGGACTTCTCAGAGCGATAGGCAGCGCTTCTGGAGATGGCTTCATGACCGGTTCGCGTCTGCGGTGGAGCAGGATACGCACTGGCGACTCATGTACGATGTGACCCCGACGCGCAAGAGGCAGCACACTCAGGGTCATGCTTCTTCGCCGTCGTGTCTGTTCTGTGGCAACGATGCAGCCGTCATCGAGACGGTGTCGCACTACTTTTTCGGGTGCGCGTACTCGGCCAGCTTCTGGGGTGGGGTGCTCCGCATTCTGTTCGACAAGCTCGGCATCGAGGATACCGACGTCGATCCGTCGACGTTCACCCAGGAGCAGCTGACTATGGGGCTCCCCCTTTTGCGGGGTCGTGGGAGAACGACCTCGAAGTGGATGTGGGTTCGATTGGCTTGTGCGATCGGCTTCCAGCGGTTGCACCTGCTCCGCTGGCGCGTTCATCAGTCGTTCCAGAGGGATGGCATCGTGGCCCCTCCCTCGATTCTCAGTGCGCTCAGAGCGTTCGAGCGAGATTTTCTCTCTCGGGCGGGCTTTGTTCCTGGGGCTCGAGATTGGGAGCTATGAAGACCGGCTTAATGGAAGGCTGCGCATGCCCCTCCTTTTCTTTGTCTCCTGCAGTTTCCTTGTTTTATGGAGCCGCAAACAGGGCAAACGCCCAGGAATGTTTGAATGCCCTGTTAAGCCTCCCCTTTTCTCGTTTTCCTCTCTCTCTCCTCCTTGCTGGCGTCGTGGCTCGGACGTTGACTGCCTCTGAGCCACATGCCCCCCCTTTTAGTTTTCCTTTTCTTTTGGCCCCGAGTTGGTCGCGTCGGATGGATCAGCAACATGGGTCGCCCAATTTTGGTCAAGATTTTCGCGTCATGGCGAGGCTCGTTTGTTTTTGGATCGTTCGCTCGAATCGACGGCTCAATAGCCAGCGCTCGAGACTCAGCCAGGGGAGAACTTCAGGCGCTGTCGGGGTGACGAGTAGCTGGGGCTTGGCTGCGGCCTGTTAGTCCCTGGGGACCTCTATCCCTGGCTTCGACCCCTCCCTTGGTCCCTCGGGTGTGTCCCCCCCCCCCCCCTCCTTTCTTCCTCTCCTCCCCTTTGTTTTAGTATTTCCGTCTCTCCGTCTTTCTGGTCGTGGCCTTTTGTATATCTTCCCCTTCTTTCTAGGTGCTCCTTGGTTATCGCGTATCTTCGCTCCCGATCTTGGGACGTGAAGCGGCAGCAGACTCACCGCTCGTTGGAGTCCGAGTTAGGTGCTCGGCGGGTTTTGATCTGCGCAGCGCTCTTTGCGCGCAGGGGTTTGATTTTCACCCATCTGCTTGTCGTCATTACTTAGAACCTCTTTTTAGCTCTTTTTGTAGCGGTCCCAGCCAACCCGAAGGATTGCAATTTATGAGCCCCGGTAAAACAAAAAAAAAAGGTCCACTTTCACTTTCACTTTCACTTTCACTTTCACTTTCACTTTCACTTTCACTTTCACTTTCACTTTCACTTTCACTTTCACTTTCACTTTCACTTTCACTTTCACTTTCACTTTCACTTTCACTTTCACTTTCACTTTCACTTTCACTTTCACTTTCACCGAAATCGCCCCGCAACCGCTCTTTCGAAGTGATACACCAACAAGTGATACACCACCATGCCCACCGGAGACCCCGGGGCCCCTCCCAGGGCACCGCCACCACCGGCGTCCGCCCCGTCGGCCACCCCGAACGGGAACACGCAAGTCACGAGCCCCGCCGCCGCCAAACCTAACTACGCCGCGGCGACCTCTCAGACGTTGAAGCAGACCCCTGAACAACAAGAGCAAAGAAACATGCGCTACAGGGCCTTGCCCGGCATCATGGCCGCGATACAGGCTGTACCCGGCAATCGCCCGGACCGCTGGGTGCAAGCCATCTTTGCCGCCCAAGACTACCCTACCACAATGGCTACATCGCTGAAGTACTCGGCGTTGCATGCCACTCGAAACATCGTCACAGCCTTCAACCATGCCGTCGAAGTCACGCTATCTCACAAGAGCTCGATCAGGGCCTCGGCTAAGGACAAGGAGGACCTCGTTGCACGCGTCCGCAGCCTGCTGTCCCCAGACACTCCAATCTGCTTCGACACCGGCGTCCCCTTCCCCGAGGGATTCGAAGCTTTTATGCCTCAGATCATCGGTCTACAACACTCGAACAATCTGCGCGCCGGTGTCAGCCACCATCGCATTACGGTTGGGTTCGCATCGGCCGCCGCATGTGACGCGGCGCTTGCGACGCCCCCCGCGCTCACCTGGCGCTCGGCCAAGGCACGTTTCGCCAAAACGCACCAATTCCACCGCAACATGGTCGAGTTGAGGACCAATGTCGGTGTCTCCGGGGCGCCTTCTAAGGAGGAAATCGTGGCCGCTTTTCAATCCGTGGTCCAAGACCTGCGCAGCATGGGTTACATGTGCCAGCTCGTGCAGGTTTTGCGAGTCATTGCCGTCGACAACACCACCGCCTACGCCCACACCGTCGGTGACTTCTCGGCCTTTGTTCATTTTGATGACGCATCTTTGTTTCAACAACCCACCACTACCCTCAGGGACATTCTACCGTCGAGGATGAACCTGCGCACGCGCGGCATCGACGTCACCGCCATCCGCCACGACTACGAAAAGGAGGCGGCCTGCGTGCGATGCCATTTTGTGGGTCATGTGGAGAAGTGCCCCGTGGTGCAGGAGAGGAAGCGAAAGGAGGTCGAGGCATTGGTGAGGAAAGGAGTGAAGGAAGGTGCAGGAGTGGGAGCGGAACAAGGACAGACTGGGGCGGAAGAAGCCAACAACACCAACACCAACAAGAACAACACCACCAACACCACCACCGAGGCCGTGGCCCCTAGCCGCTCTCTCGGGACTGACATGCCCGAATCACGGAACCGTTTCGCGGGCCTCGAGGTTGAGGATGGACAGGGGGACGAGGTTGCGGGACAGAAAGATGAAGACACGGAACAGGAGAACGGGGGACAGGGGGAAGGAGCGGAGGAGGATGATGGGGCCAAGGCGGACGATAAGGTTCCAACGGAGGTGGACGAGGAAACGGCGACGGAAGTGGAAGAGGCGGCAGAGCAGGAGCCTGCTCAGGCCCTCGAGGACGACGACACGATCAGCGGAGTCGAGGCACAGCTGGAGCAACAGCAGAACGTGCCGCCGCCGGAGCCTTCGGATCTGTCGGATCTGATGGACCGCGGAGCGGAGGGGAACAAGGAGGAACACACGAAGACGAGTGACGCGGAGGAAGGGGGGTCGCAGTCGGCCGCGACGGGCTCTGTGCTTGAGATCGCTTCGTCGACTCCTGAACACACCCCTGAGCCGACTCAGACCCGATCGACGAGCCACCATCAGTTCGATATGGACGGCCTTCCAGACGACTGGATGAACCGTGTGTCGGATCGCGAGCGCAAACAGGATGCCGGTCTATACGATGAGATCACCGAGTTTGACCGAACTCCGTCTGTGCCTCTGCGGATTCCTTCGCCGTCTCCCGGTCCAGCGTCCGATTCCGAGCCCGAGCTCAAGCAGGAGGTGGACGAAGGAAGTTCCCGGGGTCTTCGCCGGTCCGAGCGTATCCAGCGCCTCACCAGCGTCGCGCGCACATCGGACTGGTACGAATCGATCGCGACGGACCCTCTCCCCTCACCCACCTTCGGACCTATGTTGTCCATCAAGGGAGCTGCTGCTGCAACGAAGGCGCGATCGCAATGATTGAGTTCATCATCATAACCTGGAACGTCAACAGGGGTTTCAATACCCCTGAACGGCGTCGTCTGCTTCTTTCGTATCTCACTTCGCTCACACCTCCCCCTTCTGCTATCCTTCTTCAGGAACATAATGTTCCTAAATCGCGACAACCCCACATTCGCAACGAATACGCCCAGTCCCACCAGGGCGAGGCTTATTTCTCTCAACACTGCCTCACTTTGGTTCCTCCCTCCTCCCCCCTTCTTGGTGGTCATCGTCGGACGCGCAAGTCTCACGGCGGGCGCTTACTCGTGACCACCTTTGATGTGCGGGGTTCGACGGACATCGTCGAGCTCAACAACATCTACGCTCCGGTTCAACCCGCCGAGCGTCTTCCCTTCTTCAATTCCCTTCGTTTCCAAGCTACTCTCTCCTCCCACATTCGGTTCATCGCGGGCGATCTCAACGATTGCCCGCTCCCCGCCGTGGACCGAGCCCGCCAGGTGGAACGCCCCGGCTCACACCATTGGCCCGTACTCATGTCTCGGCTCGACGGGGTGTACACTGATGCCATTCGGCTCAAGCACCCCCTGTCGCCGGCGACCACGCGCCCTCATCTCAGCAAGGACGGCCGGCTCATTTCGCGCTCGCGCATTGACTTTGTTCTGGTGCAGCGGCGACACGAGCGACGGATTGTTTCTGCTTCCACTCTGTACAATATCTCTCGATCCATGTCGGATCATAGACCGGTCACGGTCACTTTTCGGCTTCGGGCAAGTGGTGTCGAGGTCGAAGAGGAGCTCTGCCTTCCCCAGGCGTCTCATTTTCTGACCCGCATCAACTCGTCGACCTTCAAACACGCCGAGTTTAAGGAGTTCGTCACTCCTCTTCTCGAGCAAGCGCCGTCTGGGGATTCGGTTGCCGACCTTCAGCGTGTGCTCTCGGAGTCTCGGGTCCAAGCTCTCGAGTTATCTCGGCGTCTGTTTCGGGAGCGCAATGCGCTCGAGATGATGCTGGTATCTCGACTGCAGGACATTGAGTCTCGTCGGGTGATGAGCCCCTTCGATATCATCGACTGGACGAACACCCACAACGCGCTTTCCAAGCTCATCGCCGAGCGAGCGAGGCTGTCTCGGATCCGGGCCCACGTGCCCGAGATCGCATCCGAGGAGCGTCTCAGTCGTCCGGTGCATGCCAAACTGGCCGCTCGCTCCAATGACACCAAGTTTCAGAAAATCCGGCTCGCTGATGGCGAGCTTACCACTGACATAGAGCTCGCGCTCGAGCATACCCGTTCTCACTTCCAGCAGCACTACCTTGTCGAAGCGAAGGATCCGGAACAGGTCGAGAGGATGCGGGATGAACTTTTGGGACCCATCCGATCAGCCAGAGCTTGTGACGACCCGCTTTCCGACACTCGCTTCCTTCGGCGCTTCTCGAACGCGCATGCTGAGATTCTCGCCGAGCCCATCGGCGAGGCCGAGGTGCTGGCAGCGATTCGAACGACACACGAGGGCCGATCTCCGGGCCCCTCAGGGGTCCCCTATGAGATGTATCGAGCTTGCCCCGTTCTTTGGGCCCCTCTCCTGACTCGAGCCTACAACGAGCTGATTACTCGCGGCTCTCTCACTCCACAACAGAGCCAGGCCAATGTGCGCCTCTTGTTCAAACACAACAAGCCTGGTGCAGCGCGGTGCGACCTCCAGTCGTATCGTCCGATCACCTTGCGGGAATGCGACTACAAGATCTTCACCAAGGTCTATGTGGCTCGTCTGAACCGGATCCTCCCCGATGTTCTTCCGGCCGGACAGCATGGGTTCGTCAAGGGGCGAAGACCGGCGGACGCGGCTTTGCATCTGCGGCTCCTGATCGACGAGATTAGGGGTCGGGGGCAGAGCTCCCGTCAGCAGCGCTCCTCTCCCTTGATCAGAGCTCGGCTTACGACATGGTCGAGCACGATTGGGTCTTTGCGGTGTTTGAGGCTCTCGGCGCGCCGGAACCATTCCAACGCGTCCTTCGGATGCTCTATAATGGCGAGACGTCCACAGCGCGGTACATCGTCAACGGCTTCCTCACCGAAGCCGTGCGACTCCTGTGCGGTCTCGGCCAGGGCGATCCTCTCTCTTCCTCTGTCTGGGATGTGGTGTTCCAACCCTTTCTTGATTCTTTGAGTCGACGCAACATTGCGCTGATTCTCACCCTTCCGGAGCTAGCTCCTCGTTTGCAGGCTCGATGCATCACTGCTTTGGCGTTCGCGGATGACGCCGTCGTCGCTGTCGCTGGACCGGACGCCATCGACTCGCTCGATGTGCTGGCTCGAGACTGGCGGCTCGCAACAAACGGTCGTCTGAACACCGACAAAACTGTGGTGATGCCATTGGGTGCAACGCTGTGGGATTGCGCGGACTTGTCCAAGCTATCAATGCTGGAACCGTACGAGTCTCTCCCCTGGATCGGTCTCCAGTTTGCGCCTGACGGGCACAACAGACTTGGATTCCACGATCTCGAGCGAAAAGTCGATCGGGTGATTCTATCGGTGCGCGACCGATGGACGACACATCATACCCGGGCTTTCTACCTCAACCGCTACGGTATCTCGAAGGTGCTGCACTCTCTTTCCGCCGACATACCACCATCCGACGTGATCGAAGCGATCGAGCGCAAGCTCGCCGACTTTGTGAAGGGAGGACCGCGACGCAAGGACTACAGGCAACGGGTCGTCTTTACGGCCCGGGCGCGAGGTGGTCTTAACGTCGTGAGCATTCAAGATGTGGTGGACTCTGTCTCGGTTCGTGTCTGGGACGTGCTGGCCGGCGGGTCGACCGCAATTTGGGGTGATCTTGCTCGGGTTTCGATCCGGCGAGCGCTTCCGACCTTCGACTTTGCGGCGGATCTGTGGACATGGAAGGACGCCGACGCACCTCGGGAGCTACACTGTCGCTGGCGCGCGGTGCTCTCGGTCGCTGAACGCTACCCCGCCGTTGTCGATCCTGCCAAGCTTTCGGTTTCCAATCTCCTCTCCCTCTCTCCTCTCCAACCCGGTCTGCATGACTTGCGGCCGTTCTCGGAGCAGGATAAGCGCTTGGTGAAGCATTTCGTTTACGAACGCACCATCGCTGACATCTATGCTCGAGCTCAATACCCCGCAGCTCCAACGGTGCCCTGGACCCCTGACAAGAATCCCCGTGGCGACGGATCGGAATCATCCAAGCTGTCGCAGTGGAAACGCAATCAGGTCCTGGCGTGGATTCAGGTCGCAGGCGATCGCTTCATCCCGCCGCAACTGCCTCCTGATCCCGTCCTCGCGCGTCGACCACCGGTTGTTCGTGTCGTAGGAGCACTGCGAGCTCGGCCTGGTGGTCCTCTCGAGCACATCCTGCCCAGAGCGACTCCAGTCGGCATGCCCGATCAAAAACTTCCCCTCCCCTCCGCCCCCTTGCGTGCTGATCAGTGGAGAATGTTAGGCTTGGACAGACCTTACACCATTGCGCGACTTCGACGCGTCATCAACCATCGACGCTTCGACGACACGGAACGTCCTGGCTCACTCGCCACACCCAAAGAAAGGCGACTCTTTTGGGCGTGGTTCAACACCGGGCCCGCGACGGCCCGCGAGCGCGAGGTGCACTTCAAGCTGGCGTACCACTTCACGCCCACGCGGAAGCGCCAGTTTGTGCAGCGGCATGGCGACTCAGTCTGCTGCCTTGTGCAGGCATGCAGCCTGGCAGGGGTGGAGGATGACTTTACTCACTTTTGGCATGATTGCCCTGACTCCTCTCATTTTTGGCAAGCAGCTAAGGCCATTCTCTGCGACGCGCTGGGGGCCGTGTCGATCCTCGACCTCGACTACACGGCACTCCAGATCGAGCACGGCCTCCCTCGACTGCGCGCTCGCCTTCCGGCATCGAAGAAGCGCCCCATCCGCGCTTTCATCGCGCTGGCGCTCGACACTCTCAGCAATCGACGCTGGGATCTCCATCGCTACACAAAAGCGATGTCGAGCATGGACAAGGAGATGGCGGGTCTGAAGGAGAGGCTGGAGCTCAGATTGACACGATGAAGTAGACGGCGCTCCCCTCCCTCCCCAAGCAAAACCAATCACAAGTCCCTTTCCCTCTTTCTCAATCTCTCCAATATCCCCAAAACCGCCAGAATACTGAACCTGTTCTCTCTCGCTCTTTTTACCATGCCTCCTCATAGGCTTCCGTACTCTTCAGGAGCCTCGGGTTCTTTGCGCCGGTGAGCATCGTCGCTCTTGGTTCGAGCTTCTGCCAGATCACGATGACACACAGCGAAAGCGGATCCCCTCGACCCTCTCCTGGAGTCCGCCGTGAGTTTTCCACTCCTCTCAAGGGCCGGGTCTGTTTCCCTCTCTTTCGGTCGAGCGACTCCGTGATCTCCTGTTCGAGGCCGGCACAAACCGCCTGCGTGGCTCGCCTCTCCTTGCTTTCCTGCTCGCTCGGAGTCGCGGTCACGTGGCGGGTGACTCGGGTACCGAACCGCCATACACATCCACACTCGAGCGAGGTCCCACCCAATGACATCACCGTCATGGGCCTCAGTATCTGCGGTGATTGGGCCCACCTGCACGTACAACGGGACTCGAGTGTGTGTTCCGAGATTGGGAGTACGCCGCAGGGAAGCGAGGCCCCTGCGGAAGGTATACCCCGCCTCCTGTCTCCAGCCGCGCGCCGGTGTTGACGGCCACCCGCCGCGCTGCAGACCGAGGTGTGTCCAATAGACTGTCACTCGCTCCGTGACTTTCCCCGGAAATCTCTGGATTGTGTGTTTTTGCGCGAAGTAGGCCTGTCTCTCAGTTGCGGTCATTGAACGGGGGTGATCTGAAGTCGTGCGGTCGTGAGGGGGGGGGGACTTTGGTAACCGAAAAGGGGTTTGGATCCATGGCGTACATCCAGCGCAGTGGGGTACAAGGGGTATGTGATTGCTGCGGTCGCAGGGGGTTACATTCCCCTTCGGACCACGTGAATCTTTCGGACTGAGCGGGATGTTCGTGCCATCGGAGGCCATGTTCAACGCGTGTCAAAGAATTAAGGGGCTTCAAGGAGCATGGAGGTCTCAGGGGGGTCTGAAGTCAAAAGATCGAAGAAGGTTCAATTGTACAACTAATCGGATCCGCCTGTACAACACGTGTACCACCACCAACATTCTCCCCATCATCTTCCGACTCCTCATGTATTATTTTCAAACTTCCTTCATTTCGTCTCTGGGAGGGAGCAACCGTGGGCGGGGGGGACTTGAACTCGGATGTGTCGGGTTGGTCTGTTCTGCTAGTTACAACGCATCAAGCGGCGGTTGTGGTCATCATCGTGCATGCTGGGTAGCATCTCCTTTAGTTCCGTAGGGGGTTTTCTCGTCTTGCAAATTAGCGATGAGTTTCATACAAAAAAAACGGGTCCCTCGTTGCTGCGACCCGCGATTTCAGTCCGTGGGGGTTCTTCAGCAGCACGGCTCGGGTCGAGAAGCTGTATCGCGACTCGACGCGCTGGGGGGCCGTCATTGAAGCGGCCAGGGTCACAGTCCCAACCATCAAGTCTGAACTCCTTACGCTCCCCGAACTGCTGTCGCTTCCGCCTCGCCTCCCTTCACTCTATGCCGAAAATGTCAAGTATGCATATGACGATGCGGACGCCGTCGCGAAGTTTGCGCAGATCGCGGACCTGTACTGGAGGGACAAGGGGAACGGATGGGCTCTCGTTGGTCATCGACGCGGGTTCTGGCAGCACTCTAAGGAACCCGCCCGGCAGCACGAGCACGTGTGGTCGCGTGTGGGTCAGAAGCTCAAGGCAAAAGCCTTGCTGCCGAAGACCGCGGTGCGACCGGCTCGGATACCTCTCAAGGAGGCTCCCCATCCTCGGTGCTTCAACTTCTTTGGGCTCACCCGGCCTTTCACTATTCGCAAGCTTCGTCGGCTTGTGAACGTGGTTCGGTTCCCGGGGAAGGAGGACCGTGTCCAGCGTCTCCCGGTTGGGACTTCTCAGAGCGATAGGCAGCGCTTCTGGAGATGGCTTCATGACCGGTTCGCGTCTGCGGTGGAGCAGGATACGCACTGGCGACTCATGTACGATGTGACCCCGACGCGCAAGAGGCAGCACACTCAGGGTCATGCTTCTTCGCCGTCGTGTCTGTTCTGTGGCAACGATGCAGCCGTCATCGAGACGGTGTCGCACTACTTTTTCGGGTGCGCGTACTCGGCCAGCTTCTGGGGTGGGGTGCTCCGCATTCTGTTCGACAAGCTCGGCATCGAGGAGACCGACGTCGATCCGTCGACGTTCACCCAGGAGCAGCTGACTATGGGGCTCCCCCTTTTGCGGGGTCGTGGGAGAACGACCTCGAAGTGGATGTGGGTTCGATTGGCTTGTGCGATCGGCTTCCAGCGGTTGCACCTGCTCCGCTGGCGCGTTCATCAGTCGTTCCAGAGGGATGGCATCGTGGCCCCTCCCTCGATTCTCAGTGCGCTCAGAGCGTTCGAGCGAGATTTTCTCTCTCGGGCGGGCTTTGTTCCTGGGGCTCGAGATTGGGAGCTATGAAGACCGGCTTAATGGAAGGCTGCGCATGCCCCTCCTTTTCTTTGTCTCCTGCAGTTTCCTTGTTTTATGGAGCCGCAAACAGGGCAAACGCCCAGGAATGTTTGAATGCCCTGTTAAGCCTCCCCTTTTCTCGTTTTCCTCTCTCTCTCCTCCTTGCTGGCGTCGTGGCTCGGACGTTGACTGCCTCTGAGCCACATGCCCCCCCTTTTAGTTTTCCTTTTCTTTTGGCCCCGAGTTGGTCGCGTCGGATGGATCAGCAACATGGGTCGCCCAATTTTGGTCAAGATTTTCGCGTCATGGCGAGGCTCGTTTGTTTTTGGATCGTTCGCTCGAATCGACGGCTCAATAGCCAGCGCTCGAGACTCAGCCAGGGGAGAACTTCAGGCGCTGTCGGGGTGACGAGTAGCTGGGGCTTGGCTGCGGCCTGTTAGTCCCTGGGGACCTCTATCCCTGGCTTCGACCCCTCCCTTGGTCCCTCGGGTGTGTCCCCCCCCCCCCCCTCCTTTCTTCCTCTCCTCCCCTTTGTTTTAGTATTTCCGTCTCTCCGTCTTTCTGGTCGTGGCCTTTTGTATATCTTCCCCTTCTTTCTAGGTGCTCCTTGGTTATCGCGTATCTTCGCTCCCGATCTTGGGACGTGAAGCGGCAGCAGACTCACCGCTCGTTGGAGTCCGAGTTAGGTGCTCGGCGGGTTTTGATCTGCGCAGCGCTCTTTGCGCGCAGGGGTTTGATTTTCACCCATCTGCTTGTCGTCATTACTTAGAACCTCTTTTTAGCTCTTTTTGTAGCGGTCCCAGCCAACCCGAAGGATTGCAATTTATGAGCCCCGGTAAAACAAAAAAAAAAAAAAAAAAAAAAAAAAAAAAAAAAAAAATTATCTACTTTCACTTTCACTTTCACTTTCACTTTCACCGAAATCGCCCCGCAACCGCTCTTTCGAAGTGATACACCAACAAGTGATACACCACCATGCCCACCGGAGACCCCGGGGCCCCTCCCAGGGCACCGCCACCACCGGCGTCCGCCCCGTCGGCCACCCCGAACGGGAACACGCAAGTCACGAGCCCCGCCGCCGCCAAACCTAACTACGCCGCGGCGACCTCTCAGACGTTGAAGCAGACCCCTGAACAACAAGAGCAAAGAAACATGCGCTACAGGGCCTTGCCCGGCATCATGGCCGCGATACAGGCTGTACCCGGCAATCGCCCGGACCGCTGGGTGCAAGCCATCTTTGCCGCCCAAGACTACCCTACCACAATGGCTACATCGCTGAAGTACTCGGCGTTGCATGCCACTCGAAACATCGTCACAGCCTTCAACCATGCCGTCGAAGTCACGCTATCTCACAAGAGCTCGATCAGGGCCTCGGCTAAGGACAAGGAGGACCTCGTTGCACGCGTCCGCAGCCTGCTGTCCCCAGACACTCCAATCTGCTTCGACACCGGCGTCCCCTTCCCCGAGGGATTCGAAGCTTTTATGCCTCAGATCATCGGTCTACAACACTCGAACAATCTGCGCGCCGGTGTCAGCCACCATCGCATTACGGTTGGGTTCGCATCGGCCGCCGCATGTGACGCGGCGCTTGCGACGCCCCCCGCGCTCACCTGGCGCTCGGCCAAGGCACGTTTCGCCAAAACGCACCAATTCCACCGCAACATGGTCGAGTTGAGGACCAATGTCGGTGTCTCCGGGGCGCCTTCTAAGGAGGAAATCGTGGCCGCTTTTCAATCCGTGGTCCAAGACCTGCGCAGCATGGGTTACATGTGCCAGCTCGTGCAGGTTTTGCGAGTCATTGCCGTCGACAACACCACCGCCTACGCCCACACCGTCGGTGACTTCTCGGCCTTTGTTCATTTTGATGACGCATCTTTGTTTCAACAACCCACCACTACCCTCAGGGACATTCTACCGTCGAGGATGAACCTGCGCACGCGCGGCATCGACGTCACCGCCATCCGCCACGACTACGAAAAGGAGGCGGCCTGCGTGCGATGCCATTTTGTGGGTCATGTGGAGAAGTGCCCCGTGGTGCAGGAGAGGAAGCGAAAGGAGGTCGAGGCATTGGTGAGGAAAGGAGTGAAGGAAGGTGCAGGAGTGGGAGCGGAACAAGGACAGACTGGGGCGGAAGAAGCCAACAACACCAACACCAACAAGAACAACACCACCAACACCACCACCGAGGCCGTGGCCCCTAGCCGCTCTCTCGGGACTGACATGCCCGAATCACGGAACCGTTTCGCGGGCCTCGAGGTTGAGGATGGACAGGGGGACGAGGTTGCGGGACAGAAAGATGAAGACACGGAACAGGAGAACGGGGGACAGGGGGAAGGAGCGGAGGAGGATGATGGGGCCAAGGCGGACGATAAGGTTCCAACGGAGGTGGACGAGGAAACGGCGACGGAAGTGGAAGAGGCGGCAGAGCAGGAGCCTGCTCAGGCCCTCGAGGACGACGACACGATCAGCGGAGTCGAGGCACAGCTGGAGCAACAGCAGAACGTGCCGCCGCCGGAGCCTTCGGATCTGTCGGATCTGATGGACCGCGGAGCGGAGGGGAACAAGGAGGAACACACGAAGACGAGTGACGCGGAGGAAGGGGGGTCGCAGTCGGCCGCGACGGGCTCTGTGCTTGAGATCGCTTCGTCGACTCCTGAACACACCCCTGAGCCGACTCAGACCCGATCGACGAGCCACCATCAGTTCGATATGGACGGCCTTCCAGACGACTGGATGAACCGTGTGTCGGATCGCGAGCGCAAACAGGATGCCGGTCTATACGATGAGATCACCGAGTTTGACCGAACTCCGTCTGTGCCTCTGCGGATTCCTTCGCCGTCTCCCGGTCCAGCGTCCGATTCCGAGCCCGAGCTCAAGCAGGAGGTGGACGAAGGAAGTTCCCGGGGTCTTCGCCGGTCCGAGCGTATCCAGCGCCTCACCAGCGTCGCGCGCACATCGGACTGGTACGAATCGATCGCGACGGACCCTCTCCCCTCACCCACCTTCGGACCTATGTTGTCCATCAAGGGAGCTGCTGCTGCAACGAAGGCGCGATCGCAATGATTGAGTTCATCATCATAACCTGGAACGTCAACAGGGGTTTCAATACCCCTGAACGGCGTCGTCTGCTTCTTTCGTATCTCACTTCGCTCACACCTCCCCCTTCTGCTATCCTTCTTCAGGAACATAATGTTCCTAAATCGCGACAACCCCACATTCGCAACGAATACGCCCAGTCCCACCAGGGCGAGGCTTATTTCTCTCAACACTGCCTCACTTTGGTTCCTCCCTCCTCCCCCCTTCTTGGTGGTCATCGTCGGACGCGCAAGTCTCACGGCGGGCGCTTACTCGTGACCACCTTTGATGTGCGGGGTTCGACGGACATCGTCGAGCTCAACAACATCTACGCTCCGGTTCAACCCGCCGAGCGTCTTCCCTTCTTCAATTCCCTTCGTTTCCAAGCTACTCTCTCCTCCCACATTCGGTTCATCGCGGGCGATCTCAACGATTGCCCGCTCCCCGCCGTGGACCGAGCCCGCCAGGTGGAACGCCCCGGCTCACACCATTGGCCCGTACTCATGTCTCGGCTCGACGGGGTGTACACTGATGCCATTCGGCTCAAGCACCCCCTGTCGCCGGCGACCACGCGCCCTCATCTCAGCAAGGACGGCCGGCTCATTTCGCGCTCGCGCATTGACTTTGTTCTGGTGCAGCGGCGACACGAGCGACGGATTGTTTCTGCTTCCACTCTGTACAATATCTCTCGATCCATGTCGGATCATAGACCGGTCACGGTCACTTTTCGGCTTCGGGCAAGTGGTGTCGAGGTCGAAGAGGAGCTCTGCCTTCCCCAGGCGTCTCATTTTCTGACCCGCATCAACTCGTCGACCTTCAAACACGCCGAGTTTAAGGAGTTCGTCACTCCTCTTCTCGAGCAAGCGCCGTCTGGGGATTCGGTTGCCGACCTTCAGCGTGTGCTCTCGGAGTCTCGGGTCCAAGCTCTCGAGTTATCTCGGCGTCTGTTTCGGGAGCGCAATGCGCTCGAGATGATGCTGGTATCTCGACTGCAGGACATTGAGTCTCGTCGGGTGATGAGCCCCTTCGATATCATCGACTGGACGAACACCCACAACGCGCTTTCCAAGCTCATCGCCGAGCGAGCGAGGCTGTCTCGGATCCGGGCCCACGTGCCCGAGATCGCATCCGAGGAGCGTCTCAGTCGTCCGGTGCATGCCAAACTGGCCGCTCGCTCCAATGACACCAAGTTTCAGAAAATCCGGCTCGCTGATGGCGAGCTTACCACTGACATAGAGCTCGCGCTCGAGCATACCCGTTCTCACTTCCAGCAGCACTACCTTGTCGAAGCGAAGGATCCGGAACAGGTCGAGAGGATGCGGGATGAACTTTTGGGACCCATCCGATCAGCCAGAGCTTGTGACGACCCGCTTTCCGACACTCGCTTCCTTCGGCGCTTCTCGAACGCGCATGCTGAGATTCTCGCCGAGCCCATCGGCGAGGCCGAGGTGCTGGCAGCGATTCGAACGACACACGAGGGCCGATCTCCGGGCCCCTCAGGGGTCCCCTATGAGATGTATCGAGCTTGCCCCGTTCTTTGGGCCCCTCTCCTGACTCGAGCCTACAACGAGCTGATTACTCGCGGCTCTCTCACTCCACAACAGAGCCAGGCCAATGTGCGCCTCTTGTTCAAACACAACAAGCCTGGTGCAGCGCGGTGCGACCTCCAGTCGTATCGTCCGATCACCTTGCGGGAATGCGACTACAAGATCTTCACCAAGGTCTATGTGGCTCGTCTGAACCGGATCCTCCCCGATGTTCTTCCGGCCGGACAGCATGGGTTCGTCAAGGGGCGAAGACCGGCGGACGCGGCTTTGCATCTGCGGCTCCTGATCGACGAGATTAGGGGTCGGGGGCAGAGCTCCCGTCAGCAGCGCTCCTCTCCCTTGATCAGAGCTCGGCTTACGACATGGTCGAGCACGATTGGGTCTTTGCGGTGTTTGAGGCTCTCGGCGCGCCGGAACCATTCCAACGCGTCCTTCGGATGCTCTATAATGGCGAGACGTCCACAGCGCGGTACATCGTCAACGGCTTCCTCACCGAAGCCGTGCGACTCCTGTGCGGTCTCGGCCAGGGCGATCCTCTCTCTTCCTCTGTCTGGGATGTGGTGTTCCAACCCTTTCTTGATTCTTTGAGTCGACGCAACATTGCGCTGATTCTCACCCTTCCGGAGCTAGCTCCTCGTTTGCAGGCTCGATGCATCACTGCTTTGGCGTTCGCGGATGACGCCGTCGTCGCTGTCGCTGGACCGGACGCCATCGACTCGCTCGATGTGCTGGCTCGAGACTGGCGGCTCGCAACAAACGGTCGTCTGAACACCGACAAAACTGTGGTGATGCCATTGGGTGCAACGCTGTGGGATTGCGCGGACTTGTCCAAGCTATCAATGCTGGAACCGTACGAGTCTCTCCCCTGGATCGGTCTCCAGTTTGCGCCTGACGGGCACAACAGACTTGGATTCCACGATCTCGAGCGAAAAGTCGATCGGGTGATTCTATCGGTGCGCGACCGATGGACGACACATCATACCCGGGCTTTCTACCTCAACCGCTACGGTATCTCGAAGGTGCTGCACTCTCTTTCCGCCGACATACCACCATCCGACGTGATCGAAGCGATCGAGCGCAAGCTCGCCGACTTTGTGAAGGGAGGACCGCGACGCAAGGACTACAGGCAACGGGTCGTCTTTACGGCCCGGGCGCGAGGTGGTCTTAACGTCGTGAGCATTCAAGATGTGGTGGACTCTGTCTCGGTTCGTGTCTGGGACGTGCTGGCCGGCGGGTCGACCGCAATTTGGGGTGATCTTGCTCGGGTTTCGATCCGGCGAGCGCTTCCGACCTTCGACTTTGCGGCGGATCTGTGGACATGGAAGGACGCCGACGCACCTCGGGAGCTACACTGTCGCTGGCGCGCGGTGCTCTCGGTCGCTGAACGCTACCCCGCCGTTGTCGATCCTGCCAAGCTTTCGGTTTCCAATCTCCTCTCCCTCTCTCCTCTCCAACCCGGTCTGCATGACTTGCGGCCGTTCTCGGAGCAGGATAAGCGCTTGGTGAAGCATTTCGTTTACGAACGCACCATCGCTGACATCTATGCTCGAGCTCAATACCCCGCAGCTCCAACGGTGCCCTGGACCCCTGACAAGAATCCCCGTGGCGACGGATCGGAATCATCCAAGCTGTCGCAGTGGAAACGCAATCAGGTCCTGGCGTGGATTCAGGTCGCAGGCGATCGCTTCATCCCGCCGCAACTGCCTCCTGATCCCGTCCTCGCGCGTCGACCACCGGTTGTTCGTGTCGTAGGAGCACTGCGAGCTCGGCCTGGTGGTCCTCTCGAGCACATCCTGCCCAGAGCGACTCCAGTCGGCATGCCCGATCAAAAACTTCCCCTCCCCTCCGCCCCCTTGCGTGCTGATCAGTGGAGAATGTTAGGCTTGGACAGACCTTACACCATTGCGCGACTTCGACGCGTCATCAACCATCGACGCTTCGACGACACGGAACGTCCTGGCTCACTCGCCACACCCAAAGAAAGGCGACTCTTTTGGGCGTGGTTCAACACCGGGCCCGCGACGGCCCGCGAGCGCGAGGTGCACTTCAAGCTGGCGTACCACTTCACGCCCACGCGGAAGCGCCAGTTTGTGCAGCGGCATGGCGACTCAGTCTGCTGCCTTGTGCAGGCATGCAGCCTGGCAGGGGTGGAGGATGACTTTACTCACTTTTGGCATGATTGCCCTGACTCCTCTCATTTTTGGCAAGCAGCTAAGGCCATTCTCTGCGACGCGCTGGGGGCCGTGTCGATCCTCGACCTCGACTACACGGCACTCCAGATCGAGCACGGCCTCCCTCGACTGCGCGCTCGCCTTCCGGCATCGAAGAAGCGCCCCATCCGCGCTTTCATCGCGCTGGCGCTCGACACTCTCAGCAATCGACGCTGGGATCTCCATCGCTACACAAAAGCGATGTCGAGCATGGACAAGGAGATGGCGGGTCTGAAGGAGAGGCTGGAGCTCAGATTGACACGATGAAGTAGACGGCGCTCCCCTCCCTCCCCAAGCAAAACCAATCACAAGTCCCTTTCCCTCTTTCTCAATCTCTCCAATATCCCCAAAACCGCCAGAATACTGAACCTGTTCTCTCTCGCTCTTTTTACCATGCCTCCTCATAGGCTTCCGTACTCTTCAGGAGCCTCGGGTTCTTTGCGCCGGTGAGCATCGTCGCTCTTGGTTCGAGCTTCTGCCAGATCACGATGACACACAGCGAAAGCGGATCCCCTCGACCCTCTCCTGGAGTCCGCCGTGAGTTTTCCACTCCTCTCAAGGGCCGGGTCTGTTTCCCTCTCTTTCGGTCGAGCGACTCCGTGATCTCCTGTTCGAGGCCGGCACAAACCGCCTGCGTGGCTCGCCTCTCCTTGCTTTCCTGCTCGCTCGGAGTCGCGGTCACGTGGCGGGTGACTCGGGTACCGAACCGCCATACACATCCACACTCGAGCGAGGTCCCACCCAATGACATCACCGTCATGGGCCTCAGTATCTGCGGTGATTGGGCCCACCTGCACGTACAACGGGACTCGAGTGTGTGTTCCGAGATTGGGAGTACGCCGCAGGGAAGCGAGGCCCCTGCGGAAGGTATACCCCGCCTCCTGTCTCCAGCCGCGCGCCGGTGTTGACGGCCACCCGCCGCGCTGCAGACCGAGGTGTGTCCAATAGACTGTCACTCGCTCCGTGACTTTCCCCGGAAATCTCTGGATTGTGTGTTTTTGCGCGAAGTAGGCCTGTCTCTCAGTTGCGGTCATTGAACGGGGGTGATCTGAAGTCGTGCGGTCGTGAGGGGGGGGGGGACTTTGGTAACCGAAAAGGGGTTTGGATCCATGGCGTACGTCCAGCGCAGTGGGGTACAAGGGGTATGTGATTGCTGCGGTCGCAGGGGGTTACATTCCCCTTCGGACCACGTGAATCTTTCGGACTGAGCGGGATGTTCGTGCCATCGGAGGCCATGTTCAACGCGTGTCAAAGAATTAAGGGGCTTCAAGGAGCATGGAGGTCTCAGGGGGGTCTGAAGTCAAAAGATCGAAGAAGGTTCAATTGTACAACTAATCGGATCCGCCTGTACAACACGTGTACCACCACCAACATTCTCCCCATCATCTTCCGACTCCTCATGTATTATTTTCAAACTTCCTTCATTTCGTCTCTGGGAGGGAGCAACCGTGGGCGGGGGGGACTTGAACTCGGATGTGTCGGGTTGGTCTGTTCTGCTAGTTACAACGCATCAAGCGGCGGTTGTGGTCATCATCGTGCATGCTGGGTAGCATCTCCTTTAGTTCCGTAGGGGGTTTTCTCGTCTTGCAAATTAGCGATGAGTTTCATACAAAAAAAAAAGTTCTTCCGGCCGGACAGCATGGGTTCGTCAAGGGGCGAAGACCGGCGGACGCGGCTTTGCATCTGCGGCTCCTGATCGACGAGATTAGGGGTCGGGGGGCAGAGCTCCCGTCAGCAGCGCTCCTCTCCCTTGATCAGAGCTCGGCTTACGACATGGTCGAGCACGATTGGGTCTTTGCGGTGTTTGAGGCTCTCGGCGCGCCGGAACCATTCCAACGCGTCCTTCGGATGCTCTATAATGGCGAGACGTCCACAGCGCGGTACATCGTCAACGGCTTCCTCACCGAAGCCGTGCGACTCCTGTGCGGTCTCGGCCAGGGCGATCCTCTCTCTTCCTCTGTCTGGGATGTGGTGTTCCAACCCTTTCTTGATTCTTTGAGTCGACGCAACATTGCGCTGATTCTCACCCTTCCGGAGCTAGCTCCTCGTTTGCAGGCTCGATGCATCACTGCTTTGGCGTTCGCGGATGACGCCGTCGTCGCTGTCGCTGGACCGGACGCCATCGACTCGCTCGATGTGCTGGCTCGAGACTGGCGGCTCGCAACAAACGGTCGTCTGAACACCGACAAAACTGTGGTGATGCCATTGGGTGCAACGCTGTGGGATTGCGCGGACTTGTCCAAGCTATCAATGCTGGAACCGTACGAGTCTCTCCCCTGGATCGGTCTCCAGTTTGCGCCTGACGGGCACAACAGACTTGGATTCCACGATCTCGAGCGAAAAGTCGATCGGGTGATTCTATCGGTGCGCGACCGATGGACGACACATCATACCCGGGCTTTCTACCTCAACCGCTACGGTATCTCGAAGGTGCTGCACTCTCTTTCCGCCGACATACCACCATCCGACGTGATCGAAGCGATCGAGCGCAAGCTCGCCGACTTTGTGAAGGGAGGACCGCGACGCAAGGACTACAGGCAACGGGTCGTCTTTACGGCCCGGGCGCGAGGTGGTCTTAACGTCGTGAGCATTCAAGATGTGGTGGACTCTGTCTCGGTTCGTGTCTGGGACGTGCTGGCCGGCGGGTCGACCGCAATTTGGGGTGATCTTGCTCGGGTTTCGATCCGGCGAGCGCTTCCGACCTTCGACTTTGCGGCGGATCTGTGGACATGGAAGGACGCCGACGCACCTCGGGAGCTACACTGTCGCTGGCGCGCGGTGCTCTCGGTCGCTGAACGCTACCCCGCCGTTGTCGATCCTGCCAAGCTTTCGGTTTCCAATCTCCTCTCCCTCTCTCCTCTCCAACCCGGTCTGCATGACTTGCGGCCGTTCTCGGAGCAGGATAAGCGCTTGGTGAAGCATTTCGTTTACGAACGCACCATCGCTGACATCTATGCTCGAGCTCAATACCCCGCAGCTCCAACGGTGCCCTGGACCCCTGACAAGAATCCCCGTGGCGACGGATCGGAATCATCCAAGCTGTCGCAGTGGAAACGCAATCAGGTCCTGGCGTGGATTCAGGTCGCAGGCGATCGCTTCATCCCGCCGCAACTGCCTCCTGATCCCGTCCTCGCGCGTCGACCACCGGTTGTTCGTGTCGTAGGAGCACTGCGAGCTCGGCCTGGTGGTCCTCTCGAGCACATCCTGCCCAGAGCGACTCCAGTCGGCATGCCCGATCAAAAACTTCCCCTCCCCTCCGCCCCCTTGCGTGCTGATCAGTGGAGAATGTTAGGCTTGGACAGACCTTACACCATTGCGCGACTTCGACGCGTCATCAACCATCGACGCTTCGACGACACGGAACGTCCTGGCTCACTCGCCACACCCAAAGAAAGGCGACTCTTTTGGGCGTGGTTCAACACCGGGCCCGCGACGGCCCGCGAGCGCGAGGTGCACTTCAAGCTGGCGTACCACTTCACGCCCACGCGGAAGCGCCAGTTTGTGCAGCGGCATGGCGACTCAGTCTGCTGCCTTGTGCAGGCATGCAGCCTGGCAGGGGTGGAGGATGACTTTACTCACTTTTGGCATGATTGCCCTGACTCCTCTCATTTTTGGCAAGCAGCTAAGGCCATTCTCTGCGACGCGCTGGGGGCCGTGTCGATCCTCGACCTCGACTACACGGCACTCCAGATCGAGCACGGCCTCCCTCGACTGCGCGCTCGCCTTCCGGCATCGAAGAAGCGCCCCATCCGCGCTTTCATCGCGCTGGCGCTCGACACTCTCAGCAATCGACGCTGGGATCTCCATCGCTACACAAAAGCGATGTCGAGCATGGACAAGGAGATGGCGGGTCTGAAGGAGAGGCTGGAGCTCAGATTGACACGATGAAGTAGACGGCGCTCCCCTCCCTCCCCAAGCAAAACCAATCACAAGTCCCTTTCCCTCTTTCTCAATCTCTCCAATATCCCCAAAACCGCCAGAATACTGAACCTGTTCTCTCTCGCTCTTTTTACCATGCCTCCTCATAGGCTTCCGTACTCTTCAGGAGCCTCGGGTTCTTTGCGCCGGTGAGCATCGTCGCTCTTGGTTCGAGCTTCTGCCAGATCACGATGACACACAGCGAAAGCGGATCCCCTCGACCCTCTCCTGGAGTCCGCCGTGAGTTTTCCACTCCTCTCAAGGGCCGGGTCTGTTTCCCTCTCTTTCGGTCGAGCGACTCCGTGATCTCCTGTTCGAGGCCGGCACAAACCGCCTGCGTGGCTCGCCTCTCCTTGCTTTCCTGCTCGCTCGGAGTCGCGGTCACGTGGCGGGTGACTCGGGTACCGAACCGCCATACACATCCACACTCGAGCGAGGTCCCACCCAATGACATCACCGTCATGGGCCTCAGTATCTGCGGTGATTGGGCCCACCTGCACGTACAACGGGACTCGAGTGTGTGTTCCGAGATTGGGAGTACGCCGCAGGGAAGCGAGGCCCCTGCGGAAGGTATACCCCGCCTCCTGTCTCCAGCCGCGCGCCGGTGTTGACGGCCACCCGCCGCGCTGCAGACCGAGGTGTGTCCAATAGACTGTCACTCGCTCCGTGACTTTCCCCGGAAATCTCTGGATTGTGTGTTTTTGCGCGAAGTAGGCCTGTCTCTCAGTTGCGGTCATTGAACGGGGGTGATCTGAAGTCGTGCGGTCGTGAGGGGGGGGGGGGGACTTTGGTAACCGAAAAGGGGTTTGGATCCATGGCGTACGTCCAGCGCAGTGGGGTACAAGGGGTATGTGATTGCTGCGGTCACAGGGGGTTACATTCCCCTTCGGACCACGTGAATCTTTCGGACTGAGCGGGATGTTCGTGCCATCGGAGGCCATGTTCAACGCGTGTCAAAGAATTAAGGGGCTTCAAGGAGCATGGAGGTCTCAGGGGGGTCTGAAGTCAAAAGATCGAAGAAGGTTCAATTGTACAACTAATCGGATCCGCCTGTACAACACGTGTACCACCACCAACATTCTCCCCATCATCTTCCGACTCCTCATGTATTATTTTCAAACTTCCTTCATTTCGTCTCTGGGAGGGAGCAACCGTGGGCGGGGGGGACTTGAACTCGGATGTGTCGGGTTGGTCTGTTCTGCTAGTTACAACGCATCAAGCGGCGGTTGTGGTCATCATCGTGCATGCTGGGTAGCATCTCCTTTAGTTCCGTAGGGGGTTTTCTCGTCTTGCAAATTAGCGATGAGTTTCATACAAAAAAAATCGTCTGATCTTGGGACGTGAAGCGGCAGCAGACTCACCGCTCGTTGGAGTCCGAGTTAGGTGCTCGGCGGGTTTTGATCTGCGCAGCGCTCTTTGCGCGCAGGGGTTTGATTTTCACCCATCTGCTTGTCGTCATTACTTAAAACCACTTTTCAGCTCTTTTTGTAGCGGTCCCAGCCAACCCGAAGGATTGCAATTTATGAGCCCCGGTAAAACAAAACAAAAAAAACGACTCGTGCCGACATGCGCAGACTTCGTGCCGAGAGCCAATCCGTCATGGAGGCGTTGGAGGCACGCGGTGAGCACATGAATGAGGCCGAGCGCGATGCGTATGCTCTTGCCAAGTCGCGGTTGGACCAGTTGGCGGTGAAGGAGGCGCAGTGGCTGCGCATTCGTGCGCATGTGCCGTCAGTCGACTCGAGGGAAGGTCAATCGGCGAGCATCCGCACGCGTCTCAATCGTCGGAGTCGCCAGTTGAGCATCGTCTCCCTGGAGGACGCTGATGGTAACGAGACCGTCGACATGCAGGAGGCGCTCGGCATCGCTTCACGGCATGCGCAGTCGCTCTTCACACCGGACCCAGCTCGCGGCGACACGACGAACGCACGCCGTTCCCTGCTCGACCCTATTCGCGCAGCGAGCTGCTACGATGACGACCGCTCGGACCCTACGTTCGGTCGTCGGCTGCCCCATCAAGCGAGTATGGCGCTTGACGAGCCCTTCACCCTCCTCGAGGTCGAAGCGGCGTTGAAGAAGACGGATTCGGGGAGATCACCGGGGCCTTCGGGCATCCCGTACGAGCTTTTCAAGGCGCTGCCGACCTACTTCGCTCCCAAGCTGTTGGACTTGTTCAACTCAATTTGGGAGGGCGGCAAAATGACAGCGTCCTTGGCAGAGGGGCTGGTGCGGCTCTTGCCCAAGAACAAACCGGGGGCCAATCTGAAATCACTGGGGGCGTACCGACCGATCACACTGCGTGAGACGACCTACAAGGTGCTCAGCAAGGTCTTGGTGGCCCGACTCAATGGGGTGCTCGGCGAGCTTTTGCCGCCGGCGCAACACGGGTTCATGCCATCAAGACGCTCAGCGGACGCGGGAAGTCATCTCACCCTCCTTCTCGAAAAACTCAGATCGTTAGGCACTGATGTTTTCCCAGAGGGCGCCCTCTTGTCTTTGGATCAGCAGAGCGCGTACGATCGGGTCGATCACGCTTGGATCTTCGAGGTCTTTGCGGCCTTTGGCTTTGGTGAGCGTTTCATCGGCCTGCTGCGCGCTCTCTACGATCCCGAGACTCTGGGGGTGCGCTACCTCGTCAATGGGTTCCCCACGGAGTTGGTGCGGTTGCTGTGTGGTCTCGGTCAGGGGGATCCTCTCTCGTGCCCGGTCTGGAACATCACGTTCCAGCCCTTCCTCGACGCCCTCGTGCGGCGCGGGATCGCGCTCGACCTGCAGAAGGTGTGGCCTGAAGGTCCGCGCGCGCAGCTGACGCATCTTGCGTTTGCCGACGATGCTGTGGTGGTCGTGGAGTCACCGGCGGCATTGTCAAAGTTGCAAACGCTGTCGCAGACGTGGTACGAGGCAACCAATGGGAAGACCAACACGGACAAGACGCTTGTGCTTCCTCTCGGTCCGAACTGGCTTCGGGACGAGGCTGCGCAGGCGCTGCCAACGGTGCAGGAGGGGGAGAGCTTCAAGTGGTGCGGCTATGCCTTCTTTCGCTATGGTGACTCGAAACTGTTTTGGACCCATGTGCTTGACAGGATCAAGGCCAAGACCCGCGCCGCTCAAGACCGGACGGTTTCGCCGAGTGGGAAGGTGTCCTATGCCAATGCTCACATCACCTCGACGGTCCTGCACGTGCTGTCCTTCGACATACCGCCTCAATGGTTCATTAAGGCGGCGGAGACGGCACTGACGGACTTTGTGTGGGGTGGAGCAGGGCGGAATACCGTCGCTCGCGATTACGTGTTCCAGGCTCGGGAGGACGGTGGCTTGGGCTTGATTTCGATCGGCGACATCGTTCATTCGGTGGCGCTTCGATTTTGGGATGCTGTGGCGGGCTCGGACGAGGCGACCTGGGCGCCCCTGGCTCGCGAGAGCTGGAGGTCCCTCGTTGTTGCGACCCGCGATTTCAGTCCGTGGGGGTTCTTCAGCAGCACGGCTCGGGTCGAGAAGCTGTATCGCGACTCGACGCGCTGGGGGGCCGTCATTGAAGCGGCCAGGGTCACAGTCCCAACCATCAAGTCCGAACTCCTTACGCTCCCCGAACTGCTGTCGCTTCCGCCTCGCCTCCCTTCACTCTATGCCGAAAATGTCAAGTATGCATATGACGATGCGGACGCCGTCGCGAAGTTTGCGCAGATCGCGGACCTGTACTGGAGGGACAAGGGGAACGGATGGGCTCTCGTTGGTCATCGACGCGGGTTCTGGCAGCACTCTAAGGAACCCGCCCGGCAGCACGAGCACGTGTGGTCGCGTGTGGGTCAGAAGCTCAAGGCAAAAGCCTTGCTGCCGAAGACCGCGGTGCGACCGGCTCGGATACCTCTCAAGGAGGCTCCCCATCCTCGGTGCTTCAACTTCTTTGGGCTCACCCGGCCTTTCACTATTCGCAAGCTTCGTCGGCTTGTGAACGTGGTTCGGTTCCCGGGGAAGGAGGACCGTGTCCAGCGTCTCCCGGTTGGGACTTCTCAGAGCGATAGGCAGCGCTTCTGGAGATGGCTTCATGACCGGTTCGCGTCTGCGGTGGAGCAGGATACGCACTGGCGACTCATGTACGATGTGACCCCGACGCGCAAGAGGCAGCACACTCAGGGTCATGCTTCTTCGCCGTCGTGTCTGTTCTGTGGCAACGATGCAGCCGTCATCGAGACGGTGTCGCACTACTTTTTCGGGTGCGCGTACTCGGCCAGCTTCTGGGGTGGGGTGCTCCGCATTCTGTTCGACAAGCTCGGCATCGAGGAGACCGACGTCGATCCGTCGACGTTCACCCAGGAGCAGCTGACTATGGGGCTCCCCCTTTTGCGGGGTCGTGGGAGAACGACCTCGAAGTGGATGTGGGTTCGATTGGCTTGTGCGATCGGCTTCCAGCGGTTGCACCTGCTCCGCTGGCGCGTTCATCAGCGGTTCCAGAGGGATGGCATCGTGGCCCCTCCCTCGATTCCCAGTGTGCTCAGAGCGTTCCAGCGAGATTTTCTCTCGGGCGGGCTTTGTTCCTGCGCAGCTGTGAAGACCGAGTTAAGTCCTTCCTTCCTTTTCCCCTCCCCTCCCTTCCTTTCTTTCCCCTCGAGTGTTTCTTCGGAAGTTGACATGTCTCGAAACTTGTTGCTCCGTGGAAAGCTGCGCATGCCCCTCTTTTTCTTTGTCTCGTGGCGGTTTCCTTATTTGTATGGATCGGCAAGAACCCTAAGCTACACCCTCTTTTCTTTTCTTTCATTTGGCCCCGAGTTGGTCGCCTCGGATGGGTCGGCAACAAGAGTCGCCCGCTTTGGTCAAGATTCTCGCGTCATGGCGAGGCTCGCTCGTTTTGATTGATGATTCGTCTCGGCTCGACGGTTCAATAGCCAGCACTCGAGACTCAGCCAAGGGAGGACTTCCGGTGCTTCCAGGGTGACGATTAAATGGGGCTTGGCTGCTGTTATTCCCTGGGTTCCTCTTAAGTCTGGCTTCGACCCCTCCCTTGGCCCCTCGGATGTGTCATCCCCCTGCGCCGCCGCCCCTTTGTTTTAGTATTTGTGCTTCTCCGTGTTTCTGGTCGTGGCTTTTTGTATGTCTCCCCCTTCTTTCTAGCTGCTCCTTGGTTATCGCATATCTTCGCTCCCGATCTTGGGATGTGAAGCGACAGCAGACTCACCGCTCGTTGGAGTTAGGTGCTCGGCGGGTTGTGATCTGCGCAGCGCTCTTTGCGCGCAGGGCTTTGATACTTACCCATCTGCTTGTTGTCATTACTCAGAACCTCTTTAAGCTCTTTTGTAGCGGGCCCCGCCAACCCGAAGGATTGCAATCTATGAGCCCCGGTAATACAAGAGAAAATCATAGCCAGCTGCTCCTGGGTATCCTCGATGCCGAGCTTGTCGAACACCAGAAGCTGGCTGAGTACGAGCACCCGAAAAAAGCAGTGCGACACCGTCACGATGACCGCTGCATCGCCGCCACAGAACAGACACGACGGCGAAGAAGCATGGCCCTGAGTGTGCTGCCTCTTGCGCGTCGGTGTCACATCGTACCTGAGCCGCCAGTGGGTGTCCTGCTCCACAGCAGATGCGGTTTTAACCAGGCTTTGTTGGTTGTGGCGATATATAGCTCGTCCCGCCTCCTCAATTCATCAATACAGTTGTGAGAGCTGGATGTCAGACTCGTTAACGAGTGAGATAAAGAACTCATTCGATATCTCCCCATCTTCGACACGATCCATCCAGGAATGGGCAATGAAGAGGGTACGGTACGCTGCGCTCGGAGTTTTACTCCTGCCCAGACCGGGGCCCATCGATGCAAAAGTGCTCCATGTTACAACAGATGTTAAATGCGTCTCGTCTCGTCAACCGAGTCGACTGTAGTGGTCAAAGTAGATCTAAGGAGGGTACAAAAGCCGTGGTGTCAGTACTCGCGAAAGTAGGCGGCGCGCGCTCGTGCGACTTGCCGTGTATTCCTCCGGCGTCTAACGGGTGGGAAACGGCCGCGCCACAGCAAGGTCAGTCGGGTCCATAGAGCGCCAGCAAGTGCACAAGAACTCACCATCGCCTCCGTGTGGGCCTCGGTGATCTGATCGAAAGCGATCTGGATATCACCGATGGTGATGAGCGGGTTCGGGTCCTCGACCTCGTCAAAGTCATCATCGTCACCGTCGTCGTCGTTGGCGGCACCAGCATCGTGACCGCCACTTTCGCCTGTATCGTTCATTCTGTCCGCGGCCGCATCTCCCATCACGAAATCGTCGACCTTAGCTCTCTTGCTGCCATCGTCGACGTTGGAACCTTCGGTGTCTTCGCGAGCTCGTTTGGCCGCGTGCGGGAGCGGGGAGTCGGTCGCGGATCCTTCTAGCGCCACCGGTGTCGCGAGGGGCGAGAAGAGGGGCGACTGCTCGACGCTCGTCGTCGTCGCTGTCGGCAGCGGTACATTGTTAGCGACCATGCGGGCATAGTACGCGTCGAGATCGTCTTCTTCTGCGTCCTGCCCTGCGTGCGGCTCCACCTCGACGTCTGCGCCCACACCGGCTGCCGTCGGGGGCGTCAGTTTGCCCTCTTCCTCTGCAACCGACGATGCGGCATCAAGCCCGAGCCGGGGTTGCGTGTCACCCGACTGCGGAGGGTGGTGGCTCGGTGCTTCTCTCGCCTCGCCAGTGACGGTCGAGTTGGCGATCCAGGTCGGCAGCTGATTCTGTTGTCGCTTTTCCTCCTTTTCGGCCTCGCGCTTCAAGCGCTCCATCTCTTCGTCTTCGTCGCCGGCGATCTGGACGTTGAGGTGGGCGAGCCGGTTGCCATCACCGGAGCCGTGGGCGGCGTTGCGGGCCTTGTCGGCGTCCTTCATGGCCAACCACTCTTCAATGTCGAACCTGTGGGACCGTAAAGAACAAGGAAGAGAACCAGAATGAGTGATCAGGGCCTCAATGACCCCCTACTTCGAGACGAACCCACTACGAGCAAGCAGCTGAAAAAGAACGAACCTCGGCAAGACGCCTTCTTCTATGCTCCTCAGCAGCTCGCTCACGGTCTTGGTCTGCTCGATGAATTTCTGCACGTTGCCGTGCGCGCTCTTGGACACAACGATCGTCTCCTTGTCGACAACCTCGGTACCGCAGATCGAGCACGCCAAGACGTTGCGAGCGAAATCGAGCAACCCGCCCGCATCGAGGTGGGTGTACTCGGCCTTGCACAACGGGCAAAAGTAGCCTTGCGTGTCGAGCTCCTGCGCGCGGGGAGACACGGAAAGAGGGAGAGAGCGAAAGTCGAAAAGTCAGGGTTTCTTTCTCTTCGCACCGCCAAGGGTTGGCCTCGACCGACGAGTACGCACGTTCCTGTCCTGCTCGTCCAAGAGCTTTCTGACCTGGTAGAGTCTCCACTTGATGTTGTCGGTCGTCCTGGACGGGTCGATGTAGTAGTAGGTCTTGTTCTGCATCTTAGGGCCGTCGTCGTGGCCGAGTTTCTGGCCCTTGAGCATCGCCTCGGTCTTGCGCTTGTAGGTGAAGCTCTTGGCAGTGCCTTCAATCGCTTCCCGGCGCATGAAGCTGGCACGCGTGGTAAGGTGACGGGAGAGACAATGCTGTAGCGAATGGCCGTGGTGGGACTGTCTGGGATGATCTCCTAAGCTCCGAAGCTCACCTCGACAAGAGCTGATCTTCGACGAGCCGCCTGGCGACGGCGGCGACCTCCTTTTTCTGCATCAACATCATCCCCGCCAGCTCGTCGTCCCTGATGCTGAGTCTGGGGGGAAGCAATGCAGCGAGAAAGCGGGGCAAGTCAGTCCACGCTGGCAAGGAGCGAGGGTGTCGGAGCACGACCGACGACTCACACGGACTTGCGACGAAGCGAGTCGACGAGGATGGCCTGCTCGGGGTCGTAAAAGGTACGGCATATGTGTTGCAGCAGCAGTAGGACCGTGTCCTGCGTCGACAAGGCGCTGGCCGCCGTCGCTGCCGTTGCTCGAGCCGGCTTGGAAGGTGCCGTCGTCGACATGGACCGGGCCGCAGCGGAGCACCACTCAATCAAGAGGGCCGGTCAAGTGTCCAAAAGCCCGGATGGGCCGAGTCGGAGGTCGAGGTCGAGGTGGCGACGCGAGCAACGACGCCAGGACAAGGAAGGGCCCGAATCGCTGGAGCCTCGCTCTTGAAGCTCGGGCGCACACGCTTGCGCTATGACCACCTCTGTGCCCAAGCTTCCCGCGAGCTCGCTCACGTTCCGTGATTTCTCGTCTCTCCACCACTTGCCGCCACCCCCGTCGCGCTCGCTGACCTCTGTTCCCCTTCAAAATGAGCGCGTGAGTGATAGCCACGAGCCTAGCAGTGCGCACGCGCAGTTTCTGTTACATCCTCGACTCGCGGCGCGTGTTGAACGTACATATGTCGTCATCATCGACCTCCGACGCGAACGTGCCGTCCTGGATACCACACCCGCTTACCGGACTGCACTGACCCCGACCTTTACTTCACTCCTACCCCAGGTCCTCATCCTCGCTTCCCCACGCTCAAGCGCCCTACATCGTCTTTACCGACTTTGACGGCACCATCACCACGTGCGTACCTCCCAGCTTCGTTCACGAGAGCAAACTCGCTCGTCGCACAGCTCCCAAGCAACCCATCCACCGGTAGCTCACTATCTGTCTGCCTTCGTCTACAGTGAGGACTCGAACGATGCCGCCACCGACAATGTAAGCACAGGTATTGGAAAACCTACTCTGACGTCGACTCCGCAATGCTCGAGGCGTACGCCGGTCTGACGAGTCGCCGAAATCTGTCTCTCCACTGCAGCTCGGCTTTGGACTCGAGAAACGCCGCGCACTCAATGTTGAGATCCTCAACGGCACCAAAAATTTTAGGTTAGTCGGACTTTGGGACACGCAGAGTTCGGTAGGGCAGGGCTTTGTATTGATCCCCACCGTGTGCAGAGACGCATTCCGAGAAATGCTCGACTCGGTCGCGGCTAACAAGACCTTTGACGAGACACGCGAGTACCTCCGCAACAAGATCAAGCTTGACGCCGGCTTCAAGCCCTTCTTCGAGTGGTGCAAGGCCCACGACGTCCCCGTCGTCATCGTCTCGTCCGGCATGGTCCCCATCATCCGCGCCATCATGGAAAACCTCGTCGGCAAAGAGGACGCGGCCAAGATCGACATCATCGCCAACGACGTCGAGTACCTCCCCGACGGCAAGTGGACCATCAAGTTCCGTCACCCCGAATCGGGCTTTGGCCACGACAAGTCGCGGTCGACGTCCCGATACCGCGACCTCGAGCACAAGCCGACCCTCTTCTTTTGCGGCGACGGCGTCTCGGACCTGTCGGCCGCCCGTGCGGCGGACCTCTTATTCGTCAAGGTCATCCCGGGGCATACGAACGACCTGTCCGTGCACTGCGATCGGGAAAAGATCCCCTACGTTGCGTTCGAGCAGTTCTTGCAGGTCAAGGTCGGTCCGGATCTGAAGTTGGCTTCGTAGCACCCTGCAGGGAACGCAACTGATCGAGATTTCCTCTCCCTGTCTCTCTCTCTCCTGCAGGACGCTGTCGCCGATGTGATCGAGAAGCGGGCGACGATCGAGCAGTTGTTGAAGCAGTAGAGTAGTCACATCATAGATTTAGAGCCAGAGGTAGGACACCTACACGGGGAACCACTGGGAAGGACCCCATATTCTCTTGGCCAAGCATCCCCCCCTGAAAAGAAGAAGAAATCCCATGAACCAATGCCTCCTCGCCGTCCATTAAAGACTCGTACCCCTTTATCTGAATCGTACGAATGCGATCCCTTTGCAACAGCTCAGTCGTTCCGCGCCTTGGCCCTCGGTGGCGTCGACGACGACGACATCGACATTGAAGCCGACCTCGACCTCGGCGAACGCGAGCGCGACCGACTCGGCGATCGGGCCCGCTTGCCCCCCGTGGCCTCCGCCTCCCTGGATCTCCTCGGGGAAGGCGAACGCGAAATGGGCGAACGGGAACGAGAGACGGACCGACTCGGGGAGCGACCTCTCCCCTTGGCTGACGAGCCGGCGCCGGCGCCGCGACGCGGTGGTGGGGAGCGGGACCGCGAGTACGAGCGGGTCCGGGAGCGAGCCGGAGAACGCGAAGGGCTGTGGCCGCATCGACGGGGCGGGGGACTGATCGATCTCGAGTCCTTGTGAAGACGCACAGTCACCTCAGGGCTCCGGCTGTACCTCCTTCGGTCCGTGGTCGACCTCCTTGCCTCGGCCGGCGGCGGCAGATGGGATGAGGCGCCCGCCGCCGGTGCCCCGCCACGCCTCTCGTAGTCCCTCTTGAGTCGGCTCTTCTCGAGCTCGTGCTGCTGCTTGAGCCTCTCGACCTCTTGCTGGTGCTTGACTCGCTCTTCTTGCCGGACGCGCTTGTCCTCCTCCTTGCGTTCCCACTCGGCCTTGCGCGCCTCCTTCAACCGTTCCTGCTCGACGCGATCGAACGCCCTCCCCTCGACGTGGTCCTTGCTAATGCCCAACGCCTTGCGCAACTTTTCGTCCGCGAGGGCCTTGGCCTGCGCCAACTCGTGTCGTTCGTGGGGCTGGATCGGGCCCTTCCTCTCCTTCCCTTGCGCTTCTTGACTCTGCACCAGCAGCCGTTGCCTCAGCGCGTCGACCTGTTGCTCGATCTCCTGCTCGCTCAGCACCGGCACTTCCTGGTCCTCGAGCCGGACCTGGAGTTCGAGGCATTGCACCTCGACCCTGCGACGACGTTCGTGGTCGAGGATGCCCGCATCGGGTGCACGCGAGGCGAACCCGGTCGAAGCGCCGCTGAACGAGCTGGACGACGAGAAGGCCCCGGAGCCGTCGCGCGGTGGCAGAGGGTCGCGGGCTCGCAGGTGGGACCAGTTGCGTTGGATGTGACCGTTCGTACCCGTGCCTCGTGGGGTCGTCAAGCCGACGCCGTTGTCTGTGGTGGGCAAGGGAGAGAGGGAGAGTGAGTGCGAGGGGAGGTGGGACGACGTCTTGAGTCAGCAACGGGCCCAGGCAGGCTCAACGCCACCCAGCTGACCGAACGCACGCCGATAGGGTACGTACAACTCATATTAGATGGTGCTGCTGGTAGAAGGGCGTGCGTCTGTGTGGCGGTGTGTGCGTTCGTGTGTGGTGGGAAAGGAAGCGTATCAAGCACTGATCGGCGAGCAAGGAGGACTCGGTCGTTCGCCAGTGGCCCTATTAGTAATTGTGCGTTTACAGAACCATAGGAAACTATCAATTAGCCCACGCGCCGGCTCCGGCTCCGGCTCCAGCTCCGTTCTGCGCCGACAACGCACTAGTTTGATTCTCCCGTATGCATTCCTTTTTGTACAACACGGACTGAACTACGATGCTACGACTCGACAGGAATCACTTCGGGGGTCTTGCTGATGCGAGCCCACTGTGCACCCCCCATTTCCGCAATCCGGCTCTGCCCGAGGCACCGTACCGTAGCGGCGACGTCAGCTCTCGATCGCCGGACCCGACGAAACTTTGACCTTTATCCTCTTTCTAAACTCACCACAGCCCGAGCGAAAGCAAACACCTCCTCATCGCCGGTGAAGATCGAACTCGCGCCGACGACATCGGCCGACAGGCCCTGCTCGTCCATGAGCGCGCGCTGGTGGTCCGAGATTTCGTCGGTGGCGCGCTTCCCCTTTTGATCCGAAAAGACGGTCGCGATCGGTACCTCGGACAGAATAAACAATTTGGTCTGCATCAAATAACCGATCAAAAAGCAACTATTTCAGCACATCGGGCATCCGGAGAAGGGAAGGATGGGCAAGACCGAGAAGCCCACCTTGGCTTCATAGGCCGCGTCGATAAACAAGATGAATCGGCGCGCCTGGTCTTTGGTGTCCAACCCCAACTGCGGAATGTCGGTCAGAAAGATCGTTTGAAACGTCTTGGTGATCTCTAGATAGTCGGAAGCCGACAGGGCCTGGCCGCACAGATCCCCGAAGCTAAACTTGGCGACCGACGACGTCGATTCGGGTACGGTGATCGGTCGACCCCAGACGGTCAGCTTGCGGTCCTTGATCACGGGCTCGTTCGAGGTCAGACTGTCGAACAGCTTGTTGATCTCGAGGCAGTGAGCGTCATCGATGGGCGTAAAGTAGACTTTGGACAAGGTGCGAGGCACTTTGCGGTAGTCTGTCGTCGACCAGGGTCCGGAGCGCGTGTGTCAGCAAGCGAGGTCACGATTACGAGGGCTGGAGATTGGCGACGACTTGCCAATCTCGGAGTCGAGGCACTTGACGACAAAAGAGGATTTGATCAATTCAATGCAAGGTATGAACTGCTCGCGTTGGATCCCATTCTTGTACAGGTCGTCGGGGGTTCGGCTGGGCATGGAGGGGAAGGGAGCACCGCTAGCGATCAGTTCGACCGCTACCGCGTGCTAAAGCTCTCTACCCTCGCTTAGTCTCCTACGGAAACGCACTTGGAAGTCATGACTGTGACCACACCATAAGCATTCAACGACTCCATCAGCCGTCTCAGGATCATGGCGTCGGCAATATCTGTGACCTGTCCGAGCCCGATTGAAACGAAGGAAAGGCGTCAGTTGCCGATCCTCCCAAATACGATCAGCTTTCGGGACGCGCTCGTATGCACCTGGAACTCGTCGAAACAGAGCACCGTTGTCTCCTTGGCAATGTCGCGAGCTGCGAGATGGATCCAGTCCTGGGCCCCACCCTTTTCATGCTTGATCTTGTGCCCGCGGTGGTGGACGTCGACCATAAAGGCGTGGAAATGAACCCTCCCTTTGGAGTGCTCGTACTTGGGCGGCAGGTGCGCGTAAAACAGGTCCATCAGGAACGACTTGCCGCACCCGACCGAGCCAAAGAGGTACAGCCCCTTCGGCAGCCGCGGTGGGGCGGCCGGCAGAGGGATCGTCGCCGTGTTGGCCTGGTGCAGCTCGTCCTCCATCGTCGCAAAGAACCTCGAACGCGAGATGCGCGTCAACAGTGACGGCTTGCGCGGTGGCGGCAGAGGGGGGATCGTCGGTGGGCTGTACGCCTCGAGTCGGTCGTACATGTCCTGCAGTAGCGCGACGATCGAGCGTTGGTGCGGATCATCCTGGATCAAGCCCGTCGAGACTTCGTGATCGTAGGCCGCGGTCGGGCCCTGGACGTAAGCGGGCTTGATGGGAGGAAATGCCGAGAGGTGTCGTCGAACAGAGGTCAAAGAGCTCGGGTTCTTGGGGAGAGGCCCTGCGGCACGGGCCGGGGTCGAGCGAGCGAACTGAGGGGCCGCTGCGCGGTGGTGAAAGGGGTGGTGCTGGACCACAAAGCTGCTCCGGCACGTCCCGAGTGTCGGCTGCGGTCGAAGGAACGGGTATGGGCAAAAGCAAGGCCGAGTTCCGACGCGTAGGGCCGGTATCCGAAGGGCCGTCGACGCCATGATCTGCGCTGCACTCTGAGCGAGGAGCGAACTCTGCAGGCAGGAATCAAGAGGGTCGGGGGGAAGGGACGGAGCACGGAGCAGAAACCGAAAGGGGACTCGAGGCGAACACGGAGCGTCAGACGTAGGCTGGCTCTCCAGGCTTCTTTCTCTCTCCGGGCTCAATTGGGCTGATCGAATTGGGATTCGGCACCGGAAGTGGATCCGGCGGCCGGCCGGCGCTCGTATCCTACCTACGTGTCCTGAAATGGGTCGCACCGTGCAAAGCTGATGTGTCCTGCTGCAAACTACCGAAGCCGCGATACTCTTCTTTGGGAGATCTTGATCATGGAGCATCACTCTGGACATTTCTGGTCGTCGACCAGTCCGGCACCGTTTTCAACTGATCGGATCTGGTTTTTTTCTCGGAAATCTACTGTTGGCGACATTCGCTCTAAAGTCGAGGGGCACAAACTCGCCACAGGAGCAGCACCGCTTGTTCGATCTCGTCAGGAGTGGAGTTATCTTTCCTTAAACGCCATGAGGTGCAAGAACCACGTGCAGAGCGATCTCAGCTATTAGGCCAATTTCTAATCCCTAGACTCGCCGCCACAGGCTTGCCCCAGGCGCAGGGCGGCGGCTCGCGCTCCCCGCCTACTGGCGACGCGCGCTTTGCTCCTGCCTACACTCACGGCTCACACCGATTGTTTGCTATCCCCTTCATCGTCGAGCCCGCGTGAATACCCGACTGCGACTTGGAACTCGACGCCCGTTGCTACTCATCTGTAGCTCTTCGGTCGCATCGGACCTCCCTGCTTCGAACGTGTGTTTTGTGTGTGTGTGTGCGTGCTTGTGTGTGTGTGTGTGTGTGTGGTGTGTGTGAGTGCTGTTTGTGTGCCTCTCGCTTACCTGCGCGCACGACCGATACCACGCCTTCGATCTGGATTCGATCGAGCGGGTCGGAACCGTTCGGGGGTAGGAGAGGAAGGGGTGATGGACGTGATCGAGTGTCGCATGGGATGTAAGGAACGCGACGACGGGTTGCGCTGGTGACGGCGGGGGCACTGCGGCGACGGCCGGGCCAGGGCCAGGGCGACACCGCTGACGCTGGACGATGGGCTGAGCGCTCCGGCGGGGTCGTCGCACAGGCGCGGATGTCGTCTGCGTGCGCGGAAGCCAATCCCCAAGCAGCCGCCCGGGCCAGAACGAGCCAGAGCCAGCAGCACCCCCGCCGGTCGGTACAGCTCGATTCTCGGGGTACTGCGCCTCCGTCAACACCTCCCACACGTCACATCGTTCAACGTTCAGTGCAGATCCGTGTTCTGACCTTGTTTTGACTCCTTTCCTGACCAGTCGTGCTATTTGAAAGCCTATCGACGAGTCCACACCGCCTGTCCTCACCACGCGTCTCACGACCTCCCCTCCCCTCACCCTGCGCCCTCCCCACTTAACCCACCTCCAGCCGTTCTGACACGATGGCAGAAGGCCAAGACATCGATTTGGATTCCGTCATTGATCGGTTACTCGAAGGTGAGCGTCGTGCCGGTCCATCGCGTCGACCTCGACCTCGACCTCGGCCCAGCCCTGTCCGCCTCGTGCATTCGCGGGGGTCGGCGATGTCTACTCGCGTCCACGAGCCGTCACTTCACCGCCGCTGCCGCCTTCTGTGCCGACCTCGTACGCTACGCCAGCCTTGAATCGCCAAACGGGGAAAAGAAAGAGGTTATGGCTCATCACCATCACAGGCCGCCGCCGATCTGCGCCGCGTTCAGGTTTATGCAGTGGCCGAGACGCTGCGTCGACCCGACCCGACCCTTTTCTCGTTTGAATCGTAGCAGTGCTTTCGATGAGTGCCGCCGTCCACCTCCGCCGCATTTGCGAGAACGCGGCAAGGGGCGAAATGCAAACATACAAACCTAGCGAAGCATCCATGTCGTTGAATGGGCGGGCTGACGCGTGCGCTCTTTCCCCATCGTCCACAGTCCGAGGCAACCGACCGGGGAAGCAGGTGCAACTGCAAGAGTACGAGATCAAGTTCTTGTGCACAAAGGCGCGCGAGATCTTCATCAACCAACCGATCCTGCTCGAGCTCGAGGCGCCCATCAAGATCTGCGGTCAGTTAACCTGGTCGCGTGGTGATCGTTTGCAGTGGTACTCACGCCCCGTTCAACTGTCCTTCTCTCATAGGTGATATCCACGGGCAATACTACGACTTGTTGCGACTGTTTGAATACGGTGGCTTCCCTCCGGAAGCAAACTACCTCTTCTTGGGTGATTACGTCGACCGGGGCAAGCAGTCGCTCGAGACCATCTGCCTCTTGCTCGCCTACAAGATCAAGTACCCGGAGAACTTTTTCATTCTCCGTGGCAACCACGAGTGCGCCAGCATCAATCGAATCTATGGCTTTTACGACGAATGTGCGTTCGTCGTGGGCCGTGTGTATGTTTGTGTGGCGAGGACTTGGCTTGCTGACCACCTTCCTCTGCTGCCCCCCCGCGACAGGCAAACGACGGTACAACATCAAGCTGTGGAAGACTTTCACGGACTGCTTCAACTGCTTGCCGATCGCCGCCATTATCGACGAAAAGATCTTCACTATGCACGGTGGCCTGAGTCCGGACTTGCAGTCGATGGAGCAGATTCGGCGCGTGATGCGGCCGACCGACGTCCCCGACACGGGACTGCTGTGCGACTTGCTGTGGTCGGACCCGGACAAGGACATCACCGGGTGGAGCGAGAACGATCGCGGTGTCTCCTTCACATTCGGGCCCGACGTCGTCTCGCGCTTCCTTCAAAAGCACGACATGGACCTCATCTGCCGCGCCCACCAAGTCGTCGAGGACGGATACGAGTTCTTTGCAAAGAGGCAGCTCGTGACTTTGTTCTCTGCACCGTGAGTCGCGATCGAGGACCATGGCCACGGTCACGGCCATTTCCGCTAACCACGTTTCTGTCGTCTGCCCCTTGCTTCCCCCCGCCGATCGTTGCCAGAAATTGTTCGTATCATGTCGGACCGCGCTTCTTGTTTTGATCTGCGCCGAGCGATTCTGACTTCGCACGTTCACTTATTTCTCAGATTGCGGAGAGTTTGACAACGCTGGTGCGATGATGTCGGTCGACGAGACATTGCTGTGTTCCTTCCAAGTTCGTCCCCTTTGACGACACGGGCGCCGGTCGGTGCGATGTGGCCCCGTGGTGGTCACTGACCTGCTTGCTTCCCCTTCTGTAGATCCTGAAACCGGCAGAAAAGAAAAAGACCTTTTCTTATGGCGGCAGCGGGCAAGGACGACCGGTCACGCCTCCTCGCAAATCAAAGGGAGGCAAGGGCAAACAGACCTAAGGGGACGAAGATCGTGCAGGCGGGACGTGGAGTCGGCGTGGCTTGCCTCTCGATTGATCGATTTCTCTTCTCCACAACACCAAAAGACACGACGTGATTTTCTTCCTCCTATTCTGCACCCTCCTCTGCCACGACGTTCCGCCCTCTCTCGAAGTTGACTGTACTCCCTGCTCCCCATTGGTGCCTCGATTTTCTCGATCGTGTTGCGCCTTTTTCTCCCTCGGCTCGACCACGCGACGATTGGGGAGGTCGTTTCGTATTCTCTCCTTTCCGCATGTGTGAGTTTCTTTTCTGTAATCCTTGTGGAGAGGTTCTCCCAGGAGACGACCAACTTATACTGATGAACGCTGCCACCCTATTCGTCATCTTGCGCAGCTCGGCCCCTTCCAAAGCGTCTTTTCCCCCTCCTCTCCCCTACACGATCCGCTCCTCGAGATGAGACGATTTTCTTACTAGCCACTCCGCCGCCTTCTAATACTCTGCAATGACGATGCCGACGACGCCAACGACCCCTTCCCTCCTCTTAACCTCCACGATCTCCGTTTTGTCTTTTGAAACTACTGCATGGCTGGATCCTTTTGACTACTTGTGCTGCTGCTCCTCACGCCCCGTTCGCCCCCACCCCCCTTTTCTCCCTCTTTTTTGTTTCTCCACGAGTCTCCCCCATTTTTTTCTTTTCTTTTTTGGCGTAAAGGTAGCAACTGCTGAAATGTGTGCATTTTTGATCAAGAGACTATGTTGAACGTGTGCCTTCCGTGTGTGTGGTGGTGGCAGAAGCGCGAAGCGTCCGAAAACGAGGTTCCAACGCGCGCGGACTTGCTGCGAGTTTCGTTTTCGCCCTTCCCACGCCGCTGCGATCGTGACACGTGACCCCGACTTCAGGCTGCTCGGATGCTGCTGCCACGACCCCGGTCGCTCGCACCCATCAGACGAGGGCTCGCATCCTCGAGAGCTCAGCAAACGGGCTCTGCAGCTTTGGCGCCGACGATCGCTCAAGCGCTCGCACTCGCGCTCGCTGCTTCGTCCTCGGCTTCCTCCGACTCGACCCTGAACTTAGAGACCCACCAAGATGCGGGAACTACGGAATCATCGCCGGTACTAGCAGCTGATGTCAAGGCGGCGACGACCATCTCCGGGTGGGTCCGCTCGTGCCGGAGACAAAAGAACGTCTCTTTCGCCGTGCTCAACGACGGCAGCGATGTCAAGGGCATTCAGGCCGTCATGTCCGCGGGGATCGACGACGCGTGAGTGCGGCTACTCTTGGCCGTATTGGGAAGTCGATGATGTGCGTTTGGGTGTACGACAGCGCTCAAACATGATATCCATTCATCGCAGGCTCACTGTCGGGTGCTCGGCCGCTCTGACCGGTCGGTTCGTCCCGAGTCGCGGCCGTGGGCAGGCGATGGAATTTCAAGTCGACCGAGTACAACTGCTCGGCTCGAGTGATGCAGAGGCAAGCAAAGAGCCCACCTTCGCGGCTATCCACCCCCTCCGTATACCCTTGATCTGACACTCGATGTCCTGTGCCGTAGATTTACCCTATCCCCAATACAAAACAAGGTGTGCCGCTACCCATCCTGCGCAAGAACGCTCACCTTCGCCCGAGGACTCCTTCGATCGCGGCCATGTTGAGAGTCCGGAGTGAGCTCGCTTTTGCCGCAGCCCAGCACTTTAGAGTCAGTCTCTCCACATTCCCGAAGGCTCGGGGGTTCACACGCCTGATGGGAAAGCTTTTTGATCCGTTTCGTCAGAGTCAAGATTTTGTCCGGGTCGAACCCCCCCTAATCACCTCGAGTGATTGTGAAGGTGCAGGTGAGGTCTTTCGAGTGGAGTCTGGATCACCATCAGGACCAGCATCAACATCAACACCTTCTTCCTCTTCTGCTACCACAATGCCGACCATCCCTCCCCCTCCGCCACGGCCGTCGCGCTACTTGACGGTCTCGTCCCAACTCCACCTCGAAGCGCTCGCTTCGTCCCTGTCGCGGGTCTGGACCTTGTCCCCGACCTTCCGCGCCGAAGAATCCGCCACCTCCCGCCACCTCCAAGAATTTTACATGCTCGAAGCCGAATTCGGATTCCTCCCCGCCAGAGCCCCGGACGCGAACCAGGTCGTCATGAACGTGGTCGAGGACCTTGTGCGACACCTCGTCGCTACAGCGATCGCGATGAAGGAACTTGAAGCGTTCGTCACGCTGCGCCCGACGCTCTTGGACGAGTTGAATCAGTTGGTTCCTACGAACAAGCGATATGCGCGCATGACGTACACCGAAGCGGTCCAGGTCCTGCAACACCAAGAGGATTCCTTCCCCGGCACGTTCACCTTTGAGCCCGTGTGGGGTAAAGGTTTGCAGACCGAGCACGAGCGATGGTTGGCCGAAACGTGCGTGCGAGGACCCCTGTTCGTCACCGACTACCCCAAGGAGATCAAACCTTTTTACATGCTGTCCAACGACGAATCGTCGAGGGAGACGGTCGCTTGTTTCGATCTGCTCGTGCCGAGGTTGGGGGAACTCGTCGGCGGGTCGGTGAGGGAATATCGCGCCGAGCACATGGAACGGGCCCTGGACCAACATGGTCTCCACAAAGAGGGGTACGGGTGGTACCTTGATCTAAGGAGGTTCGGCACGACGCGACATGGGGGGTTCGGGCTGGGCTGGGAGCGCTTGATCGCGATCGTGACGGGGCAGGAGAACGTGAGGGAATGCATCGCCTTTCCTCGCGCAGCCGAAGGGAGTCGATTCTAGACGCATGATCAACCCTCTGTTGTAATCGTAAGCAACCATACTCTTGATTGCCGCCTGCCAAGAGAAAATAAAAAGGGGGGAGAAGCGGAAGGGGTTTGAACGATTGCAATATAGGTTTCAACGAAGAGGAGGTCGACAAAGCTAAACCGGCGCTCGCTCGAAAGCTCCCTTTCCCTTCCAAGGATCGAAAAGCTTCTCAAAAACCCTTCGGCATAGGAAAAACCCTGGACTCCCCTCAACTCCGCTACTTTGGCTTGCCCCCTTGCAAAAGGTGCTCGAATGCGAACAGAAGAGAAACAAACACGACCCGAATGCAACGATCAATGAATCCGCGGCCGGAGCTGGACTGGTTGGTTTCATAATCACATGGCGTACCTGGAGCAGCGGACAGTGTCGTATTTCAGTCAGCTCGACTCATCTCCCTCGGGACGGTCATCACCGCGAACTCTAGTCACTCACTTCCTCGTCCATTCCCTCGCTGTCGACTCGTATCTCGGACGATCGCTCTTGTACAGGTTCGCGATTTCGGGCACCAGCGGGTCGTCGGGGTTGGGATCGGTCAACATGGAGCAAATACTCAGGAGTACTGGACGGAATTGTGACGAAACGGGCCGATTCGGTCAGCTCGAGCGCGAGTCACGCGACCGACTTGCGGCCAGTCAGGAGCTCCAGGGGCGGGACCGACCTTTGGAAATGGTCAAGGCCGGGGACCACTGTTCACGCAGAATGTCGAGGCAGATGGATCCGTTGGCGTTGATGCTGCAGGAGGGCCACAGGGGATGAGACGTCAGCTCGCCCACCCTTTCCAGAGCACACGCGCCGAACGAGTCGCGACGATAACTCAACGCACTTTGGATGGTAGATCTTGGTCGTGAACCCGATCTTGGGGGCTTGAAAGGGTAGTCGGTGGGGAAGGTGATGGTGAGGAAGAAGACGCCGCCCGAGTAAGGACTGTCGCCGGGCCCCATGATGGTCGCCTGCCACTGGAACATGTTGTCACCAGTCGGGCCGGCGGAGCATGACGAAGGCGGGTCGCGCCCGAGGTCGATCAATTCCTCTGCGGTGGTGCAAGTTGGTAGAGGTATGCTCAGTGCTCGTGTGCTCGTGTACTCGCGTGCTGCTGCTACTGAGGTTGCGGTGGACGACACGGTGCGCGGCTCGGTGCTCGGACGCGTACGCCGAGCGCCGACAGGCTGCCAGCCCCAGCAGCTGTGCCACCGAGTGGGCCTCGATGGAAGGAGCCACCACCGCACCGGCCACGGGCACGGCGCCACCCCAGAGTCGTGCCCGCGCATCGGGGCCCTGTTCCACCTCGCAGCAGTCCATCGTCGACAGCGCTCGACGACTCGATGGGTCGGATGATCCTGGACCAGAGCAGCGCTGACTCACTGTTGATGCGCTTCAAAGCCATGATTCAGGAGCACGGAGGGGGAACGGGGAGGGTTACCAGAGCAAAGGATCGAGAGAGCGCGAACGGAGCTGGAAGCAGAGGGCCTGTAGGATCTGGGCGCCGGTGGAAGGGGGGTGAAAGGCTCAGTAGGTGCTCCACCTCGTGCCACGCATCGAATGAGCCGCGACGACCGGCTACGAGCGGCGGGCGAGTGCACGCCACTATCAGCGAACCCCGACCGACTGCCGGGTCCACGACGCACGAGCGAGCCGGCCAGCGCCCAGCGGCGCCTGCAGGTGCTCGTGGTACGACCTACGGCGACGCGGCCCAGGCTCGACACGTCGCGGACGCACTTAAGCGGCACAGAGGCCGAGGACCCGTGGTATGAACGTCGGGCGAGTCGGGCACGGAGAAGGTGACTCACGCGTTGAGGTGCGATGAGGTGAGGAAGAGACCACTCGCGCGCGCGCAGCCTCAGTCGTCGGATTCGCAGGGCCACAACTACCTTGCACGAGCACGATACGACCAATTCAACATGGATTAGGTGCCCCTTTCTTGTGGCCTTGACCCTCTCGGCATGGCCGAACTCGCTTGGCGAGCTTTTTTTTAGGCTAATGCTATCGCTCATGACTGCATGGTTCGAAAACCTATAACACGGATCATCATCACAACCTTCTGATCGCCTCCAGAGACTGCTCTAGCCCATCCCTCGAGCCGAGGCGCACGGCCTGCGCTCGGCTCTTTTCAAACCATTTTCTCGCCGAGTCCTTGTCCTTGGCCAGCTCGGCCAGCTTGCCCAGGTTGTAGGCCCCGACAAGCGCAACGAGCTCGCACTCAACCTCCTCTCGGTCCTTGGCCGCAACCTCACTGCCGCCCCGTTTGCCAATCATCTCGGTCCGGACCCCGTGCGCGACCGCGAGAGATTGTCGGGCCCATCGCGACGCCGAATCGATCGAGGCCGACGAGGGGGACGGGTCCTGCACGAACGCGGACGAGAGGTTGTTCATCAACGTCGCCGCGTGACACCGATCCGCGACCGACGGGGGTGGGAGCTTCTTCCGGGGGTTGGCGTCTTTGCTCGGAGGTGGCAACAGCGTCGCGATCGCCTGTTGGAGCAGCGGTTGCGCGTATCTGTGGAGCGGTGATCGAAAAGTAGGACTCAGCGCTCGTACGATCGGGGAGCTCAGATGTGGACCAGATGACCCCAAGCTTACTCGAGCTTCCCTTGGCGGGCATACAGGCCTCCAAGCCTCTCCATCGCCCCAACGAGCTCGACCTTACTGGCCCAAGTCGGCAGATCGTTGTCCCCCTCGCTGCCCTCGATCGGCGGAAGGTTCGCTCCATGTTCGGGCGAGCCGTGGCGTTGCTCGATGTCGACCTGTTGCAGCTGCTCCGGGGTCATGTTGACGCGCATCATCTCTTGCAAGGCCCATGCGTACCGCTCCTCGGCATGGGCGAGAGCCTCCGTTCCGCCGAGGTCGCACGAGAGGTCGCCGACCTTGAGGGCAATGGCGGCGCCGCGCATGATCTCAGATTTTGTCGGCATGTTTGCCGTTGCCGTTGGTATTGACGTCGAGGTGGATGCGAGCTGGGTGGGCAACGCGGGGTCGACGAGATCGGCGATTTGGCGAAAACCCTCGTCGTAGACCTCGATCGCCTTGCCGAGCTCACCCGCGGCTTCCCACATGGCCCCCCACCGGATTGCAATGCCGGTTGTCTTGATCAGCCGTTCCTGCCTCGTCTTACCAAGCGTGGGATCGTCGAGGGCGAGTTGGTAGGCCTGCGCAAAGGACGCATCGGCGCGCGAGTAGGACTCGGTGGCGGCGGACCTGAGCGCGGCTCGGAGGTGTGAGCGAATCGCGGCCGGGTAAGCAGTGAAGGACGAGTAAAAGTCGTAGAGCCCATAGGACGTGGCTCCGATTCCTAGCAGGATGGAGCAAGAGAGACACGGGGGTAAAGGAGGGGGGTGTCAGAATCGATTTAGCTCGGCTGAAGATGACGGCATCGTTTCTGATCGCGGACTGGGGCTCGGGGGATCGCTACTGACCGACGAGCACAAAGACGCCAAAAACGTAACCGATCTTGACCCCCTTGCGTTGATTGGGTGTGCCTTGTGGTGGAGGGTAGAAGCGTTGCGATGCGCTACTGGTGCTGCTGCTGGTCGTCGATGCTTCTCGACGGAGGAAGGAGTGCCTGGAGCAACGAGTCGGGGCTGGAAGGAGTTGCTTGCCTACCAACTTGGCGGTGGGGTCCACGCAGCGACGGACGGCACTCAAGACCATGACGGGAGCAGCGCGATCTGACCACAAAAGAGTCGACGTTAGAAACAGGACACGAGGTAAGCCGCTCCACTCGTCGGTTCGCGCGCTTCGGCAGCTGGTTCACAATCGTTTACAATCGTCGCTCGCGCGCGCTCTCGGCCCGGACTCGGCCCAGTCTGACAGCGTCGGTCGTCGTTGCTCTTGCATCCTGTTCGCAACCTGCCACAGTCAGGGCACCGCACCCCAGACGCCAACTCTACGCACCGCGGCCCACCTGTACCCAACTCGTCTGATAGCGTATCTCTCCCGCTCCCACCACAGGCAGTGCCCCGCGCTGGACACCGCCGGCGCACCCAGTGCAACAGACTCGATCGCGGCTGTCGCACGGCCCGTGCCACCCCCACACACCCACACCGCCTCGACCTCCTCGCGCCGGCTCAGAGCGGACCGCGTCGACGAAAGGCTTCGGCTGCTGCTTCTTCTGCGGCCATCGATCGCTCTTCCACTTTTGCCTTGCTGCTCAAACCCAGACCCATCCACTCTGCAACGACTTCGTACGATCCCCACCAGGAGTGGCTTGACATGGCATGGCGCTGTAGTGCAAAATCCAACTCGGGGCTGGTCGACAACCTCCTGTGTAAGCGTGTGCCGTTCCGTGGGGCTCCGCATAAGTTACCCGGCGTCGAGCCGCCGGCTGGGCAGCACCCCGATTCCAGCGCTGTTCCGCTCGCAATCAAATACATTCTTTTCATTCGACCCTCTCTTTGCGCTTTCGAGCTGACCACGTCACTAGGGTGGCTTTTTGTTGTGATCATCAGCCTCGGGTTTGATGAGCAGCCCCACAGTCTATCAGGCCTTCCTCGAGACCGATCGTGGGCATTTCACTCCGTCGCAGCCCTACATGGACTCACCCCAGGTGATCGGATACGGTCAGTCCACCAACACTCTTGAGGTCCTGTCCTTCTTTCTGAACCGCTGCGTGGTCTCGTCTCTTGTTCATCAGAGGTCAGGCTGCCGCGGCTCAGCTGACCTCCGTGGCATCCCCGTCGAGCGCAGGCGCCACTATTTCGGCACCTCACATGCACGCGCACGCCGTCGAGAACTTGGAGGAGTTTCTTCAACCAGGGGCCAAAGTGCTCGATGTCGGTTCGTCATCCCTTCACTCCCGTCTCAGAGCGCTTGTGGGCTACGTGCTCATCTCAGACGGTCTTTGGACTCTTCCCACAGGATGTGGATCGGGCTACCTCATCGCGATACTCCACGCGCTGGTCGGACCTTCGGGCCTCGTCGTCGGCATCGACCACATCCCTCAACTCATCTCGCTCGCGCGCACGAATCTCGCGAGAGCCCCCAGCACATCGTCTGCGCTCGAGGCGGGCTCGATCAAGCTCGTCACCGCCGATGGTCGCCGTGGTGCGCCTTCCGAGCTCTTCCCCTCCGAAGGGTTCGACTGCATCCACGTCGGAGCTGCGTCTCCTGTGTGGCCTAACGAGTTGGTCAAGCAGCTCAAGAGCCCGGGGAGGATGTTTGTCCCCGTCGGCGAAGACGAGCAAGAGGTGATTCAGATCGACAAGGATCGCAACGGCGAGGTCTCGAGCCAAAAGCTGTTCGGTGTGAGATACGTCCCGTGAGCCGGACCTGCCAGCACCCTCGCCGAGTAGACCAGATAGAGATCTGACTCGCATCTTCCCTTTGATGCGCAGCTTGACCGATCGAGACAAGCAATGGAAATCGTAATGCGTAGGGAGGATTCTTCGCCCGCCCCCGTTGTTCGTTTGCCACTTGTCTTTTTGTTCTTTCGATTAACATCTTCCTCATCCTGCAGATGTCGTTTGTACTCGATGCGCTTGTAATAGCATGCAACCCCGTTGGTTCCTCGTCTGACCCACTCGAGCCAAATGAAGATCGTGCGTTACACAAACCAGCATGCAATTTGAAGGAACGCCTTTGACTCTGGTGCTACGGATACGGTACAACAAAACACAGTAAATGTAAATGTAATGCACCTTCGTCCTTTCCTTGAAACTACCTCAGATACCTCTTCTCGTTCCTCGCTTTGATCGCTTCGGCCCTATTCTCCTCCGCTTCTTCCTCCTCGACCTGCGCCGGTGTGGGCGGTAACCTCAACACCTCCCCTTCACCCAACGACGAGGCCAGGTCCTGGGTCTCGAAAAAGGGCTGTTCGAACTCGAATTCGTCGCCGTTGGCCCGCTGCGCCTCGCCGGTCTCGGCCGCCTCGAGCGCCTGGTGCAGTGCTTCGGCTTCGCGCGGCGCGCGAACTTTGCCCGTGAGAATGTCGCGTGGGGTGATGCCGGGCCAGAAGTACGCGTTCTCGTTCTCCTCGCTGCGCGTGATGTAGACTTGCGCGACCGCCTCAAAACCAGCGTACATTCCTCGACTCCGGACTGCGGGCAGAACGGGGTGGAAGAGAGATACAGGGGTGTGGCGTGAGCAACCTCGAGCGATAAACGACGCTAGCTCGGTCAGGTCAGGTCTGTTCCACGCACGGTAGCTCAGTATCGGCGCTTGACTCTTCCCCGTTTCGACGACCGCGCCAGCGCCATAGGGGCCAGCGGCGATACCGAGCTCCGCGCCGAGGGTGACGGTATCTGGCAAGTGGCAGGGGACCGATCAGCATTCTGACGGGTACGAGGCATGCTCTTCATCAACCTACGGCCCATGAATGCCTCAAGCACTTCCTGAGTTCGAAGAACTGCTCGCACAGGCAGGCATTTCGGTCAGCTTGATATACTCATCCTCGTCGCTATCGCCTCCTCCCTGGGTGTCTGGTGACTGACTCAAAACAGCGTCATATATGTCTACGCCCAACATCAGCCCGAGACTGAGATTGTTGGGGCTCATCGAGCTCGGGGCGGACCAGCTTCCGTCCTCGAGGCGGGCAATCACCATTCCGGCCCCACCGGCGCCTCCCAGAGGAGCGATGCCGGAACGCATGCTGGTAAAGATGGCAATGCCTTGGGCGTCCCGAATAACCTTGGCCGGGATCTTCCTGGAGGTGGAAGAACCTAGGCAAGAGTCAATTTTGACCACGCACCAACCGCATGGAGGGCGAGCGTGGGGGGCGGGCCAGCGAACGAACCTCATGACCTTCTTCTGCACCTTGCGAGGCGCTCCGGAAGCGGTTTTCGATTCCACGGCCACGGCACCTTCGATCCCGTCCACCGTGAAGGACTGCAAGATCCTCGTCACTTTGTCCAACTCGGCCGTAAAATCCCCCGTTACCGGGTAAAATCGTTCCGAGCCGATCTGGGGAAGTAGAGATACCGATCGGGGCAGCGGGAGAGTTGCCGAAGCGGTCAGTTTGGCCCCGAGCGCGCACGTGATCTCTAGAGTCCGGAGGCGTTTCGCTCGTGGTGATTGAGTGCCCCACGAGCCGGACCGCGAGCGGCGTGTTTCCAACATCAAAGCGATGCACGACAGTGCTCCCTACCCACGCCACAAGCCTGCTGCCATCAACACCTGCAGAGCCGAGTCTCCGCTCCGGCACTCGGATCATGGCAGCGCGCATTTGCCAAGCCGGGCCGTCGCGACTTCCGGAACCCTCTGCCTCGCGCGATCCGCCCACGCCAGGAGACATTTGTTCGAAGTACAGCTCGACTCTGTAGCAGCGTTGAAGTGAGGCACCAAAGACTCACCGCCTCCGCCCAACCGTTCATCTTGACGCCGAGCCAATCTGACCAGGCGGTGCCCTTCTGCACGGCCACCGTCCCATTCTGCTTGCCGTGGCGCGAGAACCAGCCCGACCAGCTTTCGTTCGTCGGCGGCATCGCATCGCTATATGGGGTGTAGGCCTTGGGCGGGTCACGTACGAGGCGTTTGGGTGGTGGTGGGATCGGACCAAGGTGCAAGTTTGGGCTCGTCGGGTTCGAGTGGGGGTTGAGGTTGGGGCTCGAGCTTGGACTCGGGCTGCGGGGGGGAGTGGGCACCAATCGAGCCGCAGGCCGAGGCGCGACGCCGCCGTTCGCTTCACCACGACTGTCCATCGTCATGGTGACTCGTTCGAGTGGACTGTGGAGAATGTGATCTCGTTGTATGGAATCTGTCGTGAGCTTAAGGTTGTGTCGGCGAGCTTGCAGGCGGCTGATGCGGGCGAGCAAAGCTTAGGTCAAGTATGGGCAGAAGCCGAGGTGGAGCTGCGCAGCACAAGTCCCGACGTCGCTCTTCGCAGCCGCGACGTGAAGCTCCGATAACAATGCCCGAGCCGATGACATAATGGGAGAGGCGCGTGCCCGAGGGTGCAGTTGTGTGCACATCACTGCATGTGTTTGCAAGTTGAATCCGCTACCTTGTAAAGCCCATTTCTAACGTTTGCACTCCAATGCACACCGATGCACGCCGACTCTGGTGCGTCGCGGCGACTCGTCATCACCGGCATCACCCCTGGCCGACATCGGAGCCTTCGAAGAGGGTGCATTAAAGCTCATCGCACACTCGGAGAGCACATGGCTTGATGCCTGTACATGTTCCACGTCAAGAACTATCCTTGCATAGCAATACCACCTGCGTGCTTGTCAATGCAAGTGCGTGGTCGAGATCAAGCCTTCGGCCGTCGGTGGACCAGGAGACCGCCGTCCGACTGCGCCCCGCTGCGTACGTGGATACAAACAAGTGCATGGACATGAATCTCATATACACTGATACGCCAAGGTTTTGGGATCAAAATGCTTATAGATGCACCCCGATGCACCCCCTTACATCCCTATGCACCAACGCCGAAGATCGACTTGAAGTGCGGCCCTGCTGACCACTGTGGATCGTGGTGGCCACCGCATCGGGCGGCAGCGACGTCTCTATGGGGCTCGTACAAAACGATGCACAGGGGTACACGCAACTGTATGACATGAATTTTGGACGAGAGAGTTTGTTATCGCGTTGATGCTTGTCTTTACAGCCGAGTGAATATCCGTGCACAGCTCACGTAACCCCATCTTCACATCACACCGCCTTCACCACCTCCATCTCCACCTTCGCCTCCACCTCGGGATCTGGCGTCACAGGGGGTTTCCTGGGGCCATTCGGCCGTTCAAGACGTCATGACGGGTACCTTTGATGATCAACAAGTTTATCACAGAAGTGGGTCTTCTGCACACCAGTATGACTGACTGACTACCTACTACCAGTCCTCCTTTCCCCCCTGCGCTCAAACTGAAGTCGCGAGTCACTGCTAACATCATCGCCTCCGTTGCCAGCAGCTCCTTCCACTGCACTCGCAACACGTTGGGATAGCTCAGAGGAGGATGGGGATGATGGAGAAGGAGTGGGGCTGTGTTGAGGTTCATTGCGTTTGCTTTTTCCTTCTTTTTCATCCCGAGCACGTTTTGGCCGCTTTGCACAGCGGCCCCGACCAGTGTCCGTTCCTTGTTTTCTCATTGTTTGAGTAGAACAGAGTTCGATGATAAACCGTACTGGAATGCCGATGACATAATCTGCGAGCGTCGGACCGAGTGACTCGAGTCGGAGTCATGATGGCGTCATCGTGGGCGTGTACTAGTATGTATGACCTGTGCGATATTTGTCAAGACTTGTAAGTGCGTCACTCACTGCTTGAGTTGATTTGAGCTCACACGTCCCTGCGCGATATTTGTCAAGACTTGTAAGTGCGTCACTCACTGCTTCATCCCTGTTATTTGCAACACCCTGACCGTGTGCAACATGTCACCAATGTAGCGATCCATAGCTAGTAGGGCATCGGGGCTGCGCGCCTCGGCGCGACACCTTTCTCCGACCGACTGCCGGGCGCGTGGGCACGTCAACCATGCGTTGAAACGACGACAGGCATATTCCATAGTCCACTCGTGATAGAAAGAAGGCCCCCCATTGAAACCCAGTACAGCACAAACCCAAGGGAAAAGAAGAGTCTAGCTATGAAAATAAGTATGTATATATACGAGTGGCGCAGTTCGAATCGACTCGATCGCGTGGATCAAAACAAGTGTCTATAGGGGTCGTCATCCTCAATGCTCGGCAGACATAAAAACGCCGCAGAGGTGATATGATGCAGAGTAGAAGATGGTTCGGGTCCTCTCCTAGAGCGGAACGTGGTACAAAGCAGTCACCAAGGCCACAAACAGCAAAAGCGGGGACACCGATTCCGACCACGCTTGTGGCACCGCGGCGGATGTCGAAGCAACGGCGACCAGAGGGGCAAAGTTGGGACCACAAGCTAGTGCTGTTTGTGTACGGGCCCCACCATAGGTCTGACTGATGACGTAGGTCGAGTTGCGGGCATATTGGCTGGTGGTGGCGGCAGCGGCAGCGGCGCGCACAGAGGTAAGGCATCGACTCGAGCCCGTCAGCCAGCTGAACAATTGCGAGCGTCTCTCGGAAATCTTCACTTCAGACTCACGCGTAGATATCCATCAGACCCTGGGTACAGGAGTCGCATTCGGGCACCGTTCCCGAGGGGAGAGAGGTCCCCTCGGGGAGATAATAATAGTACAGCGCGGACGGGTAGGTCGCGACGTTGGCCTCGGCGAAGCAGTATTGCCCTGTGACATTGTTGCGTTGGCAGCCGGCTTGATACAACATCGCGTAATTTTGGAATCCTTCGAGTGCCTCGAGGACAAGCGGGTTGCGCCGCGACAGGTCGTTGCCGCAGTTTCCGGCTTTGGCGAGCTGGCCAGCCAGTTGATTCATGAGCGTCGCGCACGTGGCGACAGGAGCCGCACAGGCCGCATCGAGCACGGTCGGCAGAAGCGCGTACGGTGACCGTGCGGCCGTGAAGAACTTATTGGATGTGCTGATCAGAAGCGAGAAGGGGGTGCATGCGATACTGAGACATCCGGTGGGGCGAGATCCGACGCCAGGGACACGATCGAATCAGCGCCAGGACACCAAATTGGGCCGCGCGGAGAAACATTGAGTGTACTCACAAGGCCGGGTTGGCGAGGAAGGTGCGAAAGAATGACGGGCATGCCGTGGAGGTGAAGTTGGTCCCGAGGGTGGCACTGCGGGCCATTACAAGATTTGCAAAGCCCCTGGTCAATTCTGAATGCGTAGTCCCCCATGATGAGATCGAGGTGGCCCTTGCTATGGCGATGGGCTACGCAGTGGAACTTACTCAAAGGCTTGTGGAAGTGTGTAGTTGCTGGGAACGCTTGTCGAGGTTGATACCGCAGCGAATGTCGTTGATGACGGGGTCGAGGTTGAGATCGAGGTCGACGCCGTGGAGGCCGTCGCTAATAAGGCCGAACCAGACGCGGAGGGGGTATTCGTAGTCTACACACCCAGACAGCGCCAACAAAATCCACATTAGCTGCTCTGACCTCCAAGGTGTCGTCAATGCATTCGATCGTTCGGTCAAACCTACGACAGCCGGTGCCGCTGCGGGCGTGCTCGTCGACGACTGGACTGCTCTCGGGACGAGCGCTTGCGCGGGAGCCAGGGCGCTGTCGCTCGAGCGCGTCACACAGGAGACGGCAGTTGATAGTGGCTTATAGAAATGGCGCAAGTCGACCATCGGTTTGGCGGGTGAAAAGATGGCTGGCTTATCGGGGACCAGGGGATAGTGCTCCGACGCCGACGTTCCGGGCGTCGACAATGTCTTCGGTCGATCGACCCCTATAGGCCGATGGGGTAGAGCGAACACTTCGGCACCGGGATCAGGCTTCCTCACGATCAACCCTCTCGGGCGAGCCCCACTTGCATGGACCAAGCCTCTCACAGGTAGAACGGCAGCAGAGACGACCACGAGCGAGGTCGAGAAGGAGAGGGCGACCAAAGTAACGAGGCATCGGCGGCACCTGCTGCTCAGACCGCGCGCGGCGGGGCCTGCTTGCGGCTCGGTCCCCGAATTTGTTGCTGCTGTCGAGGGCGGCACGGAGGCGCCATCACGGCGCTGTCGGCAATGAGCAGCTCGACATTCCACCGTGGCAGGCGAAGCCGTCGGCAGATCGCGGTCGACGCGTGGCCAAGATGGTCCAGCTATAGCGTTCACGACCATCCTGGATCGATGACTCGTGATGTCTTGTGACGTGGTCGTGAGCCTGGCAGTGAGCATCGTAGCCTTGCGGGAGCTCCGAGCTCCCTTTCCACGTTACAAGCCGCTCGACTAGCCGAAGCTGCGCCGCGAGCTGGCCCTGGCGGGCGGGTTCCACGGCTGGCTGGGCGCCGGCGTTCTTTTCAGTCAGGCCCCAACTTCGGCGTCGGCCGTCGACTGATCTGCACTTGTCGTCGGAAGGATGATGTAGGCTGACAGGTACCGCTGACAGGTACCGCTGAGGCGTTGTGGCTAGTCCTGTGGGTAGGTGTCGTCGAAGAGTAGACACGCAGGAACCAGTTGCGTAAGGAGGTAAGGTAGTCAGGTACTGCCAAGGATCAAGTGGACCGACTTTTTGCCGGCCGCGAAGGTTCTGGTCCATCGCTTCTAGTCGATCAAGGCACCCCTCGCCTCGGCCTTCGCGAAACCACGCTGGCGACGGGAGTCGAGACTTTTGGACTCGGATCCTGCAATAGAAAAGTTGGCCCCCTTACTTCACGCACCTATCTAGAAACTTACCTACTCACCTCGCTTTAAATTCCACTCGCTTGGGTTATCTGTGCTACACACGTGTATGCGGACCCACTGGTCGACCGCCGGGTCTCGATTTCACGCGCCCTCAAATGACAAGCGCCCCATCGCCGCCCACGGTCTCAGCTCGATCGCTTATTTCCCTGCACACCAGTGTCTCACCCGACGCCTCTAATCCTTTCCTTCTCCAAGCTTTCAACCGGTTCCGCGGGGGGTACAGCAAACGAGGGAGCCGGCGTAACGAAGGAGCGATTACGCAAACACCTGCCACGCATCGACCCTCTCCATCTTGCAAATAATCTCTTGCCACGGAGTTTCCTTGCTCGAGCCGATCGATCGCCAAACGGCGGCCGGCCGGGCTTACATTCACAAAAGTGCCTGGTGCAACTCTTGTGAGCAGCTGAGGCGCTTCGATCCATGGTGAGATGGAAAAAGGATTGGTCGTGGATTTTTACAGGATAGGCGATTGTATTTGGTGCCCTCGTTCGCCGCATGGCATGCTCGATGAAGGCGAGCTACCTAGCTTCAAGAGACACGCGGCGCCTAACTCTGATCTCGGCGACGCAAACCCAATTCCGCGGCGACGCGCACCGGAATTGGGTTCGCGTCGCACCAGAGAGGTTTTTGGTAGCAGTGCTCGCTTGCCAGAAGGCTTTTTACAAGCCCAAAACTCTACATGGGTCGACCGCGGATGTAGATCGCAGCGCTCAAATGTATCTGAGCCCCTGTCCGCCCGCCGGCCGCCACTCGAAAGTTGCCACTGGGACAGGCCGAGACCATCGTCGCACACGAGCACCAGTCGAACCGGCGGAGAATTCTTTGCAGAAAGATGACGAGAGGGGGTGTATGTATCTCTCCTCCTAATGATTCTACATCATGTTCGGCTAGGGCAAGTTCGCGGTCCAAGTGAAGTGCGATACGTTGGCGGACCGAATGGCTCGAATGACGTATTTAATGAAGGATGCCGGATAAATCTCGAGGTGATTCAGATGCGGACCGTAGGACGTGGGGCTGATCCCATCCCATCCGGATCAGAGCAGGCGATTGAAGAATGCACACGGCTCTCTACAGACGCTCGAGAAAGCCAACCTCGAGTTGATCGCAGTGGCGCTTGTCGGAAGGGTAGATGGACGAACTAGCGCGCAACAGGTCGGTCAGTCGAGCGATGACAGATGAGGGGTATTGTGTTCGTTCGCAGGTCGACATTGGCGAAGCAATGAATTCTTGACTGCGTGTGGTGCAGAGAGAGGAGGGGGGAAATTTCGAGAGAGCAGGTCAGCAGGTTCAAACAATGAGGCTCGATCACGCCAAGTTCAAGCGTACCATTTTTCGTCCGCCTCGTTCTCCACGACAACGTAAAACATCTTGACGGCGTTCATCGAGCGTCGAGTGGCCGGCTCGGCGCCGGAGACGGCAGGGCTGGGTTGGCGGGAGCTGTCTTCGAGCACTTCGACCGCGGGTGTTGTCATGACTGAAAAGGACAATCTGACCGAAGGATTGAAGAGCCAGAGCTGGACAAGGGAGACACGTCCGGACAAAAGGCCAAACTTTAGTGTGGGTAGATTGAGCGCAAGCAGAGGGAAGGACTAGTCCTCACCAACAGTCGGGCCTTGTTGTGCTCACGGTCCTCGACGATGAACCGATGGCAGGCGTGCGCTTGCCCCAATTCGAGCAGCTCGGCGGTGATGTGGCTCGCCAGACTGTAACGCGGTGCGTTCTTGAGTGGCGAGCCGGGGACTCTGAGTGAGAGCGGGTACGTTGCGAATTTGAGCAAGCGGAAACATCTCGTCGAGGTGTCCGAGGCTTGCGCGGGCGAGACCTCGAAGCCGATCATGGACGAACACGAGTCGCACTGCGCAGGATACAGCGTGTCGCCGCTCTCCGTTCGTTCGAGCTGCATTATAGACAGAGGGGCAACTAGCGGGGTGTCAGCTCGGATCGTTCGCGGCAGGGGCCGACTGATGGGCAAGTGGTCGGCGAGTGTGGCCTCATGTGTAGCCTTCCGCGCAGAGAGCTGAGACAGGACGGTTTGTTCAGAGGTCGCTTGAAAAATCGATCTGGGACAGAGTGTATCAGTCCGCCTCCCTAGAGGCAGTTTGCCTGGAACACCAGTGCTTGCCGCCTGTCGCGGTTCTCCCTAAGAGGGGCTCCAGCAGACAGGAATGCGAGCAGCGTCATAGAAGGGCAGAGGAGGCGGACTTTCTTTTACGTCCGATGTGAAAGGAAAGGAGGAAGGCAAGAAAAATACGTCCTGCATCCTCATCACCCCGAGTCCCCCCTTGTGCTTTGCTGTGAACACAACGACTTTGCCGACAGGACAAAAGGGGAGCCAGAATCACGCCGCAGAATGTGAGCGGCGGACTCACCTCGTCAGTAAGTGGCATCCGGTGCCAATTTTTCGCGAGCTCCTGGTTGAACAAGAGATAACTCGACCCGACCAACCCTTCGCCTGCACGGGGTTGGATGCCTTTGCCCTTGGCGATCAGATCGTCCGAGAGGGTCTGGTCTTGGTGGCACATCCAAGCGTCGAGCAACTCGGCCCAGTGCTCGCTCGGCAACGCATTGTACTTGGTGATGGCCGAGGCGTCGACGGCTTCCGAGTGGCACGTCGAGCACGCGAAGGAACGGGGAAGCGATTCGCGCAGCTCGGCCGTCGACAGCGGCGTATGGATCTCGAGGTCGGGGCGGGACCGAGTAGGAGACGGCTCGAACGCCGTCAGCTTGACCTCAAGGTAAGAGCCACGGGCCGTGACGGGTGCGACTTGGGCCGCAACGCGGGATGGCAGTACGATCCGGGACGGCGCTCCACCAATCGTCGGCCCGACGAGGATGCTTTCGCCCTCGAAGGACTTGACCTCCCACTCCTGAGGCGCCGAGTCAGCCGAGCGCTGCCAGAACCAAACGACGAGCGACCCCAGATTGCGGGATTCCTCGACGATATAGTCGATGGCCGGAAAGGCAGGGGCGTCGAAGGGATCGTCGGGGCACCTCAGTGCGTTCCCCAGGCCCAGCACGCCCAGCCCTGTCGACTCGACGGACGCTCGCCCTGGGTCCGCCGTGCCACGCCTCGACATGGGCGACGACGTTGCCTCCGAGGGTGAGTCTATCCGAGAATCGTAGGACGGCCGTCGAGATGCCGAAGGGGAGCCAGGGCGCTTGAACATGCCCAGGCGCAGATTCGAAAACCGCTTTTTCAGCGAGGGCCCGTCGACGGGGGGCGAGCCGTCGAGAGAGTAGTCGGCCGAGAAGAGACTGCCTGTTGGCGGAGGACCAGGGAATGTCACAACCGGATGGTGCGACGGGAGTACCGCATCCTGCGACGCAAGCCGGCCTTTGCCAGTGTGCTGGAGAATGAACTTTCTTCGTGCGGCTTCGTTCGGATCCGACAGGACAAAGGGCGAAGAAGGTTTGACGACTTCTCGCTGCTTGCCACCGTTGATGTCGACCCGTTGGTCGGTGAGCGTGCGGGAGGCCGCCCTGTAGATCTGGTCGATGAGCTTGTCGAGCATCACTTCTTGTATCCTCTGATTCCGTGCGGCCTTTTCGCCAGGATCTTCGCCCGCCGAGAGGACGGACACGGCGCGCTGGTCGTCCAGACGGCCTTTGGACAGGCGCTCGATCGCGTTGCCCAGCTTGGCGAGCTGCCGCTCCCGGAGGGCTCGCCTGTCGTGCTCGAAGCGTTGGTTGGCGAGTTGCGGCGAGACGGCGTAGAGGCGCTCGATGGCCTGCGAGACCGAATCGAGGTCGCGCTGAGTTTTTTCGTTGCTGCCGCGCGAGACTTGCTGCGTCAGCGGCGCGGCTTCGCCCTCGCCGTTGCGCTCGGTCTTGAAGTCGACGACGTGACCAGAAAAGTACGACGGTGGCAATTGGGGATGCTCGGGCTCTACGGTATTTGGGTCGTGCGAGTACGAAGGGAGATTGCCGGCGACGCTCGCGACTGAGGGGGCATGTGTGGTCGAGGAGCGTAGTGACGAATAAGCGTTCTCGCGCGCAAATTGGCCATCCTGGGCAGACGAGGTGAAACTTTGGTCCTCTGCAAACATTGCGTCGGCTTCGGCCCTCTCCTGGCACAATGCTCCCACCCGCTCGGAGAGATCGTCAATGCGACCCCACAGCAGCTCCCGCTCGGCTCGCTCGACCTCCCTGGCCGATCCAAAGACCGACGAAAGCGCGTGTGCAGCATCGTGCGACGGACCCTCGTTCTTGCTCTGCTGCAACGCCTTGGCCTCGCGTTCAAGTTGCGGGTACACGTTCGACGAATAGACGCTCGAGGCCGACAGCTCTGCTCCCAGGTCCGTCGTCAAAAACGCCGACGCGGAAGCTAGCCCCCGCGCGGGCTGGGTGGGCAGGCTTACTGGGGCAACGAAGGTGTGGCCAACGTGGACGAGCCGTTCGATGCTGGCGATCAAGGCGGCCAGGTTGCGTGCGAGTTGGGCATCGGTCGGTGGAAGCGCTGGCGCGAGCCGATCGATCCTGGCAAGTAACTCATTGGCCAGAGCGAGGCGGCTCACGGGCGTTAACGTGGTCTCGGTCTCGGTGAGAAAAGAGCCTGTCGAAGAAGGGACATGACTCTGACCGTCGACGTTGGAACCGCCCGGATGAGCTACGATCGCCTGAACCCTCAGGCCATTGATGAGATGGGCGAGCAGCTCGTCCTCGGCCTGAGCGGACGGCGCTGCGGGGGCTTGAAGGGGGGGAAGTCCCGAATCCGGTCCGGTCGCGTCTTGCGCTATCAAGATGAAAGCATCAGTAGAAACGTTTACTCTTGAAGTAGATGCGATGGGGATCGAGTCCATCGGTTGCGTCGCTTGCGATGTTGTTTGCTCGTCAGTGCGAGGACGGAGAAGCGGTTGGAGCAAGCCCTGCAGTGCCGACAGGAACGCGTGCTTGGCGACGCCGAGTTGACCAAAAGACTCCTGTAGGAAGAAATGTGTATACGCGTGTACAAGCTGGAAGTGTGAGAGTACTTGCTGCCCGCGAGAGCGCTACAATCACCCACCTCGGACACGGCGGTAGGCGTTCCCAGCAACGGTGCGCCACGGCCGATCGCCGTCGGCGGAAGTGGGGGTGGTAAAGCTGAGCTGGTCGTAGCAGTCGCCGTCCGAGCACCAGAGAACAGTTGTTCCTGCCCTAGTTCCATAAGATCAGGCTCGTCATGGCCGTGCACGGGCAGAAGCAACCGGTCGGCCCTCGACGCGGTGGGGAATCGCAGCGCGCCTACGAGGTCCAGGTCGGCCGCATTCGGTGCTCGTGGGACAGCGAATGGGTCGAACGAAGCTTGGAGCGGAGTGGTGGAGTAGCTGCCATCATTTGTCGCGGAATACCGCGGCCTCTCCAGCGTGGCCATGCCTGGTGGGGAGATGCCGTGCAGGTGGACCGTCGCAAGGAGCTATCAGAGAACGAAAGGTGCTCTCCGAGGCGGTGGAGGGCGGTGGGGGCTTGGCTTGGCTCAGACGGCCTCGTGTTACTCTTGGTCTAGCAACGTGCCGCGTCTAAAAAAAAAAAAAAAAAAAAAAAGTAATCCTGAGTGCAGGATTCTTATTTAAAATTACTTCACCATTCCTTAATTGAGCACCAGACGTGTGCCTACAATCGTTACAACATGGATTGCTGTAATGCCTAAAAGTTCTATTTTTTACTTTCATTTACTTTACATAGTTTAACTCCTGTACGTTCGCTAGATTCTCATCGACAACCCCTATTACTAGTTTGTTCTTTACTAACGGTAGTAGGTTTTGCTCAGCTAAAAATCAAACGTTTACTAGCTTGTAGTACTATTTCACATATTGGATTTATGCTACTAGGATTAGCTGTTAGTGGTCAAGAAACTATTGATGCTTTCTTATTCCACTTAATTCAATATAATTTCACTAGTGTAATTGCATTTTTCGTATTGCTAGCGTTTGGTTGCCTGTATAAAAGTGACAATTCTGGTAAACCAATTTGGAAAGAGGGCTAGAGTGAAACAGAATGGAGACATTGAATTTATTTCACAACTAGCAGGAGACATAAAGGGCTACGATAACCTTCACACGAGTGCCCGACGTTTATACAAGATTGTGAATGAGGACATAGTCTGAACTTGATAGTAACATTAAGATGCTAATTTTAACTTAATTGACTTGCCCAGGAAACCTGGGCATCTAACATCTATTTATTCTTTATCTGTATCTTAGGAGTCAAAAGAAAGAAGACAGTCCATTGTTAATCCTATCTACGGTCAAGTTAAAGCACCTTTAGCTATTCAATACTATCTAGCAGGTATTTTATTCTTGATTTTCGATTTAGAAATTGCTGTTATTTTGTCCACTGGCAGTTACTTTATATCAAGTAACAAGCTATGGCACTAAAGATAGCATGGCTTGGAAATATCCGAAAGTGCTTTGGGGTTAGGGCGACGGTGAATACCTAGTTTAAACTTGGAAATCGTTGCACGGACAGTGCTCGAGTTCTTTCTTGGCCGAGCCGTGGGTCATGTAGGTGAATGAGACAGACAGCCAGGACAGAGACCGAATAAGAGACTGACGAGCGTGTAATCCAACCGTCACTTAATTGCTGATAGTAGCGGTAAGTAGCCGTAGTGCTAAATGTACGTGCCTGACGAACGTGTAATCCAACCGTGGAGAGAAGACAAGGGTTGGTGCACATCGCCAGGCTTCACTAAACAAGCGCACTAAACAAGCGAGTGCTCCTAATCAAATAGCCAATGGCCGCCTTCCTGCTAATCCTCATTCACAACACACTAACTGACCGAAACTAGATGAAATCGTAAGGTCGAGGTTTGGTGATCGCATCCGAGACCAAAGCTGCCGAGATCACCTCCGAAACGGTAGCGGTTACAGACCCCCTGGGTTGGCGGGTACTGGCACTAGTGCCGGCGGCGAAGGAGGCGATGCGCTCACTCGAGGGCGAATCACTCGCAACGGAGCAGGCGGTGGAACGATACGAAGGGAGCGAATCGTTTGTACTGGGTCTAGAACTTGTTTGACTGTAGCTCGCAAAGGCAGTGCTGGCGCAACTACTTGCACGACGACGCTGGTAGCTCGCGACGGAATTCATGTCTAGGGACAGCGGCCCCGGACCCGGCAGAGGTTGCGACAGAGATGGAGGGGAGGCATGGGCGGCATGGGCGGCATGGGCGGCAATGTAGGTGATACAAGCGTTGGCGGCGGCTTCCTCTTCGCGCTGACGTTCGAGCGCTCGAAGCGACTCTCGCAGCAACGTAACACGAGGCGGCGTGCAGTAAGGAGGTGGCGACAGGGGCTCCAAGCTCGATGAGATCGATGTCGCTGGTGAATGCGAACTCCCTTGGGAGAACCGAGGAGGAGGAGGCGAAGAAAACTTCGCGGTGTGAAGGATTCGTAGGATGGCAGCGGGGAGTAATCAGAGTCAGCGCCCGTCAGCGCTGCGCTCGGACCCGTTCCACGTCGCTAGTAACGATCAGGAGGCCCCTTACCTTGTCGATCGCCAGCCCCTGTCTGGCAGCTGAATCACGGGCCGCCATTGAAGGATCATCGAGGTCGGGCATTTCCCCCGCACACCCGAACAGCTCATCGTCGCGACTCTTGAACCGTCGTAAGAGATTACCAGGTCGTCTGGACAAGGACCGCAAGTCCAACAGAGAGCTCGACCCTTTGAGCGGCGGTTGCGGGGGAAGAGATGATGGTGTGGTGGGCAGCGGCGGCGGCGGTGCGGGTTTCGCATCCTGGCGGTGGTGTGGCGAGACGTGACTGGAGTAGGAGAGTGACTTGACGCGTTTCATTTTGATGGGACTGGGGAGCGTGGTGGATGTGGTAGATACCAAGGTCGGCGAGGCTGGGACGAGAAGGGAAGGACGAGTCCCCGCGTGAGCCCACTCCGGACGGGGGTTTCGTTAGTAGGTCTCGCCTCTTGTCCACGGCGGCACGGACCTAAGGTCGACCCCCTCTGGGAGGGGCTTGTGGGTTATCGGCGCGTTTGGCCCGGTTGCCCTCCGAATTCCCTGAGTCAAAACAGGGTGGTTTGCTGTTTCATGGCAAGGACTCGGTAACTTTGTGCACCAGTCAAGTACCAAGCTCTTCTAATTGAAAAACACTATGTGCTAAGTGGCGAGTCTTGTGACGAATTGTGGCTAAGCTACAACGGCGCAAAGTCCTCAAACCTGGAGTTTTGGGCTGGCGACCCCTCCGATGGCTCCGGCATCAAATCACAGAGAACCTGAAACCGCTCCGAACGCGAACTTTGAGCTGCTACAGCTTAGCCACAATTTCATCACAAGACTCGCCACTTAGCACATAGTGTTTTTCAATTAGAAGAGCTTGGTACTTGACTGGTGCACAAAGTTACCGAGTCCTTGCCATGAAACAGCAAACCACCCTGTTTTGACTCAGGGAATTCGGAGGGCAACCAGGCCAAACGCGCCGATAACCCACAAGCCCCTCCTCCTGGGAGGGCCATTTGAGCTTAGCACGAGCCGCACTTTGCACACCCGAGAAGGCGAGCTCCTTTTTTGTTGAGGTTTAGCCTCAGGTCGGACGCTAGTGTACTAGCGCAGGCAATCTTTCATTTTTTGTCCGCCTAAGCTACCTTACCCAGGTAGGAGATCACCAATTTAAGTAAGTGAACCACGACGCGGTTTCTACGATTCGAAATTGAGCGGTGGCACCCCCACGGAGCGGAGCCACGCTACCGGCACAGCAACTGTGACATACCAATCCAACGCCCAGAAAGACGGAGCAGATTGAATAGACACACCGCATTCGATTCCTCTGCCATCAGAGCCGCCAACTAGGCATTGATTTCGGGGCTGAGCCTTAAAAGGACACGCGCGCCGAGACTGGTATACGTATTCTGCTGGCCCCTATCGAGACATCATCCAAAGCGCAAAAATTGGACCAAAGTGATGGCAATCCTATGGACAAAGCCAACCAAATCGGAGGAGACGGGGGCCCCCGAGCTTGGCTCTCTAGCCCTCTTTGCGAGATAACGAGGGCAACCACTCGTTCCCATAGCTGCCGGAGAAGGTCCCCGCCCCCACTAGTTCGATGTACTCTCGATGAATGCCGGCGCACAGTTTCGCGAGCGGCAAGTCATTGGCTAGATGGCGGTGGTACGAAAAGCCCCGTCAGCGGTTTGGACCGGATTGTTAGTGGATCGGTCTCAGCGATTCCGTGAGGGCTTACCCTCGACGCCAAAGGGATCGCTCAGTTCTTCAGCGGCACGATCGACACCGTAAAAGACCGCCGCCGCCACCGCAGTGACGGGTATTGACCAGGTTCCCAGTTTGGCACACTGCAAAGGCACAGCTGCAACGTAGACGAGGAGCAAGAACTGGAGCTGAATCTCGAGGATGAGGGGAATCGGGGTGTCGCGAATCCTCTCGAGCGCAGTGAGTTGGTCCGAGAAATCACGGATCGCATTCAGCCCGTTGGCGTAGGTCGGCCCATCGACGGCGGGGGTCTGCGGGTTCGGAGAGCCTGCTGAAGCCATGGGTGTAGCATGGAACGCGTTGAGATACCCATGGATGGCCCGAATCAAGGAAAGCTGCGCGATGGAACCACGACGAGGTGGCCCGAGCTCAGCCAAGATGTGCCGCAAGGCATTCGACATCTCGATGCGCTGCACTCACAGGCAAGTTCGAGGGCGCTCCAGAGGGCAAGGCGAAAGGAAGAGCGTCCGCCGGATCGGGAACGGTGTTGAGCCCTTCAAGGGCTCTTGTCGTCTCCGAGGCGGTCGAGTGGTGGACGTTGGACCCATCGATGGATGGATCTCGCCGGAGTTGTCGCGGCGTCTCCTTGTAGGCCCGGAGCAAACTCGGCGGAATGAGGCGCTGCAACTCAGGATGGTCGACCCCCGGCTCGTCCCGAAGATGGTACATCGTCGCGTAGGCGAATGCACACACGAGAGCACACAGCTCATCCACTACTTTGGAATGCTGCTGGACCGTGATTGCCGAGGCCGTCGCTGACGCAGCCGGTGGGGGCAGCGAAAAATAAAACAAGCGCAGGATCGTGCGCGAGGTCGATTGGAGCGATGCCCACTGTCTCCTCCCTTCGTACCACCGATCGTAGCTCGACGACGATCGGAACGACACGAGCAACGCCAGGACCAAGTTCAGAGTTGCAACCACCGAGGAAGCGCCCGAGGTGAATCTGGGCATCTCGTACCCTGCAGGACACGTTTGCGAAGAGTGAGAAGCCGATCAGTATGCTTTGCATAGCCGAGATGCTACTCGCATGCCCATGCGACATCAACGAAACGACTCCATAAGGAGGGGAAGTAGAACTGATAAGGGCCTACACTGCAGCAACACGTGCATCGCGCCAGCGTAGAGCGTGAACAGGAGCACCGGCGTTCGCACCCGATGCAGCACCGAGAAATGTAAGAGCCCGAGGTACAGGCTGCCTCGTGTCTGTAGTTCATGTACGAGCGAGCGTCGCATTGGTCGACGTAGGATTGGCATTCTGGTTGGAAAGTGCGGCGAGGCAAGAGAAAAGAGGCAAGACGGCGTGAGCGTGAACTCCGGAAGTGGAGCCCAACCCCGTTGCACGGCGCACGCGTCACAGCGGTTCACGACAGCACGGCAGGCAATGACCGTAGCCGACCGCTGAAATGGGTCGCCCAGCTTCGGGTCATAAAGAGGGCGTCGCGGAACCTAAAAGTTCGCCTCCTTCCATCTGCTTCCTCTGCGCAAACGCTCGTATTTCATTCCGATATGTCATACACAAGCAGTCATTCTACCCAAAAAGAACCGTCACGCCAAAGTTTCCTGACACGAGCTGCGCGACCTCAGAATGATTCGACGGCGAACGTCCACATGCCGTCCTCCGGAGAAAAGTCAATGTAGTGCGTGCCCTCGAGCCCGCGCAGGCGTTTAATGTGCTGCGACAACTTGGGGTGTTTGGGGTCCTTGATCGGGTTGCGCGTCGCCTTGTCGAGCGGCCAGCATTTCTCCAAAGTGATGGTCGCGGGCACGTTCAAACCTTGCCCAACTTCGGGCTTGTCGTCATCATAGTCGTTCGGGTAGACGGAGCAGTTGCGGTCCTCGAAGACGACGATGCTGCCGAGGAGATCGTCGAGGGACGGCAACGTGGTCAGATCGACGGGCGCCTTGAACGCGACGCGGCCGTAGCCGACGCGGCCTACGACGAGGTCCGGGACGGCGCGAAGCGACGCCGCGGGGAGCTTCTTGAGCGCATCGAGGGAGGGCATGGTGTAGTACGCACCGACCTTGGTCGGCGTCGAAGCAGCGCTCGTGGGGGAACGGCGCGGAGGCCATCCGGCTGGGGTCGTCGACACCTGGGCGGCGAATGAGTCGTCGACCAAGCTGCTCCCGCCGTTGGTGCCGCTCTTTTTGCTCGGGGTCGCTTCAACGCTGGTAAGGCTCGACTCATTGGCTGCGGAGAAGGTCGATTCGGCAAGCTGTCCGCGCTCACGCGTTGAGGTCTCCACGGCCGGGTCGAACGAAACCTTGGGTCGCGTCCCACCGTTCTTCGAAGCAGCAGAGCCATTGCAGCCCGCGGGCACGGGAGAGTCCGTGCCGAGGCCGCCGTTGAGGTGTTTGGGCGCAATGACGAGCTTCTTGAACGATTGCCGCGTCACGAACGCGTTCGGGCTCAGCGCAGCATCGTCACCGATCCCGTTGACGAGTCGTAGAGGCGATGATCGACCACCCGCAGGCGAACCGGGTGTTGCGCCGACCGAAGGCGATCCGCTTGGCCCGATGCTGGACCCGAACGAGAGCGGAGAACCATTACCGGCGGGGTTCGACACCGAGCTTGATCCGCCAAAACCGCGCAAGCGAGTGATCTTGGTCGTCGAGCGGTTCACGGGGGTGCCACGGAAGGACGTGAAGATGGGCTTCTTCTTCTTCTCCTCGACAGGTGCGCTGGTCCGCGACGCGGAGCCTTGGAATAACGGGTTGGCGCCGTACGCGTTCACGTCATCGGCCGTGGCATATGCCGTCGGTTGCTGCGCCTGCTGGGGCCCCGTCGACTGTCCAAACCCGGACGAGCCGCCGAGCATCGTCGAGCCAAACAGCGATCCCGGTTGTTGTTGCTGAGGCTGCTGCAATTGCTGCTGCTGTTGCGACTGGGCCGCCCCGAACAAGCTTGACATCGTCGATGACCCTCCGCTGAACAATCCACCTCCGATTGTGGGGGCCGCGGGTTTCGGTGCACCGAGAAAACTTCCCGAACCCGATCCGAACAAGGACGGTGCGTTCTGTTGCTGTTGTGGTGCAGCGGGCTGTCCAAACGTATTCCCCCCTCCGCCAAAGAGGCTTCCTCCCGTCGACGGCCCGGTCCCAAAGGCTGTTATTGAGCCAAAAGGCCAGAGCGGTCAGTGTGCTGAGACGGAGCCCAGCAACGGCTTTCGATCCGATAATGGGCTCACCGTTGGTCGCTGGTTGCTGCTGTTGCTGCTGCTGCTGAGCAGGGTTCCCGAAAAGGCTACCGCCCGCGGCCAGCGCTGCACCAAAGCTGAAGGCGGGCTTGGGGGCGCTCGCCGCGGTCGAGGTCCCGAAAGCGGGGGCGGAAGATGCTGTGGGGGCCGAGCCAAACAGAGGCTTAGCCGCAGAAGAGGTACCTGGAATACGTTGCACACTCGCACGAGAACATCAGTGTTCCCATTCCGCACACCGCGACGCTTTATCGACGCATGTCTGTGCTCCGGCACCAATCGTCACGCAATCCGATCGAGTCCGTGCAAAAACTCACCACCAAAGTTGAAGCCCCCCGTCGCACCGGCGTTCTGCGCTGGTTGCCCAAAGAGACCGCCCGTTGGTCCCGCTTGCTGTTGCTGTTGCCCAAATAGGCCACCCGACTGCTGCGGTTGTTGCTGCGTCTGGCCAAAGAGTCCTCCGCTAGTGGGAGCGGTGGAGGTCGCACCGAACGAGAACCCAGTGTTGGCCGGCTTGGTGGCGGCCTGCCCAAAGCCCCCAAAGCTTGCCTGGGTTTGTTGTTGTTGTTGCTGCTGAGGTTGCCCAGAGAGCCCCCCCGTCGTTCCGGCGGTGCTGATCGATCCAAAGAGCCCCCCCATTTGCGCCGGCTGACTCGTGGCGCCGCCAAAGAGACCTCCTGATTGTTGCGCCGGCTGCCCGAACGCACTCGTACCGGCACTACCGAACAAACCCCCACCCTGTTGCTGCGGCTGGGATTGACCGAACGCATTGGTCGCAGGTTGCGCAGCACCAAAGGCGGGAGTCGTCGAGCTGAAGAGCCCTCCACCCGGTGCCGGCGCCGCACCGAACGCCGGCGTGGTCGGGGTTTGCCCGAACGCTCCCCCAAAGGACGGGCCCGAGGTCGAAGCCGTCGGAGTCTTGCGGTTCGCTTGATAGTCCTGTAGGCGCAGCTCCTCGAACGAGTAGTTGGAGTATGGGGGCATGCAGCAAATGCTTTGGAACTGGTGCGGCGTCTGGTTTGGTGGATCCGGTTTGCCTTCTTCCTTTGGCGGTTCCAACACTGTCGTCGGCTGGTATGGTACCGCAGCGGTCCCCGAACCAGGCGCAATCTGGACTTGTTGACCGAAGGCTCCGGCGGCACCTGCGCGATCGACCAAGGTACCACCCGAATGTCAGCGTCGTCTTCTGTCTCAACGTGCGTCAAACGCGGTGCGGCCGCTCAGTCTCTCGATCCGACTTACTCCCAAAGAGACCTCCTCCTGGCGCCGGTTGTTGTTGTTGACTTGCTGTACCGAAGCCGCCGAATGTCGATGTAGCGGGCTTGGGTGCACCAAACAGACCGCTAGATGCTGGGGCCGCGGACGTCGTCGGGGCGCCAAAGCCGGTCGTACCGCCGCCTGCAGGCATTCCTTGGAAGGGGCATTAGTGAAACAATCCCCTCAACTCGCATGATCAGATACGACAAATCGCGCACCGAACGAGAAGCCCGTGTTGGCAGCTGGGGTTGCGGGTGTACCAAAGAGGCCACCAATGGGCTGCGCACCAAAGGCCGAGGTCGATGCTGCTTGACCGAACGCCGGCGTCGTCGTGTTGGCCGCGCCGAATCCGCCGCCTGCATGTGTTCGCCCGGATGGGGTTCTGCATAGTCAGTGATGCGGTGCGGGTTCGCAGTTGGAGGTGCCAGAGCGAACGCACCAAAGCTCGGGGTCGCGGCGGCTGGCTGGCCAAAGGCGCCATTCGCTTGTTGCTGTTGCGGTTGACCAAAAGCTGAAGTCGCCCGATGCGGAGTGGAAGTGTTGGTCAAACATGGGGAGGAACAGCGTAAAGAACAAGGATGCATCAGCAAGAGTCGGCATTAGGGGTTACGATGCGAGAGCGTGGATGCAGCCCATCGTCGACCAACGCGAGGTCGCCCAATTCCGCGGCATCGATCTATGGGGGAACTCGGGCCAGTCTCACCTGAACCAAATGTGCTATTCGTGTTACCAAAGAGACCACCGGGCTGCTGTTGCTGCGGCGTGGCTTGCTGTTGCTGGTTCTGTTGCTGTTGGCCAAAGCCGCCAAAGCTGCTCGTTCCTCCAAACATGGTCGGTCCTCGTCGCGCTCGATCGGTGGGATAATCAACTCGCTCCTTGAGTCCTTGTCCCCAAGTGTGGAACCTGTTGTGCACAAACGCAGTGCCCTTGAAACGTAGGTCGCACGAGGATCGCGACGGCGTCGAAGCTGATCGGCGCGAGCGTAAGAGTAAGCGGGTCGACGCGAGTCGTCACGTTCCGGTCGCTGTCACGGCGATGGGTTCTGCAACCGTCGAAGCGGAGATGGCGGGCGCTGAGTAGACGGGACGACTAGAGATCGTACACCCTTTGCGATCGAGGTGGCAAAGGTGCTGGCGCGGCGCGGTCAGACGTCAGACGGTGCGAGGATGAGGGCGAGAGGAAACGCCTGGGCGCCTGTAAGCGGGAGGGGGTGGTTGCTGAGAGTGAGCGAGGGCTCGAGCTTGCGCTAGCTGAGGGACGCGCCCACGCGCACTTTGCGGCAATTGCCCACTGTTCGAAGCGCTCAAGACACTTGTTATCGACTACCTCTCTGGATGCTGTCACTGCAACCCAAGAGATGCACACCCTCAAGGCTGGATGAAAAACACATGCACAAGAACAAGGTACCATGGCAGCTAGACGACGACACCGGCCAAAACAATGAAAGAAAAGGGCTGGGAAATGGACTGGGTGGGGATACAAGAGGTTTTTGGGGGGCCTTGCTGAAACTGACAGACTATAGAGACAGGGGGAGTTCTGACCAAGACAGGGCACAGGGCGCACAACAGCGGGTAACCGACGGTGAGAATTAATCCAACAGAAAAGGAGAAGAAGAGGAATGAGAACATAAGACGTTGACAGAGGAACCTAGAGTAAGGCGAGCCGAGGTGCGAGCGCAGACGAAGACCGGCCTTCAGCCCATCGCCGAAGCCAAAGGCGGCTGAGCGGATGCACGAGTGGGCCTGTAGAGGATTAGAATATCGTTAGCATTCTCCAACTCGACAAAAGAGAAGGAAAACGCATTCCGCGGACCCACATGAAGGGATAAGGTGGCCAAATCGATGGATCGGTCTCGATGACCGTATCCTCGCCGTCGTACTCGGCTTGTTCGAGCTCCTCGGCCTCACGTTGCTCAATCCCGGCCAAAGCGCGGCCCAAGGACCCTCGCCTAACAGCGGCAGCCTCGAGTTTGCGGGCACACACCTCGCACATGGCCGTTGTGGTGGTGCACACGCCGCCACACGTCCCCTTGAACCTGGCCGAGAGATCGCTTCCCAGCTGAGCCGACGGGTGGCCGAGTCCTCCACGAGTGGTCGGAAAGGGCGAGGCATACTCGGACGGGGTCGACACGGTCACAGACGTGCCCGTGGCAATTGACGAGACGGAGCCGGGGAAGAGAGGCGAGAGCGGCGAGAGGTTCGTCGACGAAGACGATTCAGACGAAAACTGGCGGTTGTGTCGAACAATGTGGTCAGGACGAATAGGGGACGGACGAGCTCGAACGGGGATAGGCCGTACAGGGGCAGCAGGGACACCGTCATCGGGGTGTCTTCGAGAGCTCGGAAGTGACGCAGGCGTGTTGCCCGGTTGGGGAGTGGTGGCTGATGGCGGGAGCGGGGGTGAGGACCGAGGCGCCCCAGAGTGCGAGTTGATTCGAGGCGTTGCTGGCGATTCATCTTCGACACCGCCTTCGGCAGGCACTGACGAGTTTCTCGAGGGCGTCCGGGGTACTGGAGCAGCTGAAAGCTCAGATTCCTTGGCGAGTGGTGCCTGTCGAAACGCTTCGTCACCCTGGAGGGAGATGGCCTCCCAAGCGATTCGACCGTCACGCAGTTTTTCGGCAAAGTCCGCGAATTCTACCGTCAAGGACCGGAGTCAGTGCTTGCAGTGCGGATGGTAGCCATCCCTCCCCAGAGAAACTCACCATCGACGACTTTGGCCATGGCATCAAACAGCGGCTTGGCGAACAAGTCGATGAAGCCGACCTGGCTCTTGGCCTGCGCCTTGGTGTCGACGTGGTCGATCGTCATCACCGAGATGGGGAGACCGTATTGTCGCTCGATCGCGGCTTGGACGCTCCATTCCTCGAGCAGAGCCGTCGACCATGCCCTCGAAATGCGGTGCGGACGTGTTGGGTTCGAAATGTCGGCGCACTTCATGAGGCCCGAGCACAGCAGCAGTCGATCCGATTCTAGGCCGCCGATATCCGACTCTCGGCGCTCACCGAAGCGTCGGCCCAAGTCGGTAATTTCATTGACGAAGCTGAAATGGCGCGACATGTCGGTTGCTAGGATGGAGGCCTCGAGCACCTTGCGGAACTCGGTCGCGTTCTTGCCTAGGCACCCGAATTCACCGCCGAGGAGGTGGCCAAAGCCCGATCGCCGCAGCATGTGGATTAACGTCACGGTGTGGAAGTTCTCCAGCACCGAACTGTCGTAAATCTGCGACACGGGCGTGCGAGCGTTGATCTATCGTGCCCGAGCGGAAGAACCGGGTCAGTGAGTGAAACAAGGGTGCGAATTTGCATTAGGCAACAGAACATACCATGTAAGCATTGCTGAGGCCCGGATGGCCGACATCGTGGCCGATCGCGGCGACCATGAGAGCAAACACGTCCATTGGGCGCAGAAGCTCGCCCATGCCGCTCTCTTCTACGGCCCGGTTGCGTCGCCACTTTCGTCGCCCCTCGCCGAGGTTCGCATCATAGTCATCCTCGCAGAGCAGGAACAGGGGAGGAGCCAGACCCATCCGCACGAGGAAGGAGTAGCACGCCTGCGTGACATCGGTAGCATGCGAAAAGTTGTGGTAGCCGTTGCGAGCGTGGTAGGCAGAGCGCAAGAGCAGCAAGAGAGATCTGAATTGCGTAAGGTCAAAGTCGACGCCCTCTATGTTCCGCACGCCCTCGAAGATGATGCTGACGCAGCTCAACAGGTCGTCGGACGAGCTCCCCATCGCGTTGAACGACCACGACTGCAGACTCGCGATCAGCTTGCAGCGCTTTGCTTCCGAGATGACGGGGAAAGAGGCGGCTTTGGAAGCGCTGGGGCGCAGCGGGGGCAGGGCGCCGGCAGGCTCGTCGATGCGCTCGGACAGCGAGGAACCGGCCGCGCTGAATGATAGCGAACCCGTCGATACGGACGTGTTGCGGGAGGCACTTGGTGAGGAATCGACCGATCCCGGGATCGCGGGTAGAACTTTGGTCGGGATTCTCTCTTCATCGGACGCGTGCGGGTCGGTGTCGAAATGGACCTCGTCGGTTGTGGGAGGTTGCGGCTCGGAACACAGCGAGAGCGAATGTGCGAGTAGCGATGCCAGATGTCGTCCAAGTCTGGAAAGATACGCCAAAGGAGAATGCCCAAAGTTCTCAATGGTGTCAGTCCCTCTTCGTCTCGATCGAGCGGTCAAGCCCTTTGCGCGTAGACGGCCTCGAGCACCCGCCACTTACAATCGATCTTTGCCTCCTTTGGCGCCCGCACCTACGAGGCCGAGCTCTTTATCTCCGGCATCCGGCCCCACCGCTTCCCGCACTCTTCGACTCGGTGCGCCATTGCCCTGACGATGCATCCCCATACCGAGGACGCCGACGTCGACTGACCGCCGCCGCATAAAGTCGAATTGCTGCCGCGTGACAAAGGTCGACGACGGTGCGCCGGTTGCGCCCGGTGTGGTCGAGTGAGGATTGTCGTAGTTGGTGAAGAAGGATTGCGTTTGCGCCGAAGGCACCGCCGAAGGCACCGCCGGCGATCGCAGGGGTGACGGCGTGCCCCCGAGGGACGCTCGCCTCGACCCGGGGGAGCTGTGGGACATGAGCGACGAGAAGTCGACCGAGCCCGCACGGGAGACCGATCTCGTGCGAGTCGAGGACGAAGTACTAATGATGCTCGCTTTCCTCGGTGAGATGCTGATCGACAACCTCTCTCTGCCGGTCGACGCAGGCGAAAACGGGTCCCCTGCGCGAGGACCGTCCGGGTACGCCGACGCCGACGCCGACGAGCGGGAGGAGCCAGCCACCGCAGGCCCGGCGCCGCGGTCAGCCATCGAGCCGCCCGAGCGCCGGCCCGACTCGCGCGGCGTCGAGGTGGTGGGAGGGGGTGAAGCTGACGATGACTTGCTTGTGGACGCAAAGGGTGAGACAAATGTGATGCCACTCGGTGCAGAGTACGTCGTCGGGCTCGGCGACGAGTCGGAACCGCTCGAGGAGGACAGGTTCGAGGTCGACGCAGGGCAGCTGAGCGCAGGCAGTCCGTCTGCGGTCGTGATGGAGCCGAGGTTGCTGGCAGGGGACCGGCGTCGATCATTGGGTGGTAGCAATGGATAGCTCGCACGGGTCGCACGGGTCGCCAGAGGGTGCAGGACGGTGGTCGCACCGGATCCGAGGCTTGGCGCCGTTTTGGAGCTGGCCCCCTGGGCGAACGGATTCGAAAACATTGCTGGCGCCCTCGCCGGAAAGCCCGTCACCGACGATGCAGGACAAGGTGGTCGTCGACGTACACGACAACCTGCAAGTAGTGACGCGTCGAGGAAGCGGTGGTCTTGCGGAACGACGCTCCAATTCAAGCTGGACCGGCACGGTCGGAGGCGCGCGGCGAGGCGAGGCGAGCAGCTGAGAAGAGCTACTGGCCGACGAGATCGACGAAACGAGACAAGACAAGCGGTCGTGGGAGGTTGAAATGGGGTCGAGCTGAGTACCGACGGGTGAGGTGGGTCTGCAGCAGCTGGCACTCGCAGGCGAAGCTGTCAGAGAGGTGGGCGGGCGCAGATAAGGCGTCCAGCGTTGGAGCGAGTGTTGGAGCGAACGGAGGTGGGTGAGACAAGGGGGCGGGGAGGGGTCGAGCACGACGCGTTTTGGGCGAGCGCCGAGCGGCGTTGGCGAGGCGTGGCTATAATGAAACCAGCAGGCGGGCAGGCGCCAAATCGCGCAAATAGAATTTGGGGTCACCGACTGACTCACCGCGCGCTCCGAACAATTGGAAAGAGTCGACGAGATTGCTGCGATTGTCCAGTACACCACGGGTGGGTGTCTCGCTTACTTGCCCAGGTGCCTTGTTATTACCTGGTGCAGTTTGTGAACACTTTTTTTCCTCTTTTCCTTTCTGTCCCCTGTCGGATCAAGCTCCCTGCCGGTCAGTAAAAAGAACAACTTCGCCATGCTCGACAGACTCTGATTTGTCGCGGCGCTGTCAATCGAACATGGCGGGGCTGGATCATGCGCTCAGCGCTCGGCCATAGTACATGCCTCTGCACAGACTTGCGTTGTTTGTGGAACGACAACAGGGTTGGGGATACTGTTCTGCAAGCTTTCCGAGACCTACGTTCCATCGAGGTAGGTGTTCTTTTCATCACGGCTGCATCTGGCTCGCCGCGGGTAGGTTGGTCAATAAAGTTTGTTCGCCTGTGGCCAATTCTGGCCGGCGAGGCCAGCAGCGATTTGCCGCTTCGGGAACTTCATTTTAAGCAAGGGCGATCACTTGCGAACAGTGCGTTCAACCTAGAGCAAACCTAGAGCAAACCCGCCCCCAGGGTGCCGGATTGGCTCCAATCCTCGCTTCTCCGGAATTCCCGATCTTGGGTCGACATGACAATTGCGCGGGCGGCCTCGACTCGATCGATCACAGGTGGGCGGAGTGACCCCTGTCCCAACGGGCCGAAAATCCGAATGGCGCCGTTCGCTGAAGGCATGCGCGCGCGCTCTACTCCAGACTACTCAGGGGTCCTGCCGATGATACTCCACAGTCCATAACCCTAAAGCCCATGTGAGGGGATGATGTGCTACGGGGACGAGCACGCCCTGCAAGCTATACCGCCCTTCGTAGGTAGATTGTGAATCCTGTCCGGCCAATCGCTGAGCTTGTAGACAACCGGCTGGCTCGGGTTGGCAGATAGATGCCTGGGAGGCTCTGCACGGAGGCTTCTGAAGTTCTGAGGCTTTCTGAGGAAGGCGAGCGCGTTGGCTCAGACTGGCGAGGCCAGCGCTACGTCAGTCAGACTCACCCCACTCACCGCGCTTGTCGTCGTCGTCGTCGTCAGCAGCCCTACTCCGCGTTCGGCACGTCCAAAGCCCTCTAGCATTCATTCAGCGGCTGAGCCCATAGAACCACCTGCACTCGAAACTAATTACGTCACTAGGTGCCACAGCATCCTCGTAGTGCAACGGAGCGGAGCTTGAAGGTCAACTCGGTCCGTGCGGGTCGTCATGTTCGAACAGGATGTTGCGGGTGAGCACCCTCCCAGAGCTCTTGCCTCGACCACCGATCTGAAGACAAAGTGCAGTACTCACCTCAAAGGCTCTCTTCCCACTCTTCAGGACTGATCAAGGCGCTGCGAGCCAACAAGAATGACGAGCAGAGCGTGATTCAACGTGCGCTCGACGAGACTCGCAAGGAGATCAAGTCGAACGATGTCGAGGTCAAGGCCGCAGCCGTGCTGAAGCTCGTCTACGTCAGTACTATGACGTGCAATCGGTCTTGTCCGCTGTGATTGCAGATACTGATCCCGTCGTGGCCACGGTGCGCAGCTCGAGATGCTCGGCCACTCCATCTCGTTCGCCGCGTTCGCCATCGTGGAGTGCATGACCTCGACAAAATACCACATCAAGTCAATCGGCTACTTGGCTGCCTCGCAGTGCTTTGACCGCGAGACAGAGGTCGCCGTGCTCGTCGTCAACCTCGTCAAGAAGGTGAGTCTATCTCGGCCGCCAGGCGCTCGCCCACCGCCCACCTTCAAACAACGGCCACGCTGAAGCCAGAGCGACCCTGACGATGCAGGACTTGCTGCAACCACCTACACCCTTGTTCTCGACTTCGCCTTCGTCGATCACGGTCGCGCATCTTTCGTCCACCTTGTCCGCCGTCTCGCTCCTGCTCACCCCGTCGCTCGCGCGAGACCTCGCTCCGGAGCTCTTGTCGCTCCTCACGCATTCGCGACCCATCGTGCGCAAGCAGACCGTGCTCGTCCTGTTCAGGGTCAACCGCTCCTGGCCAGGCGTGAAAGAGGTCGCTTCGGGTCGTGAGGAACACGGCGAGGACCCCTGGATCGAGAGGTTGCGAGAACGACTCGGCGACGAGGATGTGGGGGTCGTATCGGCGACCGTGAATCTGATTTGTGAGCTGGCGAGGAAAGACCCAAGAAAGTATCTGCCGCTCGCGCCAGAGCTTTTCGAGCTGTTGACGGATTCGACGAACAACTGGATGCTAATCAAGATCATCAAGTTGGTGCGTCCGCGACGCCTTGGGTGCGTCGCCAGGCAGCTGCCAGCTCATCTCGCTCACCGGTCGTGCTTTTTGCAGTTCGCCGTCTTGACACCCGAGGAGCCTCGACTGGTTAAAAAGCTGGTCCCGCCATTGACCGAACTGATAGAGACGACTCTGGCGATGTCTCTACTGTTCGAGTGCATTCAGACCTCGATCGTCGGAGGTATGCTCAACGGTCGCGAGGGAGAGGCATTGGCTACCACCTGCGTCGAAAAGTTGAAGGCTTTCTTGGATGACATTGATCAGAACTGTGAGCTCAGCATTTGTGCGCTCGGTCGGCGCTGTCCTCGCCAGAGAAGCTAACGTGGAGCTCGCGGCTCCCGGCAGTGCGCTACATCGCTCTCGTTGCGCTCGTCAAGATTCTGCCGACGCATCCGCACCTCGTCGCGACGCTTCACGACATGATTCTGACTTGCATTGACGACCCCGACTTGTCAATCAGGATGCGGGCGCTCGATCTTGTCGAGGGGATGGTGAGACCTTTACTTTTAGCCAGGTCGGTGGAGTTTTTCGGAAGCCGGTTCCGGAACTGACATCTCGGGGCAAATTTCGTCTTTGTCCGAGCAGGTCGTTCGCAGGACGCTTCAGTCCATCGTCCAGCGTCTTATGATGCACCTGCGTCCTCCGTCTTTGTCCTTGCAGACCTCGGCCGCCGATGCTCTACTCCGTGCTCGATCAGGAGGAGCCAGCCCCGACGGCGCTACACCGGCTGCGACGGCCCTCATCCTCTCGCCGGCCTACCGCTCTTCGCTGGTCTCTCTCATCTTGAGGATGTGCGCAAGTCAGACCTACGCCAACATCGTCAACTTTTCTTGGTATATCGACACGCTGGTAGATCTCGCGTACATCTCTTTGACCATCATCGACGAGTCTTCTACCGCTGCCACGGCTAGCGGAGCCGCCCTGGGCAGCACTCTCGGACTGCAAATTAGGGACTCGCTCATCGACTTGACCGCGAGGGCAAAAGCCATCAGACCTTATGCCGTCAAGAAGATGGCGGAGCTGATTGGCGAAGGAGTCTTGCTGGACTGTGGAAATGAGAACGGTGTGGGAGAAGTGTTGGGCGCGGCGGCGTGGATCTGCGGAGAATACTGTCGGCAAGTCTTCCCCCCCCCCCGCATTCAAGGGGAAATGAGTTGCTCCTGCCTGTTGATATTGACGCATCTCATCTCTTCTCGTTGTCGTGCACAGCGAACTCGAAGATCCGAGGCCCGTCATTGCCTCGCTGTTTGGCTCATCGACGACATCCTCGTTGCCCCCTCGCATCATCGCCCTCTATCTCCACAACGGCGTCAAGATCTTTGCTCACTACCTCCACTCTCTCTCCTCCTCCTGGAACGAATCGGACGCAGCGACCCTCGAGCAGATCCGGGCCCTCTCAACAGCACTCGAGGAGCAGATGCGCACGTTCGCCGGCAATGAGGACATGGAGCTGCAGGAACGAGCGGCGTCGCTAGGCCAGACCCTGACTTGGGTCCGGGCCGGTCTTGACCACAGGCTGCCCGTCTCGAATCAAAGCAGTGGATTCGGATTCGGGAGTAACTCCTTGGATCCTTACGACCCCACTACCGACGACGACGTCGGTACGGCGCCGCTCGCAAAACCCGAGCCCGCGTCATTGCGGTGGCTGGAGCCGCTGTTCTTTGCGCACGAGTTGAACCCGGTCAACCCAAAAGCTCAGGGCATGGTTGCCGTTCCCGAAGGTCTCGATCTGGGGAAGAGGATCGTGCTGAGGGGTTCAAGTGTCTCGGGCATTCGTGACGAAGAGGCCAGCGGCCAGGTGGACGCATTCGGTCGAAGGTTGCAAGGCTCGGGCAGCGACGAAGCCTTGGAGAAGGTCAAGCCCAAAAGTTCACGAAGTAAAGGCACCAAGGAGGGCAAGACGCGTCGGAAGAAGGCATCTCAAGCAGTCGAGGAAGATGACGATCCGGAGGAGATGGCGCGGGTGAGCTTTCCTACTCACTCCTTTGTGGCAAAGAGCATCCTTCGTTTAGGGAGCTGAACGATTGTTTCCGACAATTGGTTTGGACCTAGCTACGAAGTGAACGATTGGAACGGCAACGCGATGATCCGTACTATGTAGGCTCGACACCAGCGGGAGGTGCAGGCGACCCGGATGACGTCGATGCCATACCCATCGTCCGCCTCGACTTGGGTACGCTTACCTCCCAGCACCGCACTCCACCCCGGCCAAGGGAGCCGACCCCACCCCCTGTCCACATCGATGTCGACGGGGAAATGCCGGACATGGCACCACCGCGACTGCAAATCTCGTCCTCGGCGAAGGCTCTTGGAAAGACGGACGAAAAGCCGTCGACGGCGGCTGAGGCGCCACCGCCAGATACTCAGGAGGCCGAAGCGCAAGCGAGTGCGGTGGTGACCAAAGTCGTGAAGAAGAAGAAGACGACTCCTAGTAGCTCCTTGTCGGTTGGAGCAGCCACTGACAAGAAGAAAAAGAAGAAGGTGAAAATGGACTTCTCGAGGTCACCCGCCGAATCATAGTTGGTAGTCCTGTCACTGCGTTGTCGTGCAGTATTGGTGCAATCGAGTCGGGCCAGCGATGCTGAGGTGGCCAGCAGCACGTGTGTAGTTGTGTACCCCGATCTCCGAGCTCGCAAGTATTCCAGTCAATGTGTAGGCAGTTGCGCCACATCAGCGTTTGAAAGCTCTTCCACTCGTTCCAGACTCCTCGGTTCTCGTGCACTAGCGCCTTGGAAAGGCTCCCTCGGCGGCGTGACGAGCCGTGCCCTGAAAGCTGGCGCAGTAGCTCCTGTCGATCCACATCTGGTACGAACAACTAGTGCGTCTTGGTAGCCCGGCAGTAGGTAACTTGCTTGATGGCTAGGTAGGTAGGTGCTTAGAGTGCCTTGGGTGCCTACAGCGCTCTGCATCCGTCCGCCGAACACTTGGTTTTCGATTTCCGCAATTAACGCCGATTGGCCTCGAGCGGCTTGGACCTCCTGCGGCAAAGTCATCGTCTAGAAGTAACACCATGAAAAACGTCTGAGGCCATTCTGAGCTTGTTTCTTTAACCTGGGGAAAGAAGTCATCACGATGCTTCAAAGGGATGGAGAGCGCGGTTGGCAGTAAAGCCAGATGCCGGGTCACGTGATCATCGATTCGCTGTACTGCCCGGACACTGGGGGCTTCCAGGGACCAGGTAGGAGGTGTGAGCTTGCCAGGGAAGATGGATTCCAGTCGTCCAGTCGCTGAACATCATGACATGGCGTTCCAAGAACTGAGAACGATGCCCATGCTAGGGTAACGTCGTCTTCCGAAACAAAACGGGAAAGCGCGCCGAGGATCTCGACCCGAATCGAATCGCGCGCTACAGGGCCTGCGCGCGCAATTTCGAACTTCGGCTCCGGAAACTGAAAGGAGGTTCCACCAACGTCACCCCGGCTAACTCCAGCGCCGAGGAGCGCGGCGTTGCTCGCCCGTGGAACGTGCTGGAAATTACTTTGAGACCGACACTTCAAAAACCAGATTATTTCCGTTGGAAGCTCTAACCTCACCCAGGGGTTAAATATTTTCGCATCGTGAATTGTGTGCCTGGTCAACGACGTCTTCATCAAGCTTAAAAATCGGCCGTGCCAGCTTAAAGCCAGTTTTCTCCCTCCAGCGCTGTCGCGCTCTCCCTTCTCCCACAACTTCAAGTGAGGACACACATAGACCATTCTCATTTTTTGTGCCCACCAGCGTGTTCAGCACAACTTTACATCGCCCCCGTTTGCGACAATAAACGAGCGCGCCCGCCCTGCAAAACCTGACCCGTACCAAGCCCGAGAGCCCCTCGACATCTCGGCCTTAAATCAGAGCCCGATCGCCAGCGGATCAACTAAGACCCTCTACTGCACTCGCCAGGACACTCGACGTCCTTTCGCCATTTCGTGTTTATGACTTCCAATTCGAAGAATCACCCACGACTCACCGTGCGTTGGTCACTGCGTACCCTGCCGCTCGTCTTAAGCCTGCTCATTTCGGTCGAGTTGATCGAGGCGCGCGCCACAGCCTCCACGCCAGCCACCGCGCGAGCGTCGAACGGAGGTCGCCGAGCCCGGAGCACGTCGGGCCGGCGCATCACCCGATACAGAAGCAAGGGCTACTCTGCTGTCTTTTAGAATTGTTCTGTAACTACTCTTCCAACGCCAAGAACGGCGGGAAGGCCGGCAAAGTTTGCCCCGGTACGGGGTGGAGGAACGGCAACGGGGAACCGGCCTGCGTGAACAACCTCTGCGGAACAAATTGCAACACCGGTTAAGCATTCTCTTGGCCTCAAATGACCTGCATCTCTACCTTGAGGAGGAGAGACGGCTGGGAAGAAATGAAGAGGCATGGGACCGAACGCCTAGAAGCCCGAGGCTGATCAGAGGCCATCTTTCCGCCGCCCGCCTATCTTTCTAGTGGAGGGATCGGCATCCTCTGTAGCTCTTCCAACGCGTCAGAAAATGAGACCGCTTTGGCACGCGTCGACAGCATTTGCAAAGCTACTGCCTGTTCCTCAAATTTCCACGTGGAAGATGGGGTATGCGTCAAAAACATCGACACAATCACGGATATGAATAAATGATATGAATGACTGGTAAGGAATCCAACCATTGCAGAGTCCCAAGGCCTCGAGATCGATTGCTGATAGAAAAGATTCAATGGTACAGTGGTGGGACTGGACAAGTCTGCCCTACGTCATACACCAACGTAAGTCCATCGGAAAAGCGCGTTTTGGTGTTTCCACCGCGTGGAACTAGCTGCTGAATCATCTTATCGTGTCGTGTCACAGGGCGTGGGTGGAGTTTGCTTGAACAGCGTGTGCCAACCGGAGTCGTGCAACACGGATTTCGACTTCAACTACGCGACGTCAAAATGCACCGACGTCATGACGGACAAGAGCAACTGGTGAGTCTGTGCTCCGAGTTGGGCGCGGGCTGGTCCCCTGTGAATCCTGCCCTGACGTCGGCTGGCTATGGCACACTGGTGATGCTTTGGGCAAAGTGTGCAGCTTCCCTTACGGCAGCGGTACCTGCATCGCTGGGACCTGATTACTCTCGTCGTGCATTGTCAGCTACTACAACGCCAACGGGAGCTGCAACTACATCAATATAAGTCAACGGCGCGGACCAGCTCACACCCGTGTCGCGCACGCTTCGCAAACCCTTGTGCTGCTCTCTTGCCTCTGCTACCCACAGTTGACCAGCAATTCCAACAAATGCGGTGGCTTCGGAAACAAGTGCTTGTTCTCGAACAGTCTCGGCAAGTGCATCACCTCGGACTGCACCTACACCTCTTGCTCGAACGGGTTCGCCTTGATCAACAACACCTGCGTCGCCGTCGACTACCAGACGGATATTAACAACTGCGGGAGCTCGGGCAACACGTGTCAGTGGAACTACCTGAACGGAGGCGCTGGCTCGTGTGTCCAGGAGCAATGCTTCTCCGTGTGTGTCACCGGCTAAACCTGGGACCCGACGTACAGCATCTGCCGACTGACCTCGAGCGACATGTACAATTGCGGAGCGATGCGCAACATCTGTAGCCGGCTCGGATCCATGTCCTCGATCTTCTCCAACTCGCAGTGCTATGCTTCGGCATGGCATGCCTTCCCGGCTTCGAACTCATCGCCGGCGTGTGCTACAATATCGACACGACCTTCAACGTCAACAACTGCGGCGCGCTCGGCGCGGTGTGCAACTTCTACCCCGTTGGCGCCAGCGGCGTGTGCACCAACTCCAAGTGCGTCATCACCACTTGTCCCGCCAAGTACTCACTGTCGACGTTGGGCGTGTCTGTCGCTGCTGCGGTCTCTCAGCGCCCGCGCGTTGCCAAGCGCAAACTCGTCAGCAGACGTCGTGCCCCAAGGGCGAGACCCCCTGTCCGATCAAGGCCGTAGCGTCGTTCGAGCGCGCGGTCACACAACACTTCACCGTACCGCACGACGAGTACACAGGAATCTTTTCTGGGTTAGGTGGCTACGAATGCCCCGATATGGCGGATCGCTCGAGTCGTGCGGCGGTTGCTCGAGGACGGGCGAGGGGCAGGACTGCACCGCCATCAAGGGCGCGCTTGGTGTCGGTTGCAACAACGGATCGTGCGTGATATACCATTTCATTTCAAAACAAAACATGATCGATCCCCTCGTTTCACACTTCGCGGCCAGGTGGTGATGATAGTCACTCTTCCACCTCGAGGCCGAGCTGTCGCGCCCTGAATCTGCACCGGGGGGAATGCGGAAATATCAGACAAAACTCGCTGTAAGAGCCGCGAGGTCGTGTGTTGCTCACCTCGACATCTTTTTGGGTTTCTCTTCGGGCAGCGTCAGCGCTTTAGGCGCTACAGCAGCTGGCATCGGAGGTTCCATCACGGGTTTGACCCGAGGGGGCGCCCGCTCGACCACGTTCTTGAGTGCTTCGAATTTGGGCGCAACCTTGTCCTCTTGAGCTATTTCTTCCTGCGCGAATGTATCCAAGCTCTCCCCATTGGCGAGCTTCTCCAACGCGATCCGCACCCTCTCCCTTTCCTCAGCCGTCATCCCATCGTCGTTGTCCTCGCTGCCGTCCTCGCTTCGATCAGGACGAATCGACTTGGCCAACAAGTCAGGGATGATCATCCTCGTCGCTTCCAATCGACCGTTCCTGAATCTTGAGCCACCGACCCCACCTCCACCAGCTTGACGTCCTTGCATCGTCGCTTCGACGGGTACGGTCTCTTGCTGCCATGCGTCGTAGCTCGCCGCATCTCGATCCCCACCAAGGGGACCCGTCCCCGCCCCAGCTCCTAACCCTTGGCGTCGCTCGTGGTATGCCAGTGCGATCTCGCGCTGGTGCAATGCCGCGTCAATGTCGACGTCAAAGTCGTCGTCGTCGTCGTCGTCCAAACCGTAGAAACCGGACGAGGACGAATCAGAGTCGTGGTTCGAAGCCAACGAGGGTTGACTCGGGAGATCATCCTCGTCCTCGCCGTCGCTCTGGCTTTCTTTTTCTTCGGCCTCGTCGAGGATCTCGGAGATGGACGCTGTGCCAGGCTCATCCGTGGCCTTCCTCGAACCGAACGAGACGGTGTGGATCGGCGTCGGTGTTGGTTTCGGCCCATTCATGCTAGCTCTCGTCGTGCTGCTCGTAGCTATAGGTCTCGGGGGAAACTCGACGATCTTGGGCGGTTTCGCCATCGTCTTGAAGTATCCCGTTTCTTCACCCTTTGGCTTCTCCGCCTCTGGGTCCTGAGCGCAATCTCGCCGCAAGCCATGATTGCCGGAAAAGCTGGGAAAACTCGGTGGCTTCAGCTCCCTCTCCACAACCTTTTCCTTGATCGGTCGTTCGAACTTGTCCTTCACCGAAGGGTTTGCTGGAGCACCAATGGGTTCGTCCTCTGCGGCTGGCACCGACCGAGGCGGTGGAGGCAAGACGATGGCGGCTTTTCGTGTCGTGTTCTCCCGTTCGGGTTGCTGTTGACCCTGCGGCAAGTCAAAAGCAACTTTTTTGAACGCAGACAAAGGGACAGGGGAGCCTGACCGAGGCGTGCCTCCGACAGTTGGTGTTCCCGGTGTAGACGGGGGTGGGGTAGGCCTATAGATGGATTTCGAAGGCTCGAGCGAATGGTGCAATGGTTCATGGGAAGGTCCGTCTTGCTCTGAGTTACTTTTTGATGGGACCGTAGGGTCGTTGAGCTTGGACTGAGCTGGTGCGGGTCTGGCCTTGGGCTTGGGTTTTGGATTGAGGAAACCCGATGAGAATCCTTTGCCCGAGAGAAAGCTTTTCCGCTTTGAGGTTGAGGTGACGGGGTCCGTGGGCGCCGGTGCCACGCTGGCCGGAGGAGAAGATCGGGTTAAAGCAGCCGAGTCGGATGACCGTGCTGGCTCAGGAATCGAAGAGGACTGCGCGTCGAGAGCCGGCGGCTCAGGTGACGCAGGTTTGGCGATGACCTCGTCACGTTCCTCGGCTTCAATCGCATCGAGAATCGCCTTTGTGTCCAGCTCGAAGGTCGAACCGGTTGCATTTTTCGTTGGTGTGGATGTTCGAACCGACTCTTGTGGCCGAGATGTTGTCGTTGTCGCATTGAGTGGGCCTGATGGTTGGTCGAGGGTAAGAAACAAAGGGTGAGCCGGCGAGCGACGACGACAATTCCTTGCTCTTTTCGGGACTGACGTATGGTTTGTTTGCCGCGCTTTTTGATCAGGTATCGCATCGGGGGCGGCTTGTCGACTTGCTTCTCCTTGCCCTTGGTGGACGTGATCGGTGCTTCGGCCGGGCTTCCTCCCGCGGGCAGCTCTTCGCGAATGTCAAACACGGGCAGCCCTTCGTCGTTGATGACCTGCGTGTGTATTGTGACTTCATTAGCTCAAAGGCCTATGAGCCACGTTCTCATGAATGTGGCTCACTTCGCCTCGTTCGTTGAAGGACCAATCGTCTTGTTGCGATGCTCCGCCTGCTCGGGCAGCACGCTGGCGGACTACTTCGGCCTGTTGCGCGGAAATGTCCGCTTCGAGCGCAGCAACGTCCTGCTCCAGAGCTGCGAAAGTTACAAGATGATGGTCAGCTGTATTCCTCTTCTCGTCCCCGATCAAGCTCTGACAAACCTTGCTTCTTAGCCAGTGCCGAGACTCTTGCTTGCTTCGCACTTCGCAAGATGGGTTCACTAGCGGCGTCGGCGCTCGACTCGATTGTAGATGCGGAGGTCGAAGCGAGGGGAACTTGTTCGGTAATGTCGTTGGTGTGGATGATGTGACCGGGGAAGTAGGCCAACGGACCAAACGGGATCTAGATCCAGGGCACCAGGGACAGAGAGGTCAGCTCTCGGTTCGTTCCCCACTTGGACGACAGGACAGCCGAGAGACCGGACGAGCTGACTGACAAACGCATCCCACACGGGTTCGTCAGTGATGGTCTCTAGCTTGATGAGGAGCTTGTCGTACTGCTGCACGTTCGCCCGGAGGCTGGCGAGACGGTGGTGCAGTGCCAACAAGGACGGTGACGACGACGATGAGGATTCGGCTGCGAGCGCACCACTGCCGACGGTCAGTGGGATCAGCGACGAAGACGGCAACGGTGACGAGTCCTTGGATGATGACGACGGGTCGTGAGAGTCCGACATGACGACTGCAGCGTCGGGCGGGACGAGCAGCCCTGGCGCTGACAGGAACAGAGCCAAGGGTCGCCGGTCAACCCCGACAGCGGTCGAGCGATCACGCCGTAGAGACACCTCGCGCGCACGACGGCGGCCGGACCTGCACCACCTGTTCGGGCGAAGGGTATCTATCACACAGCAAAAGATCGCGGGGAAGGAGGCGGCACAGGCCAAGAAGGCGGCGTTGGCTGCAAAGGTGTGTGGGAACATGGTTGGACATATACCGAGGATTGACGAGCTTCTAGAAACTAAATGAGCTCTGCACAATTCCAGGCCCGAGAGGAAGGTGATCCGGCTGCACGAAGAGCAAGGGAACGAGCGGCCATGCTCAAAGCCGACATGGAAAATGTGACCGCTCTCTTTGGCGTCAGTGCCGTCAACGGTCAGTTCTGAGTAAATGTCAAAATTGAAATTGATGTCGAACGGTCGTGGATCTGGCGCGGGAGGCACGGATCCGATCCCCAGCGCGTGCATGACGGTGCATGACAGTGCGCACCCGCGCAATTGCTATTCTGCAGCCCCTACCCGATTTTCTCTCAAGCAGCCGAATTGCCTCTGAAGCTGAAGATGTCTACTCGATACGTATTGGAGTACTCAGGGATTCTTCTTCATTCTTCTCGCCGCATCGGAGCTCCCGAGTCACGGTGAGCCCCGCACCGTCGCCCAGCTCCGTGTCGGAGTTCGCAGTAAATCGCGGTCGAAGCGAGGTCGCCCCAGCTCGAACAAAGCTGCTGGAGCAACAACCACTGTATCGATGGCCGCAATCTCAACTCTGGGATGTTGTTTGGAGCTCAATATATTTGATGAAACTTGAACGAGCTTGATCGACTCGATATTCGGTCTTTCCGAGGGGCGGATCGTTGACCTCGATTTGGGGTGCACGGTCCCCTGTCCGCGATGACGCTTCAGATCCGCGCCGCGCCGCGCTTGGTCGCCTTCGGCATTCGGCAGGGGTTTTCAGGTGGAGAGGATTGGAAGCGGTGGCGAGGCGGAGGCTCGACGTCACCGCGTGTCGTCATATCGATGAGATGCCTCATTCTGCCAAGCGCCTTCCACCGCACCCAAGTCAGCAACCACCTCGAGCTCGTCGCCTCTCTCTCTCTCTCTTTCTTTCTCCTTCCTTCTCCTCGTTGACCCCCTCTGGAGTTCTCGCATCACGTAATCTTGCCGGCATCGTCCCCCCCTCTTCAGGGGCATACGAAGCGGTGGCTTTTGTGGCGTGGTAGAGTTGGTTGGTCGATCCCTCCCACCGTCTCAGGTGTGATTACCACCTAGCGAGCCTGTTCGTGTCCCCAACGGTCGTGCTGACTCGTCTCGTGTTCACCCGTCTCACCTTCCATGTTTCACCACACCACCTACTTCATCTTACCCCACCTCACCCCTCACCCCTCACCTCTTACCCCGCGCCCCACCCCACCTCTCACCTCTCACCTCTCACCTCTCACAGCGATCCCTCGCTTTCCACCTCGTCACTCCTACCTACGATCTGTCACTGCTTCACGGCTTGCCATCAGCCTATCCACTCCTCGACGAGTGTTGAATGGCGCCCACCGCATGTTGCTGCCGCGGTTGCCGGTCCACAAGCCCGCTTGCATCTGATCGTACCCTCGCCTTTGCTCTGACCCTTGATCGATTGATCGATCGTGCTCGCCGGCCCTTGACGACAGGCGAGCTGACGACTCGATCCTCGCCTTCACTCCTCCGTCACCTCGGCTCGACGCTCACGGTCGATCTCACATTCGGATCGAAGGAGGTCCACGGTACCGTCATCACAAGCGAGTATGCATGTAGCCTAATCCTATTGTAGGAGGTAGCTTACTTCTAGTGTACGCATCAACCCCCAGCTGCACACGCTCTTCAAGCCATGTCCCACCTCGTTCGACAAGGTCTGCTTTTCCTTTCTGTTGCTTTCGAACTGGTTTCACCTCGGAACTCTGCATTGACGGTGCTGGGTGGCCGGCGACTCGCCCTTGATCGGCTTAACCAGATCCAACTCCTACACTGAGCCTCCCTCGTAAACCGTGTTCTCGTTTCCCTAGTGTTCCCCTTTCTGGTGTGTAATCTCGAGTGCACGTATCGAGATGCGCATGCACCACGGATGTTGAAATTCAGCTGGCCATCGCATTCACGGTGAACGCCACAATGGAAACAATTGCAGTTCGTTATTCGTCGACAATTCAAAGTGAAGCTATGTCCACCATTGTGTCTCCACTGCGAACTACTCTGACCCGGACCGCGGGCGCCGGAAGATTCGTTCTGGTTCTGGCCCGACGCCACATTGCGCACGGACCTCGTCAAGCGAGCTCCGCTGCGAACGGACCGGCGAGCTCGGTTCCACTCCACTCCACGCCCAACTCTGCTTGCTCGCCCGCCACCCGCCACCCGCTCGACGGAAAACCATCGCAGACCAAGGTTGGGACTCGAACTTTGCCAGAGTGCGCTTCTTCCAACATGGCACCCGCTTCGAAAGCATCCAAGGGCAAGGCGCCTGCGACGTCCAGCGCCAGTGGTCCGTCCACCTCGTCCTCGTTGTCTTCTGCCGCCACATTCACTCCGACCGCTCGCAAGCCAAACAACAGACCGACCATAATGAAATCGGGCAACTCGCAGGCATCAAACAAGCCCGTGATCGAGCCAGGACAAGAACCACCTCCGCCGCCTCTGTTCCCGTCAGTGCCTGGCCTCTGTTCTGTCCTCCTCAAGACTCTCGAGCTGGGATCCAATAGCGCGCGCATGCTCACCTCCCAAACTCACCTGATGAATACAGAGTCGGATACAAGACACCTATATCGTTACTTAACGAGCGATGCCAGAAATCCTCGTTCGGCAAACCAGCCATCGTCAGCAAGCAGCTCTCGTCGGGACTGTGGACCGCGACCGTGACTCTGCACCGCAGCCATCCCAAGACCAAGGACCACGAATCCGTCTACATGCGGCCACCCCCACCCCCTTCCCCGATCGCAGTTGAAAAACCGACCGCACTCGAGGCACGCCATTGGGTCGCCGTGTACGCACTTTTCAGGTTCAGCAATCACCTACGACTGAATATTCAGTTGCCCCCGACGACCAGGGATTATTGGGCCGCGTTGGAGGACGAGAAGAAGAACAGCGGCAAGAGTAAGGATTGGTATTGGAGCACGACCCCGTTCGAAACCCAGGCAGAGCGGGAGAAGGAATCCGCGGCGAGGCAAGGCGCGTCGGGGGCAGAGAGGGGCTCAGGCGCAGCAGCAGGAGGTGGTGGTGGTGGGGGGCTCATAGCGGTAACGCGCTTGCGTCCGGGTCGTCGTCTCATTCGAAATCGGCCGTCCTACCCAAAGCGTGGACATCGGCACCCGAAGTCAAGATGCACTCCGCTCTGCGTGACCTCGTCGAAGAGACGATCCGTTCGCTCATGCCGTCGACGTCCTCGAACGCCTCGGGCGCGGCGACCCCGCTCGGATCGACCCAAGACTATTCCGACGACGAGGGCGGGCAAGACCTGAGCAATGTCATGCCGTTGCCCACAGCCCAAGAGCAAGCCGCAGCAGATGAACTGGTCCACCTCGGTTTCCGAAAAGGCTACGTGTCGACTGCACTCGCTTACGTCTTGAGGGCTCGGCACCAGGTCTCTAACGCCTCCTCGGACCCACTGCTGAGGTCCCTGGCTTCCCAGCCGTTCAAATCGGCGCTCTTGTCGTACCTGCATCTACACCTCTCGGAAGATGACTTGCCAGAGTCGTTTCAATTCTCCAAGCCCGCCGATTCGAATGCGCGCATCGCGACTAGCCATGGATCTGATGCGCTGGGGAGGTTGTGGAAAGCCGAAGCGCTCGCCAAGGACGTGGGCATCCCCGTTCCGATGGCGGAGAAGCTGCTCGAAGAGTATGCAGGGGAGGAAGGCAAGGTCATCGAGCTATTGACAAGAAAGCTCAATGGGTGGGGGCAGACATTCGAAGTCGACGAGGACGAAACTGACGAGATCGACTTGGAGCAGGCCGGCCGATTGAGCGAGGAGCACGTCAAGCAGGGATGGACCCAGGTTTTGACCGCGGAAGAGAGGGAAGAGCTGCAAGACAGGCGCAAGGACGAACTCATGGGACTGGAAGGCATCTTTGGGGATCGATTCAGAAAGACCGACTTGGGGTGCGAGATCCTCGTCTCATCGCTCAAGCCGAGGAGGCAAGGCACCGCGCCGACCGAGCAGGTTATACTGCGCGTTCTCTTCCATCCGGCATCCCTCTACCCCTCCCCCTCGACCGATCCGGACACGTCGTCACCGCACCTTCCTACGTTCTACGTGTACTCGTCGACGCTCCCGGCGTTCATCCGGTTGTACCTGACTTCGTTGATTGCGCAGCAGTTCGTCGTCGAACCTCATGCCACCGAGTGGCGCGACCTTGCCCACGCAGGCTACGGCGGCGTCATTGCCGAGATGGCCACCTTCTTGCAGGAGAATTGGGAGCGAGCCGTGGTTCACCCTCCGGAATCGAGGACGGTGTTGAGCAAGTTGCTTGGGTCTGCCAGGTCGATGCGCCACGGGCAGGCAACGATGGGCGTGGACAAGTCGAACAAGTCCCTGAACGCGTTTCGAGGGCGAGGACCCTCGAGCTTCTTTGTGTCACCCGCTCAACAGGCCGAGCTCGTTCGGTATTGGACGGAGACGATGCAAAAGTCGGCGTATGCTGACATGATGGCCGTGCGCTCCAGACTGCCCGCTTCCGACATGCAGCAGTGCATCGTCGATCTCGTCGGAGCGAACCGGGTCGTCATTGTCAGTGGTGAGACGGGTTCGGGTAAAACGACCCAAGTCCCTTCCTTCATCCTAGATGACGCGATCGCGAGGGGCCAGGTGGGGTCGATCAACATCATCGTGACGCAGCCGCGTCGAATCTCCGCCATTAGCGTCGCGACCCGTGTCGCTGCCGAACGGCTCGAAGACATCAACAACATCTCGTCGCGCAAGTTGATTGGGTACGCGATCCGAGGCGAACGCAAAGCGTCCAAGGACTGCCGTATGCTCTTTTGTACAACCGGTGTCGTGCTCGCGCGATTGTCGAGGGGTGGTGACGCAGATCTTGCTGGCATCAGTCACATCTTTATCGACGAAGTGCACGAGCGATCGGTCGACTCTGATTTCTTGTTGCTCGAGTTGAGGGATCTGTTGAAGCGAAATCCCAAGATCAAGGTTGTTCTCATGAGTGCGACGATCAACCAAAAGCAATTTTCGGACTACTATGGCGGTGCTCCCTGCATCGAGATACCCGGGTCAGTTGAGTAGAGTCGTCCTGCAAGCATCCAAAACCTAACTTGCCTTGGTTTGGTCACTGCGACGATGGCAGGTTCACTCATCCCGTCCAGGACCACTACCTGGAAGAGATTGTACCTCACCTCCGAAACTTTTCGCCTGCGGGTAAGCTGACCCGCAAGGCGACGCAGGCGCAGCTCGACCGTATGCGCGAATCCTTCATCTCTCGCGGCATTGAGAACGAACGCCACCTTTCGATCCTCGAGACGTTGACCCGTTCGGAACGCATCGACTTTGGGCTCGTCGGGGCCACGGTCGCGTACTGCCTAGAGAAGTCGCGCGACATTGGAGGAGACGTGCTCGTTTTCGTAACCGGTGTGCTCGAAATCAAGAACGCCATCAAAGCGATCGAGGGCGCCATCTCGTCGTCGGATTTAGTTGAAATCTTCCCCTTGCACGGCAACTTGACCTCGGCGGAGCAAACCTCGGTCTTTCGCAAGACCAAGGCGGGGCACAGGAAAGTCGTCGTCGCATCTAATGTCGCGGAAACGTCCATCACGATCGATGGGATCGTATACGTCGTCGACTGCGGTCGCGTCAAGGAGAACCAATTCGACCCCGATACGAGCGTGACCAAGCTCGCCGAGGTGTGGACGAGTAAAGCCAGTTCGAGGCAGCGTCGAGGTCGAGCCGGTCGAACGAGGCCGGGGCAATGCTTCAAGCTCTTCAGTCACTACACCGAAGATACAGCGATGGCGAATCACCCGACGCCGGAAATGGTCAGGATCCCGCTCGAGTCGCTCTGCTTGCAGATCAAGGCGATGCGCGCCGATGAGGACGTCAAGACCTTCCTGGCCAAGGCGCTCAACCCGCCGGATGTGCGAGCGATCGACAGTGCTTGGGCCACGCTCAAATTGCTGGGGGCGATCGAGGAGGGAGGGGGGACAAAGTCGAAGTTGACGCCGCTGGGGATGCATTTGGCCATGCTGCCGCTCGATCTGCGGCTGGGCAAGATGCTCGTCCTCGCGGCCATCTTCAAATGTCTCGATCCAATCTTGACCATTACCGCACTCTTGTCGAGCAAGTCGCTCTTCAACGTACCGTTTGAGAAGCGGGACGGAGCCCAAAAGTAGGTTTGCTTAATTCGATATTGATTATCGAACAGCAGTGATGAAACCTTTAATCTGAGCAGGGCTCGATCGATGTATTACACGGGCCGTTCCGATCTCTTATCGGATATCAAAGGCTTCGAAGGTTGTATTGCCGCGCGCAATGATGGAGGCAATCCTGGGCTGCGCGCGTACGCTGAAAATGTAGGCTGCACATCTGCTCACGCACTAGAATAAGCGACGACCCCTCTGATGCCATGATCTCGTTGATCTCTTCCCTGCAGAACTTCATCTCGCTGGCGACGTTCCGCGACGTACTTCAGCTGCGCACCGAGTACTTGCACGCCCTCTCCGACGTCGGTTTTATCCCCTTTCGCACGCAAGCCTCCGAAGATGCGCTTAATACCAACGCCAAGAACGAGAATCTTCTCAAAGCGATCATTTTTGCCGGTACGGCCCGGCTCGTCAAGGTCACGCTGCCCCCGGCCCTGTTCGACAAGGGTGCGAGTGGTGCAATCGAACGCAATCGCGAGTCCAAGGAGGTCAAGTACTTTGAACGCGATGGAAGGGTGTTCCTGCACCCTGGGTCGTTGCTCTTCACCGAAACGAGGTTCTCGTCGCCTTTTGTGACTTATTTCTCCAAGCACGTCACGACCAAACCGTTCCTTCGCGATGCTACAGAGGTGAGACGGCATCGGTTTCCGGTTCTTGCATACCTAGGAGGCTGACGACTTTGGGTGCATTTGTAACGACAGGTCCCTCTGTACGGAGTGCTGCTGTTTGGCGAAAAGGTCAACGTCGAACTTGACAGGGGGTTGACGGTCGGCACCGATGGATGGGTCATGATGCGAGCCTGGCCAAGGATCGGCGTCTTGGTCAACTCCCTGCGACGGCTGTTCGACGCCGATTTGGAAGCCATGATTGAATCACCACCCGACTTGGAAGGTCAGTCGTCGATGCCAGATGCCACGTGCGAGTCCGCAGCCGGGATGTGTGCTGACGCTTCTGTCTTGACGGGTCCAGGTGAAGCAAGCTCTACAATTAAAGCGATGCTAGCCCTCCTTGAGAGGGACGGAGGATTGTACTGACCCGGCAGTTTTTTGAGATCTGCAATACTATCGAACTCGTTGACATAACCCCATCCACTGTCAGTGATGCAAGTGTCTTTCATCGACCGGCTCAACATTGGTCACTGTAAAGCAGCAAGACTCGTGTATTGCTTTCATTCGAAGAGGGCCAGCTAGCGTGTCTTGTCAACAATTACTATAATTTAGAGGAAAAAAGAAGGTATCATTTCGATACCGGAAAAGACTTAGAATATATGAGAGGGAGTGTAAGTGTATATGAAAATGATATAGTTTCGCGTGACAAGAAGACTTGCGTTGCGTCGCCTAGTACGCCTTGCCCTTGGTCGTCACGCCGACGGGACCGCCTTGCTCTTGCTCTCCGTTGTAGAGAGTGACATCGCTTGGCCTCTCCTCAAGGTAGTCACCGTCTTCCTCGGCAGGCAGGACACCATTTTCTAAATCCTTCTCGGCCTGGACTCTCAACCTGTGAGCCCTCCTTCCCGACTTGGAGAAGTTGTAGTTGAGCGGCGAGTCGCGACCACCATAGATGCACTGCCGTCGGGACAAGGAGAAGGACGATGCAAATTCAGTATGCAAATTCAGTTACCACTCAAGCCCATTACACCGAACCAGACCGAGGGAAGAGCGTACGAGATCGTACAGCAAGTTGCCAAACAACGCCCCGCAGACTGTGCCCACGGTAGGGATCCAGATACCATAGCTTAGCAAGAAGAATACGACCCTTCCGTCAGCAAGCTGCTTTGCATTGGCGACGGAGACGAGGAGTGGTCCACATGACGTACTGGTAGTTGTCGACCCAGAGACTTTGAGTGGGAGCACCAACCGCCCAAGAGAGAAGACGCGGACCCATATCACGAGCAGGGTTGAGAACGAAACCAGTCTGGTAACCGAAGGACGAAGCGATGCCGACCATGACCAAACCGAGGAGCAAGGGGACGAGACCAGGGGCGGCGGGGTTGTTTCCAGTATCGGTGAAGGCGGCAATCGCACCCATGAGGAGGGCCGCTCCAGAGAAGACAGAGAAGAAGATTGATACGAGTCCTTCGAGCTTTCCGGCGGGTGCGGTCGTCAAGACAGCAGCGAGATAGCCCTTCCCCGCCGTGTTGAGAGGTCCGTAGTAGACACCGAACAGGATGGCAGCGGCAACGAAAGCACTGAGCGCCCGTTCACGAGGCAAGAGTCAGCCAAGGGCGCGGAGGCCGAATCGCAGCACGAACAGTGCAAGACCTACCCCAGGAGTTGCGAGAAGATATAACCAGGGACGCGGCGCCAAGGGAACTTGCGGAAGACCGCGAGCGAGATGGTGACAGCGGGGTTGATGTGGCCACCCGAGATACCGGACGACACGGAGATGGCAAGCATGAAACCGACACCCCAGCCCCAAGCGATGGAGAGATAGTCGTTGGGTGCGTTACGAAGAGCAATGACCTGGGCTTGGGTCTGAGCATGGACGGCGGGGCGAAGGGAGGGAGAAGGACAACAGGGGGGTCAGCGCGGTGCGGATTCCGCAGGCGAGCGCTTGCGAGCCGAAAATGACGTAAAACTCTGACTTACGCCTTCACCCCACAGAACCAGAATCAAAGTACCAAGGAATTCGGCGAGATAAATGCGGTACTTTGAGCGAAATTTGAACCAAGGGTTGCAGTCTAATAGCGATGGTGGGCAGGTGGTGTGTCAGCTACTGGCGGTACGAAATACGCAACTTCGGCACGACTTTGTAAGCCGCATCCCTAGATGCTGCAATACTGACAATGTTCCTCATCCAATGAGATTTGTGCCCGTTGATTGCTGTGACGAATGTGAGCGCGATGGAATGGGTTGCGTCGAACCTGGGATCGAGACGGAACTGAGGCGGGGACGACAGATGTTCCGGCACGGTGGCTGTGGGGGTGGGGCTGGCGGGCCTTCGAGACCATGTGTTGTTGCTGGCCCGTGGCACCGACAACATTGCCACCTTTGTTCTCGGACTCATCTGTATGGTCGCAGCCGACGGTTGTACCGGGTACAGGGGAAGGAAGTTGCCCCGAGTCCCGGCGCCTGGCGGACCCCGCCGGCGCCTGACAAACGTCGTCGCCAGTGCCAGCGATATTAGAGCCGGTGTTGGTTTGATATTGGTTGAAGACGCGGTGAGGCTGTCCGTTATGCATGTCCGAAGTCAATGAAGTGTTTATGATGCTACAGGTGGGGAGGGGACGCAGCGAAGGGAGCAGCAGCACGTGGGAGGAGGATGGGAAGGTGGGATTGGCAAGAGAGGAGCCAGCACTGAGGCAGACAGAAAGCGGGAGGCAGCTGCTCCTTGAAAGGGCTCGTAATGCGGGACTCGAGAACTCACGTCTGCGAAGCTCATGACGAGGTGATCTTCTGGAGGAACGACAGACATGTTGGCGGCGGCGGGGATGAGAAGAAGGCAACAGAGTTTCAAGCAGACCGGCTTGAGAGGGTTGCGAGTCTCAAGGCTGATTTGATAGGCTCTTAGAGCGCGCGATTGCACTCTTTGTAGGCAGCTTCGTGTTGTCGACACTAGCAGAGTGTGGCGTGAAATTGGACGCTTTATGTCGTGGGAGACGGCGAAGACGTCTTTTTTTCGCACGTTCTCGTGATGGTAAGGAACGTGCAAGAGCCAGAGGTGGGTGGCCGCAGAGAGGGAGGGATGACGTTGTCATCAAAGAGCTCGGCGCGGCGCAAGTTGGAGGTCCCTTCGACAGTCGAAGCGTCAGCTGGCGCGCGCGCGCGGCGAGAAATGACGCTGGGCTCAACAAATTGCAACCGACGCCACTGCTAAGTACTGAAACCGGCAGAACTCAGATCAGAATCCGTCGTGGACCAGAGGCTTGAAAGTTTAAGCGTTCAGGAACCGGCAGATGCGAGTTACACCCATGGCGATGACCGCATGGTCATGTTCATCGCTGTCGGACTTGGAAGTGATCCGCCGTGATCGGCCGGTCCACCGTCGTTAGGGAACTTTACGCTGGAACACCCCACCATTTAAAGTGAACCTTCACAGAGGGCTGGATTTGGCGGTCCCGGCAAAGTCGATCAAGATCAGACGGCCAGATAAGCGTCGGAACCGAGCACCGAATGCAGCAACCCGCGTCAAAGCGGTCACATCCTTAACCGAATCTTCCCAATGACGTAGTAGTACTCTCCACCATCACCCACCCTGCAGAACCTGCAGCACCTCTATTGTGAAAGCAGTGCATCAAATTATCTCTCTAGCTACCTACCTACCGACCCACGCTGGAGGTATAGGTACCAATCTAGGACGACCATGTAGGACCGCCGGAAGCCGTACCTACTCAAGTGATCAGGTACTGTCGTGTGTCTACAAGCTGAGCTTCCCCAGATCCAGCTCCATCCTGCAGCACCGTTGAGGCTCTATCCTAAGTTCGCTCGATCATTCAATTCATCCTGTCCATATCGAGCTCATGATATCGGGCGACCTCTCCTCGTGAGCGATCACAAAATCCAACCCAGACAGGGGTCGACGTCGAGCTCGGGCGCCGTCCGAGGCGTACCCGGACGTGCACAGCCCACTCGAGATCCAGCGTTGGTTGGGGACCACTTCAGGAATGCTGGAACTAGGTACTAATCACATCGTAGGCGCCCCGACATGACTTTGACGCGAGAAGAAAGCTCTCCAGCGCCCCTTGTGGCGCCCATTAAAATCTTTCAAACCCCTGATCAAACAAGGCGAGGCCTTGGTCCGGATGAGGGCGAGCCTAATGCGAGATGCTGATGACTTCCCAACCTACTCCGCTCAGGTATGGTATTCCAGGCTCATTCAGTGTGTCTAGCTTTCGGCGGGTCAATGACGCAGCGCCTTCGAGATCTTGGCAAGGACGCTTTTACGGTATGCGTCTCCAGTGATGCTCTGGTACCTTTGCTCTTGGGGCGTTGACACAGTGTCCATCTCAAACACACAACGACTCAAAAGATAGAACGTGGAAGAAGGCGAGTGCGTCTGCTTCGAGTTTCACTTCCTCCGATAGATCTGCCGTGCGGAAGCAAACGCGGTCATTCGCTCGATTCAGGAGGTCTGTGCGAATACCTGAGCACGAACGCCGTTCAACACACCCGGCGAGTTACTTGAACGATCACACCAGAAGAAAAGAAAAGGTGTTCCCAACGAATGCAAATAGGTTCCGAAGCAGTGTCGAAAAGGGCAGCCCGCCCAGACCCCTATGCTGTGATTTATGGCCCAGCAGGCCGAGACTGCGAAAACCCAGTCTCGCTCGCTGGCGCGCCAGCCGTCTCCCAACCTCGCCTGCAGCGCCAGCGCCACACCCCGCTAGGCCGCTGTTCTCACGGCCTTCGTCGGTTTGGCTCGTTCCGCACCCCTCCGCCCGATCCATTCGCAACGATGTCGATCAACTTCTCGGCGCTCTTCTCAAACGCGGTTCTGCCGTCATCGTTTGTGCCTTCGTTGCCCTCGGGTAGCATGAAGTTCTCGGTCCTTGACGGTGAGTTGCGACCCGGTCACGGTGGTGTCGGCGCCGCGAGATCCGGATGACGATCAAGCCCGCGAGAAAAGCGTCTCGTGAAATGTCGTAGCTGCCGCTCCTTTCCCCCACCGCGACGAGGTAGAACATCCGTTGGATCCACAGTATACTGATCGTGTGCGATGTTGTGCTGCCCTAGATGCCAAGGCCAAGGCCTCCAAGATCGAGGAGGTGAGTTTGAGTTGATCGAATTCGCGGATCCGCTTGGACGTGCGTCGGTCGCGCTGGCGACGGCGGGTCGTTCCGACGACGCCCGACGACGACGGGATGAATGAGCCGCCTGTCCACCGTTCCGCGACCCGCCCGCCCGCCCGTCCGCGGATCCAGCAATTGACCATGCATCCACACTGCCAACAGCATCGCTGACCCTCCCCACATGCTTTATGCTCCATAGTCCGCCGAGAACAAGCTCGCCGCCGCCAAGTCGGCCGTTGCTACTGGTATGTGCACTGCTTCTGATTCCTTCGCGAGCGGGTTTCCTCGGCCGCCGCGGCCATCGTACACTCGTGGCTGACCGAGCTCCCTCTCCTCTGCGACCGTACTCTCTACCAACCCCACAGAGGCGCAGAAGATCTCTGCCAAGGTCGACTCCGGCAAGATCGAGCTCTACTCAGGCAAATACTACTACACGTGCGCCCTCGGTGGTGCTGTCGCTTGCGGTGCGACCCACGCTCTCGTCACCCCCCTTGATTTGGTAAAGTGCCGAAAGCAGGTCAGTGATTCTCTTCTATGCGGCATGTCAATCTCGAAGCGTGACCGGAATACTGAACGCTCCATCTACCTTTCCACTGCTTGCGCCGCCCATCCAGGTTGACAAGAACTTGTACAAGTCCAACATGGACGGATGGAGCAAGATCATGAAGACCGAAGGCGGCTTCAAGGGTCTCTAGTGCGTCGAAGCTCGGTCACGGAAGATTGCAGAGAGTGGGATGGGGTTGTTGATGAGATACCTTTGCTCCGTTTCACAGCACGGGTGTCGGCCCCACGTTGCTCGGTTACTCAATGCAAGGTGCCGCCAAATACGGTTTCTACGAATACTTCAAAAAGACCTACGCCGACATGGTCGGTCCCGAAACCGCCGTCAAGTACAAGGATGCCATCTACCTTGCCGGTTCTGCCTCGGCCGAGTTCTTAGCCGACATCGCCCTCGTCCCCGTAAGTTTGTCAAGGCGAAGCACTTCGCATCAACGCGGCATCCTGAATCGTCTCGTCTTACCCTTCGTCTCTCGTGATCGCGCACAGATGGAGACCGTCAAGGTCCGCATGCAAACCACTTTCCCTCCCTTCGCCTCGGGCGCCCTCAACGGTGTTAACAAGGTCGTTGCCTCCGAAGGAGCTGGCGCGTGAGTGTCTTCGGATCGCAGCAGCAGACGTCGTCCGCCCTCCACCCATTCCGGACTGACTCCCTTGCTTGTTATTACCGATCGTTGTTGCAGTCTGTTCAAGTCGCTCCCTTCGCTCTGGTCCCGTCAAATCCCCTACACGATGATGAAGTTCTGGTCCTTCGAAGGCTTCGTCCAGGCCATCTACGCTCGCATCCCCAAGCCCCGATCGGAATGCACCAAGCTCGAGCAGCTCGGTGTCTCGGCCGCTGCTGGTTACGCCGCCGGTGTATTTTGTGCCATCGTCTCTCACCCTGCCGACACCATGGTCTCGAAGCTCAACGCTCCCCTCGCGCCTGGCGCCGCCAAGCCGACCGTCGGCACCATCTACAAGGACATCGGCTTCAGCGGTCTCTGGGGTGGTCTTGGTACCCGTATCATCATGATCGGTACCCTCACCGCTCTCCAATGGTTGATTTACGACACCTTCAAGGGTACGTCCTTTAGTGCGACGGGCCGGTTGAAGGCGTGACCGGATCATTCTCGCTGACCCAACCCCCTCACTCCCCGCCCTTCATAGTCACCATGGGTCTCCCCACCACCGGTGCCGCCGAGCCCAAGAAGTAAATGAGTCACCCCCGGCGATCCTTGAAATTTTGACCCTGCTCTTGCGATTTAATGCTCCCCAGACCCTAGACGAGTTTGCGGTACAATCCACTCATCCTACCCCCCCCCCCCCCCCCCCTTCCGTCCCTCTGTTAGCGCGGACTCCATCCACTCCATATCCTCCTCCTCCGACATTTCTTGCTCATGTGTCTATTATAACGCCATGCACCCTGGACATTTGTTTGTTCGTGAAGTTGGTCACCCCGTGAGATGGGAGCGCGTCTTGACCCGCGTCGGCCCCTGGGAGCCCCGCCTGTTGCCAGCCGAAGTCAAGATGAGCAGAGTTGAGCAGAGATGCGCAGAGCCACGAGCCAGGTTGTGTGCCCCACAAGGCAGCCGCGAGGTGCCCCAGGCGCTGATCCTCCCCACTCTCCCGTCGCTGCCTCGGCTGTCCCTTTCGCCCCGTCATGCCGACCTTTTCGTCGACGTTGCAGCTACTGTGGTGTGCGGCAAGCTCGCTGCAGTATGGCTTCCACATCTCCGCGCTCAATTCGTCGCAGGACTCGATCCGCTGCGCCGACCATCGCCCTTGGCTCGCTTTGTGGGGCATGCCGGCGTGCGTCGACATGACCCAGTCCGCCTTCGGTCTCGTGACCGCGTCGTATACGTTGGGGGGTCTCATATCGAGTCTTAATGCAAGTCGACTGGTCGATGGCCTCGGAAGGAGGAAGACGGCCGTCGTTGCGGCGTGGTTGATCGTCGCGGTCAGTCGTTTTGGGCTGCCATGCGCTGTGGGCTGTGTCGCGCTCCCGATTCTAGTCTTCCGACGGGTGAGGCAAGGCTGACATGCCTATCTTTCGAAACTAGGGTGGATCGCTGATGGCGATCGGAAGCAGTGTCACCGTGCTCGTATTGGGCCGAATGATTATTGGCCTGTGTGAGCCCCTGTCAGCACGATGCTGTGGGTGCGTCCAGAACAAGGGCACTGATAGGAATCGAGCCCACACATCTACATGATGCAGCTTGCGGTATCTCGACCGTTTTGGTGCCTCTTTACATTTCTGAAATCGCGCCGAATCGCGGTGGAACAGGTTCGTGTCTCCATATGGGGCTCGGAAGTTCGACTTCGGTCTTGTTAAGGGCGGGCCGTGTCGCTGACCAGCGGTTTCGTCGAATGCACCCCCATCTTTGCCTCTTACAGGTATTCTGACGCAGCTCAGTATCTGTGCCGGCATCTTCCTCGCCCAGGCCATCTCGAGTGGGTGAAGCTCCGGCAGAAACTGCGCATCCCCATACGCGAGAGTAATGACCGGCCCTGAGGATCGATCCCCTTGCTCTCCCTTCACACCACCAGTTCCTCTCTCGGAAACTAGGACGGGCAAATGGCGTCTGATCGGTCTGGGCTCGGTCGCTATTGCAGCAGCACAGGTAGGAGCAACGGACCAACTCGATGTGGGGAGGCGAAGGTCCGAATTGACAAATTGAATCGGCTGCCAGATCGCCACGTCGTCCATGATGGTCGAAACAGCCCCGAATCGTCAAACCCCGATCTACGACATCGTTGAAGACCAGGAAAGGGAGCCGCTTTCTACGGAGGAATCGTCCAGAGGTTGGTCTGGTCTGCTTGGCTTGAAACAAGTCGCCGGAGCCGAGGCGCGCCGAAAGCTGACAGCGCCGGCACCTCTGGAAACATAGGCGGTCCAACGAGTACCGGACATAACTCGGGGGTCGAATCATTGACGCTAGCCAAAGTCTATCGAAGCAAGGATGCCGCTATCAAGAGCTCTTTCTGGACCCTAGTCCTGTCCCAGTTTTTCCAACAGACCAGGTTCGTTCGTGCTTTGGGAGCAACCGATAGCTTGGCCAAGTCTCTGCCCGTTGATCAACTTGACTTCCTTGCTTTCAAACTCACAGCGGGATCAATGCTGTGATGTACTACAGCGTTGGGTGTGTTCCTTCTCTTTCCTCGACCTGGCCCGGGTTGCCCAAAGCACCGGCGTGTAGAGGATGGCTGACCTCGTGCGCACTCGCAGAATCCTCACCGCCGTCAGCCCCACCAACGCCAAGGGCGTAGCACTATTCGTTACTATAGGTACGAGCGAGTTGAGACGCTTCCTCTGCCTTGGATCATGCTGAAAGCCCCGTCGACGATCTGTGCTCGCAGTCAACTTCGCCATGACCTTGCCAGCGGGTGAGCTGGGAACTGCCTATCGTACCACTCAGTGACAGATTTAGATGATTGACGAAGCATGTTCACTCAAAAACATAGTGTACCTGATCGACGTAAGCCTATGAAAAAATAAAATTCCTCCGCCAGCCGTTGGTTTGTCAGCTGACCCTCGTTTGGTACTCCAGCGCCTCGGACGAAGGGCATTACTTCTAATCTCGCTCAGCAGCATGGCCGTGTCGACTGCGGTTTTGGCGTTTGCTATCAACCATTCCTTGTTCGAACTTGCGTCTTTGTGCATCGTCCTGTTTGTCGCAACCTTCTCGATCGGGCTAGGCCCAATTCCTTTCGTTCTCATGGGCGAACTGCCCCCGCCAGCGGTAGGAGGGCCGTCCTCTGCTCGAATGATGTAATCGTAGGGAACGTTGCTTACAATGCTCCACTTCCATTGACATTGAATAGGCACGATCCGCAACGGCAAGCGCTGCACTCGTGGGTCACCCTTTTCCGCTAGCAGCACCCACGGCACACTTCCGGCTTGTCGCTGACGACTTTGCCCCATGCGATCGTCAGGGAACAAACTGGGGTCTTAACTTCATCATTGTGAGCTGTGCAAAGCTTGTCCTCTCCTTCCGATGCCTGAGCTCGCTTTCAGGTGCTCACTTTGTATCTTATCAACTGCGCACAGGGACTTACTTTCCTGCCCCTGAGGGACCTCCTGTCTGGCGGACGGAATTCCGGTTCGGGCACGATTTTCTACTTGTCAGTGCTGCCTCAGCGGGCGACTGATCTCGGCTGCGGCAGGACCGTTTCGCTGACCTTGTTGCCGTGCTAGGTTTGCCGTCATCTCGGCAGTCGGGTATGTCGTCATGGCCCGACGGTTGAGGGCCACGACTGCATCAACCGCGACCGCGGTTTGATCGATTCGACCTCGAGCCTGATTCGCGTACAGGGGTTGAGAGCTAGGAACGGGAGGGTGTTACTCTACTCGCTCGGCTAAAGGATGCTTCTTTCGTTCTTTCGGAACGGTAGTTGCGATTGCTGTCACCGATGTATCAATGCATCATTCAGTTAAAAGCTGTGCTCTGCTACTCAGTGAGCTCCTGTCGATTCTGAAACAAGTGATCGCCAGGAGGATCGGCGTGAGCATTTCCGAGTCGTAGGGAGTGCTGACTCCTGAGTCGCTATAACGGGGCCGGCACCAGCGCGACTTGGAATCAGATTGCCATTTTGTGAGGGTACAAGGTGGATCAAGGGCGGGTGGCATGCCACTTCCATGTGCTTAGATAGGCTATACGCGGACCGTCCCGTACCTACCTCCCGGTGCCCGGTGCCTATGGTGCGACGGTACCTTGGCAGTAGGTAGGTACTAAACGGTGCGCTAATTGATGCGCGTGGCCATCTGCCAGAGAGGAGTGACCAGTGAGTTTGTGAACACGCGAGGCGAAATTAGCTCTGGTGATCGAGCCGACGGCGACCAGTTGACAGACCCGAAAAGAAAAGCTTATTTTTGGCCCGAAGTTGGTTCGGCCGGGACGGTTGTAAAAATCCCATCAACCTGAAACAGATCGAGACGGCGGGGACGCCGTAAAGGCAAAGCCCCGGCAGGTGTGGCGCGCACGGAAGAGAGGAATCTGGCTCGATCCGGCTAGATCTGGCTGGGATTGCGCTGGGGTCCATCTCGAGCGTAGGCAGTGCGTTGGCTCTTCCGCACTGGACGAGCAGTTTGGTCGGAGCGACTTCGTCAGCGTCGACGTCAGGACGGGTGATGCATCGCGCCAAATCGTAGAGGACCGCAAGCAAGGTTCGGGCAAGTGCGTGGGCTAGCTACTAGCACTACTATCACGCGACACACATCGGTGTCAGCGGTGATTACGACGTCAACTCTCCTTTCGAGCCGGCAGTTCACACTCGACCCCTCTCTCGGGGCTTGGACGTTTGGACATCACCCGTTGGTCCCGCTCGACCTCAATCAAGGGCGGGGCGAAGGACGACGCGACACGTCATGACGACCGCAATTCTTGGTGCGGGTGCGGGTCGTGCAGCAGTGCAAATCGATGGAGATGATGGCACGAGGTGAGTAGCTATCGGAACGCGTTACCGCTGGTGGAGACGCAGCACCCGGTGGATCACGACTTACGAGATCCTGCGGCGGCTGCTGGCGCGATTATCCCCCCACTCCGCGTGGACGCCTGAACGCCCACCCCGATTGCACCCCCTCTCGCGCGGCCACAGTCTAGAGACCTGTGTCCAAATTGTGGCCAGGGGTCGAACCTTTTCGCAACAAAGAAAGTCTTCGTCCTGGCTGGCCTCCCCACCGACGACCAGCTTTCTCCCTCCTGCCTCCAACTACCAGCAGCAACAGCAGCAACGGCAGCCCACCAACCCCACTCGCGATTCGGTCGGGTCTCAGAGGTGTTCATCCGGGTTTCGTTTAAACTGACCGCTAGGTCGGGATCACCACTGCTTCCTCCCCTGCTACCGCCGGCGTATTCCCCCAACCCCCGCAGTCACAACAGCAACATGTACGAGATGGACATGCGACAACAACCTGTGCAGGCGCGGATGGCAGGCGCAGGTTCGAGGGCCGACCGCAGGCCATTGGATCCACCGCCGATCATTCGGCTTCGCATACGCCAGCCCAAGGCCGATCGTCGTAGTCGAGAGCGCTCTAGCGCCGCCGCCGCCGCCGCCACCGCTAAGATGCCGACAGGAGCGCTGGTCACAGCGAACGCCCCCCTGGCCGCTAGACCAAGAGAATTTAATCGGCACAGGCCAGGCAAGGGTTTGAATAGAAATGGTGGCGATAACGTCGACAACGCTGCTGACGGCGACGACGCAGCGGTCACGTATACGTCGCCGTCGATGACCCACACGCTGTTCTGTTTCGCCTCGCTCGTCGGTGCCGACCACGATAAGGAGCTGTACCAACTTTCGGGGTCAAGGAGCATGCATGTCACCGGTTCGGTCGTATCGTCCCTGTTCCACCTCAAGGATCAGAGCTGTTTCGTCTTTCCCGATCTGAGCGTGCGGACCGAGGGCAAGTTTCGGTTCAAGATGAGCTTATTCGAGATCATGGAGTAAGTGAACGGTGGAGCAAGCTCGTTGGTTTTTTTTTAATTTATTGACTAGACCGGGCTTTGAAAACGGATCCACTCGACAGAGATGGGGTTAGGTATTGCACGTCCATCTTTACAGATCCGTTCCAGGTTTATTCGAGCAAGCGGTTCCCCGGCATGACGAGTGAGTGAAGATTTTCGTCTCTGCAAACGATGGCACCCGGAATCAGGACTTGTGTGTTGGATCGGCTCTTACATTATTTGATAGGACATTTTTTTCTTGCAGAATCTACCGAGTTATCGAAAGCGTTTGCAGAACAAGGGCTGCGCCTCAGGATCCGTCGCCCAGGGGCTACCGAGCGTGACGAGGATGATGACGCTGACGATGGGGACGCCGAAAAGATCGGGAGGCTGCAGAGCCACAGGCAGTCCTCCGCGCAGTACTCGTCTCAAAATGAGCAGTTCGGTCAGCGCTCCGGCGGCTATCGACACTCTCTGCCCCATTCGACGCCTTCGCGCACCACCCCGAGTCCAACCAACGAAGCAAGACGGAGGCATTCGTCCCACAACTCTTGGCCCTCTCCTGACGACCCCAGCCCTCGGTACGATAGCCACGGCGTCCCTTACCACAGTCGGACCACCAGCACTGCCGTTCCTCCCATTTTCCACCGTCCGACGCCACATCAGAGCAACACCCCCTCGCCTTCTTCGGTGTCGGTACGCGGCCACTCTCCGTTCGCGCACCGTCCCGCGGCTACAACCCCTGATCACGCATATGCAACGCATCAAGCCAGTCTTCCCCCGAATGACTACCCTTCCGCTTATGTCCAAGCCGCCACTGGCTACTCACCTCACTATCTTGGCTCACCTCACGCCTTTGGCCGAGCGGGACCGTCACCGCCGGCGGCGTATTCACCCATTCCGACCGAAGGATTGGGCCCTCGCACGCTGCAACAACCGCAGCCGCCTCGTCTTCCATCGCAACCGCCACACAAGCAGCTACACCAACAGCAAGGCTACCCAAGAGTTACACCCGCCTTGCCTTACGATCGTGCGGATCAAGGAATCGTGCCCCCCCCTCTGGCATTCGTCACGTTGCCGCCCCTGCGCGAGCATCACTCCTTGATGCAGATTTGCGAGTCTTCTGATGCTGGACCCTCCTCATCGCTACCTCCGCTATCAGGCAGGCATACGTTGTGGTCGAGGACATCGCCCAAGACCGCCCGTGACTCGCCTCTGAACGGTGACCTGCGGTCCCCCAAGGTGCGCAAGATCGAGGGCCACTCTGCTGGCGGGGGCGGAGAGCCGCCTCGCCCGACCAGAGCGGAACGTCGAGACTCCGATCAAAACCAGATGCAAGAAGATCAGCCCCGGACCGACCCTCCTCAGCTTGCCCCGATCAAGTCAAACAACCATCTGTCGAGACTATTGAGCACCACTGCAAAAGATGCCAAAGCCGTCGATTCCGACGAGCCTCTGTTCGTTTGAGGTGCGACTGACTGGCCCCCTGTCGACCGCGCCCCCACCCCACCCCACCAATCGGCTCGTCGATCGTCGAGCGCTCGCCCATCGGCGTGTTGCATTTACCCCACCCCATCTTGGTACAAATCCCATCCACAAAGCTGCACATCGTTTACTCTCCGTTTTTTGTGGCCATTCGGTTTACGAACCTAGATAAATATATGTGTGTAATACACTCGCATTATGCAATCTCCGATACCGTTTGTGCCTGGGGCGGCGGGGCGGAGTCCCGGCTTGTGCTTCGGCCATTCCACCTCCAATCAACTGGTCGGTGCGAGGTTAGCTTTCGAGGTGAGTGCGAGCAATACCAAATCCAGGGTCTCCTCGCAGTCCTTGTCAGACCACTAATCTTGTCGAGCTTGGAATGCGCAGACGCATGGCTTCGACTCGAACTCATGCGGTGACGGCATTCAAAGGCGCGGCCCATGCATGCATGGGAAAAGCCTTCCAAGCCTCGGCTGACCCACTTCGCGATCTCGGACTTGATCTTAGATTTGGAAGAGGGGATGATGGCTTTGGAGGGTCCATTGTGGATGTCAGAAGTGTAGGGTTCTTTGCGATGAAGCTCACAAGACGTCGAAGTATGGTGAGTCAGCTCGTGCAACGTTCCCCTCTCGCCCTCGGTCGGTCGCACAGGGGAGGTCCCGAGTCGACTCGGACTCGACCTCACTCGATGATCCTTCTTCATCATCACCATCATTCATATCATGCATCATTGTGCTGACTATTGCATACTTTGTTGTTGTACATCAGGTCATCTCTCGACCTTATTTGGATACTGGGTGGATCATCATGTGGGCATTCGTTCACGGTGAGTTCTTGAGCTCGATCACTCGAAGGTCTCACCACGGCCTGGCGCTGACCAATCCGTTGCCTGACGCGCGCGCGCGCCTGCGGGGAGTTTTTGGTTTTTGTTGTCCAGACCTGGCAGATGCAACTACTGGCGCGCTTGTCCCTTTTTTGTCCATAGTTTTGTCGTAAACTTTTGACGCGCCTTGTGCCTCCGATTGGCCCCCGAGCAGCCTCCCGTACGTGTTTGTAAGATTAGGTCATTCAGACCCTCCAACTAGCAATTGGCAAACGAGACCGGGTCCGCGACTCGTCTTGGGCTGCCATTCCGCACCGCTCTTCCCGCTTGCCACTTTCTCATCGGCCACCCGAACTATTAGAGCACTCTCGCTCCACTTGGTTGCACGGTAGGCCCAGGTGGTCTCAAGGCCAAGGTGAGTGTCCTTCCTAGGTGCGCTGCGGCTTGCGCAAGTGCCAGCGCCAGGACTGGTCCCCTGCTAAGGGGACTGCTTTGCTAACCGTCTGCTTGGAAACCTCTTCCAGGGTTTGCAAAAAAGAGCCAGAGGCTGTGAAGACATACTGGTCGAGAGGGTACCGGGCTAGGGCTCAACTTCAGCCGCGGGTAAGTCGTCGAAGGCTCGTGATAGCGCGCCTGGGCAGGAACTCGACTCGACGTGGACTTTCTGACACGCCTTGACACCGCCGTGATCTCATTGCGCACCAGCAGAGGAGCCTCCAGATTCGATCTGAGTGCAGACGGATCTCCGTGTCTTCAGTATGCCGCCTTTCCCTGTGTCGACCGCCGACCCGAATCGGTCCAGGCTACCTGCGACATCGGCCTCGTTGCAAGCTTCGACATCGTCACCAACCTCGTCCGTCGCCCCATCACACGCGAGCTCATCAGGAGTGGGCGGCAATCAATTTATCTCGTTCTTGACCAAAGTCGGCCGCGGATTGGGCAAGGCCAGTGCCTCCGGCGCCGAAGCTTCGGCTACGGGCTCTGCTTCGACCTCGACCTCGACACTTCCCCATGCCAGTCGGTCCCACTTTGTCGCCGGTCGTCCGGGTAGCGATGGTCTCGAAGCGTTCGGAGGCAGGGCCGTCTCCACCGGTAGCTCGTCCCGCGGAGCCGGCGTCAAGCTGTCAAAATCGAAAATGTCGGCCATTGATCCGATCATCCTCGACCAGGAACTGAAGCGCGAAGAGGCCATCGCTGCGGCTTTTGTCGCGGGGGGAGGAAGAGGAGGGAGGGGTGGATTGATCACGTCGACGCACGGCAAAACGAAGCCGACGGTCGCAGCCACAACTACCGGATTTGCACCGGCCACGACGGCGTCAGCCGCCACGAGGATTCAGACCGCGGGCAAGACGAGCCTGAAATCACCCACGTCCAAATCGAGCAGCATCCTGGTCGGATCGCCCGTTTCCCTTGCAACTCCACAGAGACTGTCCATCGACATCGCCTCCTCCCCGCCTCATGAACCTTTGCCTCCCACCGCGAAGGATGAGGGACCGATGATGCGACCCTCCCAAATCTTGGCCGAGCTCTCCGACATCGCACAGCACACGTCGGATCCGTCGCGCTTGGTCCACCTGATGCGTAAGCTCGCAAAGAGCGTTGCCACCTACCCTTTCCCACCCCCTGCGCTTGCGGCTGCGCCCCTTTCCCGGGCACTCGCCTCCCACCCGACCTCTCCTGCCGCCGAAGCCGGTGACACGACGCCGCCGCACGTGCGTCGATCGATACCAGACCCGACGCCAGTGCAAATTTACCTCTCGCAGTCGCGCTGGCTGTCCCCGCACTCGCCCCCAGCACTTAGAGAGGCCGTTCTTGCGCTCTTGGTCGCTTCGATTGAGGCGAGTCAAAGTGCCACGGGCGGGATGATGGAGACGGACAAGGCCATCTATTGGGACGAGACGAGACGCTGGGCCGAGGACGGCAAAGTGCAAGCCGACGATGGACTTGATGGTCGACGCTGGATGCTCCCCGACGCCGAGCGTGAACTCCTCGTGATGGTACTGTCGATCATGACGAAACGTGGGCGCGATCTGTCCGACGTGCCGGGTCTCGTCGCTCTGTTGTGCCACTTTGTCACCGAAGCGCTACCGATCCCACGTCCGCCTTCACCTCTGTTTGACCTGACACTACAAACACCGCTCGTGCGCAAATCAGCTTCGATACCACCGTCCAAGCACACCAGCGCCCTCGCACTACTGACGGCATTGCATCGCTTCTCGGCCCCGTACGTCTATGCCAACTCGACTCGCCTGGCGCTGAAAGCGATGCTCGAGGTCGCCAGGCTACAAGATGAGGACGACATCGGCGGAGCCCAGGCGATGGACGAACACGGCACTGCGACGTGGTCGTTGTCGGACGATTCGAAGGACGGCAGTATGCTGGGCTTCTTGACGGCATTGATCCGTCATGGCGAAGTTGCGGGAAACCGAGATGCCCATTTCCAGGCGCAAATCGACGACGAGCGCGATTTTGACCCGGACGGCGAGAGCTTGGACAGTGACGAACTATTGCGTGAGATCGTCGCCGTCGTGGCGCGCATTATCGGCTTGGAAGGCCATGTGCGAGTCGTGGACCTCATCGACAGCGACTCGACACCACCTTCGACGCACGACCGGGCGACCCGACCCAGCGAGCTGCCTCCTCGAGCCCAACGTCTCATGACCGAGCTCATTAGATCGCCGGCCAACCAGGCACTCAAGTCGCTGCGCAGCTCGTTGATCGCCCCGCCGGCGACCTCAGCGCGCCCTCTGCCTCCCGTGCTACTGCTGGTCGGCACCCTGAGATCGCTCCGCAAGGCCCTCGACGACCACTCCAAGGAGGTGGAGACGAGCGTTGAACGTCGCGCGGACCCCATCACCAAGACTCCGAGCTGGGGTGACCACCGACTGCCGAACTTGCTCTCGCTGGGTCTGCCTTATCTCTGGAACGGGATGCGTCGAGCCATGGAGTGGCAGTCCGCCCCGATCGATGCCGAGGTGCTCAAGTTGATGATTGATCGTCTGGAGGCTATGGATCGACTTGCCCGCAAGATAAAGGACGTGAGGAAAACAGGTGCCGGTGGTACCTCGAGCAACTTGCTGGCTCCGAGTGGGATGCGAGAGGGATGCCTTCACCAAGAGGGCCCGGAAAACGAGGGGGAGCAGGGTATCGGCTACGAAGAGTGGGACATGACGATTGACCTGCTCATGACGACCAAATTGCACATCGACACCTGGGAGACGACCAAGTTGAAATCCTGGACGCTTGAAGATGAAGGTCAGTCAATCAGCCGCGAACGCGAACGAGAACATACGTCTGACGCGTAAAGCTTTGCCCTGTGTACAGATGATCCCAACGAGAGCAACACAGGTGGGCCCACGCTGCGAACGCACGCCGCGAGGTAATTGAGCTGACCCGAATTCATCCCCCGATAAAGCAGACATCTCTGAAGACGCAGAGAGCCGCGACGAGCTCGTTCCAGCCTCATCGTCGGGTCACGCTTGGCGACAACCCGAAGTTCTTGAAGTCTTCGCTGCGTTGCTGCGGCGACTCATCCGGGCGTGGCGACACGAGGATGGTTTCTCTGGACCATCGGAGCGAGTTCTTGCGCTTCTCATCTCGCTCGCATCGCACTTGCCCGAGTCGTACGCCCTCCACGTGCTCGAGCAAACCGAGGCGCACGCCCTTTGTTTACCCACACGGACGGAATGGCTGGATCGCACACAAGAGATCCTCAAAGCGTTCTACGTCTTACCGTCGCGAGGCCAAGGAAGCGCGCGCGCGCTCTATCCGGGGGCGACGGCTTCGGTTCGACGCCGAGCGCTGCAGCTGGTCTCGTCGCTGCACTCGCAGCTGCATCATCAGAGCGAGCAGCGCGATGCGCTGGTCAGCACGATTATCCTGCCGCTGCTCGAAACAAGTTTCGAGGTCGAAACGGATGCCGAAGTCGCCGAGGTCATGATCACACTCTCCAATGAGGTCGTTCGCGACAGCCTCGGCACCGAGGACGACAAATCGGAAGGTCCGCTCGGTCCGTTTGATCGACTCCGATTGCTACTTGTGCGCAATGCCAAAGGATCTGTTCGACCCTTTGACCGTTACTCGACCTCTGCGCCGACGACACCCAAAGCGAGGCGGTCGAACTTGTCCTCCCTTTCTCGGTACCACAAGGACAATTCGCCCTCGGCGATGAGGTCGTCACCTTCCATCTCGGCTCCCGTCGCCACCCCTTCGATCGCAGGCTCGACGACGCAGGAACCGACCGATGTATCGCACGTCGCCGTCATGGGCCTCATCACGATGTTCCACGTTTGTCTCGAGACATCGACGTGCGAGTCCTCGGAGAAGGGCGTGCAGATCTTCCGCGACCTCTTGGCCCTGCTCAGTCCGGCTGCGGCGCCGAGCTCGGACGCCTTGACGGATTACGCGATCCCACTGCGAACTCGCATGCTCATCCTGACGTGGCTCGTTCGACTGCGCGCTGATGCGTCGCACCGTATCCAATGGGTCCACGTCGTCGACATCACCAGCTCGGCGACCGCTCTATACCGCGCCGAACAAGCGAACGGGCCTGCTGTGGACGCGCTCAACGGCGCGATGGAAGACGGATCACGCGGCCGTTCCGGGCGTGGATCAGCACCTCCGAGCGAGCGGTCGGCCAGCGCAAGTCGTGTACGAAGAGGCAACGATGAACGAAGCCCGAGTCGCATGGGCCGTCGCGGAACCCAGACACCCGCCACGCCGGCTGGTGTTGTGATCGCGACCGGACCTCCACTATGGGCCGTACCAGAGATCCTGCCTTTCGACTTTGGCTCTCTGTCGTCCTCGTTCGGCGCCGAGGGGCTCGTGTCGTTCGACCATCACCGCATGCGCTACTGGACCGAGGAGCAGGACCCGGGAACGGGTCAATTCGTCGCCAAGGAGGTTGTCGATCCCTCCACCGCCTCCGACCCCGAGGCCAAGGTCGTCGTCTTGCCCGTCTCCGAGTACCTCTGCGTAGTCAACCATCTCCTCGCGCACGACCAAGAGTGGGAGTTGGTCTCCTACCTGTTGTGTCATTTGCCGGAGCAGCTCAGCAACAAGCACTTTGCTGCGGGCCCTCGCGCATCGCTGCAGATCCATGCCTTGCTCAAGCATCTCTGCTTTGGTTTGAGATCGATCGACCGGCCGTGGCCCAACATCTTGCCCATGGGCTTAAAGCGTGCCGAGGCACAGGCTGTGACGTACCAAATCTTGACGGCCCTCATCGCGTATCGAAGTCTGTTCAGTCGCCAGCAACAGCACGAGATGGTCGAAACGTTCATGTGCGGCCTCAGCAACCCGCGCGACTTGGCCAAGCCGTGCATCCACGCTCTCAGCATCGCCTCGTTCGAGATGCGCCCCTCGGTTACCAAGCACCTATCCGAAATCGTGCGCAACTTGCAAAAGATCATCTCGTCGGCCGAGCTGGGCGTCCACATCCTCGAGTTCATCGCCGGGATCGGCCAGCAGCCGTCTGTGTACTCCAACTTTACCGACGTTGATTTCCAGACGGTGTTTGGCATCGCGCTCAAGTACATCCAGGCCCACAACGAGCGCCTGCTCGACGCCCCGCTGACCGCGGAGGACGAGGAGGGCATCGAGTATGCGTTTTCGCAGTACGTCTTCCTGCTCGCGTACTACTGCATCGCCGCGTGGTTCCTCGCTTTGCGCCTCTCTGAGCGGCCCAAGTTCGTGCCGTTCCTCACCCGGCGCCTGGTGCAAGCGAACGAAGGCAAGCCCGAGGTCGATGAAGCCACAGAGGTCTGCTTCGACATGATAGCTCGTTACGCCTACACGAATGCCGACCCTCGAGCGCGCGCATCCTCCTTCGACGATCTCTTGACGGGGGAGAAACAGCCCGCACTCGGCGTCGTCCCCACCCTACCTCAAAAGTCGTGGATCATTGGCACCGCTACGATCACGATCAGTAGCGTCAGGATGGCCGGTTGGGTCGAAGTAACGATCCGCCGAGCGTCGGGCATTGTCAAAATGATGTGGGAGCTGCAAAACATTACGGGCGTCAAATCGTCGTCGGACGCCGAGCTCGTCAGCATGTACATGCGCCACCGGGAGAACGCAGGGATCTCAGGTGCCGAAACAATCGAAGCATTGGCAGCGTCCTCTCAGGAGCCGATCCCGTCGGGTCCTGCTGCACCCAAAACGGACCCGGCGGTCGTCGAAGCCATCGACTTGGCCCATGCCGCTTCCCCGTCGCCCACCCTCGAATCGGGTTTGCTCACGGTCGGCCCCGAATTCTTTGCGCTGCAGCTGTCGCGATTCCCCGAGCTCGCGCCCAGCACAACCCCAATCCTCATGCCCGATGATGCAGCCTTCGGTCGAGCCCTGCGTATGCTCGATCGCATTCCCGTCGTAGATTTGCACAAGATTGGTGTGCTCTACGCTGGACCGGGACAATTCACCGAGGCCGAGATCCTCGCCAATACCCACGGCTCAAAGCCCTACATCGAGTTCATCTCTGAGCTCGGTCATCTGTGGCGATTGAAGAACCACCCACAGTACTGCGGAGGCCTCGATCGCGAGCAAGACTTTGACGGCAAGTGGATGTACGTTTGGGACGACGATATCGACCAGATGTTCTTCCACGTCGCTACTTTGATGCCCACGGATCTGGAGCGGCATCCACGAAGCGAGCGCAAGAAGTCTCACATCGGCAACGACTTTGTCAAGGTTGTCTTCAACGAGTCTGGGGGCGAGTTCGCATTCGACACCTTGCCGAGCGAGTTCAACTTTGTCAACATCGTCATCCAGCCGCACACGCCTGCAGGGAACCCTTGGCTCGCGCCGGGGATGACGAGCAACGCCCGGTTTTTCAAAGTCACGATGCAGTGCCGTGACGGGATGCCCGAGATTGGACCCCTGGGCTCTTTCAAGATGGTCGCCGGCTCATCGTTACCCCACGTCGTTCGACAGCTCGCCTTGCACAGCAACATTTTTGCCCAGGTCTACCTCGCGACGGTCGGCTTCGAAGGCGGCCACGGCAAGACGCAGAGGATCGGCTACGTCTCGAACTGGCGACAGAGGCTGCAGCAGATCAAACAGCTCAAGAAGAGGATTAACGATCAACTCGGGATTGTGCCACCCTCGACGCAGGGTCAGCGACTCAACGTCGACGAGGCCGAGCTGGCGAGGCTGTTCACGAGTTGGCTCTAGGTCATCTTAGGTTCAGGTGAGTTCGTGATCGTGAAGCTCTGCCGCAGCCGACGCCGAACGCTAATGATATTTCATTATTTCCGTAGACCACACAGGGGACGAACTGAGGCGTTACGAAGAAGCAGGCTCTAGGGGAAGCTGAATATGTGAATATGTTGCAATCTTAGGCTCGGCTGCACATGAGCCACCTGCTCCTCCAACGCGGGTTGTGACAAGCCGAAGCCATTCAAGATCTAGCGGAGAAGAACACGTGCACATTCTGATACAATATGTATCATTGCATCGATCCCCTACCTCGATTTTGGTTTCGTTGACCCTGAGTTTGCTCCCCTGGGATACCCCATCGCAATTGCTACCAACGCAATGATTGAGCCCACGCCGTGACCCAGCAACGTGCCGACGACACACGTCGTGGGCCATTTCTACCAGCACGGTCACCATGAGCGACTGGTTAGCTTTGTTCTCAATGAGCCTGTTGGCCGACAGTGGGGAAGATCGAGAGCTTACCTGCCATGCTCGATCCCAATCGAGAGGTATCGGCACGGCGCCGAGCCACGCACCGGCAAGGGCTCCGAGGGCAGGCAAGAGCAGAGCGACCTCGAGATCGGTCCGCGGTCTGTCATTTGCAAAGAAAACGTGGTCTCCGTCAGCTCTCTTTCATCGTCGCGTGGTTAATTTGTGCGCTCTGACTGACGAGAGGGAGGAAAAGAGCCTGAGCCAAAGAAAGCGCTCGAGTTTCTTGGAGTGGGGTTGGCCGAACGTGATCGCCAAGGGGAGGAAAGCTAGGATCGACACGAGAAGCGAGAGGAGGAACGTCTCCGGAATACTTCTGTGGGAAGATGCGACAGGACCAACCACCGAGTTAGCGCTGTTCAGAGCGGGCGACGACACGAGCATTCTAGAGAATTCTCCTCACCGAATGAGAGGAGCGCCGAGGGTGAAGGCGATGACATGGATGACGATTGCCAACACGATGGTAGTCGTCACGGCCGATATCAGTGTCTGTGTTGACATGTTCGTGTGTCAGCGTCTGAAAGGAAGGAGAAGGGCACTCGCGCACCACCGAACGAACCTCTACTCCTAGCGCTCCGGGTCCACCCCCACTTGAGCCACCGCTTTTGGGCGTCCCCGGCCTCGTGGTCGGTCGTACACCGCCCAATGCCTCGCAAAACATCTTGCCGAAAGACTTGTTTTCCCCGACTTCCTTCCTTGGCGGTGGTTTGTCGTGCTTGCTCGGCTGTTGCTGCGATTGATCCAGTATCCCCTTGCACCACACACCGAACCAAACTTGCACGACCGCGACCATACCACACGTCGACCCCAAGAAGGCGACGGGATCCTCAATCAGAGACTGTAAAATTCTCGCTTGGGGTGTCGTACGGGGTACATGGCGTGAGGACGAGGTCGAGAGGGCAAAGAAGAGCGCCGCGAGTTGCAGCGGAACGCGAGCGCCGTAGTGCTGCAGTGGGATCAACGACGTCGACACTTCGGCGAGGGTACTCGGGCCATCGGACGATGATGCCGAGGCTAGTGCTGGGGAAGATGAGGGTGTGGCTTTGACCGCCGGCCGGGCCTTGGGGGCTTTGGGTGTCATCTTCCCACTTAACGACGAGTGGGACGAGACGGAGCCGTACGCCGCGTTGACGCGCACCACCGAGTCGCCCCTGAGACCATATTTGTGGATTTTGGTGGAGTTCATCAACATGCACAGCTGCTGAGACTACAACTATATCGTAGGTTGGGGAAATTAGAGGTGCCTTGCAATTTGTGGGCCTCTCCGCAACCGAACCGTCTCATCCTCTGGCTAGGATTTGACAAACCCTCCGGCGCTCCGCCGAGCGGGTCCGAGAGCCTTCGTGATAAAAGTACTATTACACCACACAAGAAGAAGGACATCACGGTTGGTGACCATCATACCGTACGCTCAAGACTCGATCCAGGCGAGGCTCAGCTTCCTACTGCTCATTGACCCAAACGCCGGCGGCACCCATACCAAGACCTATGCACATGGATGTGACCAAGATCTTTCCGCCCGTCCTCTTGATCGCGTTGAGACCCGTGGCAACCTGTCGTGCACCGGTGCAACCAAGAGGGTGACCGAGCGCGATCGCACCACCGTGGATGTTGACCTTGTCGTGCGGCAGGCCAAAGGTGTCGATCAGGTAACCAAGCATCGATGCGAACGCCTCGTTAATTTCCCACAGGTCCACGTCCTCTCGGGTGATACCGGCCTTGGCGAGAGCCTTGGGGATCGCGATAGCGGGGCCCTGAGGGATGAAAAGCCGTTGCGAAGTGGTCAGTGTGTTGCAAAAGGCAGGGTTTCTCCCACTCGCGAACGCCACAACTTACGATACCCATGATCCTGGGCGCCAAACCGGTGGTGCAGGTCACGACATGCTTGGCCAAGATGGGGAGACCGAGCTCTTGGGCCTTGGATCGTTTCATCAACAAGACACCGGCGACACCGTCGGTCAACTGTGAGGCGTTACCACCGGTGGTGGTGCCGTTGCCCCACTGGGGGAAAGCGGCGCGAATCTTGCTCAATCCCTCGGCGGTCGAGTCGGCGCGAATGCCGTCGTCGTCCTTGACGAGAACGGGGACACGCTTGGCATTGGGCACACCTTCGGCCGAAGGGGTCGAAGGCGCTTGCAGGGCCGTGATGGGGATGATCTCGTCGGCAAATATGCCGGCTTTTTGGGCCTTGCCGGCACGTTGGTGCGAAGCCGCTGCGAGCTCGTCCATCCTCTTGCGGGGGACATTGAGGTCCTTGGAGACGTTCTCCGAAGTCCATCCCATCGGGTGTCGGCAATCGGCGGCGACGGGGTGGTCGAGGATCTCTTGGGCGAACTCGTCGGCGCCGCGGTCGGGGTGGGCCGACATGGACTCGAATCCAACGGCGAAGCCGACCTCGATCTCACCGACTCGGATCTGGTTGGCGACGGACTGAACGGCCATCAATCCCGAAGAGCAGAATCTGTCGGAAAAGAGCCCAACGATGGTATGTCAATTGGAGCGCACGTGGCTGAAAAGTTTGGACAGACTAGGTCTCATCGCAAAGCTTACCGGTTGATGACCTGGACACTGGTCGTTTCGGGAAAGCCGGCGGCAAGTGCGGATGCACGGGCATCATAAGGGGCCTTGGGGGGCAACACGGTACCTTTGGAATATCAAGTGCGGCGTCGCTTACATCAGCCGCCACTTTCCGAGCGGGTGGGGGCCACGACCGGCTGTCTCGAATGATCGAATGGGGGGACTTACCAAAGACAATGTCCTCGACAATGGCGGGGTCGACCTTCATCTCGGCGATAGCACCCTACTCAGATGTCCCACATAGAAGGAAAACTCAGCGTCTGCTACAAAAGAGACGCATTGACCCTGCCGCGGCTCGAAGGAGACGAGACAAGAGAGTCCGAACTGACCTTGAAGAAGGCGATCATGAGCTCTTGGCCAGACATGTCCTTGAAGCCACCCTTGCGTGCCTTGCACAGGGGCGTGCGCTTGGCAAAAGTGACGACAACTGAGACGAGGTTTAGTATTCGGGTTAGCCTGGTTGAGACTCGATCAGGAGGAGCGAGGGTGTGCGGGGATCGCACAAAAAGTAGTCACGCACTGTCATCGGCGTTCTTGCGGAGGAGCTTGGAGCGGCCCGAAGTACCAACGATATTGTCGAGAGTGGCTTGCATACTTTGAAGTGGGTTGCAGTTGGTGGGATGCGGAGCGGGTGAGAGCGAAAGGAGAAAGCGTTCCCTCGGCTCCGGAGACTCGCCAGCGTCTGTTCGGCCTGCCGCTGGGAAACGATCCGGCACAATTGTTGCCGGAGTCGAGCCGCAAGCCTAGGCCCGTCAAAAGCCGCCGCGCGGCGGATGGGGAGCGATCTGCGCGGTAAAGGTACAAGCGCGGCAAAACTTCGGCCCCCGCAAGTGCGCTCGCCCGGAAAAGTGCCGGCTCGCGAGTCCGATGAATTAGGATACCGTCGAAAGCCGCTCAGGCCACCCGAGGCGCGGATCATCTTCAGTCCGACTCGGAGCTGTGCCAGCGAAGACCCCTGTCTTCTGAGCCTTGAACCCGAAGCCTGAATCGAGGCGTATGAACAGTGTCATGGGCACCAAGCTCAGTCAAATGGAAGGCTCTTGTGAACTGGTTGAGGGTCGGCTGCATCGGCTGCCTCGGGCCGAGATCGATGTGTGCGCTGATTTTGCCCGGCGGCTACGATGTAGGGCGGACTCGATTTCAGGTCAGAGCGTCGATCACCTTCTCGACTTCATGGTTTCAGTATTACAATGCAAATTTGGCACTAGGCTTGCCGGTCGATCCCACGGACTCCGGCGTGAACCCCGGTGGTAGTTCAACCGCATCGTCGCCCTGCTCCTCGTCCCCTCGCTCCAAGTCGAACAAGGTCGTTTGCGGGTCTCCTCGAACTCTGTCCTGTCCATCAACAGGAACATACGCATCGTTCCTTGACCTTCCGGCGAGGTTAGTTAAGCGCCCAAACAGACCATCTACCCCACTCAGGCCCCCACTTGAAGAACCCATCCCCGATTTCGGTGCGGCACCGCTCGCCGCCGTCGATCCGAGTCGAATGGTCCCTATCCGGTCTTTCTTGGGTATGCCCCAGAATGCTCGAGCTACCCCGTCTCGACCGCAGTTCGATCCGGCGCCATCACCCCATCCTAATGTGTTGAGGAAGGACCGACTTGAATCGACGGCCTTCTTCCACATGGGTCTCACCGAGGAAGGTTGGTAGAGCGACGAAGTGGTGGAAAAGGGCAATTCGTCCCCATCTAGGTCGTCATCTCCATCGTCGTTGTCTGCACCTTGCATGTGGTCTGCGGTGTTGCTATCGTCGTCTGAGACATCGGCTTGCTGCGAGCGTGCCCCGGAGGGTGGAGGTCGATAAGGATGACGACGCGGCCGAGAGGATGCACTTGTCCGATTCGATCTTCCGGGTAGTCGTATACGGCTCGAGAATAGCCGTGGGTACTTTGTCCGTAGCCTACAAGTGTGCCGATACGACAACATGAGCTCTCCATGCACGAGTGACGGACGCGGTGCGTTGAGGGTAGGCTGACTGACCAATCCTGGGCGTCGGCGTAGAGCCTCAGCGCATGGGCCCTCCGTAGAGAGATGAAGAGCAAGCAGGTGGTGAGGAGGAAAGTGAGTGGGAGCCATACGACGGGGGAAAAGGCGGCGTCGGAGCTGGGATCCGAATAGCCCCATACGGTCGGGGTTGATACGGGCCTCGGGGCGTCGATCGAGACTGTGCAGGAAGCGGAGTGAGATGAGTACAGCTAGTCTCAACGAGGACAAGATTGATGGTTGTACTGACGTGACATTGCGGCTGGGATCCGTGGCGATGAACATGAGCTGCACGTGACTTGGGCAGAGACCGCAAACTGCAGAAGCTGTCAGAGGCCGACTTGCTGCGCCCACGTCTGATGCTAACGGCGAGCGTTTCGGTCGACTGTTGCCTTTTCACTGGTTCGAATGCGTAAAGGTGCGCACAGCGTGGTTCGACCCACAGACGGCTGGTGGGTGGTCAGTCGGAAGCCACCGCTGGTTCGGCCAGATTTCAGATTAGTCAGCGACGTCTCGCGCTATGACCGCTGGCGAGCTCGACGTTCTGCCTTCCACCGGACTCCGCCCCTGCCTTGCGATCTACCCAATTAGAACACCGTACCCTCCACTCAGCGAATTCTACCCTACACCATGCCTCCCGCACAAGATCCGACCCAGTCATTGCTGCGATGGGGCATCGAGAACGCCGCTCCTAACTCGCTGCTGCCCTTGCACGAGGACATCCAAGCCGGGCGTCGGCCCGATCTCAACACCGACATCCTCAAAGCCATCATGGGCACCACCGACGCCGACCGCATGCGCGAATGCCTCATGGTCATTGAGGGGAAGTGGGTCGACCGCGATGGGAAGGGCAAAGCGCAGGGCGTGGCAAAGGAGAATGCCGAGGTCACCGCAGAGGACAGGTACAGGGCTTGGGATGACTTGGAGATGGTGAGTCGTGCTTTCATGTGTGCTCATACTTGAACTGACACGAGGGCATTCCCTCTCTCCCTCCTCGTCCCATCTCTCGCCGGACTTCGCAATCGAAGCTCATCGAAGATATCGACAATGCCAACGGTTAGTCCGAGCGTTTCGGCTTGGATCGGAACAGCGTCAATTTGGTATACTGACCTGATACGTATCCCAACCCCGTACGCGCACCAGATATGCAAAACCTCGGTCTGTGGAAGCCCATCGTCGCGCACCTCACCGACGACGACCCCGACGTGGTCATGCGAGCATGCTGGGTCTGCGGCACCGCCGTTCAGGTCAGTCTACGACATTGGGATATTGGGATCGTGCAATGATACTGACCGATAAGTCATGTGAACGTCTCTGCAGAATAACCCGAAAGCGCAACAAGCTGTACGTTCATCAGGGAAAGCTTTTCTCGCACTTTGATCTGTCATTGACCCGTCTCGTGGCATTCCACCGCACAGTTTCTTGCACTGGACCCCTTACCGACCATCACATCAATCATCACCTCGACATCGACTCCGATCGGGACCCGCAACAAGGCCATGTACTGCCTCTCGTCGACGCTCAAGCACTCGGCACCGGCCGTCGCGCGCTTCTCCGAGCTGCAAGGTTGGAACACATTGACACAGTCTCTACAAGGTATGTTTGAGCAACAGGCAGTTCGGATAATGATACATACGAACTGCCTCACATCTGTTTCCTCGTCTTTGGTAGACCCGTCCCAGGTTTTGCGGACCAAGACCGCCTTCCTTCTGTCCCAACTCGTCTCGCAATCTTTCTCCCCAAAAGAGATGGTTTCGTCACTACGCACCTCCAACACACTGTCGATCCTCCTTGCATCCTTGTTCAAGTCCTCGGCCACACCGACAGGGCCGGACGGAGATTCAGCCGAGATTGACGCCGACTACCGCGACAAGGTCCTTCGATTCTTTGTCAACGCGATCGAGCGTGATGCCGATGTTCTGCAACAGGACGAGAAGAAGCAGGTCGTCAAGGCTGTACGGGAAGCCGAGGGAGAAGGGTGGAAAGGTCAGGAGGATCTGGGCATGAGTGAAGAGGAGTGGAAGGCTTTTGTCGAGGCGCTGAGTAAATGAACGATGAGCCTATGCATGCATGCAATCATGGACAATGTCACCCAGCCCAAAAGACTGCCTACAAGAGAGGAAATTGTGATTTCGGAAGATATGGTACATCCTGAACGGCACGTGGTGCCGAGCGCGTGGTGCCGAGCGCGTGATCGGCATTCTATTTCCGCTTTCGCGGTGAACGTACCGCTCCCTCCCCTGTTCACTAACGGTAATGTGCACTTGCAAGCAGGACTTCCGACGCAAAAACATCAGGATCGACTACTACAACAATCCCACCGGCGTCTTCGCAGTGGCATCACTAGGCTCCCGCATCATCCCCCCCCCCCCCCCCCAACCTCTCGCTCACTGACTCTCTCGGCGATCGTCAAGCTACACCATGCCGCCTGCACCACTCGTCATCGCCCCTGCGCCGTTCTCTCCTCAGCCGCTCAAGACGATCTACATCATATATGTCCTTATCAGCATCTTGATTCGCCAATCGTATTGGATCCTGCGCGCTACTACCTGCGCCTCGGGGTTCGTACCCACGCTCGTGGTCACTCATCGAAGCGCTGGGTGCGCAATCGATGCGCAAGATGCCTCGACTCCTCGCCCAGTGCGATCTTCGCTTCAACGTCTCAGCCAGCGTCTAACTTCCTTCCAAGCCCTTCCGCCGATGTCGAGCGCTCTGCGTACCCGCTGCTCCGGATGCTTGCATCAAGAAGGGCTTGATCGTCGATGACGACCTCGTCAAGGTTCGGAGATGCCCCGCCTATGTGCACGGCAAGGACCACCGAGAATTGGGACGGATGCAAGTGAGAAGGAGGGAACATGTATTACTGTATTTTCATGGTGGGGCGAATGTTGAGATGCCTCAGGGATGTGTTGGAGGTCGAAGAGATGCCGGGAGCGACAATCTTGCTCAGCCCGGCATGTGACCTTTCGGGCGATTTGGAGAAACTTCCAGAGATTGAACGGCATGAGGTCGTCAAGTCGAGAGCAAGGCAGGATATGATGAACAGGGTGGTGGTGAGTCGCTGCTGACCTGATCGATTATGTGAGGGGCCATCTCCGATTTACTGCAGTTATTCTCCTCGTCCCAGAACAAAACCTACATGGTAAAACGATTTTTGCACCTCCACCCACCTTCGTTGCTTCGGTCGCCGTATCTGTCCCCGGCTTCCCCTCACATCAAACCGACATCGGACTTATTCAAGAGATTACCCAGAATTCTTATTACTTGCAGTGGGGTCGAGGCGTTTGGACAATCGATCGAGGAGCTGGCCTTGCGATTCCGACTAGGAGGCGTTGAAACAAGTTGAGTCGACCTCCGAGCCGTGCTTGCACCCGCCTATCCTTCCCCCAAGCTGACGACAATCTTGTCAATTCAGCCTTTCATCTCGAGCCAGATGCCGTTCACGACTATGTAATGGTCCATTTCTGGAACAAGACGAGCAAGGCCAAGACGTTCGACTTGATCTCGAGCTGGGTCGATGACCAGATTTTCGCAGCGGGACCTAATGGCAGCGCGCATGTAGGGCAGAGCTGACCGATCTCCCTGGAGTGTCTACTCTTCGTCGACCCAATCTATACATCTTGTCTTTTTCCACAACTCGAGTGAGACTGTGCCTTCGGATGGCAAACATCAAGAGCCAAGGGGAAGCGGGCTAGGGAGGAAGGATCCCTCGACCCTTTCAAACGTATACCGTAGGCAGAGAGAGGTACTTTGTGATCGAAACAAGCAGTCGAGTGAAACATTCAGAGTTATCGCAGCAACCTGCAAATAATACGGCAGGCTTGTTTGGCCAGGTCAAGATTCAAGAATCGCCATTCTCCCTGCCAACCTTGCCAAGCGTGCCGACTCACTGGCGCCGCTCGGAGTCCGGGGGAATGTGACTAGGCTCAATCTACAACATTCAACATGCACCCCTCCTGGCGAAGCGACAGCGAGTTTGCGAAGCGAGAATCTTGACGGCACCTGCTGTACCAACTTCGGATGTCTTGTCATCCATTTAACTAGGCAGACTGGGTCGCATAGTGAGTGCACTTGCACCCGCAGCGCCCGGGTTGTGCATCTACCGGATCGCTGCACAGCATCGACGCCGCGCAGTGAGTCGGCACGCTTGGCAGGTTGGTGGGGAGAGTGGCGATTCTTGAATCTTGACCTGACCAAACATGCCTACCGTAATATTTGCGGATTGCTGCGAGAGCTCTGAATGTTTCACTCGGCTGCTTTTTTTCAATCAAAAAGTACCTCTCTCTGCCTACGGTCTACGTTTGAAGGGTCGAGGGATCATTCTTCCCTAGTCCGCATCCCCTTGGCTCTTGATGTTTGCCGGCTCGATCTACCGGATCGCTGCACAGCATCGACGCCGCGTGGGCCCGTCCGCAGACGGTGCCTCCACGTATGCCCTCGGTTGGGGCTATTTTAGGTCCGACTGCCTCAGCTCATCGGGAGTCGGGCGGACGGGCAGTCAGCCAGCAGTGGTTGCAAATTTCTGGTGGATACATATGTGGACATGAGATGATACGACATTTTGGTGTGTGTATTAAGCACGAGAAGCAGCATTGTCTACAACATCTGTTGAGAGCGAGCGAGCGAAGGAGCCTTGGTGGAATTACGTGCATCGGCCACCGGTGGACCTCGGCCTGATCAAATCGCCCAACTAGTGGAGCTTGTGAAACTGGGATGGCCTTTGAGCCATCGGGATGCGCCTGGAGCAGCAGCTCTGGCGGCCTGTTTGGCTTGGAGAGGATTTCCTGGGTTTTTTGTGCGCGAGTTGGCCGCAAAGTGGCGCAAAGTCTCGCAGGCAATGTTCTGGCAAGTGGAACGGTCGATCCGGCCTCCGATCGCTCTCCCTTCCTCTCTCCTTCTGCCCCTACCCTGACCCACCGCTGCCTTCGTTCAGAACCCACCCACTCGCACCTGCCTTACATCTCCCACCTCTAAACAAGATGCGATTCTCCGTCATTGCCGCTCTCTCGCTGGTCTCGGCTGCCCTTGCGCAATGTAAGTGCCCGCTGTCTGGGTTTGGTGTGCTGTCAGTGGCGGTATCGGGGGCGGCGCTGTTCAGTGATGCGCCGCCGGACGGACGGACGATGAGCCCATGGGCCTGTGGCCCCCTTCGATATTCGGTCTTTCGCACGTCCGTTGCATTTGACCTTGTACCATAATCAGGGGTCAAAGGTGATGGCTGCGAAATACATACATGCCCTTGCCATCGTCTCGTTGACCCGTCAAATTAGGCCGGCTCGTCGTGGCCCCGCTCCTCCCGATCGCGCGCTGGCTCTGCGCCTGCGGAACCTCCCAGCTAGGGCCTGTTATTGGGGGAGAGCGAGGCGAGGAATGGCAGAGAAGGCTCCCTCGGTCAACAAACGCCAGCGCGCACTACACGCAACAAAGGCTGGCCGTGATGCAGCCACTTCATCCTTGGCACCATATAACTCTTCTTTGTCCTCAGATATCTGACTCAAGTTGAATCATCCTTCCGATCGTTCCCCTTTTCGTCGCTTACTCCGCCTCCTGCATTCGTTCGACTCCACACAGCGTTGATTATCAACACCCCCACGTCGTTGATCGAGTGCCAACCTTATGCCGTCACCTGGTCCGGCGGGGTGGCGCCTTACTACGTCTCCGTTCTCCCCGGTGGTCAGCTCAGTGCTGCGTAAGTGTGACTGCTCTAGCCCGTGCCCTATCGCCGGCGTCAGCGGAGCCCGCGCAGAGGCCTGTGGTTGTGCGATCGATAACGATCGCCAATCCGCTTCGCACGCACATCCGACCTCTAGCGCTTTGATCTAACCATATGCTTTCCTCGTCCCCTATAACTGCAGTGCCCTCACCACCCTCGGCGATCAGCCCACTACCGCCACCTCCTACACTTGGGTGAGTCGATTAAGAACCGTCGTTGCGCTCGAGTCCCACGTGCTCCCGGTCCGCGTGCTGGCCCTCCGACGATGCAAACGACGATCGTACGGGCATGGAACTGACTTGACGGCCTGATGCGTTTCATTTTTCAGACTGTCAACATCGCCTCGGGCACGTCCGTCACCTTGAAGGTCCTCGACTCGGCTGGGTGAGTAGTTGGCCCACCCCCCGGGTTCATTGGGGCCTCGCGGTTCTGACGCTGACTATCGGATCCGGACCTACCTTCCTCGTGTGTAGTACCCCCGCCTACGCCGCTCAGGTTACAATTCAAGCGGGAACTTCGACCGCTTGCTTGACCGCTAGTAAGTTAGGATATTTTACTGTAAAGCACCAGAGTTGTGCAATCCCTGACCGCTGACAACTTGCTTATTCCAGGCACCACTGCTGGTGCCGCCGGCTCGGCTTCGGTTTCGGCTTCGAGTGGCGTTGCCAGCAGCAGTGCCAGCGGCGCTGCCAGGTGAGTCTGAGATGCGACCCGGTGAGACCATGTCGTGGCTCGTGCATTGACCCAGTTTTTACGTTTCTTCTGGCACAGCCCCTCCGCTGTCTCGTCCGCCGCCCCTGCGAGCTCTTCGGCCGCCACCTCGGCGTAAGTCTTTGGTTCTGCCCCGGATGACTGCCCGGTTTGATCACTGCATCCTAACTCACCTCTGGAAATTACAGTGCCGCTGCTGCCACTACCACCCGTGCTGCCACCACCGCTACCACCGCCTCGGCTGCCGCGTAAGCTTCCCTTCCGTCTTTCGTGGGATCCGCTGGTTTTGTCTCGATCCTGACATATCCTTGCTCTTTTTTCTCTGCCTCGACTCTTGACTACCGACAGTGCCGCTACCTCGAGCCGCGCTGCCTCCGGTGCCTCTCTTGTCGGCTTCTCTTCGACCCTCGTCGGTGTTGTGGGTGCCGCTTTCCTCGCCATCGGTGCCTAAATGCACACGGATATATAGCCGCTAGCCAGTGCCACGTCTTGTCGTGAAAACCCTTTCAACTATCCCCCTTTCGTATACATATGACGCACATCATGTCTTCGACGACCTAATTATCCCCCTCCGTTCGTTGTCTCTTGAACTTCTAATGCACTAGAACCCCTTTCCGAAATCAGCTCCTTTTGTCTCTGTTCTGAGCTTCTCCCGCTTTGCCCCTTTCGGGATCGCGTGCCTGCTCAGTTCACTTGAGGGTAATTCGTTCTTTACGATGACTTCGGTGACGTGCCTCCCGGAAGTTAGGAACGTTATCACACTTTTTGAGTTCAAGATAGACTCGGCACACATCGGGCGATGGCGAGAAGATAAGCAAGTCTATGGTTGTGGTAGTTCCATCCAGACTTTTGAGACTGGAAGACGAGGATTCGGGGGACTAGGCACGCTTGTCTGAGCATGCGAGCGGGATGGATCGCCATTTTACCCCGCGCGTTAGCAATGCGTACCGAACAACGCGCCGTTCGTGCACCAAGACAGGAAGATCGTCTCCTTTCCTCCGATGTGCCTGGTTGTCCGGCGGATGAGGCAGCGAGCGACCGGCGGACCGAGTTCACCCCATCTTTCCCCTTCGCCTCTACATTCCATTCTTGCTCATCCACACTCGTTCTTGTTTTTGACCATACATCCCATGCATTCGCTTGCTCTCTGGGTGCTCGCGCTCGCTCCTGGCCTCGCGTCGGCGCTTTCCATCGGTTAGTGGACGAGACTGCATGAGCCGATCCGGTGGCGGACCCTATCACGCTCATGACGTGTTGGCTGATCAATCTCTTTGAATTGACTTTATCTACACCTTCTTTGGGTCAAATTGTTGTCGCAGCTTCTCCGTCGCTCTACACTTGCCAGGTGAGGGAGACTTCCCGCCCGGACCGTCGGTCCTTTTGGAGTCGGCCACCGGCCAGATACTGACCCTTTGAATATAAACTACATCCTTCGGGTCCCTTACTACACAGCTTACCGCCTACGAAACGACGTGCGATAATGGACCTTGCAACATCCACCGTGCGTCGCACGGCCAGAGTTCTCATCGACCCCACTGAGCACAGGTCCCGTGTTCGGGCGCTGACGCGCCAGAAGGCTCTTGAACGATCACAGTGCGCGACGCGTCGTCGCAGCAAGACCTCTGGACCAAGACAAACATTTCCTCGGGAACGTACACTATTTCATGGGAGCCGAATGTGGCCGCTGTAAGCCATATGGCTGCCAAGGCTTCGTTGACCTCCGCTGCTTTTGACTAACGAGAAACGAGCCCCGTACTTTTTCTCGGGTGGGTTACTCCTGTCTCAGGGGACTAAAGTCATCGCTTTCATCTAGTGCGTTCCCCGGATGGTCGCCTCGAGCGATGCTCAACCATTGCGGTAGCTTACGCTTGCATATTGTACTCGACAGCGACTCGAGTGGTGTATCGGCCAACAATGCCGCCACCGTGGTGAACTCGGGCTCTTCAGACTGGTCAGTCGATCTATTACCTGTATCATGCTGTGGCGTCAACCCTCAGCTGACATTCCCTACATGCGATCATCCAGTAGCATCAATGGTACGTCTTTTGGTATATATCTCATAGCACATGGAAAAAAACTCTATGGCCACTGACTCGACTCGTTTCACGACTTTTCACGTGCAGGCGGAGACGATTCGGACCACATGGGTGGCACCGGAGCTCCATTCACGCTCCCCACCGGCGACAGCCAGGACAGCAAGGATTCATCGGAAGACTCGAGTGACTCGGAAGACGGACACGGAGATTCGAACATGAATGATGGCAACTCCGGCAACTTGCAATCGTCGACCTCGGACGGGTCCATCCACAGGTCGTCGGCGACCGTGTCGCTCAGTGCGAGGCCTTCGGTCGTGCTACTGGGATCGTGAGCCGCCAAAATGACAGATTGTATGACTTTGACTGTGGCTGACTATCGTATCACCGCTCTTGGTCTAGGTTGATCGTGGTCGTCATGACCTCGATGTTCTTTGGTGCTGCTCTTGTGGTCTGACGCTCGGATCAAGACGGCTCCACTCGGACCCCACTTGTCGAGGGTGTGTGGTCGAACGAAGAAGTCGTCTTACCTCTGAAGAGAAGGCATAGTGACTCGTGGATCGAGTTTCAGTTACACTTTAATGACGTAAATGACGTAGACCAGATACAGTCTGTAGCCGTTTAACTCTACATTCGACTTTCGCATCTAAAAGGACGTCTTGCCTTATCGCGAGCTCCTCCGCTTGTTTGTGAAAATCCTTCCCCCTTCGGCCACTACTTAGGTTTTGCAATCTCATCTGTCTTCCAAAATACTTCTTTCAGCTCAGGAGTGTGAAAATCGGTGTGCAAAGACGTCCGATTCTTAGGAGATGAGACGCCGCGCATACTCTCCGATGGATATGACGCAAGCTTTCTGAACTGTCGGGAATCGAGCGGAAAGGAGGTGAGCGAGGTGGCGCGGCCCGGTCGGAAGTGACCAAACGGCGGCGGCCGGCCGGCGGACGAGATCCGATCGGTAGTGGTGCCGGAGGGGATAAAAGTTTGGGAATTTCAGGAGGAGGTCACTCGGTGCTGGCCAATATGATTTTGTCCCACTTCAGCTCGCTCACATCTCGCTCGACCACCTTCTCGCTTAGCTCCTCTTGCTCCTCACCTTCTCGCTTGGCTCCTCTGGCTCCTCACCTTCTCTGTCCGTCGCACGGCGCATACCTATCGTCGCATTCTCGAGCTCCCAGACCCTCTCTATACCATTTAGCCTCATTCTAGATGCTCGTGTTCCATGTGCTTGGTCCGCTTGGGCTGGCTGGGACTGCGGCCGCTCAAGCACTGCAAATTGGTGAGCGTCACCCCCAGCGCGCCGTCGGTAGCACCGTTCAATACTTTAGATCCAACTGACGAGTCATACTGCCCATGCATCACTCCAAAGCATCAACCGGGCTGTACACCTGTCAAGTTAGTACTACCAACCTCTGGCCTCACGACCTGGACAAGGCGAGCTTCCGAAGCCTCGACAGCCGGCTGACACTGCTCGTGCGACGTGCTGCGCAATCTACCCTCACCCCACCAGGTGGCCGCCCTCGCTTACACCTGCGGCAGCGGCCCGTGCACCGTCTTCAGTAAGTCACACTTACGATGTCACACTATCATTCATGTTATCTCGTTATGCAGTGCCCGTAGCTAGTACCGCCACCTCCCCTGACTCGAACCCGTGCCAGGGGTCTCTTCTCCCAGAGCCGTAACGTCATCCCAAACCCTGTGCCGAGAACAAACGCCAACGATCCTGTTTGTGACTCGTACCCAGTCCGTCCGTCCGATGATCCTGCAACGACCTTGCAAACCTTTGTTGGCCGAGACACGGGTTCCGGTTCGGTGCGTGTCACGCACGCTCCGAGCCGTCTCGTCGTTGTGTCACCATGCCGACCTGACCCGATCTCGTCCATCTTCCCTCAGGTCACGTACACTCCCGGGGCCACGGCGATAAGTCACCACTACTCCGATGGCCACTTGATATTTTGCCCTTGTATTCATGGATCTTCTTCTTCGATCCCTCTGCGCAGGGCGCGTCGATCACAGCTTTCACCTAGTTCGTTCACTCCATGCATTCAGTCTCGTTATACCATCTTTTTGACGGGTGGCTTCCTCCCCACCAGCGACTCGATAGGCAAATTTGCCAGCAATGCTGCCACCCAGGTCTACTCTGGCCTGACAGGATGGTAAGCCCGTTTTCATCTCGGATCGCGAACTGCGCTGACGAGCTCGCCACTCCCCTCCAGTGGCAGCGGTAGCAGTGATAGCAGTGCCGGTGGCAGTGGTGGCAATGGCGGAACTGGAGACAATGGTAGCAGCGGAGGTAACGGCAGCGATGAGCTGACCCTCCTCTTGACCAACGTTGGAGCCAGGAAAGCTCACCTCGCTTCAACGTGCGTTGTGATGTTGCTCCAGGAGCCCCGGCCAGTGCTTCGCCTTCTACAGGGCCGAGTTCTACAACGAGCAGTGGTCCCTCTCCCTCGCACACGAGCAACGGTTCGCCTTCTACGCCGGGTCAGTCTTGAATGATATGCTTGTTACCCACCTCCTGTTCGCCAGCTCACAGAGCCGTTTCCTCCCCTGTGACTATCATCAGCAGGCAGGCCAACCACTTCCAGCTCGGGATCCCCGACTACCTCAACGAGCACTACGACGACGACATCCACGACGTCTACCACACCCTCAGCAGCAGTCGCTACCAATATCACGACGTGAGGTTATCAATATCAAAACAGCACGACAATGTCTATCAGTCGCTGACACCCTCCACGGTGCCCCACTTCATCACTCCTTGCCACAGACCCATCGACTCCAACAACACGGGTCCGCCCAGTCGGGCTTCGGCAGCCGGGACAATCCTCAGCAGCATGAGGTAAGTCACGCCCTCATGCAATATATATCGTTCAATTGTTTTCTGACAATAATTTGTACTTGATTGCAGGCATAGTGCCCTACTCGCTTCCCCCGTCGTCGTCACCACGCTGCTCCTCTTCGTCTCTCCCTAAGTTTGGAACCTCCAACCTGCTTGCCCTCTTGCGGATCGGTTGTACCCTGCTTTGTATTTCGCGCTACACATTCACCCTGCTCCCATCCGTCTTATCAGACCATGTCATAAACTTGCTCCCCTCTTATAAAGGCTCAGACTCAGCTTGACTTCTGTACTCCTCCCGCATCGCACTTAGTTGCCAGGATTTTGCTTGCGAACCCCCTTCTTTTAGTGGATTTTTTGATCGTCCAGAGTCCTGTACTTGACTTGACCTTTCCCCTTGCAATACACGAGACCGATTCTGCTATTACTTGCCGCCATTGTTAAGGATCTACTACCCATGAGAACCTCGACCTGACCAGCTCTCAGCCCTTCAAGGACCAATCACTTGTTTACGACCCAAATCCCAGCGCGCTCCTTGTTACATCGGGACTCAATTGTCTGTTCAGTCACAGCTTTTTTGAAAAAGAGCAATTAAACGTGAGAGGACAACACGGAACGCAAAACAAAAACAAGAGATGGAATGACAGAACAAGATGACAGAATAAGAAAAGACGGGCGCTCCTGAGACTGCCACTGGAACCGAGACAAGAACGAAGTACTTCCTCCGCGGTCGAGCACCATCGCTTCACATCATCAGAGGGCCTTCGACTTCGCTCCGCTTAGCGCTCCCGGCGAGGATGTTGACGATCGTCAAAGCCCACTCGAGGGCGGTCCCAGGTCCACGAGAGGTGACGAGGTTGCCCGAAACGACGACTCGATCTTCGACGTAGTCGTAATCTGTACAGCAACCCGAAGAGACACGTTCATCAGGTCCAATACAGGATGACTCGTGCGTGCGGCCTCCGATTTGGACTCACGCTTCTCGAGATCCCCTTTAACGCTCGGATGACTGGTGATGCGTTGACCACCGGCGATTCCGGACGTCTTGGCCGCAAGAGATCCGGCACAGATCATACCGATGAGCTTGCCCTGGTCGTAGAAGGATCGGATCAAGGTCTGCACCTCGCGCGAGGATGACAAGCGGTCGGCACCCTTTGCGCCTCCCGGGATGATCTACAAGTGATGTTCACAGGAGGAGGAAGTCTGCACTTGAATGAGATGCTCACCCTCACCACAGCAGATCTCGTCCTGCACTCACGATAGCGTCAAAATCGTCCTTGTGAGCCTGCTTGAGAGTCTCGAACTTGGTGTCGGCCAACATCCGTGCGCCTCGGGACAAGGTGATGTAGGGCAAAGACTGGGATGGTGAGAATTGAGGCGATAGAGAGACGATCGTAGGCCCCAGCGAGGCTCTAACCAAGATGTCAAAGATGGTCATAACTTCGATCTCTTCGGATCCGTCCGCAATGAGGATCATGACGCGCTTCTCGCCGTCTTGTTTGGCGACGGGGGCAAAGACGGCCTTCTTAACCGCGCTCGCGACGCGCTTCACACTCGTTGATCGAGTCAATGGCTGATCCTGCAAGGAAACGGCCTCTCGGTCGCCCTGGGGCAGAGGGGAAGGGTCGCGCGGGCGTCCGCTGATCTCGGAGAACGCAGGCGGCGGTGGCATCCCATTGGCTTGACTCGCCGATCCAGCTCGATGACGGTTCGAGTCCAAGTTGTTGGTACCACGGGGTGCTCGTTGAGATTGCGTTCGACGCGGCGGCGGGTTCCAGCCTGCAAGTTCCGAGTCGGGTCGAAGACGGCTCGCACCGGTCGTGGAGGGGGCAAAGGCGACGCCCGGTGCAGCCATACCTTGAGTCCCTTGTCCAACATCATTGGCTCTACAAGTCAAGAAAAGCAATGACCGGGCACCGTCAGTTCCAGTGACGGTTTGCAACTCGTGGGAAAGAATTGGCTCGGAACTCACCGAGCCCCGCGAGAGTCGGGATGACGGGCTCGACCGTTTGATTCGCCGTCGTGGATTGTGTGAGCAGGAGGTTGCGGGAAATACGAGTCTGCGAGGAGGTGAAAGGCAGGCATTGAAGTTTGAGAAGCCATCAGCGACGGAGCCTCGGAGCGCAGCGTGAACGCTTATGGCCCCGGCGATTGGAGCAGCACTGCGCCGAACAAGCCGAGCTCTTGGTAGCAGCTTGAATCTACTCCCTCGAAGTAGTTACATCATAGGATCGCCCTGCAAATCCATCCCAGGAGCAGTCATCCCCGTTCGAGTTCCGAGTCCACCTCCGAGGCTTGGCAGGCACAGCGACACGCAGCACGTGAGCCATCTCCCCGTCAATACCCCGCAGCGCTGCTCCGCGCGCCGTCGAGGCCTGGCCTTCGCGGCCGCGTCCGATGTACGAGGTGGAAGCCATGCCGACGCATCCTCGATGAGCTCGCGACGTGTCGTATCAAACAGAGACCTGTTTGGCCTAGTCGAAGCGGGATGTTTGCGGTGCCATCGCTTGCTATCGACGCGTCGACCGACTCGCAGCTAGCCGAGACGCATGTATGCGGCGAGAGGACTCGGAATCGGCCACGGCGCGTACGCCCAGACAAGAAGACAAGGGGCGATCGCGCGACGGCGAGCCAACGCGGTGTGTTATTGTTCTACATACCGGGTGCAGGACTGGTACTGAGGTTGTTGATGCCTGGTGATCGTGCTCCGCCGCCCGAAGCCTTGGCGTTGTGACGGGACGAAGTCCGTTCGGGTCGGTCAATCGAGGTGGAGCGCATCGGAACCGAACCGAGAGGAGGCGAAGGCGTTTTGTGGTGGTGGCGGTCAGAGTCCTTGTTGCTGCGACTCAACGAGCGCACCAGTTTGCGGAAAGCACCTCCTTCACTCATGAATGTTGGACTAGTGAGGCGGGGTTTGGGGTGGGTGAGAGGGGAGGAGGAAAGTTAAGGGAGGAGTGAGAGCAGCGCCGTTCTGGCGACGTGGTGATGCGATGAAGCCCAGCTTTGGCGTCGGCAGAGGCACACACGTCGGGGCGCTCAGGCACTGCTTCTTCTTAAAAACGAGGCCCGCGCGAAAGCGGAGAGGCTGCCGGGGTTAGTTGCCTGTCGGCCGCGAATTCGGACTTGGCGTAAAAGCGCGGCTCGTGGGTAAGACAGCGCCGAAAGCACAGCTTTCTTGTTGCACCAGTCCCCGACTCGATTTGACGATTTCATTACTTTCCGGCAATGCCGGACGTAAGTAGATCTCACGCCCTCCCCTCAGAAGTGCTTCATATCGTGTAATCGATTCTTGTCATCACCCTCGTCATGACTGACTGATTTCCGGTGACTGGAATGAACCAGTGGCTGGGGTTGAGCGGCTCGGCAGTTTGATGCGCACAAAACGTTGAAGAACGTGCTCAATCGTTGTCTGCGCGCAATCCCGACGAAGACGGCTTTGGGTCAGTCCCTTGACTCCGCGCCCCACGAACGTCGAGCGGTGTATACATAGATCGATCGCAGTCATGTGCTCCTCACCAGCCATGTAGAAGTAGATCTCACATCTGGACCAGCATTAATGAGGCTCGTGAAGTGGTCGGAAGAGGTGATGGACTTCATCGTGGCTGGGTGATGGTCTGATCAGGGGTGGTGGTGAGATGGGGTGGAATGTGGGGGAGAAGCCGAGTGGTTCGAATGGAAGGGGTGAAAGTGTTGGGTTAGTACCAAGATGGTTGGAACAGCATTCGAGTTGGGGGACTGCAAATCAGCCTGTGGAGACGATGTGATCGTTGTCGACCATTGGACACCACCTAACCTGGTCGTCAAGAGCTGATTGAAGTGAGCAGCTTCTGCGGACTCGGGGACAGCACCCATGATTGCTTGGTCGATCATCTACCTGAAGGACACGGTAGACGAGACTCACTCTCTTAGTTGGGATAGGCGTTGTTGGACAAAAAGTGTTCAAGAGATCCGGCGATCGGAGAGGTTCGAAAGTGAAAGAAAGAACGGAGCAATAGGCACCCGCCTCTTTCCCCCCGAACATCGTCGATCGTTGATGAGCGGTTGGTGGGCTCCGATCGTGATCTCAAGATAGGGGTTGATAAGAAAAGGTTCGGCTTTTTCACCTTCACCTCGACTATTCACTTTGTTCAAGCAGGTCCCCACTCTAAGCTCACATGTATCAGTTCATCTCCACGCTCTTTCGGCCCTCACGTAGTTTCCGACTGTTTAGCTCACCCGACTGGCCAGGTAAAAAATCATCTATGTTCAAATTCAGCATTGCAATTCAACAAGTTATCCATGATACGGTTTTCGATTCAATGAATAAGTTTCAAGAAAGGAGTAGAATTAAGCGGACTCGGAGTGCATTTGCAGAGCCGCCTATCCGGTACGAGGGGGGGTTAAAACGGTCAGCGATTGAATCGACGGGCGAACCGAAGACCTCTGGAATTGGTACGTACGATAAGCTTGTCCTTGGCCGCGCCGACGACCTTGCCCTTCTCCTCGCCGTTCTGGAAGAACATGAACGTCGGCATCGCCTTAACCGCGCACTCGGCCGTGATGTCCTATTCGAAAGGATACCGAAGCATGATTAGTCGCGTTTCTTTCTGACTGGTCAAACCTTTCGTTTACCGTTCGAGCACGCACCTCTTGGGCGTCTACGTCGACCTTGTAGAACTCGAGGTTGGTGTGCTCCTTTTCGAGTTGTTCAAAGACGGGCGAGATGACCTTGCTGTTGGCACGCGAAGAGGGAAGCAATGTGCGTCAGTTCATGATCGCGAGTCTAAGTAGATTTCCTCAGGGGTCGATACTTACCAAGGTCTATACCGTGAGAGTGACGGAAGAGTTCAGAAGTGGAACGACGTCAGTAAAAGCGGAGAATGGAAAACTTAACCCACCCGTCTTCTGCTGGCATATCGGTACTCACCCGCACCCTGTAGGCGACGCACGAAACGAGGTCATGAGCGAGTCAGTACGATCACATGTACGATAACGTGACCACTATTTGTGTGCAAACATACATGTGGCCCAAAAGTCGATGACGACGATCTTGTCCGAGTTGATGATCTTCTTGAACTCGGCGTACGATTCGATTGCCTTGACCACTGCGCGTTGGGAGAGAACGTGGTGGTCAGTTGTCGAATGAGAGATACTCGTTATTGCTTCGTACTGAGCAGTCGTCGGATCTCCTCTCCTCCGAGCGAAACAGCTGAGATAAGCCGTCGATCTCATCGCGTGGTGGCGCTAGTCGGAGGGTGGGCGAATGTGACCCAAGCCGACGTGTATCTCGCAGGCCATCTCGAAGACTGCACCAGGAGCATATCACCTCCACTGAACTCTGGAACACGGAAGGTGAGACTCACTGTTGATAAATATACGAAGTAAGGGGGCGGGAGATGGAGATTGGGGAGGATGTGATTGGGAAAGAGAGGAGCAGCCGGCCCTCTGACCTCGAGCCGACGCGGACGTCAGACGAGCGAACACGCCATCGGTTGCCGCTTGCTGACAAATGGTGGCGAAGGGCCCCCGGATGACAAATCCTTGATCCGGTACAATGGGTTGGGTAGGCTGTGAGATGCAAAGGAAGGACGAGGTCATTCTGGTACCTTCCATGTTGAATCGCCGATCCTCTCCAGAAGGGTCACATCGGTTCTTACTGGATCTAAAAAGCACATTTCATGATTCTGTGATACACGCTGCCTTAACTACCTGCCTGTCTGCCTGGGATCTTCTACTGAAGAAGTGAACAACGCAATCCTACCCCTTTCGTACCCCTACCCTTTACTCCAACACGACGTCCTGCTCCTCGGTCGAATACAGCGTCGCACTCGGCCGCCATACCTGCAACACATTATCCTCCGCCGCTGTGGCCAACGTCCAATCCTCATTCGGCGACCACGCCAAATCCGTCGGTCGAGCCGTATGGCCCCCATGAACGAACAACAACTCCGGTGGGCCATCCTCTTGGTCTTCGGGCGTTTGCTCTACACCAATCTTGGATACATCCCATACGTTGACGCGGCGGTCGCCGGAGGCGGAGGCGAAGATGGTTTCGTTCGTTGGGGACCAGGCGAGTTGGAGCACCTCGTCCGTGTGCGACTCGAAGGTGTGCAGCTTGAGTTTGAGATTTCGCAGATCCCACAACGCGACCGTCTGTTTCAAGAGAACGGATGACATCAGTTTCTGGCGAGCGATTTGTGGATCAAAGATTGAGTCGACTTACCTTGTCGGCTGAACCGGTGATGAGAATGTTCTCGTTGTGAGGCGCAAAAGCGAGGGCGTTGACCTCTGCTTCGTGGGCCTCCACGCGCGCAGTCGGCTGCATTACACCCGAGACGCCACGAGTGTCCCACCTAGAGTGAGAAGCGTTCGAAAGGTTAGTAGTCGAACGAGACCATGGGGACCACCGAGGCTTACGTTAGAAGTTGTCGGTCATCGCCGACGGAGGCAAAGATGTTTTCTTGGAGGCAGTGCCATGCGACGTCCTGAGTTCAGTCAAGGGCATTCAGTCAGTGACTTTGGCTCGATAACACATACTCTCGAGGACGTGTGACTCACCTCGACGATCGCAGTGTGGCCTCGGTAGACGGTGAGGGGTTCCATCGTCGCTGTACCCTTCGTGTACCCGTTCACGTCCCTGGTGAAGATCAGACGAGCTCCCGTTAGCGTCTGGCGTTCATACGGCAGCTCCAGCATAGTAAAACGCACCAGTGGCAGATGGTCTGATCTTCGGAAGCACTGAGCAAGTGGCCGGCCTTCCCTAATGTTGGGTTCCACGAAAGACCGTAACTGCAAAAGGTGGAGCGAGCGCAGGAGTGAGCGCCAAGGCGCCACCAAGCCTATGAAGCTTAACTGACCCTTCCTTGGTGTGGCCTCGAAGGGTGATGTCGGGCTTGCACACGTCGTTGGTCGGCTGGGACGGATGCTTTGTTCGGTCAAAGACGTAGACCTCGCCAAGGACAGTCTTTGTGGCGATGAGGTCGCACTTTTGGGGCATGTAGCGCGCGCGATTGACTTCGCCGGTGTGGTTGATCGATTGGATCACCTTGATGCGCGGTTCGGTCGCGGTGTGGGCTCCGACCTCTGTGTGATGGAGAAGAGGGTTATAGTGGGTGAGCAATCGAGCTGGGTCTCCAGCGACAGACTGTGTGGACTGACCACCCTTCTCCTGGTCGTACTTGTTGAGGTCGAGTTCGGCAGTCGGTTTCGGGAGGTGGACCTCGGCGATCTGGACGTAGTTGTTGTCATTGTCCGAGGTGTGGGTGCCCATGAGGATGCGGTGCGAGGTGTAGTCCTTGCCCGCCGGTCTGTGAGATGATTTGCATAGGCCATGTCAACGGGGCTGCTCGTAGCTCGTGCTCGTGACCGGCTGCGAACGTCGCGACGATTCTTCGCTCCCGTGCGGATGCCAGTCGCAAGCAAGTGTGTATGACGAGTGGTGTCTGACTTACGACTCCTTGTCGGGGAACCATTGCAAGGTCAAGGAAGGCCAGTCGAGCGCGTGGGTGAGCACAAGGTCATAGCTGTTCGATTGGTCGTATACGAGGATGAGGCATCAGTACGAGTGTCGTGGCCGTCTAGGGAAGACGAGGTGGGGTGTGCACTGACAGGAAAGGGGTGTGCCTCTTCCAGATCTTGTAGGCCTCGTTGATGCTCTTGTGCAGCTGATCGTGTGGTGCGTCGAGTGTACAATGCAGGGCGAGGTGGGTGCGGTGTGATGCGACGCGCGCGAAGGGCAAGCCAAGGACGGGGTACGGGTACGAGGAGGGCAGGGAAGGCGGGGGTTAGCCCCGGGCTTGAGTGGAAGAGAAGGTTCCCCTGGCAGAGACTGACTTACGACGGCTGTTTCATCCGATGCCGACATGGCTGCGATGGGGCACGGTGAGGTGGTGTGAGAGAGTACGGGTGTCGACGGCACGGAAGCAGAGCCGGTCGCACCAACCGCGGCGCGTCGGGTGTGAATTGCGCTCAGCTGCGCAAATGAGTCATTACAAAACGGGTGATGGCGACGCGCTCGGCGCAGACGCGAAATGAAAGTGAGCCGTTCCCACTCTGGGGTTCGGGTTGCTCTCGTGCTCGTGCTCGTGCTCGTGCTCGTGCTCGTGCTCGTGCTTGTTGCTGCTCATCACTCTCAACACCGCCCTACCCTACTCTCACTCGATCCTCCGTAAGTTGAATCCTCCACCCCCCCATACCTGCGTCACCCGGAATGGAGTGCCATCACCCTCCTTGAGCCCTCCGTGGACGACGACCACGAGCGTGCCGCTTGCTCCTTTTGTCCTCGGACAGCTCATCACCGCGTCACCGTCATCTCCCACTTTGGGCGAGTTCGGGGTCATCTTTCCCCTGTCGTCCCTCGTATCCCTCATACTCCTCTCACGCACACACTCACCCTCACACTGTCCCACATTCGCATATCTACCCTCTTTGTTTGATCTCCCTCGTCCGTATCTCGCTTCTCCACCCCACCTCACGACCGCAAACCGTGCTCGTTTTCGCCCCCGTTCACGCACCGTTCACGCACCGTTCACGCACCGTCGTTGCTGCCCTGTAGCGTTCCCTATCGAGCGCATCGTTCGGACTTGGCTTCTACCCTATTCGCCCTCGTACACCGCAAACACACACACCACGCTCGCCTGACCCGTCTCCATCATCCATGTCGGACCCAGTTGATCTCGCTCGCAAGCGGAGCCGCTCCTCGTCGCAGGGCGGCCACGACTCGGCCGAAACCCTAAACAGCAACGGCAAAATCAACGGCGGCCCCTCGAACTCGACCTCGTCCAACAAAAAAGCCAACAACAACGCCAACGCACCGACCGAGTTGACCCGCGATGACGATGTCGAGGAAGCAGAGGACAACGACGACCTCAAGCCCATGGTCGTCGATTCCGAGAACCCTTCCTCTACCGCGGCGGATGCTTCGACGTCGACTCCGGCCAAGCCTGCCACCGCCACTGCCGAGGGGGACGCAGCAGCCGTCTCGGCCGCGGTCATTCAGATGAGGGCTCTGATCGTCACCCAGGACGCGTCGATCATTATCGGCAAGGGCGGCAAGAACGTCAACGAGATCCGCGACAAGTCAGGCAGCAAGATCACCATCACCGAGACCATCCCGGGCAACCCGGAGAGGATCATGGTCATTGCCGGACCGTTGGATGCTGTCAGCAAGGTGGGTCGAGACAAGGTGTGGCTTCATTCGTTATTGGGTGAAATGGCTGATCGCCTCGAACCGGGCGAGCAGGCCTTTGGTTTGATCGTCCGCCGAATCAACGACGAGCCCTTCGAGACACCCTCCGTACCTGGATCTCGCGCTGTCACAATTCGGTAAGAGATCCATCACTAGGATGTTGTGGAGTAGCGGCCGCCGAGTTAATGTCGTTCGTGTCCAGTTTCATCATCCCGAACGCTCGAATGGGATCCGTCATTGGCAAGGGCGGCGCCAAGATCAAGGAAATCCAGGAGGCTTCCGGTGCCCGATTACAAGCGAGTGAGGCCATGTTGCCGGGCAGTACCGAGGTCAGTTAGGAAGCGTATCCGGGCCCAAGAGTCCCATGATCTTCCTTCGAGTCCCCGTCTGACTCGCCGATCCTTCTCCCTCCCTTCTCCAGCGAGTCCTGTCGGTCTCGGGTGTCGCCGACGCGATCCACATCGCGGTCTACTACATTGGCACGATCCTGCAAGACGCGGGTAACATGCTCGTCAACACGCCGTACCGACCGAGCGTCGCGCCGCCTCTCGACCCTTACGGAGCGCCGCTACCTCCCCCGGGCGCGTACGGCAGGGGACCGCCACCGCCGAGAGGGTACCCTGGACCTGGAGGACCGGGGCCACATGGCCATGGTGGACCGGGTGGACCGGCCGGTGGTGGGTACGGAGGAGGTGCGGCCGGTCCTGGTGCGCAGACGCAGCAGATCTTTATCCCGAATGAGTTGGTCGGTGAGTCCTTGTCCCCCCGTGGCGCCTTCGACGCAACTACGAAGGGTCGCTGATGACCAGTGTTTGATCTGGGTGGTGGGCTTTAAGGTTCGATCATTGGGAAAGGAGGGGCCAAGATCAACGAGGTGCGACAGGCGTCGCAGTGCCAGATCAAGATTGACGAACCGGGAGGAGCGGTCGCCGCGGGTGGATCGCCGGCAGAGAGGGTAAGTTTTACAGGAGACAAGTTGTAGTCTTGGATTGAGCTGATTATCTGATGGACTTGTTTGCGTTGTTCCCACAGCTGGTGACGATCACGGGTCAGCCGGCAGGGATTCAAGTCGCGGTCCGCTTGCTGTACGCTCGACTGGAACAAGAGAAGCAGAAGCGTGAGCTCGGTTCAGCTCGTTCCACCACTAACTTGGGAAATATACTGATCTCAACCATGTGTTCTGTCCGGTTCAGAACTCGGCGCCTGAACACGGGCCAACGCATCCATGGACGAGGTTTGACCAACCAACAAAATAAACAGGGGGAGTCCTGCTGACTAGGTTCATCGTGTTTGTGTAACATAGCTTTCTCGTCCTCTCTTTCTTTGTTGCAAAGGAGGTTTCTCTACTTGACAAGTTTTCGCGCTCTCCGCGGGCCAGTCTGATGATTAGGCTCACCGAGCTCGCTCCGATCGATCGACGGTCGAAGCCTATCACCCCGCCCGAGCGGCTCAGACGGCGCGCGCGAATGTCCTTCGCAGCCGGGAAAGGCCTAACCAGCACCCCCTAGTGCTCTCTCTGTAACTGACCTTTGCTACTCGTTCCGTAACTGACCTTTGCTACTCGTTCCGACCTGCACCTCTCTTTCCCTGCTTGATCCGATCAACCTCACCTTGGGTTCCTCCTTCACTTGGTTGGATCGAACCTCTTCGCTTCTTGTACAAGGGTCGGCAAACGGGCACTCTACGGACTCGAAACGAACGCTCACTCGTCGCTCCGATCCCGGCGTCGATCGCAGTCGTTGTCCTGGAACAAGAATGGACCCAATCTTCTCGAATGGCCATGGCACTGGCAACGGTGTAAAGCGCCCCTTTGAAGCGGTGTCCCCCTCCAATTCGTCGATCGTCGGCAGCGCCATCAGCGCCGTGCCTTCGGCTTCAGCCTCCGTCTCGAGTCCGTCCAACACCTCGTCCGCTCTACCCGTCACAGCCGATACCTCGGCTGTTCCGACGCCTTTACCTTTTGAACTTGGCGGTCTTGGGGGGGACTCACTGGCGGAACAACATCAGAAGATCGTCAAGAAGCTCAAGTTGAAGTTTGGGGCGAACAAGCAGCAACAGGGGTGGGAGCACGAGCACGAGCACGCGACGAATGAGGATCGTGTCGAGTTGGAGAAGAGGAGCGATCAGTTCCTGTGAGCCGGCACCGAGGAGTCAGACTTGGGGGGAGGGGATGTAGCGCATTTCGCTGACCCGAACTACCTGATTATACAGTCGAGCCCACTCCTCGGTCTACCAACCGCTCTTACCCGGAAAGAACTACGTCACGACCTTGCTCGAGCAATTCCCGCCGAGCACCGTCCACCGCGAGGCCGTCCCCTATCGCCAATTGAGCCAACCCGAGACCATCAAGGGCGGCACCATGAAGACGTACCAGTTGACCGGGCTCAGTTTCCTCGCGTACATGTTTGAGAATGGCCAGAATTGTATTCTTGCCGATGAGTGAGTTGTCGTTGGAGCATTTTAAATCTTATTGGGAGAAGCTGATCATGGACTGGGTCATCTTGCTCGGAACAGGATGGGTTTGGGCAAAACGTTGCAAACGCTTTCATTGTTGGCTTACCTCCACGAAACACATGGTGTCAAGGGTCCTCATTTGCTCGTCTGCCCCTTGTCCGTGCTCGGTGCTTGGATGACGGTCAGTTATTCGACTCGGGATCCTACGGTCACGTGCTGCGCGCGGTCCTGATGCCGCGGTCCACGTCCGAACCCCCACAGGAGATTGCACGGTGGCTTCCGACCTTTGTGAGTGCTCAGATTCTCAAACATCATGAGTTTGAGTCTCTTGAGACTGACATTCCCGAACTACCCCCATCAGAAACCGCTCCGCTTCCACGGCCCCATGTCGGAACGAGGTCGCCTCAAGCACGATGTCACGGCACTTCAACCTGACCTGATCGTTACGACCTACGAAGCCTACACCGCCGAAGCCGGATGGTTCAAACACCGTCGTTGGGGCGTCTGCGTCCTCGACGAAGGGCACAAGATCAAGAACCACGAATCCAACGCCGCCCAAGCCTTGTTCGGTATTGGCGCGCAGATGCGCCTCATCCTGTCCGGCACGCCGTTGCAGAACAACTTGATCGAGTTGTGGTCGTTGTTGCACTTTTTAGCGCCGCAGGTCTTCACGTTGACGACGCTCAAACCGTTCAAGGAGGCGTTCAATCTGACCCAAGGCTTGTACGACCAGTCGTTCCTCAAAAAGTCGCAAAAGTTGTTGGAACTCATCATGCTGCGACGGACCAAGGAGGGGGTGAGGACTGAATTGAGCGTACCGAGGAGGGAGGAGATGACGCTCTATGTACCGCTTTCACCGGCGCAGAGGTTTTGGTACACGAGGTTGTTGACCAGGGCCGATACGATCACGTTGAATGAAATCTTTGCGACTGATCTGAGGGAAGGGCAAGCGATTCGACGAGGACGAGGATGGGCCAAGAGGCCTTCAGCGGCGGCGTCGATTGCGGAAGAGGAATCGGAGCTCAAGGCTGCGGAGATTGGGAAGATTGAGGCAGCGGGTCAGGAGGTTGCGGGGGAGGATGAGGGGGACGCGGGGGTGAGAGATAATATCGAGAGGGCCATGGCGGCCTCCAAGGCCGGGGTAGGGAATGCTTGGATGAAGATGATGAACTTGTAAGTCCGCAAGAGAGGGACATCGATACCCCTTCCTGTTGCTAACCTTGACGGACCCTCCTCCAGGCTCATGCAACTGCGCAAGTGCTGCAACCACCCTTACCTCCTGCCCAACGCCGAAGCCGAGCCGTTCGAAGTCGCCGAACACATCGTCGCCGCGTCGAGCAAACTTGTCCTCCTCGACAAGTTGCTCGCCGATATCTTGCCCAAGGGGGAGAAGGTGCTCATCTTTAGTGGCTTTACGCGCATGCTCGATATCTTGGAGGACTTTATGCAATTACGTGGCTTCAAGTGTGAGTATCGGCTTTCGCACCAACTGCATGGAAGAAGAGTATGGAGGCTGATGATGTGCTGTGCTCTCATTTCATGTAGACGCTCGATTGGATGGAAGCACCTCGCGCCCTCGTCGAGCGCTCGACATCAAATTGTTCCAACAGCAAAACTCGCCTTACCAAGTCTACCTCGTCTCGACGCGCGCCGGAGGCCTCGGTATCAACCTAACCGCCGCGACGACGGTCGTACTCGTCGACCAAGACTGGAACCCACAAGTCGACATCCAAGCCATCTCTCGAGCGCATCGTATTGGGCAGACCAAGACTGTTCAAGTGTATCGACTGGTGTGCCAGGATTCGGTGGAGGAACAGGCCTTGACGAGGTTGAGGAAGAAGTTGTACCTCTCTGCCAAGGTGATGGGATCGATGAGGAACGCTGCAGATCGGGCGGCGGATGAGGAGTTAGATGGGCCGATCAATGAGGTGGAGAAGACGGAGGATGATGCACCGAGGATGACGAAGGGGGAGTTGGCGCAGATTTTGAGAGGCGGGGCAGGGGCGTTGGCGAGGTGGGGTTCGGTGGAAGGCACGGATCCGTTCACGGAGTTCAAGTCCCTCTCGTTTGCGGAATTGAGGGCACGCGGGAAGGTGCGTGATGAGAAGAAGGAGGTTGGGATCAAGGTCGAGATCGGGGAGACGATCACGCCTGAACAGAAGGCTCAATTGGAGAAGGAGGAGGAAGAGGCCGAGCGCCTCTTGTTGCAGGGGAAGGAAGCGGTCCAGGCGCGCAAATTTGAGGGGTCCATGTACAAGGCCACCAATGCCGAGATCCGCAAGGAGTGGCAAGAGACGATGGCGAGGTCGAGGGACAGCCGGACAGTCGAGATTGATGGGCAGATGGTGCTCAAGGAGACGATCGCGAATGGGCAGTGGGAAGCCGTCAAGACCATCACCAGTGATCCCAAGGCACTCAAGAAGCTGCAAAACACAAAGAGGCAGCGCAAGAAGTATGATCACGAGGATGTGAGTTATAGAGGTCCTTGGCGACGTAGGTGGTCGAGGGAGGGACGGCGCTGATTTCTTTTGGTTTTTCGTTCGGCAGTTCTGCATGGTGTGCAAGGATGGAGGAGAGGTTTACCAATGCGCATCCTGCCCTCGTTCATGCCACGGTCCCTGCACCGAAGTTAGTCATCCGACCATTCGTGCTGACTGTGACTCTTAGTGCTGATCCTACTCTCCTCTGTTTGACCTCTACCAGTACTCGGAAGCCGATCTCCAGGCGATGATGAGCTGGTTCTGTCCCCAACACAACTGCACCGTCTGCCACCGTTCGACGCAAGAAGCCGGTGGTCTTCTCTTCCGTTGCCAACTGTGCCCCAACTCGTTCTGCGAGGACTGTCTACCCCCCGATGAGATCGATGCTGTTGGGGACGTATTGCCTGAATTCGCCCTTCTGGGGTGTGGGAAGAGGTCGCAGGCGTTTTTCATTCGCTGCGCGGAGTGCGTCGAGTACCTTGAGACGGAGCCGCAGGCGAAGGCAAACTTTGAGAGGGAGCAGGCCGAGGTGTTGGAGAAGTGCAAAGCCGCGGGGATCGAACTGTAATTTGGTCACTTGGGTGTCGTCGTTGGTAGTACTTGGTCGTATTGCACCCCTTGAACTTTTGCTGAAGGATGCCGCCTGCCCCTAATCTTTGGACATAGGCGTCCCTGTCCTCTTCTTCTTTTCTCACTCTAGATTTTCTCGCACTCGTCCCCCATGTTATATCACAACAGGCCCACCTTCTCGCTCTGCACCACAATTGGGTTTCTCAAACACTTTTGAAGAGAGAAGAAAACACAATTGCAAAAAGAAAGCGAACGAATGCTGCGGAAAAATGCTAGACAAACCGAAAGCGTCCTTCGACCCTACAAGGCCCCCAACTTATCCCTCACGTCCTGTGGAATCGATTCAGCTTGCACCCTTGCTTCACTACCCTGTGGAAGCATGGAGACGAAGTTCTTCAATTCCAGACAGAGGGATTCTTCGAGGGAAGTGGGTAGGGTATCTTGTTGGAGGGTTTGGACGAGGACTTGGAGGATGTGCGTTGCGAGGGTGGGGGAGGTGGTGGAGGAGTGGTTGCTGTTCCGGTTAGGGGATAGAAAGGAGTCAGTACAACGATGGTCAGATATGGGGAGGAGGATTGAGACGTACGTATGCAACAACTCAATCAAAAGCGGGTAGACGTGCTCGAACTCATCTTCGTCGACGAGGATCGGGAGAGTGAGTACCCATCGTTCAAGGATGGGTTCGATCGTCGCGGGTGGGGAACGGCGAATAATCTTGCTCACTGTGATACGAGCGCGGTCCCAGAATCAGCAAACCAATCCACGAGCATTCTTGCGCACCGACGTGTACTCACAAGCGCTGACGGCGTTGTCCCGAGCGGCGAGAACCTCCGGATCTTGTTCGAGGTCCGATGGGTCGATCGCCGCGATCGCGGTGAACAAGGAGTCGACGAGGTTGATGGCCCAGGGCTGGAGGGACGAGGGGGCACGTTCGACGGCGATGCCTACCGCGTAGGCGGAGACGCGTCGGATGGTTGGATCTAGGTATCAAATGAAGGAGATTTTGTGAGTCTGGGGGAATTTCAGCCGTTTCCGAAGTGGAAAGAGCCTGACTCACTCTCATCATGCAACTTCGCAGCAAGGGCATTCAAATACGGCTGCACCGTCTCCACGGCCTTCTCCCCCAATTGATCCAACATATCACACATCAACCTCAATCCAAACTGCACCGCATTCAACCTCTGTCCAGAAGGCGTCGCAATCGCCTTCAAAGCCGGTTCGAACACCCCCAAAGGGAACGTCGTACTCGTCGTCGAAGTCCCCGCGTCCAAGACTTGAACGTCATGTTGTTTCATCAATTCCTTGACGACGATATTGATCCCGTAATAAACCTGTTTCTCCCCTTCTTCGATCTCTAGCACTTCATCATCGCGGTACTCGGCTTCCTCCTCTTCTTCGTCGCCACCTCGTTCGTAGTGCCGTTCTTGTTCCCTTCGAGCCAAATCGACGAATTGCCCTTCCAATGCACGGATGCAGAGGTTCCTCGAATCGATCCTCATCGTCCCGCGAGGGAAAGTCGTATACACCGTCGCGATCGATGACAAAGCCGTCGCGAGAAATTCCGCGTCCGTGTCGCTGCAAAGATGAGGTGCCAACGCGTCCGAACAGCTCGAGCAGACGAAAGTCCTTTCTTCCGCGTTCAGAGGGTGTAAAGCCAACGACTGTACAGTGACAGCGACCAAAGCCGCCGCTGCTTCCCTAATCCCAATGTGCCAAACGAAATTGAGCAAAGGTAAGGTCGTTTGAATGACTTGCTGAAGGTCGGGCAGGGGTAAGGTTGCGCCTAATGTGCTGACGAGAGAAATGAGGTTTTGCAGGGCTTCGAGTTTATCGTCCACTGCGGACGTGCGGATCGAGACCGTTTTGCCATCGACAGATACGGATTCCCAGTCGTCTTGGCCTTCTTCGTCGTATTCGGATGGATGAGGTTCGCCTACTTCTCCGATGGTAACTTGGGCATCTCGAGCTGCACGCTTCAATATTAGGGGGAAGGTCTCATTGATGTAAGGCGCGAAAGCCTCGGCCCCGACCGTAGCAGCGAGATGGCAGAACGCCGTGAGATAAGGTCGGGTGACTTGATCGTCTTCAGGAAGTGATTTGGAAATGTTATGCATCGCTTTGAGGAGACGAGGTGCGTCGGGTTGGAAGACGGAAGAGTCTACGGCTGCGGCGATGTTGGATGCGCAGTCGAGGGCTTGGGCTCGTAAAGTCTCGATCTCGGGGGAGGTTTCGGTCTCGAGGAGGCGTAGGAGGTGAAGCATTATTTCCGAGTAGTACTATGTTGTAAAGGATGCAACCACGGTTAGTGTCCCCGTCTTGATTATCACCTCCGACAATTGACTTACGGGAGTAAACGCCTCTTCCATGTACGCCGCCACGACCGTGAAAGCCTCCAGCGCGTTCCCTTGAACGAACGTTGATCCCGTTTGAAGCAAATGCAACAAGCCACGCACGACGTCGGGCAAGAAAGGTTTCAGGGGTTCGATGACCTCGGTCGCTCGGAAAAAGTTGACGCAAGCTGCTGCGGCGAAGGCTTGTAATCTGCTTTCGGAGAGTTCGATCGTCAGCTAAGAACGCTCCCGCGTCGTGGGCGCTCTGCGAAAGCACCCACCGAGCTTCTTGAGCGAGCATGTTGCTGACGAAGACGCGCAGCACCTGTTGACCAAACTCGGCTTGGACTCGGTCTTCGAGATCGGTGCACAGTTGGCCGAGGGCGTAGATGGTCGCGTAGCGGACTCGAGGGTGACCATCACCTGCCAATACCATGATCGCGCTGTTTATTTACACTCATTGTCAGCTATTTTTCAAGCCTAGTGCTTGGCGATTGTGCCCATCTGGACTCACTTGATGATCTGCTCCAAATGACCTTGCATCTGCACTCTACACCCTTCCGCGATCGCCGCGATCGCACTCAAACCCGCACTTTTGAACTGCCAACTCTCGTCCTTCCCGAGCAACTTGCCGATCTTCTCTTGAACAGCAGGAAAGACGTCTTTCCCTAAGCGTTGGGCGAATCGATCGAGACTTTGTTCGGCGATCGTCGCGATCGTATCGTCCTCTTCGACGTCTTTGATCACTTCTTTCCCAAGCCACTCGGGATCATCCTCACACTCCTTCATCAAGTCGAGACAAATCTCCACGATCGTAGGGGCGAAATCACGTGCGGTTCGAACCAACGTCGGTGCGGTTTCGGCGAGGGAAACGACGAGTTCGAGAGCCAAGGCACGGAGGTTCTCGTCGTAGGTTCCGGGGGATTGGATGATGGAGGTGCAAAAGTTGGTCAAGGCGGGGACGTGGGGTTTGAATACGCGCGAGGCGAGACGAGGAATCGAGGCGAGTTGGATCATTTCGAGTAAAGCCGTCGCGAGGGGTCGGTCGTCGCTTGCCGCGGAGGCGGTCAATGCCGGTAGGATCTGGGAAGAAGAACAATCAGGTCAGAAGCTGTTCCCGTGCTGAGGAAACGAAAGTACCGTGCGCATGGCCAGAACTGACCTCGAGCATCGCTCTGATAAGCTCGGCATAGTTTTGCAGCTTGCTCGGTGGTTCAAGGACTTGCAACAACTTGCTTGCCGCCTGCAATGCCGCCAACCGAGTATGGGTCGCCGGATCCTGCAAACCTCTCAGCAATCCCTGGCTTGCGGTGGTGGGGGGTTCTTGTTCGAGGAGGTCGATGCATTCAGCGTAGAGACGGAAGCAGGATTCTCGTAATGAGGGGGAGGGGGAGGAGAAGAGTTGTGAGAGTACAGAGGCGAATTGAGGCCAGGGTCCTGAAAGTGCAAAAATCGAGATGAGTTCATCACCCCTGATAATGTGCAAGATCTGACTTGCTGACCGACCTGGCTGATTGAGTTTATAAATCTCGGCAATTGTATCGCACAGAGCCTTGCGCTCGGCATCGGGTCTCATATCGCTCTTGACCAAAACACCCAGCAACCTGTTCTCGATGTCATTCTTGGTCTTGAGAGGGAGGGTGGACCATCTCGGACCCAAGAGGGCAGGATGGGTCGGAGGCTGATCATGATCGTGGTCGTCGCGCTGTCGACTGGCGTCGAGGTCGAGCACGGTTGGGCTCTGTAGCGCTGTCCTACGGAGGATGATGAGCGCTTGGACGCGGCGCGGGGAGGTGCCTTGGAGAGAGGTGGCAATGTGCACAAGGGCAAGGAGCGTTTGAGCGGTGTGGGAGGGGCACAACAGCTCAGAGTGGAGGTGCGCTTCGGCCGTCGTTCGCAACGAGCGCGTCGGGGAGCAAAGGCGGTCCAGCGTCTCGGTGACGTCCGTGATTAGGGCTGTACTGGGTTCCATCGTGGCTGATGCACAGCTTGTGCTTGTGGTATTGCCGAGGTGGAGAGTAGCAGATTGCGCTCCGAGTTGGCCTCGAAGACGGCCGAACGTGGGGGTTATCGTGCGAAGGACACTATTAGATAACTAAATAAAAAAGATCCTGTCCACCGGGCTTCGACGCGTCACTACTACTGAGCTCGAGCGCAGTTCAAGTTCGAAGAATCTGCGGCCGACTCTCAGTATCATCGCCGTTAAAAACAACACACAAGTTGCCGGCACTGTTCGAAAAGGACTTTAAAAACCCCTCCTCTAATCGAAACATGGCCGGCTCGCGCTTCTCCCATGGTCGACCTTTTAGGTCAAGATTTCTGGTTCAACTTTTCGCGACGCGGTTCAACTCGGTCCAAAAGCGGTCCAAGCGCAAGGCCCGCGCGGAAAGCGGGGGAGCGGCTTTGCTGCTCTGGCTTCCCATAGCTCTCGAGACCCGAATCGTACAGCGACTCATACCCCAAGTCGTCCCAGTGAACATCGGTCTCTCTGACCTCCGTATCTGTCTTGACTGCGACATCGCACACCATCCGGTTTGAAACCCAACCCTCAGTGTCGCGAGTCAACTGCGCGAGTCACGTGCGTCAAGTCCGCGTCAACACGGTGAGTACGGTCGTCTAAACCGCCTACCGCATCATGCCGCATACAAACAACCCCAGACGAGTCGTCCGTGAACAAAACTTTGACCCTACACACTGTGTTGATTCATCGCGTGTGGAATCGCACCCTTTGGACGCGTGACAGCCTCCTCGAACTCGCATTAGATCATCACCTAACCTTGGTCCAATTCGACGCGTGCAGGCACATAACTCGCCTTCCCCTTCACACTGGACTCAGTGTCCACCGTTGACCAGCAATGATCCGAAGAACTTACGCCACCTCGGCTGAATTGGAAGCCACGGCCACCCCCGTACCGCAACAACAACGGCGGCAGGAACAACAGCCTCGAGAAGCGCAGCCTGCCGCCTCGTCTTTATCGTCGTCGGTGCAAATCATGACCTTGCTCGAGGCGACGATCCCTGAAGTTGAAGAGGAGGCGACGATGGCTTATTTACAGGTGGAGAAGACGCAAGTGCAGGTGGAGCAGGGGGATCAGGGCGTTGATCAACAGATGGGTTCGTCGGGTCAGTAGGAGTTTTTGGAGCTTCGTTTGGCACAATCACTTTCGATGCTGATACTAGATTTCAACCATTAGAACCTATCATCAACCCACCCGCAGCAACTCTGCGCCTTCCAAGTCTCAGCTCCTCCCTCAACTCGCTCCCCAAACGACCCCTATCCCTGATCCCGACCCCTCACTCCCGCCGCGCATCCCACTCCCCCGATCGCAAACATCGTCGCAGCAACTCCCTCACCTTGGACAATGGATCCCTCCTCGCTCTTCCTGTGGCGGCTCAATTGCATGCATTGAAGGCGAGGAATACGACCCTGGAAGCGACGGTCACGAATCAGACGGCTCAGCATCAGTTGGCCATGTTTAAAGCGACTTCGAGGATCGCTTCGCTTGAGAAAGCGATGGCTGAACAACAGGCGACGACCAAGGTGGAAGTAGAGGGACAAGATCCTTCGACGACGGTGATGTCCCAACAAGCCGCGGCTTTGGCTCAAGATGCCGAAGGATGGAAAGCCGAAGCTCAACGACTGCAATCAGAACTCGACTGCCTCTCGACCTCGCAAAAAACCGAACACGATCGGATTTCCTACGAGTTAGAACTCGAGAAGAGCAAAAAGAAGACCTATCGATTCTTGTGCGCCAAGTTGAGATCGGAATTGCATAATAGGAAGGCCAAGGAAAAGTGGGATTTGGGGGTGATGGATGCGGTGGATCGGGCGAGGGATGTGAATGAGGTGCAGTTGGAGGCAACGATTGCGACGTTGAGGATGCAGGTGGGGATTGCGAAGGTGGATGCGGAGGAGTTGCAGGTACGGTTGTGTCGACTTTTTTTTTTTTTTTTTTGCGTGGATCGGAGAAGCAGCGACTGATTTCTTGGGACTGTTCTGTTCGATCATAGGAATCGATCCACCGACAGAGGAAGAAGATCTCAGCACTTAGTGCCTCTCGTTCCATGTTGCTCAACACCGTCAATGCGTCCGAAGCGACCATCTCGGCTCTACGATCTGAAATCAGCCTCGCTAAATCAGGTTCCACCAGGGAGAATAAGGCGTTACAAAAGGAAGTCAATGCCTTGAAGTCCTCGTTGAAGGAGGTCAAGGAACGAGAAGTCGAGCTGGAGAATAAGGTGGAGGAGATGGCGGAGTTGGAAAGTGAGGTCAAGGGGTTGAAGAGTGAGGTCTTGAGGTTGGAGAAGGGGGAGAAGAGGAGCGAGTTGAAGGATGCCAAGGAGCTGGGAGAGGTGAAGAAGAGCTTGGAGAAGGAGAGGACAAAGAGGGAGAAGGTTGAGGTGGAGGTCAAGGAGTTCAAGGTCAGTTGTGACGATGTGTATGTGTGCTTGAACGCTTGAGCTGACATCGAAACGATGTCCGATCACAGGCGTTGCTCAAGTCGACTCAGGCGGAGCTCAAGGATGCCCAAAGGAGCGCGGCATTGAAGGGCCAAGTTTCTGCACCTTTCGTCGCTTCCACCACCGCAGGAGGTCGAAAGCCTCGAGCAGTAGTCCAAGTCGCATCCGATCCTGTGGAGGGTTCTGAACCCGAAGACGATGACGAGGAGGAAGAGGAGGAAGAATCGGCCCCCGTTGTCAAAGCGAAGAAGACATCGGCCAAAGCCCCCCCTACTGCCGATGAGCCTGCTTCCGACAACCAAGGTGGTGAACTGTACAAGCCGCAGAAATCTCGTTCGCGATCCGTCGTTTTGCCTAAAAAGACCAAAGACATCATCGCCGCTGCTACAGCCGACGTCGAATCCGAGCGTGAAGGCGTTGCTGCATCCAAAAAGCGCAAGATGTTGGGTGACAAGAGTGGGAACACGTCGACGAGTCCCAAGAAGGATGAGGTGATGCCTTTGCAGCCCAAGAAGATGAAGGTCGTCGACAAGGCCAAGACGGCGAAGATGGGGTTGGAGGATGCATTTGCGGAACAGGCTGCGGAGGAGGAGGATGAGGAGGAGTCGACGGCGCCGAAGAAGAAGAAGAAGAGGACGCTGTTTGGGGGAGGTGGCAAGTTCGCTTGGGATTTGATCGAGGTGAGCGGGCTTTCTTGTGCATCTGAGGGAGGACGGGCGAGTATGTATCGAAGCTGACAAGTACTTCCCCGGCTACTCGAACAGAACGCCGACGTCAATAGTCTTGGCTTGCCGAGCCAGCTGTCACCTATCAAGGGTGGTGGGGGGTTGGGTCTGGGTGGTACGCGACCCGCAACGACGCTTGGGATCCTGGGCCGTGGTTTGACGGGTGGCCGCAAATCGATTTTTTCGTGAGCGACGTCTCGGGGACATCCACCCTCGGCGTCCGTGCGGTAGACTAGTGCTTTCTTCGAATTTCTTCTTTCCCCATCATCTTGCTTGCCTTTCTATTACCTTCCTTTTTTGTTGATCTTGTTTTGTCTCTTCTTAGCTACACAACGTGTCATGTGTGCCTGCGTGAGCCCGGTCTGACCAAGTGCCCAACCCAAAGTATTATCGGGAAATGGCCCACGACATGGACAGGGGGGGATGCTGTCTCAATGATTTTGACGCAGCCCGCGGCATCAACGACGACTGATGGGAACCAACCGGATGGAAACTCAGTCTATGCGAATGAGATGTAGCCCACCGGTGAGCTGCGCCGGCTGCTTCGTCTCGGTGTTTGTGGAGCGGCTGAATTTCACGTGCCCGGACGCGCCGCCCGCCCGCCGCCGTTTCTGAAAGCCGGACCTTGCTTCACCCTCCTTCCCCGCTGAGTTGTGACCCTGAGTCTCGTTGATCACCTTGTCGCCATTGATGTTGCGACACTCGTCGTCGAGACTGATACGACCCCGAGCCTTACTAACCGCCTCATTGTCGCCCCTCCCATTCGCCACCTCTTCATCGCCGGCTTTCAACCGCTCCGCGTCCCGATCCCGCTCGTTGTCTTCGCCGGTCCTTGCCCTCCTGAGCGGGACCCAGCGCCGCATGTTCGCTCTCTCCGCATACAGGGCGAACCAAGCCCCGACCCTATCGCGCCAGAAAGAACTCGCCCGTCTACCCCTCCCTAGCCTCGAAGCCTCGACGCAGAGGTACCTCAAGAGCCTCAAGCCGTTCTTGCTGCAGGAGGCTCAACAGGCTGGCAAAGGGGAGGAGGAGGCGCAGAAGCAGTTGGACAAGAGGCACGAATGGGCAAACGATTTCCTCAAGAAGGGTGGGCTGGGGAGGCTGTTGCAGGAGAGGCTCAAGGGTGAGTATGCGCTCGAGCTGTCAGACGTGCCGTCGGCGTGTGTGGGGCCCGCTCGGTCTACTCTGAGCCTGAGCTCACCATCCTCTATTCGCCCACAGACGTCGATCGAAGCTCACCCAACAACTGGCTCGACGATAACTACTGGCTCAACGTATACCACGGCTGGCGCGCAGCCTTGCCCATCAACAGCAACTGGTTCATTCTCATGGCCGACGACCAGACCATCCCCAAAGAGGTCCGAGCTTCGGCACCTCCCCAGGGCGAATACTCGGACTGGCAGGTCAAACGAGGCGCCAAGCTTGTGGAGAGGTTGATTCAGTTCAAGCACAAGCTGGATAGGTCAGCAAGAAGCAGACGTATTAAGACTTGCTCGACTTTGGATGACTGACTTGGAGGCTTCGATCTGGCAGGGAAGAGATTGCACCCGATGCTTCACGAGCGGGACCGTTCTGCATGCATCAGTACACGAGGTATGTCTAGACAACTCTCTGACATTCTGATCAATCGCATCTTGCTCACCTTCTGATACTCTGAACTTCCTGCTCAGGGTCTACGGTGTCACGCGTCTCCCCGGACTCCCTCTCGACAAATTCGTCCACGCGCCTCACCCCCATCCCACGACTGCCATCACCGTCATCGTCAACGACCACTTTTACAACGTCCCCGTAACCACCGTGGATGGGCAAGCCGTCGACCTCGCCTCGCTCGAAGCGACGCTCTGGGCCATCGTCGAAGATGCTTCGGCGAGACCTCGTGGTCCCAGTGTCGGCGCTTGCTCCGGTGACGGCCGAGACGCCTGGACTGTATCCCGTGAACACTTGCTCCAACTTGATCCCAAGAACCGAGCGACGATGACCGCCATAGAAAACTCGCTTTTCGTTCTCGCTCTCGATGGACATACCGTCAAATCGCCCACGTATCAATCCTCATCACCCATTTCGCAAACAACCGATCTCGATGCACATATCGTCAATGGTTCGTCCGCCGGTGGTGAAGGTCGGAACCGTTGGTGGGACAAGGCCATCACCATTGCGGTCGAGAGCAATGGTCGAGCCATCATGAACGGCGAACATTCGCCCTGCGACGCTCTCATTCCTTCCATCATCGCCGAATACGTCTTGGCCGAAGGCGTTTCGGCCGGTGAGCCCTCCCAAAAAGGGAAAAGCTCCTTGAACGGCGTTCAGAAACTCGAATGGGTCCTCGACGCCCAAGCGGAAAAGAACATTGACAGAGCGATCCAGACCATCTCCGACCTAGCCAAAGACAGCGAAGGCAAGATATTGTGGTACGACGAATACGGTGTCGAATGGATCAAGAAGGTCGGCAAACAATCCCCCGATGCGTATTGTCAAATGGCGTTGCAACTCGCGTTCCATAAAACCCATGGGAGGTGTGTGGGCACTTATGAGACGGCTTCGACGCGGTTGTTCTTGCATGGACGGACGGACGTCATTCGCACGTTCAGTGAGGATAGTCTTCGGTGGGTTCAAGCGATGCGCCACAAGGACCAACACGATCCAACGAAATTGTACGAACTCTTGACATCCGCGACCAAGGCGCATAATTCGTACACGCGCGACTCGTCAACGGGCAAAGGCTGCGACCGACACTTCCTTGGATTGCAACAGAACTTGAGGGAGGGGGAATCGCACCCTTTGTTTGAGGATCCGTTGTTCACGGAAAGTCAGTCGTGGATCTTGAGTACAAGTGGGCTGTCAGCGGGAGACAGGTTCTATGGGACGGGCTTCGGGACGCCGTGGCCTAATGGATATGGGATCAACTGTGAGTTTTTGGGTTCATACTCTCGATAGCCCCTGCTTGAAGTGTCATTGACCAACCAGTGAATGTGTTTGTCGTTGAATCAGATCTCGCGGGAAGCAAGATCATCAAATTCGGTATCGAGTCGAAGCGATCCGATCCTCACACGTCCACGGAGACGTTCCGAAACAACTTGTCCGAGGCTTTGAGGGAGATGAAGGAGGTATGCGAGAAGGGACAGCCTATTGGAGAAGCTCCTGCGGCGGCGGCTAAGCTTTGAGGCGACAAGATACAGATTTGTATGTTATTGGGTTTCCTCCGGCGCAGCTACGTAAGTGAAATGAAGTAAAACCAAACAAAATAACAAACAAGTCGAGAACGAAGACCACGACCGGACCCCTCAATCCCGGAAGCGGAAGAAATACTCGCGCTTATTCAACGTCGGTAACCACCTCGTTTCATCCTCGCTCAAGTCTGAGATCTCGCCGTTTGGATCCACTCTTTTCGGACGGATGACCATACCCAGACCTAAGCGAGGACCATCGACCGAACCCCTCCGGGGCACTGTAGGTCCCTCTTGGGTCCGTGTCCGACTGATAGGCGTCGAAGGCCTCGAGCGTTCAGATGAACGCCGGCGAGATCGACCCGTGGGACTCGTACCCCTGGGAACATCGAGGGACGATCGTGTCGGTGTATGAATGGTGAACAATCCTCTTGAAGGTGTAGACCCAATACCAAAGACTGCCTCGGTCTCTTCCATAGGCTCCTCCACCACCGCGGGTGACGGACCCTTGGCCTCTAGAGCGCAAGGTAGGTTGGGCAAGTTGAGTGGACAGGGGCTCTTCTTCAATCTGCGCAAACGGTCCCTCATTCGACTGAGGAGGTCTTCTTCCTCCTCGAGCTTGTGTAGACCCGCCGTGGGCGAAATATCACTCTTCACTTGTGCTGGAGATGCTTGGATCGCAGTGGCGAGGTTGCGCAAAGCGTAGTAAGAATTCGAGGCGTCCTTGGCGGGTTGGGTCGAATGTGCAATATGAGCTAGATGACGAAGCATGAAGAGCGAGATGGAAAAAGTTGACATGCAAGTGGGTAAGGCTTGAGGATCGGGGAGGAAGAAGGTGGTATGTGCTACTTGGCGAGTTTTGGATTTGGGTGGGGTTGGACGAATCGAGTCGGGGTTGTAGGTTAGGTGGTTGACGATGTGGAGTTCGTGGGCTTGGCCGAAGACAATGGTGTGGTCGATTGAGATGAGACAGATTACGAGGCGGAGGACGAATTGCCCTGATTCCGTTGTCCGAAAGGTCAAAGTCGCGCCGCACTCGGCTGGTCGCTCGTAAGCCATCTGATCGGCCGAGGTCGTCGATAGTTTCACGTCGCCTTGCCTGCGAGATGCAAAGGTGACATGTCTGAGTGGACAGCGCCGGCGAAGGAAAACACATCATCACTCACCACATCATGAACTTCAGTAGGGTCGACCACCTGCTCGTCTCGATCGCGAAACTTCTCCGGTTGGGTTTGATCGCCGACAGCTCGATTTCTTCGGGGAGCGTGCCACTAGACCTCTGGTGGAAGGGAGCGTCGACAGTGACCGCTTCCACCGCAAGAGCACCGGGAGCGGAGGTGAGGTAACCAAAGATGACTTCTTCAAGACTGGGGTCCTCCGATGCCCCTGTCGGGGTTGTGCCAGGATCGGGATCGGTCGTGCGAGGCGGGGACAATTGCTGCGGCGAAACGATCGATGTGGTCAAAGCGGCGTAGGCAGTTAGCGATGAACCCACCAAGGCGGCGATGGTGGGCCGCTTAGGCTTTGATTTTGTAACGGGAGCCGCCATGGATGCTTGAGCAGTCGTAGTCATCGACAGTGCCCCCTCGAACGTGACCATCTTGCGTGGGGATGGACGATCCTTAAGCGGCGGTGTGAGCGAAGAAGGACTTCGAAGAGCAGTGTCAAGCTCGAGGGATCTGACTGATGGAGGTAGCGGGCCTATACGCCTCAAGTTAGAGCGGGATTGCTCTCCAGTGTTCTCACTCTCGGGCTCAGACTGCTCCGAGACGTGCGACAAAGGGCGACCGCTGAACTGAGACAGAGGATCCTCGAGGTCGGCCGCGTCGTCGGCGGGCACGAGAGGCCGAGCAGCTTCCACCGTCAAAGCCTCCAGAGGATCAAACGGGATCTCTGATACGGGTGAGACGAATTCGGTGGAAACGGAGTCGTTCCATAGACTTCGTGCGGCACATACCGTCCGCTGACGAGGTACCGAAGCCTCGGTGGTACGAGTTTGTACAGCCGAAGGGTGATCGATCATTCTCGAGGAAGGTCCGGCTTGGGGTGTCGAACAATTCGGAGTCAAAGAGGTAGGAGGTGTAAGGAACGCCGGCTCGTGAGGGCTATCGATGGACAGGCGGGGTCGTCCAGGCTCGGCGCCACCCATCCATGCTTGTTCATCCGGCACCTCATACGAATGATCGACCTGCTTGCCTTTGTCGACTTGGATGGAAGGCGTGAATCGATCCAAGACGGGGTAGTCTCTAAATTTGTCCGAAGCCGAAGAGTTCAGGTCTCGAGACGGAGTAGCCGGTTCCGACGAGCTTCGTGGTCGGCGGAAGGGTACAAGGTCTTCGAAGAAGATTGAGGTCGGGACCGACTTTCTCCGCGACTTGGTGATGGCTTGGGTGTGCTCCCAGTGTGAGTTGGCTTGAGGTTGAACAGTGGGAACTGGAGATAGTTCTAGACCAGCTGAGGTCCCACTAGTGGAGGTAGTGGAGGTTGGAAATACTTGACGACCCCGTTCGAGTTGTGCCGCTTCCTCGAGCGAGATCCGAATCGCAAGTTCGAGCATCTCTCTTTCATAGTCGTCATCGGTCTTCTTCGAGGTTGTAGTGTTGGTACTAGCTTGTTCAGGCGGTCCCCCTTCGAGCCAGAGCGCGACGTCTTTCCTCCATCGAGTGTACGAAAGCCACTCCTCTGAAGGAGTCGGATTTCGGATGACGGCCTCGACCCCTGACTGCTCGGTAGCCGCATCGATGCGTTGGTCGTGCGGGCTCAAAAGTACAGGTGATGGTGCCAAGACGGTTTTCTCGGTCCAAGACGAGTCTTGAATCGTTGAAAGTGGGTCGGCAGCCGATTGAGCGAGAATGGCGGATTCGAGGAGCGCTTGACGAAGCTCGGCCTCTTCTCGCTCGGCCTAAAACGATCGTCAGCGACACACCCAACCGGGAGTCAGCGTACGTTGCAGCAATTGGGCCCAGAGCTTGCACCCTTGACTCACTCGTTTGCGCTGCATCTCGATCTCGGACAGACTTGCTGCAATAGCCAGATCTACGGCCAAGCGGTCGCGTCCACGATCAGCTGACGCACGTTTCTGCCGTGGTCGGGGGCTAGGGCGGGCAGCAGGAGCAGGAGCTGCCAAAGCACGAGGGCTGGAGGTTGATGTACTCGCGCATGTGCTGGGAAGGGCGGAGGTTCCAGGCACAAGGTAAGACAAGTGGGATGAGTGGCGGGAGTGGCGGGAGTGAGAAGGTTGTTGAGAGCTATGTTGAAGCTTCGCGGGGGTGGTGGGCCGGATGCGATCGAGGAACTGCCCTGAGGCTTGCGCGGGTGGCGACGATGTCGGGTCGTGTTTGGGCATGGGCCTAAAAGGTCGAGGTACCTGGTGTGGAGCATGAAGAGGAAAGAAGAAGGAGAACCTGGAACTGGGGTTTTCACTGCCCCAGAAAGGGAGCTCACACCACCCTTTGAAGGGTGAGTCATCGTGATCGCATGAGTCTTGAAGCGCCTGAGACAGGAGGCGATTCCCTCGCCCGTTCGTTCCACGTCGTACGATAGCGGTGAATCTGCACTTCTCTGAACCCGATGACGCACACATTTGCAGATTGTAGCCCCCGGAGCTCGTTTCACAGCGAGATGATTCACCAGTCACTAACTGAAGCGAAGTAGGCGGCGAGGCGGGAACGTCGATGATGCTGATCGTTAAGTCGATGATCCGGTTCTCGGGGACGGGCTGACGTGCGAGTGGAATATATCCTCTGTTGCATCATTGAATCCACCATGCTCGATCATCGCGTGATTGTCGATTCGAATAACCCCCATAAAGCCAAATGTAAGGGATCAAGATTCACATGAAATAGATGCTCTCGATGGGTATGGGGTTTTTGATTACAACTGGGATAAGAAACCAGTTCGTAATGACAAGTGGTGAATATATGCTGTCGACTCGCTCCCCCCTTTTGCGCGGCGCGGGGGGCGTTGATCCGACTTGCCCATCCGCCCAACAGCTTACAACGACCCCAAATACGCCATCATGTCATTCCGTGGGTCAAATCGAGGCGGCTCAGGTGACCGAGGTGGATTCCGAGGTGGTCGAGGTGGTGATCGAGGTCAGTCGGGCTGCTGAGCTGCTCAGGTTGGGCTTGGATCCTCGTGAGACAGGACGACGCTTCGCAAAAGCTCGAGTGAGCGCAGGCGCCAGGCCGTGCCGAATGCGACATGAGGATACGGGAAGCAATTAGAGGATCGTGAAGGCTCCGACGAATAGTCTTCAGGACGAAAGGATGGATCGGAGAACGGTGCCGTTCGCTGCTATGACCCTGCTGGTGCAGACGCTCCTCCGCGACAGGCCTGGCCCCTTCGCACCACTTGCAGCTCCGGCAAGCTTCCCCCACAATACAGCCGATACTTATGCGCATGTGTCTCGCACTTTATTTCTCATCACAGGAGGACGAGGAGGCTTCTCTCGAGGTGGTGGGCGCGGTGGAGGACGAGGTGGCTTCGGCGGTGGCTTCAACGACGGGCCGCCCGCGGAGGTGGTCGAGATCGGCACCTTCGTACACGCCGTCGAGGGCGAGATGTTGTGCTCTTCCACCATGCATTCCAAGGTACCTTACTTTAACGCTCCCATCTACTTGCCGACAAGAGCCGCGATTGGCAAAGTGGACGAGATCTTGGGTCCCATCAGTGAGTCCAATGCTGGGCATTGCGGGCCTGCGGGACTGAGCCGAGCGACAATCGCGTGCTTCTCGCCCTCTAACATATCGAAACGTTACTTGACTACCACAGACGAGGTCTACTTCACCATCAAACCTTCGGCCGGTATCCAGGCGACTTCCTTCACCGCCGGCGACAAAGTCTGCATCGGCACCGACAAGCTCTTGCCGATTGAGCGTTTCCTGCCCCAACCTAAGGTTCCCGGAGTCGCCAAGCGAGGGCGTGGTGCACCCAGAGGTGCTCGAGGTGGACGAGGTGGACGAGGGCGAGGCGCACCGGGAGGGCGAGGCGGAGGACGAGGGGCATCCCGAGGCGGGGCGCCACGAGGCGGAAGCCGGTCAGTTTTGTCATTCAGTTCTCTCAACCGGATCGATAAACGGCGGAACACTGACAAAGACACTCCAATCGTGCAGTGATGGAGGACGTGGCTTCTCTTCCGGCGGACGGGGTGGCGGAGGATTCTCATCTCGTGGCTCGGGAGGTTTCCGAGGCGGTCGTGGACGCGGTTAAGCGCGGACCTCTCCCTCTCTCTTTAGACTCTTGTTCGGTTGTGCCCTCTTTTTTTTTTGATCGCTGTCATTGGCGTTTTCCATTGTATTCATTTTACCCCCCTTGCTCTTCTCTTCCCTTGGCTGGGTGCACGCGCCCCTACTCCTTGCTTCCCTCCGTTCGGCTCAGTCTGCGCACCCTACCGGCCTTTTAATCCTTCGCGCTGTAGAGCAGCACGTCCCGCTCGACGATGACTGCAAGGATATCCTCTGTTGGGCTCCAGCACATGTCCATCGCTTGCAGTGGTGGAGGGGCGATGTTGACCGGTCGAGGAGCTGTGAGAGCGGCATCGCGAATCAGTTTATCTTCGCTCTTCGCTCCTGCTTTTGACTGGTTCAGACTTTGGAGACTGACCTTGGGGGCACGACACGTTGTGCAAGGTCAGAGCAGGTGTGGCGGACGGATGAGAACAAAGCACGGCAAAGATCTTGGGGTCGTGGGGACTCCACCTGCGGATTGTTTGGTACCTCGTCAGTCCGAAGCCGGGTTTCAGCTCCGTCACCCGGACCGCCTTTGCTTATCCACTGAGGAATGGTAAGGCTTACCGAAAGACGGCTCGACCAGCTAAGTGCTCTGAAAAAGCACTTCCAAAAGCCGTCGGGCCACCCCCACTACTCTCACTGAGGTCCCAGAGCGCCCAACGACCATCAATGACTGCGCCAATTCGAGTCGTCGGAACGCCAGCCGATGCAGCGGCGGTGTTCCAATCGAGACAGACGAGATCACCTCGGATCGAACGGGCGAGGGAACGAGGTTCGAAGAGACACATGCGGATACTTGCGTCGTCGAGGTTGATGAGTCGGAGCATGCCTTTTGCATCGCCGGTGACGAGGAGGCTCGCGTTGGTGGGGTGGAAGCAAAGACAGCGGAGAGGGAAGGGGTGAGGGATCTAGTGCAACAGAAGGTCAGCCCAGTGCCTAAGCTACCACTGCTCTTGTTTTTGACAGGCACTCACGAGCTTGAGCAAACCCGGCGACTTGGCGTCGACGTCCCAGAGGAGCAGGGCACCTTGATCGCCGACAGTTGCAACCGTTCTCGCCGCTCGAGCGCCACCGGCTCGTGCGTACTTGATATCGTGGATCGTGCTCGACACCATCCCCTCGCCCATCGAAGTGGTCAGAGAGCCTTCGAAAGCGCTCCATCGAAGTCGAAATAGATTAGGGGTCAAAGTAGCAACGGTGACCCTGAAAGGTGGAGCCGATCGACGCTTCATCGAATCAGTTGCCGGCCTAATCCTTGGCCCAGCACGGCATGGCAAGCATTCCGACTCACTCGAGGTTGTCGGGACTCGACCAGGGTGCAATATCAATTGCCGTGACGTGACCGTTGAGTGTCCATATTGCAAGTCGTTGCGCCGTGAGTCGTGGTAGGCTTGCGGAGGTCTGGATCAACAGCGCTTCGACGTGACTTTCCGAACCTGTTTCACCTCCTGAACCATCACATCAGCAACTTCAAACATTCTCCTTTTGACGGCTACAGACTGTTCCAGTGAAGTGACTCACCGACGACCAAGATATCCCCCCGTAGCGGGTGGAAGCTGACACGACTGAGCGGCGCACCGTCAGAGGAGTGATGCAAGTGCAGAAAGGGGTCGCCCCGGGTCAGAGACAGGTGAGACATAGGAAGGCGCGTCAACGAGCTTCGACTTTGGAGTGAGTTTGAAAGGGATCGACGACCGGGTGGAAGGGTGTTTCTGTCACAACACTAGGTGGGGAAGTCTGTGACGAGAGGAGGGGTGTTTGTTTGTTTTGTTGGCTTTCGATCAACATCAGCCCAACAAGATAGGGGCTGGTAAATGTTTCAAAGGGGGCTGCGAGGCGCTTGCGCGCTTAGCGAGCTCGGCTTGGCCGCGGGCAGTCGGCGGCGATTCGGGGATTTTTTTGTTTTGAGTTCGCGGACACCTTTCCCCTCTCCTATTTCTACGCAGGATCTTCACGCTATGCCTTGGGGGCTAATAAGCTCCGGCTGTGAATGGACATCACTTCATCCTACACACAAGGAGTCGGCCCGAGTCAAAATTCGGGAGGCGCGAGGGTTCATGCTGCACCGAGCTACGCGCCACGTGCACGGTGCTGCTCCCTTTGTCGCATCGATATCAAGGAGGTGCGCTAGTAGCCTCGCCACAACATGTTTTTGATCCTCTCTGCGTCCAACCACAGTTCTGCCTTCTACAGTCACCGCTTGTCTCTTGGCCAAAATCCCATTGGCCGTTCGCTTTCAAGTTCCCACTGTTCGCGATATCTATCACCGGGCCTTGCCTCTCTGCCGACGGCTCCGCGCAGAACCCCCCCGTAACGTAATCGGTCCCCAGTCATGCCTCACTTCGGCTCAATCATCCTGGCGACATGTGCCTTACTTCATTTTACCATCGCGAACTTTTCATCTACCATCAAAGATCACGCGTTCTCATTGGATTCCGTGCGGCTCCAACGCTCGCTCGGTGAGAGGCTGCCCGCGGGGTTCTTCCGAACCTCTGCTTAGCGATCTAACGAGCTTTGACCTCTCGGTGTTTTTGCTAAATCGTTCTATTCTCCCGAACAGGCCACTCTCTCGTTCATCCAGACTTGATTCAAGACTCTACATGCCATAAGCGAAATCCGGATGTCGCATGCACAGAACCCACGGTGGAGGATGGAGATTCGCCCACCCAATCCCTAAGCGCGTCCATCAAAGCGGTAGACCTCCAAGAGCCGACCCAATGGATCGTCCCGATGAAGTTCGGAAAGTCTATCAAATCCGAGCGAGCGTCTCAAGACTTCTTTCTTAAACGTATTCGCAGCAAAACCCGCCGATTTTATACCCTCTTGTTACGGTAGGCTCCATCCCCGTTCTCCCCGCCTCTTCATATCGTCCCAACCGACACCCTTGTGTTGGTAACATTCGTCCAGATCACCAAGATCCCATCCCTCGCTATCGCAAGGCCTTAAAAAAAGCATAGGCCGAAGCAACCTCCGTCGAGCGACGCACCAAGCTCGACGACATAATGAGAAGGTTCGGCTTCGGCGCAGTCAGAGGGAGACGAGGGAGGAGTTGTGGGAGGGGTGAATGCATGGTGCGAGCGGGCTACAGGGTACCTGTATTGTATTGATCTGGTAGTTTGATGTTGGTAAAGATGGTGTTGATGTGGACTTGAACCCACGTGTATTTGAAGCCCCTCTCTGGCACGCGAATCATGCCGCTCCCAAGCAAGTCAGGCAGTATCTCCAGGTTGAACAGTCTCACTATCCCGGGAAAAGACGATCTCCATTAAGCCACTAATTAAAACCCGTAAGTAGTAAAAAGGAAGAAAAGGTAGAATTGGATGCTAAGGGTGGACCAGGAGATAGCGACAGGGTGGAAAAGAAATATAAAGGAGAAGTCACGAGCCCACACACAGGGAGAGGCAGAGATACAACGAGGAACGAGCGTGAGGGGGAGCTTAGAAGATGGCGTCCCACAGCTTGCCACCGAAGGTCGTGGGCTCCTTGAACTTGGCGGCCTCGGATTCAGAGATGTCGTCGAGCTCACGACGACCGGTCTGGAAGTCCATAAGGTCGAGACTGACAAACTGGGTGCGGCGCCAGAACTTCCAGAACACGAACAACAGCGCGAAGATGACGAGGGTGATGTACGAGATGACGAAGTTGGCCGTGTTCCAGTTGCCGTGCAAGAAGACGGTGTAGCCGTTGAAGACGACAACGAGCGTGACCAAAGTGAGGCCAAAGTAACTCGCGTAAGGCTGGAACGGAGCGACATAAGGGAACGTGTTGCGGTCGATGCCCTGGCGCCTGCACCCGTAGTAGAAGCGGATGAAACTGAGGTGGATCGTGCCCCAAGTGAGCAGACCGGTGATGGACGAGATATTGGAAAGGTAGTTGAACGCGGTCGCGGACGAGGTTCCGACGTTCATGTAAGCCAAAAGACCGACGGCCGCGGTGACGACCAAGCACCAAATGGGCAGACCGTTCTTGGTGCACTTGCGGAAGAAGGCAGGGGCCTTGCCGTCGCAAGCGAGACCGTAGAGCGTACGCGAAGCGGCGTAGAGATCCGAGTTACCGGCCGAGAAGGCTGAGATGAGCACGACCGAGTTGACGATCGAGGGGAGGGCGGGGATCCCGGCGTTGCGGATGGCAATGACCCACGGCGAGGCGGCCGTACCGTGGTTGTGCAAAAGTCCGGGGTCGTCCGAAGAGACGATCAAACCCATGATGAAGACACCGATGACGTAGAAAAAGAGGATGCGGTAGAAGACACGACGGATCGCCTTGGGCATGTTGCGGCGCGGGTTCTCGGCCTCACCAGCGGTCAAGGCGACGATCTCGGTACCGAGGTAGGAGAAGGCGGCTTGCACGAAGACGGTCCAGAAGGCCAAGAATTGACCCCACGAGCCGGGGATACCGTTCTCTTGCTGGAAAGGACCGGGGTTCTTCCAGAAGCTGTGGCGTGGTGGAGGAAGGAATCGTCAGTCCACTGCGCAATGCGCCGATTCGTTCGGCTTTGGCTCGCACTCACCGGAAGCCAATGGCAGGGCTGCCGGCACCACCAGCGGTGATGATGATGCCTAACAAGATCAGACCGAGGATGGTGATGATCTTGATGACGGTGAACCAGAACTCGGCTTCACCGTAGGCGCGGACGCCCAAAAAGTTGAACGACATGATGGTGACCAAAAAGACCGAGATCCACACGGCGACGTTGATGTGTCTGCCGCCTTCCCAGAACTGGATAACCAAGGCCGCAGCGGTGATTTCGGTCGGGAGCGTAATGGCGTACGAGTACCAGTAGTTCCATCCGAGGGCGAAACCGATGGCCGGGTCGACGAAACGGGCGGCATAATGGGTGAAGGCACCGGAGACGGGGTAGAGCGTGCACATCTCGCCGAGCGCTGTCATCATCGAGTAAACGACGAGGCCCATGATGGAGTAGCCGAGCCAGATACCCAACGGTCCACCAGTGGCGAGAGCACCTCCCGCACCGACGAAAAGACCCGTACCGATGGCTACGAGTGGGGACACGTTCGGAGGCGATAACAGCATCACGATAGGAGATGGACGGTCCGAGCGAAAGGCGAAAAAGGAGAGAGGCAACGTCAGCCGAGTGCGTGGGTCTAAGGAGGAAAACCGATCCGAGGGTTCGCACGACTCACTGCCACCGAGAGCAATCATCTGCAAGTGCCTGTCAGACCACGAACGAGACGGTATCAGCCACACATCGTCAGTACATCACTTTTGAGCACCACGTCGTCTTGCTCGTCGTGCACAGCAATGCAGCTGTCCGCCGATTGGATCAGCCACCAGTCAGACGACGGTTGGCTTATCTATCGGCCACTTGGGACTGAGCAGTGGCGGCGCGCGCCGAAAGAGCGAGCCACGACCCGAGGCTGTTTTGGCAAAGCCGGATTGGCGTGGGATTCAGATCTCACCTTGCTTTCAGATCGCTGGGTAGAGTGCACAACAAGATGACATAGGGGAAAGCAGTAGTCAGTCGACTGTACTCCGAGCGAGAACGAGAGAGACAACGTACCGATGAACGGTTCCATCGGGTGAGTCACTGGACAGACCATATAGTTCGACCTGGGTGTGGGCGGGGGGGGTCTTTTCCGACTTCTCGACGTCTGGAGCGGCGATAGCCATCTCGGCATCGACTTCCTTGGACGACATGGTGGGTGGATTAAAACGAATTCCGGGAGAGAAGAAGACGAAGGAGGAGGAATAAGGTGGATTGTCCAAAAAGGCCGGACGATAGGGGGGGAAGAGGGAGAGGAGGGAAAAAGGACCCGTGAGCCGACTGAGCCGAGATCTGGCTGCGAGCGCCTGGAGGAAAACGGAAATGAGGGGTAAGACAGCGATAGGCAACGATAAAAATAGGCCGCATCCGTGGGCGTCGGGAGGGGGGCGGGGGGGGGGCGCGCGACCCAGATCAGAACCACGGCTGAGACAAAATTCCTGGCGGGCAGTTTGCTTGGAATTTGGACAGAACAATCGCTGGCCCATACCTAAGCGAAGGCGATGGCCCGATGGCCCATGGGTCGAACCATGGGATCGACCTGAGCTTTTTGGGGCGTTCTTTAGTACTAAGTACGAAACTCCGTCGCCCAAAATCACTTTTTTCGTCTCCGTCGCCTCGTCGCCTCGTCTCCATGGCTTGCGAAATCAAAACCCCGCTCCTTTTTAGACCCCTTGAAGAAAGTGGAGGCTAGGAGTCACGGTACAAATCAGTCTACCCCACAAGCTACTTATCAGCACCCGCTGCGAGAAGATGGTTTCGGTCTAGTCCGCTTCAACCGTCGAGCTGGCCTCTCGGCATTTCGCGAAGACTGTCACCTGTGCTTCACATGTTGTAGGCACTGCATCATTCCCACTGATTACCACCGAAATACTGCTCAACATTGAAAGCTCGGGGGCAAAGACCAATCATATCGTTCCAAAACTTTTATTCGATCCCCGCTTGATCAATGGGGAATTTCGAGTTGTGTGACCCCGAAGTTTACCGGGGCGGAGTACCTAGACTGGGACATGGGACCTCGGCGATAAAGAGGGCACGGATGAATTTCCGCTGCCGCCGCCGCTTTGGGCTCCTTCAACGTCGTGCCATCACCTAAACCTCCTACTCCTAGGCCTTTTGAAGCCCCGGGCGGGTGCCGGGAGAGGGCTTTATCAAGGGTGTTGGGCCCGCAAACGGTGTCGGGCTCGGTTTTACGATGTTTCCTGTGACAGGTCGTGTTGTGCAGGTCATACACCAAATCGAAGCCCGCGAAATCTTTGAGATAAATCGCCTGCGTTTAGTGCCGAAACGTGATCAAACGCTCCCTTGTGTGCAAGTGCGTGCGAACCGTGGTGATCCCCGGCCCGGCCTTGGGGCGTGGCTCGGCCTGACTTCGTGACCTCGGCGCGTAGACACTCGTGACTCCATTCACCTCCCCAATCCGCTGCCTACTCCTCGCGCGACCAGGGACCACAGGCAAACGTAAGGTGCAGACCGACGCGCTGGGGACGATGACCGCACCATCAGCACCAGCATCTCCGAGCTTGCGACGTTGTTCGATGACGAGGAGCGCCAGATCCGTGCAATGCTCGTGTTTAAATTAGGTCCAAGCCAAAAGCCTCGCACACTGCGGCACCGATCCGCAACCACCAAGGTGGAACGTTTCTAGCAAAGAACAATGAGCTAACAAAACGGCCGGACAGCCACGGCTCGCGGGAGATGGTCTCGCGGGCGATGGTGAAGCTCTGGCGCCCGAGTTGCCTCCTCGTCGAGTTCGCCGCTGGATCTGTCCCAAGCAGAATGCGAAGATCAACCCGTTGGCAGCAACAAAATTTATCACTTTGAGTAGATGATCGAAGTCATTCGCTATTCTACCAACTTCGACTCCTGTACGGCGGACTCTGCGGTCGCTGGCTCAGCCGATTGCACAATTCGCTGCGAGGGATCCCATCCGTCGCCCGACCGTCTGCCTTCGAAGATGGAGTAGGATTTGCTATCACTTACGCAATTCCAGCAACCGCTTTTGCTCTTCCATTCGGCATACCAGGACCAACTTGCACGAGCCCCTCCGTGCAACCAAGGAGGTATGGAGAGGACCTGACTGAGCCGCAGCTCGAGCGTTTTGACGGATTTAGTGGAAGTCCTGAGGGATGGCTGCGAACACCGTGTTTTTCTAATTATCCTTGGCGCTTATGGCTGTAATCTAATCAAATTTCATCGCCAGTTGTGGATGGCGGCGTCCTCCCGAGTAAGGGGGGCACAGGCTCCTGCGAGCCCAGCTTCGGTCGCGGCTGATCCCAGCGCTACAAAAGGGCTCAAATGTGATCGATTGCCCTTATTTTTAAATTAATTGTTGACACTGAGATGTTGATCGTAAAGTTCTGCATAAAGGGGAAGTTCCGAACACTCGCCACTTGTGCGCGTCTTCGACCCATGTTCAAGGGCATCAAGTTTCCCCGGCTAATCCACGGTCAACATCACCCTGCGGTACGGGTTATCTTACTGAAGGCACAGGAAAAAGATGCAACCCTTGGCTCGATCACGGAAATCAAGTGGATTATCAGTTGCGAGCTCCACTGGCTGATCGCTGATATCAGCAGAGCGTCCTCACGCCCCACAACCATCGCCGAGCGACTTCTAATTCGGGTTACTGCTCAAGTATTTGAAACACAGATGTTGTCAAAATAAATATGTGCAAAATACGTCTCATTCCCTCAAATAGGGATGATTTACGAGTTTCAGATGCATGTGCAAGGGCTTTTTTCTGAGAACATGACTCGGCGGTACCGGCTCCCTTGCCCAGCGGCGAGTGACTTTTGATTGAAAGCGCATGTAACTGCTCGAGCATCCGAGTCTTTTTCTTCTTCAAATTTACTGAATGGGTTCGATCAATATATTATGTACATCTCATGCCATCGGTCGGGGTTCCAACACAAAGTTTGGATGTACGTGCACGCGTCTCATTCGAACAAGATGGCTCGGCGGCTCCGTTTACTGGTCCTGAGTGGCTTTTGCACTCGAAGCGCCTCGAACTGCTCGAATACCCGAAGCCTGTACTTCACCAAAATCGGCGAGTAGGTTCGGTCACTATGTTAAATACCCCTCTTGTCAGCGATCGAGTTGTCTAGCAAAGCTCGGGTGTATGTTCAGTTGGAAGGAGCGGCAAGCGGTCGAGGAGGTCTGTGCGGCGTACGCGCGAGTGCATGAGTGCCTGAATAGAATTTGATAGGCCTGATCCCGTGCGTGCCAAACTGGGTCTTTTCCTCACGTTTGGCTCTGCATCGGATCAGGTGTGTACTCGCGTATTCATGTCTTATTAGGCCTAATGATTAACACTGACGTTTGGCTCTGCATCGGATCAGTCAATTATTCAACTGGCTTTCTCCCAAAGGGCTCAAACCGCGACCGAAAGACTCGTTCTGTTCGAGGAGAGCGTGGATGACAGCTTACGCGTGGCCGGAGGAACGGGCATTTTCGTGTGGATCGTCTCTCATCTCCGAGCTTCCCGGGGCTCCCCTCCCGCAGCTCAGGCATTCCCGCAGGAGATGAAGGGCGAGCCCAGGCTGCCAGCGGCTGAAGCGGATCACGCGAAAGGTCCTCGGCACATAGGTATCTCTGCCAACAAGCACTGCAAATTCATGCAAACGCTTACACTACAAAAACAGCACCCGTCCTGCTCTTTCCCTGGGGACTCTAGGCGGTTCACTCTCCGGCGCGTTCCTCTGCCCGATGCTCACGAGCAGCGCATTCAAGTCCGATGCCAGTCGGTCGTGCGAGAATTCGCCACTTGCCCAACGAGGTTCGAGGACGGCCGCTTCGTCGACCTGCGCAGCCCAGAACCTGCGCTGCACGCCCAGACCGCAGTAGTGGGCGACCGTCTGCACAAGCGTAGCCAGATCCTCCTTCCAGAACTCTTTGAAGGGCTCGAACAACTCTTGCGGTCCCCAAGGTGCTAGGAAAAGCATCCTCTTCGAGTTGACGGCGCCCCATTTCGAATTCCATGCCTTCCAGGTGCTCAAGATGTACTGTGACAGCTCGCTCGAGTCGTTGGGCCCATTAGGCTGTATGAATACGGCAAACATGGTCACGTAGACGAGTGATTCGACATCATGCCATGGCTGATGGAGATGCGCTACTTGCCCATTGTAGTCCTCCACCAGCTCCCGCGCGCGATATGCAAGTGTCCCCTGGCGTTGTCCGTCCCTCGGGAATCATCAGCAACGGTAGAGTACGGCGGGCTTGGCAGATGCACCCTTGATCAATCTGGGAAAGACACTCACAACGCTTTGCTTGCGTTCGGCCTCTCCCTCTGGACCGTCCATGAACACAGCAGTGTCGTAGTCGATCAACACTCCGTTGCCGTCCGATGCGACCATGACGTTCGCCGCGGAAACATCCCGATGAAGGATACGCAGGCGGTAAAGGCTGCCTAGACCTGCAGTGGATAGATGCCACCATAATCAGCCAACGGCGCAAGGAAACCATATCACAGAGAAAGATTGAGCGCCCATACCTTGAACGGCGCCCATAATAACGCGCGTCAACGCTTCGGTCGAGTCGACGACGCAGATGGGTTCGAAACAATGCTCGTGGAACGTCACCTCCATCGCTCGCGGCTTGACACCCCGCGCTCTGATGGGGAGACCCGATGAGAGGAAGCTGGGGACGACGACAAAGTCACTCTCGCGATACACGTCGAGGATGTTGGTGAGCCCTTGTCGATTCTCGGGTGACGCGTTGGCGATTGCGAGACGGATGCGATCGTGTTCGTCGCAGCGAGCTTCTTCGACGAACGAGACCGTCATCGCGTACTCGACGTACGCAGTCGAACCTTCGCCGCCGGTCGAAACGCGATGCACCGAGGTGTGACGTCCAAAGATGGAGTCGGACTTGGAGAGTGTTGCGAGGATTCTGATGTCTTCGAGACGAGGAGAACCCGAGAGATGTTTGTCAAACAACGGAACCCGAGATGGAAGCTCGCACGGCGGAAACGAGAACGAGGTCGAACCGACACAGTCACGCAGGGAGGAGATGATGCCGAGCTCGCGATCGCTCAGGCTGAGCAGTCTCGCCAGAAAGGTTGCAAGGCTACCATTCGCTTCGGTACAGTAGATTGCGGGGCTGCAGAAACGACCACTTGGAGTATGGAGGACGATCTCGAAAACGTTGTCACAAAGGTTGAACCCGAACGCATGAGATCGGAGCGATTGCGAGACGAGCTCGAAAAGGGATTCTCGGAGGCGCTCAGGTCCGGACAAGATATCCGAGTCGGAGTCAGATGGATCGACACTCGGCATCCTGCTAATTTCGGCAACGGCAGCAACTTGTGACCACGACCGCGGATCATCGTAGGCGTCCTCGTCACTGTCGTCTTCCGAGGTCCAGCTAGATACCAGACTTGGGTCAGCCTCGAATGCTTCGCGAGTGAGGAGAACAACGTCCGGGATAACCGAAGGATCATAAACGTTGGCGCTTTTGTTGTCTTCTTGGAAGCTCAGCAAGCGGCCTCGACTCTTCTGTTCACTCGGTGGTCAAACTCAGCTTGGGCATGTTCACCAGAGACCGATGGTCATCACTGCATGTGCCTGCACGCACTCACCAAAGTCGGCTTTCCGTCTTCCCACACTATCTCTGGGACGACCGTCGTGTCAATGTCGTCGGTCAACGGCGCGAGAAAGTAGTCCTTCAATCCCGCCCATTCGATCTCGCGGTCTCCGTCATTGCCCTCGCCGGATGAGGAGCTCAGACCCCTGAGCCTAGTCACGCGACTGACATGCCGAACGGGGGGTGGCTTGGTGTCGCTCTGAGCCGGGGACGACGTGGCCGACGCTGCTTTGGGCGCTGACGTTGCTTCTTGGTCGGACCCATGCGACCGAAACTTTTCGTCCTTTTGCGGTGGTGGCGGGGACCAAGTGGTCGACCCGGCGGTGGATGCGCTCACGGGCGAGTCGAACTTGATCGACGGGCTGGTTAAAGGCGAGCTGTGGGTGTGCTGACTCGTACCGGGAGAGTCGGGGGGCGTTCGCTGTTCAGTGCAGTGTTCAGCACTGCTGCGGCTTTCGTCGAGGTGGGCATGGGACATTACGCGTACGAGGGGAAGGCGAAGTGAGCTGTTGAATGCTGTACACGGCGCAACGAGCTCGTCAATGTTCGAAGTTCGAGAAGGAGTAAACAGTGGAACCTGCCGTGACGGCGGGTCGACTGACTCACATGAGGGTACTCTGAGGAACTGGCTCGGTCTACCTAAGCAGAAATAGGAGGCTACACACGGATCTGGGATCACGGATGTCGGTGGTGACTATGTAGTGTGTAACGAGTCGGCGACGAAGCGAGGCTTGGCCAAACTTGGAGCCGCGTCAAGCGGAGCGGATCAACGGTCACGGCCGCGGTCTGCCGCGAGGCTCACGTGTGACGGCAGCTAACGGCAGCTTACGCAGTGGGCCCGCCTGGGAGCGGGACAAGGAAATTGCGAGATCAAGTGTTCATGAGTCTCTTTGCTTCTGCGTCAATTGTTTGCGTTCGCAGCCGATCGACCGCCGCACGTACGCACGCTCGGCGCTCGCCGAGGCGGTGGCTGGCTTCCCTATGCCAATGATAAATATTCGGTTTTCCGCCTGTCGGGCCCGGCTGCCCAGCAGCGGGTCCAGGACTTAGCTGAGGCCCGGGGCCGAAGCCGAAACATCGCTACCCCATCGACTCCCTGATGATGATACCTACTAACTAAGACAAGAATTCGTCGGCGACCCGATCGCCCAACGGATGGTCCTGGATTCATCGCCTCGCCGACTAAGCAAGTTCAAGGAGCGTCGAGCGACCGACCGCCGACCGGTCAATGCAGTGGTCATGCTCGATCCTCACTCAAACGCAGCAGCGGACGCAAGACTGTTGATGAAGAAGAGTCCAGATGTCGCAATCTCATCCACCGCGCGGGCTCTGGGAGCACACTCCGACCAAGTTGCGACGCCGACTTCACACCCGGCCACCACTGAAGAGATTTCGGTAGCCTACCGTCCCACCCAGCATCACTCTGTTCTCTCTCCCTCCAGCCAATCGGCGTCCGGCGTCGATCCTACACCTCTTATTTGTTTCGATCAACCTTTTCGCGAGCCTTCCGGATGGCTCCTCCTGAAACGTCCCTTACCCGTCGACGTGACCCGCCGAACGCCTCGGCTCGAGAGCGTCGTGCCGTGGCTCACGGGCGGTTGCCAACATTGCAGTAACCAGGAGAGCTTGCGTGCATCTTCTGGCTTCCTTCACTTCGTCACTGTGTCGGGGCTCGTCTCCTGGCGTCTCGGGACACTAGAGCCTCGTACGGTGGGCGTGCGCCTGTCGAGGAGAAGAAGGCTGCGATCATGAGTCCGGGATGCCGCCACGCTCGAGACGTAGAGTCGAACGTCGTCCGGAGGCAAGTCCTTCCTTATTTTCCTCCTTGGAAGAGCGCAATGCTGACCCTGATAGTGCTCGCACAGCAGGATAACGTGCTCCAGCGTATCCGCTGCGCTGGACACGCCGCTCGTGAACGAGTCGGCTGAATGGAGTCGCTCGGAGGCGAAACAGGTCGTGCGCAGGTGACGATCTCCATGCACGGAACTGAGCGAGGAAGGAGGCTGTTGGTCGAGGGTGCTGCCTGTGGTGCAGCATGAAGCGGTGAGCTTAGGAAGTGCGCGCCCGTCTTGCCCTTTGCCCTTGCCCTCCATGCAGACCCATCGCCCACACCCTCCCACACCACCCTCCCACACCTGGCTGACACGCGCTTTGAAGTGTTGAGGCAGTGCCGTGCTAGAAACTGAGATTGCACTGAGTCGCTCGATCTCCAGGCCTCGCTTCATCCACTCGTCATCGATCGCTTTGGTAGCCTCTTTCGCCGCCTCGTCGGCGTGCTCGTTGCCCGCCCCGGGGCTTATGTGCTGGAACTTGATCAAAGGCCTCGCGAGTTGAAACGCTCTCTCTCGTCGGCATCTCGGATCGACGACCGTGCAGGACGTTTCGCCGCAAGGGCCGTCGTTGACAGGCGCTCCTGGTGCCGACACTGCCGCCGCCGAAGGGGTCGACGCCACGAGATCGACGGCGCGAGGTTGACGGCGCGACTCGTGCCGTCTCGACGAACCGCATCCCGCCTCGGACTAGCTGTTCGGCGGCATCACCTTCTTGACCCCCAAGGTGGAGAGTACCGGCTTCCAATTCGACCTCGACCTCACCTCAGAAAGCAAGCAGAGAGCGACACGTTTGCGCCAAGCCTGAGCAGAGAAGCACCAGACTGGTCGCAGGCTTCGACGACGCACCCCACCGAGCTCATGAAGCGAATCGACCCCGAGGCGCTGCCGACGCTCAAGCTCGAGGTCGAACAACTCAAGGCCGAGGTCGAGGCGCTCGTGCGGCCGCTGCAGGAGCTCGAGCGTGAGAAGGCGACGATGCAGCCTGACGCGGAGGCGAAGGCGAGGTTCATTGCGAGAGCTCGCACGTGACGTCGGAACGCTCGAAGATCTTTCAGGTTCAGGTGGTCGCGATGCCCGAAGCTCACCAGAATGACGTCAGCACGTCGACCGACGAACGATTGACTGCGCTCGAGGCGGAGAGGAAGATGTTGGAGGACCGGATCGCTGTGAGTTCTCTATTGAACGTCCGCGGTTTTTATTTCAGTTATTCCCACGGCATCTGCTGATCAAGTGTTGGACTTGCATCAACAGTACTACAGACAGAGAGAGGAGCCGATCTTGAATGACAACACGCACCTCCAGGTCGAGAAAAGAGAGTACGAAACGCAGCTTGCCGCCCTGCAGGCACGCACCGACAAACTCGAGACCTTCGAAGCCGACAACGAGGAGACGATCATCAAGGCCGTCGTAGCATGCGTCGCGGCTGCTGGCACTCGACCTAGCGAGGCTGCCGCCGTCGATGAGGTCGATCGAACCCAGGTCGCCGAGGTCAAGGGAAGCTCGACTTGCCTTGCTGCGGAGCGAGAGCCGGCGATCGCGACCGCCGTTATGACGACTACGGTCGAGCTTAGCAAGATGCTCGAAACTCTGCAGGGCGAACTCGCCGGTGGCCAAGAGGTTGCGACCTCTGCCGCCGGCGCTGATGGAACGCCTTTGACTGCTGTCGACAATGCCGGGCGAAGAAGAGATTCGGGGAGCAGATTGCTAAGGTCAAGATCCAGCTCGAGGCATTCAAGATGGCAATCAGGCCGAATTTGAGTAGCTCGAGACCGAAACCGACGAGGAAGCGAAGATCCGAGAGCCGCAGACCACGATACGTCTTTCCACCGAACATGCGCAAGCTCAAACCGACGCGAAATCTGCGACTGAAGCCGCCGCCGCCACTGCTACCACTTCGTCGGCACCTGCATCCGCACCGAAGGTCGACGTCGATGCGCTCTTTGCGGGCAAGGTCAAGGAGCTCGAAGCAGGTCGACTCGCTTCGCAACAACGAACAATCCAAGCCGCGGTGATGGAGGCGCTTGCCGTGCAGGCGACGGAGAGCGAGGCAGGCGTTGCGACACAGGTGCAGGAGACGTGCAACAACATGCCAGGAAGAGTGCATACAAAACGACACACTGACGACGGCGCTCAAGAAGGCGGTCGAGACCCAGCTCAGGGCGTCGACGTCAAGCTCAAAGGCCGCGCAAGAACTTCTCCAGGCGAACGAATTCCTCTACCTAATGCGACCCCCACTCCCGCTGAACCCATATTTGCTGCTTTATCGCCTGCACCTGCCCCAGCAGCCGCACCTGCGACACCGACGCTCGCTCTGAGGGCGACATTGCGGGCGCGAGGTGGTGCTGCCGTAAGACTTGGCGCAATCCGAGGAGGGCAAGGCGAAGAACTAGGCGCAGCCGCAACGGGAGCATCACCGAATCGACAAGGAGCTGCCGGTGCTTCGGCGACATCTCCGAATCAACTCATTCGTGGGGTACCTGCTCCCTCGTGGGAACACAGGCGCGACTAGAGCAGCAGCGATACCGCCGGCTTCGACACGAGGCGGAGTTTTGGGATACGAGGGAGGGACGATGATGCTTCGGCGAATGGAGATCGACAGAAACTGGTCAAAGGAGGGACTGGTTGATGTGACGAATCGAATTCGATCAGATATGAAAAATCAGGATCGTGTAACACCGAGCTCTGGTGAAGCCTTGTGCAATCTCGTCGTGTGCGTGTGAGCAACCTTGTGTCAGCTCCAGCCGTGTGTTTCCCCCCAGTAGAGCTTCCGAGGTGTCTCCTCTTTCGGAATTGAGCCTGACGACAGCCACCCTGCTTCTGGTGAGCAAATGGGGTGACCGAGGTCAGAGGCTTTTGGCCGATCACGTGCCGTGTAGTGACGCCGACCCTATGTGTGGGGCTCTACAGCATCGAGATGAACTTACAGCATCGAGATGGACTTGCCAAGGCCGACTCCGAGGCGTCGAGTAGTCGGCGAGTCGAGTGCAGTCGTGGGACCAGAACCTGGGTGCTACATTAGTGTGTAAACAGAGTAGCGTCGGAAGGTAGACTGCAAAGACCATTCAAACTTGCCCAGGCCTTTGTGAAGAGCGTACATCGGTCTCACCCATAGGCCGTCGGTCACAATGCATCAACTCGACGCCGTCGAGCTCGGGTGAGCGCGTGAGCAGCAGCAAGTGGCAGCAGCAGCACTGCCGTCTCACGGACTCGGACTCGAGCTAGAAGCGCCGTGCACGAGGCTGCCAGGGCCAGGCTGGCCGAGACCAGAGAGGCAAGTGTTTGATACCACGCTAAAACTGCCACGATAGTACCCTTAAGCTGCTGCTGTACATCACTGTCAGCCTGCGGCGTGTGCAGTGCGGTCGACTAGCAGTGGACGCTCGCGCGCCGCGCCGCCCGGATCGACCCTGCTCCGCGATGATCTGGTAGCCGCAGTGGCCGACCAGTCTGTGACATTCCGCCGTCTGTTCCAATGACATGGAAGTGAGAAGTGAGCAGCATGTTGACCTTTGTGAGTGAATCGAATGGCTGATATCTTTTCTTGGTTCATCGAGTCACGATGCTACAACCTCGCAGTGCTGTTCGATCGTCCAATTTCAGTCCGCCGGATCGCGCCGCTACGCGTCCTTGCGCGCGTGAAGTGGGGGTTGGTCGAAGCTCGCCTTTTGCTCTCCTCCCGTCCATTCCACCTCTGCCACATCACAAGGAGAACGTCCCCGCTTCGACGCATTACAGACAACTGTCTTGCTCTACTCTCTGAGGCTGTCTTCCGCCTATCTACCGCACCTATCATTCCCAATCCCGCTGGTGAATCGTTGTCTGATTGCGATTCGCCGCGCTCGGGCCTGTGCCGCTGAATCGCGGAGCTTCGCACCCAGGCGGCCCGAGACAGCTGACGTCGAACGTTGGCCCCTGTAATACCTTGCTCTCAAGGAATCGAGTATCTGCGAACGTCGCCGTCTTCGAGTGCGATCACTCAAGCCCTCATCAATCTCGTAGTAAGTTGTGCAGCTTGTGTGCTGAGCCAGTTGGGCCGGCTTCAAATCTGAATGAGGCCTGCCAACTCGTCCGTTCAACGCCTCCTAGTGGCACCGCGCCGAAAGGACAAGCCGGCTGCGCGGAGCTTGCCGCCGGTCGTGCCACGAAAATTCGTCAAGATGGCCGCACTCAACACAGCCACGAACTTGGCAATTGCGACGGACCAGAGGGTCAAGGCAGAGGTACAAGGAAGGGTGGAGAGCTCGAAGGCGCTCCAAATGTACCTCGAGGAGGCCGACTCGGTTATTGATCCCCAGGTCTAGGCCATCCGTTGGCCGACGGAAGTCGAAGGGGCGAACTGGGGCACGGAGAAGGGAATGGGCATCATAGTGAAACGGATCACCGAGCAGATCATGGAGGAGGTATGTCGTAGATTACTTCATTGGTGGAAACCTAAAGAATGAGTGCTCATAAGTGACCTTTGGACACCCCAGGCGGAGATCGATCGGTGCTTAGTCGTCTGTGGGAGCTCGAACGCAATCGTCCCCACCTCGGCCGGGCAAGTGCCCTCGAAAGATCACTGCGCAGACCTCGTCCTACTCTTCCCAGGCGCGTCAACGCCAGGTAAGGTCCGGTCATGGGAGAGGGTCGACACGGTCTGGGATGCGTTTGCTCAAGCGACCGGTTCCACCTTGATCGATGAGCGCAATGTCGACGACGTTCTCGTCTTTGGCGAAGTCAAGGCCAACGCCGACCAGAATATAGCGGCGCGGGACCAGTCCTACCGTAGGTTCTACCGAGCGATGTCCACCAAGCCGATCCGAAAATGGGTGTTTGCTTTCACGCTTTGCGGCTGCAAGCTGCGGTTTTACATCCACACACCCTCAGGCATCGTCCGTTCAGATCCTATCGACTGTGCGAGCGAGTCCGGGCTAGCGTCGTTCAAGCGTCTGATCGTGCGCCTTCTCCGACACGATCTTGACACCCTTGGAGCGATTGCGTACGCCGCACTGTTCCCCTGCGTGCTCGACATGGGCCGCCTCCCGCCCCAGGTGTTTCCTCCGGTCCCGCCGAACTCCCGACCACCGAGCATCAAGCTCTCGTGCCGACAACTCGTCCATCCAGCAATGTTTGGGGCACGCCCTTTAGTCTACCGCATCGAACTTGACGAAATGACCAGCGACCTGTGCCGAGCGACCCAACCGACGTTCGTCAGTGATCGTCAACCCACCCCGTTGCCTCAATACACGATGAGAATCGCATTCCCCGATCAAGACGAAATCCAGCGCACCCAGCGGCTCGACCGCCTTGTGCGAGTTACCCGCTCGACGCGCCCCGACGACGTCAGGTCCATTGCCTTTCGCAAGATTGCCTTCGTCGATATCGACAACTTCTGGACGGTACCCCCTCCGATCGGGCGCAGTGGGGACACGAACCTTGTCCCCCGCACACTGCAGTGTGATGTCTTTGAAGACCTGTACCGCACGGTTTTGGAAATCGAATCGACCTCCGCGATGGTCGATTTCAACATTGGAATAGTCGAAGGTGAGTATTGGATCGTGCGAGCTGGAGGAGTGCGCTGTCTGCAAAATCCTGTCCTGACTGCGGAGTCCGATGCCGGTTGCGGGTCAACATAGGACTACGGTTCTTGTTCGAGCACGGTCTCCTTCCCCGGCACTTTTCCAACGGCAATGTCATGGTTGATCGAGCCGGACAAGGTGTCCTTGTGGACCTCGACGGGATGGTAGAACTGGGCAGTGCGTCTGCGGCGTCGGAACTTGCGGAATGCGCAGTACGTATTTGACTGTCTAGCAGGGCCGTTTCAAGGTGACTGACGACTGACGACTGCCCGGCTATCTACGCAGGGCGTCTTGGCTTTCCTGGCTAAGGGAGGACATCCGGACGAAGGAGGTCGCCAGGCGATCGTACCCCATTCGATCTGGCACCTTATCGAGGCGCTGACAAATGTCGACCAGTTCGTGGTGAGCAAGCGCCCGGGGGGACCCAGCAGCTCGATGGGCATGTCGGTGGAAGCTTGCAAGCTGTGGACGAGGTGGAATCAAGAAACGTCGCAGTTCGCCATCGAGGCGAAAAGCTCGCACTACGACAACTTGGCCGACGCCAGCTTCGAGCTCATGTATCCACCTTTCTGGGCCGATCTTCCAAGCCTTTTCGACATTATGAGCAGGTATTGCTGCCTGCGAGGACCCCCTGGCCGTGCTACACCCGTGAGCCTGCGCGAGCAAGACCTTGGGATGCAGCGCCAATGGGGACCTGGTGGCAACTGTAGCCTCGACCGACTGTCTGCCGAGCTGAGACGTTTCAAGGCTTGTCTTTAGGGTATTTCTAGTGTTTGAAGGTTCTGAAGGCTCTGCTTCATATGATTTGGTCCAAGGCACAGGGAAAGCTTTGTTGGCAATTTGATCACTGGTCGTTTTCTGAGCCCCACGGACGTTGTCCAGAGGTCAGATCTGGATGAAGGATGGCTGTTAAGGGTGCTCGTCAGTCGTGATGAATACTTGACGCAACGTCTAGACGGTTGATCGCAGTACCTGATCGTACGAACTTGATTCCACTTTCCCAAAGCGCATGAGGCGAGGAGGAGCGGCCCGGGGGGGGGGGGGGGGGGGGGGGGGGGGGGGGGAACAAGGTCACCACCGTAGGGCTGGGTCCGCTTCAGAGCCCCGAGCAGCGCCTCTCCTTCGCGGCGCCCATAGGAGCCCTCACATGGATCCTGAACTTTCCCAACCTGTGCGGGTCACGATGTTAAATGACGCGTAGAGGTCTGGCAACGCTTCTCAGAGCTGAGTGCAACAGTCGTCTTCCACTCCACAGTAGCCGTGCGGAGTCTCACAACAGCACTACAAAAGACTCCCCCACCAGACCAGATGCGATGGGAAAGATGGTCGGCTTCCTCCGTGGCCGGAGGAACGGGCATTTTCGTGTGGGTCGTCTCTCATCTCGGAGCTTCCCGGGGCTCCCCTCCTCCAACATCATGCCATTGAAGACGTGTTTCGCAGCGGGTTGGAGCCCTCTAGGGACGGAGTTTTCTGGTACTGGCAGAAAAGAGTGGCTGGTCCCCCTCAGAGGTGAAGCCGTTGAGTTCCAGCTCTTTCATGACAGATCCCGTCTGATGAATTTTGAATCTGACGGAGCTGCCGTCAAATCCAGGTGGTCCGTGCGAGTGAGAGGTCGTTTCGAGAGAGCGAATGTTGTGTTTGAGGCCCTTGCGATCCTTCCTCTCATGCTGCCGACCCGAGGAGCACTACTACATCACCTTTGGACATCTACTCATCCAGCATACCAGATCCAACAAAGAGCTTCTCGAGCCGTCTCTTTCTCCATACCAAGCCTCCTCCACTCTACCGCCTCTCGACACCTCCCGATCCCAGCAGCGACGATGACGGCTTACCCCTCTATCCAAGCTTACAAGAGCGAGATGCTCGCCGTTGATGACACCCACTCCATTTCGATCCGTCAGTATGGGAATCCCGAAGGTGTTCCTGTTGTGTGAGTTGCCGGTCACCCTGCGCTGGAACAAGCGGGGGAAAGGTTGAAGGGGGCCCCACTTGGTGCTTTCACTCAGCCCCCAAAACGCTTTCCTCTTCTCCACCGTCATACCTTGACACCTCGCAAGCCCACCGAACTTACCCTCACCATCTCTCCTCTAGCCACCTTCACGGCGGCCCTGGAGGAGCCTGTTCGGACCGCGACGCCACGCGCTTCAACCCCTCCACGTACCGCATCGTCCTCTTCGATCAACGCGGATGCGGCGAATCGACACCCCCGAGTTGTCTGAAGGACAACACGACGCAACTTTTGATTGAAGATATCGAGACGATTAGGAAGCATCTGGGCGTTGGGGAAAGTTGGCACGTCTTTGGGGGGAGTTGGGGTGAGTGGAGGATGGCTTTCGAAGGGGGTCGGGAGGGGGTTTACTTGGTCTGATTGCAGGTTGGGGTGCGTTCGTTCAGGTTCGACGTTGAGTCTGGCGTACGCCCAGGCTCATCCCAAGAGCGTCAAGTCCCTCACTCTTCGAGGCATCTTCACCGTACGTCGGACCGCACCGAGCACCTCAAGAAGGATTCCCTCCTGAGAATCCCCACCTTCCACAGCTCCGCAAAGAAGAACTCGATTTCTTCTACCAAGGCCCCGGCACCTCCTTCCTCTTCCCCGAATACTGGGATGATTACGTATCCGTCATTCCCGAAGCCGAGAGAGGGGACATGGTTAAAGCGTACCATAAACGATTGACGGGGGACGATGAGGAGGAGAGGGCCAAGGCGGGTAGGGCTTGGTCCACGTGGGAGATGTCGACGAGTCGGCTGAGGGTAGATCCGGAGTATATTCAGAGGGCGGATGCACCGGGTTTTGCGGATGCGTTTGGTGAGTTCTGGGGAGGAAGGCGTGCTGAGGAGGGGGGAACTGATCGTGGGTCATGGGTGCGCACGCAGCCCGAATCGAAAGCCACTACTTTGTCAACGAAGGGTTCCTCCCTCAAGGCGAATTGCTTAAGAAGGAGAATATCGATAAGATTCGTCACGTACGTTTATCATTTGAACCATTCCCACGGCCACGACCATGACCTACAACGCGTTCTGCCTCTTCCAGATCCCGACGGTCATCGTTCAAGGTCGCTACGACTGCGTGTGCCCGATGAAGACTTCTTGGGAGTGAGTCCGTTTCTACTCAACCCTCGCCCCGCTTTTTCAAAAAGTCTGACACCCTTTCCCCCATTCTAACTAGTCTTTACAAAGCCTTCCCCGAAGCGAAGTACATCGTCGTCCCCGATGCGGGTCACTCGGCGATCGAGGGAGGGATCGAAAAGGCCTTGTTGGAAGCGACGGACGAGTTCTCCAAACTGCAGTAGAAGCCCTCTCATTCTTACTAAAGAGTAGTACAGATCATCGAAATACGTTCCCCCCTTCCTAACAAGATTAGACCTCTTCATTCCCCATCCCCTCCTTTCGTCTCCTTCGCCGCCTCCCTTTCAGCTTGAGCCATCAACCCCAAGTACCCACGATTCTTGTCGGCGTCGGAATAGAACAAGAGGTCGTTCCTCTTGATAGGATCGGCTTTCCCGGGTAAAGGGAGCCCCTTTTTATGGAAGGAGTCGGGGTTGAGGAGAGCTCGCTGTGGGGTGGGCGCAGAAAGGAGGATCTTCGCCGTTAGGTCCTGATTGTGATCGAGATTGAGGGTCTGTCTGGGTCTTACCAAGGTCAATCGATTCTCATATCGCGCGACAAGGGTCCCGTTGAGGTTCTCGATCGCCTTGATGGCGGATTGGGAAGCCCTCGAGACGACGATGTTGACGTTGGGAGTGTTCCATTGGTCCGCGCCCTGCAAGCTCGGGTCGATACGGAGATGAGTCTTTCTCGATCGGTTCTGCTCCTCCTCCTGGCACGACAAACTCACATCCCCCAACAGCTTGACCCCGTGTTTGATCCCATGCACGCACTTTGACCTCTTCAACTCCCTCATCGTGATCGGTTGACTCGGGTCGATCAAGCCTCGATCGATCCAATGCTGCAACCGATCCAAGTTCAACGGGGTCCATTCCTGTCTCTCCCTGCCAAACAAAAAGGCACCTTTCTCAAAATCAGCGCGCGACCTACTTTGACGAGTGCACTGGTCGTAAGGCTGCAAACTTGCGTATTCGTAAAGCCCGTCTTGGGGTAAGCCCGCGTCAAGGGGGTTTGCCCCCCCGCGAAATGGAGAGCGGGTTTACCGTTGCCCGAGCGGGCTCCTTGGCCTTTGTGGCCGCGGCCCGAGGTGCCTCCGCGTCCGGACCCGATGCCTCGGCCGACTCGTTTGCGCTAGGGTGGTTTGGTCCGAGGTGAGGTGTGGAGCGGGACAGGTTGGAGGTGGGTTGCGCGGGACAGGTTGGAGGTGAGGTGGAGCGGGACAGGTTGGAGGTGAGGTGGAGCGGGACAGGTTGGAGGTGAGGTGGAGCGGGACAGGTTGGAGGTAGGTTGCGCGGGACAGGTTGGAGGTGAGGTGGAGCGGGACAGGTTGGAGGGTGAGTTGCGAATGCGAGTAGGAATAGGCGAGGTCGTAGATTCGGGTCGTTCGGAGGGGAGGGGGAGCGCAAGAGAGAAAGTGGTGACGCGCGATCAGTGATCATACATAATCCATAGCTTGACACCAGACCACTGACCTTGTGTGTACTGCCCGGCGCAGGGGACAAGTTGCCCAAATGAGACGTCGAAGCGGTCGCATACGTTCGTGCGAGCGAAGACGACCAAGGGGAAGCGCACGACGCGACCCGACGCGGTGTTGGTGTCGAGACGGCCAAGCGCGCGAAGAGGTGTTGGAGGGAAGGCATGGTGTTGTGCGTAGGGATGTGAGTGGCAGCAGAGCGGAGTCGGTGTTTTAGAGCGAGCGCGAAGAACGAGTCCGACAGAGAGCAGTTGGGCGATCGCGTAGCGTCCTCAGCAAATCCGATTAGAGCGCCTTTGTAAGCTCGGCATTAGACCGTCATCGCATCGCTCGTTGGCGCACGCCGCCCACCCGACCAGCGCCTCATTCCGGTCTCCCGACGTGCGCCCACACCACACACCACACCATGGGAGCAGGCCAAAGCAAGACCGGCTCGGGAGCACCCGAAGTGGATGTGTCGGACGACCGATCCGAGCAGGCCTTCTTCGCTCCGAGGGCTCAAGCCAACGTGCACGTACGCTTCAGGGTCTGGGCCAGCACGGGCATGCTTCGAGTCGAGTGACCCTTGCTCACCCCTCCTCTCTCCTCTTTGGTCATTGGCAGCTGGACGAGACCCTCATCAACCACCTCTCCTCCTCTTCCTCCTCTTCCTCGTCGTCGTCCTCAATAAATACCCCCCTCCCCCTCTCCCGCCAACAACACCTCGACTCGCACATCCAATCGCGCATCAAAGCCGAGATCGACCGTCTCCAATCCCAAGAACGCTCGATCCGTCAACAGATCGAAGCCGCTCTGGAGAAAGAAAACCTCGAAAAGGAACGATCGGGTTCGAGTTCCGACCAAGGCGGGTCGACCCGACATTCGGCCAGTTTGATCGACGATTTGAACAGGTTGGAAAAGAGTTCTCAAGCGATCAAAGGGGGCAAGGACTTGGTGGGCCACGACGAGTGGGAGACATTCGAGAAGAGCGAACAGGGCTTGTTGCAGTGTCTCATGTGAGTGGGCCCATCCCGTGGCGTAGTAGACTGGCAGAGAAGCTGATCCCTCTTCTCGCCGCCCGCACAGAAACAACAAGCAAACACCCCTCGACTGCGCCGACCAGGTCGACAAGTTCAGGCAGGCCGTACAAAACATCGAGACCGTACGTCGCGTCGTCATAGTTGGCCTTGCAGCAGGCCGGGAGCTGACCCTTGGCTCGGTTGGTCCTCCAGGCTTTTGTTGCCGCGATCTAGGTCCCTTTACACGTATGAGATTCCTCGGCCGCGACAAGTGTTCGTTCGGGGATGTATATCCGATCAAGGTCTTTTGTGTGCGAAAAAGTAAAATCACCCCCAAAATAAGGACCAGGTGGATGCAAGCGGTAAAAGGGGATAGAAGACGAGTGACCACCGGCAAGCGACACAAAAGATGCGAAAGAAGAAGCCAAGCCGACAGAAGAAGCCAAGCTAAGCTGCCCAAGAGGCTCATAAAAACATGCCAGGATCCTCTGCGATCCAAGAAGAAGCCTTCGAAGGCTTAGTTCCCAAAAACGATGCTTGCATTACCCAAGAACGACTTACCACTGGTGAAGATCTTGTAGATCTTTTCCGACAACTTGGCTCCAATCGTTCGATTCGTCGCCACACCCGTGACGTTACTCCCGCGCTGTTTCAGAATCCATCGGGTCAGCTCGATGCGAAGCTAAAATAGGCAACAACGCGATAACGAACCCCGATCCCAACGAGCATGTTCTTCCTCTCCTCCAAAGGCAACTCGGCCCACCCGTCGTAGAGATCTTTGATCGTCGGGTAATGCCCTACGATACCCTTGGCAACACTGAATCGAGAAACGTGAAATTCAGTAATTTGAAATCCTCGCGACTTCTCGCTTTCTCGAACTTACGGTTCCGTGACACTCTTCAACGTCGCCAACATCTTGACGAATGTGTCCTCCAAATTCGACCCCGAAGCGAACTTCTCTTCCCCTGTCCCCAAAGCGGCAACGTGCATGTTCTTCTGGCGTCTGTAGAAGGTAGTGGCGAAACACCTCAGCTTTGGTTCGAGGAATATACGAGAAACGACGTACTGATAAGGCTTCTGACTGACGTCGTAAGTCAACTGCTCGATCCAATCGACCGCTTCTTCGACCGAGTTGACGCCGATCATGAAGCACCGACTCTGGGATTGAACCCTGTTTGCCCGCACGCCAAGACAAGAATCAGTGATACCTTCTTCGCATTTCTCCATTCACCCAATCAGAAAAGCTCACCTCAACAACTCCATCTGAATCACCTCCTTTTCAGGCTGCTTCTCCCCAATCCCCACGCTCCTCGGCGTACTCGGTCCCGCCAAAGGGACGTGATTCAACCTCAATCTCGTATCCTCCCTATACGCCGCTTGTTTCGCATTCTCCATCTCGCGATACAACGCGTACAACCCGTAATGCATGAGTATGATCTGGGAATGCGCACTGATGCGCTCTTGGATATTTTGGAGGTTGCGCAGGAGGGTCTTGTTCGCGATTTGGGTCGAGAGTTGCAAGGCCGAACTGGGAAGCCAGTCGGACACGAACATGAGCTTTGTCTTCTTCAGGATCAAGGGAGGAGGGAAGCTCACATATAAATCAACCTCGTGTCCTCCTCAACCACAAGCTCAGTCCCCTCCGCCAACGGTTCATATATGTTCTTCTCCAGATTCCACCTGCGATCGCACCATCTCGTCCAACGAATCGCGCCTTCGCACCCCAAGTCCCTCCTCGGCGTCTCGGGAGCCTCGACGACACATCCTTGCGGATCCATGCGCGTTTTTAGGAGCTTGGTGATGTTCATCCATTGATGCTGTTCGCTCTTCTTTCCCTTCTTCGCCTTTTTTTTCTTCTTGCCCCCTCCCTCTTCGTTTTCCTCCTCCTCATCCTCCGTATCGGAAAGTTGATCAAACTCGGTCCCCGAAAGATGTATCGTCAATTCCATCACGGTCGTCGCTTTATCCCCTGCTCGTAAGTTGTTAGCTTTGACGAGCGCGGCCTTCTCCTTGGCCAAACGAGCTTTTTCGACTGCTTTGCGTTCCTTCTCGGCGGCTTTGGTGGCTTTAATCGTTTCCCTTTCGTCGAGCGAGAGCGTCAAAGCCTGGTGTAAGCAGCTCACAACCCCATCACGTCAGAAAACGTCCCCATCCCTCAGCGAATCCAGCATGTACCGCATGAAAGTTCGAGAACGCTCACCTTGCGTTTCGCATTCCCCGCCACCGCCTTCTCCCTCTCCTTCTCTTGAGCCCTTTCCCTCTTCCCCTCCTCACTCTTTCTCCCCTCCCTCTCCTTCTTCCACTTTTTCTTCCCCGCCATCTCCTTCCTCATTTCCTTCTCCCAGAGCCTCGTCTCCTCCCTCCACTCCGATTCCAGAACAGGCCCGCCTTCACTATTAACGATGAATTGGCGAGGTGGGCCACGGGAACTGGCAGAAGTTTCGTCGATTTCGGAGCTATCGGTCGTGGTTGCGCTTCCATCTTGGTCGTCGTCGTCGTATATGACAGCTCGTTTGCATCTCGTCGTCGTCGACTTGGCTTCATTGTAGACCGGTAAGTGATCCAACATGTTGAGGATCGCCGATCCTGAACCGGACCTTCGAGCGGCCGGTGGTAGTGGTGGTGGTGGTGGGTCTCGAAACGGGTCTGGAACAGGAGGGAGAGGAGCCTTTTTGTTTTTGTTTTTGTGGAGATTATCAAGGTACGTTTGTATCAGTTGGATGCATTCCCAGGCTGGACCGTAAGTGAACCCGGAACTGACACTCGACGTGGAAGGGACCGGACCCCGCCGACTAGTCCCGACGGTGGGTCCCGAATAGGTACTTCTCGAAGGCGCGAATCCAAGCGTACTGGGATCAGGTAGTTCACCATCCTCGTCTGAGGTAGGTGGTCGAGCTGGAAGAGGTGCGGTCCTGATATAAGCACAAGTGGGGGTCAGTTGCTTCATCGTTGCGATAAGTTCCCACCACGTGACCTCCTTGCGTGAACTCACCTCTGACGTGGTGTTCGTCGTGGAGACCCTTGAACGACGATAGCTTCCCCATCATCACTACTCGATCCACTCGACAAGACTTCCACGGCTCCCCGTCGCGTCTCCCCCTGATCCTCATCCGACGACTCGTCCAACAAGTCAATCTGCACGACCTCCTTCGCCTTGCCCTTGCCTTTATCCCTCCCACCCCCATCTAATCTCGCAAACTGAGCAGGAGACGAAGCAGGGGAAGAAAGAAGAAATAGCGGCCCGGCCCCTGCTGTACCCGTTCGTGCTTGACGCTGTGGTGTCGAGTCGAGGTCGATCGTGGTGAGAGGTAAGCGTGGCGACGCGTCGTCGTCGTCGTCGTCCTCGATGTCGACGTTGCGGTGCCAGGTTGGGGGCTTGGATGCGTGGGGTATTACGTGGACTTCGACATCGGAGGAACAGGTGTAGAAATCGACCATCCCAGCGAACAACCCAAGACACTGCGGGACGGCGACGCCGAGACGAGCGCTCGAGGGCCGTTGAAGAACGAGGTCAAAAACGGCACGCCCACTTCCTCTTCGCCATGGTCCGAGCGTGACTGTCTCCCTCTATCGTTGTGGCTATCACTCCACTACGTTTCCCGAGGTGTAGCAACGGTAGATAATGAATGACAAGTGTCGAAATATATGACAAGTGTCGTAAGCATAATGTGAAAATAAAAACTAGGATATATATATATAAATATCCCCTTGATCATCGCATTTCCAACCCCACGATCGGTGTACCCCGTTCGGCTTTGGTCCGTCGCGTTTGGATGAAATAAGGAATCGTGCCGGCGAAACAAAACACTGCACCCACGCACGAAAAATATCACTTCTTCAGTCACTCTACCTCCATCTCGAGGACCTCGTTTCGACCCACCACCAAACTCACCGAACGCCGCCAGCGATTCCCAAGGTTTACTGAAACACGACAACACGATGAGGAACAAACTCGTCGAAGCGAACAAGATCGGCGTCGAGAGCCACGTTCGATACGGTCGCTTCAAAGTCGGTTCTTTGACGCGCAGGACCAAAAGACCGACGACGACCCAGAAGTTGAAGAACCAGGCGCAGACGCCGTAGAACAAGGTAAGGCTAGCAGAGGGGAGAGAGCGGAGGGTCAGGCTGATGAAGCGCGGTTTGAGCTGTTGAGAGACGGGTTCCTGTGCTTACTGAGCGAAATCACCAAAGATGATGAAAATGATCGAGAGGCCCGACGAGAGCATGATCCCATTGAGTGGTGTTTCCCTGTGCTCGTTATATCTCGCAAACAACTTGGGGATGAAACCTTGTTCGCCCGCAGAGACGATCAATCGACTTGAAGTGTACAACGAGCCATTCAAGGCGCCGATACAAGAGATGGAAACGATCAAGGCGAAGAGGACACCACCGATAGGGCCGGCGAGACCTCGTCCAAAGTCGAGGCCTATTGTGGAGGAAGAAACGGCGGTTGTGAAAGGGAGAACGAGGAAGTAGGAGATGTTGGCGACGACGAAGAGGAACACGACGAGCGCTAGGCTGATGTTGATGATGAGACTGAAGCATTGGCACACAAAAGGGTTAGCTTTCACTATAACCTCCCGGTCTGGACCAAGGGCGCTCACGGAAGTGTTCCCGGTGCGCAATCCTTGGCGACGTAGTTGCACTGATCCCACCCATCAAAAGTCTGCAGTTGCGAAGCATCAACTTACGGCTCTCACTATCGGTCCGTTCTCAGCAGACTCACCCAAAGCGCACTGAAAAGTGCGAGCGCATAGCCAGCCGGTTTGTCCGACGAACCCTCGAAAGAGAACGACGAAGCTGCTCTCCCCAAACCCAAGACGACCAGACCTCCAATAAAGACGAGCACGAGTGCAAAAACCTGAGAACGGCGAGAGTGTCAGCGCATAATCCGTGTAAACTGACGGGGAATAGCACGTTTCCGGCTCACCTTGAACACGGTCAATACTAATTGAGCTCTTGTCCCCGCTCTTGTACTCCATGCTTGCATACACGACAGGAGGAAGAGAGCTAGGATGCCGACCAACTTGATCGCTATTGTCGGCACCCCTCTGATGGGGATAAATCAAATGCCACAAACTCAGATATTGAGCAACGGCGTACGATCACGGTAAGATTCATCACAGACTCACCGAGCGGCTACGGCCGGGTTCTTTGAAAACGCGGTATGCCACATGATGCGACACATGTATTCGCCAAAGATGATGCTGATGATGGCTTGCGACCCCGGTTTGAGCGCGGTGACGGCGGTAAAGGAGAAGCAGTAAGCAGGCAATGGCCCAAAAGCGGCGTCGAGATACTGTAGTCGAAGCAAGAGGGATGTGCGTGTGAGTAAACTATCCCCAACCTTCTCGATCGCTTCAGCTGAACTGACCGCCTGTGCTCCACCGTTGATCGGCAGTGCCGTCCCGAGCTCGGCAAAACTCAATGCTCCAGCCCAGGAAAGCAACCCCGCAAACATCCACAACAACAACGCGCTCCCTACCGCACCCGTTTCTTTAGCCACAACACCGGGTGAAGAGAAGATGCCTGAGCCGATCTGCATGCCCACAATGAGCGCGACGCCAGCCATGACGGTGATAGGTTCCGAAACGGTGCCGTTCCTTCTTTTGGTCGATTCGTCGCTCGTTGCTAAAGATAGAAGGTGAGTAGAGGAGAAGTCGAACATGAGAGTTGAAGAGGGTCTTCGTAATCGTGTGGGTCGCTTCTCGTTCCCTCTTGGTCGTGCCTCGTCGTCTTGGCTTGGACGTCCGACATCATCATCGTCGTCGTCGTCGTTATCCAGTAAGGGCAGTGCCCCTGCACCATCGTGATCATGCCCTGTATCGTCCTCATCGGTATGATAATCGTCCTCCCTTACGGGTCGGGATACGGACGCCGTGACGGTCGTCAATGCCCCTGGTTCAGTCATTTCATATGCGGAAGTCGAAGTCGACGCGACGGGTCGCGTGGCGGTGGGCGTTGTGGACCCACTACTTGACGCCATGACGACTCGAGGCCTGCTACTTGTACAGGCGAAGGTTCGTCTCGGATCCTGTTGGGCCAAGATCGAAGGACGAGCCGTAGGTACGATCCGGTGCGGTAGGAGGTGCGAAGCTGAGACTCGCGAAAGGGGCAACCCACAGCCAGTTACGGCGCGCCCCATGTACGCGAAGCTTGGCAGGAGTTTCCGGCCGTGCCAAACTCGCTTTTAGGATGAGTAACGGCCACTTTGGGGAAACCTTATTAAGACTGAGCGACCATATAATCAGTCTTACGCTTTTTACTTAAGATTGCCGTTGTTGATGCACGCCAATTCTCTTAGTCCATATATTTCTCCTCACTACCCTTCCCTCTTCGGAGTGACTCGTTTCTTTTAAATAAAAAGACCTTGGTCTCCCAGTCTCTGCAGTGTTGGCTGGACATGGCGTGGTACTCGAGTCATCGTCCCAAGGGATCATCGATCAAAGCGATAGTTGAGCTCCAACATCTACCCCATTTGCATCTTCGATCCTCTGAACCCATTTGATGAGGATATTACCCACCCTCCCCCGAGTTGCATCATTCAGCGAATACGCCGACGCTCCACTCTTGACTCTTGCAGCCCCCACCCCCACTCGGTGCGAAACCGGCCCAGATCGCGGATCGAGTCGCCGTCGCTGGCAACCGTCCGGCCTCTGTCGCCGCCGCATAGTGTGCATACGTGTGCATGCATGTGCACATGATTGCATAGTCATGCATAATTGTTCCTATATCAGCCAAAGGTCTCTACACGACATTGCACAGCTATGCACCCTCGTGCACGCTCGAATCGAATCGACCTCCCGCGACCTGATTCGTCGCGAACCCACCGTCGAGTGCTCTGCGTCGATCCGAGGTGAAGTAGGAGCAGGACGAGGATCACAATCCACGAGGAGTGATCAGCGGGATAGTATACGGTATGACGAGTCAGCTACAGAGGGAGAATACCTGTGGGATAGACGGCAGGAACGTGCAAGTGGGGGGGGGGGGGGGGGGGAGGGGGGCAGTGAATCAATTGAAGGGCACGTGAGGCTCAGGCTCTCCGGGCGACCAAACACCCGTCGGAGCAAGGTGAAATGAAGTCGGATTCAGTCCATACTCGGACCCTAATCAACACTCTAAAATTTTAATGCACACGTGTGCACCTTGATGCACAGTGAAGCACCCGTATGCACCGCCGTATAGTCTCGGCGCCGTCGAACCGCCGCGGATCTGGGGCGGGAGACACGGATCCGGATCCGGATCCCCGTGCACAATGTGACGACCCATGACACACGGAGATACAGTCACGTATGTCCACGCACAAGCATGATATACTCGAAAAAATCGAGTTGCTATTTCAGCAGCGGGTAATCGATTTTCTCTCAAGCATCCGAATTACTGCTGAAGCTGAAGGTGTCTACTCGATCTGAATGCCTTGTATTGGAGTACTCAGGGAGTAATCTTCACGCTTTCTCGCCTCGACTCGCCGCGTCGGGGCTCTCGAGTCACGGCGAGCCCCGCACCGCAACCCAGCTCCGTGTCGGAGTTCGCAGTAAATCGCGGTCGAAGCGAGTCGCCACAGCTCGAACAAAGCTGCTGGAGCAACACCCACAGTATCAAATGTCGCGATCTCAACTCTGGGGTGATATTTGGAGTTCATCTATTTGCTGAGAGTTGAACGAGCTTATCGACAAGGTATTCGGTCTTTCCGAAGGATGGATCGTTGGCCTTGATGTGGGTGTCCAAGAAGGGCGACCTAATTTGAATATCCCCTGATAGAAGTAACACGATAAACCCCGAAAAAGAGGCACCGTTGTACGAGATACGCCGAAAGCAGCCGTCGCAAAGAGGTTTTCGTTTCGTAAGTCAGGTCGGGCAAGATGCCTACAGCGAACTCAAGTCGGGCTAGCAGTTTAATTGATTTGTCAACACTTGAGCCGTTCCTCATCCAACACCGCCCCTGGCTTAAGCCTAATAATTCTGTCTCGTAAGAACGGCAGGCGCTGGATCAAGCCGAAGCATCGAAGCCGGATCTGCCGACGGCACGTCCGAAGACATGCCGCCGCCGTGAGTTCCCGCGGGCTCTCGGCGTGTTGGCGCGAGACGACAAGCGACGGCAAACCGGGAGACTGGGAGCTTGGCCCTTTGAGCTGCCAGACCCGAGCTTCCTGCCTCCCACCTCAACTCGTTCGAACCGCCCTGATCCGCAAACATGTTGGGAAAGCAAGGTCACAAGAGTCTTCGTCTATCGGCTGTGGCGCTCAAGGCCAACTCGGTCTCTGCTACACCTGGAGCTGTCGTCAGCGCGGCGTCGCGACAGGCTGCCCCACTCAGCACCCTCGTGCTGTCCTCGTCCTCGTCCCGGAAGGCGTCAGTCGCAGCCACCTCCTTGGCTCGACCGAATCGTTGGCTGAAACGAAGCTATGCCAGTACGCTCCCGGACCACTGCAACTTTGACTTTGGTGGAGCCCTACTGACACTGGCCCTCCAAGCCCCTTCGCGGACAGCTGCGACCCAAATGCCTGGCGGGACCCCCACCACCATTACTCGCTCCGGGGCGGAAGCCGACAAGAGCAAACCCTTGTTCAACAAGATCCTCATTGCAAATCGGCAAGTCATCTTCTTCTTTTTTTGGAATCAAAATTCGCTCGACTCATCTGATCCCTCCTGTATTGTTCCGTGCTACAGCGGAGAAATTGCTTGCCGGGTCATGAGGACCGCCCAGGCGCTTGGCATCAAATGTGTCGCCGTCTTTAGTGAAGCTGACCGCCATAGCATGCACGTCAAGATGGTCAGTCGGGGTCATGCAAAAAATTCACGTCGCAATGGGATTGCATCCGATTACTAACAACAATCGAGTTGTTTCGACGCTCTCGCCAGGCCGACGAGGCCTACTTGCTCGGACCGGCCCCGAGTGCCGAGAGCTACCTCAGGACCGACAAGATCCTCGAGATTTGTCGCATCAGTGGCGCACAGGTGGGTTTCGAAGTGATCTGACTTGGTGATCACCAAGCTGAATCCCATTTCGATCTCCTCTCTCTAGGCCGTGCACCCTGGTTACGGCTTTCTCTCCGAGAATGCCGCATTTGCCAAAGCCTTGCACGAGAACGGCATCGTATTCATCGGACCCCCATCCTCCGCGATCGTCTCGATGGGATCCAAGTCCGAATCCAAGGACATCATGCTCAAGGCCGGCGTTCCCTGTGTTCCCGGCTGGCACCCTTCGGCCTCGGCTTCGGCCGATTCGCAACAACCTGACTTCTTGCAAGCCGAGGCCGACAAGATTGGGTACCCCGTTTTGATCAAGGCTGTTTCGGGGGGAGGTGGCAAGGGTATGAAGATTGTTGATCGACGGGAGGATTTTAAGGAACAGCTTGCTAGTGCCAAGCGAGAAGGGATGAAGAGCTTCGGTGATGATACTGTTTTGCTCGAAAAGTACCTCTCGACCCCTCGCCGTAAGTGACACAAACCTCTCGACTTGGCAGACACCACACTGATGATGATTGTGACCTCTGTGCTCACAGACGTCGAGGTGCAAGTCTTTTCGGATGCCCACGGCAACCACGTCTCCCTCTTTGAGCGCGACTGCTCGGTCCAACGACGCCACCAAAAGATCATCGAGGAGGCCCCCGCACCAGGCCTCGACCCCGTCTTGCGCGAACGCCTCTACGAGATGGCCCGCAAAGCCGCCGAAGCGGTCGAGTATCGAGGTGCGGGAACGGTCGAATTTATCATGGACGCCGAAGACCCCAACAAGTTCTTCTTCATGGAGATGAACACCCGTTTACAGGTCGAACATCCCGTTACGGAGGCGATTACGGGTGTCGATTTGGTGCAGTGGCAATTGGAAGTCGCGGCGGGGAACCCGATCCCGCTCAAACAGAATGAGATCAAGCGTACGGGTCATGCGTTTGAGTGCCGTATTTATGCCGAGAACCCGAGGAACAACTTTTTGCCTGATACGGGTCTGTTGAGGCATGTCATGCCTCCTGCCACTTCGTCCAACGTCCGAATGGAGACGGGCTTTGGCACTGGAGACGAGATCAGCGTGAGTCACATTTGTGTCTGAGTCAGTGTCCAGAGGCAGCTAGCTCATTCACTCCGCGCCCGATAGGTCTTCTACGACCCCCTGATCGCCAAACTGATTGTCCACGGCTCGGACCGAACAGAGGCCTTGCGCGTCCTGCGCAAAGCTTTGGCCGAGTACCAAGTCGTCGGCCCTCAGACCAACATCGAGTTCCTCAAGCGCTTGTCTGAACACGTGTCGTTCATTGCTGGGGATGTCGAGACCGGCTTCATTCCTGTGAGTGCGACCGTTCTATGGCGCCTTTCGATAGATCAGGAAACTGATCTCCCTTGCGCACAGAAACACTTTGACGCCCTCTTTGCTCCCTCGACCGAGGCCTCGCCCTCGACTCTAGCCCAAGCGGGTCTTTTCGTCGCCCTCCGCGAACTCTCCGACGCCACCGTATCCGAAAGCTCTTCCACCGGATCCCCCTGGTCCACACCATCTTTGGCCGGTTTCCGACCTGGCCAATCCTCCTCTTTCAAACGTACGATCGAACTCATACCCTCCGCCGACGCCGCAATCGAAGAAGCCCGTTCAGCAAAGGTCGAAATCGGTGCCCCATCAGCATCGGGTGGTTTCCCCGTCACCGTCATCGACTTCCAAGGCACTTCTACGTCATTCCCCTCCGTTCATCCATCCCTCTCAATTCCCAACTCCAACAGTTCCGCAACCCGTCTTTCGACATTACTCAACGATCGTCTTTCCCTGGTTGATGTGATTTCCCAACCTCAGCCTTTGGGAGGGGAGAGGTTGCATTTGTTCAATAATAGTTCGGAGACGTTCGTCGGTTCGTTGGATGTACCTCCGCCGACTTGGATGAAGGTTTTGGCGGAACAGCAGGCTGGGGCGGCGGGTGGAGGTGGAAGTGCCAAGAGTCCGATGCGTGAGTTGAAAAGCAGATCTTTGACTCATTATAGAGTGTTTCTGACATCGTGTATCGCACTTGATCACACTACAGCTTCAAGGATCGTCCAAGTCTTCGTCAAGGAAGGTGACAAGGTCACCCAAGGTGCACCGTTGGTCACCGTCGAAGCGATGAAGACGGAACACGTTCTCCGAGCCCCCAGAGACGGCATCGTCTCTCGCGTTGTCGCGACCGTCGGTGAACTCGTTCCCGAAGGCAAAGTCTTGGTCTTGTTCGAGGACGAGAGTGCCTGAGCGTTTTCGAAGTGATTTTGGGAACCCCTCTACATGATGAACTCTTCTTGGGGTCTTGTGTTCTCTGGGTCTAAGTATGCGTAGCGTGGCTCTTTGGCGACGTTTTGTTTGATTGGGTTTTGATGTGAATTACAAAAGAGAGCACGAGGCGATATGAAACCCTTCCCCAGCGGCACATCCACATTGCAAGGCAACGGAGATCTGAAGACGTTATAAGAAGCCCACAAAGAAAGGAAAAAGGAAGAGGGGAAGCACAATAAAGGAAACCTATCGACCACGTCGTCCACACTCCTACGCCTTCTTTTGCGAGATCGTGATCTTGTCGCCGAGCGATAATGCAATACCCTGTTGCTTACTCCGGATTCTGACATGGCCGGTGATGACGCCCATATCACTGCATTCGAGTGACAGGTTCGCCAAGGCGTCTTCACCAAAGATGGACCGTGCGTAGAGGTTAGCACTTAGGTAGCCGCATTCGGACGAGGCTTCTCGCATCGGTGTGAGGCAGGCCATGTTCGTCGCTGCCAGGATGTGCGTGAGATCTGCATGCGAAAAAGGAGATATTAGAGCTGAGAGAAGTCTTCAGATTCAAGAGGTGGACTGACAGTCGTTAAGGCCCTTGATCGAGGTGTCAACGGCGACTCGGTTCTCCCATTCAAATTCGGTCCACATGCTTCGGAATTGAGCTGTGACGATGACGATTGATGCAAACCAAGTCAAGTCAGTTACGACGTAGCCTTAGACAGCGCTCACGACCATCAGACTCACCCTCATTGCAGCTGGCCGGGTTGATGTAGTCAAGAATGTCGATGTGGATATCGTTGAGGACGACGCAATGCGAGTCGGCCGTCGTCTGTGCTCCGTCGTAGAAGATGTTACCAAAGATTACACCCGTCTCGGTCGATGAGACCTTGATCGTCGCCTTGATGCTTTGGAACGAGTGAGGGCCGAGCGTGTGCGTCGTTGGTCGTTCGACGAGCTTGAGGTCACCGAGGGTAGCGAACTCGACGGAGAGGTTTTGCAATGTCTCGCTCGTCTGGTTGACGATGAGCACATCGAGGAAGATGTCGAACTGGTGGACGTTGACGTAGGCTTCGGCGTAGACGGGGTCCGAGAATCCCGTCAATTGCACGACTCGATTTAGCTTCGAGATGAAATCGTCCTTCAACGCGTCCGCAGCACCCGTGGCCTTGGTCATATCGAGCTCGTACTCGTCCGCTTCGGCACCGTTCGTCTTCTTTGAAAACTGTCGGAACGAGATGAGGTCGTCGGGCTGGATGGCGCTGGCCTTCGAGTCAAGCGCGCGCTTCTCGGCGGCCTTCTTCTCTTCGTGCGCGACCATCTTAGTGTAAGCGGCCTGAGTGTCGTGCAAAAAGATCTCCTTAATCGGTCCGGTGTTGGCGACGCTTGACAACGGCGAGTCGATCTCAGCCAAAGCTTGCAAGCAGTTCGTAATTCGCTCCTGAGCGTCCTCGTCGATGGGCACGGACGAGAACGGCGATTGACCGACTCGGATGATGGACGTCATGATGAGCATCGCCTCGGCGCGCAGCTCGTTAACGGCCCGCTCGTCGCGACTGACTTCCTTGAACTTGAGCACGATCTTGGTCAAGGACGAGGCGAGGACGGAAGCGGTGTAAAAGTCACCGCCGAGGATCAAAGCTCGCAGTGGCGGTTTGGCTGCCGCCTTGACGGCTTCTAGAGACGCCGAGGGCGCCGACGAGTAGACGGTCTCGGTCGCGTAGGTACCATCAGCAAGCACACGCGTCGTTGTTGTCGCTTTCGGTAACTGGTTCCCGCCTCCGTTTGCTCCCTGTGCGGCTTCTTGCGCCGCAAGATCGGATTCGGCGGCCTCGAGAAGCCTTTGCTCGCTCGCCAGGATAGGCACCTCGCCGAGCACCTGTCGGATCTGTTGCATCGTCTCCTTCAAGTCCTCGACCGTACTGCCGTACTCTCCGACGATCCATAGCGCACCACGGAACACCTTCCCACTCTTGATCTCGCCCATCGTCGACAAGAGTCGCTCGACGATTCCACTGCGCAACTGGGGGAACTTTTCGACGACCTCGCGGACGAACGAGATGACATCGACGGCCGAGGCATTGGAGGCGTCGCCGAGGAATTCCATCAGCACATGCACGACGTTCGAAGCGACCTCGGAATACCGGATCGCGCAAGTGTGAATCGTCTGGATCAACAACTGGCGGTATTCGGCGTTTTTCTCGAACTGGCCGTCCAGTGTTCGCATGAGCTCCTTCTTGAGGAAGCCGACGACCTCTTCGATGTTGCGGCTGCTGATCATGTCCATCGCGAGGCCGAGCGCCTTGCGTCGGACGTCCATGTCGGGGCTACTGAGGACGCGCAAGACTTCCATGACGAGGTCGTCGAGGACGTGCTCGTGCTTGGCGTGGAGCTGTTGCACGCGCGCAAGGACGATCATCTTGACGTTGTTCGACGGCTCCTGCAAAATCAGCTGGATGAGGCAGCTCCCGGCGGCTGTAGTTTAAGATAAAAGTCTTGGTCAGTACCCCTGATAATATTGGGTGGACTATCGGCGACACACCCTTGACGGCAGCGGGGTTTTGTGTGAGGGTCGTTAGGGTCGTCGCAGCCTCGTATTTGACCGAGTGAGATCCCGAGTTGAGCAGCTCAAAGATGCACTTGATATACCGGGCCTGATGATAGCGATGTCCCACGGTCGTCAGTCGCCGTCACAGAGGTCCACCGTAGACGGGCCTCACTCACCTTGAGAGCTCCCTCGGAGTTTGATCCCTTGCTCTCCTTGCGGATCAACTCGATGACGGAAAGTTGCATCATCTCGTCGAGGCTCGGGATCTGGTCGTAGATGGACAAAAAGTACTCCACGGCGCGCTGGGGAGCCATCGCCTGGAGCATGACGAACGCGTTGCGGATCGAGGTCGTGTCGGACTCGGCGGCCATGAAGGTTTGGATCAGCTCGGGCGCATCGGGGATGAGGTATTCAAAGTTTTTGTAGATCTGGAACACGGCCATGACGGCGTTCTTGCGCACGAACGAGTGTCGGTGTTCCTGAGGGGAGAGCATGGTGGAACGCGTCGAGATGTGAGCCACGATCTCCCAATACGGTACTTGGGAACAGGGACTGACGAGGCAAGTGCGGCATGACGGGACCAAGGGTTCAAGCAACTCGGGCTCCCTGATCTTTTGCAAAAAGCGCAAGGTCGCGCCTCGGATGTATTCATTGGGATGTTGCTGCGTGGCAGGGGAACAGGGTCAGCAGGAGCTCGCGCCGTGTGAGATCTGTGATTCGCCCGCTGTGGCCCAAGTTGGACTGACCAAGTCGTTTCGAATGGCGTTGCTGTGGTGAGACAGCAGAACAGACCAGGGGTGAGTATATAGTCGACGGTGCGGCGCGATACGACGGTGGAGGTGTTCCGCTTGCTCACCAAACAAGAATCATCTCCTGCTTGAGTTTGCCATTCTCGTCGAGCTTAGGGCAGATTTCCCAGTAGAAGCTGCACCCGTGGATATTGCCAAGTCAGTGTCTGGTCTGGGAACTGTGGCGACCTGCTGCTGTGGCGGGCAGCACAAGCCAGACGGCCAGCGTCGACACGGTGAGGTCAGCGGACTGACTGCAGCAGCTTCTTGATGTGCTTGCTCTTGGACGGGAGCACGAATTGGATGATGGGCATCAACAGGTTCGGCTGTGCAGAGGTTGAAAGCCGAACAGTCAGCACTGCTCCTGTATAGGGTGCTTGATCTCCCGCCGCGTCGCATGGGGTGTGATGGCTCCCCTCATCGCACGTGTCTTCCCCCCGGCGCAGCACATGGCGTAATCATGCCCACACATACATGAGGTTGGCCATTCAACGTCGAGATGATGATCCTCCTGAGCGTGTCGAGCTTGAGTTCGTCGGTGCCTTTCTCCAACGCCGCGCGCAGGTCCTGAGTCGTCGCCAACGAATCATGGTCGTCCCCTACGAGCGTGAACGCGAGGTTCGACCCGGACGCCGACGCACCATTACCACCTGAAGACGACTTGTCGGCCATGAGGATCGAACGGAGACGTGTAGGGGCGAGTCGAGTGCGATTCGCGGTGGGAAGGTGGAGTCGGGCTACCAGCGCGAGGCGCACCGGTCGGCCGACTACGTGGCCACGCTCGGACGCGCCTTCGTGCGCCAGCACCAGCGAGTCCTGTCGTGAATCGCCACGGGACGAAGCACTTCAACAACAGTCGAAGTGTGCTCGACTACCGTCAAGTCTACACATCTAAGACGGGTTCATGGTTGCGACTGACCCTCGACATGTGTTTGCGACGGTCACGTCACTGGCTGACTAGTCATTATCAGACTCTTTCATCAAGCCACACCCCCAACCTGGCACTCGACGCTCTTTCCCCGTTTTCGGCGCCAAGACACCGTTTGGAATCTCGGTCCCAGCGTCTAGTGCACTAAATTCCACTGGTGGTACTAAGATTGCTCTAGGAGCGTGGCTGACTTGAAAAATACATCTCGGGCTGTGCGAAAGTTGAACGTCTGTCGCTAGGAGCTCTCCCTTGGCTGCCAATGTCTGTCGCAAGCTGTGATCGTACGCCCACTCCGCAGAGAGCTCGGTCTGGTCCGGGGCTCAAGGCAGTGAGGGCCAGGAGGTGGTATGAATGTTTTTAGAAGCCGCGCTGAGAGCTTCAGGGTTATGAGTGCCTGTTTTGTTCAATGCAAGCTCGATCAAGTGGATAAAGAGCCCGCCTCTCAGATTTTCCTTTCACTCCCCACGCTCCCAAGCGCGAAGTTTTCGCTCCACAGTCGCAATCGATGTGACCAAAAAGTTGTCCCGCATCAGGCACATCCATCCCGACCGGAGCAACGAGTGCTCGACCGACCAGTCAGCTCGAAGTGGGCGAGCCGCGCGCTACTGCCAGACCCACCCTTCGCCGAGTCCAATCGTGTCTCACCTCGCCCCCCTTTTCTTTGCACGAGTCCCCAAGCGACGCCAAGCTCCTGCACCCGTGGGGCTAGACATCTGGTTGTTCGACACATGCAATTTAATGTAAAACTGCATAACTTTTCGTGTCCGGCGCCACACCCACTCAGTCCCCGCTGTTTCATGCACTCACAGTCCCGCGGATTTTCATAGGTTGTCTTCCTTCTCCTTCTTGACATACCTGTAGACTCTTATCAGACCCCTTCGTACCAAACGCTCTCCAAAATTACGTCCAATTCACACCATTATGCGCACCGGATCCATCCTCGCTGCGGGCGCGTTCCTCCGAGGCGCCGTTTCGCCTACCTCCCGACGGTTCGGCCTGCAACCCCGATCAATTCTACGAGCTCACACTCAAGACATGCGTCGATTGCTCTGCCCGTTTCACCAATTCTACTCGATGCAACCGCAACCGTTCTGCCACGCTCCCCGCGATTCGTTCTGCGCTAGCTCCTCACGCTCGCCCAATTTGCTGCGCACTGACGATCCAGCCTCGGACCTTTCAGGCCGCCAATGCCGACGCTACCGCGGCTTCGACAGATACACATCTTCCTGTGATCCTGATGGGACACTGCGCGGATGCCAGCCTGGGTGCTGCAACAAGTCGAACAAATGCCAGGCCAATCCCACCACCACCAAGAGCGCTGGAGGCATTGGCACGACCAGGACCACGAGCGCTGCTGGCATTGCCACCGCTACCTCAGGCTTGCCTAACGCTACGACTACCCCTTCCTTTGGTCTCCCGATTGCAATTGGAAAGCTTGATGCCGCCCAGCGATACGATAGGTGCGCCTCCGAGCCGCTAGCGTCGTGTCGGAAGCAGCGTGGGAAGCATGTCGGAAGCGAAACCCGGAGTTCATTATGAGAATGGACCATGTGGTGAATTGCCGGCGCTGGTCCTTAGTAAAAGGTCCCTGCATCACCGTGGTGTAATTACCTGCATTCATATACTCTCACGTCGTCCGGTGAAGACTTCTCGTCTTAGAAAGCTCGAATATGTATACGCATGAATCGCCGAGTGTCTCCAAGATTTAAGTAAGGCTAACGCTACACATCGGGACATGACGGGGGAATAACGCCGGTATATCTACAAATCAATAGGTCGCGCTTATCGCGGCTCGGTTACTTGTTCACTTATTGTGCTCGCGAAGCCACTCTGAAAGGTACAACGCAAGTGCTTTGAACATCAGCGGATGAGCATCCTCGGGTACCGATTGGCACTTTTGACTTACCTGAGACGGCGGTCCCCGTTATCACGATCAGTTCGATCTCATTTGCGAAGGCCTATGTAGTGAATAAGAATACGTGTATGAAGAGCATCAGCTAATGAACCAGCACCTTACCGCAAATTGTACTGAGACGAATGCGGTGCGCACCGGACTGATGAACAATTTGCCCTCTTTCACGAAGGAGAAGAAACTGTTGTCCCACTTGGCCACAAGGATTTTGGAGCCATCGGGCGCTTTTGTAGTGAGCTGTTTTCCCCAAGGCTTCCGAGTTAGTGCGGTAACTTTCGTGAAGGAAGGACAGGACAGGCGTAGAAGGACGAACGGTGAAGTCTCTAGTGAATCGGTTGACGACCCATTTGAAGTTTGATTGGCCATCAAAGCCACGGTACTCGTGCGAAAAAGTGAGCGCATTGGTACGAAAGAGCTGCGTTGTCCATCCATTGCTAAGGTGGAGCAAAGTGACGGGATGAATCAGTCAGAGTCCTCGGTCTCCGTCCACCACAGCAGGACTTGGTGAACTTACGCCATTACTATATTCTTTGTAGTTGACCATCCTTGACTAGAGGTGCAGACGAGAGGCCCTGGAACATGGTGCGGCTTGAGTTTCCGGAGGGTTTGCATCCCGAGCACTCAAGAAAAGAGTGAAATCCGCTCACCATCTTTCCCGCCTTTGGTGATCACGGTTTGAGCGCCGGAAAAGCTGATACTGTAATCGATGTAGTAACTTCAAGACAAAGTAGCGGGGACAAATCAGGAGGATGTTGAAAAGCGTCAAGCAGTGCTTTAGAGAAGCTCACTGGATAATGGTCTTGTCGGGTCCTGTCAGGCCCAATCGATGCCGAATCGGAAAGCACGAGTCAGGTCCTCTCAGGTCTCCGTGTTTGAAATTTAAATTGGGCATGCCTCTGATCGGCGTGCGACAGCTTACCTGTCACGATCTCATCGCGAAACTTGCCCGGTGCCCTGTAGATGTGGTACTCTAGTGGAGCACCTTCTTGACCGAAGGCTACCGCAGCGAAAACAAATCATGATTGAGGCTCGGATCAGTACCATCCGGAGACGCCTACGAGCCCGGCCTGGAATCCGCATGTGGGGCCGGATACGGACACTGGCAACGCGAAGGTGACTCGCACGCCTCGGGTGACTCACACTGAGGTAAAGCGTTGTTGTTATAGAGCTGTTGAGGCTGTTGATAATTGGGCTGGTTGCCTTTGTTGTCGTTGTAGCTTTGTGGAGTGTGTGGCTGTTGTTGTTGTTGATGCTGCTGCTGCGACGATGAAGCTCTTCCATGCCCGCTGTAAAGGGGCGGGGGGTCGGACTCCGAGCCTCGATAGGTGCTTCGTTCGACGGGGGCCGAGCCGGAATCCTTGTCAAGCTTGCGTTTGAGTTTCGAGAACATCTTGAAAAAGTCGAAGGGGGTGCCTGCTTGTGATGTGGTGGGAGTGTAAGGAACGGAAGGGAGAAAGCAGAGAGGAGAGGTCGAGCGCGGGGATCCCATCCTTGCGAGTCGGGCAGTCCGCCGTGGCTCGCCGTGGCGATACCTCGACCTTCTAGCCTTGCCCAACGCGGTTCATTTTTCACCCGTTTTCACCGCCGACGACTCGCTGGCAATGCCACGCTACTGAAGCATGAAGTTTCAAGTTCGTGCAACAAGGCGGTGTTTGAGACTCGGGATCCACACCGCTGGATCTAGACATAAGGCTGAGGCATGCTTTTCCGGTACCAACTGTCCCAGCTTGTTGCTTGCAGGCCGGCCGCGATTTGCCTGACTCGGACAGAGCTGGTTCGTCATTTAGGTCACGTGCAGGTGTGCCCGAGTTGGGCTTCCCCGTATTGATCCGCGAACCTTAAAGTACAGAGAGAATTGCACAGTTTGTTGTGTCTCTCAAATCAGTTTGCCAATCTCAAGAGTTTACCTACCTCTCTAATTCAATTATCTGGCGCTGATTCGCGTTGCCTGCACTCTCTCGTTCGGAGAAGCTACGGCATGGAGGCGCGGCCCGTTGGATGTCCGATCTTGCAACTTTTCCCCCACGCCGTCGCCCTCTGGCTTTCGCTCGTCATCTTCGGAGATACTCATCGCCAAGCCGTTCGCTTGAGGAGCCGGAAAATCGCCTACAAAGCCTGCGTATTATACACAGGAGCTGCCCCGTATGTTTATCTGCACTGTCAGCACCGCCTTGTGGTTGCCGTGACTCGTTGCTCCCCACTCGCCGCGGATCACGTCTGAAATGAACGGCTCGTACTGATGCTCGGGTTGCCATACCTCACAGTACTTGAAAAAAGATGACGATATCATCGTCTCCGACTACCGTGATCCAGTCCATCTCTGTGCCTTCCCATTCACTGAGGTCGACTCCCGCTCCGGCGCACAACGTCTACCGCGTCGACGTCACCACCCCTTCGCGCGTCTACTCGGTCTCGCACCGCTACAACGCTTTCGTCCAGCTCGTCCAAGACTTGCAAGCCGAGAATGCGGGACATAAGCTACCCCTTGCTCTGCCATCGCGGAGAGGGGCGTCGTCGATCTTCTCCTTTGTCGGCGCGGGGGGAGGCAGCGGGTCCAATCTATCTGAGGCTCAGCTCGTTCAACGACGGCAAGGGTTAGAGACCTTCTTGAGGGGTTTATTGGCCGACAAGGATCGACGATGGGCCTCATCCAAAGCGTTCAAGGCGTTCCTCGCCGCGCCTTCGATGACAGAGGAGGAAGGATCGGCTTTCACGCCTTCGACATGGATGACGGAGCAACAAGGCCTCGTCGTTTTGGCCAGGGAATTGCGCGCCACGTTCGCGAAAAGGGACGCTTTGCTACTGCAACGGGATCATAGTGCCCATGCGACGGGACAAGAAGGCAAGCGGGGGCTTGTGTCGCTCGTCGCTCGGCTAGGCACTTTGACCAAAGGGCTCGCAGGATTGGCCAAGGCGGGACTGCCGCAAGGGGAATTGCAGCGGAGAGGGGACTTGATTGCACAACTACAGGATGATACAGAGACTTTGGGCAAGCTCGCTGCGGCTGTACCTCGAGTCGGTGCAGCATCAACAGGGAAACCCGAGGAACCTGTCTCGGCTCAGAGAGGAGCGCTCTTGGGTGCCCGATCGTCGACCAAACCCGCCGCTCGAGTGTTGGGACAACCGGTCGAGACAGCCGAAACAAGACCGCTCGACAACGCGGGCTTGATGCAACTGCAGCAACAGTACGTTGCCGAGCAGGACGATAAGCTCGACTCGTTGACGGCCGCGCTGAGGAGGCAACGAGCGTTGGGCGAGATGATTAGTCAGGAGCTGTCGGAGCAGGAAGAGCTGTTGGATCACTTGGATAAGGGTCTGGATAGGACAGGTGGGAAGCTCAAGACTGCTGAGAGGCTGATGAAGAAGCTTTAGAGGGGGGGCAGGTCGGATGAGCGCGAATCTTCAGAACTCAACCGTAATATCGCGTAGCATCAGCATCATATAGTCAGCCACAGAGACCTGCATGTATAAATATGCTATTTACTCCGCTTGGTCGCACTGCCGCTTTGGGCTATCAAGCGAAGAGAGTAACCTTGAAGAAAACTCTTGGGAGGAGTGGATCGATCGCCGCCACTTTCTGACATCGCAATCGCAGCCTGGGAATTCATCGTTCGGCGCTTCTTTCTCCCTCCATCCGCGACTCTCCACCCCTCCACAGTTCGGAAGATGCTTCCCGTGATCGATCTCGACATCTTTCGCCAAGATCCCACATCGGCCGAGGCATTGCAGCAAGCCCACGTGGTACGTTACCCTCTAGTTGAAGCACCACCGCGTCGCGTCGCGTCTCGCTCATTAGTCTTCCAGCACTGTCGCTGTGGCTGATCTCATCACTCGTTACCACAGACCGCTGATGCGCTGATACGATATGGTGCTTTGATTGTCAAAGACTCGAGGGTGTCGGATGATGCGAACGAGCAGTTCCTTGACGTCATGGAGGACTACGTCCGTGTGATCGGCGCCGCCCGGCACGCTCAGCCCGTGAGGATCCGACTGACTCAACCCTCGACTATCTCATCTCCAGTTCGCCCAGTCACAAAAAGAGCTCCTCAAGGATTGTCGACCCGAATTCCACTACCAATCAGGAGTGACCTTGGAATCGACCGAGAAGCCGAAATGTCACTCCGACGCCTCGTGTCAGGCCGTGATCGCCTCGCTCGACCCTTCTGAACGACCGCTCGATTCGGAAGCCGACAAGGCGGATCCAAAGTGTCGGCTAGTCATAAGCTGAGCATGACAATATATCGGCTCTTTTCAGGCCGCTAATCGTCTTGCCTTGTCCCCACTATCTAAAATGAATCCGTGTGCAGATTTTTCTGGAGAATGGGCGAGCCTGCCCCTCCCGAGAGGACCTCTTTCGGATCAATGACGATCCCCAACGTCATCCCAGCAGCTTTCGCCACAACATGGGAATCTTCCATGCAGAAATGGGGGACCATCATCCGTTCCGCCGTCTCGGGCGTCTCGGAGATGCTCGCCGTCGGCCTTGGTCTACCTCAGGACGAATTCCTCCGAGCTTCGACGTATGGTCCGCATCTCCTTGCTCCGACCGCGACGGATTTGACGAAGTTCGGTCACCTCGATTCCATCTTTGCTGGATTCCATACCGATCTCAACTTTTTGACCATCCATGGGAGGAGTCGGTACCCCGGCTTACACATCTGGGCCCGTAATTCGGGCCACAGGATCGAAGTCAAGTTGCCTCCCGGGCATCTGCTCGTCCAAGCGGGGAAACAACTCGAGCATGTTACGGGGGGTTTGATCCTGGCAGGGTATCATGAAGTGGCGTGTACGAAACGGACCTTGGAGGTGATTGAGACAAAGAAAACATTGACGCCGGAAAGGCCGTTGATTAGGATCTCGTCGACGTTTTTTCATCATCTTTCGTCGGATTATCAGATGAAGCCCAGGGAGTTGACGGGGAGGATGAAGTTGGATCCAGAGTGGATCGAAGCTCAGCGAGCGTCGCAGATATCCCTGCCGCCTGTTGAGTACGAGGAGGGGCAGAAAGTTGGGACATTAGTCGAGAACGAGTTGAGGCATATCGGTTTGAAGAAGAATTGATCGCGTGTCGGTAGCTTGGTACTGTGTTGTAACGTCAGCTCGTTCAATTGCCCGGTCCTGGCATTCTGGAAGCACTTCAATCCGGCCTTCAAACGACGACAAACTAATGTTCTATAGCATTGATGATGACCCCATGAAAGTTCCGATCTTACGACCCAACAGCTCTATACAGACAACTCGGCTGAGACGCTCGACTTGAGCGCCTCAGAGAAAGGTGCCAGAGCCGGCTCGACATGGTCCTTCAAGAATCGATCGACCTGTTGCGGTGCCCTTCCAACGAAGGTCGCGGGGTCTAAAAGCGTATCCAACTCTTCCCAAACGGGTTCAAAGAACTTGTTCGCTCGAACTCGTTCAATCAAGTCGTTCTCGCCACCTTGTTGCTTGACGACGGCTCCGGCTTCGTGCGAGAGAACGCGGATTTGCTCGTGGCATTCTTGTCGGTCGCCGCCCTTTTTGACGATCGCCATGATGATGTTCTCGGTGGCCATGAAGGGCAACTCTTGTCGCACGCGGCGGGCGACGATGGCGGGGTAGACGACGAGTCCTTCAGAGATCTGTGAGCAGATACGATTGATATCAATCTGATTAGAGTATATTGCACCAACCTGCTCGAATTGCAACGCACGTTTTGGAGGGTCGTCAAGATGATGTCGGCGGTGAGGAAAGCCTCGGGGATGGTGACACGTCGGTTGGCCGAGTCGTCGAGGGTACGCTCGAACCATTGTACACTCGCCGTCATGAGCGTATTCTGGTGGATGACCATCAAGTGACGGGCGAGCGAGCAGACACGCTCACTGCGCATCGGGTTGCGCTTGTACGCCATCGCCGACGAGCCGATCTGGTCCTTCTCGAAGGGCTCCTCGACCTCCTTGAGGTTGGCGAGCAGACGGATATCGGTCGCAATCTTGTGTGCGGTCGCACCGAACGAAGCGAGGGGGGCGAGGACGTCGATGTCGACCTTTCGCGAGTAGGTCTGACCGGTGACGGGGTAGGCAGTGCTGAAGCCGGACAACTTCGTAACGAGCGCGTCAAGTTCTTCGACCTGAGCAACGGAACGGGGAAGGCACGATTAGAACACACCCGAAGATGAGAGCAGCCTTTATGTAGACCTCAACGCACCTTGTCGTGATCACCGCTGAAGAGGGCGAGGAACGAAGCTTGTGTACCGGTGGTGCCCTTGACACCTCGGAACCCAATGTCGTCTCGTGCGCGTTGGATGTTCCTCAAATCCCAAAGCAGTTCCTGTTCAGTCTCGTCATCATCAGCATAGTCTCGTGCTGGGACAAATCCAATGTAAAGCAACCGACCTGAATCCATAGTGTGGCTCGCTTGCCAATGGTGGTCAACTGAGCAGGCTGGAAGTGAGTCCATCCGAGCGTGGCCGTGTTCTTCTGCTCCTCGGCGAACTTGCTGAGGCGCTGGATGACGACGGCGAGCTTGGGGAGGATGATGTCGCACGCGTCGCGAAGGAAGATGAGGTCGGCGTTGTCGGTGACGTAGCACGACGTCGCGCCGAGATGGATGATGGGGGCCGCGGTCGGGCAATGGAGACCAAAGACGTGGACGTGGGCCATGACATCGTGGCGGCGCTTCTTCTCCTCCACGGCAGCTTCTTGCATCTGAGCCGCATCAAGTTCCTAATGTCGACAAGTATACAAGAATCAGCCATGGTTTCCCTCACCTGGATCGGCCGGCCTCTCCTTTCAAAGCCGAACTGTGAGACCAGCTCCGGGACCAATCTGTCCCGTGCTGAGCTAACTTTTGGCTGGAGTTGTCCGTACCAAGTGTGCCTTCATCTCCTCAATAGCCTTGTCGGGGATGTTGAGCCCGAGCTGCTTCTCGGCCGTGGCGAGGATGAGCCACAACTTGCGCCAGGTTCCGAAGCGAGTCTTTGCGAAGGCGAGTCGGACGGAATGCGGACATAGCATGTGTCAGTGGGGGAAGCTCTACTCGCTACCGCTGTACGAGTTGGACTCACGGAAGCTGAGAACAGCTTGGCCATCTCCTTGGAGGCATAGCGGCTCGAGAGACTGCTCGTTCCCGGCGAAGAATCGAGGACGAGTGAGTCGGCGAACAGGAGGGTCGATGGGATGAGGGACTCGATCAGCGGTGTACAGGACATGTTGTTAGCTCGGATGACACTTACGGAGTCTGATACGTGTCGAGCGCGGGGTCAGACATGGTGGAGTTTGGTGGGGAAGTGCAAGTGGGGGAGAAGGAAATTACTCTCGGACTTATGCGGAGCCACCCACGGCCGGGTAGCAAAGCGCGCTGCTCACGCCATGAATTGCCTCCGTCGGTCCTGGCGGATACTTAGTTCGCCAGGAGCAGCCACTGCTATCTATCGGCTAAAGTCCGTTCACTGGTATCTATCAACTAAATTCCGTTCACTGGCATCCAAAAGATCATTCGAAGCAACTACTGCGGTGCAACGCGTCGAAATTCGGTCAACATTGACGGGTTCTCGGCCGGAATGGCCTGCTGAAAGCAGTCAACATGCTTGGCGATTCTGTATCTGATAAGCGTGCCTACTGTCTGGGATTGCATCATTTATCTGTAACCAGCCTCATCAAATCGAGAAAGCGCGCATCCCGCTCGAGATTCTCTGCGACTTCGGTCAACATAGGGGCCACATTCTCCCAATTTTTGACCTTGTCCCAGCTCGCCACCGCGCACGCGAGAAGCCTGTCCTTCAACCCCGTCAGCTTCCCCGCACAGTCTCGAGCTAGTTCAATGACGACATTTGTAGGCATGAGATAGCGTCCCACCCGATTCAAGGTGATCTCGACAGTTCGGAGAGATGAAGATAATGCCCGAACAGGTAAATTGACGCAGCGGACGCGCCACCAGTCTGCGCCTCGGGTCTCTCCATTCATCTTGGAGTCGGGTCCAGATCCCTTCTGCGTGTCACCTTGCAATGCTCTCAGAACGGCTGGGAATAACCAGCGGCTAGCATGCATAGTAGGTTTGTAATGTCACAGAGGCGGACAGCAAGGTGTTCAAGCGTCGCATAGCGCAAAGAAGAAAAAATACATGCAAGAGCAAACAACAAAGAACGGTGATTCACTACCTATGACAAAAGTTCGTTCACTCTAGCTCCTCAACGATCAATTGAATTCCCACCTGAAGCAATCGACGCATTCACCATCATCCTCCTTCGTCGCATCAGGAACCCCCCGACCGAAATGCTGTCCATCATCCGGTTCCTCCGGTGGGATCTGATCGCACTCGTTCCGATCCTTATCATGGTCCTTCCCACCTCCACCAGGTAAAGGCCACCAACCCCACGACAAGACCGACTTGCGTCTCGCTCCCACACTCACTTCTTTATCCCCCTTATCCCCCCCCTATTCGCACATCTCTCCTTCCTCTTCCTCTCCTCTCCCTCCTTCTTGCGTTGTTCCTCCGTCACGCCCCAGTCGGGAATCAACACCTTCTCAATGACGGGTTTTATGGAGTGCGTGCGTATATCGACACTCCATCCCAATCGACCGACGGTGTCGTACACGATACTTTCGCCGGTATGGCACCGCGATTCGAGGGCGAAACCGGCGACACCGCATGTCGAAAGTGAACCGGTGCATACACCCATCGGGATTGGATCGGCGGTATGGTAGACGTGTGTTGTGATCTCCTTCGTGGCGTTGCCGTTTCGTAGACCCGACTTGGACGGAGGAATTGGCAGGTGTAGACGGCGAGCGGGCAAAAGGTCCCCCGGCGCCTCGAACGAGACCGAAGGGACGGCATAGGTCCTCGAGAGCATCGCTGCCAGTGATCCACCGAGAGAGTGTCCGGTCAGCCAGATTTGGGCGTGGGGATAGATCACTGAAATGTTGTTGAAAAGGTCCTGAGCACGTGAGGAAGGAGCGGATCAGTATATTGGCACCCATCGAAGTAGACAGGCGAAGAACTCACAGTGGCGACAGGGTAGTATGTACTCTTGGTCATGACGGCATGTTCGAGGCAGTCCTTTTGGCAGGTGTAAGAGCCGTTGTAGCAATCGCACACCGTCGACCATGACCAATCGACGCGCGCGCAGCAGCACGAGAACAGGAGGTTGTCCTGCAAGGATGGGGTAGTGACACGACCTCGTCAGATTACGGTCTCGAGCAGCCAATGATGATAAGATCCAAACACACGTTGATCTTGTCATTCTTGGATGTGCTCCCTCCTCCGCCGATGAAAGCCGCCGATGTCCCCTGCAGATCGTGAGCGTGAAATCGAGTCAAGTTTCGGCGATCTGCCCGTTCCGAGCTCGATGTATGCGAGCGAATGGGCATACCTTGAGGGCGACAACGATGGTTGTGTTGGTTGGGTTCGCAAACACGTGTCCTCTCAAACCGTCCTCGAGCCATCCAAAAGAATCGGTCTGCCCGGAATGATGCCTCGTGAGCAACCGGCTCGTGCTCGGATCGCCAAAGATTGGGCTCGGGCGTGGATGGCGTAGCGCTCTGCCCTTTCCCGCCTGCATCGTCGATACTCACGATATTCCACTTTTTGGTCACATTCCACCAATCGGACGAACCAAAGGGCACATAGGCATTATTCGCCATCTTGGCGAGCGACTGCAGCGTCCGGACGCTACTCGTATTAGGCGTCTTGATCTCGACCTCTTCCCAACCCAACGTGTCGGCCAAGACCTGCATCTCGTGTTCTTCCCTCGTCGCTAGGGCCCCCATCGCTCGTCTTCGCTTCGTGTTGTACTGTGCCCATCGAGAAGCTTCGAAAGCAGCCTGGGAATTGGCGCGCCATGACGTGGTGATGAGCGCTTCGACGGGGTGCGTCGTTTCGATCCCGCTGAGACTGAGCGCCGTCAGATCCGCACCGTCGTAGTCGAGTTGCAAGATCGGAGCAGATCGATTCCTCATCGAGATGTGCAGTGCTTGTCGGAGGGAGAACGAGTCCGAGTACGCAGGGTAGGGGTCATGTTCGGGGGCGTGGGCGAGGGCGTGCGTTGATCGAACCGAGTCGTCATCGGCCGGCGTCGGTGGCGGAGGAGTGCTCCACGTCCATTGCCGTTGTGGGATGCCCGTCACGACCTGTGTGCACGAGATCGTCGCAAGGACGAGGACGAGTACTCGATCATGCAGCATTGTTGTAAGCTCGAGTGGTGTGGTCGTTACACGATCGCCAAAGTGGCGGGATGCTGGTGATAAGCCCCAGTGGAGTCGGACTCGCGTGTTGCTGATGTGGTGGTGGCGAGACAAGTGTGGAGTGTGGTGCGCGACTCGCGGCCCAGTCCCGTGACTCGCTGGTCCCCGGCCTGCCGGGCGCGGCGCCGACGAACATCGCCGATGATCGTACCTCAGCTGACCTCCTCAAACAATTCGCGGGCATCACACAAAAGAGTTACAATATGGAAACCACACTCTGGGGAAAAGATACACAACAAGAAGCCCTAACTCAACGTCCATCCCTTCACTCCTCCGTCGCCGTCCCAGGTTGCGCGGACGCCGCCCCCGACGATGCAGCGGCAGGGGTCATTTCGTATGTTTGGCCGCCAACCATCGTTCGAATCTGGCCATCCTTCGTTTCTGCAGTGAAAGAGTCCCCTCGTCGACCGTCTCCGTCGTCGAACCCTCCGCGACCTGTCCCTCCGTCGCATCTCCACTTTGCTCGCCCGTCCCATTCGGTGTAGCAGCAGGCGGCGGTGTCGGCGCCCTCGTGACAGGTCTCTTGCGGTACAGATAATCCTCCGTCCCGGCAACAAATTTGAGTTGATAGTTGTCCGCGACGAGTTTGGCTTCCAGCCCGGGCAAGAGGTCGAATTCTTGAGGATCCTCGGAAGCCGAGAGCATGCGGTTGCGTTTCAACAAGGGGGCCCTGACTTTGGCGCCGACACCTTCGGTCGCAGAGGTGAGAGGGTACGATGCGATCCAGGAACGGTGCATTTGGATTTCAGCCGGGTCGTTCGAATCGTCCAGGGTCAGGTCTCCGCGACCGAGCAACTGGATCGTCAGGGCTTGCGATTCGGGGATCTGAGCAGAGGGTAACGTGAGGTTAGCTACGAGCATGTCGGAGCAACATCTGTCTTCCCGCACTTACCCATTCTATCCGGTACAGGTTGTCATCACTACCAATGATGGCCTCGGCCTCATTTCTGTATGCAATCATCTGCCTCGCAGTCGAACACAACCCAGCGCGATCCTTCTCGAGCAAAGCCGTCAGATCCTGCGACTTGGCATCGCTGTTCGCGACGTGGACATGCTTAATCACACCGCCGATGAGCTTGTCGAGCGTGTAAAGAGGGTAGGCCTTGATCCCCGCCATGAACCTCAATTGCTCTTCGTATGTCTGCTGATCGATATCGCCTTCGAAGAGCTTCTCAGCGAGGTCGAGGAGGTGGTCGTAGTAGTGTTCCGCAGGGTTAGGCCCTTCGTCGATGATGGGCATCGGGTGGGCGAGACCTAGATCGACGGCGAGAGGGTTCAATCGGAAGGCCTGCTCCTTCTGGCTCAGCTCGTTCGCCAGTTGCTTGAACGTCAACAGGCGGTGGTAGACAGTCTAATACGATCGAAGGAGGTCGAGAAGTCAGGCCCATACAACGTTCTATTTGGTTGCGAACCATAGGAGAACTCACATGAAGCATACGAATCAGACAATAGAAGCATGCATTGGCGAAGAAATTGTACCTCCTCGGCGAAGAAGGTGCCTCGGCCTCCGCATCCGCCTCCGATTCACTCGAAAGCTGAATCCATTTTTGTTCCCCCAACGTTCCAGGAGGGAGTGAACCCAATGAATCATCGAACCCATTCGGTGAACCAGCTCTCGATCCGGCCTTTTGTCGCAAAGAGCTCGCGACATGTTTGAGTAGCCTCTTGCGAAGATCGGCGGCCCCACCTTTTTTGTTGACCCCGGTGCGCTTGTTCGAAGACGAACCTGACGAGGCTTCCTTATCGTTCTCGCCATCAGCTTCAGACTCGATATCGTCGTCGTCTCCAGGCGCGTCCTGGCTCTCGTCCTGAGGTGCGAGGTTCGCATCCATCTCGGCTTGAGGGATGTCGAACAAGAGCGGGATGAAGAGTCGCACAAACGCTTCGAGACGAGCTCGTTCGGGCACGCTGTACCCACTCTGTTCTCGGTCGAGGTAAGAGAACGTCAATTTGATGACGTCAAAGAGCACATCCCTATCCGTCATCCCAAAGACAAATTGGTGCAAAGGCCTCAGCACGACGTCGCTATCGAGATCGGTCTTTTTTTGTGTTCGGTCCCTTCGAAGTGCTTCGACCTCGTTCGTCAACGCTTTCGAGGTCATCGTCGCCTTCTTGTCCAGAGCCTTGAACAAGATGCCCTGATGATCCAAAGCTCGATAGTAGTTCTTGACATCAACCTCCCTCCAAACGCGGTTCCACTCCCTCTCTGCCCGCTTCCATTCCTCATCCTTCTGCTTCAACCGAGCCAACACTAACGGCACGGTCTGTACAGGGTTCTCGCACAGCGAATGCACAATCTCGTGCCAGTGCTCCTTGCCCCAGAACTTGCGGATGATGCGTTCATAGACGCTCGGAGCCGTTCCTCCTAATCCAGCAAGTCGGAAAGCATTACGTTCCTCCGACGTCATGCGCGCGATCCTCGCAGCGATAGGTTCGAAATGAGCGATCGTGCGTAGGTTCGACTCGATATGCCACGAGTACCAATGACGTTCCTGTTCAGCGTAGTACATCGCTTCCTCGTAAGGGTTCTTGCGATGCGGGTTCGACCCTTCGGATTGCGACGTCGCCCAAGCGACCCATTCATCGTTCAGCACGGACCATTCGAGCGGGCCTCGTCCGGAGCAGGCGAGGTCGATCTCGGATTCGGGTAAGCGACGGTACGAAGGGCCGTACTCGATCGTCTCCCTCAGGTCGACAGGACGACGCTTCCATGCCGGCTCGTTATCAATAATCCAATCCTCGCCTTCAATTCGACCATCACTAACGGGGTTCCAGCCGCACAATTCCTTGAATTGAGCAAACAACTCGTCACTGGTGCCGATGAAGATGAGCGCCTTTTCGAGCAACGTCTTGGTGTCTATGATCTCTTGCGTGAAGAGGTTCAAGAGCTTGAGGAAATCAGTGTAGGACGTTCGATCGTCGATATGCTTCTTAACGCGGTCAAAGAAGGAGAACTCGTCGGCTTGGACGAGTTGTGGCGTACGATGACCGGCGAGGTAAGCTTCGTAGGCCGAACGCGATCGAACCGCACCGGGAAAGTTCGCTGGGGGTGCACCATAAGGTTGAGGGTGGTACATCGGTGGATCTTGCAGAGGCTCGCCGACGGGTGGCCCGGCCTGACTCTGACTTGTCATCGTGGAGGATCGCTCAGTTCGATCAACCTTGGGTGGAGGAGCCGCAATAACAGGTGGCGAATCGACATGATGTGTCTTCGTGCGCTTGACTTTGGTCTTCTCTCCTGAACCGGCGGCCGCACGCTTCTTCTTCTCCTCGGCAAATGCCCCCTTCTTCGATCCAAGTCCGGATCGACCGTCCTCGCGCGACGAGCTGGCATCTGCTGATCGCTGCTGCGAGCCGTCTTTGCTCTTCTTGGAGTTGGGTTGCGCCGCAGGTGGAGGGGCGGGTCCTCCTAGTGCGACTCCAGCGTTGCCGGCTTCGCTCGTATCGGGGAGGAACGCCTTGAACTCGTCCAAGAGGTCCGGAGCGGTGTGGAACAAGGCCGTGACTTGGGTGTACACCTATTGGAGGAATGAGATACTATCAGCTTCCGCACATCGTAGGCAGATACGACTCGCATCTCACCTCTTGAATTGGCTTCATCTCCTTTTGATACGTCTGCAAAATCTCCAAGAACGTTTTGTACGTATCGGGATCTTTGGTAAATCGGTTCTTAATCTTGTTGACATAGTTGATGGCATGGTTGAACTCGAGTTGCGGTTGGGCGCCTGCTCCTGGTGCCGCAGTAGGTGCTTGAGCCGCTGGTGCCGGTTGCGCAGCGGGCCCAGCGGAGGGCGGGGAAGCCTGAGCCGAGCTCATCGGCGAGCCGCCATTCGCATCGATCATTTTGCCCTTGAGGTCATCTTCGTCTCGCTTCGGTTGACGTCCCGATGGAGCGTTCTGGGCAGGTCGGACGGATTTGGGAGCCGTCGGAGGTTGCTGCTGTGGCTGTTGCCCCTGCCACGAGTTACTGCTCCCGGCCTGAGCATTCGCAGACTTGCCGCCGTTGAAGGGAGGGATCGGGGCCGGGGGCGAGATGGTGCGTGAGGTTGAACTACCCGGGGTGAGGGTCGAAGTCGAAGCCGAGGACTTGTTGGAGGTGGTCGTCCACGTGGACGCTGCCGAAGGTGCGGCCAGTGCCGCGGCGGGTACGTGCGGAGTCGGGTCGATCGCGGAGGCGAGCTTACCGACGGTCAAGGGTGAAGCCGATCCATTGCCCTGCGGAGTCGCTGCTCCACCGGCATTGACAAACTCGCGAGCCTCGATACCAGCAACGTCCTGGGTCCTGATGGTGGTACCCTGGGGTGTAGTGACGGTGATGGTGTTGCTCGCTCCGCCAGCGTCGTTACCGGCGCCCGAGACGATGCACTCGATGCGATAACCGGGGGGGAGGAAGGTGTTGAAGCCCTGGATGAGCGAAGGGTGTCCGCGGAAGAGAGTCGATACGCGGTCTATGACGCCCGGTGTATCGATCGCCTGGGTCTTGAACTCCTTCATGATGGTAAGGAACTGGTCGTAGACGGTGTACTCGGTCGAGAACTGCTGCTTGACGCGGTCCAGGTAAGCCAGCGCATCTCGCACACTGTGCAACAAGGGGGAGGGAGGGCTCAGTGCTCATGTTGCAACCTCACCTGGAGTATGAAGGTGGAGTATGAGGGGGCCTGTACTGACTTGAGTGGCCTAAAGGCGGCGGAAGTGGGCCCGGCCGCCGAGTTGGGCGTGGCTGCTCCACTCGTGGTCGGGGCCACGGTCGCGGTTGAGTTCGGTGCGCCGGGCGAGCTCTGGCGGGAGGGGTTCGCTGATGACAAGGCCGAGGTGCGTGGGGCGACGGGCCGAGCCACAGCTGAAGATGGGCTCGTTGATGCGTGAGTATGAGCATGGGCTGGTGTAGGTGCTGGGGCCGGGTTCGAGCTCGAGGTCGAGGCGCTGGCGTTCGCTGACATGGTGCTCACAGGCGCAGGAGCACTCTCCGCCTGATTAGGTGCTGGTGCGGGTGCTGATGGTCTGACGGGAGGATTGAGGGTCGATCCCCCAGTAGTAGACGGTGGTGCTGGTGCTGGTATGGGTGTACATGTCACTGAACCTCCTGTTTTGCCGACGGCAGCGGAAGGGGCGGCGGCAGGAGCAGTGGCAGGAGCGGCGCTACTCCAAGTCGAGCTCGAGTGTGGTGCGGGTGCAGATGCAGGTATCGTGTTGGCTGGATCGGGTGCAGCTGCGTTGGCCGGTCCGGGTGCAGCTGCAGCCGATGACGTGGGCGGTTGGGCCGCTGCAGTGTTCTTCGGTGGTGCCGACATGGCGCGGGGTGGTGGTGGTGGTGGTGAAAGGATGGCCCGGCCCGACTGAATCCGATTCGACCAGAGGTCAATCCACCCACAGGCGATCGAGCGCGCCGTCCGTCTCAGCCGGCGTGGGGCTGTGTGCTCTGGCTGATCGGGCTGACTGGCTGGCTGACGGGGCTGACTGCGCGCGGCGTGTTCGCTTTGCTCCAGCGCAGCCCTAACCCTAACCCTCAGCCCAAGCGACGCCGAGCGTGTGTGGATGAGTCGGATAGACCGAGCGGATCGGCCGAAGTGTTCGTTTCCTTTGTCACGCTTTCCCCCCACACCGACGACCCCTATCGCACTCGGTCCATCATGGTCAGTGCCTCAGCGTACCAAAGCACAGTTCTGCTCTCGCAGCTCATGGCCATCTCTTGCATCTCCTTGCAGGCACCTACGCGCAAGGCCAAAGCCAAGGTCGGCGGCGCCGCTGTAGCGTCGTCGAGCGCAGCCAGCGCCAACCGAGCCAAGGCCGGAGCAGGCACTGGGTTCGCAAAGGTGTGTGTGTCCAGATGGACACGAGATAGAACCGATACTAGATCTGATGCAATCACCTCACTTGCATCCAGGCCGATTGGAAGGAAGGCTTCAAGAAGAAGCAGGCCGGCGTGAGCGACATGACGCTCCTGTCGACCATCTCCAACGACGCCGTCAACGACAACCTCAAAAAGAGGTCAGAACTCGGCTCTCTTCTCTATCCTACCCTATTCCTACGTACTGAACCCTTTCCCCTTTTCCACGACCAGGTTTGAGAATGCAGAAATCTACGTACGTTGGCCCATCCGTCTTACCACGCCGTGCTGTGCTAACCCCACACACCGTACTTTTCTCCCCCCTCCCGCCCACAGACTTACATCGGACACGTCTTGATTTCGGTCAACCCTTTCCGCATGCTCCCCATCTACACCGACGAGGTGCTGCACTCGTACCGAGGCAAGAACCGTCTCGAGATGGCCCCCCACGTCTACGCGATCGCCGAATCCGCCTACTACCACATGATCTCCTACAAGGAGAACCAGTGCGTCATCATCTCGGGTGAATCCGGCGCAGGCAAGACCGAAGCCGCCAAGAGGATCATGCAGTATATCGCTGCCGTTGCGGGCGGTCAGGGCATCGACGGCGTCAAGGAGATGGTCCTCGCGACGAACCCTCTCTTGGAGTCGTTCGGTTGTGCAAAGACGCTGAGGAACAACAACTCGAGTCGACACGTGAGTGCGGATAGGTTTCTTACCTCGAATACTATGATCTGTCGTGCTAAAACAGACTGGTCCGACCCTCCCAGGGCAAATACCTCGAAATCGAGTTTGACGACCACGGAGGACCTGTCGGAGCCGTCATCACCAACTATCTGCTCGAGAAGGTGAGTCTAATAGAGCTTTTGAACAATCGATCCAGAGCTGATACGGTTCCGACCCTCCCCACAGAACCGAGTCACCGGTCAAATCAACTCGGAGCGAAACTTCCACATCTTCTACCAGCTCACCAAGGGTGCCTCGGCAGCGCAACGCGATGCGTATGGTCTCCAAGGCCCCGAAGCCTACGCCTACACATCGAAATCGAAGTGTCTCGAGGTCCCTGGGATCGATGACGTACAGGACTGGGCCGAGACGCTCAAGGCGATGGCCGTCATTGGCATCACAAAGCAGGAGCAGGACGAAATGTTGCGACAGCTCGCGGCCATCTTGTGGATCGGAAACGTGCAGTTCGGCATCGCCAACGATGGCAATGCTTTCGTGCAAGACCAGACCGTGACCGAGTTTGTGGCTTACCTCTTGGAGGTTGACGCCGTGCTCGTCAACAAAGCCCTGACGAGTCGTGTGATGGAGACCCAGCGCGGCGGTCGACGAGGATCGGTTTACGAGGTCCCTCTCAACCCGGCCCAAGCTTCATCGGTGCGGGATGCGTTGGCGAAAGCGATCTACAACAACATGTTCGACTGGATCGTCGAGCGGGTCAACAAGTCGATGAAAGCCAAGGCCTCGACCTCGCACATCATCGGTGTGCTCGACATTTACGGCTTCGAAATCTTTGACACGAACCAATTTGAACAATTGTGCATCAACTACGTCAACGAGAAGTTGCAGCAGATCTTCATCCAGTTGACGCTCAAGACGGAGCAGGAGGAGTACGTGCGCGAGCAGATCAAGTGGACCCCGATCGACTATTTCAACAACAAGGTCGTGTGCGATCTCATCGAGGAGAAACGACCGCCTGGTGTCTTTGCTGCCCTTAACGATGCTTGTGCCACGGCCCACGCGGACCCGACCGCCGCCGATGGCTCGTTCGTGCAGCGTCTCGGAGGTGTCTCGAGCCCTCAGTTCGAGTCGCGTGGATCCAAGTTCCTCATTCGCCACTACGCCGGAGACGTCATGTACACCGTCGCGGGCATGACGGACAAGAACAAGGATGTCCTTCTCAAGGATTTGCTCGACTTGATCGCCTCGTCCAAGAACCGCTTCTTGCAAGGCCTCTTTCCCGATCGACCCGACCCGGACTCCAAGAAACGACCGCCGACGGCCTCGGACAAGATCAAGGCCTCGGCGAACGCGCTCGTTGAAAAGCTCATGCGCTCGCAACCTTCGTACATTCGTACGATCAAACCCAACCAAAATAAGAGCCCGACCGAATACGATTCCAAGGCGATATTGCATCAGATCAAATACCTCGGCTTGCAAGAGAACATTCGCGTGCGACGAGCCGGATTTGCATACCGCAACACGTTCGAGAAGATGGTTGAGAGATTTTACCTTCTCTCCCCCGCGACGTCGTATGCAGGTGACTACATCTGGCAAGGTGATTCGAGATCTGGTTGTGAGCGCATCCTCCGGGATACGGGCATCGCCAAGGAGGAATGGCAAATGGGTACGACCAAGGCCTTCATCAAGAACCCGGAAACGCTCTTTGCGCTCGAACACATGCGCGATCGGTATTGGCACAACATGGCCTCGCGCATTCAACGAGCATGGCGAGGCTACTTGCGCTACAGGAACGTGTGTGCGCGCAAGATTCAGCGCTTCTGGATGAGCAAGAAAGAAGGGATCGCCCTCGCAGCGTTGCGAGATTACGGTCATGAAGTCTTGGGAGGTCGTAAGGAGCGCCGTCGATACTCGTTGCTCAGTATGCGTCGCTTTCAAGGCGACTACCTCGGCGTGGGCGAAGCCGGTCCCCAAGGGCAATCGCTGCGCAACTCGGCTGGTATCGGCTCAGGCGAGACCGTCGTCTTTTCGGCTCGTGCACAACTGCTCGTGTCGAAGCTCGGTCGATCGTCCAAACCTAGTCCTCGGTACCTCATTCTCTCGGACAAGGCTGTCTACATCCTCATCACCCAAGTCGTCAATGGACGAGCCTCGACCTCGCTTGAGCGCAAGATCCCTCTCATCACGATCCGTAGCCTCGGTCTCTCCCAACTACGCGACGACTGGTTCGCCATCAACGCTGGCATCTCCGAGGAAGGTGATCCCTTGCTTCACTGCTACTTCAAGACCGAGTTTTTGACGCACTTAATGCAACGCACCAATGCCGCCGTTCAAGTTTTAATCGGACCTACGATCACGTACGCTAAGAAGAAGGACAAGCAGGCGCAGATCACGTTCAAGAAGGACGAGAGCATCCGCAAGGATGACGTGTACAAGTCGTCTTCCGTGAGCGTCCCGAGTGGGGAACCTGCTTCGAGCCAATCGAGACCACCCGCTCAGAGGAAAGCTCGGGCTCCTCGAGCGGCTACGAACAACAGGGCACCCCGCGCGCCTGCAGCAGTTGTGAGTTCACAAAGATCGGGGCCTACCCGGGTATTAGATTGCTGAGATTTTGTTCTCGTATACAGAGACCTAGGGGTCGAGCAACACCGCAGGCTCAAAACCTGCCTTCGGGTGGGTCCTCGTTCGTTCCGGCTGCTCCCGCCGTTCGGGCCCAAGCCCCCGCTGCACCTTCTGCCGGTCGGGCAGCACCTCCACCTCCTTCGAGAAGCAATGCACCCCCACCACCTCCCGCCGCACCTGAGAAGGAGCAATGGAAAGCGTGAGTCCCACTTTAGAGGGGTTTTCGTGTCAGTTCAGCGATGACTAACCTCGAGATGCGCTATATGCCTCCTCAGCCTCCACAACTTTGAGACGAATCAACCTGGCGAGATGGCATTGAAGAAGGATGACGTGCTTGATGTTGTAACAAAAGATGATGGTGGTTGGTGGCTCGTCAAAAAGGCGGGTCAGGAAGGCTGGGCGCCTTCAAACGTGAGTCCCATTGCCAGCCTCAGCACGCTTGGGGTTCAACTGAGACGAGCGTAAACGACCCACAGTATCTTCAACTTATCCCACCCAAACCCCGAGCCGCCCCGGCGGCCCCGACTGCTCATGTCCGACGTGCTCCCCCCACCGCCCCAGCAGCAACTCCTTCGACCCCAATCGCTCAATCCGCAGCAGGTCGAGCGCCGGCAGCCCCTCGAGCCCCGACGGCTCACTCCGTCGTCGCCGACCCGAACGCGGCTCCGATCTCCGTATTCGGATCGGGTGGCCCAGGCGGTCTGGCGGCAATTCTGGCGGCGAAGCGAGCAGCCGTCGAGAATGGCGGTTCGAGTAGTCACGACTCGCCTGCAAGTTCGACTGGTAACTCACCGGCCAATTCGAGACCCGGCTCTGGCCTTGGTGAGTACCTCGTCTGCTCTTGTGATCTACCAGAGTACTCACGAGGGCTTTGGTATATCACAGGAAAACCCATGGCGCCCCCCAAGCCAGGTCCCAAACCGTCGCTCGCACCTAAACCCCCCGTCAAGCCCGCACTGAACGGCGCCGGAGCGCGAGGCGTCCCTCCCCCACCTGCTCGACCTCAAGCCCCTGCCGCCCCTGGTAGACCTCCCGCACCTACCGCCCCTGCTCATCCTGCGGCTTCTACGCTACCTGGTCGAGCCCCTGCGCCTCCTCTGAGTGCTCCCTCGTTGCCAGGTCGAGGCCCAGCTCCTCCAGGACGACCGGCGATCCCCGCCGTGCCTGCTCGAGCGGCCGCCGCCCCTGCTACCCCTGCTCGATCTTCTGGAGGTGGAGGCGGAGGAAAGCTGGGTGGTGGGGATGCTCGACCCCCCGCGGCGATGGATCTGCAAGCCGCTTTGAGGGCACGTGGGATGGGTGACCGATTGTAAGACCTGCAACGTGGACGGATTATACGATGAAGGTTCAGGTGAAAAGATGAACCGATGTATATGTGATAGTAGGTAGTTATTGCGCTCTCCTTTTTCTTTCTTCCTTAGCCCCCATGTCTTTGACGATTTCCCTACCGAAAAAGTGAAACGAATAGAATGTCTTGTCTGTGTCTGTTGCTTATCCCAGTGTTGCTAGCCGATGACGAGATTTTTCAAGTCTTGCCGGTGCATTCGAACTTTGAGCCGAGAGTCGGTGCGGTGCTTGGCTCGCGCTCTGACCTCGTACTCGCTCAACTCACCCAGCCTCGGTTGGCAACATCCTTACACTCCCCCGCCCTAGACGTGCACTCGACAAGGATCCTACAAGACGTGAAGTACTCGACACAACCCCCTTGCCGTATTTACAACCCCTCCCAGCCCCCCCCCAACATGGCCAAGAACGCCGTTGACGCACACCGCAAGGCATTGAAGAAGAAAGAGATCAAGCGCAACAAGGACGATCGCAAGAAGGTCAGGGAGATCTCGACCGTCAAGAAGGATACACGGAGTAGGTGATGGGCCGTTAGGCTGGAGCGCTGTGGGTTGTCGTAGTTCGTGGAGAGGGCGAGGAGGACAGGCTTGGTGGGGGTTCGGGGAATTGACTTGGGGAAACGGGAGCTTGGATGAAGGGAGCTGCAGAGTTCAGGATGGAGGAGTACTGATCATCAGGTTGATGTCAATTATAGCGCTCGAATCGGATATCAGGAGGCTAGCGTCGAAGAGGGATCTCACGGCGAACGACAAAGAGCAGCTCGCCTCGCTGCGATCCGAGCTCGAGAGGATCAACAAGGCCAAAGCGACGTGTACGCCATTCAGGTCGGAGGCGATCACTTACATTCATGATATGTATGCTTATCTGTGACCTCTCCACCTCGAAACAGATGTAGAAGCCCATCCCGAACACCGCAAGTTCGTCTACCCCGAACGACCCGAAGGAGCGAACGGACCCGGCGGCGCAAGGCCTTCCCGAGATCCACCTGGATTGTACACCAAAGACGGCAAACTCAAGCACCCAGAACGAAGTATCTATTATGACCCCGTCTTCAACCCTTTCGGCGCCCCCCCGCCTGGCATGCCCTATCGCGAGCGACGTGAGTCCGTGGGTGCGAAAGCTCGTCGGAGTTTGTGGCTGGTACTATCCAACATTTTTGGTTGCCTCTTGTCTTGATCTCTCAGCACCGACAGCGGAAGAAATGGCCGCTTTCATGCCCGCACCAATGCCAGGTGAGTTCGACTAGGTGTGCCGATCGCGAAAGAGATTGCTGACGAGAAGGACTATTCTTCCCCTTTCACAGTACCTCCTGCTGCCGAAAGCGAAGACGACGAAGACGACGAAGACGAGGACGACAGCGACGAAGATGACGATGAAGAGGACGAGGATGATGAGATTGTCATGCCGGAAGGTCCACCACCGGGGAGCGATGATTCGGACGAGGACTCGGATGACTCCCTTGGCGATATTCCTATGCCGGTGGGGCCTCCACCGCCGAAAGCGATGACGGGTCTGAACGGGCAACAGAGTGCGTACATGGTTTTTTGGAATCATAGTTCTGGGTTTGCTAACAACAACGGTGGCTTCACTGCATCAGACATTGCTCGCCCGGCCATTCAAAGACCAAGCGGAGGACCTAGACCACCGCCCTATCCTCAGCACCGCGGCGCTCTTCCCAACTTCAACCCGCATCAGCAGTACCCTCCTCGACCCCCTACCAATTTTCCACCCCCACCTCCTCACCCCACTGGACCACCACGACAGCCTCACCATCTTCCCGCCCGGCCACCACCTCCATCGCAGCTCGATCCCCTCACGGGCGAAATGTCGACAAACTACCAAGCGCACCAACACGCTCGACGGAATGAAGCCCAAGCCAGTACTATTCCACCGCCACCAACAGGTGATGCCCCTCCGCCACCACCTCCCTCTGCATCGGTTTCTTCATCTGCAGCAGTGACAGGTCTACCCACCCCTTTCGCCGCGATCGGCATCAGTGCCCCCGCAGCTACCATCTCCGCCGCTCCCCAACTACGCGATCTCAAGAAGGAGGCAACGGCGTTCATGCCCTCCCATCTACGGAAGAAGAAAGCCGCCACCGCTTCAGCTTCGACAGCCGCTACAGCAGGTCTAGGCTCGATCGATGCGGCGCGTGGATCGGGAGAAGGTGAGACTCCGATCCCTGAACGAGCGAGCTTGTTGGGCGCTTTGAAGGATGCGGGTATTAGTGGTCAGAAGCCGACGGGTGCGGGGCAGACCAAGGCGGAGAGGGCAAAGGAGGATTATGCGAGGTTCGAGGCGGAGATGGCCGAGTTCTTGTAGAGCTTCGATTGTTGTCATTCAGAAGGCGTCTCCCCGGAAATTTCGCAAATGATTCAATAGTGTGAGCGACTCATATATATTACTGCACCACAAGACATCGTTACTAAATATAGAGGCACTACTCGTTAAAAGGGGGGTCGTTATACGTCGTCCAAAAGGTGAGAGAGGGGCTTCAAGCCGTCGGCTATACAGCATAGGCGTCGCTATTACTGGTGTGGGAGTCATCGCTCAAAGCGTATTTCAACGAACTTCCAACCGAAGGTTGGTAAGGTCGAGGAACGGGAGGCAAGTCGGCGGAAAGTCGTGCGCTCGGATCAACTGAGCGGGGCTCGACCAAGGTGAAAGAAGAGTCGGTGTTGCGCAGCATCAAGAGAGGGTGAGGGTTGGGCGAGGTAGCTAGATGGGATTGGATCATGGAAGGCGCGGAAGCGGAGCGGTACGAAGGAGATGGGGTCGAGTATCCGTTGGCTGAACGGGAAATATCGCTGTTCGCTGCGACGGGGGGGAGGATGAGGCTGTTGGACGACCGACGGGCTTGCTCTTGGAGCTCGCGGGTTGAAAGTTGCAGGGTCTTCTCGGGGCGGGTCGGTTCGGCATAGCAGCTCGCTCGTCGAGGTTGGGCAAACAAAGCGCAAGGAGGCTTGGCGGCCGAAGGGGGCAATCTGTTCCATCCCAAGTAAGCGGCTTTGTTCTCTGATTGAGCTTGGAGAGAGCCGAGGGGTTTCTTGTCTTCGTCAAAGTGCTTCTCGTCCTCGTACGAGTCGAGGATCTCCGAGCCCGTGCTCGAGATGTAACTTTTGACGGTGTCGGAGCGGTGAAGGTTGGTGGATGAGGCGCCGTAATAGGTGAATTGCGAACGGTTGGAGTGCATATCCGAGTCGCCACGTTCGTCCATCTCGTCGAGACGGCCCTTGTAGCATTGGCGCTTGATCAAGTAGGATGAACCGATGATGACGAGCAGAACTTATGAATCAGAGTGAAAACGCTAAGTCAATCGGTGGATCAGAACATGCGAGGTAGGGATAAAGACAGACATACCGACTGAAACGATAGCGAGGATGACCCATGGGAACGCTTTGGACGACGAGTTGAAGAAACCGGTCGCTCCCGAGAACACGCCTGCCGACGAAGCTCGGGCCGAAGACGAGGCCGCTCGAGCATTGGTTGTTGTGGCCGTCGTACGGACTCTTAAGGCACTTGATGAAGTAGTGACGACCGCCGAGGACGCTCGAACCTGGGCCGTGGTACGACCCGCCGCCACGACAGCGGCGGCAGAGATCGTCGTGCGCACTGCTGCACGCGCAGGAGTGGTTGTAGCACGTCGAGCTCCAGTTGTAATACTTCGAGTACGAGTTGTGGCTTCTGCCCTAATTCGTTCAGTTCTTGTCGCTCCTCGGTCTCGGAGAGAGCTTGTTCGGCGAGTTGTGGCATCGTCGTCCCCTGGGCCGCGAACGGCGAGGAGTCGGTGTCCGGCGGTCGAATCGCGCGGTGAAAGGGGCGCAGGCGCTGCGCCGACCAGCAGCGACGAGGTGAACAGTGAGGCGCACAGCACCGAGAGTAGCAGAGGCCCACGCATGTTGATGATGTTGTGGGGGTGATTGAGAGAGGAATTTCGGGAGATGAAGTGGCTCAGCCGACTGGAAGAATGATCGACTAAAAAATGGCAAGAGCAGACTGGTCAGTTCACCACGTTGCACAAGTTGACATCGCGACTCAGAGGCTGCGTCGGCTGGTGGCACTTACGGAGAGTACGGCTAGCGACTCGTGTGAGATCAGTAAGCCGGAGCACAAGTTCCCTCCAGCGGGTGAGGAGGGTGAGGAGGGTGAACGGGTCTTGGGGACGGCGAGATGGATGAAAGGAAGACAAGAGATGCGGACTCCGCATTCCGTGTGGTCATCTCGGTCGAGGGAAGCTGCAAGGAATGCTGCGAAGGGGGAACCGTGGCGAGTGGGCTGGGCGACGCGCGCCCAAAGATGGAGAAGTGGCTGGCGATTTGGGCCCGCCTTCCTCCCCCGCGCGCCTGACGCCCCTCCTGAAACCTGACCTTCACCTTCAACTGGGCGTGGAATGCGGTGCAGCATGTTCCCCGACCCGTAAATGAAGCATCATATAATGGCCTTTGCATCAAGATGCGGTGGAGAAAAATAGACTTTGCCTTCCCTGAGGATCATCTTTCGAGCAGGGAATATGTCGCGGATGTTTTGCAGGCCGAGGAATGGAGCACGTGACCCAGCCACTGCGGGTCGAAAAGCTGGAAAGCTGCGCTCACACGCTCATACACGTCCATGGCTGGAGAGAAGGGATTCAAGGTCTCATACATGGAAAAACCCCAACGTCAATGTAACCTAACAACTCTCTGTGAGGAAGAGCTCTAACAGCGAAAAAGGGCGAAAGCCCGCAAAGGCGGGGAAATTGCCTGGAATGATGACGAGGTCCGTGCGCCCCAAGTGACGCTTCTCGCTTTGTGAACGACAGCCCACCGTGCGCCTTTCCTTCCCACGCCCTCTGACATCCGACAAGGCACCCACACCACGACGACGACATCAATCGGATTAGAAGAAAACCGACTGCTACACGTGGAGACACACACCAATACCCACTTTAGAGGCAGCAAGGCTGGACGCAATTGTTCCGATGCAGAATCTCGAGTTGCGAGACCTGTCCGGCTTGACGTCCAAATATCGAGCGCATCTCATCAAAGGTGAGCGTCTTTCAACACGGTATTGATGCGTGTGGTGGAGCTCTAGTTCCGCTGGGGGTGCTTGAGTTCTTGGCAATCCACTTTCGAGCCCCTGCTCCATTGGAACGAGGCGTTGACTGACGCGTTGCGGCGCGGTCTTTCCACGGATCGACGTCCACTGCAGGCGAAGCCCATCCCTTCACTCTCGAAGCCCATGTCTGATACTGATACCCGATTCAACCTTTATCTAGCTGGCTACATCACCGCTTCCGAAGTGCTCCTCGCCCCGCCCACCACCGTCGCCAAGAGGACCACGCTACCAGGAAATGAGACCGAAGCGCTCCTGACCGAACTCTCGACCGTGCTCTTGTCCAGCGCGGCGCATCAACCCTCGACGGTCTCCGACCTGGTCCGAGCTTCCCCGGCCATCTCACCTCTTGTTCCGGATGTACCAGCGCTCACTGCAGTTACACGGCCGATGACGACGACGACTGGGGACTTTGGCATCGACAAGCTTCTCGACGGCGGGATCGCTATAGGATCCGTGACCGAGATTGCGGGAAAGGCGTACGTCACGAGGCCAGTGTCTTGCTCGGAACGCGACACTAACCAGAGCTGACCCGGGCTTTGACTTACAGATCATCGGGCAAGACACACTTGTGTCTTCAGGTCGCACTCAGCGCTCAATTGCCCGTGTCGAGGGGCGGAGCTGCAGGTGGAACGATATTCATTTCTTCCGAAGGCATGGTCCCTTCGTCACGCCTGCTCTCCCTCGCCAGGTCGATCAGCGCCGAGGTAGGTGTGAATGAAGATAGCAGTGAAGATTTACCCACACCGTGGGACCTCATGGACAATGTTCACACCGAGAAGGCGCAGGACATCGAGACGCTCGAGCATCTGCTCGCCTTTGTCGTGCCGGCCTTCATCGAGCGAACGCGCAGGAACTCTGAACTCGCCGTTATCGCCTCAACCTCTCAGCTCGATGGCCCGGGAGTTGAGCTCCCTGCACGGACCAGGCCTCAAAAGGCGCCGTTGCCGATCAAGATGATCATCGTCGACTCGATCGCGGCGGCGATACGGGGCGACATGTCGGCCTCGTCAGCTGGGCTTGCGGCCCGAGCTAAAAACTGCGGCGTCGTTGGTGACTGGCTTAAACGACTTGCGCACGTCTACGATTGTGCAGTCGTCGTGGTCAATCAAGCAACCGACATCATCACAGGCGACCGCGCCCCGTCGGCCCTTCTCGACGCCCAGGGGGACCGTCGACAAGATTCGTGCAACTCGGACATGCCACCACCGCGGATACCCTCCCCATCGATGCTACGACAACCGTCCTCCAGTCCCAACCCCGGTGGAGGTCTGATGTCATTTGCAGAGAAACCTGCGCACGAACACTATGGACTTCCGCCCTTGCTCTACAACCGGTATCAAATTCCTCATTTTTCGGGTCAGAGCCGCTCGCTGCGTTCGACGGCCGCGCTCGGCCACGCTTGGTCCAACATCGTCAATACGCGCATCATGCTCAGCAAGACGGGTCGTCGCAAAAGATTGGTCGACGAGGACGACAAGGAACTGGCCCCAAGGCCCGAAGGCCCGGAGAAAGAAGTGAGGCTCATGTCGCTCGTGTTTTCGCCCATGGTGCCCCGAGCGACGATAGATTACGTCATCATCGAGGAAGGTATGAGAAGCATTGGGATGCCGGTCATGAGGCCTTCGAATTATGTGCCGAAATCTTTGGATCAAGAGTCGGATGAATGGAATGACTCGTCACCGCAACCGTCACTTCCGCCCTCGACGCTTCCACCCGAAGACTCGGCGACGGCGCAAAATGGCTTGAACGGCGAGGCGGATCCCGAGGCGGAACTTCTTGAATCTGCTGTCTTGACACTGGAAGACATCGTCGAAGACAGTCAATTCAATAGAGCTGCTTTGATTTTGGCCTGATAATCTCAATGTGGTTTTGGTGTGTTGGAAGTGGTCATGTGGTCCACGGAGCCGCTCTCCGCGTTTTGAAGATTCGGTCACAAGACCCCGGTCCGCTCAGCAGAGCTCGCGGACAGCCGAGCTGAGACAGCCACAGCCGCGCTTCTCCACTTTCTGAAGCGCTCGAGCTCTGTACGCCCGAGGCGGCTACTCGTACTGTTTTGCGGAGCGTACCTGCATAGCTAACGTGTCATCGCTAAGTACAGCAGAAAAAAACCGTTACAGGGCAGCCCAGAGTCATCTCATCCCAGTTGCTTCCCCAAGCCCCCATGCTTCGGTCAGGCAACCAGATAAGCAAGCTTGAGGAGCTGCTCAATAGGGGCTCTCGCTGCGCGGGGTAGGGTCGAACCGTCCGCGCATGTCGACTTCGTTCCGGTGTGCCTGTAATTGTGCAGCTCACCTTCAACACAGCTAAGTGCTTCGCACAAGCACGAAGTTTGAGGATGGAACAGCGCTTGTCCTTACTCCTTACTCCTGATCTATGATCTACAAAAAGGTCTGTGTAAGAGTCAGACATCGTCGGAACAATTTAGCCGGTCGAACCCGTGACTTGTTTCGGATTTATGGCCGGCTATTGTCCGCGTGATAAAGCGAGGGAGTCATGCAAGGGGGAAACTCTTTTCTGGGCTCGGGTAGCCAGTAGAAGGAATTTCTAGTAATAAGCTCCTATGTTTTGACTCCAAATAGTCTGCGCTGACGCACCTTGATTGGCGAAGATCGTCGGCATGCATGCCAGTAAGGACGAAATTTTAGCCGGTCCGTTTGCCGATGATCGTCCCGTCGTCGTTTCTAGGAACAGAACACGCTGGCTTCTTACGTTGGATGAGAATCGGTGTAAAGTATGACAGTGGGGTAGTGATTCGCGTAATAGGACAACACATCTAACGTCTTTCAGCGAAAATCCAGATAGCGAAACGCTACAGAGGACGCCAAGTTCAAGCGAAGCCAAGGACCGGCCTAGGCGATCACGCGCCTCCAAGTCCCGGGCGTCGCAAAGCGTCGTCCCCCGGTCCCCGCGCGATCCACCCGGGTGAAGTGGCGATGTTGCTCCCGAGTTCCCTGATTCACACCCTCGTCTCCCGCCAAGCTCGTCTCCGCCCTTGTCGTTCTTTGCTCGCTGCACCGAGCCCCATTCGTTCGTCTACGTGCCCAGCTATACCTTCGGACTGCTTCTGTACCTACCACTCTCCTACGTCCGTCTCATCCTCGTCGTCGTCGCGCCTCAACCGTGTGGTGGCGGCCCGCTGCTATAATAATCGATCTGCGCTGCCCGCGGTCAGCGCGCGTCGCTTGCTAGGTCGCTCGCTCCCCACGTTCGAGCATCTCTCTCTTTACGCAGGTCTGGGACGGCTTTAGGTCAGTAGAGCGGGCTACCTTCGCTCAAGAGTTAAACATCGGGTGACACGCTCGGAGCTGACAATACATCGTGTGCATCGCGTGGACGACATCTTGCCCACAGCGGACTGATTTCGGTTCGCACCGCAAGCCAGGCCCGCAGCTGCGGACGTGCTCGACTCGACTTGCTGCTGAAAACGGACCGCCCTCGCCGGCGCCGCTTTGGTCACGCGGTCGCTAATCCCGACGAGCTGCCTTGAGCTCGACCTAACCGACCTCGGCCAACGCACGCCCGCCAACATGATCGGCACACTTACTACACCGGTCTTGTCACTCACACCCGACTCACTCGCCAGTCTCGGTGATCTCGATGGTGACTCGTTGTCCGAGTTGTGGGGTGGTGAGTGCACACGCGATCCCCGTCGATATCTGCCGACTTCCCTTCGGGTCCTCACGAATGCGCCGGTTCGGGCTCAGAGGTGTGCGCCGTGCACCATCCCCGCGCCATGGACCGTACCCTCTATCCTCGAAGCAGCCGGAGCCAATTTGATTGACATAAAATCTGCTCGATTGCCCTCCAGTCTTTACCAAGTGCAAGAACTCGCTACAGAACGGAAGGCGCCTCGAGAACTTGAGCTGGCGCCTCTGGTTCGACTCGGGACGGCGCGAGGCGCAGTCACTGTGCGAAGCGAAGGAGGATCAAGCCCAACTGGCGCGTGTTCGCACTTGCAGATCGGCTTCAGCAGACCATCACATCCAGCCCGGCATGGTTATGTCCTCGATCGACACTCAGGGCTGGAGCGACCCCGAGTGGACCGAGGCTGGAACGAGTGACGACAGCGAGGACGAGAGCGAATTGCCTGCCCGGCCCGGCCGACCGCCGCGCTCGTCGTCATCCGAGAGCAGGCAGACCGTCGGTGCACCGGTCAGAAGGGGTTCTTCGCATGCAGAAACCTCGTCTGTGTCGCCCCTGGACGTACTCTCGACCACGACCAAGGCCAGATCGACGTCCGCCGGCACGTCGCAAGGCACACGTCCTTTGCTTTCCCCGACCGCGCGGGTTCCATCATCCCGCGCTTCGACAACCATCAGTGGAGGGTCGATTCAACGCATCGTCGCGGGCTTCAACTCGTTACCACCGATACCTGTCCCATCCAAAGCCCGAAGTATCGCCAATCTGCCGCTCGCCGACTCGGCCTCGTCCCCAGCCGGGACAACTTCGCGACACTCTAGCGCGCCGGAGCCTCTCGAGGTCGGCATCCTGGCCGAGAACGCGCTCGCCCTGCACTCCGGTGCTACATCCCCCTCAGCAGTGTTTGCGAAGCTTTCGCCGAGAAGAGCCGTGGATGCGCCGACACAGACAACGCCTTCGTCCTCCCACCGCCCTTCGCCTGCCATGACCCTGCGCTCGCCGTCTCCGACCGTTCGGCCAGTTTTGGGGGCCACTATCCCACCAACCCCCTTGGCGCAGCACGTCGTAGAACTTGCGACGGTTGGCTCGCATGGTATGTTCCGGTCATCTTCTGGAAATTCCAACCCATCGCGCACGTCATCGCGTAGGGTCAAGATCGCACCCCCGTCGTCGACGAGCTCGAACGCAACTATCGTCTCAGCTCCTGCTCTTCCTCGCCACCTCTCGACGAGTTCGAGTGTGGCTCGAAAGACCAGCTCTTCCAAAATCAACGCTGCGCCTACACCTGTGCCGACCCCTGCGCATTCGCTCGTGATCAGTAGTCAGTTCACGCGTACACCGAGCGCGATCGGGATGAACTCGCCCTCGTCGCAATCCACTCTGCCTTCGACCTTCATCGCCAAGTCGTCCATCAAAGGTTTCGACACCCGTGTAGAAGATGCTCGACCTCGCAATGGAATGATCGCACCTCCACCTACACCGGCAGCTCCCGCCAAAGCGGCTCTCGCGGAGAGTCCCCCCAAGTCAGCAATGAAGGGCACTTCGAGGATCACGACTTCTGTCGCAAAACCGGTCGGGCCGACAAAGAAGCGGATGTTTTTCATCTCGAGCCCCGCCTCGGACTCGGAAGACGATTGTGGCTCGTCTCGGTCCATGCGACGCGGCAGTGAGATGCGGGGTACGCCTCGGTCCCTCGGCACCTCGGCTCTTGCGGGCAAAGGGAAAGGTCGAGAGGAACCCCAGGCGCCGGCGAAGGAGGAGAAAGACGACGAATGGGACGATGAGGACGATCATGACGACGACCTCTCTGACGAAGGCTCTTCGTCCGGATGGGGCAGCGAGTACTCGACCGACGAGGAGGAGACCAGCAATCGTCGTGATCGAGTCGACCAAAATCAGAAAGCGCTGTTCCAGAAGCGACCATCCGTCGTCTTGAACAAAGATGTGCCTCTCAAACCTCGTCCGCCGGGCCTGCTCTCGCAGCTATTCCACCCCGACCTTTTGCTCAGTGATGGCGATCGGGCTCATTCCGCCGTCGATGTCGCTCGCACGCGCAGCAACTTGTCCATGACCGCGGGGGTTGCACCCGGCAACCTGCTGACGACGAGCAAATCCCACGGCATGCTCTCGGCCCAACGATCCAAGTCCTTCCTCAAAGGCGCACCCGAAGGCGTCGAACTCGAATCTTCGACCGATGACGGATCCGACGACGAGGTCCATGAAGCGCAGCAAATGGGGAACGAGCGCGTCGACTCGCAGAGCAAGCTCAGTGTCCCCTTTGCGCGCCAAGCCCAGCTCCAACGCCAACTGGAGAACGAAGCTGCGATCGCACCCCCTCAAACACCGAGGACAACGCGTCGGGCGATGCTCGCGACTGAGTTGAGTGAGAGCTTGAGGCGCAACTTGTTGTGGGAACGACAGATGCGTAACCGCGTGATGGGTGGGCCAGCTCGTGCACCGACGATGCCACCAACGCTTTCGACCGCAACCGCCAAAGCACAACCTTCTGCATCGACGACGGGGACGACGGCGCCCAACTCCCAGGTCTCTTCTGCCGGCGCCTCGAACGGTGTTCGACCGCCGAACCCTTCCCCTGCCTCGCACGCAGCTGCAAATGGTGGTGAATCGCCCGTGCCAGCAATGGTACGTCGTCATACGACCGGCACGGGTCTGTACCTCATAGCGCAACAGGACAAGCTCGATCAAACGTACGAGGTGCCTCGTGAGCGTCGTCGAAGACGGTGCAGTGGTGATGCGGGTCCGATCGGTGATGGCGACGATACAAGCACTAGCGTCAGCTCGGACGAAGAAGAGGGTGCGGGGGAGGAACAACATTTCCATAGTAGCATTTGGGGTCAGAGGGTGTGGTAATCACGTCGCTTTCGCTCGTCTCCTCTTTTCTTATGCCTCCTTGCTCTACTGTCCTCTTTTGTTTGTTTTGGTTTTTTCTTTGCTTTTCGCCTGCCACGCCCACTATTCTAGTAGCTCGTCATCGTGTACTTCTTTTCTCTCTCTTCTGCTGTGTGTTGTCATATTTCAAACATCTAACCCCTTCACCTTTGCTCGGATGCGCTCACTTTCTTTCTCTCTTCTCCATTGCAAATCTCTTCTTCGCGACTAAAAACGTTGAACCCAGAGGTGTGTGCAACCCAAGGCCCAACTCTCCCATCTCAAAAGCTCGTTCGTTTCCTGGAGTGATGATATGACATGCATTGGCAACACAGTCTCTTTTTCAAACAAGTTCCTCTCATACATGTGGTACTAATCTGACTCATCCTCGGAGCCATAAGCTGCCAAAGCACCGAACGCATTCGCTGGTCTCGGCGGTGGTGAGGCTGCTTTAGCTGGAGCCGGTGGTGCGGCCGTTGCTTGTCTCAAATTAGCGATATACTTGAGCGAATCGATCGCGTTCGCTGACAAGATTCCCTCTGCTTTGACGGGTGCGTCCCTAAGATTCTGTGTCCGACCCGTTGTAGAAGCAGGAGCTTCGATCCTAGCCCTTTTATTCTGTCGATCCCCCTCTTCATCGTCCTGTTCCTCCTCCCCAGCCGCTTCAATCTCCGGTACCTCCGCTGGCAAAGGTTCAACCAGTCCCTCCAACTCGTCCAGTTCGCGCACGCGTCGAACGAATTCCGGGTCCAAGGTCGCGGCGATACCGTCTTCGCCTGCTTGTTCGAGTTCGCGACGGTTACGTCGCTTGGCGGCGGGGTTGGGGTCTTCGGTTGCCCATCTACGAGTCAGGGAGGGTTGTAAAGGTCAGAGCCCAGAAAGGTTTGCAATTTGGATTTTTGAGATATGCAACGAGATGTTTGTGGCCTACCTGACGTTGAGAATCTCGTCCGAGTCGAGGGATTGGTGCATCATCGCCTCCTTGGCGAATTGGGCGTTCAGTTCGGAAACATAGGTGACGAACGCGACGCCACGACTACTCAGAATCTTGACTGTCAGGGTGTGTACGCTACAGGTTCAGTTCACCCGTCGAAATTTCGGAAGGATTGGGAAAGCATGGCCCGAGGAGTTCAACTGACTTCGTTCGATCTCGCCAAAGTGTTCGAAATGGCGCTCGATCATCTCGGCCGTGTCCTTCGTCTCGACCAAACGACCGATGTAGAGGGTGCGGTTCATGCGGGTGAAGGAACCGACGCCGCCCATGTCGTCGCGGTAGTCCGAGTGTTTCTCTCGACCAAAGACGTCGAGGGACGCGTCGGGGAGTTCGTGTTGGGAGGGGGGGAGGCGATGGAGGTAGGAGCATTCGTGGCTGTCGTCGATGGACAGGGGCGTGTCAGTCGCTGCGCTCTGTGCGCGCACAAAAAAAAACAAAAAAAAAACCTTTCACTGACCCTAATGGGCAACACCCCCTCGCGAAGAAAAGACACAGATACTTTGTGCCGTCCCCATCGGCCTTGGTGTAGCCCGAGTCCTTCTTGAGGTCGACGCGGGTCTGGGACTTTTCCTTGACGTTGTACTCGTCGTACTTGTCGCCCCCGGCCCACTTGTGGTACCAGACGTTGAAGGTGGAACCGGTTTGTTCCGGGGCTTTTTTGACGACTTGGCCTACCTCGACCTGGGCGGATGGAAGGGAGGGGAGGGGAGGGGAGTGAGCAGGAGTAAGAGTGGGGAGTCAGCCGGGTGAACGCTTCCTGCGTGATGTATCGAGTGTACGTACCTGCTTGCGTGCAGGTGGTCGCTTGACCATCTTCTTCTTCTTGACTTGAGGCTCCTGCTGCTGACTCGGCACGACTGCGGTCGACGACGACGGAGGCGACGGGGCCATGTCGCGAGGCTGATCCGATGGGCGGGAGCGTTGGGCGCAGGAAGTCTGTTGATCAACCTCGACGGTGGGGAGGGCGTGCACGTGTGTTGCGGTAGGGAGAGTTTGGGAGAGATGAGGGACGAGAGACGAGGGACGAGAGACGAGGCTCGAACCAGAAAGGGGCGTGATCAGCTCCGAAATTGAGCGCTAGTCCGACTTGAAACCTGATTAGTATCGGGCTCGTTAGCGGTCACTCGCCTGCGCCCCTCCCCGTCCTCTTCGTCCTGCTCGTCTGCCGCTCCCCACGACCCAACTACTGCACCTGCACCCACGATGCAACGCTTCCTCCTGCGCCCCTTGTCCACGTCGATGCGAGCATCCTACGCGACGCACGCCCCCTCTGCCGCTGCCGCCACGCCCGCCGCGACCACGGCCCCTTCCCAGCGATACGACCCCGAGGAGGACCCTCAACTCGCCGACATGGGATGTGAGTGGGCCCAGGGGTGGCCATTCCCATGCACGTGTGAACTGACAACGCTCATTGCGACGAGCAGACCCCAAGCTGTACACTTCGTCGCGCCAGTTGAGGAGCCCGCGAGGGTGGTGGGACAACCAGGAGAGGATCAACTTTGGCGAACCCGTAAGTGCTGCACCAGCTAGCTTCACACACAGCATCGTGCTATCCAACTCTACGCATCACTCTGCTACTCTTGACTCGGTTGACGTCGCGTCGCCTCAACACTGGCCGCCCCTTTGCAACTCTCCGCACCCGCCCCGTCCTCTCACTGTACCGTCCCGTCCACTAAGACCGCCTACCCCCCCTTCCCCTTACAGGTCCCAGAAAACGACGAGATCCAATCCATGTGGGCCCCGGACGTGCACTCGGTCAAACCGTCCTCCGCGCTCCTGCAACTCGCGACCATGTTCGGCCTCATCGGGCTCTTTGCTTCGACGGTCTACTGGTTGAGGCCAGCGCCGCCTGCTGTGCGTTTTTACTTCCTTGGAAAGGGGGTATGCGGTCCGTTTTAGGCGTGTGGTTGCTGATGCTGATGATGTCTCTGTGGGTTGGATGGTGGGTGTAGATGCCGAGAACTTACCCTACCGACCCGTCCGAGAGGGCCATCCACGTCAGTTACCTTGCGTCGCATGCCCCGAGTCGAGTCGAGTCGACGATCATTTGACTGACCTCTCGCCTTTCGTTTCCTACAGGCTCGACCCGATGGCGCCAACGAGATCGAGGACTAGAGTGGACGCAGGCACTGCGACGAGCCTTGACAAGGGTACTACCGTTCGAGGCTAATATCGACGCGAGAGCAGAGCAGGGGGATGGAGACTATGTACAATTCTGTTTTGTGTGAATTCGAGCACGAGTTGGGTATTGGGTACGGATGGGTTATCTCTTTGCAACTTACTGGACGCTTTCATCACGTTGCTTTCATCAGGCTTTTCCAAGCGCCACGCAATTGCTCAAGATAGTAAAAGCAAAATCAAAGTATTACAACTTCCTTTGAACGAAAGGGAACAGAAAACTGAATGCACCTATCAACAACCTCATCGTATATCCTTCCTGTGCAAAATCTACCCATCTTCCCCACCTTGAAGCATTTACCTCCCTCCCTCCCTCGAGTCTACCAAAAGATCTCAACCAATACATTGACCGTCAACACGATCGAATACGCCGCGATTAAACCCGCCCCCAATCTCTTATCCATCCAATACCCATTCATAGGTACGACGATCAACGTCGTCATCAAGATCGCCCAAAGACCACATCCTGAAACGAGCAAGGTGCGAGACATTTGCACGTTCAACGATTCGCCGTTGTTGCGTGCGATGAGGTAGCAGCCTGACAGACCAATGCCAAGAAGGATGTTGAGCATCGGTCCACCGATACAGGCTGCGATCGCCATCGAGGGGAACCCCATTCGAGCGACGGTCGCGTTCGCTACTAGATCACCAATCGAGTTGCCCATCGCGAAGATCGTGAGCCCTAGAATGGCATCGCTGAGACCGAGGATATGACCGATCGTTAGGAGAACGCCGACGACTTCGTTGACGATCAAGAGGATCCAAACCGCCGCGACGACGAAGCCGACGAAACAAAGTATGATCCGACCTCGGTGCGCGGTCGAGGTGAAGGTGATGAAACATGTCGTGGCGAGGACCAAACCCACCCCGAAAGCGATGGCGATCTCGAACCATCGGATCGAATCGGTCCTGATCGCGCAGACGATGAAGACGGGGCCGAGAGTGCATTGGACCGCGGTCAACCATCGCGTCAAGTCGTCGTTGTTGATCGGCTCCTTGCTCAGAAGTGGCGTCGAAGGTGGGGTCGTGGCTTCGTTTCCTGGTGGAGCCGTCGTGAGCGGATCGATGTTGAGGGGAAGTTGAATTGACGGAACCCCGTTCCCACCTATCGACAAGCTATTCAGCCCCCGATCGACAGCGTTGAAATCGATCGCGGCTGGGGTCGTGGCCGCCGAAGTGGCGTTCCAAATCGCCGCGGTGCCGTCGTCGAGGTTCGGCAGGACTCGCTCGTGTAATTTTCGCGCCACGGCCTCCCTCGCATGCCGACTCTGCAACGAGTCAAACCCATTCTCGCCATCGACCTCGCCAGCATCGTTGAAGAAGAAGCGATCGTCGCTATCGGTGTAAGGCATCGGGGTCGTCACAAAGTCGCCATCATGCCGTGCCTCTCGCGCCTCCTCCTCGATCGAGACGCAATCCTCCGTTTCCGAATCGACGACGGGTAAGGTCAAGTTGAGCAAGAGAATGGCCGGAACGCACAAGAGGGCCGTCGCTTTACCGACGATCGATTTTTCGCCAAAGTTCTGCAACGAGGGGAACAGGGCAAGGGCAACGGCGTACGCGATTCGGAAACTGCGTTTCTGCGCGATGATGGTTGCCCATCGTTTGGGCACTGCGACTTCGGCCGCGGGTTGAACGAGCGCCATCGATCCATTCACACTCGTCAACAAGATCGAAGGAACCTTGCGCACCCTCTTCTTCGGATTCGGTTCATCATCGGCGTCAATCGAGCCTCCCGAGTTGTGTCGACTTCCACTCAAAGGCATGGACTTCATCCGACTCGTCGCCGAAGTCGACGGTACGTTGATCCTCAACGCCCCCGATGGGTCTATCCTCAAACTCCCACTACTCCCTCGTCGACTCAAGCCCGGACTTGTCGCTCCTTGCCAAGGGTTCTCGATCCTGGCGGATAGGTCAATAATGGGCTCCGCTTCCTCGTCGTCCTCGTTCCCATCCTCAAGCTCGCTCCAATGCGCGCTAGGTCCATCACTCCTCGTCGCTTCCCCACTCTCTGACCGAGACCTGTTCGTCCAAGTCCCTCTTCGATCCTGTAACCCCGCTCGCGCTTCCAATTGTCGTTCCGGCACTTCATCACCCAATCGGATCGCGCCCGAGTGACTCGCCGATCGTAATCTCGTCCTAGCGAGGAAATCTGACTCGGCGCCGATGAAACTGGCATGCAAATGCACCTCGTCGCCGGCTCCACCAAAGACGGCCAAGGTCCGCGCCGAGGAATCGGCTCGTAAGGAGTTGACGACGTCCCTAAACTCAATCGCACCCAAGAGAGAAGGGCGTACTGTCGATCTCGTCTTGGGTCTCCGAGCTAGGGAAGGGCGCCGAGACTGACTGGAGCTGAAAGCACTCGTCGAGGCGGCTCCGAGATCGGGGGAGGCGATCGAGGTGTGGGTGTTGGACCTCTGCCGCGTGAGCGTGATGGGCACTCCACGTTCAATCGCAGCGACGAGAGCGTCATCGTCAAGGACCTGATGCTGGTGTGGGTGGGGCGCCGGATGGGGTGTGGGGCTCGAGAGGGAAGGAAAGGGTTGCAGTCCCGAAAAGGGTGTGCCTCGAGGGTTTAGCGAAGGCGCCAATCGTCGCGTCGAATCGGGAGTGAGTGTATTGGGATCTAATTCGAAAACGGTGCTTGTCAGGAAAAGGCATGGCTTCTCGAGTAGATCATCGCGCCCAACCCACCTTCGTCGTCATCCAGGCCAGTAACGGCCTCGTCGGCATATTCTTCCCTCGCGACCCTCAACAAGGCCTTTTTCCTCTCCCTCCTCGCCATCCACCAGCCTCCCACTGCTACTATGATGACGTAGATGATGTAGAGCACGACCATGGCGATCGCTTCCCACAGGTGAATGTGCGAGTCGTAGAGGATTAGCAAGGTGAGGGTGATGGCGATCGAGAAGAAGCCGACGTCGCGGAGAAAGGTGTGTCGCAACACCCGGAACGGTTTGATCAGACACATGGTCCCTCTGCGGAGTACGGTCTCGCTCAGTTAGTGACTTGCAAGCGAAGGTAGGGAGGGAGGCGCGACGGATGATTATCCCGACTGCCGGATGACTCACGCCACGACCGAGACGATGAAGGAGGCTGCACCGATCAGTTCTCCGATGGCAAGTGACCCCGATCCTCTTGAAAGGGCGGCAAAAGTGGAGAATACATCGGGAGAGCCGTTGGAGAAGGCGAGCAAGGTGACCCCGGCCTGGGGTCGGTGGTGTACGGATGGAGTCGTCAGCGTTTAGAGCTCGATACTGCACCGTCTCTCGGCGTCGGGTCATGATACATGGTCTACCATCAAGGTGCGACCCGGTGTGGTGCTGTGGTACTTACGACACTCTCACTGAGCCCGAGCCTGGAAGCGATCGTGCTCAGGTTCGGACAAAAGAAGTCGCTTGCGGTGATGCCGACAAAGGCGAACAGGAATACGAGCCACAGGATCATGCCGAAGAAGACGAACGGCTTTTTCTTGGAGGTGGCATGTTCGTAGATGTGGGTCCAGTCGATCAAGGCGTCCGAGTCGGCGCCTTCGTCAAGTGGGGGCTCGCCGTTCCCGCCACCATCATTGTCGTCGCGGTGGGACTTGGAGTGGTTGTGGTTCGAGGGCGAAGAGTACGTCACCAGCGACGCATCCTCGGTCGGTGTACCTCGTTTGACAATAATGGGTGAAGAAGATGGTACAGCGCCTTCCAACGCGCACGGCTTGACGGGGGAAGCGACTCGCGTTGAGAGGTCGACGATCCTTCGGAGCGGCGTCGTCGCGCGGTAACAGATGAGATGAAGGATTCCAAACACCGCAATCGCCATCCATACCCGACCCACCGCACCTCCACCCCTTCGATTCGAGTGGTTCACAACGCCCATTCGACTCCCTGGATCGCGGTGGCAGTTCGATGTAGATAGGTCGAGATCAAGAGAGAGGAGGCGGGGCACGAGCAATCGGAGAAGCGAACCCGAAGCGCTGCGTACGCGCAAATGACGCCGGGTCCAGACGGGCAGCTTCGCGCGCGGTTGCGATTTGCTGCAGTGCAGCCACTGGCAGCCACGGTCACCAGCATGCTGGCACTGTCGAACGCCAGATGGAGTGTATTCGTGTCTTCTACATCTGAAAAAAAAAAGGTAAATCCACATTCACATCATATGTCAGGTATCGGGCTCCCCAGAAAGGGAGAGCTTCTGGCAAATCATCAGGAAGACGGCTTGCCACATCCATTCAAATTCGGAATAGAACCGGGGGGTGGGGTGAACGAATGCGCAAACACGAAGGTATCGAGCACATCTTGTACAATGGGCTTGTCCTCGTCGAGTAGGAACTCAAGAAATAGTCCCCGGTGGTGCTTGACGGACGTTTTGGGAACGCTCGATGAGTGGGGAGCGCGAGTGTCATGGGGAGTGAGATGGCGTGGTTCAAGTCGGAATCGCGGTCAAGAGCGAGTCGACGAATCGACACCTACTATGAGCTATCGAGTAATCTGCAGAAATTTTTGCGGTGGGGTGCGAGATTTTATGGTGGGGTGGGGCCAGAGTGCGTGTGGCTGGAGAAGTTAAGCAGCAGTGGCTCGCCTTCCTCCGACTCGAAGGGCACGATTCCCGCCCACCCGGAATCAGGTACGACGACTTAGTGTTCTTTCGCGGGTGGCAATTGGCGGTAAAAAGCCGAGATACTTCTATAAAAACCGATACAAGTAGATTCTTTAAAAACTCAGATACAAGAAGGGACATGAATATCACAGACTGAAAATACAAACCTTCGAAGCTCTCCGCCGCGTAAAAGCGCAGCCTTTGCTAGCTTTGCTGCTCATGCAACCGACACGTCCACGAGCGTGGATGTGGACGAAGAGATTGAAAATGAGGTATCTGATTCCTGGCTCACTTCGGTGAAAGGGGGTGACTCATTTTCAAGGATCGACTTGGAGCTCATGGTTTTGACAGGATCTGAATCGAAATGGACTCCGAAAGTTGCTCGGGATGGGTCAATGGGAAACGCGACGAGCTTAGCAGATGAAGCAAAACCCCAACGACCCACCTTGCAAATTTCGCTTCTCTTGCTGCGTAAGTGCACCATCCCACTGACGTGGGTATATGTCTTCCTTTCCTGATGGAAGCGTGTAGTCTTGTACAAATACAGATATACGCCGAGATCAGGAAGGCCTCTACGATGAATCCGCTGGCAATCCTCCGCGAGAGAAGGAAGCCCACCGAAAGGAGCAAGGCGTCCAAGAAGATCTTCGGTGAGCTGAAGAGGAGGGTGGAGCCTGGGACGTTTCGCATCGAAAGCTATTATGAACATGTTACGGAGGACGAACCTCCCCACCAGCAAGAACAACGGTGCATCAAAGGTAGGCTCGTGCGGAGAAGTAGGCTAAAGAATGCTCCGACCTACATAGTCCACCGAAGTAGGTGCTGCGGTTCCATGTCATCGTCTCATGGGCTCTAAGAGGGTACAGCAGCACTTTGTTGGACGAAAGGAAGTTGAAGGTGTATTTCGAGTGTGGAACAAGCACCTTCTCCATGGCTTGGATATGACCAGATACGACCCAGAAGCGAAATAGGAGCTCGTTCCAGCTTGGCGACGAGACGATTTGCCAGATGACTTCGGACTCGACTCCCAGTAGAAACGAGGCGTTGAAGGTGGAGCGCTTTCAGCGGTCGAGAAGGTAAAATCCGCCAATGCGAGAGGGAAGAACGGATTGCGGAAGTCGAGTAGACGGTTACGAGAGATATGCATGGCTGCCTTACTCAGAAAGTCAGGTCACCAGGCGTAGGGTCAGAGCCTGCTGTCTGGACCTGGGATTGCTGTAAGGTGTGATTGGAGATGAACGCCTAGAGCTGGGACGGGCTGCAGTGCCTCATAGATTAAGAAGGCAAGTGTTGACAAGAGCGCGCGTCATCAAGCCACGCTCGCCGGCGACATCATAACTCAAATAGCTGTAGTCTTCGGCCCTGCTCTTAGCCTCCATGAAACCAACAGGACACCTATCCGACTCCTCCGTGGGACCGCAGGTAGACCGCAGGTCTCGAATGCGTTGAGACGAACAAACAGCGAAGACAGGCCTTTCCCTTATCATGACCGTGTCTCCTCAGGGTCGCTACCTCGAGGAGACCACTATCGGCTCGGGTGACCAGACTCATTCCGCAGCACTCGGCCCGGGTAAATATTTGGCTCAATCAAGCCCGGTCTGCAGCTACAAGAAAAGGAAGTAAACAGAGATACGAGGATATTATACGGAGCCCCTTCGTTCATCTTCATTCCTTCACTTTCCCTTCTCAAGGCTCTTGCGATAAGCGAGCACCGAACGACCGATCGAGTTTTGCAACTTTCTGTGCAGCTCAGGTCGGTATCCGAGGAAGAAAAGGAGCTCGAGCCAGACGAAGAAGACCTGCGGAGGTGGAAGATTATGCGATGATGAGCGGGCTGCACGGGCACGAGCCTCCGGGCAAGATGCGTGTGTGACAGACTTGCCGCCAGGACGAGAGACTGGAACAAGCTGTTGAAGAGAGCTGGCGCACGACCTTCGAACTGCACACCACAGCATATTGTTGTGAAAACCACCTCTCTGTTGGGCCGTAAAAAGCGAACGCACCTTGCCGTGGCCAACGAATTGAGCGATCCAGGACGCGACAAAGACGATGGTCGCCTTTTGCATCACATCACTTCGCGTGTCGTAGAGCACGTTCGACATGTGGCCCATCGTCAACAAGATGGGAGCGTAGAGCATCTGATAGAGTGTATCTCGTGTCAGTAGTAGTGTTCGGTCTCGCCAGAAGCATGCGATTGAAGAAGTCTCTGCTCAACCACCCACGCCAGCGACCGGTTCGAGAATGGTAAAGTAGAGGGCATTGCCAGCGGCATAGAGGAAAGGGAACGTCGCTCGAACGTCAATCTCCTTCCCAAAGTCAAGTTGAGCGGGGAGAGGGACTTGGAAGCGGAAGAAGGTGTGGTTCGTCAGGCCGTGGGTGAGGATGAGCGCGGTGAAGAAGATCATGGGCACGCAGACGATGTGGATTAGGACATTGATCTAGGGGCGGAGGGACGAGGGGGGGTTAGTGGAAGAACATCCAGAAGAGCGATCGCTTTGGTCTACCTTGTTGGTGTGGTAGGAACCCTGTACGTATCACGTGGAAGTTGAACTTCAGTCAGCTCTCGGCTAACTTGAATTAACAGGACGGTGAAGGGTGGCTTACGTAGAAAGTGAACTGCGACTCGAGGTCAAAGATACCCATGCTTGTTGTCTGTGCGGTGACAAAGCAGTCGGAAGGGCGTTAGGGTCAGAAACTGTTCGCGACCCAAGCTCGAGTATGCACACCGTCGCGAGTCGCATCATGTCAGGTGACGTCTTCAACCTGCGAGCAGGCGCATACACCCAGCTTGCACGCGAGCGATGAGGAGGATGTTTGCCAGGCAGGACGCAAGAGCTCACCTGTGATGAGGGATGTGACACGGGAGGAATGGAGAGTGCAGAGTGGGAGGGTGAGAAAGATCAGACTCGAAGAGTAAAAGCGTCGGGGACCCGCGGAAGCCGAAGCCGGTGCGCGGTCTTGCGCGGTGCTCGCCCTGCTCATTTCGGCCACTCTTGACTCGCGATCTACACGTCGGAAAGTGGCTGGCATTGTCAACCATGACTGGACCCCTGGCGTCGTTGCTGCTGGTGCGTCACCTGCTACCAGTGCCACTTTCCAGACGACTCGTCCACGCCTCTGCACCTTCTTACGCTCAGCGACTGGTCAGACGAAGGACCCCCGTCGTCGCTCGTCGCCGTGTCCCAGCGCCAACGTCCTCGTCGTCGCCAGCCAGAGCTGCTGCTGCCGCCGCCGGGCTTGCGAAGCCTCGCCACGACGAAGGTACAGACAAGGCCCTCATCCAGAACGAGCCGCAGCGGGACAATGCAGCAATCGCGCCGTCCGTGATCGAACAAGAGACATCCCAATCACCCGAACAACCACCTGCTTCTCGCCTCCCCGTCGAGGTACCCCACGATCCGCGCGGCGTCATTGATCGGTCGCAGTCGCTCGCCTCGGAGAAGGTACGACAACTGTTCGCCGTCCCCGCCATCGTCGTATCGCGACAGCTCGAGATGATGTCCATCATGGTCGGCTACGAGCAAGCCAACAGGTATCAACTGCAGTCCCCCGAAGGCGAGGTGCTTGGCTACCTCCTCGAGGAGGATCTCGGTATTGGCAAGGCCATCACACGGCAGATGCTCAAGACTCACCGACCCTTCAAGGCGACCGTGCTTGACACGGAAGGGAACGTAATCCTTGTCGTCTCAAGGCCTTTCACCTGGATCAACTCCAAAATCACCGTCTCGCTGCCCGACGACTCGGATCCGGACGCATCAGGCTCAACAGCGAGGGTCATTGGTGAAGCTCAACAAGAGTGGCACTTGTACCGGAGGAGGTACAACATGTTTGTCAATCGAGACCAGGAAGGGATGGATCAGTTTGGCAGGATCGATGCTGGTCTACTGGCCTGGGATCTCGCCGTTCTCAACGAAGAGAATCGTCCGATTGGATCCATCAACAGGTGCGCCATACTTCGCACCTACGAGTCCTTTCGGACGAAAAAACTTACTCCCCTACGAAGCTTGTCGAGCATAGGAATTTCCAAGGGTTTGCTAAAGAAATATTTGCCGATGCGGGGCAGTACGTTCTGAGGTTCGAAGGAATCGTCGATGAACTCGCTGCAGCCGGCGCTTTACCGTCACCGGTCAATGAGGCTGCCTTGCCATCACCTGCATCGGCTTCAACAACACCGACAACGGTTGCGTCGAATAAGGGCGCTTCTCCACTTTCCCGAAGAGATCCAACGTCTCTCGTACCGTCGGAGGAATCTTCGACCTCTCCATCCCTCGACCTCGCCTTGCTGCCTTCCATCACCTACGACCAACGAGCCGTCATGCTTGCATCTGCAATCTCGTGCGATTTCGACTACTTTTCGCGCCACTCTGGCTCAGGAGGTGTGATGGGCCCAGGGTTGTGGATGCCGATGGGGATGGGTGGGGGAGGGGCAAGCACCGAGGCGGGTACCGAAGCTGGCGCCGAAGCGGGCTCAGAAGCGGGTGGAATGAGTCCCAATGCGGAAGGGGATGAGAGGATACCTGGAGGGGCGGAGGACTCGGGTGAAATGAATCGGGATAGTGGTGGGTGGAATCAGCAAGGGTGGGGCGATGGCGGAGCGGGTGGGGAGGAGACCATGTCGGATCCTTGGGCGACACCTCAGGAGGGTACGGAGGGGGGGACGTGGGGTTGGGGTGATTTGTTTCCCGAAGATGATTGAAAGAGGGACACTTCTGGGTCCTGCAGGTGACTCTCAGCGCGAGTCACTGTGGAAAGTCGTCTCGGCTCGCGAACTAGGGGTCCGTGCGCCGACGGATCATCGATCGACTCATTTGGCCGCGGCCTGGGCCTCGGCAGGTGAGACTCGATGCTTAAGTTGTATGTTGTATTTTCCTGGCAGCTATCGGTTGCGAAATAATTATTTCCCTCCTATCTGATGCAAAAAGCTGATGAACTTATCCACCCCTCTTGGGCTGGACAAAACGCAACGGTGAACTACGGTGAATCCCCCCAAGAGCCCGTCTCAGAAATCGGAGGACTGCCAAGCGGCTCCACGCCCGGGCTGCGTGTTCTGCTTAGGCGCTCGCCACCACCCTCCCGTTGGCCTAATCCACCGGTCAACTCGTCTGGCACCCTCGTCAACCCACGTCATTCGCCTCCCTTTCGTTTATCCTTTCGACAAACGACCCTGTGCCCCACCTCTGCTGCGTCCATTCGTTGCGGTTCGTTGGCCTTGCTTTCGTCGTATCGGAGTTGAGCCCCCTCCCCTGCTCCCCGTCGCCCCCACACGCCCCCGGCCGGCGCCTGTCTCGATCGCGATCCTCCCATCATGTCGACCAACCGCGATGGTGAGTCGTACCAGCGTTGTGTTGAGTGCAGAGCAACGACTGGAATGCTGACCCCCTGTTTCTGCTCTCTCCACCGCTCTCCTTCAACGGCGATCGCGTCCGATTCGGCTGTCGTAATCGCCCTCGTGCTCACCCCGGCACCGGCCGCCACCTCGCCTCGCCTCACCTCCCCCTCGACTCGCTGCCCCTCCCTCCCTAAATGCACAGCCTCGCCGGCGTTCCACAGTTTCGTGTTCAAGCTCAAGCTTGCCGGCGCGAGCTGGCGCGAGGAAAACCGTCGTTATGGCTTTGTGGGTGACTTGAGACAACCGGCCGTGTTCAGTGTGAGTCATCCGTTGCGACGTTCGTCTCGCTGGGCTGATCGGGCTAGTTGGCGAGCGCGCGGTGACTCGTTCTAAGACGCCCCGCCCCGTTCGGGAGCGTCGGCTCGCGGGACTCGATCGACCGCGACCCACGGCTCGGCGCAGGGTCGGCTTCGACGCGCAGTCGAATTTTCGTGTCATCATGACTTGGGCCAAACAATCATACACCAGTAACACCGTTTGGGGCTTCAGAACTGACCAAGCAGACGTGTTCTTCACCACAGGGGCTTTGCGCTCGTGCGATCCAGGTCTTCAAGCTTGCTCCGGGCAGCTTCCACCTCGCCACGATCGACCGCCTCGGCCGTCAAGTCTCGCTCAACACCCACGACGATTTCCTCCGTCACGTGTGCGAACCGACCTTGTCGTACCAAAATCTCAACACCGTCAAGCTCGATGCCAAGGGCCGCATCTTTGTCCACTTTCACATCGTCCGCGAGCCTCAGCCCTCGGCAAACGCTGCCGCACAAGCGAGCGGCTCGGAGAAGCACGAGCAACAGCAGCAGCAGGCCCCATCGACAGGTACCCTCGTCGATGTCAGCGAGCCTACTGTGACTGTCGCGAGCTCGAACCCGGCCACGACAGGACTCTTGATTGACGTTTCGTCCTCGGACGCCGCTGTGAACCCCGAACATATTCCAGTCGACGTCTCGAACGCATCGTCCCCACCCGCGATGCCCGTTTCCGCAGTAGGTTCGGGTGCGTTCCCTCCTCCGACGCATCATCACCACTCGCACCTTCACGGACACGGTCTGCATCGCCACAACGAAAACGCGTCCGCCTGCCGCCATAGCTACAACCCTTACACCTCGCCTGCGCGTCACCGCCACCACCATGGGTCCGGCGTGCCGCCGACGACAATGCCCATGGTTAGCTATGGCCCGACGGCACACGTCAGTGCCATGATCCATCGTCTCGAGCATCGTCGCCAGCTCCACGAGCAAACGATGCGCGAATCTTCGTCTGCCGCGAGCTCGTCCCGAGCCCGTCCAGCGGCCTCGACCTCGGCGTCGACATCCATTGAAGAGAAGACAGCCGAGCCGGCCACGGCGAGCAACGGCTACACACCCGCGTATGTGAAGGACGTTCCCATTACGGAAAAGGCCGAGACGGAAGCTGAGGCATCATCAGCCTCGCCCAAGTTGTCACCTCCCTCGTCGCCGGTCGCCGAGACCTGGACCGGCGTCAAGAACATCATTACGACTTTTGTGCGCGACTTCAACCGTCACCTCGCCAACAACTTGGGCGACGAGTTCCATGATATCCGCTTGGCTTCTGCACAACGAAACGAGAACCGCACACGCGATGCGAGCACTTCGTCCGACGCGGGAACGAACAAGGTGCCCATCCACCTCGGAGTCTTCTGCGACGCGTGCCACACCACCATCCAGGGCGTGCGTCACAAGTGCCTCCATTGCTCCAACTACGACATGTGCGACGTCTGCGTCGTCTCGCGTCGAGACCGCCACAATACCGGCCACACCTTCGCGCAGATCGAGCGGCCCGGAGCGCCACCCTGCGTCGTCTCCACGACGCTCGCGGCGTCAACGTCTCAGGCCTCGCCTCCGGAGGAGGCCGAGCGCAAGGTCGTGCACAGCAACATTGTCTGCGATGTTTGTGATCACACGATCATCGGTGTTCGCCACAAGTGCCTCAGCTGCGGCAACTATGACGTGTGCGAGGATTGCATCGCCGCCCGCCGCGATACACACGACACGTCGCACCTCTTTGCGCAGATCATCCAACCCGGGGCTGCACCCACAGTCGTTACCATCCGATCCAAGTCGACGGCCAGGGCCCCTCCATCTTCTTCAGTCTACAACGCCGATGCGCAACACCCTGCGACGTGTGACCGATGCAACGCTTCTATTCGAGGCGTGCGCTACAAGTGCTTGCAGTGCCCCGACTGGGATGCCTGCTCGGCGTGCCACGATGGCCACAAGCTCAACGACGTGCACCCTGGTCACTTATTTGTGCCCATCTACGACGCCGAGTTGTTCGCCACGCGGTACAACGGTGTCACTCCTGCTCACCACGAAGGCATCGTCTGCGACGCATGCGATGTGGGTCCGATCGTCGGCGCGAGGTACCGCTGCATGCATCCAGACTGCAATCAGGGTGACTCGTACGATCTCTGTGAGACGTGTGAGGCCGACCCGATTGCTCGCCATCCCGTTGATCATCCCCTGCTCAAAATCCGAGCTCCGATGCGTCCCACTCCCGAGAACCACCGTGTGGTCAAGGACATCATTGAGCTCGTGCAGCGTCACCTCTCTGCGTCGTCGAATGCCGACGCCTCGACTTCGACTTCGAGGGCCAACCCTGCTTCCCCAGAGGAAGTGCCGATCGCCGTTGCTGCCATCGGCAAGGTCGTAGCGAACGTTATGCGCAAATTGGGCATCGACGTCGCGGACGAGTTGCCCAAGACTTTGCTCGATGGACTGGGTGCCGAGGAGGACGCGGCTGCATCGTCCGAGGATGAGGCTGTCGAAGCCCATGAGGAGTCGTCAGCGCAGATGGCGATGAGCCAAGTCGACATGGCTGGAGCCTACCCTACCGAGGCTGTTGTCGTGGACGCGGACAGGGTCGCCGACAAGGAGTTTGCAATGGAGCCTTCGACCGAGCAATCCGTGGAGCAAGCCTATGAGGAGGTCGCGCCTGGCGCTGAGGAGGAGCAAGTCAAGGTCGCCGCTGCCCCCTTGGCTGATGAATCGCCTCGCGCATCGTTTGTTGCGGATGTCACGCTCTCCGATGGCTCGCTCGTGCCCTCCGGCGCCATGTTCACCAAAATCTGGCGCGTCATGAACTCGGGCAACGTCGCCTGGCCCGCCTCGGCTCGCCTCGTCAACGTGGGTGGTTTCACTCGCATGCGTTCCTCGACTTCCTCAGCGGCGCTCGAGTTCTCCGTCCCCATCGCCCAACCCGGGGATACCGTCGAGCTCTCGTGCGAGCTGCAAGCTCCCGAAGAAGAGGGCAAGTACATGGACCACTGGCGACTCGTCGACCAAGCGACGCAAGACTACTTTGGTGATCGGTTCTGGGTCGCCATCGTCGTCGAGTCGGCGCATGCTTCGTCCGAGAACTCGTTGACGAGCAGCTCCTTCATCGCCCCTGCTCCGGAGACGAACAGAGCCAGTACCGAAACGGACACGCGCTCGACCGTCTCGTCCGTGTCTTCTGACGAGTTGTCGAACCCCGAAGAGGACGAGGAGTTCATCCATGCCGGCGTGTCGTCCGATGAAGATGTCTCCGGTGACGAGCATGATGTCGAGTCGGTCGTTGATGAGGACGAGGAATTCGTTGTTCTTTCGGATGAGGACTTCTAAGCCTAAATTTTCGGCACATTCTGTATCATTTCGGATATCTAATATCTACTACATTTCGTATTTCTTTGCCTTTCTTCTTGTCATTCATCACTAAACCATTCTTTGACTTGCGTATTACAAGCTACTACTACTTCGTCGCCTGCGCCTTTTTCACGCACGAACGCTCGCCGAGCCTTAGCATCTCAGGCCCAGCCCCTTGGCCTTCCACCTTGTGAGGGTGGGGCACCGCCCAGATTCGCCGGCGGGATACCCGCATCCTCTTCTTGTGAAATTGCCGCAATACCTTGAACAGCTGCAGCCGCGTGGAACCTACCGAGCGTAGAAGGCGCGGAGAATCATGCCGGGCTAAGAGACGCGAGACGTTTACCACGGAGACTAAGGCAAGGACTATGCGTGACAGTATTGACAACATTTTATTTGAAAGAGTAACGTGCCTCATGGTCTATGCAATGACGAGTTCCAAAGTATGCCATCCTTCCGGTTATCGCCCATACTCCGGCGGTCCGTCTCGGGAGAACCATTCGGTTGGAGAACCCCTGTGTGTGCTTCCAAAACGTGGTTCGTGAACCATTCGATCTCTCGAGCAAAGTTGGTCTCGCGTACGAAACGGAACCAATCACATCAGTCTCACAGGGACAGGGTGACTGACAGTAGGTGTTGCAGCACCGCGGTTACACTGAAGAGCGTAACTTGTTATGGCCGAGCCATCTTCGCCGTGCAGGGGTTGGAGAGGTTCAGCCCGTTTCTGCAGCTGCGAGCTTGACAACACTCTCGTACCTCCTCTCGAGTCCGTCCAAGCCCCAAGCCTCAGGACCTCCTCATGCCCTTTCCTCGACCTATCGACGACATCCTCCTTCTCCGCCTATTCGCGCACTACAGGAACCTTCGATAGTCGATCGCTCTGCAGAGCGACGACGACCCCTTTTGCCGCACTCGCCGGTCCGGAGAGTAGCATCAGTGAAGAGACAATAGACAGACCCAATTAATTCACAACATGATATCTGCGGAGATACACCAACCTAACGTTACACACCGCGCTCCACGCCTGTCGTCGCGTGGTGACTCCTTGTCCGCGCCGCCTCGGCCTTCAAACTACAGCCCAGACTGCAGCTGAGTCACGAGGTACGTCCATGGGTCGTGGTCGAGGGAGAAGCCAAAGGAGCTCCCGCAAGCTTACTCGACTTGGCGAGGGTGGACGATCTTGTGTCGACAACGTGCTCAAAGCCGGTAACATCAGGCTCTGGGTCAAAATGGATTCCAACGGCTGAACGCTCCCAACGACGGCGATTCATCTTAAATCCCCTACTTTTCCACGCTGCTCAAAAGCTGTGGTTCGAGGAATATCGGCTGATGCAAAACCTTGAGTAGGCCCGAACCCGCCAACTTACTCTGCTTGTACGCTCAAACGGCCCTCGGTCTCATGGGCATCGTGGAAGCCTCGCGCATTTGGACGCGCAGCAGCGCATTCGATCAAGCTCTGCGCGAAGCCGACGCGGATCCTTCATCATCGATGTTTGATTTGGGTATTCCCACGCTGGGTGGCCTGCTACTTCTCGACTGTGCGATGGTCGTGCTTCCAACTGCGGTGCTCAGTCGGGGCTGTAGTTTGAAGGCCGAGGCTGCGCGGACAAGGAGTCACCATGCGACATTTGTTCTATTTGTAACACAGGCCTGTTCAGTACAATCGGTCGGACTCTCCTCTACTGGTCTTCCTACTACAATCGATTCACTAGAGTATATTGATATCCTTCATACCGAACCTCTCCTGAATGTGACCTAGTGTGTGTTCCGGGTCATTGTCCCTTGGCCGGCGCCGGCGTATTCTTGCATTGACGATCACCGGTGTGTGGTCCCGCTGCTTCCCCTTGTTGTTCTCCCGGGACGAACCAGCATTCTTGCACTCTCCTTTCGACTTCTTCTCGCTCGGCTGTGAAAAAACAGCCACCGTTCGGGTTCTTAGCACTGACAAGCTCCTAGGCGAGACGGATGCTCTCTCCGAGTCAGGAGGCAACCCGATCGATGTGAACATACCTTTGACGATAGTCTGCATGTTGGCGGCGAATTGGGCCATGTATTGTTCGTCATCGGCTAGGATTTGGTGTACCCTGGCGATCGAGGCTGACATCTCTTCCTACGAGGAGTACCATCCGAGCAAAGTCGTCTCAGCCTGAGCAATCGCAAGCGCGCCGACCTAGGACTTCCCCTACGCCAGAACCCACCTGCATCCTTTCCGACAAGCGCATCAACTCCCCCTTCAACCTCTTCTCCTCCTCCTCGAACCTCCTCTCCCTCTCTTCGAACGCCTCCCTCTCCCTCTGCAACTCGGCGTTCATCTTGGCGAGGATCGCGTCGACTTCAGCTTTATGCGCTCGGGCTAGGGGTGCGATTCGTTGCGCGAGCTCGTCGCGACGCTGTTGGCGCTTTTCGAGCTTGGGTTTGAACGCGTCGGCGAGGGTGAAGTTGAGGGAGGGACTGCGATGATGGGAGAGGGTACGAAGTGCCTTGGGCATGAGCGATCTCGGTTGGGTGGGAGGACCTTGATTCTTAGCGAGGGACAGCGGAGAGGAGCTATGTGGGGGGAGTGGGGCTACTCAACTCTTCATCATCGACATCTTGACTCGCAACAGGCGTCGAGCCGCGAGGGGGTGCCATGATCTCGTTCCGAGTAGTATCGAGCTTATGCCTGATGCCACCCCAACAAACGGTGGGTGTGGATAGAGAGAGGGAGAAGAGAGGAGGCGAGTGATGACTCGGTGCCCCAAAATTCGACCCGCCTCCTAATCCGGCGAATGACCGCGGCCGAGAAGATCTCGCCGAAACCACAACAGGTATGGTACGAATTGGCCGGTGATTATGTAAGTGCCGTGTGATATGCAAAAATCGCTTCTATGTGATCGCAACGATCCATCTATGGCCCTCACACGGCTCTCTAGAAAACTCGATCGACTGAACCCCCGCCTCCTCTCCCTCTATCACCAAACACTAATCTCCTCCAACATCTTCAAAACCCGACAATCCTTCCCCCCTTTCCTCGTGCAACACCTCGCCCAATTCCACTTCTGAGCCCTCATCTTCCTCGGCGCAGGGACGTTGAAGGTGCAATAGCCGTACAGGCGAGCGTCCTGCATGATCTCGTCGCAGTTGTCGATCTTGTCCGCGCCGCTGCAGCAGCGTTCCCATCTTGTGTTGCCTGGTGTGCGTACGACGAGTTCGCAGCCTTTTCGGGGTTGACTGGAGGGGCGGATGGGTCGTGGTGGAGAAGGCATGTCAGTCAGATTTGTGCTAAGCAGGGACAGGCCCCTCTGGAGCTCGCTGCAATCGCTCTTACGCGTTGCCAGGGACAATGTGCTCCAGTTTGCTGAGATCCTTGGGGACACTGTCAATGGTCACAACCGAACGACGCAGCGAGGAGGTCAGTAGGGTGTTCCGTCGTCGCTGTTTCGCACGAGCGCGCCGCGACGCGTGTCGACTCGATTCCGTTCGAAGCTGGACACTCACCCTGCTACAGCTCGAGGCTTCATGTCCACAGGTTCACCGAGTGCGGCATTAAAACACAACAAAAATAGAATGAGCAAGATCTGCCGCAGCAAGATAGGCTGTGTCCGATCGATCATCTCGTCCAGCCGATGGTGGTCGCGTGGCGCCAGAGCGAGAGCGCCGGTGACGCGGGCTGGCCATTTCCACTACTTTTTCCAGCTCGCTGCCTCTCGCTGCCTGACTTTAGTATCATAGCGTCGGATCCAGATACAAAGAAGATACCATATGCATCTCAGATATCCTTTTACAGAGAAAGAAGAAGATAAGACGTGTCTGCCAGAATACGGTTAGCGACAGCTTTTGTTGCATTTTACTTCGTCGTGCCTCCCAACGGCTTGCAGTTTCTCTTCACTTTGTGGCTCGCGACCTCGTCACCCTCGGTTCATGCTCGTCCTCGTACTTGCGTTTCCTGGTGAAATCATTTCAAGCATCCAGCGAATCTCAGCATACATCCTGCCGATGGGCAGCCAAGTCGTCTGATCGCCTTGACTCGACACTGACCTCGTCGAATCGCGATCGTCGTCGTCCTCTTCCTCGCTGTATCTCCGACTCCGCCTCGTCGTCCTTGTCCTCGACGACGCTTCACGATGATCCTCGTCGTGGTACCTCGTCGATCGTCGACGATGACCCTCGGACTCGCGCGAAGCACTGACTTCCCTCGAACCTCGATCACCCGCCCCGTCTTCCTCCACAACGGCGGCGGCTTGACTTCCTTTGATCTTGAAACCGGCTGACCGTCCATCTTCTTCGGCTCCGACGTCGTGGTCACGATCCCGTCTCTCACGATCCCCTCTATCCCGATCATTACGACTATCCTTCGCCTCTTCCTGCTCCTCATCATGATACCTCGAACTCCTGTCCGTCGCCCTCCTCAGAGATTCCCTTCGTTCACTCCCACTATCCCTAGGTGAATGCCTCGGCGAATGCCTCTCCCTGTCCCTCTCAGTACCCCTTCGTGATCTCCCCCCAGCTTCATACCCCGTCCCCGCTCCAGTCGTCGTCGTCGTCGACCCCCCTCTCGAATAATCGATCGACCTCGACCTCGATCTCGACCTCCCCGACTCTTGCGAATAACTCCTCTTCCTCCTGTCCCCACCACCGCGTTCAACCAACGGTGATCTCCCCTCCGCACCACCAGCACCACCAGTCGAATGACTCGTCGAAATATTTCCACTTCCACCACCATAATCCAGGCCGGCCATCTCTTGTTGCCCCGCTTGTCGATCTTTATCATGGTACGTCCCATGAACACCTGCTCGAGGACCTCGTGGGGGAGGACCGGCATTCCTCGGTCCTGTAGGGACGTTGGGTGGTAAAGCCGCGGGTACATTCCTTGGACCTGTTGGGATCCCTCCTTGTTGTTGAAAGCCCTGTTGAGGTCCATTCGCACCGCCGCCGGAAATCATCATCATCCCACCACCCCTTCCACCTCGTCCAGCGAAAGCGCCTCGCCCACCTCGGAGGTTCACGCCCATGCCTCCTCGTCCTCGAACCCCACCCATCATATGTTGCTGTTGTTGCATCTGTTGCATTTGGTGCATCTGTTGTTGTTGCATCTGGTATTGCTGTTGCATCATGGTGGAATAGTCCTGCGGTAGTGGACGTAAAACAGGTCTTGGTCTGGGCTCGGAACTTGTGGCCAAAGAGCGGAGGCAAACTCACCGCATCACCACCACCTTCATTCCCCTCGCCGTTCTCTTCCTTGACGTTCTGCTGCGTCGCATTAAGGTCGTTGGCTATGGAACAGTAAAATAGCTCCCCTTCAGCACTCGCATCTATCAGATGAAAGCAGAACGCTGCCTCAAACTCACGGTCGGCCCCATCCTCATTGAAGCCCGCTCCCTGCCCTTGTCCCTGACCCTGGACCTGGCCCTGGCCTTGACCACCTTGAGGCATCCCAAACCCACCTCCTTCCATACCCATACCCATACCCATACCCATACCCATACCCGTACCCATAGTACCCGTTCCTATGCCTCCCATCCCCATCTCACCCTTGCCTTGAATGCCCTGAGGCATATTCGCGCCGTTCCCACCGTTCATCATGATCCCTCCCTGACCTCCCAGGGGAGCATGGGGCCCACCACCACCACCACCGTACATGTCCATTACCCCTTGAGCCTGAGTCTGTCCCTGTGCTGGGTTCCCGTAGGCTCCCCCACCTTGTTGAGCCATCATCTGCTGCTGTTGTTGTTGCTGCATGAAGGCCTGCGCCGCCGCCACGGGATTGATCGGGCCCTGTCCACCTTGAGCTCCCGAAGCAGCAGCCATCATGCCCATCATATGCATCATCGCTTGAGGGGGCGGAGGGCCCGGCATCCCCGGTTGGATGCCCATGAGGGAAGCGACCAAGAGAGTTTTTTGTTCGGGGAGGAGGGACGAGATGGCTGTGGGCAGGTCCGAGGTGGCGAAGATCTGAAAAAGAGCTCGGAGAGGTCGTTTAAGTTCATGTCTTAATTGGCCCCCCACAATACACCAGCACGTACAGCAAAAGGGTTCGCCGCATCGGTCTGCACCGTCTGCCTCGTCCTCCTCTGCTTCTGCGCATAATTCTTCCACGCCGCTTCGTTCATGCCGTAGTTGAAATAATCGGCCATGTTCGCCCCGGGTCGAGTCCAAGGTTTCCCGGGGAGGGTGTCGATGTCGAGGTCGAAGAGGTCGTGGCCTTGGTCGTCTTTGGGGATCAAGTCGACGTCGAGGGTTGGAGGGGGCATGGTCGGTGGGAGAGGGTAGAGGGATCCGCGGGGGATGAGGGTCGGTTCGGGTTGGGCGGGGGGGTCGAGTTCACCGTCTTCTGTCGCTGGGGTGGCGGCGGCGGCGGCGACGGCTGATTCGGAGCCGGATTGGTGGGTGCTGGTGTTGTTCGGGCGTGGCCGGTCCAAAGGTGAATAGTCGGTCGTGGTTTGAGGTGCGGTGACTGGGGTACGGGGTATGAAGGGTCAGCTCAACTCGGCGCAGGTAAACGACGGGGTTCGGCGATGCAACTGACGAGGTTTGGTCGGCGATGCGGGTGCGACGATGGGCACGGGGGCGTTCGGTTTTTGGATGCTGTCGAAGCAAGTGGCACAAAGGTGTGTGAGCTGCAAGATGGAAGGGAGCACCGCCGAGTTGTGGGACTGACGGCGGCGGGGGGGGCACCGGATCGCCATCGAGGATCAATTCGATATCCTGTGCGGTGGGGGCTCAGAGGGTCAGCTCCAGGAAGCGGTGACGATGAGCGCATCGCCGACCTACATCGTCACTGTCGTCTTCGTCTTGGTGCATCTCTTGTTCGTCGTCGCCGCCGCCATCGGGTGCGCTGTTTGCGAGAGAGGGTCCTTGTGGTCAGCTGGTGAGCCCGAGTGAGGACGTACTGGTACTGCATCCCACCCGAGTCAACTCACGCAGCGTGTTGAACTGATCCACGTAACGGTCCACGCCGAGCAGAACGGGGAATCAGTAACTCGGCGTCGGCTCAGCCCCATCCATCACCGCGAACACCTGGACGGACCTGTCGGGGCGGGTGCAGCCTCCTTGTGCTGCGTATGGTTGATGACCAGCTCGTCGCCATCACCGTACAAGAAGGCGTCGTCTTCGTCAAAGTCCATACTTGGTCGCAGAGTGAGGGGGAGGGAGAAAGAGAGGCGAGGCGATGCCCGCGCTTGCTCTGTCTCCGTGCTCGCGACGCTTCGTCGTGGACTCTCTTTTCGCCTCGCCCCACCCGACCCTCCTCCCCAACCAGCATGGCCCCCTCTACGCCAATCGATGCGCACTCGCCCTCGTTCCTCCAGACGTTCGAACGCTGGAGGATCGCCATCACGTCCCTCCCCGCGCCCGTACGCCCGTCACCCCTCCGCTGCGACGCCTCCGACTCGGCCCCCGACTCGACCTCCATGCCGTCCCCCATGCCGTCCTCCATGCCGTCCTCCACGCCGTCCTGGTCCGATGGTCGAGTGATGCAACCCACAGCCACGACGACCACGGCTGAAGAAACAGCTGCCACTCCCGATCCCGTGTCGGAGCGAGAACGGAAACGGCTCGTCCAGGAATGCAAACGCTGCGAGACGTGGACCGACGAACTCGCTCGCGAATCGCCCATCATCCGTTTCCTGCTCATGCACGTCGCCCTGCTCCCTCCCTCCCCCTCCGAAGCGACCTCCTCCCCATCGACGACCTCGAACGCCTACCCGATCCCCATCACCTGCCAACGCTGTCCGGCCACGCTCGCCGGCGGCTTCTCCCCCACGCTCGGCATCCTCCTCTGCCAAAACCGCTTCATGTCCAAAGCGCACCTCCAAGACGCCCTCTCCCATGAACTCATCCACGCCTACGACGAACGTCGCTTCGACATGGGCAAAGCCGAAGACTGGGGCAAAGATTTGAGGAAGCATGCTTGTACCGAGATTAGAGCCGAGAACCTATCCGGCGATTGTCGCTTCTCGAGGGAGTTTACGAGGAGGAACTGGAGTTTGACCAACCAGCATCAGGTGAGGCCGTCGATACGAGTCCCTTTGATCACTCGTAACCTTTTTTTTCTTTTTTCTTTTCTCTTCCACAGGTCTGCGTCAGAAGGAGGGCCACACTGTCCGTCGCGGCGAACCCGTACTGCAAGAACAAAGAAGAGGCCGAAAAAATCGTCAACGAGGTCTGGCAGAGCTGCTGGCCCGATACACGGCCCTTTGACGAGGTGAGACCGTTCTCATGCAACACTCTAGGGGGGCAATATTTATCTTCTTACCCTTTGCTCGGTGTTCAACAGATCTACTAGAGATTTCTGTTATAATACGCTGCACATGGTTCACCATCACTAGAGATTTCTGTGTCGTATATACGCTGCCACCACCACTCAGATCTCCACTTCTTGCCGCAACTTGCATTACAACGTCCTTTCTCCACTCCAATCCCTACGACATGATCATGCTGTTTGACAAACTTGATTCAAAAGACAACGGCAACAGGGCTCACACACACACACACACACACACACACACACACCCACAAGAAGGTTCGAGATAGAAAATAAAACTTGCACGTTTCCTTTGCTTGAATGCAGAGTTCCAAACGAGAGGACAACACGATCAAGACAAGAGCCCTTACTGTGTCGTAGCAGCCAGACCCGACGTCGACGGTCCTCCATTCTCCACTCCCTGATGAGCCCCACCCCGACCCCGACCATGCCCTGCCCCTCTCACAGGATGATGAGCACCGCCTCTCCCTCCTCTCCCACCCCCTCGGTTCGAAGCCGCAACCAACGCAGCAGGTGGAGGGTTAAACAGCGCCATGCAGGTTCTGGCCTGGCATGCCTCGACGAGCAGGGATAACGTGATGACCTGTGTGCCCCCCTCCTCCTCCACCTCGTCCTCCACGACCGTTTAATTGCTGAGCGACCGGAGCGGCGGCGTGGACGGGGATCCCGAGGATCGAACCAAATTGCTGCTGCTGCTGCTGCTGCTGAGGAAGTTGTTGGTTCGGTCGGATACCGAGCAACGAGCCCAAACGCGCTTGTTTGTTGGTCTGACCATTCTGAGCAGGTGCCGTCAAAGGTTGAGCGGCACTCGTCGAGGGTTTGTGAACGCCTCGAGCGACATCACCATAAGCGTTGGGATCGAACGAAGGCGCGACCTTCTTGAGCACGGTGACCTGATGACCATTCGTCGCGGCCCCGTTCGCGCGACCTCCTCGGTTCGCATTGGGGGCAGGGTGGAACCCGCCGGCGGGCAGACCATGAGCTGGCAGGATCGTCGGCCCTCCACGAGGTCCCTTGGTGAAGTGAGCGTTGGCGTTGCCGCGAGGGGCAGCGTGGCCACCTCGACCACCACCTCGTACAGCGTCGCTTGTACCATGACCGTGACCGTTGGCTTGACTGGCGGGTGCGCGAGATGCGTTGGAATGGACGAACTGCATGTCGGTCAAGTTGAGCACAGTAGCGGGGCCCACGGTCGCACCCCGGTAATCCGAGCATCGACCGCCCAACGTCGTTCCTCCAATGAACTGGACATCAAACACGACGTCGATAAAGCCGGTCTGGATACCAACGACCGTTCCCTTGGCGGAAAGGGGAACGCTACCCGATTCCGAAACGACGGCGACACGATCGCCGAGGCTGAAGTGTTGATCCCGCAGGCGGGTCAAAGCGTGCGCAGGCTTGAGCAAGCCGTGACGAGGGATGCCCTTGATGACGGCCTGCTTGATGTTGCCTGCGTGCTTTTGGCTTGCAAGTCGATGAGCGAGTTGTTCGACCATCTGCACCGCTTCCTTGTCGAGTTGCTCGGACCACAGTGCGACCTTTTCGAGGTCTTTGACGCCCTTCTGCTTCAACCAAGCGCTGAGGTCCTTGACGCGCTGATCGGCTACGTTAGGCGCAAAGAAGTCGATCGAGCGGTTGAGGTCTATGGATGTGCACCGATCAAAAATGGGTCAGTGCTACGTTGAGACCGGATACGAGTCGCAATTGATCTTACCGTTCTTACCGCGCGCGTTCATAGCTTGGATGATCTCCGGGAACGACCGGCAGTAGTCGGTGATGAGCTGGATCGCCTTGTTGGTGAACTCCCAACTCGAATCACCCTTGCGCGAGTAACCCAACACTTTCTGACTTTTGGCTTCGAACTTGAGGTTCAAGCCCATGTTGAACTTGCTGTCGTTGTGCGTGATCATGACACTCGAGGTGATCTTGGCCAAGGTCAGACCCGAGATGCGCAATTGACGAGCGACGGCATGCGCGGGCACATAGTCCGTTGTGCCAACAGCCTCGAGGCGGGTCTTGAAGACGCGGTTCTCGAGTTTGTCGGTCGGGAAGAAGGCGACACGGATCGCGAGGGCGTGTCCGTCATGGCCGACGACTTGGGCTGGAGCTCCGTACGCAGGTGCGCCGAAGAAGAAGACTTTGGCGCCTTCGGGGAACTCGACGTCGACGGGGATTGCCGGGCTCTCGATGTATCGCACATCCTCGTTGCTAACCTCGGACACGGTCGCTTGCAGAGCAAAGTGCTGCTCCTCGTCATTCCACTCCTTGACTTGTGCGCCATCCTCCATTCGCTTGAGGCCTGGGCAACAGTGTAGAAAGATGTGGAATGAGTGTTGCGTGCACCGCATTCAGTAGGCGCGCACACGAACTTACCCTTCAGTGTCTTTACATGAACGAGGTGGTCCAGGTGCCCGACGAGCAGACCCTGCTTCTTGGACAGCGTGTGCTCGATGCTCTGCGCCTTGCGCTTCCAATCCATGACGCTGGTCTGAGGGCTCGGACGAACGCGCGTTCGCCCGCCTTTGCTCTCGTCGACTTGGCCATCAATGTCGTAGCGGAACAGCTCGTCCGAGAGCGCGACGACGAGCGCTTCCTGCAAGTAGGGGTATCCGACGTAGATGCGCTTACCGACGAGTAGAGCCGCGATGTCCTCGGATTTGATGTCGTCGTAGACGTTATCGATCTGCACGACCATCGTCTCTTTTTGCGATTCGCGTTGGAATATGCTGACGCCGTGTAAGTCGAGTCGACCTGTGAAGGGGATCGTGTGCAGGGACGGGAAGCCAGAGATGGCATCCTTGCCTAGCAAGACGCCGGGCATCAGGCCAGGAAGCAGCTTGACCGATCCGTCGAGAGTCGGCAGGTGGTAAGGCTCGACGACGGTGTGGCAGTTGTACAAGTCAGGAAAGAAGCCGGGCAAGGACGACGGATAAACGGCGTCGCGCTTCTCGTCATAGCTGAACCGCCAACTGTCACCGAACGAGTTGCGTCTGCGCTCCTCGTTCGTCAGCCGGGACTCTCGAGATACCATCGTCGTGAGGAGGCGTTTCTCGTCGATGAAAGGGATCTTGACGATCGCCTCCCAATCTTGCTTCTTGCCGTTGAGATCTTGTTCAAAATTGACGGGGTAAAAGTCGAGGATGGGGGAAATCGGGTCCGAGAGCAAGTCGCGGAAGGCAAGAGGAATATGTTGCGACGACAGGTCGGGTAATACGCCCATCAGTTGCTCAAAGGGCTTGAAGGGCTTGCCGAGCTCAAATTTGAACTCGTAAGTGTAGGCCTTGTTAAGATCTGTCGGCAGCAAACGCGGGGCGACAGTACTCAGCAGTAATTAGCGGTCGAGCGCGACGGTCACCCCACGCTCCTGACGGCGCGACTCACCGGAAATCTTGGGTGCGTAGTGATAGTTGTAGAACCAGCCCCAGGATGCCACACCCGAGTAGTAGTAGCGCAGAACCCATTGCAACCCCTCGATATATCGGTAAGCGAGTTGATCGACTTGCGAAGGATCACTCGGATCGAACCCGAGCTTTTCCTGTGCATTCGAGAAGCAGTTCACATGGTGAGCACGTTGTAACACCGTCATGCTCGTTCATGCACGCACCTGGTAATACTCCTTCTTCCACTCTTGCATCTTTTGTTGCACCTCGACCTTGTGCTCCTCTTCTTGTTCCTCTTCGGACAATTGCTTCGGCGTCTCGGCGCTCTCGTACTTGGACAAGACCCGCCCGATCGTGAGTTGCCAATGCGGGCCTTCCGAATCGTTCCGCGCAGACGCGAGCAGTGACTCGTCAAAGCTGAGCACGACAATCGGGTTGTCGTCCTCGTCAAACTCGTCGTACGCGACCGAGAGCTGCAAGTTCTCGGCCAAGGTGGCGAGGAAGCGCTGGTCGCGGGAGGGGAGCGGGCCGAGCAGCTCAAGGCGAGCATTCGGCGAGAGTTCGGCCATGTTATCGTTTAGGAATTTCTGAACGCGAGTAAAGATGGCCTTTTGGGCTTTGGTAATGACTGGTGAAGAGATGAAATACCTTTCAGGGGCCTTGTCGACGTTAATGACAAGGGGTTTGATCGCAACTCACCTAGTTTGCCATTGGCCTGCTTGCCCGATTTCTCGATTGCCTTGTTTGGCTTGGCCTTGAAAAGGCTCGAGCTGGCAAACTCGTACTCAAAGTGCTCTTGCTCGAATACGGTCAGCTCATCGAGGACGAGTTGGAGTCGTTTGACGTTGAGGTTGCCATGCTCGTTCAAGTATCCGCCTGCTTGCACAAACACTAGAGTCAATATCTGCCTCGTGCACGAATCACAGGCAGTGAGTACTCACCAGCCGTGGGTAAGATGCGCTTGTAGATCTCGAACAAGCGGCCCAAAGCTCCTTCGTTGATGTGAAGTCCCGGAAGATGCGGCAAAAAATCGTTGCCGATAAAGATGTTGAGCAGGATAAAGTCGTCGATGATGCGCTCGAGGTCATACTCGAACGGCAGGGCCGAGCTCGTCTTGAGTGCCTGGAACTCGAGATCGAGGTATTCTCGGAAGAGGGAGAGGTGCATCAAGAAGAAGTTTTGGGATTCGAGGCTGTGGAGTGTCATAATTGTGTCAGACATAGATCGAGATGCAGTGTCGTCTATTGTGGAACTGACCTCTTGGCTTTGCCCTTCTTGGGCCCGAAGGTGACCTCCTCGCGCAAGAGACAGAAATGAGGGTCGTGGGACAAGAGCCCCAGCATGATCAAGTCGGCGTCCAAGCCGTACATGCAGTGGCGAACGTTCGAGTCGTAGCCGGGCTGGGCCTTGGTGAGTCGGATGTACTCCATGATCTTGTGTTCTCCTTCACCGGGAACCTGAGGAGGGTCGGAGGAGATGGGGTCAGGTTAGACGCCTGCTTCGCGCTGGCTGTGGTCCCTAACGCGGAACGCACCTCGTGGCCGGAAAGGATGATCTCGACGCCTCTCCAGTCGGCGTCCTCCGAGACCTTTTTGGCGATAAAGTACTTGAGTTGCTCCGAGAGGCGAGCCATGAAGGGTGTGCCGGGGGTGATGCAGTTGCTGTCAAAGCCGTCGCCTTCGGGCATCTCCTCGCCCGTGCGCTTCGCCTTGTCGACGAGCTCCTTCATCTCCTTGGCGGTCCTGAAGCGCCTCGAGCGCTGCTGGTTCATCTTGGCTCTTGGTGCGACGCCGTCGACGGCGAGGAAGAAGAGCTTCTGGGGCTTGATGACGGAGAAGAGGTGCGAGATGTAGGCAAAGGTGGCGAGGAAGATCTGCTCCTCGGTGATGCGGAACGAGGCATCATTGTCGTTCGGGTGCGAGCAGTTGTGGATGATACCGTTCATATCGAGGTCTGTGGGGTGTTAAAGCGTAGCAGCAAGTGTGAGCGGACGGTCGCCGGCGCGGGGTCATCGCCAGCTAGGTCACGTGTGGGGGGGTCTCCGATCGAGAGAGAGACTGACATAGCGCGTCAAACTCGGGGATGCGATCATCTTGGATCAGCTGCGAAATGAGTGGGTATCGCTCCCTGTTTGAAGGGGATGATACAAGGTGGGTGAGTGATCGGGTGCAGCGCACGGTAGCTGAAAACGGGGGACGTACGACATGAATCGGAAGAACTGCACACGAGGCGAGGCGCCGGTACGATCGAGTCAGTGACCCCGTGAGATGGACGCTGGGCTGTAGACTGACCTTGGGAATTCCTGAGCGTATCATGTCGGCCAGGGCGAGGAGTGAGCAGGCGAGGTTGGATGGGATGGATGATGGTTCGGCCCAATCGAGCATCGTCAGCGGGGTTGGGCTGGTGGCGATCTCGACGCGACACGGCACAGAGTACTGACCCATCTTGCAGAACGAGCTATGTGCTCTGTTTGATCCAAAGTCAGAGCTGGGATGGGGAAAGAGGCAAACGGCACACGGCACACGGCACACGGCACACGGGCCAAGAGTCGAGACACAAGGCTGCGTGCTGGCTGTCGGAGGACAAGGACCGAACGGGCAGTTGGTCAGGCTGCGTGCTGGCTGTCGGAGGACAAGGACCGACCGGCAGTTGGTCGCCCGTAGGCGGAGGGGAATGGCCCCATTAGAAATGCAAGTGATCGTTAATGAGAATGCGCGCGAGTCGTCATTGCCGCGTGGGCTGCGCTCCACGTTTCCTTCCCCCTTTCACACGCCTTCGTCGATCGCTGTCCCGCGGAGCTTTCTCGTTCGATCGAGCTCTCAAGTCTGAGCGCTCGAGTCTGGACGTCGTTGTTGCAGGCCGATCGAGCCAGAGCACCTGCAAGCGAGGGGAGACGATGAGCCCTGTTGCTGCGAGCTCGATCGACGCTCCAACTACACCACCTGCGATCGACACACCAACAGCATCAACCTCAGCAGCGTCTTCGTCGTCGTCGTCGTCATCCGGACCGCGGCCGACGGACCCTCAATCGATCGAGTATGCGCTCCTGTCGGGACTCGCAGGCGGTCTAGCAGGTCAGTGCCAGCTTCAAAATTTTATCAGAGCATGTATCCCTGACTGTGCATCTCTCTCTGCCACCCCTCTTGCACCACTGCCCCGTCCATCGCTTGCTTCGTCCTTCCGACGGCTTACCCGTCTCGACCGGCCGTCGCTTCCCCCACTCCACCGCGAAACCTCAACTTGACTTCCCCTGGGCGCCTCACTGCCACTACCGGCGGCACACAGGCTGCATCGCCAAAACCTCGGTCGCACCTTTGGATCGAGTCAAGATCCTCTTCCAGACCCGCGCACCAGACTATGCTCGATATGCAGGTCAGTCCTTCAACCTCGTCACGAGACTCGCCCTCCGGCTATTCCAATCGAATGCCGCCGCGAACACCGTCGCTCCTTCAAGAACTCCGCTGACTCGGTTCCAAACTCACCTTCTTCAATTCACAACGATGCAGGTACATGGACCGGTGTGTTCAAAGCCAGTCAAGACATCTATGCCGAAACGGGAATACGAGGCCTGCTGCAGGGGCATTCGGCGACCCTCTTGCGCATCTTCCCTTACGCCGCCATAAAGTTCATGGCTTACGAAAAGTTCCACATTGCAAGTCTGCATGAGTGTTTTCTCTTTTCAAGTCATTCCGCTTACGCTCTCACCGTGTCATCCAGGTGCTGATGCCGACGACCGAGCAAGAGACGGGCGCACGCCGATTCCTCGCCGGTTCATTGGCCGGCGTCACCTCCGCACTCTTCACCTATCCTCTCGAGCTCATTCGGGTGCGGTTGGCGTTCGAAACACACCATTCGCTCGCCGAACGAGCATACTTGACACGGACAATACGACAGATATACCAAGCACCCCTCATACCTCCACCCTCTGTCGCTTCCACCTCCACTTTACAATCTGCCTTCCCGACGACAGCACCCTTACCCCCAACACCATCATCAACAATCACAAGCACAAACAACCTCGGCAAGCCTTCCCTGACACACTTTTACCGAGGCATTTTCCCGACCCTCTTCGGCATCGTCCCCTACGCCGGCGTATCCTTCCTCGTCTGGGGATTCCTCAAAACCGATCTCGTCCCGACCATGTTCAGCCCCAGCACACGCGAACGTCATCGTACCTGGATCGACTTGACCGCCGGAGGCATAGCAGGTGCCCTAGGTCAAACCTCCGCTTACCCCTTGGATGTCATTCGAAGGAGGATGCAAGTCGGACCTGTGTTACCTGGTGGGGGAGGAGCGAGACATGGCTTTTGGGATACGGCGCGAACGATCTACAAGGCGCATGGGTGGAGGGGGTTCTTTGTCGGGTTGAGTATCGGGTACCTCAAGGTTATTCCGATGAATTCGGTTAGCTTCGCGAGTTGGGTCGCGTTAAAAAATGCGTTTGGGTTGGAAGGGGTCAGTAAAGGTGCTGGGTGAGGCCGTGTGGATGGATTATAGGTGACAGATCGCGAGGGCGATTGGATGGGTTATGTGTGACTGGTCGCGAGGGTGGACCCTGACGAATGAACGAAAGGAAAAAAGTGTTGTACATTAATGTGTTGTTCTCTACCTAATTTGTGAAGACGAACCAGCGATAGAAGACGAGTCCGTACAGCTATGGACTGAGGAGAGGGAGATGCGTGATTGCAAAGTGCTGTACCTATAGAGCGCTGTACCAAAGCAAGTCAAAGCACTGTAATATATATAATAAAGCACTGGACTGTCTATCAAAAAGTAAACGAAAGGCACTATAGTGTCTACTAAGAAGAAGAACGCACTGTCTATCAGATATTTATCACCAAGAAACGATCGTACTCCTCGTCCGGGCCCCGTGCTTGGTCTTCAGGCTAACCGCCTAGCACCTCCTCCCTAGGCGGCTCACCGTCAACGACGGTCTCCACCTCCTGGTCCCAAACGAACGCTGAACCCGCAGTCGCGGTGTCATATAAAGCCGCAACCGTTCGCATCCAATCAGGGGTATGGCCTTAAGTGTTCGCGCTGGTGCTACCAGTAGAATCCGCAGCGGGCTCAGCGGCTGAGCTGTGAGGATCAGGGGAAGTTTCGCCCTCTGCCGGCTCGCCCACCTCCCGTTCGTTATCGTCTTCGGCGGCGTTTGCGTTCATGTCTTGACGCATACGGGTTTCATCTTGCTCGGAATAATGAATGGGAACAAGGTTTCCGGTACAGCGCCAGCGCCGGCGCGGCGCAGCGGACAGGTGCAGCAATAGATCATGGCGATGACGAGCGAAAACAACACGATCGAAGTCAGGTAGGCGACAAACACGTCGCGGAAGCACAACATGATGATAGTCCAAAGTACCGAGTTCGAGTACAGACAAAACATCAACCCCTCTCTTCCGGAAATCGAGAGAAGTTCGATTGGATCAGATGAGCTCAGCCTCGACGAATTCAGGGGGACTCGGAGGGCGTGGCCGAGCGGAAAAGGCGAAGAACCCAGGCTCTAAAGTACATGAGATACGTCAGTTGTCACATCTACGTCAACCAACACTCTTTCTGCTCGAATTTCACGGAATTTTATTACTTATCTTGGTGAGGATGGTCGAGTTTCAGAATCCTAAAGAACATAAACTGTTCCGCCACTCCCCGAGACCGTACACGCCCAATCCGACGGCGCAGTGAGTGCGCTCGATCTTGATGATAACAACGATAATCACGCCCACGGTGATTGCAAGAAAGATGAATTTTGATCAACGTGATTCCTATTGGCAGACGTAAAAGGGATGAGCCTGGTGAGCTCCTGCCCTTCGGGAAGGTCCTGTTTGGATTTGGAGCCCTGCGGTCAGGGGCAAGAGGACGTCTCGCCGACTCAAGATCGCGACGGAAGGTATAGACAGTGTCGTGCGAACCTTTCTTGACCCAGTCTTCGCATATTTCCAGGCAGACCAGGCAAGGGTGTATAGCTACTACGGGGAAAATGAAAATCATCGAGAGATGATTAACGATCGTGAGGACGACCACACGGCGTAGCGAGGTACCATGCACGGACAAGGTGGGGGTAGGGGTAGGGCAGGGTTTCAAGGAGCCGAAAGGGGCCTACAAGTGGAGGTGGGGTTCCGCAGCAAGGTGGATCTTAGAAGTTTACACTCTGACGCCACAACAGTCAGAGCGGCTAGAATAATGACCCAAAACTCACCAGGAGTAGACCAAGCAAGAAGATGGTGCAGGGCTGAGATAGTAAGTCAACAGTAAGCGCTTCAGGAACTTGATCATCGAGCGGGCTCCTCAGAGGGAGAGCCCGTGCAGGTGCCTAGGATGGGGATGGACTCATGTGCAGTGCTTGCTATTCAAGGCCTTGTAACAGTAAAAGTCGAGGGGATTAAAGGAGGTTGAGTGAAGGATGGGAGGATGGGAAAGAGAGAGAGAAGGCGCGAGGGAAAGATGAGAGTGTAAGCGGACTCACTGCCAGATTGATCTGGGGTATGACTGGTGACGTTCTACTCGACGAGCGCAATCGCTTCATTCCCCATGACCTTGGATGCTTCACAATAATTACCTTCCTTCCTTCAGCGGCTGGCCCGGTTCTTCTACTGGGAGTTCGAAGTCATCTGGCAAGGCGTTGCGCCACTCGTTTGGAAGAGCTCATGCGCTCATGGATTCGAAATCTCTGGCAATCAAAGCGAGAGAGGCACAACTTTTGGCCCTGCGAAGCTACAACATTTCTTCTTTGGAAGTTTGGCGGAGCTGGAGGTAATTATACTTGTGCGTACCAGAGCTTCAGAGGTGTAGACCCGGTCATGCGTCACAGCGGAGTTTAAAAGTGTTGATGACTTCGCCAAGTCGGCCGCCAAGTTCGCATGCTTTGCCATTGCGGAGGAATATGGATCCTCCACATCATCTGTGCTCAGGCCTAGTACCCGATTTGTTCTATCAGACGAGCATTTGTGTCGTGTTAAATTCATCATCGAATACAATGCCGGGCATCCCAATCTCGAGTCTCCTCTTCGCCGCACCAACGATCTCCGACTTCGCCTCGCCACCTTCGATGATCTTCCTTCTATGGCCCGGCATCGCCAAAAAGATACAATTGCGGATTCAACGAGGTGATAAGGTCCAATCACAAAGCAAGAGGAGATTTATTTGCGAGGTGGGTCGATCAAATACGCTCTTCGGTCATGACCAGCTGGCATCACGTCTTCTACGAACAGCCTTCGGGATTAACTTTGATCCAGAGCCTGATAACAATTGACCACGTTGTTGATACACGGTCATCTAATGTGCCCAAGCCGAACCCGCGCCATACCACCCCAACCTCTCCCGCTCCGCTCACCAAAGAATGACGTACCTAGTGTCTGTGCAGTAGAACAGGGGTTAGGCCTTCCTCGCAACGAATCTTCTGCATCACCCCGAGCGGAGAGTGAGATCGATGTTGCGGAAGACTTGAACATCGGCGCTCGAAGAAGGGGGTCAAATCCTAGGACGGTACACGAACCGCAGAGAGGGGAGGGCGATGGCAAATGATAGCGCCTCCTTTCGGTGGGAGGCTCCGGCAAGGGGATTTCACGATCTTTTGAGGACCCACCACCCATCTTGCAGGTTTTGAGCTTTGCAATTCCAGTTCTACTAACCGAGCGTACCCTTAACCGTTTTAATCTCCAATAATAATAATAATAATAATAATAATGAAGTTGCCATAATGCCTTAAAACCTGCGATCGAAATTTCCTCTGCGTTGGTGCAGCGCGCCCCGTGCCTGCCGCTCGCCCCGCCTGGAACACGTCGGCGGCAGTGTCTGACTTGGAGGCAGGCGGTGGCGAGACGAGAGGTTTCCGCTGTGTTGTTCATCACCTGACTAAAACTTGGGCAACGTCATTCTTTCCGGGCAGCGATAGCGATACCGCGACCGAGCTCCGCGGAACTCGGGCTGCCCTCAACACCCTCGTTGACTCTTGTTCATACGCTTCGACCCAGTGATCACCGTCCGTAACCTGTTCCAGCTTCCATAGAAATGGCTGCAGCCCCTTCCTCCAATGAGACGCCCAACCTTACTGGAATTGAGTACGTTCCCACACTCGACCGCTCCGCATGCACTCAACTCGCGAGCCCTCCAAATCGGCTTCCACGACTTCGCTCGGCCACTCGTTCCCTGCTCCCTGGATCGCAGAGACCAAGTATGCTGACTCGAAAGATACCTTCAAACAACTTGCAGCTATGCCAAGTACTTATCGGCTGGTGGTCTGTGTGCCATGCTGACCCATGGCGCCGTCACTCCCGTTGGTACGTCACTACCGAACCGACAGCGTGGTCGTCTCTCCGAGCGCCGAGAGAGTGGCTCATTACCGACTGCTAACCTCATGCCCAAAACCCCCTGTCCCTCGCCGCTTCATTGCCCTTATCCCATTCGGTTACTCCGTGCCATCAATCCAATATTTCCCATCACACAATAGATGTCGTCAAGACGCGCATCCAACTCGACCCCAAGCTCGGCAAGCTCGGGATGGTCGGAACCGCGCGAGGCATCATCGCCGAGGAGAGCGTCAAAGGACTCTTCACCGGCTTTGGCGCAACTGCTGTGGGGTATTTGGTACAAGGTAAGTTACACATTCAGCGAAGAAAATGGGACACGACATCTGACATCTGGTGATGCCATGTTCGCCGTCGTTGGTTGGGATCAGGTGGGGCAAAGTTTGCCGGTTACGAGTTCTGGAAGAAGAAGTGCGTCCTGGCAATGCTTTCCATGGTTAAACTACTGTCTGATATCGGAACGCTGCTGTGTAGGTTCGTGGATGCACAAGGTGGCTACGAAGCCGCGACCCCGAACCGAACAACGATCTACCTCGGATCTGCCGCCATTGCCGAATTCTTCGCCGATGTGAGTTGCGGTCAATCCAGATACGCTGATCGACGCGCAAGAGCTGATTCACTGATATACCCGACTCTCTCTTGTGGTTCTAGATCCTCTTGACGCCGCTGGAAGCGGTCCGCATTCGAACGGTCTCTGATCGAACCTACGCCTCAGGATTGACCACCGGCTTCTTGAGGATGGCGAGGGAAGGCGGTGTCTCCGAGATGTACGCAGGATTTGTTCCCATTCTCGTAAGCACTTCTCTTGCTACGTCCAGGTTTCGAAAAGTGAGATCTCCAGGCTGATCACAATTTTCGCTTGCCCTTCGTCCCTCTCATCTGACCGTTCGGACATTTAGTTCAAGCAAATCCCATTCGCCCTAGGTCAATTCGTGACTAACGAATGGGCCCATGAAACCGTTTACAAGCAGTTCTCTGCCGAAAAGCGCAAGAACCTGAGCGTCCTGGAGGAGACGGGTATCACGCTCGGATGCGGTGTCGTCGCTGGTATCTCGGCCGCGGTCTTGTCGCACCCCGCCGATACGTTATTGTCCAAGGTGAGCGGCTGATAAGTCTAGCTTTCTCCTGCATGATTAAGCACTGACCGTTCCATCTGTTCCCATGCGCAGATCAACAAGGGCAAAGGAGGCAAGGGTGGAATTCTCAAGCGACTCGGAACCTTGGCCGCCGAAGCGGGACCGGCTGGCCTCTTCTCTGGACTTGGTCCCCGTGTCGTACGTTGAACGGGTGAAGAAGTAGATGCAAAGTCACGCGATAAGCTGAATCTCTGCATTGTCCGGGTGACGTACAGGTCATGACGGCCGGATTGGTCTCGGCTCAATTCTTCCTCTATGGCACGATCAAGAAGTCGCTGTAAGTAAAATGAAGAGCTTCGTGGAGGTGCCTGCATTTGTAACACTAATCCATTTGTGACAACTCGACTTTGACAGCGGTGCTCGACCCGGTATCGAAATCCACAAGGCCGACTGATTCATCTCACTCTGATCCAAGAAAACCTGGCCAGCCGCTAATTGGTTCGAGTCTTCCACACTTTCACATAGTCTTGCCCCCTTCTGTTTGTCTCATCTATAGACGTGCCTGTATTCCCCCCCAGTGCCTGATTTCAGTCTTAATCTTGCCGGCTTAGTGCCTTCCTATCACTTTCATTTTGGTGCACGATGTTGCTCTTTTCTCGGATGCGGTCAACGTTCAGAAGTACTCGGTCTTTCTTTACAAGCATGCACACGGAAACAAGCAAACACCTGATTCGAAAGGCTGCCTCCGTTCATTCCTGCATCACGTGCCTCCCCTCTGTCCCATCCTCGACCTTGGCCGTCTCTTTAGCCACCCCCTCCAACGGCTGAGCCCCACTCAGCGACCCCTCACCGATGACACCGGCGTAAGGTCTGTCCCCCCAATCCTTGGCACCTGTCGGCGGGGTGGGGTCCTCTTCTGAGAATGGTGGCGGTTGGACCAAAGCGGCGAGTTTGGCTTGCGACATGGGCTGCAGAAAGATGTCCTGTGGTTGTGGTGCTATAGCGGGTGTGGCTGCTAAGGTGGAGGTCGAGGTCGAGGCTGCGTTCTCGTTCTCTTCCGGGATCGTCGACCTAGCTACATTCGTCGCGTCTTCGGCTGTTGATGTCGTAGCAGTCGAGAGACTCGAGAGATGGGTCGATGTCCTCAGCTTGTATGGATCCGTCGGCGTCGATGAGTTCTGCAGTCGATCGTAGAGGATACTGCAGGTGGGGTTCGGGGATGAGCTCACGAGCCATGGTCGTTGACGATGCCAGGTGGTTTGGTTGGGCACTCACGCTCGCTCTATTCGTAATCGTTGAATTGCCTTTTTGGATCGCAGGACTCGAAGCGCGAGCTTGGCATTGTCCTGATATGGAGGAGACATCGGACGACACGTGAGCGATGACTTCGAACAGGAGGCGATATGACACAACGCCGTCCAGCGAGGACTCCAGAACTGACCTGTTCGACCTCCTGGAGCTTCCCTTTGAGTTTCTGGTACTTGGTCCGGTACTTGGCATCGTCTGCAACGCGTGGGATGGTTGGGTCGGGTCGTACGGGGAGTGACGAAAGCGGTCAGTGCGACGATCCTACGCCTCCGAGTGGGGGGAGTTGAGGGACGTACCTGCTTGTGTTTGCAATGGATTGGCAAAGATGGCCTTGGAGTTGCTCATTCCTTTGGGAGGCATCGTGGGCGGCGTATTCGGCTTGCGAGGCCGTGGTGAGAGTGGTTGCTGTGCGAGGGGTAGTGAGTGGGCCCTCGTGCGCTTGCCGTGCACACACGTCCGTCGGTAAGCTTCGAGCTCGATCCCTGACAGCTTGGCGACGGGACGGGTTGCCAGATGACTTCGAACTCCCAGTAGAACCGAGGTTCAGGTTGTAAAAAAGCGAGTTTCGTGAAGAGCGCAAGAGCCGGGGGAAGGAAGTGATGCTGGGTTTCGCGCATGACCTTTTGAGGCACAACTATAGTTGTGCTTGGCGTGCAATTTGAGGGCGGAGGGTGAGTAGGGAGGGCCGTGAGCAGGCGCGTCGGAGTTCCGCGTCACCTTTCAGGACCCCTGACGCCGCAGCCTTAAGGGGCATTTAGATCAGTTACGCCGACGCGTCAACCAATCATTTGGGAGCAAGAAGGTTTTTAAGCAAGATGAGATATCCGGTTGGATGATTTCTCTCGTTTGGCTTACACCACGCACCAATGAGAGGTCTTCGACCGCGCACGAGTCGGAGTCTCAGGCTCCAGACCCCCCCTCGGAACTCGCTGGACGCCTTTTGGAGTCTTTTGGTCTCGCTCCGCGCTCTCATCCTCTTCGTCTTTTCCACTCGATCGTTCCCCACCCTTCTGCTTTATCCATCTGTTTCTCCTTGATTTTTCCTGACCGGAGATCACCTCGGACCGGGCACTCTACTATATGCCTCGCTCACATTGCAGTCGGCTCGCAGGGGTTCATCTTGGAAGCTCTGTTCCGGCGGGCAAGCGTTTGTCAAAATCACTTCATGAGCCACAGAAACGGCGTAGTTACGTTCTCCCGAGAAAAACATGGAGTGTTCTCGCGGCTAAAAAACGAACTTGTTACGACAAACCAAAAAAAAAATCCTCTACCTAAACGACCGCCCACGACTTTCGCTTCCCGACCTTCCCCGGTCCTTTCGAACCACCTTCGCGCGTGATCGACTCCCAACGCGCCTTCATGTTCGAGACACCGGCGAAAGGTTCTTCTTCCTCTTCCTCGTCTGCGGAGGCGGGCTTGTTCGTGGGTTGAGAAGGAGGTAAAGCGTATGATCGTTGAGGTGTTGAAGGACCCGAGGTTGGAGGAACGGGTTTGAATGGGGGAGGACGAGTTGAACCGCTCGTTGCGTAGGTGCCGTTAAAGACGGCAGGTGACGAAGGCGTCGAAGCGTTCACTGCGGGCGATGGCGAGGGGTAGGATCGTGGTGGTGTGATCGTTCGAATCAACATCGTTGCTGAATCTGGAGTTATCTTCCCCGTCAAATGCTTGTGCAACCCCTCGGCATTCGGGAAACGTGACGAAAAGTCCCCTATCGAAGCCTGCATCGATGCCCAATGCGGTGGGGCTGTCTCCTCCTTGGTCGCGGGGACCACTGACTGAGACAGCTTCTTGGCCCCGAAAGCGGGTCGACCCTTCCCGGATGAAGCAGAACTCTGTCGCAAAGTCGTCGGCTTGCCCCCTGGAATAGGCGGCAAGGGTTTGCGATTACTCGGGTCGCTCGAGGTCGATAGTCCTTCGTAGCGCGAGACGAGGTTGTTAATTTGGTCTTGCTTGTTGACGGATTGAGGTATAGGCGCGACGATCGGTGGTTCCGACCGTGTTGCAGAGCTTGATGAGGAAGGTGCACTCCTATCTTCGCTTTCGTTAAAATCAGGTTTGGAGATGTTGGGTTTAGGAGGTGCAACGGGGGCGAACTTGCGGATTGATGCCAACGCGGGTGCAAGATCGATGTCCCTACCGCCGTCTGTCGATGTCGACCCCACAGGAGTGACGGGCGACAGAACTGGGCCGGCCGAAGTAGGGGTGACGACCTGATCTGCGACGGGTTCAATTAGTTCCTCCGCACTCTTCTGCTCTTCCCTCTTGAACGACTGAGCTGAGAAACTACGTTCATTCGGCAATCGAGGACCCGATAATCGAGGCCGAATCGTGACGTCCTCAACTTGCTCGACTTCGTCATCGCTCGACTCGTCCTTCTTCTCCTCAATCTTCTGCCATGTCTCTTCCTCCTTGGGCTTGGGCGTCGAGGCCGACGGAGTGGAGCCAATCGCCTTGACCTCGGGGAAACGTTGCTCGATGTTGCTGATATCATCCTTCGCTGCAGCCAGCAATTTCGACGCAGGCGCAACAGGGTCGGCCCGCTGACTCGGACTCGCCTGGGACAAAAACGTCGGTCTCGAAGCAGAGGGTGAATCGGCGGGTTTGACAGGCCGGAACTTTTCCCTCGACGCTTCAAAGTTGAAGTCGTTTGAACCGATGACCGAGGCTCGATTCGTAGCTGTCGATGCGCTTGTCGGAGGTAGTTTGGACGGTTCTGCTGGATTTGGCGTCGGTGTGACGTCGGTGACGGACGGGCGATTGAGCGGCTTGGGGGCGAAAGCATCGTCGTTATCGTCATCATCACCAAGCAAATCAAAAGGGGCCTGTTTAGGCGAAGCCACAACGGGTGTCGAGCTTTGCGCCGTCGGAGTCCCCTTGGACGAAACGGAGAATTCAGACCGTCCAGTAGAGAACGACATGGGTCTTGGTCCACCGACCCTCGCCATCCCAGGTAAAGCGACGGGATCTCTCCCCAAACCGTTCGTCGCCTCTTTGGGCTTGTTCAGCATCGTTTTGTGCCCGGAAAAGGGTCGATCGTTGCCTCGGTGAAGAGAGGTTTCGGATGATTGATTCGTAAAGTCGGGTCTGTTCTGCATTCGAAACGATCTTGACGGCTTGAGAGAGGTCGTCGGTGCGTTCTGAGATGACGATGTCGGTGGTCGTCTCGGTAATGGTGGCCCCGAATCGCCTTCCCCAGTTAGCTGCGCAAGACTCGCTGTCGGCGGCGGTGATGTCACGGAACCCGCTGGAGAAGCCGATGAGAAGGCACCATTCGTCGATGATGATGTCGGATTCGTCTCACTACTGGTGAACGACTCGAGTCCTTCCAAATCGGGATAAGTCGACTCGAACCGTTCGCGCTCGTCGACAGTCGCGGGCGCCTCCGCTGGCTTGGTTCCCGTCGTGTTCGATGCAGAGGAAGAATGTAGAGTCCGCGCAGACGCTGAAGCGACAGGTCGGGTCCTCCATGACTGATCGTTGAGGACAGCCTCTGCCGAAGCGAGGAGAGGACTCTTAAGTCCGACAGGAGGAGGTGACGTCAGTGACTTTGTCGAAGATGCCTCTGCCGGCTTCGAAAAGGCCGCGGATGAGAAAGAGGGAGTAAGAGCCGGAGACGAGTCTGCAGCTGACGGTGATGTGGGTTGAAAGAAGTCGCCGAATCCAGACGAAGATGCATTGGCCCCGATACTGGTGAATGAATCCCCGAACCCATTCACATCGCCAGACGAAGATGACTTGCTCCCGTTTGAAATGATCCCGACCGGATCCCATTCACGTCCCAAGTCCTTGGACGCAGGCGAATGCGATGATGGTGTCGATCGCTCTTCAGCATTCTTGGCGAGCGCTGCGACAGCGCCTCCGGCTTTGATGGGTCGCCCTCTCCGCATTGGAGAGATGGTTTCTGCCAAATTTGGACCCTGTGGACTTGGGGCGGCAGGACTGGAGCTCATGACGCTTGCGAAGCCTGAGCTCGCTGAAGGCTTTGTCGAAGGCGGTCTGGACGATTTGGCGTATTTCTAAACGTGATCCCGGGTGCCTCGATCAGTATGCGCTCGTCTGACATGTGGAGACCTGTTAACTCACGTTCTCTAACCTGACGGCAGTGCCTCGCAGACGACAGACTTGCTCGTGAACCTGGTAAATGTTGGGTCGAGCCCCGGCGCTCTCTTGCAACAGGCCCCCAATCAAGCCCTTGATCGAGTTCGAGTATGCCGGGTAATGCGGAATCTGCGCCACGGGTGATCGATTTCAGTAACGAGCAATACTCTGCGAGCTAAAAGGGATCGCTGCGTACCTTGTATTGAGCACTGAGGATGGCGAGTGGGCCGTGTTCCTCGAACGGGGTCGTGTAGTAGCACAGCTTGTACAGGAAGACGCCCAAAGCCCATATATCTAAAGAGAGCACGACGAACATGATCAGTCCATTCAGAGAAAACGGCCACACCATCCGAAAACAAACGCACCAATTTTCTCATCGAACCCTTTCCGGGACCAGACATCGACCAATTCGGGTGCACGGTACTGCAGCGTCGTGGTCGTGTTGATCTCGAGCTCGAGAGCTTGCAGTCCCTCCACGGCGGTCGGGACCTTGTCCTTGGGTAACGGTGTAGTCGTGCTACCGAAATCGCAGAGTTTGAACGTTTGAGGTAGAGAGAGGAGGATGTTCTCGACTTTGAGATCTCGGTGGATGAGGGGTGGGCTTTGGTAATGCATGTGAGCGACGGCCTGTGCATCACCGCATTGACATACTGTCAGCCTTTGGTCAACGCTTTCAACCGTTAATCAAACCGATGCGCACCTCGACGGTATCACTGAAGATCTTGAGGATCTCGGTCTCTGTCAGTCGGTTCTGTAACCTCGTGTTCATCAAATCGATGATGCCGCCGCCTTTTCATCGAGCGCAGAATCCCGAAGTCAGTGAGAACTCTGGTGCTGCAACCCCTACTCGTGACGACGCGACGATCACGCGAACCAGGGCCGGACCACTGACCTGCACACCACTCCATCAAGATGTAGATCTCATAACCTGTACTCCCGCTCGTTCCTCCCGGTAGTTCAGCTACGGAAGCTTCGATGATGTTGACGATCTTGGGATGATTCCGGACCAGTTTCTATGTCGCCGACGGAGGAAGTGAACAAACACCTTTAGGTCAGTTTGGGCATAGATGAGCTCGTATGTTCCCCATCCTGCTGACCATGACCTCGACCTCCTTGCCAACCTCTTGCACCCCCTTGGTATCAGGAACGGCCATGCGCTTGAGCACATGTTTGGTCGTCGCATTCGGTGAGCCGGCGGGGATGGGACTCGCGGAGGTGGCAAGGTAGACGTGGGCGAAACCGCCTGGGGGGCAGGAAAGCAAGGTCAGTGATCGGATCTCGAGATGGGCTGACGACACGAGTCGGAGGCGGTGATAGGTAGGCACTGTTCAACCTCCGAAAGGGTGGCTCAACCCGTATGCATCGCCAAGCCTTGACCGGAGTTGAGCTTGTCGAGCTTCACCCGTCCCAGGCTCCTTCATAGACTAGCCCAATCGTCAACAGCGGCTCACCTTCACTCAAGAATCGATCCACTTTGACCTCGTACTCTCCAACCCTGACGATCGTACCTGGAGGCAGCGTACCAGGCGGTACGTTGCTCGCTTGAGTGGGGGGAACGAACTGCGGCAATCCACCACCACCACCGCCGGCGTGAGGGGTTGCCGTTGTGGGGGGTGCGACGACGGGTCGAGGGACGTAGCTTGAGCGGTTCGAGGTAGAAGCGAAGGAGGAGGAGGGCTGATAGGCTGCCATCGCGGAGTGGGGCAGGTGAGATCTCGTCTGAGCGGTCGGCTGCACGTCACAATCGTCCCGGTGGAGGGAAGGGCCGGTGAGATGGTTGAGGGTCAGTCGTACCGCGCGTCGTAGCAGGTGGTCGTTTACCCCAGGATTCCAAGACGTGAGATGTCCCACAGTGCCGTGTCAACGAGCGGAGAGCGAGATGCTGATCGGTGACGAAAGCAAGACCCTGAGCGCGCGGATGTGAGTGGGGTGGCCGTGGCCGTGCTCATCGTCGTCATCCCCCAAAGTAGCGCTCGTGGTCCCTCGCATTCGGACCCTCTCCGCGACAAGCTCGTCACGAAAATAGGCCAAGACTCGTGTATGTACATTCTATAGCGACGATCAACCAAGCAGAAAGAAAAAAAATCTTAATGATTGCCCGAAAAACTCGGCACTAAACATCCTGCGTCGGATCCCAATCCTCGCCCGGTGGTGCACGCGCGACATGGACATGCCCCTTTTCATCCATCATCGCCCCTTCTGCACTCACATCCACAGCTGCAGCTTGCGAGGCCTCGAGTTCGGCGCGCCAATACCCGGCTTGGTCCTGTGGGATCCAGATGGTTGGATAACCCTGGAGGGAGTTCGAGGTGGGATGAAGTCTCATCAGTGAACGGAAAAAAGCTTTCCACGAGCGTGCCCTCACACGCACCTCGTACGTCGCGGGCGGATCGAACGCCCATTCGTCGAGATGTTCTTCTCCTGGTAAAGTTCCTTCTCGATCGACCCTGGCAGGTGGTACGCCCCGCCCTTGGGTCTCCGGGTGCTTCAGTGCCGCTTCAGAAGGGTAGCCTGTCGAAAGTCAAGCCCAAAAGTCAGCATCTCGTCATCGCATTTCCCACCCTACCCTGCCCAGACCCAAACTCACTCATCCCTTCCTCCCTCGGGCCCTTCTCCCCTCCACCCATCTTGGGGCTCTCCGAAGACTCGACATCATTACACACCGCCTGCCTCTCCGCGATCTTGCCCGCAATGCTCAACGGCAAATTCGCAATCAACGGATCATACCCCGACTTCATCGTCAACTGGAACAAAACCGTAAACACGATCAAGACGATTGTCAAAGCACCGTGGGGGATGCAGATGGCCTTTCCCCTCGAATCGCGGGCGAGGAAGAAGAGTCCGGCGAGGCAGACGAGTTCGATGTAGAGGCCTACAAAGATGTGCGTGATGGCCTTGGGGTAGAAGAGGCCTCCTGTTTCGGCTTCACGTGGCGTGTCGATGACGAGCGAGAACAAGTACTGTGAACCGTGTCGGCGCCTTAGTCTACCACACACAAACGCATTGGTGAACCACTTGACTCACCTTGTACAGGAACCAGTACAGGAAAAAGGAGACAAACGCGAACCCGGTGATAAGCGGCGAGATGACCGAGTACGACAACCCAATGACGGTCAATAGCGTGATGCCGGGGAACAAGGTACCCCACTCGATCGTTGACATTTGATAACGAATCGAAAATACCGAACGGGGCGTCGAACCGAGCAAGAACAACCTGACGTAGAAACTGGCGAGCGTGATGATCTGCAACAATCCTCCCGCCGCACCAGCGATTGCTGTAACTGCAAAGTAGGTCAAAAAAAAGGTGCTGGCCGAAGGGAGCTGGGTTGCGAGCAGCGTCACGGCACTTCCTGGGTTCTTGGTAATGACGGGGATCGCCTTTACCAGACCACTCGCGAGAGTAACGACGAGAAATCCGTGAATGACAAGTACCAAGAAGTAGCGATCCATAAGTGACAACTCAATACGAGAGCGCAGCGGAATTCCTTCGACTCGCGCAAAGATACGCAGGATGATAGGCAGCAGGATGAAGAGGATCGCCAACGCGACGGGAGGTAAGGCTCCCTGTATGATACCGTTCAGTGGGGCCGGGATTTTGCACTGTTGAGCATAGAAGAGCTGCGGGTCAGCAGAGCGCGCAGAGTGCCTGTGAAGGTCCAGGAAAACCGACCAGCCAGGCTAGCCAATGTGTCGAGATGCAAAGCGCTGAGATGTTTGACAAACTACCGACAAAGGCGACAGGAAACGACCAAACGATGATCAAACCGATCGTAGCACCCCATGAAGCGGCATATCGTAGTGTTCCATTTGAAGGATTGACGGACAAATTGCTCCAAATGACGTCCTCTCGATCGACGTCGACCCATTTCGCGCTCATGCGCAGCGGCGTGTGGTGGCATAGCAGTTGGGAGAACATGTGGGCTGCGATCTGCTCGTTGAACTGAATGAATGCAGCCGACTGGGGAGGGTAGGTTCCGAAGCCTTGCGCAGAGTACAGCTGGGCGCGACCCGCCTCGAGTTGCTCCGTCGTTGTCGCAATCTCTGCTCTCGCCCACCCGATCGTGTCGACCTTTTCACCAAACATGCCCAAGAAACCGAGCTTGTGCTTCGGACGTTGATCATCCGGTACGAGTTCTTGGATTGAGTCGGGGATAGAGCCATTTTCACCCTTAGTCGACATTTCGATCTCGTTGAGCTTGCTCTCTTTCTTGGCACTCTTGCGTTGCTTCTTGTTCTTGACGGCGATCAGTCTGGCGGCGGTGCGGAGCAACTTGAACTCGGACGATTCGAGCTTGTTGCAAGCCTTGCGTCGACGGTCGTACAATTCTGGCAGTTCTTTCAGGTCCCTGTGCACACCATGGATAGATAGCACAGGGGTCAGGGAAGAATGCACATCAGCGCGATCCGATCACGAACGAACCTGACGATCCAAACGCGCTTGACGCCCCCGGGCAAGATTTTGCAGAACTGGGTCATGGCATCCTCCGAGAGGTACTCGCGAGGTACACCCGTGACGAGCACCGTTCTAGACCTAGCGAGCATCGCGTGATCGCGGGAAATGAGGAAATCCTGTCGGAGCGTGACATACACCCCCAATTCACGCCGGATGAGGTACCAGACCCAAAAAGTGAGCAGCCACACGAGTATCAGATGCGCAGCGTAGCGTGGACTTTGCGTGAGGCCGACGTTGCCAAAGGTGAACTTGTCGAGGCCGACGTTGGTGCCGTCCGAGTTGGCGGCATCGACGGGGAGCAGGATGATCCACGTCACGATCCAAAAGGGGAAGAAGATCTCCATCATGAGGTACAGGAAACGGACAAAGACGTAGGCGTCCAGACTATTGCGGATAATGATGAGCTTCGAGTCGAATTTGAGGATGTACGGTATCCAGGCGAACAGGCCGGGCGGCAACGGATCGACGCGCTTGGACGGGGGCACCAGATAGGAGCGAGGGCTGTAAATCTTGCGAAAGCGGTTTCGAATGATGATGAAGGCTGCAATCTGTACAACCGATAATGGTGAGATTTGTCAGCGATCGCAAATGCACCCATGTCGCCGTCTGAGCATATCCCTTCGATGCCGTTCGGAGATAGGTCGAATATCCGCATATATCCGAGCACCGGTCAGGGTGCACAACCACGTGAACAAGGCATTCGGCTGTCCTGGCGATCAAGGCGCAGATATAGAGCCGGCAGTAGACCAAGCCTTGTCGCCCTCCATCAAGCTGTAATTGAAGCGAAAGGGTATTGAGGTGATAGCCGGCCAGTAGCCGCGTCCGCTCGCTTCAACAACGGGCAAGTTGACCCCGAAGTCGAGCTCCGCACGGGACTTTCTACGGGTAGCTCATCCCTTCGTGCGTTTGGTGCAGTGACCTCGAAAACATGATCTTAATCCTCACCTCAGCACCAGCTGTAGCCAGGCCCGACACCAAAGCCGTCGCGAACGTCTGCGTTGACTTGTTGGCTGCGAAACCACGGCGCGGCCCGGCGAGAAATGACGACGACGATGACGGCGACGACGCGATGACGAAGGAAACACACCCCGGCGCGTAGAAAGAAAAGCAGTGGAGACAGAAGCAAGTAGCGATCAGCGGTGCTTTCATCCGAGGAAACTGACCAGGGATAGGAAGACTGTACGTACTGACATCCGCTGCTGTTAACGACATGCCGTTCGGTGGCCGTCGTCGGTTCCAAGAAGAGCGAACGTGTAGATCAGCTGATGCGGAATTCGAAGAAGCTCAAGCTCCCGCCGGTCCAGGCCGAACGGTCAAGAAGCACTGCATCTCCGGCCGAGTCCCTGGCTTTTCCCTCCCTAGGTATGTTACCCTGCATCCTTTCCTTTCGATCTTCATATTCATCCTCAACTCAGCATGTACGCCATCCGATGCCGCCGGCAGTTTCCTTGGTGCAGGCGTCATTCGACTTCCCCCGCTAATGAGGTGGACTTCAGGCCACATTCACGAGAGCTGGTCCGCGCGCGGGCACGGGGCGACTTAAGATAAGGGAGCCGTCCCTCGAATGTGCAAAACCTACGTGACAAGTACGGTTACAAGATTTACAGATAATTTCCACTTCACACTTCATACTTTTACTGAAACTCGCCGATTTATTGATCTGAGACGACACCAAATATAAAGGACAAGGGGGTCTGAGCGAACAATCTCACAGGGGCCAGGGCATTGCTTTCAAAGCCGAAAAGCCGAAGCTTTTGATGATTAGGGGCGAGTAGGTGTCGAGCGCTGGTTGAGGTCTGTTGTTGAAGATTGTGATGGCCAAGTGAAGCCACAAGCGGTGTTTGGTGAGCTGCAATTCAAGGAAGAAGGAGTGAGCCTCGTTCAGGCGGCTTTATCAAGGATGAATAGATAGTCATGCACGACTCACCGTCTGCTTGAATTGGGCGTTGCCCCCCACCCCAACGTTTTCTTCTTCCTCCCCTTCATCGGATCATCGCTTCTCACTTTTGTGTACAAGATATGCAGCTCTCTTCCGTAAATCGGCTCTTTTACGACGAGAACGTAGTCCTGGGATTCGTATCGAATCAGGCAAGAAGAACCTGAACACGAACCTTCTCCAAAGTAGTCGAGTAATTCAGTTATGTCATGACGTGTCATCCAGCATCCATCCTTATTGTGAAACAAATCACATCCACTCGAAAATCCGATCCGCCTCTCCCTACTCATCAATATCCTGTGCACCTCTCCTCTTTCCTGCCTGCCTCGACTGCGCCGCGGGGTGTCGGGCCAATTCAGGTGGGCACCTCGAGACGGGCGATTTGGTGATCTCTTGCTTGAGGTCGTACCTGTTCAAATGGAAAAGGGAAAATAGTCAGTTTCCGTGGGGATAAGAAGCAATGCAGTGCCAGAAGAGAGAGAAAAACCTACATCAAATCCTCATCATGGTCCGCCAAAAACGTGATCGCCGTACCCGTCTTACCTGCTCGACCCGTCCTACCAATCCTATGGATGTACGCCTCGATCGTGTTCGACATTTGAAAATTGACGACCAAAGAAACGTCGGGAACGTCGATACCACGTCCTGCGAGATCGGTGGCGACCAATACGTCGTTCTCGCCGTTGCGGATCGAGTTGAGCGCGGCTTCGCGTTGTTCTTGATTTTTGCCCGAGTGGAGGGTCGTGGCATTCCACTGTGGAATGAAAACATATCGTTAGAGCCTTGAAGCAGTTTCAGAAAGAAAGAGATAAGAGACTCACTCTGGCCCGAACCAAATCCTTCATCACCACATCCGCCGCCTTCTTCTGATTGACAAACACAATCATCGGCGGTTCGAACCCACCATGATTGAGGATCTCCAACAACCTCGCCTTCTTCTTATCCTCGACCGTGATGAATTCGACCCTTTGATCGACCGTATCGACGGCTTGTCCGGCCACACCGATCGTCACGATTGCGGGTCGTCGTAGATACTTCTTCGCCAGTCGTTCAACGGCTGGAGGCATGGTGGCGGAGAACATGACGGTTTGTCGATACAAGGCCAAAGTCGATTCCGTCGTGGTGGATCCTTCAGCGGGCGCAATGAGCATCGACGACATCTTCTCTCCATCCTCCGCTTCCTCACTATCCGGTTTGAGGTTCGATACGGGCAAAGCGTCCAGAATAAAGTTGAGCACGTCCTCGAACCCGAGTGAGACCATCCGGTCGGCTTCATCCATGACGACATAGGTACATTGACTGAGCACCAACACCGATCGTTCGATACAATCCTTCAAACGACCCGGAGTCGCAATGACGATTTCGGCGCCTTCTCGAAGGGACAAGGCTTGAGCTTCGATTTCTTTTCCACCGACGATGGAAACGCATTTGTAGCCTAGCAATGTGCAAAACTTGTTCGTCTCGGATTCGATCTGTTGGGCTAATTCACGCGTAGGCGCGAGGACGAGAGCATAGGGACCTTGGGATCGGTTCTCGTCTGTGAAGGATGGGAGTCGGGAGATGTAGGCCAACATGGGGACGACGAACGCGGCTGTTTTTCCCGATCCTGTTTCGGCAATACCGATTTGATCCCTGTTCAACAAACCGATCGGGATTGCCTGCCTTTGAATAGGCGAAGGTTCCTTGTACCCGATCTCCTCGATCGCATCCAAGATGGGTTGAGGGATGCTCGATTCCTTCCATGATCGCAATGGAAGGGGGATATGACCCCCCGAGCGGCGATGGAGAAATCTTCTCGGAAAATACGCCAGTCTCGATCGCGCATCTCGTCGAGCGATTTCTCGGTCCAGTGACGATCGTCGATAGCGCCCTTGATGCGTTTACCCGAACCGCCGGAAGGCGCATGGTCCAAATCGCGGTCAAAGCCACCCAATTGACCTCGACCGAAGAGGCGAGGAACGAGGGCTTGGACGGGGTGAGGCAGGGCGGCTGTCCCGGTTGCTTCGGTGCGGTTCGTTCCCCCATGGTTCGGGTTGCGCCGTTCGTAAGGGGAGGGTTTGGATACGGTTGGGGGTATGTAGGGTTTGTAGATGGGGTCGACTTCGTTCGATGCCGTATCGTCCGTTCGGTCCCAGTCGAAATCGAACTTCTTGGTAGAGATTTTCGTTTTCTGGGTGCGATACAAATAGCCGTCAGCTTCAGCACCGACATGCAAGTTCGTCTCATTACCCACCTTGCGTTTCTCCAAGTGGTTCGCCCCGAGGTACCTGGTCGCGTTCAACTTGTCGTTCAAGGGGATCGCCGCCGCCACCGTATTCGCACCTTGTTCAGTGGCCATTTCGGCCAAAGTCAACTTGCGTTTCGGTGCGGCTGGAGCTGGAGTCTCCTCTTGAATTGGCCTCGGCTCTTGTTGCTCCTCCTTGATCGAGGGCTCCTGCGACTTGGCTCCCGTCGGTGGGACTGTGGTGTCTACGGCTGCCGGTCGATCAGGAGGCGGAGGCATCTCACCATTCGATCTCGCACCATCGACGTGCATCCGATCATCCCCATTCCTGTGCGAATACGCGTCCCTCTCCCTGTCCGCTCTAGGTCCTGCAGGCGGTAGTGGTCCCCCCCTAGTATCAAAGCGGCGATCCTGATTCCCCCTCGGTCCCGTAGGCGGATGGTCGTCGTGTCGAGGAGGTTGGAAGCCCAGGCCACCTCTTCCCCTTGCATTCCTCGAATGATGTAAATACCCTCCCCTCACTGAGGAAGATGGGCCGTTATAATCTAATGCACCATTGCTCCCGCCTCTCGAATCATAACCGCGCTCATCATACCTCCCCTGACCATTGCCACCATGATGGCCACCCCTGTGTTGAGGAGGTTGGAAACGATTCGACGGTGTCGATTGCTGGAGTTGGTTCTGCTTGGCTTGGAGCTGCAGTTGTTGTTCCTTCGCGGCTTCGACTTGGGCTGCTCGTTCGGCAAGCGCGATCGCGGCTCGTTCTTGTTTGGTTAGGAATTTGGGCTGTGCGAGTGACAAGTAGGAGTCAGTATCGAATACGTTAGTAAAGCAGTTGCTGGAATGACGCACCCTGGACTGCTCCTCCTTCTGCTGGCGCTGCTTGGCCAAGAGTGCTTCGATCGAGATGGGCGTGCGAGTTGAGCCGTGGCCGTTGGAAGAGGACGACATGCTTGACTGAGGCTCACACTGTGTTCGAAGAGAGCAAGTTTGCTGCTCGGTAGGAAGGGGGGAAGGGGAGGGAACGTTTGTGCTGGCGATGTGGCGTTCGTTCAAGCGCGTGAGAACGCGTGACTGCGGCTGACTCGGGGCAAGCTGCGTTGGTTTCCCTCTCTCTCTCATCGTCGTCTCTGTGCCACCACTCTCACCACACTCCCCCACCCCTTCCCATCGGTCCCCCCAATGGCCCGGCGTAAATCGGCCTTCATCGATGACGCCTCCGACTCGGACTCTTCGCAATCCTCCTCATCCAACCACCCCCGCTCCGACTCTCAATTCGCCTCGACTGCGCACCATGACGCCCAAGCCGAGAACGACCTCTTCCTCGACCCTGTAGCACGACAAAGGAGGGGCGTCAAGAGGACTAGGGAGGAGAGGAAGGAGGATGCTTGGGGGGGTGTACTGGGGGGAGTTGGTGAAGACGAGGGGTATGGGGGTGGAAGAGATGGGCGCGCCGCGGATAAGAGAGATGGCAAGAGGTGGCTCAAGTGCGTCCATCATCACTCGAGATCGGATCAGTTGCAGAGGCTAAGTGTGGACTGGGTGTATTCACAGGACGGCCCCGTCGTTCGTAGCGGCTGGTTCGGACCCATCCCAACCGAAAGAACCGATCGATAACCTGGCCGATACGGGACCTAGGAAAAGACTACAAGCTGCTAGGGAGGAGGAGGACGATCTGGACATGGAGTTGGACGAGTCGGATGATGATGAGCAGGAAGAACAAGATGATAGGGAGGACGACGAGGACGACGGGGACGACGAAGACGACGATGACGACGATGAAGACGACGACGACCCCACCGCAACAAAACAAGACCAAGACACCCTCGCTCCCGTGCCAGGTCTCGACGACATCTACAGCGTTCCAAAAGAGCTTACGATCGAAGAACCAACCGCCGCACTTGCTTTCGCACCTCGAATACGACCCCGTACCGGCATCGGTGGTGGCGCACGAGGAGGACTTGGGTCAGCTGCGGCGGGATGTCAGGGGATCGGATCTTCGGTGGCCAGCATGATCGCTTCTCTGAATGCTGCTCCATCAGCATCTTCATCAACTTCGACGTCGTCGGCTCCTACGTTCGCCAAAGCTTCGAACTCGGGAGCAAGAAGGGGGATCGGATCTTCCTCCAGCTCTGAGCCCACAACCCTGGCCCATCAGAATGGCGCAGATTCCCCTATGACCGGTGCATCCACACCTCGCACTGGACTCGGCGCTTCAAGAGCTGGAACAGCTCGATCCGGTATTGAAGCTCGAGGTTCAGGTCACGATCCGACCGGAAGGGAAGGTTCACCTGGTGGTGCGTTGGGTTTCGGTGCGAGACCCAGTTCGAAAGTCGTCGATGAGTTGAGGTCCGAATTGGCTTCTTCCGGCCTCGGTTCCACCTCCAACACCACCAACTCCGAATCGGACGAAGCGACCGTCTCAGCACCAGCAAGAGAACGTCGTTCCTTCCTCCCCACCGCTTCGACATCCACTTCAACCCCTTCCACCAAACCCGTCCCCCGCATGTCCAAAAAAGAAGCCACCCACTTCGCCGCCCTAGCCTCATCCGGATCCCTCGGCTTGAAGATGCTCGAGAAGATGGGCTGGAAAGCCGGGACGGGATTGGGTGCGGACGGACAGGGTATCGTTACTCCTATTGGGGAGGGACAGAAGGTCCGTCAGGGGAAGAGCGGTATTGCCAAAGGGGAGAGGTCGGAGGGGGCCAAGGCGGATGAGAGGAGGAGGAAAGGATTGGTTAGTGATGAGGAGGAAGAGGAGGAAGGAGGAGGGAGGAGGGGGAAAGGAAAGGGGAAGGGCAAAGGGATAGGTATGGGGATGGAGGATTTGCTGCTGGTGGGAAAGGAGAACAAGAAGGAAGCGTGGATTCGACCTCCCGGAACGAAGAAGAAGAACAAGGACAAGACCGCTTACAAGACCTACGAGGAACTCGTCGCTGAATCGGGTGGGGATCAGGCTCAACATTCCGGAGTCGGGATGTTGGTTGACCTTTCGGGGAATGCGTTGCCGAGCACATCGTTGTCGTCCCTTCCGGCTTTTGGAGCGGGTTCGGCCGATCCGACAAGGTTACCGGAGTTGAGACATAATCTGACGATTTTGACGACGACGTTGGGGTCGAACTTGTCGGCATTGGCGAGGGAGGGCAAGCAGGTCGAGGAGAGAAGGAGGTATCTAAGTGTTGAGGAAGAGAGGATTCGTGGAGTTGTCGAAAAGCAGGAGTTGGCGATCGAGAGAGTTCAAGGCGTTTTGGAGATCGTCGCGAGGATCAAGGTTATCGAGCGAGAGGTTGCGGAAGTGGCCAAGATCGTTTTGGCTGGCGGTGGGGAAGGAGCCCAAAATGCGTCACCCAAGGGGTTGTTCAACCACTTCGTCGATGTTTTCGATGAACTTCTCGGGGAATACCACGAGGAGTACGCCGTGCTTCAACTGGACGAAATCATCGTGGCGGCTATCGCACCCCTTTGTCGCAGATTATTCGCGACGTGGAACCCATTGACTTCGCCTTCGTACGCGGTCGATCAGCTCCAGCGATGGAAGAAGCATTTCCTCATTGACAAGCATGAGAGTCGGGACCTCGAGGCCAGGGAGGGCTTGGGAGAGTTTGAGGTCTATGGATCGACGGCGATAAGGTCGGGTGGTGGGAAGGGTATGGATAGGAAAGCGGAGAGGATGATGTCGGCTTATGAGACGATGTTATGGACGATTTGGTTACCGCGTGTCCGGACGGCCATCAAGTGAGTTTTGGAATCCGCATGGAAAGGAGCAGGCCTGTTGCTCAGGCTCTTATCTTTGGGAAACTCCACACAGTAATCATTGGTCAGCAACGGATCCTACCCCCGTCGTGCAGCTCTACCAAGCCTGGTCCCCTCTCCTCCCCCAATTCCTCATCGACAACTTACTCGACCAACTCGTCCTCCCCAAAGTCCTCCAAGCGATCCAAGAATGGACACCCACGAAACAAGGCTCGTCGTCCATAATTTCTACCCCACCATTGCATCAGATTGTCTTTCCTTGGCTTGAAGTTATGGGACAACAGGGGAGAGTGGAGGGTGTTTTGGACGAGTCTAAGAGGAGGGTCAGGGGTTGGTTGAAAGGGTGGAAAAGTAGTGATGGGGTGCCCAAGGGGTTGGAGGCTTGGAAGGATGTGAGTTGAATGGTTGGGGGGCTCTCATCCAACGAGAAATATTTCTGGCTCAAAGCATCTTGTCTACTCCATACAGGTCTACCCCAAATCCGACTGGGACTCCTTCATGCTCAAACACGTACTACCCTCACTGGGCTCCCTTCTGCGCGACCAATTCATCATAAACCCTCGCGCACAAGAACTCAAACCTCTCGAAAAGGTGCTCGAATGGTCAATATTATTGAGGTCGTCCATGATGAGTCAATTGTTGGAGAAGGAGTGGGTGCCCAAGTGGTTGGACGTGTTGTTCGTTTGGTTGACGACAGAGGGGTGCAACTATGAACAAGTGGCGGAGTGGTAAGTCTTGGGTGGGTACGTTGATGGAGGGAACTCGAAGTTGATGGTTCTTGTATTGTCGGACAGGTACTCGTGGTGGAAGTCGTATCTACCTGAGGAAGTCGTCGCTCTTTCGGGGGTGTCGAGGGGTTTGAGGAAAGGTCTGGATCTGATGAATCAGGCCATGGCCTTGGGCGAGGATGCCAAGTACAGGTCCGTGCGATCGTCACAAAAGAGAGTTGGAGACGTTCCAGGAAACTGACCCTTCAGCACACTCTACGATAGGCTCAAACGACCCGATCTCCTCCCACCACAAACACCCGTGTCGCAGACTGCCAAGTCCTCCAGCAAACCCAAACACGACCCTTCACGCCGCCCAGAACAAGACGACGACACTATCACCTTCCGTTCCATAGTCGAGGAGATTGCCGCCTCGCACAACCTCATCTTCCTCTCCACTGGAACGTCGGATGAGAAAGGTCGGACGTTGTATCGTGTTTCTGAAACGGTGGATGGGAAGAAGGGTTTGGTAGTTTATTTAGAGGAGGATGTGGTTTGGTTTTTGGAGCAGGGGGAGTGGAGGCCGATTGGGGTGGAGGATATGTGCAGGAAGGCGTTGGGGGTGTAAGGAGGTTGGGGCGGGGGTTTGATTATGTAGTGAATGTTGGTTGAGGAGATAGATTTGGTCGCGAAATGTGCCCGGTGGTAATGAAGCACTTTCGAGTGGGTGAATATCGCACGACGGGGCGTGCAGCAAGCCCGATCGCTCGCTGGCATCGTCTCGTTTCGCCCCCTTCCTTGACCGTACACTCATTGCATCGCACCACCTCCGATGTCACTAAGTAACGAAGAGGTAAGCAACACCGTTCCAAAGCATACCTTGTATCAACACGCGAACCGTGAACACCCTCCCCGTACAACGCATCAACTCAACCCAAGCCCCATCCCTGCGCTGCACAGTTCCTGAAGCAATTGGCCGAGTTGTTCGAGTCAAGGAAGGGGAGTAAAGGGTCGGTGTTTGTTACGATGAAGCGAAGTGAGTGGTGACTGTCAAGTGGACTTTGGGAGGAGAGGAGGCTGCGAGGTGGTGGGAGGATCGAGCCCTGCCCTGAGTTGGACATGGTCTTACTCCGGCGCGGAGGACGCAGCTCATTGATCTCGACCATGCATTCATCCTGAACAGTGACATACACACCACCCGGGGAGGACGTGGCCATGACGAATGCCGATGCGGAGGAACCGCAAGAAGGCACCTCCGTGGCGGGAAGCAGTAGCACCCAGCAACAATGGCCCTGTTTGATCCGAGCGACGGACGGGAAAGCGAAGGAAGCGAGACGGAAGATATCCACTATTGTGAATGGACAGCGAGGAGCGTTGCTCGTCACAGGGGTTTCAGCTTTTTGCTGATCGATCGTTTCGGATCTCGTCAGGTTGCTCCGGAGGATCAAGCGACTTGGTCCACAGCTTATGGTGCTGTACTCAAAGCGGGGTTCTCGACTCTACAACCCAAGCAAAAGAAGAAGACGAAAAAGGTCAAGTCCATGACAACAGGTGGCGCGAAGGGGAGCTCAGGTAAAGAAGGAGCAGGGACGACGACAAGTTCGACTGCAGGGAAGGGGAGGAAGAGCACGGTGCAGCCGAGAAGAGAGTTGACCAAGATAACGGGAGCTAGGAGAGGTGCGGGAGTGCAGAAGAGGAGGAAGTTGTTGGAGCGGAGGAAGAGAGAAGTCAAGAGGGCTTGGGCCAGGAGGAGAGATGCTTGAGCAGGGTGGGGCGGCGCTTGAATGGGGGATGTAATGCAGTGACGTGAGAGGAAGTCCTTAACTATATTTCTGGCATTCGGCTGTATGCAATGAGTACCGTTGCGTGCACTGCTCTCCACCGCACGGGTTCGGGCCGCAAATGTCAACTTAGGCAGAGCGTAATGTCAAATTCGAATGAGGCGGTCGCAGCTGTCCGCGCGCGCACGGCTGACGCGCCTCGACGCGTTGAAAGACGTCCAGCTCCTCGCCTCCTTTCTCTATCCCACGCATCACATCCGCCGCGGGATCCAAACCGGAGCCAAGCACACCTGGTATTTATACGCTCTCGTACGTGGGCTCGTCGAAGCGACACTGAGCGGCAGCCGGCCCCTGAATATTGAATGACGAATGACGACCCCCTTCAAACGACCGCGTCTAGCGCCCAACGAAGCCCCACCACCAAAGACCCTGCCACCCAGGAATCTCCCCAAGAACACCACCAACCCTTCCCCTCCCTCCGACTCGAACGCCCCTTCCATCAATCCGACCTTGACTTCGCTCTCGGACGATGCGCAGAGAAACACGTTGGACTTGGGGCCGAGGTTGACCCGGCCGGTCGTCAAGCCTGTGCGGTATAGGAGGGAAGGGGACGTCGCGGGGGATGTCGATTGGACGTTCAAAAAGGTCAGTGCTCGCGTGAAGATGGTGTTGTTACTTGTAGGTGGCAAGCTCCCGAGTCTAGATCAGCCGAACCAGCCTCGATTCGGCGATCTGCACGGACCCCTTGCCCAAGCTCAGGCCGAGTCGCTGACACCGTCTGACTAATGCCTTACCTCCAACTTTGCCCAGGTCTTCCTCAAAAACGAATACAAAGGTCGTCAACGGGACATCATGCAAGCATCCTTGCGCGATTCTGACGTCCTCGTCATCGCCCCCACGGGGATGGGCAAAAGTCTCTGCTTCCAAGTGCCCGCCGTCGCGGAGAAGCATGGCTTGACCGTCGTCATCACACCTCTTCTTTGTGAGTGGCGGCGATTCAAAAAGACATAGACGGAGAAACTGGTTGCTGATTGCACACACGACCTCACAGCGCTCATGTTTGATCAGATCGCTGGATTGAACAAACTCAATATCCCTTGCGCGATGCTTTCGAGCAAGACTGACCGTGAGGAGCAGAATAAGGTTTCTCACCAACTACGCTTTTCGTTCGACGATCAGCACCTCATTTTAAAGTTTTCGTCCGCCTCCGAATCTGCAGGTCATGATGGACATGCGATCGGGGCATCCCAAGAATCGTCTGCTCTACAGTCAGTCTTGCCTCTCAGTCCAAGCTACCCGTGAGAGTTAGGCCACTCACAACCCCTGATCTTTTAGTCACACCCGAGCGACTGTCCTCACCCCAGTTCCGCAAACAGCTTCAAGCACTCTACAAGCAGAATGAGCTGAATCGACTAGTCATTGATGAGGCGCATTGCATCTCCGAATGGGGCCACGACTTTCGACCCGAGTATGCCAAGCTGGGATTGTTCAGAGCGGACTTTCCTAAGATTCCGATCACAGCCTTGACCGCGTCTGCAACTCCGAAAGTTCAGGATGACATGTAACTCGCTGATTCATGCATGACCGTTTGCTTCGAAAAGCAGACTGAGCTGATCACCCGCGACTCCTGAATTGCGCAGCGTCCGAGAACTCTCTTTGGACGCGGACCTGCTCTTCAAAGTCGTCCACCCCTTCAATCGCATCAACCTCTACTACGAAGTGCGCTACTTCTCCGAGCGTTCGCAACCCTCCTCGTATCGATCTGACGACATCCTCGCCTACATACTCAAAGCCTCTTCCCGCTCCACGTCTCGATCCCGTTCCGCAACGAAATGCCCACTCGACCCCAACCCCGCGCCGCCCGTCGCAGCCATTGCCGATCCCGCCGTCTTCTCAGGCATCGTTTACTGTCGAGCGAAAAAGACTTGCGATGAATTGGCGGCGTGTTTGAGGAGTAAAGGCGTCAAGGCCGCGGCTTACCATCGTGGCTTGGTGGATCATGAGGCGGATCGGGTGCAGCGGGAATGGAGGGATGCGGTTGAGAGGAAGGCACAGGGCAAGAGTTGGGTTGATTGTGTTGGTCAGTCGGCCACCTTTGATTTTCGTGTTCGTGGACGATGGCTGAACATTTGGTCCGATGATGATTGCAGTTGCGACGATCGCTTTTGGTATGGGTATTGACAAGGTGAGTGTTGGCTTCACGCGCGCACGCCCCGCAGTCGTAAAGTCGAACTAATTCTTTACTGCATACTGCACGTTTGGCAGATCAATTGTCGATACGTCATTCACTATGACATTCCCAAATCCTTCGAAGGCTTCTATCAAGGTCAGCGCGGTATGGGCGGCAAGAGTCTTCTTCACCAAGCGCCAACGAGCTAACTCGCTCTCTTGCTGAGGTGTGGACAGAAACCGGTCGCGCGGGTCGAGATGGTCATACGGCGCGTTGCATCCTCTACTATTCGGCCGAGGACAAAGTCCGCATCACGCATCTCGTCTCCAAATCCCATTCGAATCGTCTTCATCACCACGATCAAGGCTTCGGCAACCTACCTTCCCAACGCGCCCCCAACTCCATCGAAGCCCTCCTCTCCTACGCCGAAAACGTCGGTCTCTGTCGTCATCTGGTGATCTGTCGGTACTTCGGCGAGCAGGTCAAGGAAGAGGAGAAGGAGGCGTATTGTCGGAGGTTGTGCGATGTGTGTCGGGATCCGGGCAAGACGAGGGAGAGGAGGGATGAGGGTTTGGTTGAGTTGGATTTCGAGGCGACGCAGAGGGCGGTGAAGGAGACGAGGAACGTGGGGGAGTTGGACGGGTTTGAGGATGAGGAGAGGGAGCGGGATGGAAGGGAAGGGGAGGGGGAGGGGTCGGAAGAAGAAGAGGAGACGAGGGCAGTGGTCCCTGTCCGGGCATGTCGAGAAGGGTTCAGGACCGCGGCGGTACAGCTCGAGCGGAATGAGAAGAGCATGGAGAACGTCGTCAGGGGGCCGAGTAGCTCGCCACCGTCGGGGACCATGGCGGATGTCAGGGAGCGGGAACAAAGAGATGAAGTGGCACCTGCTGCTGAAGCAGGCGTGGCCGCGGAGATAGAGGTAGAAGTCCCTTCACCGAGTCCCGAGAAATTGGAAGTCGACGAGGAGGAGGGGGATGAAGCTGAGGAAGATGAGGAGGCAGGTGCCGACAAAGTCGCTTCGGATGCCGAGAGTCAGCCTGATTCGTCGGCCGCCCGTGTGGTCGATGACGACAATAACGACGATGATAGCAAAAAGGGCGAGGACTATAATGACGACGAAGACGACTTCCCACCTCGACGAGTGTCTCCCGCGATCGGATCGAAGCGCGCTCGACCCCTTGTCATCAGCTACAAAGAGGATGAAGAGTCGAACGAAGAGGACGAGCAGGAGGAAGAAGACGAGGATGTTCTTCCGACTCCGATTGGACTACCCAGGGCATCGTCGAAGAGCGTCCTGGGACCATTGGGCAAGGGCCGACTAGTTCTGGGGACTGATGGCGCAACGACAGCAGTGGCTGGACCGCAGCGCTGTGGAGGCGGAGGTGAGTTGCCGAGAAGTACTCGAGTTCTGATTTGTTTATTGGCTCGATGTTAACCGATTAATCTGTTCAGAACCATCTACCGCACCGGCCACGAAGCATCGTCCCAAGTTCATACCCCCTTTCAACGATGCTGACCATCGCCCAAAAGAGGCCGTAGCCCCCCTGACCGCCCCTACCGATCGTGCTCCGTTGATCGAGGTCGATCGACCCGAAGACTTCGAGCTCGTTCCTCAGACGTACGAGAAGAAGCTCTCGCATACAATGAGACGCGAGGCTGTCGTCCAATTTGATCAAGGCCTGCAACGGGCATTGTTGTCCAAGTTCGGGCAGTGTTCGTCGACGAGTGAGGACAAGGCCTGGAGAGGGTTGGCAGGGAAGAAGATCGTTCACGAGCAGAGGTGAGTCATTGACTTGATCGAGCGTTCGATGGAAAACGGACCCGATCCTGACATCAAATTGGCCTTTTATTCGAACAGGCGAGAAATCATCCTTCTCGCTGCACTTTCGTTCGAATCGGACCTCTTCTGGCTCGCGCTCTCGAGTAAAGGCTATCGCTCGATGCTAGGACCACGAACAAAAGCAATCGCAAACCTCAAACTGACCGAAAAGGCACCTCTTGAGTTCGAGAACAAGGACCGATTAATCAAGGAGGTCTTTGACGCGTTGAAGAGAGCCGCCGCTTCGTTGTTCCCGAGTCGATCGAGCAGGAAGAAGGCGAGAGTGGAGAAGGAGCAGGCGGAGGATTGAGCTTGGCTGGTGGGTGGCTTTAGTGAGCTGTCCTCCGATTTCACGGTTGTGCTTCTTGTGTTAATCTATCTTCGTGCAGCGCACTTGACGAGGATGAGCAGCCCTCTGTTGGCAAACTTGCTCTTGCAGGTGAGGGATCGGGGACCCAGCGCGAAGTTCTTCACACTCTCGAACACACATCACGCTCCAGAGGTATATCATACGGTGACCCCGATCAAATTGCGAATCCTGCTACGGGGGCCCTGCAAAAACAAGAGTGAGGACGGAAAAGAATATAACTGCATATACACCTCAGGCCTTCAACGAAATTCCGTTGGCCTCGGCCCACTTGGCCGCGCCTTGGTACCCAAAGTTGTACCCGACGAATTGATGAGCGTTGACGCCCATCTCTTCCGTTCCTGGTCGAGGGCCCATCGCCTTCTCGCGCGAGTAGCCCTGGATCTTGGATGCTCGGTCGTAGCGAACCTTCTGGACGAGCTCGAGTAACGCAGGGAGGTCATCCTCCGGCCCTGCAGAGGCCAACACGATCTGGAGAGCCTCGGCGTCCTCGATTGATTGTCCTCCTCCTTGTCCCTGATGAGGAAGCATGGCGTGGGCGGCGTCACCAATCAAGATGGCACGCCCCTTGGTCCATGTCTTCAGCGGGTCTTGGTCGCGCAATTGCCAGAGACCGCACGACGGGGCATTGCTGTGAGGAGCGCAGGGACAATGAGTTCGTCAGCATTGTGTCATGCAGATAGTATGAGTATGCGCATGCGCTGGTAGGGTAGACTGACCGAAGGAGATCAAGCAACTCGGGTTGGAAATCCTTGAAGGCCGCGACCATCTCATCGATCGAGCCCTCGGCGTTCCACGACTCGACACTGTCCTCGTTCAGCTTCTCGTCCGGCACGATAGCGACGATGTTGAGCAGACTACCACCTCGGCACGGGTAAGCGACCACTCGGCGGTCGGAAGCGACGAAAGTCGTCAGAGTGGGCGGGTCCATACTGAGCAACGAGGCCATGGCCGGGACCTTCTCGACGGATTCCCGGGGGATCAAGCAGCGGTACGCGCTGTGACCGGAAGGTTGGGCAATTCGCTCGGCGCCGAGGATCTCGGTTCGGAGGATCGAGTGGATACCATCGGCCCCGATGACAATATCGGCCTTGAGGACTTGGCCGTCAGCGAGCGTGACCTTTCCGGCCTCGCAGTCCTGAAGAGCTCCGAACGAGAATGTGTGAGTTTTCAGTTCGTTTGACGAGACTAGACGAAATGCACTCACAACAGAGACAGCCTTGGCAGCGGTTTGGATCGCGGCGGGCTTGCCGGGCAAGTCAGGGGTAGTAGCCATCCTTCGGAGCTCGTTGTGCAAGTCGACACGGTGATTGAGCAACCAAGGAGCGCCGAACCCCTTTCGGGGATCGCTCGGTACGGCGATCAAGGTATTGCCCTTGGCACTTTTCTCCACGTACTGTTGAATCAAATACCACGAGAAGTCAGGAAAAGTCTCTCATGACACAGGGAGACGGAATATGTACGATTTTGCACCTACCGATTGCACCTCGGGGCTGTTTAGGGCGGCCAAGTCAAGACCCCACTGCAGCGCGATTTTGGAAGCGTTGGGACCAAGATGGATGGCAGCACCGATTTCGGACTTCATGCGCGATTGCTCGAGAACGGTGACGTTGTGCTGCTCGCGCAACGCTCGCGCGGCGGCAAGTCCGGCAATTCCGGCTGGAGAGGACAGAACACGTGGAGGTCAACTCTGGGTCCGCATAGCAAGTCGTGCGATGGGATGGCTGCTCGAGCGACTTACCTCCGATGATGATGACTTCCAAAGGCATGTTCTTTGGTAGCTTTGCCAGGTAAGTAAGAGAGTCAGAAATTGTGTGGAGAGTTGATGATGTGTAGGGGTGACGGAAAGCACTACAATGCACCTCGTCCTTCGGAAAGCGCGGCATGACTCTCCGTGCTCTTCGGCCCGAGTGGATCCTGTCGAGTGGGCGTGCCCCCCCTGATCTGGCCGTCTCGCGCGGCCGCCGTCTAGGGTGAGGGGGAGGCCCACTCGGGCACTAGCCTGCGAGTCTACGACGCCAAGGCCCGCGTGCCAGTGGCCGTGAAACTGCGCCGGGTGCTCAATCCACCACGTCCACCATCGCCTGCGGCCTTGCCACCTACTCATCCACTACTTCCTGGTACGCACACCCGCAATTCGGACCCCTCACCAAAATGAAGTCCACACCTACCCCCGTCATCTTCTGCTCGCATGGATCGACGATGATGCTCGGCGAGGACTCGTCCGCGGGTCGCTACTGGCAAAAGGTCGGTGAGGAGGCGATGGCGCGCAAGATCGAGGGTGTCGTGTTCATGGGAGCGCATTGGGAAGTCAATGGAAACGGTTTCGAGATTGCGAGCAATGCATCGGAGCCCGTCAAGCAGCCTGTCGCATGGGTCTCGCCCGACAAATACATCAATTACAATGTGAGCTGCGACGATTATTCTCGGCCGTCTTGAGCCAACGACGACCCGGAGGCTCGCGGGCTGACGTGACGAGTTCTCTCCGAAACCTGGCAATAGATCAACGTTTCGCCCAAGCTGGCAGAACGGGTACAAGATTCCTTGACCGCGGCTGGCATCGAGTCCAAGCTCAACCCCGATGTCGAATGGAGTGAGTCTGTAGAACAGTCCCGAGTACCATACTCTTCCGGAGTTGCCAGCTAACTCTGTGGCTCGGGCTCGCATCACCAGTTCACGACGTGTTCCTCGTCCTGACCTGGATGTTCCCCAAAAAGTCGCCGCCCGTAACCCTCATCTCGACCAACGCTTACTAGTAAGTACTCACTTTCCTTTCAGTCCCGGATGACTGATTCACACCTGCCCGCAGTGACCCCTATTCCCACGTTGCCGTCGGCGCGGCCATCCGCCACCTTCGACACGAAAACATCCTCTTGATCGGAACTGGGGTAGGTCATGCTTCCAGCACCAGATTCCAGCACATATCTGACACACCAGCTTCTTTAAATCGATAGGGTACTGTGCACAACCTTTACCGCAACGCATGGGGCAACATCATCCTGCACCAGGACAACTTTGCACAGACCAAGCCCCCAGAGCCCTGGGCCATCGCCTTCCGCAACGAGGCTTGTGACGCCCTGACCCTTAACTCTGGCCCGGCATTGCGTAAGGCGGCCATGCGGCTCATGCGCAACCCATTGTACCGTGATGCCCACGGAACCGACGACCACTTCGCGCCCGTGCTCTTCTGCGCCGGCGCGGCGGGTGATGTCGAGGATGAAGGGACAAAGAACTCTGCCACGGCCGAAGTCTGGGAGCTTGAGCAGATGTGCAACGTAGGCTTGCATTTGGCGTGTACCCACCGCTTTCTTCAAACCCTGCATCTGACACCCTTGTCCTTTTTCCTCAATCAGACCCAATTCCAGTTCGGCGAGTGGTAGACGGTTGGTAATGCGGGACTTCTTGAGGCAGTGTAGAGGCAATTTGTGTTTTCAGCCTGTATTGCAACTGTTTGATTCTCCAACTTGGACCATGCTTCCACCTCTCGTTTCTGTGCTCGCCGCTGCACATTTAGAAAAGTCAATCTCCTGGATATGCTCTGCCGGCTAAACGATCACTCCGTGCGGACTTTCCGAAAACAACCATTAAAACGATCATGAACCATCTAATTTCACACTGTAAATACTAACTCCACACGATAAATAAACAGAACGGAATGCTACGTTCATGCAGAGTACTTGCGGCTGATCCATCGGACACCGTGGTACCCAACGAATCCAGTCGCACTCAACAAGACGGAAACGAAGAAACCGGCCGTGATGAGCAAACCCTGAGGGAAGAAGGCGCGCAAGAAAGAGTTTCCAGGTTGGACCCGCTTGACAACCAAACGCTTGTCCGAGGGTGAGGCTTGAGAAAGAGCCAAGAGCTTGGCCGAGGTGAAGGGGGCGAACGCGGTCAACCTGGCCAGCTTGGAGCTCGCCAACGTCGCGGGGGTGAAAATTCGGACGCGTCGTGTGAAGCGCGACGGAGCGTAGATTTCCGGGTTGGGAAGATCTGTGGCTCGGTGACAGGTGGGAAGCTGTGAGATGGTTTCGGGCAAGGAGATCGGTCGGTAGAAATTAGGTTGAACTCACACAGTGCTGCCAAAGGGATGTCTCCCGTGTAGACCGTGGACGCGGCAGACTCGGCAACGAGGAACTTGCAGTCCTGCTCCACACCAAACACATAGAGGTTTGACGATTTGCTACAAGACGAATCAAGATGAGATGACAAATCAATAAAGATAGCTGGGGGTTTGTGATCGGAGCTGGCCAGTCACTCACGTCTGCTCCATCGCCGCCAGCACACCTTCCAAACTCCTGAAGCTGCGCACGGGGAGAACTGGGCCCGAGCCAATTTTGGAGAACATCCCGCTGAGGAGCGAGCAATCGGGCCGTCAGTCATGGAAAAGTGAAACAAGATACGGGGGTGAGAGAGTCGACATACCTGCTTGCATTCTCAATGATGGTCGGGGGAAGAAACCGGGCTTGGTGAAGGATCCACCGGCGATGATTTTGCCGCCTTGGCCCGACTCGCCCTGAACGATTTGGTCGAGCTCGGCGCCGACGGAAGCCTGAGCCAAGCGGCCGTAGTCGTCGGATCGCGCAGCGTCGGATCCGAAGCTTTTGCGCACTTCCTCAAGGATGAGCTCCAATAATTGACCAGAAGCCTGCTCGTGCACGAAGAGCTGGTCGATGCTGCCAGGGAGCTGACCGAGGCCGAACCACTTGCCGCGTACGATTAATTTGGCGATCAAGGCCAATTCCGTCGCCGAGCGATGGTTGTCGACAACAACCGTGTTGGATCCCGAGGAGGAACTCGTATCCACGATGAGGGCCGGTGTGGAGTCGCGGACTTCTTGCACGACGTCGCCCTCGGTTTCAGCGGGATCAACGAAGATGAAGCACTGTCGGTCGAGGGTAGCGAGGCGATCGAGCAAGAGCTTGTTCAAATTCGAGGCTCCAGGGGCAAGAACAGACACCACGGCATTGCCAGATGCAATAGCAGACGCAAGCGGTGCGATGACAGAGAGCAGAGGAGCTGTGGAGGGCAAGAAAGTCAAATTCTGAGCTCGAAAAGTCCTCAGAAACATTCACCGCGGGACCCGGCGAGGCTGTAACTAACCCTTCGCATCGCCGACAACAACGACCAAACCAAGACCCCGTTGTGTAAAACCTTGCGCATAGTCCTTCTTTTGAGCGGCAATGACTTTGGCGTACTTGGTCTGGTCGAACTGCGCTTTAACATGTTCGAGCACGAGGGTCAACTCGGTCTGTGCTTCGGCCTGGGTACGACCAGAATCCGCTCGAACGGCGGAAGCAATGGCTTCACGTTCGGAAGACACGACGCCTGTGAATAAAGGAAAGGTACCATATGATGAGCGCCTTGAACCAGAAGAGGGTATATCTGAGCCGACAAAACTTCTCACCATACAGCCGGGCGAGTTGCTCTTCTCGGAACCGCGGGAAGGCAGGGGTGCCGTCATCGGCAGCGACCTGAGCTGTTCGCAGCGCCGTCTTGATGTTCGCAGTGGATGCTCTGAGCTTGGCGACCATGATGATTTCGGTAGGTAGGTAGATGGGCAGGGTTAGGTACTTGAGGGGTTGCGGGTCAAGGTCAGACCGTCGCAAAGGTTAGCCTGAGGATGGACGAACGGTCGGCTCGGGTGGGCAGATCCTTGCGCGTGAAGTTGTGTTCCGCTTTCAGTCTGCCACGACTCGCGAGGCGCCGACGCCGACCGCAGCGCCGAGCCCCGGAAAAGTGGGCGCCTGCGAGCCGGACACTCCGCCATCCTTCTGGCTAGCGCGGGTTCAGAGCAGCTACGATAAATATTCGACCTCAATCTCAACCCAGTCATATCCCATCGCAAATAAGCATCCCGATCATGAGCAACTCGACCTCCAAGACATCTACCGTACAGCAGACGAAGGACTCGGCCGCGGCTCCTGAGGCCGTCCTCCACCTGCGCGGCCACAGGGACGCGATCGACGCTCACGCGGCACACCAGCAAACCAGCGCGCCGGATGCCACACCGTTGCGAACAGATCGCAACTACCGAGCCGCTTACACTGGACCGGCTCCTGGTGAGAACGATGGCACAGAATGGGTTTGATGTGCAGAGGCACAGGGCCAGCCTACTGATGTGCATCGTACGAATCACCTCTCGTCCGTTCAGATTGGTGGCCTCAAGGGGAAGCGGTGCCGGACTACCGACCGGTTGACCGAACACTTGCGGGACCCGACAGGTGAGTACTCTTCTGACGGCATAGAATACTATCGAAGGCGAGAAGCAATGCTGATGCACTTTACCTAAAATTTCCTCCCCGCTCAGGCCCTTCGGAGCGAACACTGGCGAGAACGTGTTCCTCTACGTGATGTTCTCCGGCATTTACACCCTTCACCGAGTCAATGGGTTGTGGAAGAACACAATCGGTCGTTTCACGGACAAGCTTTGGGTGTACCCCGTCGGAGGAGAGTTCTGATCACCACGACACGGCGGCGCTCGGCGCTTTGTGGTTCCACGGGGGTCTTTCCACACTGACCGTCAAGCAGCATCATAATATCGCTGTGCAACTCATCCCCGGGCTCTCAATTTGTGTCTTATTCCTGTAACATATTGGCGTTCGCATCTTTACTCGGTCAGGAGAGGTATTGCCGCGACTGCGCGCGAAAAATTCACACCTGTATACGTACCTAGCTCCCTCGGCGATCGCTCGACTACTGTCGACTCGGTGGGGTGATTGGCGGCGTGGCCCGAGGATGTATATGCATGCAACCCTCGACGAAGGGCGGACGAATGGCACTGAACATTCTTCAAAGTACTTTGATGGCAGCATGGAACGCGAATCTCGGCAAAGCTTCTTGTAACACCATATTCCTCGTCCTTGCAGTTGGTGTTCCTGGAACTCCGGAACCGGAGCATGGCTGATCCTAGGTACCTACCTAGGTACCTACCTAGGTAGGTAGGTAGGTAACTATGAACGCAATTTTTTAGGATGTGGTGGTCCAGACCTCGAACACGCTCCGGGACTGGGGAGTCTGACCTCGAGCCGACCGCCATCAATGGCGTAAGCGTGATTGGTTTCCGTTTTTGTACGACTTCGGTGCGCGCATCCCGTCCGGGTTGCGGCCGTTGCGGCCCACCCACCCCCGCGATCCCTCGGCCGAAGTCCGCCCAGTCCCGCCCACTTTGCGTAGCCCGATGCCACGGCTCGCACACTAAACGGACCGTAGAGATCGCAAGCGTCCAAGATGGCCGATCAATCCGTCCAGGGGCAATCCCAGTTCGCGGCATCGACCAGTGCCCAGCCCGCTCGGACCCATGTTGTAAGTGTCAGCAGCCTATTGCGGGTCACGTGCGGAGCCCGTCCCCTGCCCGTCCCTCCCTCCCTGCTCACCCGTTCGACTTTGAACTTTTGCTGTAGTGTCAAGCACCGGGCTGCACCCATTCGTATGCCCGTATAGAACACCTCGGTGAGCCCATGTGCCGGCACCTGTTCATCATGTTCGGGTGCGAATGCGCACGCGTGCTGACGCGGTCTCGGCCTCGCGCAGAGCGTCACGCCCGGACACACGAGCCCGGACACAAATATTCGTGTACTACTGTGGGTCTCGTATCTGGGTTTCCTGTGAGCAAGAGCACGACTGACCCCACGTCCGGATGTATCCATCACAGTGCGGCCGCGGCTTTGCTCGGATGTGAGAGCGCTTTCCCTCTGGCAGTGGCTCTGGCTGTTTGCTCCGCCGGGCCCCGCAACAAGATCTTTTTTTGGGCAGCCGCTCATGCAATCTGCCTCTCCGTACCTTCACTATGCAGAGACGTACTCAAGCGACACGAAAAGGTGTGTGCCTCGATTTAGCTTCTTATATTCCAGGTCTTCTGAACGCTGAACATATTCGATGTACAATTCTTCATCCAGCTGCATCAACGAGACGCCGAGTCGGGACTTGCACAGACAAACTCAACCGTCCGGAAACAGGCTGCTCTAGAGCGCACTGCACGAGGTGAGCGGGGTGGAAGAGAGTTACGCCCTTGGGTGAGATGAGAAACTGACGCCGGTGATCCCCTTTGTTGCTTTTAGCCTGTCTGGCCTGCGCTGCTTCAAAGGTGCGTCCGGTGGACCCGAACCGAACCGCCGGTGGCTAATCGGTTCAGTTTCCGATCTTGACAGGTCAAGTGCTCGGGAGTACCCAACTGCGAGCGGTGTACCAATTCTGGTCGTAATTGTGTCGCAGCGGTCGAACAAAGTACCGATCGTCAGCCCTCGCGCAAACGATCTCGACCCGGGTCCTTGGCAGCCAACGAGATCCTTGAGCCGAGCGACTACCTCGTCGACGCCTCGATCGCCAACACCGAGACCGAAGCGAGGTGTGTGAACTAAGCAAAATTCTCTCCGCCTGATCCGGAAGAGGTCCACTAACGCCTTGCCCCGACTCTCAGTCTGTCCCTCATCGAGATGGCGCTCCAACCGAGTGACGGGTTCGCGCTCGGCACGGCCCCTGCGCGCAACTACGAAGACGAATCGGGCCACACTCCTTCCGTCCACACCGAACACGACTCGGATTTTACCCATACCCTCAACTCGCTGTTTCAGCCCATGTTGTCGTTGGGTCCGCTCAGCGCCGATGAATTGGCCGACCCCTTTGAGACGATCTTCGGCGTCTCGACCGGACCACTGCAGCTCAACCAGGACAATACCAACTTTTCGTTCGAATGGCTTGGTAATCAACAACAAACGCCGCTGTGGAACTCGTTCACGTCACCGCAAGGGGGGAACCCGCCTTTTTTCATGGGTGCAGATGGTGTTGTACCGTCCTCGCAGGGCAATCGAGTTGGGGGACGCGTCACCTTGGCCCCAGGCGGGCTGGCAACTCGACATGGCTCTCCGGCTGCAGGCGACGAGCGCCCTCCCGATCGTCCGTGGCCCATGGTCTGGAATCCGACGGAGCATGACAGTCAGATCGAGGTCGACGGTACGATGCCGGGCGCGTTCGAGAGGGACGAGCTCGCAGAACATGACCCACCATCGTTCCTTCCGATGGACAACGATGTTCGAATGTGCATCCTGGAGGCGCTACAATTTGCCAGATTGCAAGGCCATGGATACCACGCCGTGTTCAGGACTCTCGCCAACATGTCGTTGAAGGTGTACAACCACTTCATCTCGCTCTACTTCACGCACGTGCAACGTCGATTGCCGATGCTTCACCTACCGTCATTCAATCCGCGCAAGACGTTCGGACTCTTGCTCCTTTCCATGATCGCAATAGGAGCGCTGTATGCGCAGATGCCCCGTGCGCACGCCCTGGGGCGCATCTTGATCAGCGTCGCCAAGTTGGCGATTGGCGAGCTGACCGTCAACGACAATCGACATGCGCGTAGTTTGCCGACGTTGCAGGCGAATCTGCTATGCTCGGTCGCAAAATGGCTCGGCTCGGCACGGTCACTCGAATTGGCCGAAGTATATCGGGGTACCCATACGACGGCCCTGCGCCGCTTAGGCATCTTTGAAGACGTTGTGCCGGACCTGGCCCCGGATGCGTCCATTCAGTCGCAGTGGGCGCATTTCATTAAATACGAGGAACGAAAGAGGACGGGCGCGGTGTGCTTCCTACTCGAATCAGAGATGACGACATTGCTACACTTGCCGCCGCACGTGCCATTCACCGAGCTTCAAGTCGCTCTACCATGCGACGAAGAGCTGTGGAACGCGCCCACGGCCGAACGGTGGTACGAAATGCGACAATCGACGTCGAACTCGATGCAAACGCAGGCGATCGTCAAGCTCATCACCGCCGACACCAACTACCCTCTACCACCCAGCATCGCGATATCTCCACTAGGCCACGAGGTGCTCGTCAACGGTCTGCACATCATGATGTACTCTGCCCGGCAACTTCAGCAGGTCGGGCTCGAGCATCTGAGCGAGCACGCCGGTGCGCACGTTCGCAAGGCGCTCAGCCGACTCAGCAAAGGCTATGACGAATTTTCGCCCGTCTTTGGCGACCACAACAATAGCGATGATGACTTCACGCCCGCCTGTGTTTCCTATCACATGGCCCACTTGGCATCGTACCTTGCCCTCGACGATTTGGATGCGGTCGCCGGAAGGGGCTCGTCCGCGAAGAGCCGTACAACGAATCAAAACGTAAGTTTTGGTGGTTACCGGACCCTTGCAACCACGAAGAAGTGTTCTGATCCTCACTATGTGAATGTCACAGCTCATTGCATGGATGAAGTCAAACCCTGACAAAGCTCGGGCCGTGGCAGTTCATGCCGGACAAGTGGTTCGACGCATCCGCGATAAGCCCCTGTTCGGTGAGTCATTCGCTCATCTCGCCGTTTGACTCCTCTTTGGGGTTGAGTGCTCACATTTGTGTCTTCTATTACTGGGTCTTGCAGCGACTTACGAGCCCTCTTCAGTGTTTTACGCCGCACTTTGCCTTCATCTGTACGCGCTCTCGGTCGGTCCGCTGTCCAACATCTCCCCCGGACCCATCAGCACCTTCCCACTGGATCAGGTCCAGCAGGGCGAGCAGGTGGTTACATGGGTGGCAATTGGCGGGCCCTATGCATCAGTACATGGGGTGGATTGTCTCGCCGGATCAGCGGCCGCCTCCCAGGTGTTAATCAAGCTCGCTGGTTTGAGCAATTGGTCCGGACGGGCGTGGCGAATAGGACATGTGCTCAAAGACGTGCTTCAGGCCGTTGCTTCTTCTCTCTGAAAAGACGCTTGTTGTAACACCATTTTTTTTACATATCTGATATCAAGAGTACGACAACCAATTAAAGTAGGCAAGCAGATTACGCCACCTTGAGTAATCAAAACCACCTAAGAGCTCTGCTGAGACTTGATCTTACCTTCGGTTGAAGAGTATCCCGCGGCTCGTTGGTCGGGGGCATCGAACTTGAGAGTCATTTGATCCTTGCTCGATGTGAATGTCAAGACCCTGATGATGCCCAGCTCGGAGAAAGCGGTGACGATGTACCAAACGGAGGACAATCCGTACGCAAGCGCACTCTGCACACCTTCGATCGCGCTAAGAACAACGCTTGGTTGGAGACCGGGAATCAAGTGCGCTTCGGCGATCACGGAGGGTTTCGTGAAGCAATCAAGGGGATCAACTGGGGCAGAGCTGTAGATGCCTGGGCGGGCGAAATTCCACCCTTGAAAGCGCCTGCGGTAATACGTGTAGGAATCACCACCAGGAGGTTGTCACAAACAACAGCCGACTAGACCGCCACGCCGACCGCACCGCCGACCGCCGACGCGGAACCAATACTTGCCGGGAACAGCGAGTTGGGCCACCGCAAAGAGGAGTGCGATCGGGGCCGTGAAGCCAATACCAGTGAGGGAGCTCATTACCCCTGGGAACGCGACATTGAAGCAAGAGAGGATCAGAATCTTTCGAACTGCGGCGGGCGGCCCGGTGTAACAAAGAGCGCCGAGACTTACATCCAAGTGCACTATCGTTGTGATCGCTCAATGCGAGACCGATGCAAGATCCGAGGTAGAGCAAGCATCTGATTACCAGCGGGAAGGGGAACTCCTTGAAACGGTCGACGCATCGTCCGATGACGAAGAAGAGCGGAACCGAACGCGCTTCCTTCCCAGCGATTGGCGACACCAGTAGTCTGAAAGCGTCCGTAAGAGAATTGACACTATAAGCACAGATGGAGGTGGGTTGGAGTGGAAGTTTCTTACCCCGGCCCACCTTGGGCCGCCGCTTCCTTCCTTTCCAAATCTATCTTGCCCGGCCGTCCAGTCGTCTCTTTTGGTCATCGCAGTTGGTACATTGACCCTCGCCAACAGTTCCAGAGATGCAACCTCTCTTCTAGGCTTCAGATGAGAGAGCGGGGAAAGAGGACGAGAGAAGATGGATTTTGGGACTGGTGTGCCGGAATGAAGATGAATGCGTGTCGGCGAGCTGCGCTATCGAGCCAGGCAGTAATACAATACGGCAAGGTGTAAGCTGGACATGGACTTTAGTAACGGGCGAGCCGGCTGGTCCTGGCGCACCTGCGTCAAGCTCTTCCCTTCCCGGAACCGTAAATTCGAGAAGGATACCTGAGCGGCCATGGACTCGGAGTGTCCGTAGGCCTCGCCTGGCACGAGCGATGCAAACGCAGCCAGTTTGGCGGCCATGACGATGTCTGCCAACTTCACAGGAAAAAATGACCTTTTGGCGTGGCCTATTATGAATGTGCAACACCTATAGCCCCAAAGGAAGTGAGAGTCCTTCAATGCCCGACAGCAGAAAAGAGGCTGCTGATGCACCCGTGGAAGGGTGGGGTTTGGGAGGTGTCTGCCGCTCTACGACCGGACGAGAGTTGCCATGCACAGCCAGCAAGACTTAAGATGCAGATCCGAGATGGTTTTGCAGGGTTTCGACAGACTAGATATGCTCAATCTCAATCCAAATAAATTTGCTGCCTTCATCAGAAGCTGCATCACAGATGGTGCACGGTTCCTGCCAGACGAGCGGCATGAACTCAAACCACGGGGATCTGCAACCAGTTTTCGTGCTCGGGGCCGAAGTAGAACACGTTCTTGCCGGCGAATGACTCCTCGCTGCGATCGGTCGGTTCGTCATGGGTGAAGATACCACAGCCTTGGGTATCGCCCGTCGCGACCTGAGCAAATCAAGAGAGAATTTGTTTGTCAGCTCATTGCCTGTCTGGGCGTCGGGTACAAGTAGTTGCTGGCTTACCTCGAACACCAGGGAGCTCCCGGGGCTGATGACGACCGCTGTGGGCCATACTTCCACAAGGAGGTTGTAAGGCTTGTCGGATTCGAGGAGAGAGACGTCCTTGCTCGAGTAGTTGCGGTGGGGCAGCCAATCTCGGTGGCGAGGACTCTTCTCGTCGATCGCTCGCAGAGAAGCGCGCAACCAGCCCTTGCACAGAGGAACCGGATCACCGGCAGTACCTGATGGCGCATGCATATGACGCAATTCGTCTCAGCACTCAATGCATCCCAAGTGTTACATGAAGGGGAATACTGGACTGACCAGTATAGAAAATCTGCTTTCCGTTGGCATCAAAGTGGCGGAGCGTACAGAATAGATCAAGGTCGTTCGGCGCAGTGCCGTCCTCGCGACACGCAACACCTACGACAAGGTTCGCGAGCAAATGGCCGGCGAGTTCCGTCTCCTTGTCGAACACCATCTTAAAGTTTAAGGGGTCCGACCGGCCCAAGGCATCGATCGTCAACTTGGACTCTTGTTGGACAGGCTCGAGCTTCATCGAATGCCCCTTCGGGTCCGAGCTGGGGTGCAGGTGCAGTCGCTTGTACTTGGTGCGCTCGATCGGCCACGATGTCTCTTCTCGTGACTCGAAAGTGGCATCGGCCTCGAGGGTTCCGAAGCCCGGGTTACCCTTGCGGATCAGGAGGCTCACAGCGGGCACGCCATTGTTCGGCCCCTTCTGCCATCCTCGGTCGTCCTCATTCTTGAGCCAGGCGTCCAAAACTGAAAATAGGGGGAAGTGATCAATGACATCGGCAATCTGCCAGCCAGGGAGCACTTCGTTGCTGGGAAGCCCGGGATGGTGTTGCTACTCACAAGACTTTTGGAGTTGGACGTAGTGCGGCAAGAAGAAGGGTAAGTCGTGGCGACCGGCGATGAACCAGAGCCACTTGTTCTTCGTTCCGGCCTCGAGGTAACCAACGACGTTGCCCCGCAAGTGAAGGGTGTTGCCACCGAGATTGGCAACGGAAAGGGTCGGGACATCGATGTCTCCGAGGTCGTAGGTACGACTACGATAGTATTCTTCGTCCAAGTGACGGTTCTTGCGGTTGTCGATCGTCTGGTCATGGCGGTTGGCTTCTCGCTCCTCATCGCTGAGCTCACCCTCGATGCACTCGGGTCCGAGAGGAGGTCCAGGGGGCCCGAAGGGTCCCCATCCGCGGGGGCGCTTTTCGGGGTTACCGTATTGCATCGTTACGACTTGGTTGAACCACCACGTCTTGATGAAGCCGTTGGAAAGGATACCACCTTGGCGGCATCGGTCACGGTAGTAGTCCGTCATTCCCTCCCAGGGAACGATGCACATCAAGCCCTTGGGTCGTCGAGCGGCCACTCGCCATTGCGTCCCTCCAAAGTACGAGATCCCGAGGAGTCCGACCTTGCCTGTGGACCACTCTTGGTCGGCGGCCCATTCGATACAGTCGAAGAAGTCGATCGAAGTTTGAGCCGACATGGTGTCGAGGAAACCGGGCGAAGAGCCGATTCCGCGCTCGTCGACGCGGACGACGACGTAGCCTTGTTGGACCCAGTACTGCAGTTTTTTTTTAAGATATTGAGCTTGTGAATAAAGGGGCGGCCACTCAGGCGTGGGACGTGAAAACTCACATCGGGGTGGGGGGTCTCCCAAGCTGAGAGCTCGCCCTTTTGCTCGTCAGGGATTTCGGCATAGGAGCGCGTGTGGAACTTGGAGTAAGGTGCATCCTTGCCGTACGGTCCCATCGTCATCAAGACGGGGTAGCGGCCCTGCTCATGCGGGCGGTACACGTTGGCGCGGCACAGACCGCCGTCCTTGAGAGGAATGTCGACATTCTTGTCGAAGATGAGGGTCGACGTCTTGGTCGACTCCATTATGGCGTTGGCGCCGACGTTGGGGAAGGGGATTGGCATCTTCTTGACTCGATAAATCGATGATCCGTACGGAGGACAGAGTTATGGAGTGTAGACAAGAGTGATGGTTGCCTTGTGGAAGGAGGATGGATGTACTAGCGTCTAGTCCGACACTTCGGCGCTTTACGTCCAACCAAAGTTGGGAACCGAGTGGGCGTCAGCGCCGCGCCACCCGGCAGGAGCCTTTTTCGCCAGTTTTGGGCCGCGCCAAGATCGCTTTCAGGATGAGAAGTGGCCACTTGAGGAGGTCTCCGATCAAAGGGATCATTGATTTGAGCACCAACATCTATCCCATTACATCTTCGATCCTCTGAGCCCAATTGAATGAGCCATTTAATGGGGGCACTACTACCCACCCGGGCCACCCCAACTTTTGTCCCAGCGCGCGAGTTTTTGACTGATCTCGCCGCGGGTTTCGGCCTCGCTACGGAAAGTTGGGGTAAGCGTATAGCGCTTTGCCTGATGGCCCCTCGGCAACCCCTCTTTGACCGCCCCCCCACCTCGCGATCCCCTAACCTCATCCCGAAAACCGAAAAGCAACACCATGTCTGGAATTGCGCAATCCAACCTCCCCCCCATCCGACGAGTGGTCACGACCCACAGCGACGACGGCACCGCCAAAGTCTGGATCGACGAGGAAGTGCCCCGCGTCGCTCCCCCCGGTTTCACCAGCGGTATCACCTTCGCCTTGCCCTGGGTCACTGAGCGCAGTCCCGCCGATTGCCAGACGACCGTTGATGGCAAGACCTTGCCCATGGTCGGGTTGACTCGCGACGAAGGTTCGGTCGTGCGCTACGTCGACTTCGAGCCCGGACACGTCAGTCCGATGCACCGAACGGCCTCGTTGGACTACGGCTTTGTCCTCTTTGGCAAGCTCGAGGTGCGACAGATTCGATGCAAACTGGGATGACAGGAGCAGTCACTGGTTGATTTTTCTCTCATGCTTCTAGATGCACCTTCCCGACGGCAGTGTTACGACCGTGAGCCCCGGCGATGTCGTCGTGCAGCGCGGAACGAACCACCGATGGATGGGTCAACCCCTCCAAGACGGAATGGACGAGTAAGTCAGGATCAGACTCAATCGCGCAGACTTGGCACTGACATCTATCCTTTGCTCACTAGGGATGGCCTACGTCATGTTGCCCTCGAAGTCGATCGTCATCAACGGAGAAGAGCTCGCCCCGATCTTCATCCAGTAGATCTCGATCTGTTTACTTGCAATTCATCGCCAGTGCACCCAAATCACATTCAGTCGACCGTGACTTTCAGGGTGAAGCACAATTTGTACTGCAAGGCAATCACAGCCACCAGACCAGCCGGCATCCTGTCTCCGTCGACGCAAACTTGGTCTTACTCGCGTTGTGTGCCCGCATATGCTCAAAACTGGCAGTCGAGCGTAATCACTACTTATTATAACTATTACGAGAAGACTGCGGACCCTAGAATCAGACCATCTTCAAAGTCTTGGTTGGGTTGACTTTGCCCTTGAGCTCGCCGAAGCCAACCTTTGCTCCGTCAGCGCCAGCAGAAGCCGTGAAGACGACCTCGTCACCATCTTGGATCCATCGTCGCTCGTACTTGCCGACTTGAAGAGGTCGCTTGCCAGCCTGAGAGAGTTCGAGCATGCAACCCTGAGCGGCGTCGCCTTCGTTCGAGATCGTGCCCGATCCGAGGAGATCGCCGGTCGAGATACGTGCACCGCCGTAGGTCTGGTATGCGATCAGTTGGGGGAAGGACCAGAACATCTGGTTGAATTGAGCTCGGGAAACCGAGTGGGCCGTCGAAGGATCCTCGGCAACTGGGCAGAGTGGAGGAGAAGCGAGGATCAGTATCGGACGAGCAACTGGCGAACGGTCACTGTTCTCTCATCTCTCACTTACCTCGAAGGAGAGTTTCGCAGTGGATGTGAAAGTTGGACTTGGCTCCCGGTGCCTCGGCAAGGTACTCGGGTTGCTCGAAAGGCGTGCCCTCCAATCGAGGAGGAAGAGCAGCAGCGAACGGCTTGAGGGCTTCGGGTGTGACGACCCAGGGCGAGATCGTGGTCGCGAAGGATTTGCCGTTGAAGGGACCCAAGGGTACCATCTCGAACGCTTGGATGTCACGAGCGGACCAATCGTTGAGGAGAACGTAGCCAAAGATGTGGTCTTGTGACGAACTGGGGCTCAGAGCAGTGCCCTCTCCTGTCGGGTTGGCAATAAAGGCACCCTGGGAGTTCCGGACAAGGGTTTGCGGTAGCGTCAGCACAGGAACTCGATTAGAGTTTTCGCGCAGCTGTGTATGCCCTCATCGGAAATGCAAGAACTCACGATCTCGAACTCCCAGTCCAAAGCCTTGCACTCTCCAATCTCGACCTCACGCTGAGCCGAAAAAGCCCTGGTCTGTCCTCGAGGCCGTGTGACCTCTTCTGAAACTGAGACCGTCCCCGCACGACCATTGTAAACCATAGGCAAGGCGTTGAAAGAAGCGGGGAGCTTGGTATCGGGGCCAAAGATGGCTCGACCGGCGTTCGTGCCGTGGGCGGGGAAGACGGAGTAATCCACGAAATCGGGGATTTGGAAAGGGAGGCAGGGCTTGACGGAGTTGAGGGGGAGTACGACGCTCTCTTGGGCGGCGGAGTCTTGTTGGAACTTGTTCGAGTCGAATGAGGTCAAGAGTTTTTGGATCGCGGATCGAGTGCTGGAGCGGACGGACGGGGATAGGGTAGCGAAAGCCTTGAGGGTCGGCTGCGCAATTCATTCGGGTGGTTAACTTCGAACTCGGAGTCAACGAATTCCGACATCGGTTGCAGTTTCAGTGTGACTTACTTGGGAAAAGACATCCGAGTCGGATCTCAAAGCATCCGCCAACAAGCCCGCTTTCTCAACCTGACTCAAGTCGATGACATAATCGCCGATCCGCGAAGCCCCGACTCGAACTCCGTCCGCTCGCTCGACGATGCCGAAGGGGATGTTGGCTAGGGAAAAATGCGACTCGGGCGAGACTTGAAGCCAAGACATGCTGTACAAAAGGTGCTTAGATTGTACCGTCAAAGGGGATATCGGTTTAGGTACGAACGCAAGGTGGTAGGCCGCGGCAAGGGATGCTGAGGTTCGTCTTGAGTCGGAACCCGGGTGACAGCGGCATGGAGCGGCTGTCGGGATTGCGAACTGCCGAGGCCGAGTGGAGGTAAAGTGGAGGTGGGCGCGACCGGAGCCAGCGGCGTAGTGCGCCCGATTGGTCGGTTTTCGCTCTTTCCAGCTAGGGTGGAAGCGTGACCCGACCCGCCCGCCATAAGCGGCGTGTTCCCCTCCGGCACCTTTCCAGCACATAGCACGATATAGGTAGGTAGGTCCTTCGACCTCCTATGGGGATGCTCGGTTGCACTTGCTACAACCCAATCGTAGAAACCTGAAAATATAACTAAGAACAAGAGAAAAATATGCAATTTTGGCACAGGAGTAGGATGCCCTCGCTTAGAGCGGCTGGCTCGACGACTCCATCTCAATCTCTTCATCGTCCCGAGCGCAAAAGCTGTCGTAACTGTAAAAGTAAAATACAGACAAAGATGTCAGGGCGTGTTCGTATGCTTACCTCGTCCACAACCTCAACTCCACTTACCTCCATTCATCAGGCTGCGACCTCGGCGTCGCCGGCGTAAAAGGCGCTCCTCCCCTATCCGGTCTCAACCTCTGACCAAACCTGCCCTGCCCAAACCCCCCCGGAGGTTGCGTCATCAAACTCTCGCGATAAAATCTCGCCTGCGACGACGAATCCTCCACCTCTTCATCATGCACGAAGCGCACGTCGTCCGAGTTCTCACTGTCGTATTCCTCCGAAGAAGCTTCAGTCCCTGATGCGGAAGAGTTGACGGCTTCGACATCAAAGAGGTTTGATCTAGCGGCGGTTTTGACGTTTATCTTGGGGCGTTTGATTTTACGAACCCGAGTGGCGAGGGCTTCTGCGGCGTCGGCGTTGTCGTTTTCGTCTGACTTGAGGTCGTCGGGTCGAGATCGCACGATTCCCCGGCGCAAACGATTGAGTTGTGCACGGGGTGGATCCGTAGCAACGGGAGCACCCGAAGAAACATCCGGCGCATTCTTGTTCACCTCAAATCCTCGGGCTCCAGCAAATCCGGGCATGCGAATCGGGGATGACTCGTCATAGCTGTCGAGCTTGGCCGGATCGACATGGGCGCCAAAATTTTGCACGACGGCGCCTTGCAGCAACGCCGTGTCGGAGAAGATGGCGCAGTCCAGATCGTTGTCGTCGAGCATGGCCGAAAAGGACGAACTGCTGGGCGGTCGCGGCGGCGATGGTGGAGTCGGAGGCGTAGGTACAGGTGAAGGAGGGGCGGAGGAGATGGGGTCGGCCCGTTTCGGTACAGACGCCTTGTAGGATTCGGGGACGACCTCGATGTCGTATTCGTCTGATGAAAGTACGCCATAGAGGTCCATGGAGGCATGCTGCTCAACCACGGCGGCCGGTTTGGATGCGAGATGGGCCCCATTCGGCCGCTGCGGAGATGGCTCAAATTTCGCCGATTGCAAAGGAGGAGGCGTGGGTCGCCTCTCGATGGCGACAGGCGGCGAGTCAGGTATAACGACCGGAGACATTTGACGAGGCGTGGGCGACTTCGCACGTGCTGCCGAAAAAGGAGATTCGAGCGGCAAATCGGGTAGGTCGGGTAGGTCAGGCCATTCCGGAGACGATAGCAGTAACGAAGACGACGCGGGCGGCAGCTGGTCTTGCAAAACGGCCGACGAAAGGATCGGGATGTCGACCTCTGACAGTGGCAGTGGCTCGTGCCGGAATCGGAGGGGTGGTTGCCCCGGTCTACGTGCGGGTGGTTCCCAAGGCTCGATATAAGCAGGGTTGTACGCCTCCGACATCTCGGCATGCCATCTATCGAGCGCCTCGGGCTGCGAATCATCGATCGAGGCCGTGGTTCGCAGAATCGACTGCAGCATCTCGTGTCGAGCACCATGACGAGGGAACTTGTGAGCGTTGGCGTTGGCGTTTCGCTCGAGGGGAAACTTGTCCAGGTTCAGTGGACTCGGCGATATGGCCTGACCACCTTGAGGGTACCAGCGCGTGCTTATGTACTGTTCCTCCGACTCGGTGAGCAAAGCAGCTTGTTTACGCTCACGGAGCGCTCGGCCCGGTGAGTAAGGCATCGGTGCTTTCTTCAGTTTTCCAGCAGTTCGGAAGCCCTCGAAAGCACCTTTGGGTATGTTCCGCTTGACATCCTTGGCGGGGCGAGGGACGCGTTCCTTCATGCCCAGAGCCCCACGATGATTACTCGCGGACATGAGCAGCCCATCCAAATCGAGCGGCTTGGCCTCGATCGACACCTTGTCGACAATCGGTTTGACGTCGCTCGGAACCAGTCGTTCCCCATCGGTATAGACCTCAAAGACTCGATTCGAGATCAAAGCGTTCTGCACCTCGTCGTACTGCTCCTTCGCCTTGTCCCAGTTCTTTTCTTCCCGTCCTTCGGTCATGAGGACGATGATGTGGCCATCTCGTGCGCGACCGGTTCGTCCGACACGTTGCAGCATGCGGATGGGCGACTTGTTAGCTTCGTAGCACACAATGAGATCAATCTCGCCAATGTCGAGACCCTCCTCGCCGATCGACGAGGCGACGAGCACGTTGTACACGCCGTCTTTGAATTTCCGGATGGCCTACGGTGGTGAGGTACTTTAGTCATAGCTTACAGCGACTGTCAACAAGCCCATAGCCGACGACACTCACCTCATTCTGCTCCTTCTGGGTCATCCCTTTGCCACCCTTCGCCGCGGCCTGACCGACGAACCGTGTAGCTTTGATCGTCGGAGCATGCTTGTTCAAGCACGTGACGATCTCCTCGACAACAGCGCGATAGTTGCAAAAGACCATGACTCGCGTTTGCCGAGGCTGGCCCGTCAAGGGGTCAACTTCATTCTCCGCAGCCTTGAAATGGTCCCAGCACATCGAACGCAGTCGCTCCATCTTGGGATGTCCGACATAGCCCGACCTCGCCGTCAGCGCCTTGACGTCGGCCACGATCTTCCTGAAGTCAGGTTTGGCAGCCAACGTCTTGAACATATGTTGCATGTCCAAAAGCTTCTCCTCAAATTGCGTCACGCTCTGGATGATGAGGTGTTCCATCGCTGAACTCATGTAGGAGAGCGTCTTGATCATGGGGAAGAAACGACCGTTGGCGCGTGCGCCGCCAGGCAAAGCGTTGACCTTGCCTCGTGCGAGATTGCATCCAAAACCCGTGATGTTTTCCGGTCTCGTCTCGAAGAGCAACCTCGCTTGGGCCAATGGCCCGATCAAAGGTTGCATCAAAGCCGCCCACCGATCTCGGATGGAGGAGAGTTGAGGTCCCAACGGCATGATGGTGAGGTCGTACGACTTGTGGTGGATATATTGCTTGATGTCGAGCGATTGATCGGTTCGGACTTGGATGTTGCAGATCTGTTCCAGGAAGTAGAGGTACATACATGGTCAGTCATCGATTGGCCGAGGTCCGCATGCTTCGGGTCGGCAAACTCACATGCAAATTGTCAATGACCTCTTGCACGGCCTCTCCTTTGGACCCCGGTGTCGCCGTCAACGCCAAGATCCGAAAGTGCGGATTCCGACACATCAAATACCGCACCACACCACAATACGCGTAATCACCACTCGCTCGATGCGCCTCATCCACGACCAAGCACGTGATATCCCTCGGATCGACGCGACCTTTCCTCAGATCGTTCTCGACCGTTTGTGGGGTGCTGTAGATGACTCGTTTTGTTGCCCATCCGATGGACCGTAGCTTGGGGGTCGTCGAGCCTGTCAACTCGACGCAGTGCTCTTGAGGAATTCCGGTTGCGAAATGGCACGCGACAATCTGTTGACGGACGAGCGGTCGTGATGGAGCCAGGAAAACAATTTTGCCTCGTGGGAACCAGCGATAAAAGTTAAGCCTGACAAGTTGAGAGGTTGAGAGGTCAGATCACAATCTTGACCGGTCCGAGTCAGAGGAGTTGGCGAGAGAGAGACCTACATGACACAAGCGGCGATGAAGGTTTTGCCCAAACCAGTCGGTAAACTGACGAGCGTGTTGTTGAGCAAAGCGATGTAGACGATGTCGTACTGATACTTGCGCAGTGGCTTGTCGGCTTGCTCGGGGTAGACCCACGTCTTGATCGCTTCTCGATCCGGTTCGCACTTCATCGGCAAGGGTGGCGCACGAGGGTCGTAGGTCGTATCGACGAAGAAGGTCTGCTGGTCAGGATCGTCGTCGTCCTCATCATCTTCCAACACTGACTCGTCGTCATCCTCACCCCAGCCATTGTACTCGGTCGCCTTTCCTTTACCCTTCCCTTTGGTCTTGTGACCAGCGGCTTTCCGAGCCACAGCAGCATTCTTCTTACTCCAGCCTTGCTTGGCAAACATCTCCCTATCCCACACCTTGACCGGCTTGACCTTGGCGGCATCGAACGTGCCTTGCCGACTCGCCGAAGCATGCTGGGGTCGAGAGTTCTTTTGCGCGGCTGAAAGAGGAGCAACGATGGGTTCTCCAAAGAGGTTGCGTTGGGTCAAGGCCGAGGCGTTGACGCTTGTTCTTGGGGGAAGCCTGAGTCCACTTGCGTAGGCAATCTCGAGTTGCTCAAGTTCGTCGAGACCATCGTCGTCAAAGTTGAAGCTGTCGGACGACATCCGAGCTGGGGCGAGCGAGAGGAGGCCAATCGGCAATCGATCGCAAAAGAGAGAGGTGTCGAACGAGTCAGGCCGAGGCTGATTGAGGTTGAGCCTGATTCAGGGAAGTGGTGTCCACACCGTCGTGAAGCCACAAGCCAACTCCAGCCACTGAGGGTGAGCCCCGAGGGGGGAGTCAATGTCAACCAACGAAGGTCGACTCGCTGCTGAGCGGAGTATACGCTCACGGTACGATCAGCGTGTGTATAGGATGATGCTGTAGCATGACAAGTGCCTACCTCTGGTATGAACGCAGCCGCGGTTACATCAAGACCGCGGATGATGGCGAGAAAGAGAGAGGGGGAAACGGTGCCACGTCCTCGCGTTCAGTCACGTCGTCGTCGCGTCGATCGATCACTCGGCCGAAATCAAATCGAACTCTCAGACGCGTCGGCTTTCTGGAGGGCAGTGCGGGCCGTGGCGTTGCCAATGAACTTCGGTCATCAAAGCGTGGGATCTGAGGCCTCCCCCTTTCCGATGAACTTTTACGGTCTGACTCCAACTGCACCAAGCTGGCATGACTCGGACTCTCACAAGCCGAAGCCGAAGCCGAAGCCGAAGCCGAGAAACAGATATTGAGGAGGGTTCCCCTCAATGACAATCGTACCACATATCTGTATATCCCTTAGTCTTGCAGCACACCACTACTCTTTCAAACGAATCTCAATGAATCGGCCTGTATCCGGTACCCAGGATCACGAGGCACAGCAGGATCGCCGATCGGGTCCCAAACGAGGATGAGCGCTTGCGAGAACACGCGCGGTAGCCAGTCGTAGTCCTTGGAATGAGGTGTCGCTGTGTTGGGTGGGTTGGTTCCGTGGGTAACCTGGTGTATAAAAGAGGATTGTCAGTGGTGAGGCGTGGGTTCGTGATTCTGTGTTGGATACTGACCTGACCCGTTACGGAAAGAACGAGAGAAGGGGGTCCCATCGATGTAGAACCTGGAGGGCAGCACAACCCCGGAGAATCAACAGTTGCTGTTTGAATGTACGATTCCCACCACGGACGTACCAGCAACAGGATGACAATCGAACGACTGCACCTCGTGCTTGCTGACGGGTAACCTCGTCGCGAAAGCGGCCAAGTCACTCGCCGGTATCGGGTTCCCATTCCACGTGATCCTCGCTGTTAGGTGGTAGAGCTTGCACACCGCTTCGGGTCGCTTTGTAGGATCGAGGTCTTGGGCCGAGTAGTAGGCCTATGGGGGAGGGGGATGTCTTGGATTAGATGAGGCCCGCATCTAACGCGACGGAACGGAACAAGTAGACCAACCTTGACGAATTGTTCTGCCACGACGGCAGCGGCCTGGATCGCTTCCCCGGCTGATGTTGACGTGGTGGCTTGCATCAAATGCAGGAGTTGGTGGGTGATTCCTCGAGCCGGTGAAAGATGGACGGTAAAGGGCTGTGCTGAGGAGCGTCCAATCTGTCGATGATCATTCACGGCGCGCTCGCGCTCGCTCCGCAGGTCCCCAAGGGTGGTCCGTGCGAGCGCACCAAAGTTCCGAGACATAACTTCCCGGGCATCAGCTCGCCATCATCATGCCACTGGATGGAAATTCACCTGTGTACATGCGATTTTCTCCTCCCAGTCACGTCATCCAAAGGACTTGCAGGTTGGGGCGGAGGCGGTGCTTGAGGCATTGCCAAGACACATAAAAATGCGTCGATTAGGGGTGGGGTGCGAGCACAAAACGCGGTATGAAATCAATAAAATCAATCAAACGGGCGAACGGACGATGCACAAGTCCAACCGGAACGCCGGACTGACACGACACGACGGGTCTCTTGCGCTCTTGCAACCCGCCTTGGCTTTCGCGCCTGCGCATCGAACCTCCCTCAACGTGCATCACGTGTCAATTCGTTCTGCACTCTCGGTTGGCCAACTCAGACGCTGCTGAGGCATGCTGTCTCGACTGAAGCGGCGGTCCGCGTCGGGCACCACGCCCGAGCGCCAACAGATTTCGTCGTCGAGCGGTCCTACGTCGTCGAATGGCACAGGCTCCGCGTTACTGGGACCGCCGCGCTACGACGACGACGACGAAAGCCCTTACAGTCCAGCTTCGAACGAGGAACAATCGATGTCGTCGAGCTCGTTGTCGCCGACCACGTCCTTACGACGACCGCAACACTTGAACGTCACTCACCTCGGCGACACACCGAGCGCTGCTGCCAGCCCCGGGCCCCACTCGAGCACCACCAGCAGCTCGGCTTCGATGTTGGCGAGGTCCCCGTCCTCAGCCTCGTCGACGCGGGGCAGGTACTCGCTACCGTCAGCCTGCCCATCACCACCACCACCGAGCCTGCCCAGTCGCAAGTCACGCAGTAGGTCCATCTCGACCTACAGCGAAGGAGGCACCCCTTCCCCCGTCGCGTCCAGTTCGGCAGCGGCATCGGCAGCAGCAGCACACGCCGCAGCGGCCTCTCAACAAGGTCGCTCGACCTCGCGCACCTTTGTACCTGGCAACTCTAAGGGTGCGTCCGACAGATACCTCGTAGTCAACAAGGCCACCGCCGTCGACGAGAGCCTCGACAGCTTCGGGTCCGGTAGTCTCTCCCTCGACCATTTGACCGGCGGCGCTTCGGACCCAGTCGCCCTCGCAACCGGCGGCGCGACCTGGGTCGCTCGAGCCCCCGAGCTAATCAAACTCGACGTCGGAGCCAGCCCTGGGGTGTCCGGCGATCCGTCCCGACTATCTCAGTCGTCGAGCGAGGACAACATCAGGACGCCCATGCCAGGCGAGGGTCCGACGAGCTTGCCCGATGCCTATGTTGGCGTCGCCGGCCCCGTTGAACAGAGGCCCCACTCGGTGCCGACTTCGGTCACGGCCTCACCCGTCGTACTCCCCAACGGCAGCGCTCCCTCCAACCTCGACAGGCAACTACCACTCCCTGCGAGTGAAGCCAGCCCCCTGGACCCCGCCGAATCTCGTAGGAGGGCAAGATCCCACACCACCTCCGAGGCGCCCCCACTTTTCGCGAATCGGCCTTCGACCGACATCGACACCAATTTCGCCCACGATCTACCTCCCTCGTCCTTCTCGGCTCGACCCAACGTGGAGATATCTTCGAGAAAATCTGTCATGTTTCCCAGCCCCATTCCCGCAGCCGATCAGACGGCAGCCGCGATTGCGAATCGACCGACCAGTCGAAGTTCTTCCGTGACTTCGAGCGATGCGTCCAGCCCTGCCCTGCTGCGACCGCCACTGCAATCTTCTCCCACCTCTTCGTTCAGGTTGCAACGACAAAAGTCGGCCCAGGGGATCGCAGGAGCTATCGCAGCTTCGGGGATGGCACTCGCCGCCACGGGGACAAGTCTTCGACAAGTGGGGTCGCTTTCTCGCACCTCAACCCGCGCCTCGTTCGAGGACAGAGGATCGGGCGCAGAATCGGACGGTGGCATATCGACTGGGGGTGGGGATCAGTACGCGAATGGGTTCAATTTGGGCGACTATGAAGACGCGATGACGAGCTTGGGCACGGGTTACGCGGTCGCGAGCTCGAAGCGCAATGCCGAGTTCCATCAACTCTTCAAGAACATACCCGATGATGATTATTTGATCGAAGGTAAGGGCTGGGAAGGACACAACTTGTGGTCTTACGAAGATGCTGACTTGTGCCTTCTTTGCAGACTACGGCTGTGCCCTCCAACGCGAGATCTTGATCCAGGGTCGTCTCTACATCTCGGAACACCACATCTCCTTCAACGCCAACATATTCGGCTGGGTCACCTCGAACACCCTCCCCTTCGCCGAAATCGTAAGCATCGAAAAACGAATGACGGCGTACGTCATCCCGAACGCGATCCAGATCGTGACCCTGCACGCTCGACATACATTCGCTTCGTTCCTCTCCCGTGATTCGACCTATGACCTCATCTGCAACATCTGGCGTATGATTCATCCCGTCGTCCCTCCTTCGGCGGCGTTGCCCGATTCTGCGGACCGAGCCAGCTCGGTTCGCCACGATTCCGACGAAGAGGATGTCGACGACGACGGATCACAACCTACCAAGAAGAGCAGCAAGCGAAGACTGAAGGGATTGAGGAAACGTGGTGGGACGAACGAGGAGAGCAAAGGTGATGCGGTCACTTCGACGAATCCGGGTGTGACATCGACGAACGTTAACGGATCAACGAGTCGGATGGCCAACCCTTCTTCCTCGAGTCCGGGAGGACCTGGGGGATCCTCCAAACCGGCTGCGGTTTTGCATGCCGTGACGACGGATCGATGTCCGATACACAAGGAACTGAAGGAGATTTGCATGGACGTCGTTTTTCCTTCGGCGCCGGAGAAGATTTACAACCTCATGTTCACGAGTGGGTTCATGAGAACGTTCTGGACGGAGAACCAGAAGTTGATGGGTAAGGGAGAGTTTTCCCTTGATTTTTGTCGACTACCTCACTGACTCGCTTCTCTTTCCATTTTCGGCAGAACTCCAAATCTCTGACTGGGCCCCGGAGAAATCCGACTCGAACCTCCTCGCTCGCAACCTATCCTACATCAAACCCCTCTCAGGCCCCATCGGACCCAAGCAAACGAAATGCATGATCCTCGATGAGACGGCGCACGTCGATTTCGATGACTATGTCTGCGTCATCACGACGAGCAGGACACCGGAAGTACCGAGTGGTGGGTCCTTTGTGGTCAAGACGAGGACGAGCATGACCTGGGCGAGGAATAACTCGTGTAGGGTCGTTGTGACGACGGGCGTGGTGTGGACGGGGAGGAGTATGCTCAAAGGTGCGCTTAGCTCCTCTGCTCGCTTATGAGGTCGTCGAGGCGCAATCTCTGATTCTTCTATACCCTTTCTTTCTGCGATAGGTATCATCGAGCGATCCTGCATCGAAGGCCAAAAGACGTATCACGTCGATCTCGAAAACGCGATGCGCGCCTACATCCAACAACACCGCTCCGAGTTCCTAGAAGAAGGTCAGGAACCCATCTCGTCCACGATGTCGGAGAATGAAAACAACGACGTGCAACGTACGAACCAAGATGAGAGTGACGAAGATGACGACCCGAACGAAAAGATCGCCTCGGCTCATCGTCGGAAATCGATGGCTGCTTCGACCGGTGGTGTGGGTGGGATTTGGAGCATCATTACCGATGCATTCTCGGACTTGACTGGTGGTGGAGCACGATCATCTGGAGGCGGTCTCTCACCTACTTCGCTCATCCTCGCTTTGGTGATCCTCGTTCTCGTGCTCTCGAACCTTTGGACCTTATCCAGTCGACCTCGATCGACCTCCTCCCTTTCCCCCGGCTCTCGAAGAAGTTCCGCCCGTTCCTCCCCTTCGACAGGCCACGACCGAACACCCGACCAAATCGCCGATGCCATACGTGACGTATTACGAGACTATCTCGCCTCTCTACCCAGTCGTGAATACGTCCCTAACGACGCAACGACTTTACCCGTTTCGAAGGAGGACTCGTCGAAGGAAGATGATTTGGAAGCTCCTTCCAAGACGGATAAATTTTGTGCGCCGAGGGAGACGGTGGAGATTGGGCAGATCTTGGATGGGCTGCAGTTGAGGTTGGATGAGATGAAGAAGACGCTAAAGGAGTGAACACCCTTGGGGTTGGGCTTTCAATTTGCGATCTCTCTCTGAAGGATGCATCATCTCTTTTATTTCCCCCAGATTTTCACTTTCAGAAAGAATGACTATGGCACGCATTATATATATATATATATTTGCAAAGAAGTTTCCAACCAGGGCCTTTCGCTCAAAGGAAATCGAGGAGAAAAGACTTTTTGAGATGGATCAGTAGGCGAAGTTATCTAGCACGTCGTCTAGTATAGACAACTAGACATTAGACGCCTTCAGCAAGGGGGCTGGAGAGCTCGCTGAAAGCGCTCGTTCATTCCGGTGCCCCGGTCCTCGCCTTTCCCAACATGACGTGCTTGACCCGACATGCGATGCCGAATGAAGAAGCGAGGAACAGGGTATTATTAAACTACAAGCACACTGGTCGGGGAGAACCTAGAAAACAGACTGCGTAGAGAGGAAGAAGTACGGGCTCGCCCATGGCAAGGTAGCTTTCGTCCGGGTTTAGAGCGGCTTGGCGGGGAGTTGAGTGAGGAGACTGTGGGAGGGAGAGATGGGATCAGAGATGGGATCAGAGATGGGATCAGTCAGAGTCCTTTTAAGAATGGGAATACAGCTACATGAGGGGGGATAGCTTACATGCCGACTGTGATTGTCCCGACGCCAGGCCAAAGAGGAGAGGGGAAACAGCAGGGAGAGGATCGTCAGTTACAGTGTCTTCACGCCCACCGATCATGGCCATGTCGTCTCAAAACTAACAGCGCTTCTTGACTGTAACACGATGCCTCGAAAACTTGTCATCGGGCGAGAAGCGGGCTGTTGGGAAGTGTGGGAAGGCATCGTCGTCAGCAACACGAGCAAGGACAGGCGCCGGACAACCCCTTCGAAATGTAGATGTACCAGGGTGAGCGGACTTTGTCATCTTGCCATCTGCTGTTGTCTTTTTGAGCGAGTAGAGTCGGGTGCCGTCGGCGTTGAGCGAGTACATGAGATGCACTGTGAAGAGGGGCCGGTGCGACGACGCGCAGAGAACGGGCAAGCGCAGGAGATGGTGTTGTGTGTCAGCGAAGGCACACCGATGGATGACAGCATACAGGCTTGACAGTACTCACTGGTTGATGTAGATCAAGACCAAGACGACTGGGGGGTGGGACGGAATGGGGAAGCAGCGACAAGAACGCCTTGACCGCCCGGCTGGCCGCTCGCCGCATTGCGAAGACGAGTTCGCGCGGGCGGGTGCTTGAGCTCGGACCTATTCCTGCGGGCAATGGGCATCACTAATTCGCTATTCGCCGCTGTTCACGGCGCACCGTTCGTCAACGTCGGAGTGAGCACCTCCCTTTAACCCTCTCTCACTCACACCCACTACACTCGTGCCTGTGCTCTCTCCCCGAACTCAACAATATGACACCTACCTACGGAGCAGACCGGTACGTCGTCATCCCCTGCGCGCGCTGTAGGCGGCCGTTCGCCTGAGTCTCAACGGACGTCATGGCGATATAGGACCTGAGTTCTACATGAGCGAACGCTGATCGTCCCTTTCGGGTGCATCCGCGCTGTTAGATTCCAACGTGAGATCAAGCTCAAGACCAGATCCAAAGGGTGAGCCATCCCAGAGGAGACCTCCTACAACGCGACCTACCCTTTCCGTCGTCACTTCGCAGACTGACCCCCAACTCGGACTACGACGATGACGACGTCCTCACTCGTGCCTACTGTTACCTCCATCCTAGCTGCCACCTCGTCACCAATGAAATCATGGGACAAATTGAAGAAGGCGTCAAGAACACCAAAGTACCTTTCTCATCCCCGCAAAACCAATCTTGCATCCCCTTGCCATCCTCCGAAACTCATGAAAACTCGTCCCTCGGTTTCAACAGGTCGGCATCCTCCACCTCTTCCTGCAACATACCTCCGCAGCGCTTTCCTTGAATGAGAATGCAAGTCCTTCCACCAGACTCACAAACCCAAAGCTTCCTTAAAACCAAACACCCCCTCACCCTCTCCCCGTAGTGCGACCCAGACGTGCGAACGGACATGGACATGTGTCTTGACAAGATCGTGCCCGAATCCTTGCCATGGGACCACGTCGATGAAGGACCGGACGATTCTGTCTCCCATTCGAAATCGTCCCTCATTGGTGCAAGCGTACAGATCCCGATTATGAATGGGAAACTCGCGTTGGGGACGTGGCAGGTCAGTGATGGCAGTGTTTTTGAAACGGCGGTGGGAGGATCAAGAGCTGATCGGGGACAGTTCGTGTACGCTTTCAGGGCATCTACTTGCTCGAGTTTAGGAAGTTGCCTCATTCGAGGAGGATCGTCGCAACCATTCTCTGAAGCTTTCCTTTCTCTGGATTTCCAGCACTGTACATGATCATGAGTACCTAGAATTGACAACCACCTGAATACGTTCTTCAGTGAGCGTTCTGAGGCCCGCCGTGGCAAGCGTAGAGCTGCTCAGAGTAGTCTCGGTCTTCAACCTCATCTTACCCAACTCGAGGCAGGCACCAGTGCCATGAACGAAAAAAGGGGATCATCGGGGTAATTGCGAGGCGAATTAAAAAGGAGAACCATGAGAATGAACAAACGACGGAGTAGAAGAGAGCCAGAGTTGCAAATTTCGACGCAAAGGAGAAAACTAGAACTGAAAAAGAACGATACAGGTTCAGGACAAAAGAAAGAACAGAGAAAACGATTGCGAATGGAATAGAACGACTTTTGATCAGAAAACGAAAAACCCCCCGATGACGCATTTGAGAGACAAAACCTATAAACCCGAGAAGACGAGAAAGCTAGAAAAGGTGGTAGATGGCGGGAAACGCGAATATTGATACAATCCGCAAAACGGAACGGAATGGAAAGATGATATGGTGATGGAGGAGATTTAATCTAGCAGAGGAACCTCTCGTTAAGAGAAGCGACCGAGGAGCACAGGTACGACCATGCAACCCGGTTCGAGCGTTTCAATCCGGCGCGACCGAGGTGTTGGTCGCTATCATCGTCGGGGAGGATCTCGCGACGAGCGATACGTCCGTCCTTGTCTGCGAGCAGGTCAGCCTCGAAGGTGTGCAACGTCGCGAAGAAGGGCAAGTTGGGTTGAATGAGGATGTTGAGTCGACGCGAACGCGTGAGCAAGTACGCCGAAGCGAGATCGAGCTCGATGTGCTTCATGAGATAGGCGATGACGATCGACGCGCTGCGCGAGACGCCGACGCGGCAGTGGACCAAGACCTTGCCGCCGGTCCATCGCGCTTGGTCGATGAACTCGAGTGCTTGGTCGATGTAAGGACGGATCGAGTCGATGCCATCATCGGCGACGTTCTTCATGTCCAGCACGCTGATGTTGCCGAGTCGTTCTTCGAGCCACAGCGAATTCGTGGTCGTTTCGCTGGACCCGGCGGCTCCAACAGGTGGGGCACGAGGGGGCACGAGCGCCGATTCGCCCATCGAGACGACGTGGGTGATTCCAAGCTCCTTGAGCATCAAGGCGTTGTTGGCGTGATTCAAGTTGCCGAGGTACTGCGAGGTGAGGAGAGTCGTCAGCTACAAGTCTCAGGAAACGGAGTCGTTGCGCGCACGGTAGGCAGTGTACTCACCAGGAAAGGCAAGATTCGGCTTGGAAAGTGACCATCGAACATCGGGGCGTAGAACCACGGGCTGTTCGAGGTATTCGATGGCCGAGGCTTGGAGGAGAACCATTGTTGAGCTAGTTCGGCGTCGGGCGATGGGGAGCGAGTTCGCATTTCCGCGTCGTCGCAACTGTGGCTGTTGCTGGAAGAGGAGAGCGCTCCTCGCACGGCCTGAACGAATTTGGAGGTCTTGGTTGGTGTGCTCGAGTTGGAGACATAGCCCGAGTCACTGCGCTCCATTCCGGTGCTGGTGGGCTCCTCTCCACCGCCATGGATCGACGATGCCGAAGAGGATCTTGACGCGGCCATGGGAGAGGCCGTCGATTGCCACGACATGCTCTTGCGCGTCGCGAGCCACTCCTGCTCCTCTCGGCACAAGACGTCGATGACGCGGCGCTCGATCATCGGCAAAAGCTGGTAGTCTTGGGGGTAGATGTAAAAGCTGCGCTGGGCCGACTCTTGGAGGTAAAGGTAGGCCCCGGCGGCGTTGCGACCCCCACCTGCGACCATGACGTAGGTCACAGCCAGAAGTGAGCTTTCGGTGTAGCCGTCGCCGCAGTGTAGCAAGATTCTTCGAGGCAAGCGCGACGTGTCATCGGGGCAAGCTTGGCGGCGCATCCAAACCGCGAGCTCCACGAGCGCGTTGACGAATTGGGTCTGCGCTCGCTTCGCTGTGTGGGTGGACGAGTTGGGCGGGGCGCAGTTGGTGCTCGTTGAGGGGCACTCAAAGTGCACGAGGTCGTGAACGTGAGGGCGGAGGATCTTGACGCGCTCCTCCCCGAGCTGAGAAGCCGTAGTATCGATCTCGTCGTCAAGCAACTGGCGGACCTCCTCGTAGGCCTGACCCTGCGCTTCGAGATCGTTGAGGTTGCGGTCCGCGTCGCGCAAAATTGCGGCGGAAACATTGCCAGCTTGGTCGTGCGCCTCGATGCAAATCGAGAAGGAGAGAGGGTTACCGTCGTCAAGCAAAGATGAGCTCGAGTCATTCGACAAGGCCTGGGCGTACGGTGCTTGGGGGACATCCTGAGCATTGCCGAGCCAGACATTGGGCAAGATCTCGCTCGCCTGGGTGAGGACACGCATCTCCTCTCGCTCGCGCTCAAAAAAGTTGAGCTTGTTCCTCACAAAGCCATTCGAGTCGATGCCGACGATCGTCGGGTGACGTTGCTCGAACTTGACGAAGGGATCGGCGATGACGTAGACGTTGTACTGGATTGCACCGGCGGCGTCCCCGCCTCGACGACGACGTTCACGCTCCTGAGCCTCGGCGACGCGCGCTGCCGCATCGATGACGTGGGACTCGGCGCCGTTTTCTCCATAGACGACGATATCACTGATGGTCGCATACTTGGCCGCTTGCAGCGCAAAGTGGCGCAGGTTGACGGTCTGGAAAGTCTCCGGTGCGGGCAGAGCGAACGAGTTCGTCGAGGAAGAGAGAATTGAAGATAGGGGCAGGGAAGAGACGAGCCGGCAGGTGGGCGTTGCAGAGTGGAGCGAGGGCGAAGGAGAGGGCGAGCCCGAGGACGAGGACGAGTCTTCGCTCGAGGACGTAGAAGAGACCGAGGACGAAGACGAGTGCGTCGACGAGTTGGTGGACCACGAGGTGAAAGAAGGAATGAGCCCTCGTCGGCGAGAAGGTGCCGCAGTCGAGCACGCCGGCACGGCCGGGGGGCAGTGGACCGTCGTCAATCCGCGGTAGCTACGGAGCCGAAGAGGGAAGATGCAAGATCAACAATTGGACCACACGGTCTGGGCGAACATGATCACGGGTCGGATGTATCTGCGGCTATAGTTGTGAGACTCTGGTGATGACTGTCATGGGGCATGCCCCGTGCGCGTCTGTCTCGTCCCCTTTGACCAAATTGGAAGCGCGACTCAGGTACGGCGCGTCGGACGAGTCGACAAATTAACGCCGGCGGGTCACGCGCAGCGAGCGCGGGCAGGGGGACGCGCGCAACAGCCGGCGGCGGCGGCGACAACGGACCACACTCCACCTCGAGTGGGAAAGCCACGTCGAGAAGAAGACCTCATGTGTTCCAAGCGAACGAAGCAAGAAGAGAAGATACTGACCTGGGTGCTCGAGCGGCGGTGCCCTTGGCGAAGCCAAAGTACTGGCTTGCTGCCGAGTGGGGGATATCAGCGCTACCGTGCGACCAAGGGAACAGCACGTCCTCGGGCAGACGTTGCTTCAAGTAGGTCGCTTGTAGGAGCGCATAATCATCAGCGGAGAGCACTCGGATGGGAGGGACATCGTTGCGAGTCGATAAGAGGGGAAACTGGGTTGCGTCGATTTGTAGGCCATGGCGAGGGGGAAAGACAGGCGCGCCGTTGGCAGTACCGGTAGAGTTGGACGACGACGAGCATGACGACGACTTGGCGGCGCGCAGCGACGAGTGTCGATTCGGCGACGAGGCAGGTCGAGTGGTCATCTTGACACTCGAAGGGTGGTGAGCACTCTTGGTCGGGGCGTTTGTGCTGTTCTCAATCAGGGTCTCGATGTGAGGGAAGAGCGGGGTGGCCAGAATCGCGTCGCGCTCCTCTCGAGCAGCGGCCGCAGCGTGACCGGGCTTGGACCTCTGTGCGACCGGGTGCAACTTGACTTCGACCATACTAGCTAACGGGAGAGAAAGAGGGATGAACGGATCGAAGAGTGGGTCGGTGAGAGAGATCAAGTCCGAGATGGTGCCCGGGGTTGAACCGGGGAAGGGGGGTGGAGATGCGGAAGAAGAGAGAGGGTGAAAGCGCAGAGGAGACCTAGGTCTTGACGAGCACGAACCGCTGTTCAACTGACGCGAGGCAGGCGAGGCTGGGCCACACCGGGCGCGTTTTGCTGACGTTCAGCGCTTGGCCGAGAGCACGGTTCGTCCTCCTGCGCCACTAAAACCGTGCTTTGAAAATGCACCATTCGGCCCATGGCACGCTAGCACGGACTTTTCCAAGTAGTATCAATAGGCGGTGATCCGTTTTTGGTCGAAATCACGAAATCGTCTCGTCAACACGACTCCTGAAAAAACGGAGGTCTCGTTTTAAGTCCTGCTTGTCTCACAATGTTGCTCCTTTTTTTGGTACATCCAACCCCAACAGCTCCATCACATCTCGCCCTCTTCGACCTCCTCTAGCATCCACTTGCAATGCTTTGACATCCACAAAGAAAATGTCTCACACGGCCAGTGACCGATCGTCACGTTGAGCAGCTTACTCAATCCCCCACACACCACACACAGCAGGGTCTGACGCGTCCGTAATTGATCGGGCGGCGCGCACGTCGCGCGCATGTCGTCGCGTGTCTCACAAAAAGGCTATTTAGGCTCAATCAATGAATGCAACGGTCCTTCGCGCAATCTGTCTCGAGTCTCGGTTGATAGAGCACTGGGAATCTCGAATTGCCAAGATTGCCCAGTGCCCGCCCCTCGAAATGTTACGTGGCCAGGCGGGTCCCTTGAACAGGCGCGTCCGACCGAGACACTCTGTCACCATCCGACGTCACTGAGCGCGATAAGAGTCATCTCATAACAATCGCAGTGACATGAAAGCTAGCGCTCATCCTTCAAGAAGGTTTCCCTTGATTCTGATACATCTCCGCTAGCTGCTCGGTCGTCGTGGCCTGTTCGATCGATTTGTCCTCGCGGACCTTGATGAAGCGCGGGAAGCGCACCGATACCCCTGAGAGGCCGTAGATCGAATGCTCGTTAGCCGTGGAGGAAAGCCTCACCGCAGCATGAGTCTCCTCAAGCTGTGATCATGTGTCGACGAGCCTCACCTCGATCACCCAGGATATGCTGAGCAGCGGGGTAGACCGGTGAAAGGGTGAAACTGCGCGAGAAGAACAAAGCCTTATGGTTAGTAAGGCTGCGACGCCACCAAGCACTCCCTTCCTGCCCCTAAGAGTACTCACTCGGCTCCTCGCATCTCCCATACTTCATTGGGTTTGAACCAAATCGAAGGGCGTAAACCAGAGGCCTCTATCTCGGAAGGTTTCGAGCGGCTCGTGAACTCCCCGTCCGGTGCATACTTGACGTTGAGACCTGGCACGAGAGCCCCAATTTGTCCCATCAGTGTCAATTTCATCGCGCGCGAGACAAGGGCTGATACGAAGGCGCACCTTTATAAAAGTCATCCGTAAACCCCGACATGCATTTACACACAGCTTGGATCTGCCCCGACTCGGGATCATACACACCAAGAAGGATAGGACTCCACCACTGCGCTTTCCGTCCGTTGCCGTGCCAAGCGCCAATGGGAATGAGGTCGAGCGAGTCACCGAGGTCATCCAAGTAGTCCTTCTTGACTTTGAGCCATGAATCGGCTCGCTTGTCGGGCTCGTAGGTCGCGGGTAGGGTCTTGCGTCGACGACCTTGGCCTTTGACTGGCGAGTGGGTCGACGAGGTCGCTTTGGTTGTTGATGGTGGAGTCCAGGGCAGCGGTGAGTCGAGCTCACACTTCTCTCCAGCTCCCCCTTCATCCAAATCGTCCCCAAGATCTGGGTCCACTTCGTTTTCCGGGTCTTCTTCCAGCTCGGCTTCGTCCAACAGCTTCAGTGCAGACAAGATCAGTAGGCTTGCTGATCCTCATCGAGTCGTTCCGATCGCCAAGACCTACCTTGACCATGATCCCCTCGGCCCTCATTTTCAACGCTTCTTGAAAGAACGCTTGGACTTTGTCAATCTCATTGTCCATACAGGAGGGGACGAGCTCCCACTTGGCGTAACGTGGATCGGTGGGGCGTAGCGGGGAGAAGCGCTCGTACAGGAGGTTGCGACGTTGGCGGAACGACTTATTCAGGAGAGACTGTGAGTTCGACCAAGGCCTCCGAATGAGGTCAGGAAAACGCTGCACAGGTCCTCGAATTGACCCACCTCTCCATTGAGATACATCAAATCGAAGCCTAAGAAACGAGGGAAGTCAAGTCGGCGCTCGTTCTCGTTCAAAAGTCCACAAACCCACGGGCTCGGATGCGCACCAAAAATACCGACCCGAACCTTGATGTCGCCCATCTGCACGTCCTTTTTAGACCGATATGACAGCTCCTGGAAAGTCTTGAACTCTGAAGTCTGTGGATCGATAGCGACAATCTCACAATCGAGGATAAAGTTCTCCAAAGGAAGGCCCCGCGCTGTTTCTCGATGAACGAGCGAAGCGAGCGTCGGAGCGATGTCGGGGTACTTGTCGCTCATGTCCTCGAGATGACGGCTAAAACATCGAATCCAGATACGCGTCTGATCCGTGTTGCCTTCGGGTATATCGTACCATTTGCCTCGACTGTTATCCCCTAAACCCTCGGGCTCGACCGTAGAAACATGGATCTGACCGCGCTGCCCGTCGAGTTTGGCTTCACTGACGAATGGTCGCGATCCCAGCCGGGTATAGATCTCGGACAGGCCTCGGGTGATGGACCCGAGCATCGGTTCCAGGGGCGTTCCGACGGCTAGAAGAACGCTCTGTTCTAGCAGTGCAATACCATGCTCGAGCAACGCCGTCACGACATACCCATAGTCGGGATGCCTGGCCCATACCTTTCTCACAATGGCCTCGGCTCGATCGAGTCGTTCCTCCAGCAAGCGTTCCTTGTCGCCCTTGACCTTTTCTTTCGTCTTGCCCATTCCTTTCTTCCCATCGACCTCATCTGTCGCGTCTTGTCGCTCGCTCGCAAAGATGTAGAAATCGTCCGAGACTGGTTGTTCCCCTCCTTTGCGAGAAAGACAAAACGCCTTGGCGAGCGCAGTGATGATGGTCAATCGCACGGCGCTGATCCTCAAGTTGCCAACGAGCGTTCGGATGAGGTATCGCGCTTCTTCACCCTGGGCCGAGACAAGTAGTCGCTTCACGATCGAGGTCTTCCTCTCGAGCGATCCGGATCCTTTCAGCCGAGCGATGATGTGGAGCTGCGCAAACAACGAATGACAGACCAGTGGTGGAGGCGGGACGAGCAGTCGGACTGACTTTTTCATTTCGTACGCCACATCTCCTGTTCGCGAGATATTAATTGACAGATTCAGATGCCAGGAATGGGCGAGCAGATCTCCCTCTAACTTACCGGGATCTCCGAGCTTGTTGAGCTGTCGTAAAGCTTGAGGAGTCAAGCCTGATACCTCCTTGAACGCCTTGCTCAGCACCTGGGGGCCGACCCCCAGTTCCAGGTCACGCTCATGGGCGGGTCCAATGCGATTCGAGCACAGATACACGACACTCTCGAGCGACTCTGGATCAAGCTCGATGGCGACGCGGATGAGATTGGTCAAGACGCGGGAGATGAAGAGGCGGGATTTGGTGGTCGAGATGAGAGCGAACGCGCCGGCCAAGTACGAGTAGGGCATCCTACCCGTGGACCAAGACGAGATGTCGACATGGGACGAGGGTTCAAACGCGAAGATGGAGGTGTCGAGTGGGAGAAGTGCACCCATCGGCGCGGTGGAAGCTTCCAGCAGGGTCTTTGACGACGAGGCTGACGCTTTGCCGGGCGACGCAAGAAACGAGAACGCGTTCGGTTTGGAGGTCAATGACGAAACCGGCTTTCTATCTTCGTCTTTGACTTTGCTCAGGGCCACGGCTGACTTTTTGGTCGGCGATTGGAAGAGAGGCGCGATCGGGGTCGAGGGTGATTTTGCAGGCAGCTTGGAGGTTGAGGCTGGCACATACCCAGTGATGACGATGTCGTCGTCCTCCTCTCCTCCTCCGTCATCAGCGTCGTCTTCGTCAACCAAACTGATCGTTTCAGTCTCGCTTTTGGCCGAAGCGGTCCTCTGTCGAGGCAGGCGCGACGATGACAGTTCCCCGGCCGTGCTCAATGTGGAGCTCAATCCAGGGCTGTCGCTAGTCCGAGTCGTGTTGCTCACACCAGCTGCTGCAGTAGTAAGAGCCTTGCCAAAGTGACGCTCGCGAAACTTGATAGTATCCAGTGAAGTGCCTTCACTCTGAGCCAGCTTCCTCGCGAGTTGTGCATCGGCTTGCGCCTGTCGAACCCGTCGCTGGGGTTCGAGATTGAGCGTGACGCCGTCGTCGTCATCGCTATCGTCGTCGGCGTCGTCGGATGCCAGGTCCAGGGACAGAGATGCCGCCACACGAGGCGAGGGGGTGCCGAACTTGGGCTTCTTCTGTATCGGTGCACCGCCCGTCGTGGCACGGCTATCCGTACGCTTGGGCATCGAGACACGGAAATATAAAGCCAGCGCTCGATCGCGTGAAGTGAAAACGGGCCAAGGAGCCGCTCAGCGCTCGGGCCGCCGACGCCTGCGGCTAGGACAACTTGGATGGGCGGCCCGTGCGAGCTCGTGGGGACGGCACGCCTGGCGGGAGCCTCTCCCCCTCCTCTCCGCCAGTTCCGATCTCGCTTCGTCGAGCACCCCAGAGTCAACGTACCCGCCCGAATAGACCTACTTCATCATGGCCCCGGCAACGATTCAAGAGCTGACCAAGCTGCTCGCTGACGACACCAAAGTGCAGGTGTGCGCCGTCGACGCGGACGGGGTGTTAAGGGGCAAGATCATGGCCAAGGACAAGTTCCTCTCCGCCGCGGTCGATGGTTTCGGTTTCTGCTCCGTCGTCATGGGCTGGGACATGCATGATCAAGCCTACGCCAAGGAACTCAAGATTTCCAACTTAGCCAACGGGTACCGCGACCTGATCGCTCGCATCGACCTCGACACTTACCGCCGTACCCCGACCACGCCTTCGTTGCCGTTCTTCCTCATCACCTTCGTCGAACCGACCACGAACGAGACCCTTTGTGCGTGCCCTCGAGGGCTGTTGCAACGCATCAACGATCAGATTGAAGCCGAGGGTTATTCCGCCTATGCCGGTGCAGAGGTTAGTCATCCGTCATCTTCCGCGGTCGGTTGATCGGTCGATCGGTCACGAGACCGGCGCCGTTATCGCCCCACGAATGAAAGCTTTAAGACGACTGACCGATCGCCAACCTGTTTTGCTCGTCCGCAACTGTTCCTTGCATCAATATCAAACCCCTGCCAGTACGAGTACTTCCAATTCAGAGAAACACCCGTCGTAAGTAGACCAGACCTGGAGCTTCCCGATATATAAACTGTCCCCATCGCTGACGTCCCACCCACCTTTGCCCCACATCCCTCATCCCTTCCCCCACACGCGCGCGCGCAGTCGGTCGCAGCCAAGGACTTCAAGAACCTCGAACCTCTGACCAGCGGCATGCATGGCTACTCGATGCTCCGTCCCGAACTCAACAGCGATTACTTCCATGACATCTGGGACAACTGCGCCAAGTTTGGCATCCCCATCGAAGGTGAGCTTCCACCGGCACTTCTGTCGATGGCGAATCCTTCTGACTGACGACCGCGGCTCGACGATCTGACAGGGCATCATACCGAGACAGGTACGGACCGCCAATCTGATCTGTATCAAGTACGACATCTGATAAGACTTCCCCTCACAGGTCCCGGTGTATTCGAATCGGCCTTGGCGTACCAACCTGCGCTGCGCATGGCCGACAATGCGACCCTCTTCAAATGGGTCGCCAAGACAACCGGCCTCAAGTACGGCATCATGCCCACCTTCATGGCCAAGCCGTACGCCGACCAACCGGGATGCTCCGGTCACGTCCACATCTCGTTGCGTGAAAAATGGGGCAAGAATGTCTTTGCTGTCGAAGAGAGTGAGGTCAAGGATGGGAGGGCGGGTGCCAAGTTCGAGGATACGAAGCGCATCAGCAAGAAGGCTGAGCACTTCTTGGCCGGTGTCCTTTTGGGTTTACCCGATATTGTGAGTCGAGGACTCCAAGGCTTATAAAGGCGAAGACACAATCTTTAAACACTGGTTTCTCCGCCCACCAGATGCCCCTCCTCGTCCCTACCGTGAACGGGTACAAGCGCCTCGTCGAGTCCTTCTGGGCCCCCACACGCGTCATGTACGCCTACGAGAACCGTATCGCCTCCGTGCGCATCATTTCCCCTCCTCTCGCTTCCCCTTCGGCAACGCGTCTCGAGATCCGCGTCCCAGGAGCGGATATGAACCCTCATTTGACCTTCTCCGCCATCCTTGCGCTGGGTCTGCACGGTATCAAAGAGAAAGTCGAATTGACGATCCCTCCCATCGATACGAGTAAAGGTGGGGCAGCGTCGATTCAGAGCTTCGCGAGGTTGCCGAGAAGTTTGGCGAGTGCGACGGAGATGATGAAGGCGCCCGATTCGATGGCGAGGAAGGTGTTGGGGGATGACTTTGTGGATCATTTTGCTGGGACGAGGGTGAGTTGGCATTGGATTCTACGGCTGTTGTGAAAAGAGCTCCACTGACCAATACCGGGGTTGTCCTTGTAGGAAAACGAGACGGATCTGTTCAACGCCACCGTGACGGATTGGGAGCTGAAACGCTATTTCGAGTTGGCTTAGTTCTGTTCGGGAAACCTTATGACCATGATGACGCTTCGAAATTGTGTGCGCATGAAGCGCTTCAGTTGCAAAATTGAAACCGTATTACATCACTCTCCGAGAAGAACGTGCACCCCCCAAGATCACAGAAACAACATTCAATCACCGTGCATCGACCCAAATCGCTCAGTAGTCACCAATCATCATCTTGATGATCATCTTGCCGTCTAAAGGGGAAAACGACACGTGGTGTGGTGTCAGCGTCACCATCCTACCGACTTTCTCTCTCAACCACGGTTCCCAGACTGACCCTTATCGACGCCCTTGATGAGTTGCTCGAACGCCTGGTTCACATCGCTCAACTTGTGTCTTGTCGTCACGAGCTTCTCCACACCGGGTAATCGACCAGCACCGACCAACGCAAGCGCATCGGGGTAAGTGTTGACGTAACGGAAGACGCCGAGGAGATCGACTTCTCGGAAGGCGGCGGCGGAAACGGGAAGGGTCGCGTTGGGGGTCCCCATGCCGATATAGACGACTTTGCCTCCCGGTCGGGCAGCCTGGAACGGGAAAAATGGATGTCAGACGTCAGCGCTATGCTCTTCTTGAATCACGACTTCCTACTTCCTAGAGACTCACGTGAACGGCGGCTTGCATGCACGTCTCGACACCGGTGCATTCGAGCACGACATCGAATCCATCCGAATCGGGGACCGAGTACTTTGCCAACACATCATCAGCCATAGCCTTGGCCTGTTCCAAAGACTGAGTCGAGTTCTCCGGTCGAGCCGATCGAGGCAAGACGTGACCGGCGTTAGCGAATGCTTCTTGGACCGAGAAATTAACGCGGGCTTCGTTGATGTCGACGACCACAAGGTGGGTCGCACCGTGGGCCTTGGCAACGGCGAGAGCAAGGATACCGACGGCTCCGGCACCGAGGACGAGGACGCTCTGACCGGCGGAAATGTTGGCCCTTCGGGAGGCGTGGAGAACGACCGAAAGGGGCTCGACCAGGGCAGCGGCCTCGTAAGAGCACGCATCGGGGAGCTTGTGGAGGTTCCTCTCGGGGTGGTTGAGGAAAGTCTGAAGGGATCCGTCGGCGTGGGGGTAGACCTTGGCGGAAGAGTTGAAGCGCACTTTGGAGAGAAGATTCGGGCGAAGTCAGCTCGGTCTTCAAAATTCAGTACAGATGTCTAGTTACAAGACCCACTCTTGCCGCAGAGATTGTATCGTCCAGCCTTGCAAAGCCTGCATTGACCGCAGTAGACACCGGCCTCGATCGCCACTCGGTCACCGACAGCCACCGACGTTACGCCCTCACCGACAGCGGTCTAAAATGAGATCCGACAGGATTCTAGGACCGTAAGTAATCTGCCCAAGTCTTTTACTGTCACAGAAATCCGGGACCGACTTACGACGACACCCGCAGACTCGTGGCCGAGCGCCATGGGGTGACTGGACAAGTTGAGCAGGCCGTTGAACCGTGTCAGCGAAAAGTCCGTTACGTGCAGCCCTTGGAAAACCCTGCCAAAGGTAGTTCCCAGTGACGCACCGAAGCTTGAAGTCACCGACGGCACCATGGATGTAGTAGTGCATATCTGCAAAGTACAAGAGTGCAGAGAAAGGGTCCGATGAGAGTGCCGAAAATTGAGGATCAGCTTCCAGGCAAGATCCTCAGCCACTGCTTCGACGGTTGCCCTAGCCATCTGTACTGACCTGATCCACAGAGACCAGTGGCCTTGACGGCGACCTGTGCTTCTCCAGCAGCGGGCACAACGACCTCGCGCTCGGTCTGTGAGACAATGATATGCGGAGTGAGCGCTCGGTTTCTGAAGTGGCCCCGCTGCCACGTGGGGCAAGTCGACAGGGCGAAAGCAGTCGAACGAGACCATAACGTACAAGGCGCAAATCCTTGGGGCCATGCAAGACAGCGACGTAGTTGACTGGTGCGGAAGTCATGGTTGGTTTCGTATAGGTTTGCGAAGCGGTGGTGTGATGGGAACGGGCAGGAGGGAGAGAGCGACGAGAGCGCCGCGGGGGAGATGATGCCGTGAGCTCCGCAAATCGCGCCGCAGGGGTGGAAGCGGGCCGCCTTTGCCGCCGCGGGGCGAGACATCACGTGACTTTCAGCTACGGGCGTGTTCGAAGTGGGGGTCGAGTGCCCTGCGCCGGCGAAGCCTGAAATGGTTTACAACACGTAATCTAACATACAAATAGAACCAATCACTCAAATCCGGCGCCTCGCATCAAAACCAACTCGGTCCCATTCTGCACCAATTGCGAGAGCCTTTCCGAAGTCGGCAGGCACGTATCAGCGCTCATCGAGCTGGCCAGCGTGAGCCGCTTGGTACCATCGGTCGTGGCGTTGTTGACATTCGCCACACTGAACATCCGTGCCAGTTGATCGATTGCTTTGCCGCCAGTGCTTTCCTTGGCCAGCCAGACCTCTTTGGTCGATACGACTGTTCGCTCCTCGCCTTCGCAGAACCGCACGGTGAGGAAGAGCCTATCCTCCATCTTGAGTTGCTTGGCGGTGGCATCGATGGGTTGCGCACGTTGCTTTAGTTTTATCAGTGCGATGACAGGTGATAGAGGTTTGGTCTGGGCCGATCTGCCTGCCGCTGATGGCTTCGTCGTTGGCGCCGTCGACATGGAGGAGACCTGACGAAGCGCACAGCCAAGAACGATCAGTTCATGGTGGGTCTCAACTCGTCGCTTGACAGTAAGGATGACTAACGCCAAAGTTGCGTTCGATTACCTCCTTAGCTTGTTTCGACCGGGCTTGTTGGTCCTGCTGCATCTGATCACGTACAAACGCGTGACGTTGCGGACCCGGCAGAAAATCCTCGAACTTGTCCGCGAAACGATTCCTATCCTGCACGTTGTCTGTAGTCGCCCCGGCGATGTCTGAGCACCCATGCTGGGTAGGTGGGGCATGCGGCCCACAGAAGACGAGAGTGCAGCCTGCGCATCGGATGGGGAGGAAGTCGAGCGTGCGACATGCCTCGAGCCAGCAATGCACGTCAATGGCGGACGTGTTGGTCATGCTGCCTGGTGCATTGGAAGGCTTTCCAACGTAGCCCTACCAGGGGCGATATGAGCCGACGCGGATAATGCTGCGAAGCACTTCACGGCGACGGTGCGGATATGAAGGCAAAAGGGGCGAAATGGGCGTATTCGGACATAGCCGAGGATCGTCGAGATCGAGATCAGGATCAGGATCAGAGCCCGCCAATCCGTGGAGGCACCTCAAGTCTCCTCAAATACAGAAACTGTCTATTTTACATGGGTCCAGGGTCATATATACAAACCCTCGATCGAGCAGGAGCAAGCTTGCCAGGCTCCGCCGGGTAAGCACTCCGAGACCGAGTCGACCGAAGTCCATCTCGATCCAGGCGCGGACTCGGCAGGACAACGCGCTGGCGCTTAAAATTTCCCCACCCTGGACAAGACATGACAATTACCCTTCATCCGGTGAGACAGCCGTGAACCCCGTAGGTGACATCACTCGTCGATCGCTAAAACCCGACACCTCCGTGAGCCAGTGGCCAGCGACTGGCGCGCACCGCCGTCCCGGTCCCGCCAGTTCATCTGCTCTTCAAATTCTGAAAAGCACTGGCATGGCACGTCATAAGCTGTTGAGGACAATGAACGACACCTCCAAGTCTTTCATTTAGCCCAGTGCTGTGGCTCTTCAGTGTGGCATGTCTTGTTAATGCAGGCGCTCTAAGACCGAGCAGCTACATGCGGTCTGGCGATCGTTTTCCGGCTGAATCATGGGCAGTCGATCGGGGTGGCACCCCTGTCGCCCTGGCGTGGCAGGAGCGCGCATCCCAGAACCGAAGCGCGAGCGGCACGTGGGATGGGTCTTAGGGAGAGAAATGTCATGCAGGCTATCCAAGTGGGCCTAGTTCGTTTGTCAGTCTAGCCACTTTAGTCAGGTGATCGGCCACGATTTCCGCCCCGAGACGGTCGGCGTCTCGGCACTTCGTCGTCACGGTTCCGAAGTCTGGGAGGCAGTCTCCGCTCTAGCATTTGATTAGTCACCTCGTCGGGGACGAAAAAATTGCAGCCGCAGGAGTTCAGAACTCTATGCTTTCATCGGGTCACATGATCGACTTGAGTTCTCCCCAACACCCGGTAAAATTCGGATCGTGTTCATCGTGGCGCACGAGGTTCGGGAATCTTGGGCGTCGGGTCGAACGGGCCTCGCGCAAGCGTTCGGCTGACACTCCTGAACGACTCCATATATTCAAGCCCAACGGCCCATTGGCGTCGAAACCGCGCATTGGTCAATGGCCAACCCTAATACGACCTGCCGGCATGATAATATACCTACCTGCGGAAAGTAACTAATTCGATTTCAAATGCTTTCGACTACCTAGAGTGACGTCCCCGTGCCGTCCCCCGAAATACAGTCGCTCATTTTCTTCTTTTCCTTTCCCTTCCTCCTCAGTTGCAACCTCCGAAACATCCTCTTCGAAATTCGTCAACATGTTCCACCCCCAAAGACTATTCACCCAAGCTTCTCGTCGATTACTTCACACCCAGGTCGGACACGATCCTCTGTCTCGCATCGTAGGAGTCGTCGGCACCACTGGTGTGGGCAAGACCAAGCTTGGGGTCGAGCTTGCTAGGGCTGTGCCCTCCCTAGTTCCGCACCTTGCTTCTGGACGTTCTTTCCCTGAAACTCAGCGGGCCCCCATTGGGGACGTCATCAATTCCGACTCGATGCAATTCTACAAAGGCTTCGACATCATGACGAACAAGACGACCCCTCGAGAAATGCAAGGCGTCAAGCACCACCTTTTCAACATCCTCGAACCGGACCAGAATTATTCTGTCCACGATTTCGAATCCGATGCGCTTAGATTGGTGAAACACAAATCAATGGGCTCCATGATCGTAGTAGAGGTCTCACTGATTCATGGTCTCACCCCGAGCATAGATCCGAGACATGCGGCAACGGTCGGCTGTCCCCATTTTCGTCGGCGGATCCGACTACTTCCTTAGGCATTTGATCTTCGGCAAAGGAGCGACCGGCAAGCCGGCGACTTCATGGGGCGGCATGGGGCAGGGTCAGGAGCAGACGCCGAAGCAAGTCGAACCGAAGGGGTTAACCCATCCGGTGCACCGGTAACCTCCCTAGTGCTCGTGCTTACCTAATGCGGAGACATGGTATTTTGATTCCACAGATACCCTACCCTCATTTTCTGGCCCTACGCGGAGACCAGGGTGCTGACCAAGAACCTGGACGACCGCGTCGACAAGATGATCGAGGTCAGTCTCACTAGGCGGTGACAGGAGCAATGGCCACCACAACGACCGATCACCTGACTGACACCGGCCATACTTTGTCATCGTTCTTTATCTGCCATAGCTTGGCCTTCTGGAGGAGGTCGAGCAGATGTGGGCCTTGCAAGGCCGAAACCTCGAGACCGCCGATTGGTCGAAAGGGGTCTTTCAGTCGATCGGTTCGCCCTATCTCACTCGGGACCCGTGATCACCTCAGATTGGTAGTGAGCTGAAGTGTAAAGGTTTTTTTTAATCAATCAAATAGGCTACAAGCAGCTGCTCCCCTACATCTCGAGTCGCCATGGCTCCTCGATCTTGCCTCAGCTCCTATTGGAAGCCGGCATCGAGCGCACCAAGACCGCAACCCGTCGGTACGCGCAACTTCAGATCGATCGGCTCAAGAACACGCTCTTGCCGACCCTCAAGGGGCTCCAAGACCCGGGCCAAGTGACCGTGGTGATGCTTGATGCTACGGGTGAGTCTAAGCCTTGACGAACCCACGGAGCTGTGGGGTCAAGACGAAAGTCGTCGTCTACATCCGGCATAGGTGGCAGTTACTAACGGAACCGCGGTCGCATCCCTCTTCCACGTGGCTAGACCTCACCCGGTGGGATGAAAATGTTCGACAACCGGCTCAAGCATACCTGCGTGGTGAGTCGTTGATTGAGCGATCCACACGTGCTCGATCTCGGTATCTCACTGTCTCCGTTCCGAGCCGAGGCTGACGCTCCATCCGTCGCTCTCAGCGTTCCTGGCGAACGAGCCACTCCCCGATCCCACTTTACTATCTCCTCTCGCCAAGCGCCATCTTTCCGGGGTTCCGTCGCAGTGAGTACACGTTCGCTCAGTCGGTTCCTCCCGTTCTTTCACTGATCCCAGCCAAGATTGATGAACCGGCCACAGTCAACCTGGAAGCGAGCGCATGGTCGACCCCAGTGCTTCGGTCGCTGACCTGCTTGCCTTTGATTACGCTGCGCGTGACTTCAAGCAATGATCGCCACGTTATGGGTGGAAGGGGTGCGCGGACGACAGTTATAACACAATCTCGTGCCCCGGGCCACCAATACTTATGGTTTTGCTTTTGCGGACTGAGCGATGTGTCTGTTTTCGTTTGGAGGATTTTTCGTACTTGGGCAATTTTTTGCGACTGGATTCCGGCAACGAGCTTCATTTTCATTGACGTGACAACGCCAGGGGGCAAAAATGTAGAGAGGAGGGAAGCATTAAGCAAGCTATCCTATAAACGTTGAGCCTCACTGGCCGGCACCTGATACATCCATTTTCGGTGCCAGGGGAGCGACTCAGCGAACCTGATTTCGAACCCTGGATCAACCTGCGCCGGCGACGGGATCACTCAAAGCCGCCTCTACTTCGATCCTTGCCCAGCTCCACCCGCGTGGTTCGTCCTCATCTCCAACGCCACCAACGATGCGGTGAGCCACCTTACACAAATTTCATGCGAACTCGAACACCGCATGATCTCTGGAGTAGCTCGATCCGGAATTCTGCAGCTCAGATCACGTGCCTCGTTCATCGCCTCCCAGCCACTGCGGCAAACCGTCTTGCGCGCGATGAGCACGCTGGCTGCACAGCGCCCCCATGTCGTCGCCGTCGTAGGAACAACAGGTGTAGGGAAGACCAAGCTCGGTGTCGAATTGGCTCGAGCGGTCGCGTCTATGGCTCTTTCGTCGTCGTCGTCGTCGAACTCAGGAGCTGAAGTGATCAACTCGGACTCGATGCAAGTGTACAAAGGGCTTGATCTCATCACCAACAAAGCGACCGTCGAAGAGATGCAAGGCATCAAGCATCATTTGATGGCCTTTCTCGAACCGGGTCAGGAATACAGCATCAATGACTTTAAGGCGGATGCGCTCCGTTTGGTCGGTCCCTTTCGTTGATACAGACCAGCTGGAAGGATGATACTGATCTATGCAGTGGAGGGAGTCGGACAGATCGATGATATGCGAAATCGGGATACACTACCGATCATCGTGGGAGGCACGGCGTATTACCTCCAACACCTTGTCTTCCCGAACCAGCTCGTTTCGGACGCCCCGGCCATTTCAATCCCGAGGACGACTCCTACCAAACCCCTATCCATTTCATCGATGGGCCACTTCCCACCCAATCTAGTCGAAAATATCCATGCGTTACCAACCGAATTACTCCAGCTGTTCCTGGCCCTCCCCTGCCTACCCCAAACCTCAACCCCCGATGTGTTCCCTCCGGATTTCCCTCTTGGGCTCATCCCCGAACCTTATCGATCTCCATTGGACTTTGCCCCAGCCCTCTACGACCTCTTGAACCGTCTCGATCCGCGTAGTGCAGCACGATGGCATTGGAGGGACATTCGTAAAGTCCGACGAGCGCTCGAAATCGTCTGGGAGGGAAGGCAATGGGATGATGTCGTGCAGGAACAGATTCAAAAGGGACGTGGACAGGCAAGGTCAGGGATTGCTCTCAAACGTATCAGAAAGTCTACCGAGGCATGATAGCTGATAGAATTATATTCCTTCGGACCAGGTTTCCGACGTTGATCTTTTGGCCGTACGCTGAACCGGAGGTGCTTTCGAAACGACTGGACGAGCGGATCGATAGAATGCTTCAAGTGAGTGCATGCCATGATATGGCGCCAATGCCACTGATGTTACATGTTCTGACGGGATGTTATGGTCCAGATGGGCCTCTTGGAAGAAATCGAGCAAATGTGGGCTCTTGCACATCGAGAAGGAGGAGAAGGATCAGGCGAAACCGATTACTCGAAAGGTGTTCATCAAGCAATCGGTGAGCAGGCGAGCTGTACCGGCGCCGAGCCAGACCCAGCGCATTGCAGAATCTGAATCATCTCGCTCTCCACAGGCTATAAAGAATTCTCGCCCTATCTCACCTCCAAGCACGCCTCTTCCTTCGATTCAAAATCCCTCTTCGATGCAGCTGTCGAAAGGATGAAGATCTCGACGCGCCAATATGCGAAAAAGCAAGTCAAATGGATCAAGAGTAAGTTGTTACCCGCGACCAAGGTGTTGGACACCCAGGATGCGGTGACGGTCGTTTTGCTTGATGCGACAGGTGAGACTAATGGGGTGCAAAGACTTTGGCTACCGTGCCGCGGCGCTGATTCGTGATAGGTGAACAGATTTGGGGAAATGGGAGCAGAACGTCCACAAACCTGCCGTCGAGTATCTTCGTGGTCAGTAGAAATGCGTTCTACACTCGATCACCATCTGATCTTGTGTTCCTGAACTTGCGCAGCATTTCTCGCCGACGAACCCCTCCCGGACCCGACCGTATTATCTCCCGTCGCTCAAGAACATCTTTCCGTCAGCCATGCAGGGTCAGTACACCTCCTCTAACAAACCATGACCCGTAGTCCCGTCCTCTGACCGACCCTCATTTCTCCAACAGCTCTCCCGCCCGCTCCAAACGAACCTGCCCCATATGCACCGATGATCTCTCTCGCCCTTTCCTTGTCGAAGACCATTTCTGGGACTCTCACCCTCGTACCAAAACGCACAGACGACGATTGCGGGAACTCGAACCACTTGGTCGAAGACCAATTCTTCCGGAGGAGAGTAGTAATAGATTGGAGTAATAAGTATGCGGTATATGATTTCAATCAGATGCAGCGCTACAGACAGAATAAAATAATCTGGTCTTGGAAAAAGATGAGAGACGAGAAACCGACGAGGAGTGCGTCGGGTTTTTTGAAGAAACTCCAGAGTCCAAAGAATGCATGCCGTCGACTTTGCCAACTTAAGCTAGGCGACAGGTTCGACGGCTCTAGCTACTGCGGATTCCGAAGCAAGAGGGGCGTCGAAAAAAGGCGCCGGCTTGATGGGCTCCAGCACGCCTCCCAACTCGGTCGGCTTCGTCGAAGCAGGTGCAAGCGTCCCGTTCACGTCTTGTGGTGTTGAAGACAAGGTCAACTTGTCGACACCATTACTGAGCTCTTTCATCGACGCGTCGTCCTTCATCGTCGTCGTGACACCAACGGGGAACTTCCATCGACTTCGACCTTGCTCTCGACGTCCTTCTCGTCTTCCCCCTCAGGAACCTGAGCCCCTCGAATGATCAGTTCACTAACCCCACACACCCCCTTCCCGTATTTCCTCCATCGTTCCAAATTTGCCGCCCGTCGTTCTTCGCACATCTTGGTCCAAGCGGGGAAGAAAGCCTCGTGGTTGTATCCGAGGTTGACGTCACCTCCGAACATGATTTGCAATTGAGAGGCGGGGATGAGGTCCGTCGCGTCGGCGTCGCTGAGGAATCGGATCTTATCCTTGGTTCGGGGATCGACGAAAGGTTTGACGAGCGTGTAGAATGGCCAGAAGAAGCTGAGTCGGCGCGCACAGTCGGAATTTGTAGATTAGTCCATGCAAGTCCGACTCTGAAAATTAGTCAAGAACGCTCACCCCGGTACATCAACACAGATAGCTCGCCCCAATCGTTCGCAATAGTAGGTCTGCAAGATCTTGAGCACCTCCTTGGCCGTACCCGGAGAGGTCGGTGGTGTCTTGACATTGCGACTGGCGCCAAAGTCGATGCATAAGCACAACATCTCGGTCGGGGGGTTCGTCGCGGGCGCGAGGTCGAGTGTGCGTTCGAGACACCAGACAACGAACTCGATTTGGTGGTGCGAAGTTTTCGTGTTTTGTCGGTACGGGTGCATGTACAACACCGGTCGGGAATCAAAGTCGTAGCCAAACTAGAGTAAGGAAGAAGCCAGAGTCAGTCGCGTGAGAAAATCTGAATACCACGTCGTGGCACCTAGACGGAAGAACCCGAAGGATTGCACCCAAGCTCACCGAAAGTTCCTTGCCCGTCTCTCCTTCATGCGACACCTGCTCGGCCGTCATGGAATCGACGCCAAATTCTCGTCGCCATACCAGAATCTCCTCGGCGCGTTTGATCGCGGCGGAATAATCCCACTTGACGGCCCTTGCGACGCGTTGGAACTGTTCCCACGACCAATAGCACTTTTCCACATCCGAAAGTGGGACCGATTCGTTCGCGGACGAGCTCGAACTCGCTGAACTGGAAGTGGAGCTGTGGTTGCCCCCCCTCCTCCTCTTCCTCCTCCACCGCCGAAGGATGCGAACCATCCACGCGAGGGAGGTCTCCAGGCTTTGAGCGTGGTCGGAAGGCCAAAGCCGGGTTCATTGAAGCGCGCGATGAGCTTGTGCAGGAACCCGGTCTGTTCCGATGTGAGCTTGTGAGCTGTCGGTGGCTTGGCATCGGGGTGAGGATGGGCGATGGGAAGAATCGGTCCCTCGGAGGCGGTTGTTGGCGGAGGAGATCCGGGAGCCGCCGAGTTGGACGGCTGAGATGAGGCTGACCCGGGCATGATCGGATTTATCGGCAAACCGGCACGGGATAGACGAGCGGAGCGCGGGTGGGTGTGGTAGGTAGCAGCAATAACGAAAGGGTAAAGCAAACAGGAGAGGATAGCTTGAGACGTAGAATCGACCGGAAGGTGAGACAGAAGGCAGAATGCAGCGAAACAAGTCGAGTCGATGCCGAGCCCTGCCGGTCGACGACGACGACTGATGCGCGAGATGTGTCGATAAGGGCTGCCAGATCGGGAGCCAATGCCGACCTTCGCAGCGGCCGAGCCGAGTGGAACCGCGTCAGATGTTGCTTTGCGATCTGCTGGTCGGGGTTCGGGCACGGCGCGCGGGCAGCATGAGTAGTTATTCAGTTGTCCGAGAATCACCAGCGACTCAGCCCGTGGCTCATGATCGCTCCTTGGTACAGGGTACACACGGAGCTTCTCATCTTGAAAGTTTCGCTCAAAGTAGAAGTGGCTGCTCGGGACGCAACGTCTTGACTTTTCAAGATGAGAGTCCTACCGCGTTCAGTGCACGGAGCCACAAGCCATGAGGGGGTCCAAGCTCAAACTGGAGCTCAGCTAAGGACATGCATCCGCTTCCTTTCGCTCCCTTCCCAACGCTGAGGCCCACAAGATGGCGGCATCGGGCTCGTCGTCGTCATCTCGGTCATCAAACAGCGAAAACGAACACGACGCTCCTCAAGATCAAGACCTAAAAGCGTCTGCCCAACGACTGAACCTGCTCAACGCGTACTTGCTCAACTCGTCCCTCTTTGACCTGGAGCCCGTCGTCGTCGAGCCCACGAAAGCACTCGGACCCGTCAAAGCCAAACAGGTCCAAAAGGATCAGATTCAGCCTGAATCCTCAGTCGGTAGGTCTGAGCTGCTCCACACAGCCTGAACTTGAGAGGACGGCCTATCGCTTCGCAGACGAACTCACCCCCATCCTCATTTCGCTTTGACAACTCCTGCAGAATTTCGTCTCTTCAGTTCTCAAGCCGCACCAACCAAGATCGTGCTCAAAGAAGCCGAGGAGCGTTGGCCGACCGTACCCGATCAGAGGATCAGGTTCGTTCGTTCCACTGCCCCTATCTCCCCGTCCGATCCAAAACTGATCCCCTCAATCACTATGCGAAACAGAGCTGTCGACGACGAACCCAAAGCTACTTACAAAGCCCGACAAAAAGCCATCAAAGCCAGTGTTATCCCCGGATCGACAGTCCTAGAAGCCAAGACGATTTGGGTCAGTTTTTTCCGAGCAAATCACGTTCCACTTGCTGGCTATTTTCTAGTCTCTGACACCCTTGAACCTCACCGATAAATCACCTCTTCCAGGGCCCTCTCCACTCCGAGCGAGTGACCCATCGTCGACTCGTTCGAGCACCCAACTCAACACCCGACGCATTCCCCCGCGTAGCTTACTTTGACCACCGCCTCGACACCAACCATCCGACACCACTTACTTCCGAACCTCCTAAAGATCCAAGCAGACTGGCTAAATTGATTAGGCCAATCAATCATCGCGGCTTGAAGAGAAGGGGTCTGAGATGTGATCTGAAGAAGAGATTGTTAGTCAAGCCGATTTTGAAGGAGGATAAAGGGGTTCGGAAATTGCCGAGACGAAATGGGGTCAAGGTGGGCGACGCGAAGAAGGAACTGGGTTCAAAGGAGGCTGCTCCTTCAAATTGGGTATCACTGGGTCGGAAGAGGCTGTCCAAGAAGAGGAGGGCGACGAAGGCTAAGGCTTGTTGAGGGCTCGGGCATCAGCCAAGTCTACTTGGTCCGACCGAATTCACCTGCGCCTTCACATCTCGCGCGTACTCGTTCCATTATTGTTGTAAACATTACATTACTCTCAAGACGCAGCATTTTCCAATACACTTGGCTGTGAATTGCTACAAATTCAGGAATACAACACCTTCCATTCCTTCGCCAACGCCTCGTAACAAAACTTGACCTGAGCGACGGTCTGCACCATCGCACAGCGTTGATCCCTTAGATAATCGATCGTCTCGCCGACGTAGTCACGATCTAGACCTTTTACGGGAGGAGGGATGGGATAGGTCGAGCCTAAGGGGTGTGCTTGAGAGGAGGTGGAGGTGGAGTCGATTGGGGATGCTTGAAACGAGTTTTCGAGGAAGGGGAGTAAGGAGGCGAGGGTGATGTAGGTCCCTGTTCGACCTACGCCGGCCGAACAGTGGACCATGATTGGAGGTACCACTTCCTTTGCGGATGTTGAAGCATCGTTGACGTCGAATGTCGAGCGGATGAATCTGATAAGGTGGTCCGAGTCCTCGGGGATACCTTAATGAACAGAGATAAAACTCAGTCGACCGCACTGAAACAACTCGGTACATCTCACATATACGTCTAACGTACCATGATCACTCCACCCACGATACTCTAAATGCGTCACCCGGTGCCCTTCCTCCTCTTCCTGCCCCCTCCCCCCAACCCTCAGCTCCGACTCCCGGCTCCCGTCCTCCCTCTCTTTTTTGCCCTCCAATCGAACCCAAACATCCTCGGGTCCTTCCTCTTTATTCTCCGCTTCATCAGGTTGGAGAAACCATGTTTCGCCTATGGTATTGGGGAAATAGGGATGGCATTTCTGCCGTCGTTGCTCGATCAAGGGGGTCAATTGGACGATCGTCTTGATCCGCGGTAAAGGAGGGACAGTATTTCGGGTTGATTCGAGCGAGACGGGTGAAGTGAGGAGCATCGAGATGAAAGCGTGGAGCGTGTTTTGTACCGGCGCCTGCATAGGGTAGCCGTCAAGGGCGCGATCATGGTATTGATCAGCACCACCTCTCGTGTCGGCGACCCCCATGTGGGGCTCAACTTGTGTGGGACAGGAGGCGCATCACCCCGAACTGACCTGAGCGGCCACCCACCACCGCCTACGATATGCGATTTCTCCCTTAGGTGGAAGCAACCCCAAGTCCGGTTCTTGAACCAGTGAAGCATTGACATAACCTCGGTCCGTCGAGGTGTCGGCGGCATCGGATGCGGAGCCCCCATTTCGATCGGCGCTGGGAGGCAGTAATATCCGAGTCGGGTTGTAGCAAATGATATCCCGATCTACATCGAGTATGATTATCGAGTGTGCAAGATCAGTAAGTCCACCGCTGTCCAAGAGTGAGCCCATGTCACCACTCCCCCTGCAGACCTACATCGATTCTTATCCTGATTCCTTTCCTCCAAACCCGCACTCATACTAAACATACTCCCCTCCACCCCATCCCCTTCCTCCCCCTCATGTGAGTGTACTTGTCTTCGTTGCAATTGAGCACGGGTGAGATGCTGGGCTATGCGCGATCGACTCCGTTCGCGCTCGCTGAGCAGTCGAGCGATGGCTTCGAATGCGGCAGGGGAAGAGAGAGGGATGCTCAGGGCTACTGGGAGGCTGGAGGTGGACGCGGAGAGTTGCATTCCGTAGTTATGGGTATGCCTGGTGTGAGGTGAGGTGGCGCTTAGGAGGCAAGATGAGAACGGGAGCAAGAGGTTCGCGTTCCGTCGGTGACGTCGTTTGGCCTGAGGCGCGCCACCACTGCCCGCCACTAGAGACCAGTCCATCGTCCTCTCGGTGTGAGACATAAACCTGTCCCAGTAAAGACTGTGTTGAGTCACATCGTAAAATGACAAGGTTCAAAACATTGAAACACTTCTGAAACTAAAACTTCTGAAAAAAAAGCAGGAAGTAAAAGAAACAAGAGAGCATGGGATAAGAGATAAGGGGAATGCTACATTTGTCGACCGAGGCAGACAGTATTAGTTAATCCTCAGCTGAGTCGAGTCCACAACCAAAACACCGGGAGTCCAATCATCAACCATCTTCTCCTCGCTCGTCATGAGGTAAACCCATTAAAACCTGGTGAATCGCCCATGAAGGAAGGCGCTCGCTTGCGGTGAGGAGTGCTCATATTTGTCGCCGCCACCTCGTCCGAGAGCAGGGCAGGTGGGGCAGGTGAACTTCCACTCGCCGCCGCCGCATTCAAGATATCTTGTCGTTCCTCCTCCAACCTGGCCAGTAGCTCCGCCTCATCTGGCGACATGACGGTGGCGTCTTGACCCTCCTTGGCCCCGAGGGAAGCGATCGACGAAGCAATCGAGGCCCCGTGAACGGGTGGTGTCGTATGCTCTCCTCTTGAAGAACTGATAACCTTCGTCACGTGTCTCGGCCCACTCGTTTCGTATTCCTCCAACAGGTGTCTCAGATCAGGATGTGAAGATGATCGACTGTGCAGCGAGCTCATCGCTCGGATCGGCGGATGAGGTCTTGTGCTCGATTCATCCGCGTCGTTCCCGTCCACGCTGGAGGCGAGGTTGAGGTTGTTCATGCCGAGGGTGCGGGCAGAAGTGTAGGCCCGCAGGGAAGGTTTCGGTGGCGCGCAGTTTGCATTCGTGCTTGTGGAAGTGGAAGTGGAAGCTTCGGGCGGTGTCGGATCCATATCAATGCCCGTCGGGTCGCATGCCTCTGCATCAGCCGCAGACGAAGAAGCGGTTCCCTCGGGTGTCGAGTTGCCCGACAGCCTCTCACTGTCCGATTCATCGCTCTCGACCTCGTCCGGCTCGGGATGCAGTTCGCTATGACCTGTGGTAGGGCTCGGTGAAGCAGGCAAAGAGGTTGCATTCGCGTGGCCACGCTCGTCGACCGGATGCGCATCCGCCGCAATGTCGCGATCGATCTGACCGAAATCAACGTTCTTGGCCTGTTTCAACAGTGGCAGCTTGTGCTTGACGAAATGCCGTTGACTCTGGAACGCCTTGCGCGATGCCTCGAGGAACAAGAACGCCTGGAAGACGTGAACGCAGTCCTCGAAAATCTCGTGTTCGACCGCGACACCGGCGAGAGAGGCCTTGTGCGCCAAGAGCGTGATCTCGTCGCGCAGGACCTCGGCGTCACCGGCTTGGATCAGCAGCGGCGGTAATCGATCGAAATCACCGAACAACGGAGAGACGTAAGGGTGCGTGAGGTATTCTGTAGAATGCCGTAAATTCAGTGAATGCGCTCGATATGAAGGGTGTGTAGGCAGAGAACACTGACTATGGATTCCCTCGGTGCCGAGCAGACATTTGACCGGGTTGAGCGCATCGTCGGTCTTTGGGGAGGGCAGATAGTCAAACGGGCGATTCGTCGTCCAACTCTCGCACGACATGGTCAAGTCAACCCAAGGACTTAGGAGGATCCCAGCCGAAGGCAAAGGATACCCTTCGTCACGCAGGTACATCATAAGGGCCAGCGACAGTCCACCACCGGCCGAGTCACCGACGACCAGGATGTTTTCAGGCGGGATCTTGAGGTCGATGATCAAGCGCATGTAAGCCGAGACGGCGTCGTGGAGTTGGCCGGGGAAGCGCGTCTCGGGTGCGAGTCGGTAGTTGATGGCGAACACTCGCGATTCGAGGTACCGCGAGCAAGAGATGGTCAAGAAGCGGTGGCTCTCGGCGCTCATGATATAATAGGCGCCGCCGTGGAGGTACAGGATCACGCGCGCGTCCTGGTCGACCGATTTCTTGACTGCGTATTCGGTCTGCATGCGCCGCCACAAACGCTTGTTGATGACCCATTCACCCGTGATCATGCGCTTCCCGTCCTCGGCTGCATCAGCTTCTGCGAGGAACCCTCGTAGATTGCGACGCTTGACGCGGAACGAGATGGGGGTTACGATTCCGTCTTTCGGCGTCGGCAATAAAGGTGCTAGGTTGACGACGTCCCTGTGTGAAGGCAGGTCGCATATGTTATGAAATAGATTAATACATCAAAGTAAATCAAGCTCACCTTAGGCGAGAAAGTGACGAGAGATGCGAGTAAGCGGCGACCTCGCGCAAAAACGCGGTGAAAAGCGTCAACTCGATGCCCCACGATGGCTTCGGCGGTCCATAAAGGTGGTGGTTGATGAAGGCTTTCGTTAAGGATGTGCCTAGCAATCAGTTCGAACATAATGATGTCAGTCTTAGGAATAAAAATCCATGAAATTTCGAAAGGGAAGAGAGGGGCAAATGCTGACCTTGTACGGCGAGGAAAGGAACATATTGCCACAACTTGGCCAACGTCATGGGCTCCTCTTCGCGCTGCGGGATATGCGGATCCGTACGGGCTTGAGGGGGAAGTTCGTGGCTTTTGCTGAAAGGCTCGAGCAAGGTAGCCCAGGTTGCAGCCATGCTCGCATTCCCTTGCTGGCCTCGTCGATTCGGATCTTGACTGTGGGCAGCAGTGACCACGTGACGGCGGCGGCCGGGCGGTTAACCGAGAATGGGGTGAGTCAGTTTCGGCATGATCACATGATCAGAGCGTCGCGCATCTTTTGTGAAAGTCCTTCAACTTTTGTCAGTAGCTTGACTCATTTTTGTGCAATTCGGCAAGTGATCGTCGGTCGCTACGTGGGCTTCGATGATCTCGATCGCCCGAACCCGACCCTCAATCGACTTGCGCGTGATTGGAACGCCCCCACGCCGCGCCGCGCTTTCGCCCGCGCCCCGGTGGCGGCAGGCGACGGCGACTGGGCGGTCCGCGCGGGGGTTGCTCGGGAGGCTCAAACAAGCCCGAGCGTCGGCTGACCGCCGGCGGCGAACGAAAGCCACGGTAACAACGCAAAGAGTCGAGACGATAACGAAAGGGGTTGGCGTGACACTAACCTGTTCGATACAGACGCTCGTCGACTTCGAGTGGTGCTGTTGGGAGCGGCTTGAACGCTGTTGATCCCATTGGCCGTCGACGCGCCATTGGCGCGACCGGGTCCCTGTCGCTGCTGTCCCTGTGTCGACGCGATCGGATCATCGGGCGCCTCATCGACCGCGCTCGATCCCGTCGCCGGCAGCGTCGAACCGGCGCCCGTTGTGGATGAGAAGGGCCACCAGATCATCGTCGATCGATACTGAGATCTCTACGTGTGAGTGGATGAGCGTCGGCGAGGCGAGCGAGACAAGCTGGTACTGGGTCAACGTGACCGCCGGCGAGCTCTCGAGGTAGCAGGAAGGTGGGACAGGAATCTCAGACCAATGAGACCTTCCGAAGAAGAAGAAAGAGGAGTCAAGAGTTGATGAAGAGGGCGTCGACGATTCGGGTCGAAAGAGGTGGTGGAGGATGCAAGGCAAGACGCCGACACAACTTGCTGCGGCCGGCGGACTCGAAAACGACGACGTCAGCCAGCCGCGGAAATTCGACGAGCCGACTTGGAGGCGAGTTTCCGTGCGAGAAGGCGCGTCGAAATCGTATGGGATCGATCGACGATGATCAAGCTGTAGGGCCTGTTATTAAAACTGGGAACACGGAATTGAGATCACCTGACTTAGGAGCCGCGGCGCTCGAGCTCCGACCCAAGGCTCAAGCCCCCCCCCCCCGCCTTGGGAGAAATTCCAGCCACCCCCCCCCCCCCCCCCCACCAGGCGGTACTCCACAGGCGGTACTCCACAGGCGGTACTCGTTCGGCGACACAAAAGGCAACCGAGGATTGGCAACTGGCTGCCGCGTGATTTTGAGACTCGCCCCACCACTACCCACTGTTGCAGAAGCTTAAGGCTCAGTTTGGAGCATTCGCTTCAACACTCGGTTCACAACTTCTTCTCCCAGAGTTGGATTCGTCGTGCTCAGTTTCTGAAGCTCGTTCTAGAATCCCCGAGTACCCGAGTGGACAGCTGGCATGTCTCGCTGAGGAGACCGAGCTCATTCTGCAACGTGTGCTTAATTTGAAGCAGACCGGAAGGTCATGGGTTGTACAAACGACCACATCTAAGTTCGTATGCGGCGTACAGGTGACATGACGGCTTACACGGACCGTCAGGCATCGACCAGTCTGGCAAGTTGGTGGGAAGGTCGCACACAGCCCCTTTCTTCCTCCTCACGCCGCGAGCAGCACCCGACGTTACGGCCCTCAAGCATCCGTCGAACCACTTGGTGCATACCCTTCTTCTTACAGAACCCTTTCTGGGCCCAACTTTTAGTCTTGCGACCGCATGCCATGATACCTCGTCAGCATCATCAAATAGGAAATGACTTGATAGATTGTCGAGGGCACACTACGAGCTCAAATCATGCTAACGACGAGGGCAACCGCCCATATTCGTTTTCCGAGTACTCGCAATCGCGACAATGGTTGCCAAGTATGGTGTCCACTCGCTCGTGCTTCTTCGGAGTCAGGGAACGGGCTCAGACTGTTCGGTATGGGACTGTATCAGCTAAGCCTTGTTCAAATCCGGTAATGAAGTTCTGTGTCCGTTGGTAATCGTCACATTAGATTTCGCTCCAGGCCAAGACATCCCTTTTCGTCGCCACTGATTATACGTGGCTTTGGAGCAGACATTATCAAGGGCGAGGGGTGTCGCAGGGATGCTTTGAGCGGGCACTAACATCATTTTTTCGCACAATCACTGAAGAGATACCAATACTGGTAAATCGTTGCATTGCTAATTGCTTCGTTCTTCCTTGATGTGAGGCCTCTTGATGACCGCTGGCAGTTTGTCTGCAAGATAGGAGAGAGCGGTCAGCGCCGAACACGCCGGGCCGCACGCAGGCTTGGATCATCATAGCCATCGCTGAGATCAGATGTCGTGGATTTCCTAACCCTTTCCAGAAGCACGATCCTCGCCGAAACCGGTAGGAGCGGTGGTCCATTCGGTTCGGCGGGCGCAAGTCCAACTACGACGCTGAAGAGATGAACAAGATAACGAGCGTTGCGCATTGCAGATCAGACGGAGGAAAAATGCATATGAGATGTAAAGCAACAAGAGAAGAGAGAATTCAGAAAGAGGCCGAGAGAAAAGATTCACACTCGGAGTTTGAGATAGGATCGTCCCCAATCAACGAAGCAAAAACGACCATCGTCGGGTCGAACCAGTACGTTGCCGGCGCTGACATCATACATCATTGTGAACGATGCCGAGTTGCCTGAAAGCCGCCTCAATGTGCCTGTACCTCGAGTAGAATAAGAAGAATCAGGTGGTCAGTAATCCGCACTGCCTCTTGACCCGCTTGCACCTGGCTGGATCAGTGCGCCGCCCTTCAGAAACTCACCACAATTCGCCTGGCGATTGGTAGAAGGCGGGCTCGTTCATCGGTGTTCCCACATTCCATGGCGTAACCGTTGCCGTTAATCCGTCGGTACGTGCCGTGATATTGCGGCAGATGTTTTCGAAGATGTTCGGGAAGGTAGGGAAAAACGTGCTGGTAGAACAGCGTCTCGCGGATGACCGAGCCGACGTAATTACACGTTGTGAGCTTGAGAAAGTACCTCGTGTTCGGAGCAGGGGGGTCGACAAGCGGGACCCTGGGTTCGACTGGCGAGGACAATAGTCGGTTGACTCGCACCACGTTCGCAAGCCACCCGCCGGCAGTGCTTCCCATCCCGATCTGCTCCTCCAGACAAAGATCCGCCGTCGTCTCGAACCGATCGGAGAACTCCAGCGGGATGCGACCGTCCTTGAGCTATTCCCGGGGATTTTCTAACAGCCACCCCAAAACAGCATCGGACAAATGGAGGCCCCCGATGAAATCGCTCGCTGGGGAAGCGCTCGACGACAGACGCGACGGAAGGGGCGAGTCGGAAGGAACCAAAGAGACGATATTGAAGCCTATCTCGACCAGATCCACGCGGCTCGTGCCCGTGTACGACTGCGCAAAAGCATGAAGTGAGTGATCCTTTCTGTTAGCTGGGCTACAAGGGCTAGGACCGAAAGTATCATGCAGAGCGTGTGACACACGATCATGGACCAGTGCGCGTTCGACAAGCTGGCCTTGATCACGAACGCACGATCTTCAATGATGGTGATCCATTTCGACGGGAGGCACGATCGGGAATGCGGCGAGGTCGCAGGAGTCGAATGCTTCGATGTAGGAGGGGACGAGAAGACGCGATTCACAGGCATCAACGGGTCGGAGGAGAGGTCAGATTGCAATGCTACGGAGACGGGCGGGGTGATGGGTCGATTTGAATCCTTGGCTTGAGCTAGAGGTGATTGGCCTGCCAAACGCCTCGAAGAACGAGCACCGGTGTCGTCGGCCGACGTCTTCTGTTTTTTTTGGATCCGCGGGGAGGGATCATCATCACAGTCCGAGTCCGAATTGGGGCGAGGTCGAGGCCGATTCGGAAGTGGGTGTTGCGCAGCGAGCAGTCTATCGACGACGACTTGGCCCGGCTCGGGGACTTCGATCACGGCTGTGAAAGCCAGGGCGATGAAGGACACGATGAGTGACCGTTGTGGAAGATCGGTACCAAGCTTTTCGGCAGCCTCTGGGTTCAAGGTCGTCGGAGAGGGCTCTACCCAACGGGTCAGCTCTTGTAGAATCAAGCTGTAAGCGGCCTTGGGGGAGATGGCGAAGGGCTAGCTGTCGCAACCGAGATTGAGGACGACGCCGCTGAGGTCGACGCTGCGGGATACCCTTCCGTTGCAGCATGCGTCGACTGGTGCTTGACTGTGGGGGAATAAGCAAACCAAGGCCGCCGGATCGAATGCGTCAGTGGAGCCCGCAGGTTTGACAGGTGTTGGCGAGTACACAGATGTCAAAGATGCGACGCACCCAGTTCACCAATCTGGAAGAACGGAATCGACACCAGCAAAAAGATTCGACTATCGCTGGAGACGCATTGGATGATGGCCTTCAGAGCAAGAAAAACGCAAAAAATGAAAACAAAAAAAGGTAAGACCAGAGCCCCAAGCTTCGAGGCCGAATCAAGAAAGCGTATGTCCAAGGCTGCCTTACCTTGGTCGCCACAGCATCTGCACCCTTCGAGCTTTCTTCTTCTAAATCTTGAAGCGGCACTGGGTCCGGGTGATCGAGTATCGGTATGTGCGAGAGGGCGCCCTCCTGGCGTACCTTGGCCAAGCTATGATATACGAGGTCCCGCTTGCATTCGATCGAGATTGTTGAAACAACGTTGCCAGCCCCACGTCCAATGCAGACGACAGCATCGCCTTGCGTGCGGAGACTACTTTCAGGTTGGTCCAACTAAACCAAAAACCGGGGTCTCGTCGCGGGGATCGAGCTCGAAGAGGAAGGAGTTGCGACGGCTTCGGTGATCGCGGAATAGTGATTTAGCAGGTCCTGCGCTGCAGCTCCGAGACTGGAGCAGAAGAGGCTGCGAACTCATGAGTAACGTTGAGTTCGCTCTTGCGAGGCATGACTTGGTGAGGACCGTTGCTCATGGCGGCCAACTTCTCGCGGAACAGGTAGAGAAGAGATGGGTGTAGAACGAGTAGGTCAAAGAACCACCTGAGAACTCTGGCGGCAGGTGATGCGGGTGCATCCCATTCCAATCCTCCGAGCCGCGCGACGCAATCGTAGGCGGTCCCAGCATCCGCTTGAACCCGTGAAGTTGTTGAGTGACACGGTCTATCGTGGTCCAGTGGCGGGAGATACCAGCTGGATGAAGCACAAGTAGCGAGGAGTTCGGGGAGCGTTGGGGGCTGAGAGCTGGTGGCCACGATTGGCGTCGTTGCTTTGGAAGAAGCCATACAGAGCGAAACGCTGAAGATGATGAGGCTCCATCGGATGGCGGGAGGTGAAGAGGACCCCAGCGGACAACGCGCTGGCAGCGAAGCTAGTTCGAAGCTTGGCAACTTCACCCCAGAAAAGTTTCCAATGACGCCGTGAAATTGTACTTGGAACTCTCTGCCCCCTTGCGCAAGTGCTTTTTGAGTTCTTCAGATCGTGCTGCACACGTATGCCAAGTTTCTAATACCATCCATGCAAACTTGGCCCACAGGACCCATGGTGTCGTTGTGCAGTGATTGCTGCCTCTCTCCCCCCGTAGTAGGTTCGAACATCGATATGAGCCCTCAGATGATATATCTCTACCAGAGGAAGCGAATATGTAGACGCGTCCCGAGAATGAACCGTTGACATACACGTGCTCTGACTCATGTCTCAGGAGATCGACGCGCTCGCAATGTCGCTTCGATCGAAGACGATATCTCAGCATGATGACCAAAGCGGTTGAATGCAGGTAGATGTGGTTGTTTACAACAACAGGTTGGAACACGATGCATAGCCAGGAGGTTTCAATTCATATACCGCCTACCGTCGAAACGATCAGAAACCCATTAGCGACCAAGCCCTTCCCCGAAAAGCCGTCCAACCCGAGCAAACTCACCGAACGACCGATTGGAATGTGACAGCGCCCCATAGTTCTGCGACACCTTAAAGCCCTGGGAACTCGTCGAAGCACTACGGTTCCTCACCGCAACCCCAACTCCAACGTCTTCCTCGACCGCTCTAGGGGACAACCCATTCTCTGCTGCAGAGGCAAAGAAACTCGCTCGGCTGGCTCGACTCCGTAAAGAGGCTCCTGTTGTGCCGCCTGCGCTGCCTCGTTTGGGTACGTCGATGATTTCATTCTCGTCCGCTTCGGCTTCGGTGTCCGTCTCTGTTTCGGTATCGGTGTTGGTACCTGTTTCTGTTGCGTAATGCTCCACGTCGGAGTCGGCCTGGTCGTCCGCGAAAAGCTCGGAATCGGGTTGATGGGGCGAGTCACCTTGTGTAACTCGGCGACGGTTGAGCGCTTCGGCATTCGTAGATCCGAGTGTAGCTCTTCTTGTTCGTGGTGTTGAAGATAAATCAAGTTGCGGTCGATTGACAGAAATGAACGTGACGTATTCGATCAAAGCGAATCCGAGGGATACACTCGGGTAGAACGCCCTCGGGTCGTGAATGAATTGGTTGACCAGAGCGGAGATGCTCCAGGCGACGTGCCGGGTGGGAAATAGTACTTGGCGTTGTACGAGTTCGTTGAGGTACCATAGACATACGAGGACGGCAACGAGGACGTGGATACCTACCCAGTGGATACGGTGGCGTGATGAGTGCTGGTGGTGGCTGCGGGAAGGGCGAGAGGTCGCTGAGTGCACGGCGCCGACGGTGAGGCCGAGTTGGCGCGTATGCAGTGCGACGAGGACGAGGACGGTGATGAGCCTTGCCAGGGCGAAAGACCAGATGATCCATAGTCGCGTGCGAGTTCCGTAGACGAGGTTGACGACGATGTCCACGGCGAGGATTGCCTGCAGTATGCGCAGTGCGATACCGCTGGACGTGGATGGGAGCGTGTCGGTGGTCGCATGTGGGGGCATGCTCGAGCTGGGCGTGCTCGGGCTGGCCAGACGACGGGTGGCCGGCACGATCAGAGGGGCAGCGACCTCGCTCGCCATGCTCGTGACGTATCGATTGACTCGGAGAGTGCGTGGAGCTCAGCTTGGAGCGTAAGTCGTAGTCGGTTGGAGAGTGCAGTGAGCTGGTAGAGAGAAAGGGGAGGGCCGCTGTCGCGAGCTGTCGCGCGAGTCGTCGGTCGACTGTCGCTCGTGCCACGTGCCACGCTCGGTGCGCGATAGCGGTCTACCACAGCCCGCACCCATCTCTGGCACGCGCAGCGTCGGCAGAGACTTTCTTCCTTGACAAGATGTCGTTGTACGCCGGCATCAACATCAACGGTGGACCGTCGAACTCCTCGTCGAGCTCAGGCGCAGCAGCAGCTCCAGGGGCAGCACCCTGTGCATCACCGTCGCAGACTCCCTTTGATCCCAAGAACACCTCATCGAGTCAGTAGAGTAGACCACAAATCTTCTGAAGCTCAAGGTGTGATCCTGACCGTTGTATCAACTGCATGACAGGCTCTTCCGCCCCCTCCACCTCTTCGTCGAACGGGCAATGGTCCGCCGCTCTACGTTTCGCCCCTGTACCACGCAAGAAGGCACCTACGACCACGGCACCGAGTAGACCTCTATCTGCCTCCATATCAGCTACATTGACAGCTGCTGCCAGTACCAGTGCTGGTGCAGGCATAGGTGCCCCCACCTCAGCGATCAAGATCCAACCCCATGCTCCCTCGGCTTCGGCGTCTTCCTCCTCATCCCTCCCACCGCCCAAAGACGACCTCATCTCCATCCGACCCCGTTCCCAAATCATCCGTCCCCCACCCATGACCCTCGACGAGAACGACGTCAACGGATTCGCCCAAACAGCCCAGGGTAAAAAAGCTGCCAAGAAAGCCGCTTACGCTTCGGGAGCCTATGCAGGTTCTTCTTTGGGAGGGGGAGGGATGGGATCGGGACAGAGGAAACAGAAGGAGTTGGAGTTGTTTGGGGATGATGTGGTGTATGATCCGTTAAGACCTTGTGATTATGTGAGTTGGAGTGAGCGGGGGGGGGCCTTTGATCAGCTCAGTGAAGATGGGGTTAAGAATCGTGCCGCTGACGGTTGTGTCGGATCGGCCTAATTTCGTTCAGTCGGCGTACAAGGCCTACGTCCAGGGTCTACGCAAGCAACGCAGACAACATAGGGAAGAAGAAGAGAGGGCTCGTCGGAGAGCTAGGTCCTATTCGGGGTCGAGCGACTATACGTCCTCCGAGGGGGAAGAGGAGGAGTATGATGATCGGGGTAGGCAGACTCACTGACTGACCATGCCTCGAAAGCGTTGAGCAGGCTTTGCTGACATTCTTGGACCTTGAAACCACAAGCCATCAAGAAAGCCCGCTTATTCGCCCCACCCACATCCTACGACTCCGTCGATTTAACCCAAACCTCCTCGTCCACCACCACCTCGACCCCCGCTGCAGCTCCAGCCCCCGAATTCGCCATGAAGCGCGAAGAAACGGGTGAAGAAGCCTACCTCCGTCGATTGGCCATGTCGAGTGAGGCGAACAAAGTTCCGGCCGTTGCTACACCAGCACCATCACGAGCAGCAGTCCCTCCACCACCCCCGCCATCTTCAACCTTCAACCGCTCTCTCGCACCTCCTCTTCCGTCATTCACACCTCAAGCATACCCTGTGCCCGCAACAGACTCATCGACACTCTCCCCCTCCGAGCCTCCAAAGCCGTACAGCGCAAACGTATCAATTCAAGGTCGGATAGACCCCTCAAGCGTACAATTATCGGAAGCGCAGATCAAAGCGAGGGAAATCGCGGAGAAATTGGGGAGATTAGCGAAGATGAATGCGGGGATGGGACAGAGTGGAATCGGGGGTGGTGGGATGGAAGCTCCCGCTCCCAGTATGGGTATGGATGCGGTACAGCCGATGGGGGATTATCAACCTGCTGAAGGGGCCTTGTGAGTTGATCGCAACCGAAAGGTCAATCAAGGAGCTTTCACTGACCTTTTGAACTCTCCCTTCACATCAGTGATCCATCCCTCCCCTTTGCGCAACGCCTGATGGCCAAATTCGGTTGGGAAAAGGGCAAAGGACTCGGTGCTACAGAATCAGGGATGACATCTGCGTTATCCGTCTCCAAAGACCCTTTACCTACCAAGAAGAAGAACGTCTCCAACCCTTCTGCCCCTTCGACTTCGTCGACCTCAACTATCGCCGCTCATTCGAACCGCATCATCGATCGTTCAAAGGAAGGTCGTAAAACTCAACTCGATCATCAATGGGGTGAACCTTCGCGCATCGTTCTCTTAACGAACCTCTGCACCCCTTCCGAACTCGACGACGACCTGACGAACGAAGTCGCCGAAGAAGCCGCCAAATTCGGCGTCGTCGAACGTTGTCTCTATCGTATCATCAAGAGTCCGGAAGGTGGGGAGGAGGAGGTTAGGGTTTTTTTAGTGATGAGTGGTCTTGCGGGGGGTTATAATGGATGTAGGACTTTCGATGGGAGGTTTTTTGGGGGTAAGACGGTGAGGGCGAGGTATTATGACGAGGAGGCGTTCAGGAGGGGGGAATGGGGGCTCTAACGGGGGGGGGGGGATCCATGCTATTCTTCGGGGATGGAGTGGTTGTAATTCGCATGCAATTTATTGCGAGGATATGTTTGTGCGTGGATTCTATTGACATGTTCATCAAAGACTAAATGATCGAATAAAGACATACACCGAGAGAGATGAACATGTGTCAAGGGGATCTTGGTTCTCCCCCTCGATGAGAAAATGGTACACAACATAAGACAGAAGGTGAAGAACGGAAGGAGCCGTGGGACGAGGAAAGGGAAAGGCGTGATCTTTCAGACATCGATGAGAGCGATCATGGACCAGGCGTAGATGGGGGTCATGAGGTTGTCATTTTGGGTCGAGTGGGCTTCCAATAGCCCTGTGAGGAGGATGGCGACGGAGTAGCGGCAGAGCTATCGAACGATCAGAATACGTCAGCGGTACGCACGTCGAAGCAACACTGTCACAAGCGGCCAACTCACATTAAACCCCTCAACCAACCCAAACAGTCGCAACATCCAAGCACTAAAGATCACCGAAACGACAAATGCGATCGTCCCTTCGACTGTCTTGCCTCCCATCCCAGGCCACCTGGCCCTCCCCACAACCTTCCCCACAATCGACGCCATCGCATCCCCAATCCCAAGGATCAACACACCCGTATATCGATTGATTCCATGCCCCTCTAACCACACCCCACCTGCACACCCCGTCAAAAGGTAGAAATGACTGAGGATCACGGGTCCGCTGTCCTTTGAGTCGACGAATTCGGAGAAGAAGATGTGTAGGGGTGCACCAACGGGGTAGAGGGCGAAAAAACGCGCGTATTCGCAGAAGGTGAAGAGCGTGAAAGCGACCGAGAACGCGAGGGAGGTGAAGCCGGGCTAAAGGTGGGGTAGAAAGCAGTGATTAGAAAGCGCTGGCGTGATGACGCCGATAAGTGGGCAGACTCACATCGATAGCAATGCCAGGAACAAACATGAGCACCGCCAAAGCATGGAAAAACTTGCGTCGCATATTGAGACTCGCATGAACGCGCTTCTCCTCTCGAGCCGATTCAACCCCGACCTTGGCTTCGGATCCTTCCCTTTCGGCCGTCAGAGCGAACTTCTTCTTATCCGAAATGGCTATCGTTGGGACTGCGTTCCCTCGCATTCGGATCCGACGTGATCGAACAAGTCGAGTTTGCCAGCCTCCAACGGCAATGATGATCGTTGCACCCCAGTAGGCGACCAGTCCAACGCGACGCCAGCGAGTCACCCGCGTCGCTCCAGGTATCCGAACTCGTACACCGTCGCCGCCGTACAGGACGTAGCATAGCGCCCATGTCCACGGCCTCATGAGGTTGCCTCCTAGCATCCAAGCAGTCCATCCTCCAAGCATGCAGAAAACGATTCCAAACAGGCCGAGGAAGACCCCGGCGGCGAGCAGTCTGCGGTGTCGTTCTCGCTCGGTAGGCCACTGAGAGAACGTTCCGAGATGAAGAAATCAGCTCAGCCCAGCCGAAATGTGCGACAGGGCAACTCACTCGTAATCGGTGGCTTGGCTTCGAAGCGATATGTCGACTGATGACGAGTAAGGGCGAGAGCAGGAAACCAGACAGGAAAGCGCCGGGGATCAGAACGGCCTGGAATGCAACGATCGGTGTCGGCGAGCGGAACGTGGGTGGAACCATCGGCCAACCTCGTTTGTAATACCACTGGAATGATAGACATATCAATGAGCCAATCTAGGATGTCGATCAAGTGGAGGCGTCAGATACTCACCCTGGCACGCGTGAGCCTCCAAAACTCCAGACTGAGCGCATTCCCCGCCGTCGTCATGAGGTGCAGTTCGCCCAAGGTGAAACCACGTCGAGCCAATCGAGACACGAGATACCACGATGTCTGTTGGATGAAAGTCGTCGCGGCGACCTCGAGTGGGGAGATCAAGAGACCGTCTGTAGGTCCCCACAAGTTCATTGATCAGCACGAGGAGTACAGCCGAGTAATTTGCAAGTTGACGTCGGCCTACCTTTGCTCGCCCATTGCCACGTTCCGAGCGTCCAATAGAGCGCGACGCTGATCAAAGCGGCAAGCGACATGGACCCAAAGAATCGCTTTGCGTTCCCCAGCGGCAATCGCTCGACCTGCAGCACCGTCATCGAAAGGAAGAGGTGAAGAACGAGCACCGCAGCGTTGATCATCGTAAAGACGACCAAGTCGTGACGAGCTTTCAACAAAGTGCTCGTCGTGAGCGCAAAGTTGGCCAATGTACTTGGGTTGAAGTCGACAGCATGGATATGTTTGGCCTTGATCCCACTCGCTTCCCAAATCTCAACCAAGGGGCTGATCCCACCCAGCGCCATCTTCTTGGGACCCTTGTTCGCACTCGAATAGGTGTCCCAAAAGCATGCGCAGCCGAGCAGTATCGGAAGCACGAGACCTGGGGTGACTCCGTCGTCGGCAGCTTGAGGGTCCCGGTAGCCTCGTTCGTCAGTGAAGGGCACCTTGTAGTAGCTTGAGGGGCGGCGGAAGAGGGCGAAAAAGGGAACCGCGGCTCCGATGGCGAGCAGCGAGACCAGGGGTACCCGAGGCACGTGAGGGGTCGCGGTCGTCGGAGTCGCCGAATACAGTCGATACACGGCAAAGGTTAGCGCGAAGACAAGAAGAATGACCTCGGGTATGAGTGCGGTGCGTATTTGGTACATCGCAAAGGGGTTGTAGGTCGAGTGGATCGAGTCGAACGTCAGAGGGGGTGTCGATTCGCCCGAATCGATATCGGCTGGCGCACGCGACAGCTTGCGACCCGGTTTCGACAGTGGGGTAGGACGACCCGATCGACTCGAAACGACGGGTGAGTTGGCCCTCCTCTTTGCACTGGCGGCGGCCGAGTCGAGCGAGTCGAGCAGGGCGTTCCCCCACAAGCTCCCCTGTCCGGCGTGGTGCGAGGTGGGAACCTTGCGCTCGATGAGGACATGTTCCCCTCGCCCGCCTTCTCCGGCTGCAACGAAATGGGACGGTGTTGTTCTCCCCTTGCGTCGGGGTCCGGCCGAATCGGACGAAGGGTGGTTGAGCGGCGCCGAAGCTGCTGCGGGCAGGGACGACATGCCCGAGTCGAGTTCGGATCGAAGCAGCGAGGCCGAGGAAGTGGCGAAGGCCGAGTGATTGCCCTCGGCCGTTCTCTCGAGCAGGGCTGCCCCTCGTCGCAGTTGGAATGCCAGTAGGTGGTCTTGAGTGGGATCGCTGTCCTCGTAGGCTGTGTCGGTCGCCGAGTTGTCATCGTCATCGTCGTCATCGTCGCAGTCGTGCGATTGCGAGTCCGAGTCGATCCCTCCATCGTCGGCCGCTTCGCTGTGGGTCTCGGACGCGTTCGGGAGCGAATCGCCGCGGGAGGGCACCGGTCTACTATGCCTTATTGTGGAGGTTGATCCAAAAGAGGGTCGAGGTGCGCGATGCCTCGGGTGAGGCGACGAGGTGTGAATCGGGGTCAGCGTCAGACGCGACACGTTCGGCGAGCCGGGCGGCGACGACGACGGCGTCGACAGTTGCGACGCCATTGCACCTGACCAGCGACGGCGGCACGGCCAATGTCGCGGGTAGTGAGTGTGCCCTTTCTTCTCTGCTTCAAAACCCCCCAGGTGCGTGATCAGGGTAGGGCGACTGCAGCCTGACTGCTCAGATGAGGTCAGGTTCAGGTAACCGAGCTCGAGAATGAACATGAACTCGCGTCGGCTCGATCGATTAATCGGCAGCCGTGCCGGTGGTACCTCGTCCGGGGCAGAGTTGGGGCTGAAAATCGCTCACTGCGGTAGGTGACTGAAGCTTCAGTACTCAGTAGGCCTTCAAGTTCCCCAACTCTACTCGAGCACATCTACGTAGGCAAAGTCCATCAAAATCGATCCGAAAAAAACCAACAAAGAAACCCAGGGTAATCATGTAAGTGGTCTGCGTGCGATGCATCCCCAGAACACCAAGGCTCGGCGCGGTTCGGCTTTACCCGACTTAGTAAGCTTGGGGCTTTGCTAATTGAAAATTGGCTTTCAAACTCGGAGCGATCGCCGCAGGCCCCAAAGACTCCCAGCGTAACGGAGCGCACCGGCGCAGTTTAGCGTTGCAGGCCGGCTCGATTGCAAGCTGTAGCTGACGCGCGGACCTAACTCGGCTTCATCCGTCTCACTCCGTCTCGCCAGTCTCGTTGTACACCCTGCATGGACGCAACGTAGATCGATCCCCTTACGAAACAGTCACAGGATGGACGATATCACGACGAGCAACCCTGTTTCCTCCTCCCAAGCCTCAGCTTCAGCCTCGTCGACGACGACCACTGGACGCATCAGCGACAGCAGCGGCACGGGTCAGACAAAGTCGCATGACAAGGCTAGTTCGAGCGGTAGTAGCACAAAGTCGTCCAAGCCGGTCAAGACACCTCGCGTCAGCAGAGCCTGTCAGTTCGCACCTCGTTGGGATGCCTGTGTCCCGTACTCTTACATGACATCATGGCACTGACCCGCCGCTCTCCCACACGTTCACCGACACGCCTAATCGACTCATCGTCTTCTCTCGGCACCGGCAAATCCCCGGTTCGTCATCATCCAGGCGATGCATGCCGCAAGAAGAAGTTACGCTGCGACGGAGTAGCCAAAATTGGCGATTCGTGCGCGTCGTGCATGCAGAATGGCACCCGGTGCGAGTTCAGTGTCAGTAGACCCGACCCCCTGTCTTTGTCGGAAACCCTATTCGGGCGAGCCTTCTGCGGGCTGACCGATCGCAAGCATGCTTGTTCATCCTCTCAGGATCTCATCGGTCGCAAATATCATTCCAAGGGTCATATCGAATTGTTGGAACGACGACTTGGAGCGCTCGAGTAGGTTTCTTGCCCCACTCTGCCCACGGACCTGCCCCCCGTTTCCTCCGTCGAGCTGACTTTATCTTTGACTCTTTCCCACTCAGGGGGCTCTTACACCTACTGGAGCCGAGCGAAATTACGAACAGACTCACTCACCATGGTGCTTCACCTTCCGCCTCTGGTAAAGCGACCGCTAGTCCGCCGCAATCCGACTCGATAGCAGCCAATGTGGTCGACATCTCGATCGAGGCTATCGCCGATGGGCTGGAGGATATCTCACTTGATTCGGTCTGTATCATTGAATCTTGCCGGTCCTCGCAATACAAGGTCAGGGCTGACATTGGCGCGGGGTAATCGACGGTCACAGGATCGATATATAGGAAGAGGGAGCGGTTTCCAGCTCGCGCAGTCGATCGAGTACAGTAAGACCCCCATGGCGTCCTCGATGATCCGATACGAGGCCAGCTTCGGTATCTGACTATGTCTTGCATCGGTATTTCGCAGTGAGCGCAACGCCCGGCCCCACCTTGATCGGCCAAGCGAATCCGTCCCATGTCGAAGTCCTGCTTCGGAGAAGTGAGTCTCCGACCGGTCCCCTGGCTGCTCCGGGAACGAACAAAGCTAACAGACTCGCCCGCATCAAATCTCACAGAAGAGAAACAGCGCAGCGTGGTCTACCCTCTACCTCCGCCAGACCTAGCGCTCCGACTCATCGACACATATTTCCTTCACTACAACACCGTCCCCTGTCTGCTGCATAGAGGCTACTTTGAGCGCAAGATCCTCGACGGTTCTCTTGATGCACAACCCTCGTTCAGAAGTCTTTGTGAGTTTCGGCCGTCACGAAGATCGGCTAGCTAAGACCTTGATACTGAGATCAACGTGGTGTCGGATCTCTCAGACTTCATGGTGTGCGCACTGGGGGCACGGAATGTCATCGATCCCCGACTGCCTGGGGTCACCTCCCCGTCTTACCCCGAGGGTGCAACTTATGCTCGGGGTTACGAGTTTTACAAAGCGTCCGTAGGAGCGGCCCCATCAACACTCGGCAGCGCATCGCTCGAGGATCTCCAAACCTCTGTCTTGACCTCCATCTGGTACTTGGGCTCAACGTCCCCCATCTCGACCTGGGCGTGTGTTGGATTCACGTTGCGGCGAGCGATCGATGTTGGGTGTCACCGCGAACGCCGGCGGTTATGGAACGAACGTCCGATGATTGATCAGTTGCGAAAACGAGCCTTTTACGAATTGGTCGGCATCGATCGTCTCGTCAGCACCGTACTCGGTAGACCACTCGCGATCCACGATGAGAACTTTGACGTCGAGCGACCGATGGATATCAGTGACGCGGATTTGGAGCTCTGGGAGGCTAGTGGGATCCCACCGATTGGGAACGTGCATCCGCAACCTATTGGAGGGGCACGATGTTTGATGGGTTTATATATCATCATGGGCGATGTCAGCTCGTTGATTAATGCAAGTGGGCAGGAACCGCGGGATCAGAAGGCCGTACAGATGGTATCGAGGCTGGATTCGATGCTCAATGAATGCGAGTTCCGGCTTTACGAGCGCTGTGATTTGACTTTCCGCAGCTGACCGTGTCTCTCCCTCTCTTGATTTAGGGCTCGACACGGTGCCCGACCACTTGCGGTGGGATGCCGATCAACCCAACGACGAATTCGTGCTGCAGTCTGGGGCGATCTGTAAGCCACTTGGCAGCCTTGCTAGCCGTAGGTCAACTCTAGATGACTTATACTCACCCGTGGGTCACTTTGGCAGTCTGCTGGTATTACTCGTGCCAAATCATCGTCCATCGCGAATTCATCACTTCAAAGCGCGCTCAAGCGAGCGAGTTCCCGAGTCTGGCGATCGTCGCAAATGCGGCTCGATCGCTAGCCAATGTCGCCGATGCTTTGCGGCAAAGAGACCTGCTGGAGAGCGTGTTCTGGTTCGCTCCGCTACAGGTCAGTGCGGGACCGCTTCGCGCTTGTTGGTCCACGATTCTAGCCGAACTGACGCCGGTTTGTGTTCTCTGTATCCGCGCTGAAACTGCTCTTTAGGTCACCAACGCGTAAGCTCTTGAGGGAGCTCTTTCGATGTTTGTACTGACGTCAAAATTCGCAACCCTCTCAGTGCCCTCATTCTCTTGGTCAACGTCTTTGGCTCCTCTACACCGATGCCCCTGACATTGTCGGCTATGCGCGACGTCAACCGAACTATGAATGTCCTCGAAGCTATTGGCGACGGGTCAGTTTGCCTGCTGCGTACAGCTTTCAGGCAAAGACTGAGACAATAGGTGATCACTCTTCCACAGCTGCTTCTTGTCCCAGAAATGTGCTAAGGGTGTCAGGAAGTTGTGCACGCTCGTCGTTCGCATGGGATCAAAGGTCGAGAAGGGATCGAGCGGTCTCAAGCGATCGAATCCTTCCGACTTCGATTCCGAGTCGCCTTCTTCGCACCACTCATCTGCGCCTTCTCTTAGTACTGATGATGGCGACGCAGCGTCCCGACCTAATCCCGCTGACGGAGCCACGCTGCCCAAGAAGTATCGAGGTGGTGTCCCATCTCGACCTGTGCTACCGACCAAGACGAGCGAACTGAGTATCCCAACGTTTAACGGCCGAAGAACGTTCGCTGGAACGAACCCAGCGCCCGCTTCGACATCAAACTTGGCTTTGATACCTTCCACTACTGCTCCTGGTTCTGCTTCGTCGATGTGGCCTGACCCAGCGATGGATTTTGATCTCGGCACTCTAGCGGGCTTTGGCCTCCCCGCACCCAACCAAGCGTTCCTCGCTTCCGCGAATCAACGGCCCGTGTTCCAAGCAATGGGATATGTCGGCGGTAGTCCCAACATCGGTACAACAACCGATGCGGTCGCAACTTCAACAATTGGCGTGGACCCCTCCTTATGGCAGGGGGAGTTTGGATCCTCGATTCCGAATGCAGAAGTCGATTCGCTTGCGCAGGCGCATGCTTCGCTCCTAGCTAGCTTTGGTGGTAAAGCCTCATCGTGGAATAAGACTTTCCCCACGTCGTGGAACTTTACTTCGGCGGGTGAAGCCGATCCGAATGTCGGTATGACGACGACGCCGAGTTGGTTCGCACAAACTGGTGGGAACGGGACGTGGCCGCTTTCGTATATGTAATGAGGACGTGGGCGTTGATATCAGTCTTGTGTGGTACCATTTAGTTCGTCTTTCGTTCCCTTCGTTGCCTTCACTTGGTATTGGTCCCTTTGTGCAGTGTGCAATGCGTGGTATTTTTCTCTGTAGTTGGTTGCAATCTGAATCGAGTATTAGAGGATGTTACAGCCAAGTTGTGGAGAGTGTCGTGAGGGGAGGACTCGCAATGATGCTGCGGAAAGCGGACTGCGATCCGCCCAAACCGCTCTTGTCAGCAATCTCGGATCGGGGATTATTGCACCGAGACTTCTTCCTAGTGACAACCCATCGGTGATCTACCGACGATGACAAAGAAGTTCACCGTGCTCGGATCGCTGATGATGCTCCGAAAATGACGTCCTGGGAGCCCCAGAAGAAAGTGTGCACGGCCCCTCTCTTCCAGGCACCACCGGACGGCACGCGCGTGCAAGCGAGCTTTCACGTTCTGCGTGACAGCGCCCCCACCCCCCATTGTTCTTTAATCGCGTTCACACTCCTTCGAAAAGGGTCAAGGCTCGTCACAATGTTGAGGCTTTTGCTCATTCTTTCTTTGCTTCGTCACAATCAAGGTACTTGGTTCACATTCCTCGAGTTAAGAAGCGATACATCGACTCGAGCGATTTCTTCCCGCATCCCCAAGTGACATAGACGAACATCTGCGCAGCTCTCTCTTCCAACACCTGCTGCGCACCCCTTCCATCACCGAACGAGCTTCACAGATAGAAAAAGGACAATGCTCCAAGGTCGATTGGGATCTCCTCTCCAGCTAGGTCAAGCATGGCAAACCTTCGTTCGTCCACAAGGTGAAATCAGCCTCGGCCTCTCCCCCGAATCAATGGCACGACCCGATGTGCGGATCCATACCTCGACGACACCTGCGCTAGTATCGAGCAGTCTAACGGTGACCGAGTCGAGCGCCTCGTCATCGACCGACGGGCCTGAAATACGACCAGCCTCCTGTTCTGCCACTTATCCAATCCCACCTTCGACCCGCCGAAAACTGCGTCGATCCTACCCTCGTTGCTCCCAAGAATCCACCATCCGCGAGACCTACGACTCTACTACGGACATCTATCCCGAATCCCCTTACGCGCTCTACGGCCCCGAGTCGACATCGAGTCTCTTGGCGGATTCGCCGAGGTCGAGGGCTTACACCTTGAGACGATCGGGGAAGAGGTCTTTGCTGGGGTGCGTTTTGATTATTTTGGGGGCGAGTTGGTTTGCGGTCGTGGTTTTTCAGAGGGAATGTCGGGGAAGGGAAGGGGTGGGAAGGGGTTTTTCGTCGTTGGTTTTGGTCGAACACGGAGCGCCAATCCTACCCGTCGAGCCGAGTTTGACGATGGGCAATGCTGGCACCTCTGAGGCCGAGAAAGAAGACGTCGAACCGCCATTCCGCATCCAAGCGGTAGGACGTCAATTCGTCCAACAAGGTTCCCTCATACTCCGGTTCCCCAGAGACGACCTAGCGGACGACGCCAACTTGATTCGGTTCTGATTCTCGCCGCTAACTTTTCGCTTCAGGTTCGCAATGTTCTTCCGATCCCAACCTGTCGTTCTTGCATTTTTAGAGTTTCAATTTAATCAGATACTCCTCGTCGAGGGCTTGATGACCCCCACTTTCGTTTTTAGTTGCCAAGCATATTCAGTCCACCTTCGAGAAACAGCCAACCACGGGTTGTGCTGCCGTGCGGACTGCACGGGAACACGTGTAGAGAACATGATCGCTCTCAGTCTTCGAGGGCAACGTAATGTGCGAGACCCAGTGCGATATCCTCCTTTACCCGTGCTCGAAAGCGCTGTCCACTCAACCCCACTGACCATCCCAAAAGAGAGACCGGGAGAAATACAACTTCATCTCAAAATCAGATACACAAAAACCAAAAGAACACAAAACAAAATCTCGGTAGAATGGGGTGAATCGGTACCAAGAGGTTGAGAGAAAGGTGAAAAAAAAGTAAAACTCCTACAAACCAATACAAAACGCCCTTTCCGACATTCGACGCCTCTTTCACAGTCATGTTTACATAAAAACCTTCATTCCGTTCCATCCATTCATTCCGTCTTGGTCCCCCAAGCCCGCATGACGTCATCCTGGATCTCGACAGTAAGGAAAGGGTGTTTGAGCGCGTCCTTGACTTCTATCCGATGCGCGGGATCCCATTGCAGAAGTTGGCGGAGGAGGTCGATGAATTCGACCAAGGGGGCTTTGTTGGACGCCACGTCGTCGTAGGCGTAGGCGCATGCGTCCTTGACCGTGCGCTGAGTGCATCCGGTCGTGTTCGAGAACTTGGGTCAGCGCTTCCCGAACGCGCCTCGTAACAGCACCCAAGACTTACCTCGAGTGTCCTTATGCCTTCGACAAACTTCTTGCTCTGCTTGGCCGTCGACGCGGTCGGGAAGTTGACGCGGTACGTGCCTCGTGTTGCGCCGCTGGCCTCGACCAACCAGTTAGAGACATCGGGGGCGACCTTGTTCTTTTCCCGCGAGCTTTGCGTGTTCTTCTTCTCTTTACTGTAAAACAGAGAGCAGTGGGCGCGCAAGTTCTCATCAGTACCAGAACTCTGCGGAAGGATGGAAGAGGATCGGGACGCACTTTAGAGCCGACACAGCCAAAGCCGGTGGCATCTTGCCAAAGACGCGTTCCATCATGGCAAGGTGTTCAAGGTTCTCGTGTGTTTGAAACAACGCCTCGCCAGTGACGAACTCGACCAAAATGCATCCGATGGACCAAACGTCGCAGGGGAACGACCACTCCAGACCTAGTACGCAACGTGCGAACCATCCAATCAGTACGGTATCGCAACGAGCTTGAGCACTTGACTAAGGCGTCCGTCCGACAACGTACCCAATATGATCTCGGGTGCACGGTAATGCCGTGTTGAAACAACCGTGGCATGGTAGTCTGTCTGCTTGGTCGCGCTCCCAAAGTCGATTAGCCGGATTTTGGAATTCTTGAGGATCCGTCTTGTCTTGTGCTTGGGCTGAGAGCGAGGATATTGTCACGCACGATATCAGTCGCCAGCCGAATATCAGAAGAGAGGCTGGAAGACTCACGTTGAAAGGATTGTCGATGCATTTGGCTGCCCGTTCCTCGAGCAAGATGTTCTCCGGCTTGAGGTCGGTGTGGATGAAATGCTCTTTGTGCACATCTGCGCGCATGAACCAAAGCAAGATCAGCCATCAGGCCCCCAGAGCCTCGGGACCGAAACGGGTGCCCAACTCACAGTCTACACTCTTGAGGAGTTGTCGCGCAAAGGATTGGACATGGCTGAATGGGAACGGTGCGTAGCCGTTATCCTTGAGAAAGTCGAATACGGAAACGGACAACAGTTCGGAGACGATGCATGTATGGTCACGAAAGTCGAAGGAGGATAGCATATGAATACATTGGCTGTTTTCGGGGGAAATGCATACGCTTGTCAGCACTGTAACGGGGTAAGACGAGAAAGGCGTTCGAGGTACGCACTGTTGGTTGTGGGGATCGCTGAACGCTAACCGCTTGAGCACGTTGATCTCGACTTTGGCAGCTTCTCGATACTTTGGGATTGCTCGACTGTGCACATGAGAACGAGGTTGATCGTCAGTACGAGCGCCGAAGAAACAGGAGCATCGAAAGCAGAGCGCTCGAGACTGACATAATTTTGACGGCGACCATCTCGTTCGTGGCCGAGCTTTTGGCTGCGACGACTTTGCCAAATGTCCCTTGGCCCAGGGACCGATCGATAGTGTCTGCGAGAAGAAGCGAAAGATAAATTCAGAGTGCATCGCGCCAAAGCGCTTACGTCGTACCGTACACCTCTGTACTCACAAGACACCTGCTTGTGTGCGTCGATGATTTTGTTCCCCGGTACAATGATGAAATGCCCGTCCTTGTCCGCCGTCGGCTGTACACAAAGTAGATCAAGATGAGTGAATCGAGCAGAATCTGGAGGCAAAATGAAAAGAGACGCACCTCTGTGATTTCATCGACCTTGCGTTTCTTGGCGACGGAGGAGGAAAGCGAATTCTTCGATAACGTCGTCGCGGCGCCCGGGGGCGGGGGTTGCTTGTACCGCGGTGCGGCTGCTGTCCTAGATGAGGTCGTCGTCGTTGTTGTTGTCCCCGAAGCGAGGTTGTTGGGGGGTGCTCGGGCGGCATAGTCATGCTGGTGGTCGTCGACATAGGCGCCAAACTCGTTGTTCCGTCGTCGCTTGTTGGTCGTTCCCGCACCACCCCCGTTGGCGTTTGCTTTGGTGTCATCCGAGTAGTAGGTGGACTTTGTGGAGCTGGATCCTGAGCCTGGTGCTGGTGGTGGGTGAGGGCATAGGTAGGCCGGATTGGAGGATGAAGGCGCGTGGGAGTGGATCGCGGTGCCGTTGCCATTGGCGTTATGGCGTGAAGTCGATGGCACGGGTTCAGGTGTATCCTCGATCGTCAGCACCTCGCGTTCTACTCCATCGATGTGGTACCGGTCGACGCGATACTCGACATGGTTCGAGGCCGAGCTCGTCGGCGGTGGCGGCGGTCTCCGCGAGTTGATCATCGTCGTCGACGTCGTCGTCGTAGTTGATGAGCTCGAGCTCTTTTGGGGCGAAGGCGGGGCTCCTACGACGAAGGACGACGTCGGGGCCTGCGCCGATTGGCTGTAGCGTAACCAGGCCTCTTCGCAATCGTCCGAGGAAGCCTTGGGCTTGTTGAGCTGGTGCTGTTGGCCGCTGCTGGTGAGGCTGGTGCCGCTGGTGCTGGTGCTGCCGGCGCTGCTGGTGCTGCTGCCGAGCTGCTGGGCCTGGGAGCGCGTGTACGAAGAAGGTGTGGTGGTGGAAGGCGTCGACTGAGTCAACGCAGAAGCTCTTTTGGTCGTGACTCTGGTCGACATGCGCGATGGCCGAAGCAGCGGCTCAATCCACAGATGCTTGCTTCGGGTGCTCGTGAGTGTACGACCGAAGTCGGTGGCAGCGCGCCCGCTTCGATTCCGGGCGTCTCGGCAGCTGGACCGTAGGATCGATGTTCTTCAGCCGGACCGCTTGCCCACGTGCGTCGTTTCGTCAGCACAGGGCCGAGAAAGAGTCGAGCCGAGAAAGAGTCGAGCCGAGAAAGAGTCAAACAAGCTCGAACGTCCACAAACGTCCACGAACAAGGTTGAGCTCGGTGCAAACGGTCGCTGCAGTGCGCTCGAGGTCGAAAGCGAAGCCGGATTCAAACGCTTCGACAGAGGCCCCCGGGGGACCTCTCCCCGCCTGGAAAAGCGCTCAAGCACGCATCGTCATCAGCCGAGCGCAGCCGCAGCTCGACGGCGTCATCCGCATGTTCTCATCCCCGTCGAGTCCCCCCGAAAGGCGTTGCACTCGGAAGCAAAATATAATGGGATACCCACGGTCTGATCTGGAGAAACCTATTCCAAGCCATCCGCGAGCGTGCCAAGTTTTCCTCGTTGCTCGGCACCAACTTTCCCAAGGCCAAATAGACCAAACCACCCTAAGGAGCAGCCTTCCTCCACCTCTCGATCCCCGACTCCAACAACTTCTTGGTCATCCCATTCTGAACCAACACGAACGTGACACCGAGTTTGGTCACTTCTCGATTCCGAGACTCGTCTGTAAGGCAACAGGTCCACCAAAGGCACAAACCGAGTCAGCAAAAAAGAGAGGGGCTTCAAGGAGAGGAGAGCTCCTTAAGAGGTCGTACCGTCGTAAAAGACCTGAACAAGGCAGGAAAAAGCCTGGCGTTAGCCGCGTATCTTGCACAAGCCATCTCAAGGCCGTGTGCTCGGCTCACCATCTCGTTGTAAGGGATACCAGTCTTCTCGTGAATAGCCTTGAAGTGAGCAATTTTCGACCCTGCGCAAGAAGCGTACATCGAGGTAAGCAAGTCGTATTCCATCCGACTCGTGAAGATGAACACCCTTCGCACCTGGGTATATCTCCATTGTATCTGCACCACCCCAAAGCCAACGATTCAAAGATCTTCAGCAAAGCCTACACCCCAACGCTGAGCCTCGCTTCAACACCGACCACTCGCGCAAAAGGGCCGAACGTACCAAACAATCGAATCGCACTTATGAGCTGCGGTTCGCCCGCCTTGGGTGCTCGATAAGTCGGATCATCCACGACCGAGTTGAGCTGGCCCGGGACCAGTAACTCGGTGAGGCCCTGTCGGGCTCTAATACGATACGGGTTTCGGCGATAGAGGCGCGGTAAGTGGAGATCCCTCGCTCCGCTAATTCCGGCAGGCTGCTGCTTACGCTCTTGGTGCGGACGTTCTTGAGGCAGCGGCAATGTGGATCCTACTCTTGTGCAGTTGCAGTAGGATTGAAGGGACTGTCTCCAAGGGAGCAACACCTAGCGTAAGCCCCCTTTGAAGTACCCTCTCAGCCGAAAACCCTTCCTCCGAGGGCTCACCTTCGGAATAGAAACTAATTCGTTCGCCATGCTTATCATAGATCAGATTACTGTGAGGTCCAACGAACCAGATCGAGTGAGCAGAGCCTAGTCTTCTGGAAAGACGAGACCACATCCCACCCGACAGATCGAAATTGCTCCGGGGCTGAATCCTCCGAGCGCCTGGCCCTGAGCGATGTCCGACCGGACCACTCACACCTCCGCATCGTTCCTCCTTTTCAAGGGCGGTGTGACGTGCGTATCGACCCAAAACTGTTCGAGATAGGAAACGAGGTCATCAGCTAAACTTCCTACACCCCCATTGCAGCTCCAAGCTACTCCTCCCCCTAAAGTCCGGGGAGTTGCAACTTGAGCCCAACCTCTGGACTGCAGTTGAAGAAGCACTCACATCCCACAACGTATAATCCAAATCAAACGCGATCAGCTTCGGTAACCTCCCTGTCAGAGGCAAGACGGGTAAAGAATCGACGGTTGCCATGCTTGATCGTGAGTGACTCGAAGCGATGAGGCGAGCAGATGACGTCGTCGGTCGTCGTCGAGCTGATGAGCGCGGTGCGAGTGGAGGTGTACGAGCACTGGAGGTGTCGAGAAACCACCGGAAGTTTTGGTCAATCTTGAATGAAGCTTGTCTAGGAAGTCTTGCGCCCAATGGAGAGATGTGAGGAGTGCGGCAGTGGTCGACCCGGATCGATCTCGCTTCGCAAGTCGAGTCGTGGCCTCTCCGCGTTCGCTTCACCCATGCAGAACAGAACGGCGATCATTCGTGGCACAGATACTAGTTCAGTTGGGAAACTAGTACAATTTCAAAATCGTAGTATAGGAAGCAAAACAACCGTTCACACATAGCCTTATTTAACGGGACACGGCAGATCCAAGACCGCCACAATTTTAGACCTAAACCCCCGCTATTCCTCCATATCATCATCGTCGTCATCGTCATCCTCATCCGAGTCCTCCGCTTCGGCGACTTGCAACGTTGGGATCTCGTGTTCTTGATCGGCACCGAGGTGCGAGTCCGAGACGAAGTAGAGTTTGAGGTCGTGAGAGCCTTGGGCTAAGGTGAAGTCGAGCTTGACACTCAGGTTGCGTTGGACGGTCACCTTCTTGATCGAGAGCAATCTGGGGGGCGAAGAAAGAGCTCACTCAATTCACCTACTCTTAGACTACGATTTGTGGGTCAACAAAACTCACTGCTTCGTCTTGGGTTCCCCAACAACCAACCACCAATTCTCAATCTTAGGCACAGGGAAGAACGGTGCCGGGACCTTCTGATCGACCTCATCATCCTCATCGACCTCCCTCTCAAGGTTCACAACAAGCGTAATCGACGCTCCAGCCGAAAGCTCGTCCTTGTCCTGCACCTCATGGGAAAGCTCGATCGAGGGATAAGCGTTGCACACCTTGGCGACTTCGCGCATTTGTCGCGCGTCGAACCGCAACAACTCGTCGCGTTGCTCGTCTTCGAGTTCCATGATGTCGTACACCGATCGGACGTCGGCCTTGGAGCAGCGGTCAATGACTTCTTTGGTGAAACCCGGGATTTGCTTGAGGGGCGAATCCGAATCCCACATGCCTTGCACGCACATCTGCGACAACTCCATCGCACCGAGCGCGTTGAGGTAGGCATTCGAGGACATGACATCGACGCAAGCCGACAACAAGCTGCGCTCAGAGACAAAAGGGGGTCAATTTTCGGTTGAACAAAAATCGAGTAATAGACTTGTCACTCACTTGAGCACCCGGGTGAGGATAACGGTCTGATCCGCCGCCAGATCGGCGGGCAAGCTGAGGCGCGCAAAGTGCGCCTGCAAGAGCACGTTCGTCTTGAAGTGAGGCGAATCATAATCAACATTCGCCAACTTGACCGGTACGCGATCGTAGACCTTGCGCAAAAAGACGTTCTCGTGGTGCCGAATCGGGATATTTTCAAACTCGGACGCGGAGGAGACGATCTCGAGCAGACCCTTGAGCTTGGTCTTGTCCGTCAACGACATGGAGAAGATGTCGACGGTCACGTACGAGATGTTGTAGTACGCCGCAATCATACCCAAGTTGAGCGCCGAGGTGTCCATCTCGTCCTCGATCGTGATCGCCTTCGAGTTCTGCAAATCCGTCAACGTCGATTCGACGAGCTCGGAGAGGTGATCACTCAAGTGACGGTGGGTCGTGCCTTGCATGTTGTAGTAGTTGGCGTTGGCGACGAGGCGTCGGTACATCCAGGTCCAGGTGAGCCAATCAACCGCATCTTGCTTGTTCTCGATAGTCTTGGTTACGATCTCGGCGTTGAAGTGGTCGTGCAACGACAGGTGTAAGTGCGACTCGATCGGCAAGCCTTCGTTGAGGAACTTCTTGAAGAAGTCCTTGCGCACTTGCTGGCACATGAGCACGCATCGGCTCGAGGCGTCGTGCGTCGGTCGGCACGCGCGACCCATCATCTGCAACACATCGGTGAGCGGGTAGTCAATGTACCGATGCTCCTTGCCTTCGAACGTCTGCACGCCCATGATAATGACCATGTAGGCCGTCAAAGGGATGCTCCATGCCGTGTCCTTGGAAGCGACGACGACTTGGATCGCACCCGACGAGAACAGGTGCTCGACGATGCGCTTGTCTTGCTTTGACAGGGCCTCGTGGTAGAAACCGATACCATGCTCGAGCGTGGCCTTGAGCTCCGAATCGGTGACGTGCGCCAAATGGGGTGCGAGCTCCTCGGTATCGATGTTGAGGAAGCGCGACTCCTCCTGGTCCGCAAGGCAGTACGTCAAAATGTCGTCGGCGGACAATCGGCACTGCTTTCGCGACGGCACGAAGCAAAGCACGGGTCGGTCCTGCGCATACTCGACGATGGCGAGGTACGCCGGCTTGGCCATCTGGATCATCAGGGACGGAAAGTGCGGTACGTTGAAGGATTGGATGTGCACCTCCATCGGCAGAGGTCGAGCCCCGGGGGAGAAGTTGAAGATGGTTTGCGACGTCGCACCCATCCATTCACCGACGTCACGAGCGTTCGCGAGCGAGACACCGAACGCGACAATACGGGTCGGGTTCTCGGTCTGCTTCTGCACGTAGCGCGTTCGCGAGACGATGACCTCGTACGTCGGGCCGATCTCACCACCGACGAGTTGGATCTCGTCGGCGATAAGCAGACCGATCGTCTGGACGTTCTTGCGCTGCTTCCATCGGCGCGAGATGAGATCCCATTGGCTGGGTGTGCAGACGATGACATCGCCCTTCTCGAGTAAACGGATGTCGGCCGAGCTCTCACCCGTGAGCGCGACGATCTCCTTGCCGCCTTGCACATCACCAAATTTGGCCTTCCACTCGGCGACTCGCATGTCTACGACATCTTGGAACGGTTCGACGCAGACCGCTCGAGTCGCCTTGGACTGGGACCACAAGCGCAAGAGCGCAAACTCGGCGCAGATCGTCTTGCCACTGCCCGTGGGGGCTCCGACCAAGACGTTCTCCTTCGAAGCGTACAGCGCTTGGAATACCTGCGTCTGGATCTTGTTGAACGAGGACAGCGACGAAGCGTAAATGGCTTCGAACTCGCGATTGTGCAAGGCCGAGATTGGCAAAGGCTGCAGGTCGAGCAATGTCGTCGGCGGTGGGAACTTGTCGGGAAGGATGAGGTGCTTGAACGAGAGCGGCAAGCGCGTCTCGGCGTGGAGCCATCGATCGGACACGACCGATATGAAGTAGTTGGGCGGCAACGGATCCAGCAAAGGGACAGTGAAGGTGACGTAGTGGTCCTGCTCGGCGTAACGTTGGCGTAGGAGGAACTGGTCATGGTAGAGGATGATCTCGCCATCGACGTCTTCGACGAGAATCCAGAACGCCTCGGCACCACCGTGCACCTTCTCATCCCACTGGAAGTCGGGCGTGATCGTCAATTCGATGCGGAGCATCGTTCGAGTGATCGGCTGCACGTGGGCCTGCAATTCGAGCTTGGGGAACTGATGCACCAAGCGGTGTACAAGTCGACCCGCCTTGGGTTCACCGATGAGTTCACCGAGTTCTGCAGGGACGACAGAAGTCAGTGCCGGGCAAAAAGAAAACAGAACCGCAGCCCTCGGGCAACTCACCTGCCGGCTCAAGATCAAAGTATCTGTACCAAGGAAACTCTTTGCGTTCCGCACGACGAATGACATCAGTCGGCACGCCCTTGAACTGACGCAACGGTGTCATTGAACCCCACATCCTCTTCTCGACCATCTGGCACAACGCCAAAGCCTTGTGCGTGAGGGCAGCCCAACCACGCTTGAGGCAAATCTCAAAGATGGCTCGCAAGATACGACCGGCGGATTGGGTGACGTAGACCATGTCCGCGACGAGGGCGAAGCCATCGAGCTTCAGGTTGGAAATGTACGACTGCAGCAAGACGTTGATCTTGGCTGAAGGGTCATCGACGCTCTCCTTAATCGGGATCGGGACCCGCTCAAGCAACTTCGCGAGTTCGAGCTTCTCTTCGGCACGCACGGGGACGTTTTTGAACTCTTCGGAGATGGAGAAGACGCGGAAGAGCTCGATCAGGCCCGACGCCGATTTGAGGTGCTGGTTGTACGTGCCCATCGAGGTGTAGGTGACGTAGTAACCACTCGCGATGCGACCGAGTTCGTTTGAGTGGAAAACACCCGATCGTCGGTCGTATCGAATCAGCGAGTTCTTCTCGAGCAAGACGGCGGCGGTGTGGATGATGTCGGACCGCTTCTGGATCAGGTAAGGGTCGTCGTCGCGGCTGTAGCAAGGTGGTTGCAAAAGTAAGCGTCAGCATTCGTTCATCCGCCCTGTGTCCATGCTCCTGGCACTCACAAGTCAGGCGAAACGCTGTACAAAGCCGGCGAACCAAGCATTCGGACGTAAAGGTACGTGTAACTGAGCCACTGCACAGCCTCATCACGATTCCGCACCGTACCCAACACGATCTCGGCATTAAGGTTATCCGCGAGGCGGGAGACGAACTGCGACTCGATGGGGAGTTGCTGGTTCATCATCGAGAGGTAGTACTGCAGTTCTGAATGGTTCGTGATGATGATGCCTTCACCAAAGGTATCGTACTGCGGTCGACCGGCACGACCGAGCATCTGCAAGACATCTTGCGATGACAACTCGACCCATCGACCTTTTTCGGGGTTGTACACCTGCGTTCCCTTGATGATGACGACGTGGGCGGGCAAGTTGACACCCCATGCGAGCGTGGCGGTCGAGACGAGCACTTGGATACGACCATCGGCGAACAAGTCTTCGACGAGCGTTCGGTCCTCTCGGTTCATACCGGCGTGATGGATGGCCAAACCAAAGGGAAGCAAGTCCCTCAAGTTGGGGTCCGCAACCGTCTCCGCCTCGGAAGTCAAGATCTCCCTCGTCGCAGGGTCGGCGCGCAAGAACTGGGTGATGGTATCCATTTCTACGGCATGGTCGCGCAAGAACTTGGCCGTCTTGGCCGTCTCCTTGCGCGAATGCACAAAGATGATGACTTGGTTCTTGCCCGCGTGTTCGAGCAGCTTCTCGTAGCAGATCTCGTTCGTGACTTGGTACCGCTTGATCGCCTTCTTCTCCGTTACACCGATGAACTCTTGCTTGAGGGGACACGGGCGGTACGAGGCGTCAAAGTAGAAGAGACCCTTCTCGGGATCGACGTGAAGGAACTTGGCGACGTCCTTGTAGTTGGGCAACGTCGCCGACAAACCGACAAGACGGACGTAGTTGTGCGTCTGTTCCATGCGACGGATTGTACGAGCGATGATGGACTCGAGTACAGGTCCACGGTCATCATGGAGCAAGTGGATCTCGTCGATGATGATGAGCGACACGAGGTTCGTGTAGGACGTATCGGTACTCTTGCGAGTGATGACATCCCACTTTTCCGGCGTGGTGACGATGATCTGCGTCTCGGCGATCTGCTGCTTCGTCAATTGACGATCACCGGTCAACTCGTTGACGACAACACCGTAGTGCGCCAATCGCTTGCTAAAGTTGCCGACCATTTCTTGTACCAAAGCCTTCATCGGAGCGACATAGACGATTTTAAACGCCGAAAAGTCGAACTCGCCCGTGACCTCGTTGCGATGCTTAGACAGCTCGTTGAGGATCGTCAACATCGCGGCGTTGGTCTTACCCGCACCGGTCGGAGCGCACAACAACATCGGTTCGTCCGTACCGAACGCAATAGGGTACAAACGACTCTGCACGGGGTTGAGCGAGGTCGTGCCCTTGAACGTCGGTTGGGCCCATTCGGGCAGAGCACTGATGGGGACGAGCTCGGCCTCGCGTGTCGGCTTTTTGGGAGCGGGGACGTGAACCTCTTCGTAACCCTTTTTGGATCGCTTGAACGAACCCTCGGGAAGCTTGCACGTTTTGTTCGACATGAGTCGACCACCTTGCGAAAAGGCCATGGCCTCGAGATCGAGCGTCTTGCCGGGCGGAGGAGCGTAACCACCCGGTGCAAGTGTGCCCTTGGTCGAGATGGAGCTGTTGGCTTTGGAATCGACATCCATCGCATTGGCATCGCCGGACCCACCAGCCGAAGGCTTGACGACATCCCCTCGGAGCTCCTTGAGGATCCACCCAACCCCCTTCTCACGCATCGCGACCTCAACATCGACCTTTTCATTCTCATCCGAACGAGCGAGCTTGGTGCACCACACGATCTTCTCACGGTTCTGGACCAGGACGGACACGAGTTCGAACTTGTCATAGTCGGTCAAGTCCATCAACGAGTTTTCGACATCGCGCTTGTTGGCCTCGGACGAGAGCAAGGCCATCGCCTCGGTCGTCTTTTCAGCGGCTTCGACGGGGTCGGCGTAAGATTGGGCGATCAATCGCTGCAGCCAGAAACCGTCGATCTCACGAGCGGAGACGACGCCATCGGCGGCAACTGACTTCTTGCTGGACGAAGCACCGGCGCCACCGATGATGACGTTCTCCTCACCGTCGTCTTCGTCGACGTCGCCAGTGACCATCTCTTCGGCTTCGTCAGACATGTCCTCGTCCTCGTCTTCATCCTCGTCCGAATCGCGCACTTCAAAGCCTTCCTCATCTTCTTCATCTTCCTCCTCCTCTTCAAAGACGACAGCGACGCCGACATCATCATCGATCTCGCCCTCCTTGGCATCGTCCTCATCCTTGGCTCCCTTCTCCTCCTCCTCCCCGTAATCGGTGATCTTCTTGCCCAAAGTGACGAGTTGAGCAAAAGTATCGGTCGGCACGGTCGAAGAGAAGAGTGCGTCAACCTCGCGCTTCTTATCGAGGTCCTTGAGCGAGTCGTCCTTGAGGTAACCGAGCACGACGTCGGCGGCGGATCGGACCATGGCAGGCGGCGAATCGCCGAGCAAGGTGTGCACGGCGGAGAGCATCAACTCGTACACTTGGCGCGTCTCGGCCGTTCGGGGTCGGTAGTCCAAACCTTCGACTGTCGGAGTCTCGATTCGAAGGTAAGTTTCTGGCTCGCTTTCTCAAAGATGCGCTCGGACCCGAGCAAGGACTCACGATCCTGCGTCGCCTCCAACACATCCCCATACCTCATCGCCGACGTCGCCGTCTTCCTCTTGGTCCCTCCCTCCAACTCCCTCTTCTCCCTCTTCTCCCGGTCCTTGTCGGCCTTCTTACGCTTGGCATCAAGGTCAGCCACACCTGAACGGGCGACGCGCGACCCCATGTCTTTGGGGTTGATGCGCCCGACGAGCGATTCGGCTTCTCCCGTGGGCTCGTTGTCGCGGCGGGGGATGTTGGAGCGGTCGGCGGTCGTGACGAGTGAGGCCTGATGGTGCAAGGAAAGAAGACGTTGGTGTTAGTTTCGTGTATACTGGATGGGGAGGGGGAGCGTGCGAGTCGACGAGCGCTATGCTCGCTTGCAGGAGCGGAGGGCGAGTATCATTCCTTCGCATGACAAGGTGAATCACGACAAGAAATAGACACAGAGTCATACTCTGATCATTGTCTCCTAAGGCCAAGGACCCAGGGACAGAAACCTCCACTAGACGAGCGAGAGCAAGAAAGAGTGGGAAAGGGCGACTGACCATCGCGCTGTACTGGAACGCCGAATAATCGGGCTTGCCATCTTTAGGAGGCATGCTGGGCAACGTCAACTACGATCACGCTGATGCTAAAGGGTCCAGCTAAGATGCGTCGATGCCCGGTGGGACGAGGAAGGGTCGACGACGATGGGACGGCGACGACGACGCCAGTCACGGGTACGGATCCCTGCGAGTGTATATACCCAAAGGCGTCACACGGGCCGAAAACAGAACCGGGATGAGCACTCAGAGTCAAGGTGATCGTTGACCGCAGTGAGTGGGTGGGTGTGCTGACGCTCTTGCTGGGTCGTGCGAGCGAGCGGGCGAGCAGCGGGGGTGGTGGTGGTGGCAGCGAGGGCCTACGCGGCAGGGCCAGGGTGGCAGTGGCAATCGAGCGCGGAAAAACGAATATTCGATGTGCGCTCAGCATGAACTGGATGCAACCAAGCACGGCAGACGACATATTACTACAACAAACAAAATTCACCCCAAACGACTTCCCTCGGCTACAGCCTCGCATGAGTCTGATCCGAATCCGCAAATCTCCCCTCCCCGCCCGTGCTCGACTGCCACTCCTCCATTCCAATCGGTTGCTCCTCTAACGCGTCGGCATACCTCTCCAAATTGAACCTCTGATCCAACCAAGCCCCACCTTGACTACCCCCTGACCCTAACCCCGGAGCAGCAGCGACTTTCCTCGGATCCGCAATCGCGTGATGTTGGAAGGGAGCGGGGGTCTCATCGATCCAGTCCGTGTCGGAGAGTTTGGACAGTTGCGATTGCAGGAACGAGAGCGCTTGTTGGTGTTGTTCTTGTGTTGAGTGGGCGTTGAGATGGGGTTGTCGAGGCAGGTCTTGCACGCTCAAGGAACGGGTTTGGGACGCTGCCCCCGAGGGGTTCGAGGTGGTCGAGGATAGAGAGAAGGGTAAGGTCGGGTTCGACAAGAGGTTGAACGAGAGGTCATCGATGTCTTGGTCGTGATCGCCTGGTAGAGGCATGTTGAGGAATTCCAAAGCCCGTTGTTCGACCTGTTCGTCCGAAGCGTCGATCAACGAGTCCGAGTCGTTGCCTTCCAGACGGGTCGTGGTCGAGGTCGAGGTCGACGAGGTCGTGCTGCTCGTGTTGAACGACTCGTCCTGGGTTGGATCAATGTCCACCTCGGGTACATCCTGTTGCAGCGCATAAGGGTGGGTTGACGAAGCACCTCCACGCCGACTCGGTCGCGATGAGGATGCAGGCGACGACGCGGTGGGGTTATGCAGGTGGTGGAGGTGGAGGTGCGCCTGCGACGAGGTCGAAGCGAGCGAGTCCTCGATCGACAGGTACGACGACGTCGACAAGGACGGTGAGGGTTCTCTTCGGTAGCTGATCTCGGGGGAGAGAGACGGTGCGGCGTTGACCGTGGTTCGATGGCCGGCCGTACGACGGGATGTCATCGCCGACGGAGGTGGGGGGAGGCACAGCTGCTGGGCGTGTTTGTTACCGGTGCACGACTGCCCTCCGACGCCGCGCACCAGGAGAACCAGGAGAGGCTCGAGCGAAAAAGTCACATGACCTCCCAAGCCCAACTTGATCCGGAACACTCTACCCAACACAGCGATCGCTTCTTTCGTGGACGTGTTCCGTGACGATCTGATCAAGACAGGGAGCTGTTGCAGGCAATTTCCTTGCGAAAGTCAAGCTCTCGAGTCTCGGCCGGTGGTGGGTCCGTGTCGTGTGCCCAGGCCGTCGGACAAAAGCTGCCAGTTTGGCGGCGCGGCACTCGGCTGGAAATGCGCTGCATCGCGCTAAATCGAACGGAATTGCATTGCTGAATTTTCGCTGGGCGCGCGCAGAATCGCACCGAATCTCGCGGGAAAAGGTCAGGAAACAATTGTCCGCGCCCCAGCCAACGCCACCGACCGCGTTCCGTCATCCGACGGCTTGACCCCGCACACCCACACCCACACCCACTACACCCACTCACTCACCGGCCAACCACCACACTGAGCTCGTCGAGTCGTCGCTGTTCAGGCACCGCCAGTGACAGCAAGGTCAGGTCATTCCACTGCAAAACTCGTACTACACTCGATCACGACCCCAACATGTTGAACTCGGCGATGAAGCGATCGCTCGTCCGTGCCAGTCGTACTCTGACCAGCTCGAGCCGTCGCGCCTCGCTCGCGGACATGGAAGCCTTGACCCAGCTCAAGCCGTGGAAGGGGACCAACACAAATGGCGGACAAACGTCCAACTTGATTGGCGGTGAATGGACCGTTGGTGAGTGCTACGATCTACGATCTGGCTTGTCATCCTCTCGTGTTGGGCTCGATTTCGGTCGCCAGTTTCCAATCCCTCGCTCTCTGTCCCCGGCCCCACTTGGGCACAACCGCCGGTTGGCTGCTCCTCCACCCGCTCTGCCCGCGCACCGAGCCGCACGAAACATTCCGCCAGCTGGCCCTGACCCAACCCCATGCTCACTCAACAGGCTCCAACGTCGACAAATGGATCGACGTCCACGACCCTTCGACCCAGCGCGTCCTGACCCGAGTCCCCGAGACCTCGCACGCCGACATGGTCAAGATCGTCGACAAAGCCGAAGAGGCCTTTAACGAATGGAAGCACTCGTCCGTGCTCAAGCGACAAGCGGTCATGATGAGCCTCGCGGCTTTGATCAGGGAGAACCACGATGAGATTGCGAGGTCGATCGTGTTGGAACAGGGCAAGACGTTCGCCGATGCCAAGGGCGATGTCCTTCGCGGGCTGCAGGTTCGTCCATTTCTCAAACCGAAAGATGCCGAGAGGAGCCAAACCCTCCTGATGCTTTTGCGATGGCTCGCTCATTCATCATCCTACCACAGGTCGTCGACTCGATGGTCGGTGTTCCTCAGATGTTGATGGGCGAAAAGATGGAAGTTTCCAAGGATATGGATACTGAAACGCGCAAGGTGCCCCTCGGAGTCGGAGCCGCCATTTGCCCGTCAGTCCCTCACCACCCGGAAAAGTCGGCTTAGCTCCAGCTCTACCCCAGTGGCAGACAGCTCATCAAACACATACCTCCGCCTCACAGCTTCAACTTCCCCGCCATGATTCCCTTGTGGTCGATCCCGATGGCGATCGCTACGGGTAACTCGCTCATCCTCAAGCCTTCCGAGCGAGACCCCGGAGCCGCGATGATCGTCGCCGAGTTGGCCGAGCGAGCAGGTCAGTGCAACCCTCCCATTAATTCCACCTCGATCTTTCTCAGCGTGCTCATATCTCCATCTGTTTCCTCCCAAAGGTGTCCCCAAGGGTGTTCTCTCCATTTTGCACGGCTCGATCCCGGCCGTCAAGTTCATCTGCGAGGAGCCGAGAATCAAGGCCATCTCGTTCGTCGGATCAGACCGAGCAGGAAAATACATTTACGACACTGGAAGTGCGCATGGGAAGCGAGTACAGGCCAACTTGGGTGCCAAGAGTCAGTTGATCCTTTGTTTGTGTTGGCTTGTTCACCTGTTGCTGACATCTGTCACGTTGGTGTGAATTCAGACCACTGCATCTTGATGCCCGACGCCAACAGGAATTTTGCGCTCAACAGCGTCGTAGGCGCTGCATTTGGTGGTAAGTGATGACATGAACATTTAAACCAATCGTGTTTTGCTCACACGATCACGTCGTTTTTCGCACAGCTGCCGGGCAACGCTGCATGGCTCTTTCAGTTTGTGAGTTTCCTCGTGCATGCCCGTCACGCTTGAATGCAAGTGCTGACCAGGTCAAATCTGACATTGTGCAGTGGTCACCGTCGGCGAGACCGAGGACTGGCTTCCCGAGTTGATCGAGCGCGCTCAAAAGCTCAGGGTCGGCAACGGCTTTGACCCCGAAGTTGACGTGTAAGCTTGAACGCCTTCGAATCGACAGTTCGACCCGTAAACTGATCTCAGTCTTCTCTTTCTCTCACCTATAGTGGCCCTCTGATTAGCCCTGCGGCGAAGCAACGCGTTGAAGGTCTGATCGAGTCGTGCGAAAAGCAAGGTGGTAAGATCGCTTTGGACGGACGAGACGTCAAGGTCCCCGGGTACCCCAAGGGCAACTTTGTCGGCCCTACCATCTTGCTCGCCGATACGTCGATGGACTGCTACCAGTGAGTCGAGAAACTTTGGAGCGATTCGCTGATGATGCCGTGAGCTGACACTGCTGTTTCATATGCCTTGACCTGTTCAACAGAGAGGAGATTTTCGGCCCCGTCTTGACGATCGTTAAAGCCAAAGACCTCGACGACGCGATCCAACTCATCAACCGCAACCGCTACGGCAACGGAACGGCCATCTTCACCCAATCAGGAGCGACGGCTCGCAAGTTCGAGAAGAACGTCGAAGCGGGTCAGATTGGGATCAACACACCCATTCCGGTGCCTTTGCCCATGTGGTCTTGGTCCGGGAACAAGGGATCCGTTTTAGGAGGTCAGAGTTTGTACGGACCGAGGGGTGTGGATTTCTGGACTCAGTTGAAGGTACGTCGGTTGGGGACGTCAAGTAGCTCGGTCGGACCCGCTGACTTACTCGTCATTTTGGCCGGCATTACAGACGACGACAACAATGTGGCGCGCCGAGGATGCGCTCGACAGCCGAGCTACGGCGACGATGCCGACCATGTCATAAGAAGGATCCCCAATTCCAAAATATTATCCCTCCTGCAATCTCATACACAGTGTACATTCGTTGGAAAAACCTCGAGCTCCAAAGTGCTGCCGTTTGACTTCGCGCTTGATTCGGCGAACGTGACGATCACACTTTTTCCAGAGTCTCCTTTCGCAGAACAGGTGAAAGGGACCACTCATTTCTTGGGGGGGTGAGCTCCTCCGCACTTGGGCTAGTTGATTTTTCATGCGAGATCACACTCGCTCTCGGCTCTGCTTTCTACCTCGTCGCCCACTCCACTTCGTCTGGCCGTCATGTTTCCCAAAAGAAGCAGTAGCGCCCTCCTACTTGTCTATCTCACCACCTTAGGCACAGCGATCCCCTATCCGACCTCCCGGACCGACTCTTTTTCTCCCCCACCCCAAGCGGAGCATCAGCGTCGAGCCCCAACCAAGTCCACCGCTTCCTCAACCTCGACACCCATCAACCCCTTCAGTACACCCGACGTTTTGGCGGACAAGACGTTCGACTATGTCATCGTGGGGTAAGTGCAACATCTTCTGATACATCGTGCTCTCGGTGCGAGCCGGAACAAAGCACAAAGCCCTCCCGCCCTTTCAACCGTGTGACTGATGTCCCGGCCCCTATTTCGCTTCGGGTCATCTTTTTCTTGCCCCGTGCCGCTCGGTCCTCTTTTCCGTCATTCCTGGGCACCAGAGGAGGCACGACGGGGTTAGTCCTGGCTTCTCGTTTATCCAAAAATGCTTCAAATCGAGTTGCGGTGATTGAGGCGGGGAAAGATGGTGGTGAAGTGATGCATGATCATATTTTGCCGCCCGGTAAGTTTTCCCCACGCCGACGCACGCCTGGGACATTCTCTAATGCTTTGCTTCCACCCTTGGACCTTCTCTGAGGGGGCCGTTGTTCTCTCGTTTCGGTTAAACAGCTCAAGCATACCTCAACACTCTTTCGACCCCAACTTCGGACTACGATTGGCACTACCGAACGACGGCTCAGCGCGGGCTCGACGGTCGACAAGTTTTCTTGCCGAGGTGCGCACGATCGGGACGAGCTTCGACGAGGTCCGCTCTTACTCATGCAGGCATGCTCGGGCCTCACAGAGGTAAAATCCTAGGCGGATCAAGTGCGGTCAATCATCTCTATATGGTCCAACAGAGCAACATTGAGCAGGACGCCTGGGCCGATCTGGTCGGGTCCGACGATTGGTCATGGAGTACGCTCTACCCTTATCTCAAAAGTAGGTGATGTGGCCTGCACCAAAAGATCTAGCTCGGGTCCTTCTTGAAATCACGTGGGACCTGAATTGGATCGCTGGAATGTCGTCTACAGAGAGTGAGAATTATTCGGCGCCTTTGCACATCGACCAAACCAAGATGATGGTGGATGAGAACGTGCATGGCAAGGGAGGCCCGATCCATTATTCCTACCCTGGGTACAACTATCCTTCTCTGGATACTTGGATCGACACTCTTGGTCATCTTGGGGTCGAATCGCGCGATCCTGGAGGTGGCAACAGGTGGGTGCGATCCGTGGTTCAGGTCTTCACGTCTTGACGAAAGTTGAGCTGCAGGCTGTCTTACCGTTTACCAGCTATGGCGCCTTCCTCGCGACCTCTTCAATCAACCGGAATGGCTGGGAACGATCCTACGCCAAGAACGGCTACCTCGACCCCGTCGCCGATCGTCCTCATCTCGTCGTGCTCACGGGTCATCAAGCGACCAAGATCAACTTCAACGGGACGACCGCGACCAGTGTTTCCTTCGCTTCGAAGCCGAACGAAACTGTATACACCGTCTCGGCGACGAAAGACATTATCCTCTGTGCGGGCGCGATCGGAACTCCTCAACTGCTACTCGTTTCCGGCGTGGGACCGAGGAGTCAATTGGAGGCGCTCCAAATCCCCGTCGTCATGGATCTACCCGGAGTCGGAAAACATCTTCGGGACCATCTTTCAGGAAGTCTGACATTCAATGTGACAGGTCGAGTGGCCGTGACTGCGGATCTGCTCGAGACGAACGCGACGTTCGCTGCGCAGCAGATGTCAATGTGGCGATTGTGGGATCCTAATTCGCTCTACAACGCTCCGGACAATGCTCTCGCTTACGTGAACCTCACAGTGAGTCGTCCGATCTTCGTGAGCTCACATCATCGACTCAAACTCAGGATGGGGTGGTCTTGCAGACGCTGTTGGGATCCGACAACGCCGAAGCGTTCATTTCGCAACTCAAAGACTACAAACCGACCGCTGTCGCCGGTTACTCTGATGACGAATCCGTTCAAAATGGGTACGATGCGGTCTATGACTCTGAGATGAATGCCATCTATCCTTCCGTCATAGGTCAGGCGGAACTTGCGTTGAGGTGAGTTGTCGCACCCCAACGTTTGTGGCCGGGAGCCTCGCACTGAAAACTCGGGTTCGGTCTTACGCAGCAACACCGGATCTGGCAAGTAACACCAATCCTATGGTAATTCTACGCAAAATCGCTGACTTAAGCTCATAATCGTCCCAGGCGGTATTTACGCCGACTCCACCCTAACCCTCTCCCTCCAAGCCGCCTTACAACACCCCCTATCCCGCGGATCGATCACCATCAACTCGACCTCGACATTCTCACCCCCCGTCATCGATCCCAGCTACCTCACTCACCCAGGCGACATCCAAGTCCTCCGGGAAGCGTTCAAGTTCGCTCGCAAGGTTTCTCAGACCCCTCCGTTGTCGACTCTGGTGGTGACAGAAATGACACCTGGTACGGGGAGCGTTTCGAGTGATGAGGAGTGGGAGGATTGGATCCGTGAGCTCTTGTTTGGAGTCTCGTCACCTCTTATAAAACTCATTAACCACCTTGCGTATCTCTCAACTTTCTAGGTCAATCCACCACAACATCCCACCACCCCACGTCCACCTGTTCGATGCTCCCCCTCTCCCTCGGCGGTGTGGTCGACCCCTCTCTCCGAGTCTATAACCTCATCGGCCTTCGCATCGTAGACGCCTCCGTTATACCCATATCCATGTCCGCACATCCTACGGCACCCTTGTACGGTCTCGCGGAAAGGGCGAGTTATTTGATTCTCAATACGGCTTCGGTCACGGGTGGCTCGGAGGCTGCGTCGACGAGGAGTAAGAGTTCGGCGTCGACTTGGACTTCGTCGTCGCCTACTTTGAATAAAGAGAGGGTGTCCATGTTATCGGGAGGTACGTCGCTCAAGCTTGATGGACTTTATCGACTGCGCTACACTCTCGTGGCGTTCGTGATAGCTTTAGTCGTGTGATCGGAGACGCTACTTTCTCGAAGCGATCGAGTTGTTTACCCTTTTCTTTCTTTCTCCCCATTCTTGCCCGAAATGAAAAACCGTCGTAACACCCTCCTCTCGTTCTTTCAACGAAACCAAACCACAACATGTGCGCAATAAGTCCGAGTAAACACAAACCACCATGAGGTTTCATTGCGTCCGCCAAAAATTGAAGTTGGGAAAGATATTATCAAAGAGCCCCAGAAAACAAGGAAAGGACGGTAAAGAACAAGTGGAGACGAGTAATAGGTACGATGGGGTCGGTCAAGGTACGGAGCTGAAAGAGGTGAGACTGGACGGGTATGAAGCGATGGTCCACGAGCGTCAGATCCAAGACCCAAATCCTTAGACGAAGCGACCTGGGGGTCAAGACCAACATTTGATTGAACGTATCATGCTCAAGCGGCGGGAGCAGCGACGTTGGACGCTTGAGCAAGGTAGTCGGACATCTCGGCATCGAGCGATTCGACGGTCGGCTTGGCGCGACGTTCGCCCGATCGACCACCACGACCACGTCCTCGACCACCGGTCGCGCGGGTTTGTTGACGAGCGGCACCGGAAGCTCCCGAGGCGGCGGCGACGGTTCTGTTCGCGAGACGCAAGCGCGAATGAAGCCAGCGGACATGGGCCATGTCAACAATCGGCTTCGAAACGAGGAAGAGATCACGAAGGACGGTGCAAAACTAACGAGGAAGCGGCACGGGCTTTAGGCGGGGCAGCAGGGGCGGCACCGAGACGGCTCGTGAGGGGTTGAGGAGGAACTCGGTTGGGGTCGACGATGATCTCGACTTTCAAAGGACGGCCTGTTGACGACACGTGATTGGATGGTAGAATGACGATAGAGGAAGTAGAGGTCGAGGGTGGAGGTGATGAGGAGCAGACGGAGGAAGAAGAAGGTAGTTGGTGGGGTCAGACGACGTGGTTCAATAATAGCGACTGCGCTGTTTCGATCGCGAACCGCTCTTGTGGGGCGAGTGCGCAAATTGTGGAACAGAAATCTTGGTGGAACGGTGTTACGGGATACTTCGATCCGCGAGGCCGGCGCCTCCTCCAGAACGCCACGATACTCCTTTCGGCTAGGCCACCGCCATCATTGAGCAACGCTAAGCGTCCACCTCGAGCGGACAACGGAAGGGGGTGAGCGAGCAGTGAGGATCAAAGCAAGAGGAGTCTGGGCACGCCGTCCGTTGAACGGAACGGTGATCGTGCATCATCGCCCGTCAACCGTCGACAGGTGCACGAGGGACGAGCAGGGTCCTCGTATCGGTGCGGTAGTCAAGACGGGACACAAAGGAGTGCGGCGTCACGTTAAGCATTTCGACCTCTGAAACAGCCCTCGGCTGAGTGTCAGCGCCGCGTCGAGTCCTCGTCAAGGGACGCTCGACGGGGCTTGGGGTCATTCAGGATGGGTGGAGGGAGACGCGGACGGCCTGGGCAACTCGGCGGAAAGTGTGGACGGGAATCCCACGGCGATCGATCGACCGAACTTGAAGGCTTTGTAGCGGCGACACCTTTGACTGAGGGGCTTTCGATGTGGCAAGCTTGGGGATGCGATGCGGATCGTTTGCACACCCTCGGACGGCCTGGCCTCGGTTGGTCGTTCGTGTCTGATCAAGCCATCATGAGCGCCCCAAGAGGGATCGCACCTCTTGGAACTCTGCCGGGTCGGGATCCTGAAGCACACTGCTCATTGCTGCAGCAAGCGGGGGTTGATGTGGGAAACATGACCAGCTCCAAACGGCATGTGTATCATCCACGTATGGTGAGTGCATGCGTGCGGCGTTGGGATGGGCTGCTGGTCCGCTCGAGTGCAGGACGATCCCTCCGATCATGGATCGAACGGGCGAGATGCGGCGGGCAAGCGAACGGCGTACGAGCCCGCGACGTCATGCATCCACCTAGAGCCGGAGTGCCCTCAACGGGAGGGCAATGTGGGAGAAAAAGGGGAACAAAAGCGGTCAAGTGAAGAACGAAAAGAGATGAAACCCACTGTTGTCGATGAGGCGCTTGTTGTACTGCTGGAACGCCTTGGTCGCATCGGCGGCTTTCCTAAAATGGATCGTCGCGGTGCCCTTGCTCCGTCCCTGGGCGTCGTAGGCCATCGAGGCCGAGATGATGGGCCCAACGGTCGAGGTGAAGAGTTCTCGAACCTGCTGCTCGTTGACGTCCGTAGGCAGGTTGCTGATCACGATCTTATCGCCAATGCCCTGGATCGCTGCGGTGGCGGAAGCACCGGACTGGTTGTGGGCAGCGGCGGCGGCGTGCTGTTGCGCACGAGGGCCACGCGCGCCTGCGGCCCGTTGGTGCTGGGCGGGGGCGGCGTTGGCAGCTCGGGGTGCTCGTGGCGCGCCTCGGGGCTTGCTCGGTCGGCTCTTCTTCTTGGTCGCGATAATCTCGTCGAGGGGCTTGTCCAAGTTCTGTTTTGGAGGTAGGGAAGTAGGGCATGACAGGTGGTGTATGATGCGTGGTGGCGATGAGTGGTTCGAGTGGGTGGCAAGTTGGAACGCATGGGTCCTCCCTCATGTCAGCCAAGCCGCGCCACCAACTTTGATGGTACGACGACCGAGTTCACACCACAACTGCGATAACACTGACCATGGTCGACATGTTGTTTGATGAACGGAGTGGAGGGTAAAGGGGTGCGGGGAGTCTTGGGGTCGAGGTGATGTGGGAGGAGGGAGGTGGGAGCAAGAGGGTGAGCCGCCCGCGCGTGGCCCACCCACCAGATCGTTGTCACACTTGGCTCTCAATTCAGGCACAAGAAGGCCTGCAATTGGCTCATTAGCAATTCCGAACAAAGGGCCTGGCGGGATTCGAGCAATAAACTCCCCGCTGTTGCAGCACCTCGAGTGGCTTCAGCCGTAACGACCGTGATTTCCATATGACAAAAGGTGTACTATCCAGCACAGATAATCCCGCAAGGCCTGATCAAAAACAGAGGTGCCCAAAATTCTAAAACCCTCATTTCGGCCCGTCCATTATGCCTGCTCACCTCACTCCCCTAATCATCCACAATAATACACCACCTCTCGAACCCGACCAAAAAATCCTTGACCGTCTTCTTCTTGACACCGACCCTCCTAGCCCCTCCCTGCGTGACTGAATACTCCGCAAAATACCCACTACTCCCCTCACTCACATCCTGCGTCACGCAAACCGCCTCCTTCAACCCCGGTAACCCTTTACCCAAACTATGCAACGTCGAGTATTCGAGTCGGAGTTGACTGGGTCGTTCTTCTTCTTCATCTTCTTCGGAGGTTCGTGCGATTCGAGGTGCGGGTGGCGAACGACGATCCCAGGCGAAGAATTCGAGCCGTTTCAGCTTCTTCAGTTCGTCGATGTAGTCCTTTAAGGCGCACGGCCAGTACACGGACGAAGACGTGTCTCCATGAACTAAGGTCAACGCTATGAGTTGGGGTGCATAGCGGGCGATGTCGGCGATCAATCGAGGTTTCGCTTCGCGGAGATGGTAAAGGGCTAGTCGTTTTAGATTAAGGAGAGGAGACAAGGACTCGAGCAGGATCTGCCGTCGCGGTAGCGATTGACGCCCTTCGAGGAATAGTTCTTCCAGAGGGAGTGTCTGATATTCTGACATGCTCTATGAGAAGCCAGAATCCAGATCAAGGCATGGCCGCACTCGGTCAGCGCTCGTGTCCCGGAGGAAAATAATCCCCACTGAGGAACTGACCTTGAAAGCTTCGGCAAGGGCATCGAAAACGCCAGGTTCACTGACGGAATCCAACGAGAGCAGCCGCAGTTGAGGCAATAGTCGAACGATGAAGGGAGTGAGAGAGCCGAATTGACGCGACCCGGGCCACAACAGCAACGAGTGGAGACCAGTCATGCACCCGACCAGTTGAAGCTGATTTTTTCAGTGCGGATCGAGCCAAGATGGGGTCAGCAAGAAAACCCGTGAAAATCAGACTCGTATAGCGGAGCTCATAACTCACCAGCTTGGGACTGCCATGCATGATCTGCAATGTCCTAAGAGGTGGTAGACGACCCATCGTCTGATCGAAGAAATCCAACGCCTTGCTCTGATTATGGATTGTGACCGAATTGAGCCTCAACGCGCTCAACTTGGGCAAATGCAGGATATCCAAGATCAGCGACCTGCCCAACTCTTGTCCAATAAAGATGGATTTGAGGAACATGACTTGGATCTGTCGACCATGGTTATTGAGGATATCGCACAACGCTTGCACATCCGGTTCAGCCGCGATCAAGTCTTCGCCGAATTCGCCGTCGTCGTAGCCCGTATAACTCAACGCCTTGATCTTGATCGGACCCCGTGTACTCTCTTTAGCTTCTTGCATTAACTCCAACAGGGAACGCATCCCTCGTGCTGCGTATTCCCGAGCAGCTTCGACGTCATCGATCACTTGTCGAGGTCGCCGATTCGGTGGGCGGATCAATTTGGGTTCCCAATTGACCGAGCGCCAAATCAAAGGTCGACAGAGCGTATGGAGGTAGATCGAGGTCTCGGAGAGACGGAGTAGTTCTCGAGAAGGTCCGCAGAGGAAGGTCGGTGAACTGGCTCGGGTGGCGACGTCGACGTTTTGGATCACGCAGAGCAGGATCTCGGGTGGCAGTTGTAGGATCGGGAACACCTCGGGCTGAAGTTCTTGGTCTGAAGCTTGTGCTAGTGTTGCTGGTGGTGAAGGGGCTGGACAAGCCATATCGCGTTGGTAATCGCCAAGCTCCGCAAAGCGCTCGGTGTGAGGTGAGGTGGGGGGGGGGGGAGAGGGGAAAGGGGTAGGCCCGCACTACTGGGCTCGAGGTGCGGAGGCCAGGGAAATATGGGCACGTGGTAATTCCGCACCCCAACCTGCACTTTGTCATATTTCAAAAATTCAACTCAATCTCTTCAGCCCCGATACCTTGGTACCACCCGAACAAGTATACGCAGCTAGCCACAGATTAGCTGAATACCCGAGATGGAGGGGTGGTGAAATGTGCCACTGCTAGCACTCATCGGCCAGTGAGACCAGTGATAGATCCTCCACGACAGTCGATCTGAAGACATAACCAAGAAGTCAGGATGATAGTTCACATTACGAGAGATTCAGTGAGGCGACCTAAACCTACTCGAGAACGGCGATCCCTCTGAAGTGCGGCAGGACACACTGGCGATAACGCCACACTGGAAGGCATGCTTTGCTAGGCAACTCGGACAAGCCACTGACCTTGAAGCTGAACCGGTCGATAAAATGTCCGTGACGGGAGCGGTATACCTCATCGGGAAAATTGAAGAAATGCACGACGTAGGTGCCGCGATTTTGAGTGGAAGGAGGTGGTGGTCAATGCCGGGGACGCTTCGATGTGGATGGAAAGAGGGCACTCACTCCCAAGGGGCAGAGAGATGGTCTTCATGAGGACATCCAGAAGAAGACCGTTTCATACGTGGTAAGGGTCCGTCGTACCGAGCTGTTCACAGATATGTCAGGGCGGCCGCGAGACGCAGGATAGGGGTCAGGGGGAAGACAGGGAGAAAGCGTCACGCTTCTCCCGAGAAAAAGCAAATTCGACTCACCTCTGGCCGACTCCTTGGGATGATATGAGTGGCTACACTGTACTCTAATTCCATGCCAGTGATGAGACAGCGCTCGTCACGGGTTTGAAGAGCACTTTCAAACCGAGTTTGCTAAAGCTCAATGTGGGGAGGGAAACGAGGGTCACGTCGTCGGAAACTAAATGACAGCTCTCCGATGAATATCCTGCAGATACAGCGTTTCAGGACCTCACCTGCGGGGTTTCAGGTGCTGATGCTTGACTGCGGTAGTGTCGCCAGCTATAAATGTCGTTATCGTGGTCACTGTCGTGGTCCATCGGGTCGGACAAGAAGCAGGACGGGGTACGGTCCTTGTGCTTGCCGATTGGACCGATGGAGAGTGTGAAAGGCAGTGCATCTTTGGAATACCCCAAGGACGGGTTAGAAAATAGCAGTAATTGGTTCGTCATGCACATATGACACCGATTGGCTCAACTTTGGGACTGACCGTTATGACCATCCGGAACAAAGATATACCCCCCCGCTCATGTAGTCGTCGAGAGATCGATCGGATCCCTCCGCTCGTTGCAAATATGACTAGGTTGTTACACACACATCTGCACGACCCGAGTGATATAATCCCAAATTATAGTAGGCTTGGACTGCTTGAGCCAGTTGGTAGGGATCGTCGCGAGCCACACTATCGACGAGAGCGTCCCCGTTGGATACGATTGCAATGCCCTTGACGGTGATGGCTTCGCCGGGCCAGCGCTTGAGAAAGTCGGCGTTGGTATTGTACTGGGTGATCATTGCGTCCGAAATCTAGCTGATTAAAGCGGATCCCGGAAGAGAGAAGGCAAGACTGGGATCTTGTAGACTTGATGTGGTGGAAGCGAAAGTGGCGTCCGACTTTGCCGAACAGTGCCGAGCTTTTGGAACTCCCAAACAGCTCAAAGCCCAAAGCGCGCGCACCCCAAGGTCACCCAGAGAGCGCACGCTGATCCTCTTCTTGTCCTCCCCACCCCACCTCCCACCTCCCACATCCCACCCCATCACCACCTTCACCATGACCACCCCCCGACCCTCCCCAACCACAGACACCACCACCTCAGACCCCAATTTCAAATCCGCATCCGCAACCTCCAACCCCACTTCCTCACCTCCCAAGAAACCGACCCAAGTCGTCGAAGCCGATGACGATGACGAGGACGACGATTCGGACGATTATGATTCGGATGAATATTCGGATGATGATGGGGATGCGGGGCCTGGGTTGGATTTTTTGGTTGGTGAAGTGAGTGTCGTGGTGTGTTCGGCTGGTGGTTGTTTGAGCGGAGTGGGGAGTGCATGGGGATGGGATGGGGTGGGGTAGGGCCCTGCCTTGGCAGCTGCTTGGAAGGCGGAGGTCATGGCGTGGCTTTCCACGAGATCACGAAGTGGTTTATTGAAAGAACTGATCCGGGTATCTCGCATCCGACCACAGGACGTCGAAGACTCTGAAGACGACGAAGACTGGCAAGCCGGTCCGGACGTTTCGGACGGTGAGGAAGGTCCCTTGGTCGACGAAGAAGACGACGATGACGACGCCGGCGCCGCTACGACAAGCAAGGATGATGGAGCGGCTGCGGAGGAGGAAGAGGAGGAGACACCGAGGAAGAGGAGACGCATTGCTGTCAAGTGATGGAGGGGCTCATTTAGCCTGATGGAGGAAGGGTTCCTTTGTCTCGGGGGGGGGGGGGGGAGCCCATTGCTAGACTGCCGACTAGCCGACACGGTATTGGCCTCCGATGTGACCTTGTGATAGATAAACCAAACTTTCAAATAATGTAGTACCATCCCTGCTTGTACTGCTCCAACAGTATCACGTCTTCCGGAGTGTCTGCCAGAAACAGAGAGCTCGATCGGCGAGTCCAGGCTCAATGAAAGGCATGCAAGTACATACAAATGCAAACACAAAACACACTGAGAGCCAAACTACTGGTTCCCGGCATCACCCGAAAAGGTACCACAGCAAGAACAATACACATACGCCCACGACCGAGCCCATGATAACCGAGTCCCTCCTCCGACGAGAGTTGATCATTCCAATCACCGAGTTGAGCATCGGGACTTGGGCTGAGCAAGGGACGGAGGACAAGGTGTTAGATTGGAGTAAAACGTGATGCCACTCTGTAGTTGCGACTGACCTGCGACTCCATTCATGCGAGCCTGAATCCCCGTCAGTCCCGATCGTTGAGCCGCAAACTCTTGCCGAGTCGCGTAAGCTTGACTGCGAGCCGACACGGAAATCCCCAAAATGCACCAGTAAGCCACCCGGCTGATAGACATCATGAGAAGATATGCCGACTCACTTGAGAGTATCATCAGCCATGCGGTGCGAGTTATCAATGTGCCCTCGTTCTTGCAGCAATCGATCGGTGACGGACGAGTTGGTCGACGTTTTGAACGCGCTGGATCCCGTCACGTGTCAGTCGACTTGTATTGCACCTCTCGATCGGGATTCTTACCTTATCTCCTCTCGCACGGATCCTAATAGGTTAGCTCGTTGCTCGGCATCCCTCAAATTTGTCTGTAGTCCACGCGTGATCGGCAAACAGGAAGGTGGGGGGGAGGAAGGGAGGTCTCAGCTCGGAAGTTCACATGCTCCTCGTGCAACAGCCGGCGCGTACTTTTGTCCTGGCAAAGTCCCTCCTGTACTCGATCAAGACCTCCCGATGACGTTCCAAAGCGTGGGTCTGCGTTGCTGAAGGGGGTGGATGTGCTGTCGCGTAGAAGTTGGCCAAGCGTTCGATCTGTGCGGTGAACTGTAAGCAGGTTATGTGACAGTCCATCATCAAGGTCAGCTCCGACATATCACCGAGGCCTGGAAAGCTCAATGAACATCTGCTTGTTGAACGCACCGTATCCAACGATCCCTCAATCTCGGTCTCGAGCTCGGTCTTGCGCTGCGCGACGTCGTCGTTGACCAAGCCGGACGACGAGTAGTTGGTACTCGTCTGTTGCGCCAAACGACTGTAACGCGTCAAGAGGGAAGAGACGTGCGCTGTCGTCGTATGCAGGTCTCGCTTCACCGCGTCCATCTTGTGTCGGGTTGTGGGATATGGCTCCGGGTCGGATTCGGATGTCGAGTCGCGAGCCTACGACGTGTGCGAGTGCGCTGCAACGGGAGACAAGCCCCAGATTGAAGGACGTGGGTCCAGGCTCTAGATTTTGGATAACATCCGACCGCATCCGAATGTCTTCATCCCGTGAAAATTGTGTGTGACGGCAGTTGTAGAAAATCCCATGAGGGTGTGAAGAAGTCATCATCCGAGGTTGGTCGTTCAGCAGCATGACGGTAAGTCTGAAAGCTCCTGCATTTGAAGTTCACGATCTCGGCGGCAGCTAGGTAGTTTGATACGGTTCGGAATGTGGGCGAGGTATACCAAATTAGATTCGAGATCTTTACCGCTCCTCTGATAGCCGGCAAATCAGGAAAGACAAGTTGTGGTAGCGATCGGAGGAGGCAGTTACCGACTGCCGAAATGGCTGCGACAGTGTCACTCGATCGGCCTCAGGCGATGTGCATTTGGTGCATTCACCCGAAATCACTGTCGGACCTTACTTTCCTCTACTAGGTACATCTCCCTCATTAAAACCCGGTAGGACCAATACCCTTCGGCGATAGTGTTCGTATTGCGACGGGGGCGTTCCTGGCCTCGGGCCTCGATCGGCGACATGCTTTTCCGCGGATTCGGCAACCGATCTGCAACTCCAGCAGTGGCCAGTGGTGGAGCAGTTGTTTTAGAGTCCTTCAACGAATTCTCCGCACCAAAGTCAAGTTTGGATGCGTTCTTTGCCCCATTCAAAGTCAAGCCCTTTAGGGTCTTTTCAACCGAACACCGGCAATACCGATGAGGTCGAACTTGCAATGGAAGCCGGTTCCCGAATCGGGACGAGGACTCGCGCGCGCGCACCAGATCGGTTACCGCCTGCTTTTGGCTACAGATTCGAAATTCATCTACGCCTACCTCGATGGCTATCTTTCTTCCTCTTCTTCCTCTGACAACACCTTCACACCCTCTATTCCTCCTATATAAACGCAAAAAACCTCGGGACCATGAAGTTCGTCATCCTCGCTACTCTGCTCGCCTCGACGGTTCAATTGGGCTCCGCAACGCTGGCGACGAGACAGGGGTCGTCCGACGAACAAGCCGAGCTCCTCGTACATGCTCGAGCGGAGCGCTGTACCGGAGCGACGTACTCCTCCAAAAACGGCATGTCGTTCTGCACGCTGATTTTCGGTGCATCCTGCTTATGATCCCCCTTGTTGTCCTTCCAGGCAAATCGTGCATCAAATGCCCCGATCGCTGGGCGTCGCGCTGCGATAAAACCGGGGCTTCATTGGCTTGTACCTACGGGACACCCGTCAAAGGGGTCTGCAAACCGGCAGGGTGTGCTAAAGGAAAATACGTGTCTAGCTCAGGTGCGCCTCATCCAGAGAAGAATTTCTGTGATCGACGCTCATCACTAGGCTTCCCTTGCACCGTTCTCAGGCGGTGAATGCGAGCGTTGCACGGATAGACACGCCTTGACCTGCACTGACAGAGGTTCTATCACTTGCTCTCCGGGGATGAAAGTCTCAAAAGGCGTTTGCGTGGATGTGTGCCCAGCACCAGGTATCCTGGCTGGAGACAGTCAGTTCACCCTCTTCAACTTCTCTGCATCCGTCTCGCATTCTAACCCCCTCTAATCGTTCACCAGAGTCCGGATGCTGCGTCGAAGACCACGCGCTGGCCTGTTCGAACCCTTACGCCACGACCAAATGCCAAAAAGGTTACATCCTTGCGAGATGGCAATGCCATCTGGATCCGTCGGCCAAGCAACGTCGGAGGGATGATAGCGGTGCTACCACTCTCGAGGCGTAGGAAAAACGTCGTCCAAGTTGGTGGAGCGATTACTTGTCACACATGATTGCTGCCCTTGCCGCGGCGAATGCCGGGGGTAATGACCAAGGACAGTAGGTGTCTTTGAGTTCCAGGTATTTATGTAGGGTTGGCATGGGCGTAGAGGTTTGTATGTAGTAATGGAACCAGTTGGCCACGGGGACGAGCATGCTGAGCAGTGGCGCCGATCCGGCGGGACTGGCGATGGCCGAACTTCTTGGCCCAGCACGGGAACGATTGTAACTGTTATTTGTGTGATTAAACACGCCTGATGGGTAATCCGACTCCCTTTTTCTATTCTTGTATCCTGGACAATCTGGCTCTTGGGCAGCTTCCTCGCGAATTCGATCGGACCGGCCGGGACAAGTTGATCCGCTCAGAGGGTCCGAGCGTCAGTCCGTCGCACAGTTCGCTCACTTTGGGACCTCGACGTGCTCACTCTCTCCGCTTTCTTCTACGCCCTCCCTCAACCCATTCTCACAATAACCCAAGTCGCAATGGCTAGCAAAGGAGGAGCCTTGTCCAAAGAGGACACGAAGCAAGAGCACCCTTTGCAAGCGATCGTGTTGTGCGATGGCTGGGGCGAAGAGGAGCGGTGGGGGCCGCTCGTGCGACGCAAGCGCACCGATGAGGAGGAGTACGACGATGCTCAAGTTGGGGGTGAACAGAGACCATGGGTCAGTTGAGCTTCAAGACTGTGACAAGTCCTCGGAGATGACGAGCTGACCCTCTTCCCTGCTCTGGTCTGACGCGCTGACGTTCTGACCCGGCAATCGATTCGCAGTGCTTGCTCCCTTTGCTCGGCTCACCCCTATTGGCCTGGACACTCGAGTGCTTGACCGCGAATGGGGTCGAACAGATCTTCATCTTCGTACGGGATGGCGTCGATCAAGTCAAGGCTTGGCTAGCGTGGGTTTCATCAGCGTCGTGTCCGCAAGCCGATTCGGTGCTCGTCTCGGGCTAAAGCTGATCTATCGATCTCGATCCCACTCTTGCAGACAATCCACGTTCCAGCAATCCCAAGGAACATTCACCATCGTCGTACGACCGACCAAAGCCGCCACACCAGGCGACGTCCTACGCGAAGTCGACTCGCTGCAGATCCTCGCCCCGGCCGACTTCCTCGTCGTGCAAGCCGGTTACGTCGGCAACCTAAACCTCAAGGCCAAAGTCACCGAATTTGCGGCGAGGAGAAAGGCCGATCCCAATATGTGCATGAGCTGCGTCGTGGCACCGGTCGAGACAAGGTCGGTGGATCATGTGAAGACGAACCGACGAACTCATCGTCGGCGCAGAGCTGATCCTGGTCACGTTCGTCCTTTGAAAGAACAACACCGACTTTTGCTATCCTGGCTATCTCGGGCTGTCATCAATTGATGCACTATGAACAATCGCCGCTATTCCCCGCTCTGAGGAAGGCCATACTACCGAGAGAAGCGCTCGACGGAGGCAAGGAACTGCAAGTCCGAGCCGATTTGGAAAGCGTCGGCGTCGCCATTTGCTCAGTCGAGGTGAGTCACACGTTCAAGGCAGTTGGATCACAGGAACTAACTGGCTGAGTCACGAAACATGCGGCACCAAAGGTTCCACCCCTCTTCACCGAGAATTTCGACTACCAAACCTTTTACCCCGATTTCGTCAATGGTATCCTCACATCCGATCTACTGGGCAAGACAATTGGTGCGACCGTTGTGGGCGAAGAGCCGACACCTCTTGTCGATCTTCAGGCGACGAGTGAGGCGTCTACAGCAGCAGCGACAACTTCGGGCAGGACACCGGCACCATGGGCTGCCGTGGTGGGCAACACAAAGTCGTACGATGCCGTCAGGTAAGCTCGCCAGGCTACTTTCTAGCTGTTTCGGCTGAAGCTGACGACCTGTTTTCCCTACACCAGTCGGGCCATCCTGTCCCGGAGAGCTTACCCCTTGGCTCCCGACGAGTCCTTGCCCGAAGCTCGAGCCCGCTTCGAGCAACGTCGAGCCCGAGTCTACTACGGCTCCGACCTGGAACTCTCACGAACATGCCGCATCACATCGACGTCCCTTATCGGTTCCTACGTCGCGATCGGGAATGCGTCCCTTGTTCAGCGATCGGTTCTGGACGATCATGTCCACCTCGGCTCGTATGCCAGTGTTATTGACTCGTACGTGCTCGAGCGAGCCAATATTGGTGATCGATGCGTCGTGCAGAACAGTATCATTGGCGAGGACGCTGTTGTTGGTGAAGGGTCTGCCATCGAAGGAGGTTGCATGATCGCTGCGGGTGTTACGATTGGTGAAGGGTCAATGTTAAGAGGGTGCCGCGTGTCTCTGGAAGAGCCGGAGAATGAGGTCAATACTGGAGAGAACCATCGTCAGTTGGCTCTAGTTCTTCCCCAGCCTAACTTGTTCCCTGTTAACCCTGTATCTGGGCTATCCTATCCCCTACAGTTGCACCTGGCTCAACGGGCCACCTGTGGCCCACCGAAGATGTCCAGCTCACAGCAGGCAACCTCACCGACGACGAAAGCGAAGCGACCGACTCTCGCAACTTCTCCTTCACTCGCCTCGGTCGATCCTTCTCGCACCTCTCCCTCCACTCCTCAACATCATCCGTCTCCTCCATCTCTCGTGCCTCTTCAGCAACTTCCCTCTCCGAACTCAACGAACCGACCGTCGAGATCCAAGGGCTCTCCTCCCTCGCCGGCGCATCAACTACAACAGACTTCCTCTCCGAATGTCATTCGTCCCTCGAGCGTTCCTTCGCTGAGAACCATACGGTCGAGAATGCCGCTATCGAATTGAAGACTTTGCGAATGGCTTCTAACGTCCCTCTGACAAGGGTGAGGGAAGTCGTCGTACCCTTCGTTTTGAAAAGATGTCTTGTCGAACCTAACAAGACTCTTGCCGTTCTTGAACGATGGGGAGGCTTGATCGCGAATCTGACTGCGGAACAAGAAGAAGGGATGAAGGACTCCCTTTTGATCGCTCAGAAATGGGTGGCGGAACAAGTGGAGGATGAAAAGGAAGGGATGAGGATGTGGCTGAGGGTTTTGAAAGGGTTTTATGAGACGGACGTCGTGGATGATGAGAGTGTTTTTGCGTGGTATAAGAGTTCGGAGGCGAGGAGTGTCGGAGGGGAGATGGGGAGAAAGTTGTGGGCCGGGGCGAAACCTTTCTTGGAAGCGATTGCGGAGGACAGTGATGAGGACAGTGATGAGGATGATGAGTAGAGGTTTGTAGGCCTTTTTACTTTGCTCTGCCGCATGGCAATGCTCTTTCACGTCGAACGAAGAGGCATCCGAGGAGTCCGATGATAGTAATTTCAGAACGACTGGTCAAGTCCTACGCTACAAGATCAGGTGAAAGAAAGTGAGACAAAGAGTGACGAGGGTTGCATGTATAAACCAGTTATATTATGTTATGGAGGACGCAAGTGAGGGGTTTCGATCATGATCCGTGGCAACCTTCCATCAACGAGGGTTTCACATAGCGACGCCATACTGGTCTCGATTCGCCTGCTGATACTCGACGTAACCCCTCTGAGTCGATCCAGTCTGATTCGGACCTTGCTGTTGATACTATTGTCGATGTTGTTGCGACCCGGGACTAAGTGGTAAACTCGTCTTGCGCGTCCCTCTCCCACCTTGTTGTCCCGCCGAAGGAGGGAGCGAATCCTGTCGTCTCGGAAAAGCATGACGATCACCCCCTCTATAAGCCGCCTCCCGGTTCTCCGCCGGACCAAATGATCTATTCTCAATGCCCTTTTCCCCCATCAAAATCGAATGCGACCCTTCATCCCTCCCACTCCCACCATCCGTCCCACGAGTCATCTGGGAAGAAGCCTGGAACGCATTATCGATATCGAAGCCGGGGTTCTCCTTCTTCCCCATCGAAGGGGATCGGGTACCGGGCCGTCCGAGGATGAAGTGGATCATGAAAATGATGCCGTGCCATCCGGCTTGGAAGAAATCGGCTGTTGGAGTGAACGTAGAATGTGAAGGGGTCAATGGGACGCTACCTTGATTTGGAACATGAAGCACTGAGGTCAAGCCCGAATTGAACTAACCATAGTTGAACGAGTGTAGTAAGGCCTTGAAGACGGAGGTATGAGGTTGACCCGGTGCCCGAGCCTCCTTGTAAGGCTTCCACGAGAACGCCCAGAGGAAGACGGCGGAGAAGATGACCATCTGCACAAAGACACAAGAGTCAGCACTGAGGGACGCAAGCACCAAGATCTGCGATGATCCTGAACCCACCTCGCAGCAAGTACAAAGCGCAGCTAATCCATCGGCGACGTTGGCAGCGGTCCAGTATTCGGTGGCCTTAATCACGCCATGACTTTGCAGGACGGAGATGATGAAGACTTGGTAGAAGGTGACTGTGCGAAACATCCACTCGGCGTGAGCGTGGAGTGTTGAGCTCAATCCGAGAGAGTCACTCACTCATGACGATGCCCTTGATGGCCAAGAACTTGGCGAGCGGTCGCTTGCCTGCTAAGCGTTCCTTGACCAAGCCGTAGAAGAGGATCAAGCCATATAAAGCCACACTGTGACGTCGACAAGACACAGGATCAGCTACGTTGGACTCGAAGGGGAGGGACGGACGTCGGACGACGTACGAAATGGATATAAAGTCGAAACCTGTAAGTACGTGAAACCAGATCAGCATCTTCAAGCCATATCCAGAAACCTGAATGACGTACTATCGAGGTATACCGAGGCGTAATAGATTGAATATTGAGTCGGACAGAGCACCGAAAGAGCTACAGCGCATTAAATTCAAAGTCAGCTTTAGCGCAACAAATATTCGAAAGGCTAACAGGAGACTGACCTTGACAGACGATGCCCGTTATAGAAATGATGGGTCGGAAGATGGAGTCTGCAGGGGCGCGGAATGCGGCCTCAGGTCAGAACTACTTTAAGGTTTCGTCCTGAGTGGATTGCCGCGACTCACATTGTAGCACCGACCACTTGAGTGCGTGCAAGAAGTAAGGCTTTGAAGGGCGATAGCGCCAGCAACAAAAAGGGACCATCTATTCCCAAGCGGTTCAATGCACCAACGTCAGCTAGAGATCATGCAGAATTGCGCCTAGGGATCACTCCAACTCACGAGCTTCTTCTTCTCCTTCTCGAGTAAAGCTTCTCTTTGTTCGTCCGTACTGTCGCCGATGTATTGGAGCAAGAGCATCAAGAACGCGGCCAACTGCCACAATTGGAGTTTCGAACGTAGCCTGTCAGTTCATGTCGTCTTCGCGTGGGTTCGGGGTCCAGATATCATGAACGTACGACAATGGACTCGTAGATGACGACGATCAATTCGTAATAAGTGTAGTCCCGGAACCTGTGGAGCAGGAGCTCGGCGTGAGAATCGTACATAAACCAGGGCCCTTAATTTGCCCGGAGGATGAACCGACCATCGGTAAGAGCAAAAAGAGATGATACCGTAGACGGCGGGCATGAAGAGGATACGTATGATCTGACGTTGTTCTTTTGGGACCTGGTGGGATGAAAGATGGGCGGGTCAGCATGTATCGCCGTGAATGCCGACCTCGTCTCGGCTACTGCTGCTTGTGCGGCCGAGATTCGCAGTGAAAGTCAGACGATCAAAGTCGCCGGAGGCTGGACTGGGCGAGTTGGACGTACGTAGTAGTTCCTCGCGTGGAAGAAGACACTGATCACTGTGATGACCGTTGACTGGATGATTCGGGTGGATGGGTAGATACCATGAGCATGCCGGTCTTCACATAACCGAGGTCCCCTTCTCAGCCTCCCGTTACGACGCTCGATTGATCCTCTGGACGAGATGCGCACGTGAAGCCTCCGCGCCGAGTCCGATCGAGTAGTGAGTTACGTACCACCGCAGCGGCTACACCAGCTATGAGCCATCCGACCTCATGTGCATCCCATCTGCACATCCCATAAGACACGAGTCAGTACATCCAGCAATCGACGTGAAGCTTGCGTGGCCCGTCCATTGCAAATCGTCCTGCGCTAGCCCATAGCCCATAGCCAAAGCAGCCAGCCTTCCGGCGCCAATGTTTCGTCGCCGAACGCTCGGAGATGCGCCGACACGCCTCGACGACTCATTCAGACAGCCGGGAACGCACCTTCCATCCCAGAAACCACTCTGTTCCAACGCCGACGTGTTTTCAGCCGGACACGTTCGGTTCGTCAAGACCATCCTTGAGGTCACGTGTGCTGGTAGGAGCGGTGTGAAAGACGGGAGGCTCAAGCTCCAACGTGGACGTCACGCAGCGCTCGCCTCGCCTGGCCGCAGCAGAGTGCAGGCAGGCGCTGAGGCGGGTCGATAATGAATTGGTTCCTGGGCCGAACGCGAACGCGCATCAACCGCCGACCTGCACCGGTGAATCGCTAGCCAACGAGGCAGAAGACCGTGGTGGGTCCGATTGTGGGTGTAGAGAACGAGTGGTGGGGCCCAATCAGATCAAAAAAAGGTAGAAATGTGCTGACGAGGATGTGAATTAGGAGGTAAGTGGCCAGGCGGCGCGACCGCGAAGATCGCGTCGATCATAAGCCACCCATCAGCTGATTCTGATGATTGGCTGCAACTATGTAGGTGCCCAGTTCCTTCTGATGATGCTTTGGGGTTTCAGAATTAGATTGTGCTCGCTCAGTTCACGACGCGCGCCGTTTTCGACTTTTGGTGCAGCGAAAATATGAGGTGTAGAACCTAAAAATCAAGTCGGGTATAGTATTAACAGCCGAACAATTAACCAAAGGGTAATAATTAGTGAGATAGTAGTGGGTGATATAAAATGAAGCCGGCTCGTCGACCACTTCAACCTCGGACCGTCGATCTGAACCTTCATCCGCCTTCTCTGCATCTGAACATCCATCTTCATCGCTTATGATTGGCCGAGCACGGGAGCAGCCTGATCCAACACAGCCTTCCTCGTCGCATCATTCTCCTCTTTCACAGCCATGACCTGTTCGAGCGTCGCCTTTTTGTTATCCCTCAACGCTATCAGCCTCGTGTGGTCCTCCTTCTTGACATCCAATTGTTGGGTCAACATCGTCAAGTGGGTCAACGAGGCGTCGTATTTGGCTTGGGCTTTGGTCAAGGCACTCTTGTGCTCGACTTCCTTGAGCTTGGCCTGGGGGAGTTAGGTCGGTACCAGAGAGGATCGAGGCTCAGCTCGATGACCAGAAACGGGGCGTACGCACAAATTCGCAGAGAAAACTGACCTTGTCGACCTTCTTCTGCAGCTTGGAGAGTTCCTGAAAGACCAAAAATTTAAGCTAACAAAATCAAACCAACAGCATCGACCGCCACAGAGGGGAACTGACCTTTGCCGCCTTGGCCACCTTTTTGATTTTGGCCTTGGCATCCTTCTCAACGGCCTTGAGTTGCTCGGCATCCTTCTTCTCTTCCTTCTTCACCACCTTTTCAATCTGGCCGTGCGCAAAACGGGAACGGGTGTCAGTGCCGATAATAGCGCGTCGCTCGAGTGTCGGAGGAGACCTCGCACGATGCCACAATCTCGACTCTCGCTGTCCCTTGTGATCCGCCACCCAGACTAACCTTCTTGAAATCTTTCTGCTTGGCCTCATGTTCCTTCAAATCGCTAACCGAAACAACCGGTGCCGTCGGAGCTGCTGCAGCAGGCTAGAGGATGGCAAACAGTTCACAGCGCGTGAGTAAAATGATAATGATGCGCCACAAACGACGTCATCGAATCGGAACTCCGGCGCGCGCAAGTTTGATCGTCCAGTGGCCGTTGGTCCGGTGGCCGTTGACCAGTATCATGGCAGGAGACGTACAGTGGCTGTGGTGGTGGCGGGTGTGGCAGCACTAGTCTGAGTGGCTTCGGAGATAGGCGCGATGCGAGGTTTCTCCGTGTAGGCTTTGGAAGAGGAGGGCAAGAAGGGGTGGCAAGTTGAGTTGATGGAGGGGTCAGCTTGGAGTCGGCGCCGTCGCTGAAGTCAGTGAAGTGTCAAGACTGACTCACTGGGGGATCGGGAAACATCAGCAGCTGCGTTGACAGGGAGGACGGTAGTCATGATGGTGGTAGGTGGATTTGGTGGTGCTTTGTTCACGGCGCTAGAGGTCAGTGCGCTTGCAGCAGATGGGAAGAAGGCGGGCCAGTCTTTCAAGGGATCGCAGGCCAAATCGGGGTTGAATGATGATGACTAATCGCGCCTGGAAACCTTCTCGATTTTGATCGAGCCGGTCCTCCGATTCCGATGTTTCGGACGAGTGTACTGGTGTCATGACATGCAGACCCTTTGACCGGTGATTACTCTGTATGTTACTGTCGGCTTGGACTCAGCTAAGTCAGCTTCGACGCCCGCTTGAACTCGAGCATCGATCGAGCCAGACTCCGCCGCCAAGCCTCTGCGCGTATGGCAACTAGGAGATTTTGACGCACTCTCATATCCTTTCCTTGCCAAGCATGCAGCAACGGTCACCCATTCTGCAAGTATAAGAATGAGTGATTTCCTTCTCAGGAAAATTCGACCAAGTTGTACAATCGTGTTGCGGCGTCAGAAACTGTGCTCGAGCATATACTCATCACTACTGCAGTGCAGTCGACTCTGATCAGCGAGCTCGTGATCACTAATCGTGAGCTCACAATGGCTAGTATCCCGGTGCTAAGAAGTATTGTTTACAAAGCATCTGTCGGCCACGCTGATTATGTTGAGATACGTTGTTGATGCATTCGGTCTCGAGGTCACAAGGTGAGAACTTCCCGAACCCCCGCTGCCCTCCCCCAAAAGTTTACCCCGCCGGCCGCCCCCCCCTGTTCTGGGGCACCACCCGAGCGCAATAAGGCGCACCAGACGATTCAACTCGAGTTGCGAAAGAGTTCATTACGATCGCGCGCGATTCTTAATTTGGTTTCGGTCGGCCCGCGGTCGGTCGGCGGCGGTCCGCTGCCTGGCCGATGTCCGCTTTGACGGCTTTCATCTCCTTGCCTTGGTCTCGCATCCGACGCAGCTCGATCTTTTCTTTCGACCCCTTGAATCGCTTCCTTCGTCTACTCGACTTTCTCAACAACAAACTAGATCCCCACTCCAGCTCAACTTACAACTGTCCACCTCCGAGAAGCGAACCAGACAGTAGACTGGCAGCCTTGCACCTTTGACCGCCGCTGGCTCGACTGACGCCGCTCCCCTTGTTTGGTCATTATCATACGCCTCCGGCTTCTGAACCCGGCCTGTGACCCAGCACCACCGTTCTCCCGCGCCCTTCCAACTTCGAACCTAGGATCCGTTACAAAGAGCTAGGACTTACTCCACTCCACACCACAACCCCACCCCCCCGCTTGAACCACCTTCTTTGCGACGACTTGGAATGGCATCGTCAGCCGCTCGGTTCCTGAGGGAGTACAAGGTCCGTTCACCCACCAATCACACCAACTGTCGCCTCCTGCCCTAGGAGGCACTACATGTCAAGTTCGAGGAACGATTTGCAACATGGGTGACGACGATACCCGGTGTTGGGAGCGTGTTACACATCACCCCGTCAGCCGCTTCGAGGTGTGATCACCGACCCACTTCCCCCCTCCCGTCCCAGGGGGCGAGGCTCGAGCGTCGAGGCGTGCATGCGGGCGTGTGCGGCTGCCTCTGCGCGGTTCTCCACTCGGGCCCATGCCGGCGGATCTAGACGCGCGAGCGCTCTGAAGCCACTGTCTCACACGAGCCCAAAAGCGGAGGGATCACCTCCCCGGTCCAAACATGAAGGGCATACAGCCGTTTTGGGTGGTCGTTACGGGACAACACAGTTCGTTGCGTCGTCGGCGTTCTTGATGACTGATCCCTCTTCAATTTCCGGCTGCCCCTTCTCACAGCTCGTCGTGGTCGGAGGTGGTGGTGTCGGAAAGAGTGCCTTGACAATTCGTGAGTTGGTGGATGTACCACTCGGTCACATCGACGCTAGCTCATATCTATCTTTTTTTTCCAATCACCAGAATTCATCCAGTGCGTACCGACTCGGCGAGACTCGACAAAGTAATCGTACGGAATTGGGAAGCTGATCTGAAAGTGATGGCTTCGATTGCGTGGGGAATAGATCACATTTCGTCGACGAGTATGACCCGACAGTGCGTATCATCCTATATCAAACTCTGATGCATGTCCTCAATCGCAGAGACTGACCCTCCTTCCGCCTTCACACAGATTGAGGACTCGTACCGGAAACAGTGCGTGATCGACGAGGAGGTCGCTTTGCTCGATGTACTGGATACCGCAGGACAAGAGGAGTATTCGTACGTCTGTCACTATCGACTCGGATTCAATGGAATTGGAGAGACCAGGATGCGGCTGCATGTCAGGGGAGGACAAAGGGAAGCCGTCGAGCCCGGACAAGATTGTGGGGAGGGGAGAGGATCGAGCGGGAAGGGGAACAGAGCAGGCAAGAATGTCATGAGAAAGATTAGAAGGGGCTGACACGACACTTTTTGTTCCGCTGAACAGTGCTATGCGTGAACAGTACATGCGGACTGGGGAAGGGTTCTTGCTCGTCTATTCGATCACATCGCGCAACTCGTTTGACGAAATCGGGACATTCCACCAACAGATCCTGCGTGAGTTGCGACAGTGCGAATGAGAGACGTAAGGTTTGAGCTGAGCCGACGGGGATCAATTTTACGTGACGACGCAGGTGTCAAGGACAAGGATTTCTTCCCGGTGATTTTGGTGGCCAACAAGTGCGATCTCGAGTACGAGCGACAGGTGGATTCACAGGGTGAGAATCTGTGCTGAGAACACGCAGCGTGGCGTCGAGGAGCGCTTCGCTGACGCAACAAGACGACCTTTCAGAGGGTCGAGATCTGGCGAAGCAGTTTGGGTGCCGCTTCATCGAGACATCGGCGAAGCAACGACTAAACGTCGAGGAGGCCTTTTCAAACCTGGTTCGCGAGATTCGAAAGTACAACAAGGTGCGTCGTCGAATCAAGTGTTGCATTCTCTTGAAGTCATCTTGAGACTTACGCCGCAGCTCCGCGTCGTACAGGAACAAGCCGCCGGTCGACCAGGGGCACCTCAGAACGGCGCGGGCCATTTCGAGACGGACGACCAGCAATCGACGCGGTGCTGCGGTGGTTGCGTGATCCTCTAGTGCGCTGTCATCTTTGCCTCGTTGCGCCAATTTCTTTTCTTTGGGTGTTATTTTGCCGTTTTCTCTTCTTACCTACTTCCTTATATGTGTGTGCGTGTGTGTGTGTGTGATCCACTCCCCCAGCTCGTCCTCTTGCCACCTTCTTTCTGTTTGGTTATCAGGACGGTCCCTCACCTTTTTTTGGTATACCCTCTTGCTTCCCACACTTATCCAACTACCTACTACCTATCTACCTACTACTACGACCCTGCCACCCTCCCTCTCTTACAAATAAAGGGTGTGGCTTCGAAACGAAGAACGACCTTCCAAACCTCTGCCTAATCTTGTTTTTGTTTCCGAGTCCTTCACCTCCTCTGCTTCTTAGTCTGATGAACTCGCAAGGGAATTATCTTTGTTACCGTCGTCACCCTGTCCATGAAGAAGCCGTCTATGAAGCGCATCATCTTTTCTGAGTATGTGACTCCGCAGAGGTCCAAGCGCACCGACCTCGGTCGTGATGATCACGCTCCTCTCAGCTCTGCGGGTCGATCGATCGCTTTTGATCGATCTGGCCTGCCTGCAGCAGCTGCGCCGAATCCAAGTCGTCGCGCCCGGACCAGCGTGGTCGAGTTGGCCCAGGACAGCGTTCGCACCTCGCTCTTTGATCTCGGGTCCTTCTCTCCGCTGCTCCGTAGCTTCCTCGTCGTACAACGATCCAAGCCCCTTCGGATCGAACGCTGCTTCATACACCATGGGCTACTCACCTCACCCCAGTATGCCCTCTTCCCCAACAGGAGGCCATGGGCGACCGACCCGATTGGCCGTCCTGACGTCGGGTGGGGATTGTTCGGGAATGGTACGTGCGCTCTTGTGGAGGATAGCGATTCGGAAGGGGAGCTGATCGTTGTGGCTGCTGGGGTGTGTTTGCGAGTAGAATGCGGCTGTTCGTGCGGTGGTCAAGATGGGGATTTCAAGGTTCGTCGAGGCTCTTTCGCTCCATCGTCATCGTTGGGGTCTCCTTATCGCCGGGAGCGAGCGCGGATCGATGAAAGAGAGCACAGGAGGGAGGGAGGGATGCAGAGCCGTTCAGAATGTGCATCTCAGCATGACTGGACAGTTGTTCTGGGTTCGAGGGTCGATGCTTCATATGAGTCGATACGACGACGACGATGCCAAGCTCCGCCGGCCCCTCGCTACTCCCTCCTGGGGGAACACGAACCATGGTCCGCGCACTTCCTTCGCAGGACATGGGACAAATTCGCTGACCTTTATCGTGCTACTCTGATCAGAGGCTGCGAAGTCTACGTCGTCCGAGAAGGATGGGAAGGGCTCCTGCGAGGCAACGAGGATGAAGAACCGACCACGTCCCAGCGCTCCACCACCTCGAACCTGACACCGTCCAACTCGACCAACGCATCATCGGCGTCGAGTGGGAACGCACGACCTACGGAGAGGAAAACGAGTCGTGAAAGAGGAGGGTTTGTGGCGACTTATGGGGAGGGAGAGTTGTTGAAAGAGGGGGAGGGGGAACAGACGTTGAGGAATCGGTTCATCCTTAGGGTCAGTTGCGAGCGGGCGGACCGAGAAGTGCGAGGCTTAAGACTTGGCTCACTCTTTTCCTACCCACAGGTCGGCTGGGACGACGTTCGAGGATTCGCTTCCTTGGGAGGAACGTTGATCGGCACTGCTCGCTGCGCCGCCTTTAGGGAACTCGAAGGACGTCGGAAAGCCGCTTTCAACCTCGTCAAGCATGGCATCGACGCCCTCGTCGTCTGCGGTGGTGACGGGTCCTTGACCGGTGCGGATAGGTTGAGGGCCGAATGGCCGGATCATGTCCAGGCTTTATTGAAGAGTGGTGTGTGCCTCACAGCGAATCAGGTTTTGACGCTTGAACGAAGAATCTCATGCCAAGGGTGGATACGCACAGGTCAAATCACTCCCGAGCAATTTGAGGCGCACCAGCACCTCAACATCGTCGGTTTGGTCGGATCAATCGATAATGATATGGCCGGGACGGACATGACCATTGGTGAGTGGGGACTCAAGAACTGTCTCGGGCATTGAACGCCTCTGTTTGGCTTTGTCGCGGGGCTTGGATGCTCCGCAAAATCACAATCCGTCGCTCTGCCCGGACCGTCCAAGCTCACAGCAAAGCCGGATTGAGGAATTCATTACTCGGGCGTGCATACTCCATAGCTGGGTACGGACGGACCAAACTGACGCTGTGTGCTCCCCTCACACAACAGGCGCCACAACGGCTCTGCACCGAATCTGCGAAGCCGTCGATAGCATTTCATCGACCGCTTCCTCCCACTCTCGAGCGTTCGTTGTAGAAGTCATGGGTCGAAACTGCGGATGGCTCGCCCTGATGGCCGCCATCGCCACCGGAGCGGACTACATGTTCATCCCCGAACGACCACCGACCGCCGAAGACTGGCAAACGTCGATGTGCACCGTCTTGGGTCGTCATCGAGCCGAAGGGAAACGCAAGACCATCATCATCGTCGCTGAGGGTGCTCATGATTGCAACCTCAAGCCCATCTCCCCCGAGGAGATCAAGAATGTCTTGACCCAACGATTGGGCTTGGATACACGAGTGACAACGTTGGGACACACGCAACGTGGTGGTGCGCCTGCGGCATATGATCGTATCTTGGCTACGTTGCAAGGTGCCGAAGCTGTTGAAGCCGTCTTGGCGTCGACGTTCGACTCGCCTTCCCCCGTCATTGGTATTCAAGAGAACAAGATCCAACGTCAACCTTTGATGGAAGCCGTGAAGAAGACCCAAGACGTCGCCAAGGCGATCGCGGACAAGGATTTCGCGCGCGCCTTGTCGTTGCGCGATCCCGAGTTCGAGGACTGTCTGCATGCGTTCCGTGCGACGACGAGGTTGAACGAGACGTACCGAGTACCGGAGAATCAGAGGATGAGGATCGCCATCATCCATACGGGTGCACCGGCGGGTGGGATGAATGCCGCTACGAGGACAGCGGTAAGATACTGCTTGTGCCATGGTCATACCCCTCTCGCGATCTACAATGGTTTCGTCGGTCTCTTGCACGGCAACGTCGCGGAATTGAGTTGGTTGCGCGTCGATCAATGGTCCACCCGAGGCGGGTCCGAACTCGGGACGAATCGAGTCCTCCCCAACACGGACCTCGCTGGGGTTGCGGCCAAATTGGCCGAATACAAGATCGACGGTCTGCTCATCGTCGGTGGGTTCGAGGCCATGGTCTCACTTGAGCAACTCGAAAAGGGTCGTAAGGAGCATGCCGCCCTGCGCATCCCTTTGATTCATCTTCCCGCGACGATCTCGAACAATGTCCCTATTACGGAATGGTCCGTCGGTTCGGACACGAGTATCAACGTCCTTGTCGAGGCGTGCGATTCGATCAAACAATCCGCTTCGGCTTCGAGGAACCGCGTGTTCGTCGTCGAGACACAAGGTGCTGGATGTGGGTACATCGCCACGTTGGGTGCTTTGGCAACAGGCGCGAACCTCGTCTACACACCCGAGAACGGTATCTCGTTGAGCATGCTCCAACGCGACGTCGAGTTCCTCAAAAAACGCTACTCGCAAGACGCCGCCGGAAAATCTGAAGGTCGTCTTATTATCCTTGCTGAGAAAGCTTCCAAGACGTACACGACCCAAGTCGTGACCAACATCTTTGCCGAAGAAGGCAAAGACTCGTTCGATGCCCGCTCGGTCGCTCTAGGTCATACGCTCCAAGGTGGGGTTCCCTCACCACGTGATCGAACGCGCGCTATTCGTCTTACGGTCAAATGCATCGATTTCCTTGAGAAACACCACAACTGGAAGCTCCAATCTCGCGCTCCGGACCCTCAGGATCCAGACGCAGCGACGATCGTGATCGAAGGCGCTTCGATCCGCTTCGCTTCGTTGGAGGAGATGGTCCAAGCTGCGGATTTCAAGAATCGAAGAGGAAAGGTGCAGTGGTGGACGAGTGCGAAGGAGTTGGTCGAGACGATGGCGGGGAAGAAGGTGCCGAGTGAGGAGGACGACACGCCTTTGACGAGCCCAAAGAAGGAGAAGAAGGATCCGAATGAGCGGTTCTCGAGGTTGTGAAGTAGGCGTGGTTCCTGGGAATCTCTTTTTTGCTTTCGAGGATCGTTTGTTCGGACGTTAGATGTCTAATTCTTTTTGTGTGCCTTCGTTTTCATCTTTTTTTTCTATGTAGCTCATCAGTCCCAAGTGCAAATAATGATTCACCAACAGACCGGGCCATGTCGCGGACGAATAAAAGCCCGACGTTGGCAAAAGATGCACCAAGGAAAACACATTCATAACAAACCGCTCCTCATCGCCCCCTCGTTCAAATTAACTTGTTCTCCAACCTCTTCTCATCCTTGAGCGCCTTCAACATCTCGCAAACCTTATCAAACACAATCACCTCGGTCTTACCCTTGACTCCGACATCATCGCGATTCCTGACGTTGACCGAATTCGACTCGACCTCTTCGGACCCAACCACGAAAAGAAAGTTGTACTGCGCGATCTCACCATTCCTAACCTTCTTGGGCAATGTCGCGTCCGTCAAATCGGCATCGGCGTAAAAGCCCATGTCCCACAATTGGGCTTGCAGTTTGGACGCGTATTCCTTATGAGGTTGCGCGACGGGAATGATCAAGATTTGGCGAGGCGAGATCCAGAACGGCCATTTACCCGCAAAATGTTCGGTCAAGATTGCGACGAACCTTTCGACCGAACCCAAGATGGCACGATGGATCATCACCGGTCGAGCCATCTTCTTATCCTTGTCGGCTTCTCCACCTCCTTCCGCAGAACGGTATTGTAGGTCGAACCTTTGGGGGAGTTGGTAATCGAGTTGAATGGTCGCGCATTGGTGTTTACGCTTGAGCGCATCCTGGATCGTGATATCGATCTTGGGGCCGTAGAAAGCCCCATCTCCAGGATCGACGGTCCACTTCCCAGGGACGAACTTGTCCAACGAGGCGGACAACATACGTTCGGCTTCGTCCCAGGTCTCGATCGTGCCGAGGAACTTCTCGGGACGGGTCGAGAGCTTGGGGCTGAATTGGAAACCAAAAGTGCCGTAGACGTGGTTGATGAAATCGAAGCAGACGTCCATCTCTTGTTCGATCTACAAGGTGGAGGAAAGAATGAGCTCTCGCTGTTTTCGCTTTTGCGACGCAGTGTCTCCCGACCCCTTTTTCGTCCACTCACTTGATCGGCCATGCAGAAATGATGGGCATCATCCTGTTGGAACCTCCTGACCCTGGTCAAACCCGTCAAAGCCCCACTCGCCTCGTTCCGGTGCAAGACTCCGAAATCGGCAATCCTAATCGGCAACTCGCGGTACGATCGATCCCTCGAAGCGAAAATCAAGCAATGGCCGGGACAATTCATCGGCTTGAGCGCGAACTGTTCCTTCTCGACTTCGAGCTTGAACATGTCGTCGGCGTAATTGGCCCAATGGCCCGAGGTTTCCCACAACTTGGCGTTGTACATGTTGGGCGAAATAACTTCATGGAAATTGCGTTTCCGGTACTCGGAGCGCATGAAATCGACCAAGGTGTTGTAGATCCTCGTACCGTGGGGTAGCCAGAATGCCGTACCGGGGGACAACTCGTGGAAGAAGAATAGTTCCTGGTCCTTGCCGATCCGTCGATGATCGCGCTTGGCCGCTTCTTCGAGGAATTTCTTGTGTTCGGTCATTTGTTTGGTGTCGGGGAACGAAATGCCATAGATACGTTGCAACGAGGCATTGTCCTTGTTGCCGAGGAAGTAGGAAGCCGAGTTCTTGAGGATCGCCAGGGCCTTGACTTTGCCCGTGTGCGGGATGTGCGGACCTCGGCACAAGTCGACCATGGTACCGCAGCGGTAGACCGAGGTCGAGGTGCCGTCTGGGATCTTGTCGTTGATGATGTGCACCTTGAAGGGATTGTACTGTTACAGAGAAGGCCAGTCGTTCGTTCAAGCTCTCTCTCAAACAAGGGGGTCAAGCTCTTGACGCACCGCAAACATCTCCAACAGTTGCTCCTTGGTCAACTCGAGGCGCTCAAACCTTTGCTTCTCCTTGACGACGCCCTTGGCGAGCGTCTCCAAAGGCGTATAGTCGGCCGAGGTGACGATCCTGGTGCAAATGAACCAAGTCCTTAGTCATCTCGAGATGGAGAGGTCTGAGAATGACGTCGCTGCGCACCTGTCCGAGTTCATGCCCATTTCGTAAAAGAAGCCTTCGTCCGTGGGGGGCCGATGGCGAGATGGGCGCCATAGTGCCTCTCGCAGCATTCTCCCAAGATGTGGGCCGACGAGTGCCACCAGACCTTCTTGCCTGTTCAAGCAGAAGTAGAATGATCAGCTCAGAGCCTCGGGCTGCATCGAGGCGAGACGGGCTCACCTTCGGGGTGTTCAAAGTCCAAGAGTTCGAGAGTCGAGTCCTTTTCGAAAGGACGGTCCATATCCCACAGTTCCCCGTTGACCTGGAGCGAAGTAGAACGAAGGCATATCAGAGGTGGGAGACTAGATCTTACATCCCACTCTCGATCTCACCTTTGCGATGACGGTCTTTTCGGCGAGCCCCTTGCTGATGCCGAGGGCAATCTGCATCGGGGACGTCTCCCAGCTGGTACCTTCCTTGACGACTCCATCGGGCAGAGTGATCTTGATCGATTCCTTGGGAAGGGCTGTAGCGTGGTATTTGCCGAGAAGGAGGCCAATCAGCCCAGCTCTTTTTTCCCAAGAGCTCGACCGTGTCCCCTGCTACTGGTCGTGCACTCCACTCACCCGCAATCTTCTCGTCCTGCTCCTTCTTGATCCTCTCGAACATCTCGATACGAGACTGGATGAAGTCAGGTGGAGGGTTCAACTCGAGCGCATTGACAGCCGCGGTGATGGCGCCGACGCCGCTGTCCTTTTTGGGTTTCTTTTCCTTGGGAGCTTTGCCGGTGGGTTTGTCACCACCTGCTGATGGAGCGGGTGCTGAAGGTGCGGGTGCGGGTACGGGTACGGGTACGGCTGCAGAAGCATCGGAAGGGACAGCAGCCGGTGCGCGTTCGGCGGTCGATGAGACGGGATGAGGAGCGGACGAGGCCATGTTGGAACACGCTCGTCGACTCGGGTCGAATAGGTAAGACTGCGCTGCTGCGGGTGCGTATGCAGTGACGGTGACGGGGATGGGTCGATGGAGAAAAGAGGCTCTAGATCGAAAGAGCACGCGTTGCATTCACCGATCCGAGCGGCGCCAGAGGTGGATCGAGCAAAGGCGAGCGGCGGTGAACACCAGTCAAAAAAAGGGGGAGGGGGGACGCGCAGTGCCTGGAAAAGGCAGGCGCACGGGCTCGGGCTCGCACGGACCGCCTGACCTAATTACGGCCGAGGGAGCGTTCGAGCTCGAGTCAAAAACATGTGGCGCAAGGTTTGTATCTCGAGTCAGGCTATCTTTGTCCCAAAATTTTTCGTAAGTTCGAACTGGATCGTACCCAGCGACGTGACAAAGTTGCATACTAGGACCAATCCCGGCCGCGGGTACCGCTCCCGAGTCGGAGCAGCCGGCCGTCGTTCGATCGACGTCGCCGGTCACTCGTACTCCAAGTCTCTCCACCCCTTTTCGCTCCCAACCCTCGCCCTGGACCCAATCATGCCCAGCAAACCTGCTTTATCGGAATCCATCTCCACCACCCCACCCCCACTCTCCAAATACCTCTCCACCCTCCTCACCCTCCTCGAAACCACCAACTCGCGCCTCTCGCTCTCCCTGTCCAAACCACCGGACGCGCTCTTCAAACCGGGCGATACGCTCCACCCCATCGTCACTCTTCACAAAGGATCTACGGAATACACATCGCTTCAGTTGAGCTTGGTCGTTAGCACGCATGCGTTGATCTATGGCAAGGATCGATGGGTAAGTTCCTCAGTGCCGGACTCGATGGCCGTAGCCTGTTGAGCCCCACTTCGAGACTGACCCCTCACTGACCCCCGGGTATCGATCGCACATGGACTCCAGCAAAAAGGGCAAATGGCCTCAGCCATGTTGGGCAATGCCACAACAGGTGCACCCATCACCACGATCGAACAAGTACTCGTCTTCACGCTCGAAGTACCCTGGACAAGTCCTAATACCCCAGTCGCAGCAGCAGCAGCAGCCGCGGGGTCGGAGAAGGATAAGAAACGCCAGGCTTCGAAGGGGGCGACCGATGGGCCATTGCATGGTGGCATGTACGAGATCGTCCTTCCTCATCCTCGACCAGGGGAGCTCTTACCGACGATGCGGAGAAAAGACGAAGGCTTTTGTGAGCCCTACACCCAGCCCGAGGGAAGTATCCTATCGCTCGCTGAGGAATCTTCGGCCTTGCGCGACGCTTGCAGCTGTACCCAACAGACTCGGCGTTTCTTGGGTCCTGCATCTACGTGGAAAGAGGCATGGGTTCCTCAAACTAGATGATCAGTCCGTTCACGCCCCCACTAACCGATCTCTGCGCCACATCTCGTCCCTCGGAGTCTCGGAAAACTCATCCCCTTCCGACGTTTCATGTCACACAGCCTCCAGGTCGAGCTCCCGGTTGGCTGCCCCATCGTTCCAGCCATACCGGACAATTTGCCTGAATCAGAATGGGTCACCGCCACAGCTTCTAAACACCTCCTCCACAAAGGAACACACGGCGGAGCAGCGATTGCATTGCATGCCAAAGTGAGTTCTCCTCTTCCGGGCCACTCCTCGAGGTGACCCCTCTGACCCGACCCCTTTCATCCACAGCTCTCCATCCAACCCCCTTCCCGCATCACCACCCGCATCCCGTTCCACCTTACATGTTCTCCCTCCGACCCATCAACCCTCTCCCTCTTCTCTCCCTCCCCCCGCCTCAGTCTAACCCTGAACCAACGAGCCTTCACCCAACCCGTTCTCGACAAGAACCTAGGCCAACCTATGCAATGGTCCGGGATCGTCATTTCCGCTTCTAGAGAGGTTCTTCAATTCATGGAACCTGATAAGGGGCGAGGGATGTGGGAGTGGAGAGGCGAAGTTGATGTCCCGGAGGATTGTGTGACGGTCGAAGCGGAGGGGTTGAATGTCAAGGTGGGTTACGTCGAGCCGTTTTCAGTGAGAATGGCGAATTTTGGTTCCTGAATGGTTGTGGCGATTCCCACAGTATTTCATCACGGCTCAATTCACGTCGGATCGGATCATGGACCATTCGCTTTCCGTCACTGTACCCGTCTTTTTACCTTCATTCCCAAGGTCTCTCACGTCAGAAGAAGTGCATGGCCACAGCGATATGGAACAACCTCGTCCAAGTGGATCAACGATCTCGAACGGACAAGAAGAGTTGCCGCGTTATACCACTTGACCAATCCTCTCTCAAACGTCTGCCCTGTGCTGTAAAAACAGAGTTGCAAATCCTACAAGCTCTCCCCCTATGCCTCCCTCTTCCTCTTCTTCTTATCCCCCTTATCCGCCCCCCCTCCCCCAACAACACCCCTAGCTTTCCCCTCTTCCGGCGCAACGAAAGCCCTCTCCCTCTCCTCCTTGCGTTCCTTACTCTTCTCCTCCTGTTTCAACCTCCTCTTCTCCTCCAACTTCTGCTGCTTCTCCCTTGCTTTCAAAAAGTATTCACCCGATTCGAGCTGAAGATCGATCTTGGAAGGTTGTTGAGGCGGTGGGAAGGGGGTGTAAGGTTTCTTGTCCTTCTTCTTCATCTTTCCCGCCGCGGAAACCTTCTTCTCCTGTCCAGCAACCGCCGTAGGTTCTCCACCACCAAGCGGAATCAAATTCGCCGCGGAAATTATCTGTTGATCCTCTTCGTATCCTTCGTTCGAGCGTTTCTTCTTGTGTTCCCTCCGTTTTCGGAATTGCGGTAGGAAGCGATCCCAATTCTCTTCGGCCAACTTGGAGTCTTTGGCCAGTTCGCGCTTGATCATCAATTCCTACCACGCCCAAAGGCGATCAGTTCCCAACTCCAGGAACGATCTTTTGGTGAGGTTGTGTTATGGAGCTTACTTTGATGTGGTAAATGGGATGGATGTTCTTCATGCAATCGAGCACGATTTTGCGCACTTCTTTCAGACCTTTGTGCCCACCCATCGCGGCGACGGTGTTGCCTTGGACGAGGACGTAGCACTGCGTCAAGAGCTCGATGGCCTGACATTGCAAGGGAACAGGAGGGTCAGTACAAGAAGAAAGGTGGACGGGTAAGCGGATGGGACGTACCTTGAGCGTCGATCCACCAGGTCCGAGGATCCTCTGACGTCGCTTGACGAACCGATCGTTATTGCGGATGATGTTGCCGATCTTGATGATGTCGCAATTGACCGCGTCTTCCAAAATTTTGAGGGCCTAGTGTCAAGGTCCAGGTCCGAATGGAACTTGATGAGCTACTGTTTTTCGCCCTCAATTATGGGCGAACTGGACTGACCTGTGGTAAAGGAACCGATCGGGCCAAGAGCTTTATTAGGTCACGGGCCTTGAGAATGATGTAGGGGTCAAAGGTCCTGCGAGTTGTCTTGACCGTCATGGAACCTTCGACCAAATCCAACGTAGCCGTGATACCCTGAACAACCCAACACGATCCAAATCAGTCCCTTATACTCGGCCACCAGCTCCGAATAATCCCCCGACTAACATGTTTGTCCAAAGCCGTGACGACATGCCCCCAAATCTCTCTCAAATACGTCTCCCTATACTTGGGGAACAACGTCGCAAATGAGCTTTCTTCCAACAACGGTCCTTGGTTCTTGAGGTCCTGGTCGTCTTTGGTGAAGGGTTGGATCGCCCAATGGTCAATGTCGTCCGTGTCCCACGGTTTGTCCTTGCGGTGTTGTTGCTTCTTGCTCTGTTGATAGCTCATACATGGGGAGAAATCAGTCTCTATGCGACTCTACTTCGAGTGCCTGGTGGTATAGGATGACCAACCTTCTTAGCAGGCGGTTCCCCTCCCGTAAGACCCTCCGCTTCCAGCGTTACCGTCGACGTCGAGGCTTGACCGGTTGTAGATTCCTTCAAGGCTGCTGCCGCAGCTTTCTGAGCCGCGTTCTTCCTTGCCATGATTCGAGAGGATCCAGGCTTGCGAGCGGAGTGGGAGGTGATGTGAAGGCGTCCGCAGCGTGTGGTGGAGGGAGCGACTTCGCGAGCTGTGACGCCGATATGGGTGGGTGGATACCCGTCTGCGAAGTCCGGCCAAACGCTGGTGGAAATACGCATTACGAAACGCACCCCGCGTTGCTTGAAACGTCCAAAGCTACGTAATGAAGCCTCAGCGCGCCAGTTCCGAATTCCACTGCCGCCCAAAGAACCGGGGCCGCGAGCCACACCGCCGCGCCCAGCGGTTTGACGCCGTACTAACCACCCGTTTGTTTCAACAGATCAACCGCTCAGGTGAGACCTCGACGCAATGTACTGCGTGGAGGATGGGTAGTCTGATCACTGACTTCCTTCCCCTTCTCACTCCCTACGCTCACTCGTCGCACCGCCTTGGCCCGTCTCGCTCACTCTCACTCGTCCTCGCCTCCGCGCCTCCGACGTCTCGAAAAAAACCCGCGCGCCTACGACGACACCCGACTCCGCTCACCCATTCCGCCGCTTGCCTCCCCACGTCGAAACAGTCACCATGGTCCAACGCGTCACTCTCCGAACGAGGAAATCGTACAACACCAAATCCAACGGCAAGAGGATCGTAAAGACCCCCGGTAAGGATCTACACCCACACCACTCACACACTAGGCTTAGGCGCCCGGGGGCGATTCAGGCGCGGGCCGCTCGCAAGGCGCAGCAGGACGCACCTTTTCGCCCCGGGGCTGCTGACTGGCTTGCGACACGGCTCGGACGGATGCTTGGAGTGCTTTCGGGACGAAGGGGATAGACACGTGTGGACTGGATGGCATGGGCCGGCTACTTTGGGGAGGGGGATAACGGGCTTCGCAGGGAGGGCATGGCCGGGGCTGGCTGGGCCGGGGCCGGGGCCTGAGCTTGGAGGGTTGCGAGACTGGCTTGGCTGAGCGTCGGGGCCCAAGGCGGAAAGGCGGAATGATGGATGCTGGTTCAATATAAGCGGGGGGATAGAATCGGGGATGGCTGGGTGGGATCATGGATGTGGATGATGAGATGTACCGCACTCGCCACCCTGCCTAGCCAGCCCTCCAGCCTCGACTTTTGAGCATCGAATTGCTCTCGCTCGACACAAAACGTCGCACCTCCAACGCCAAAACGATCATTCTCACTGACACTCTCTTGCATGACGCAGGTGGCTCGTTGCGCTACTTGACCGTCAAAAAGGCCGGCTCCGCCCCCAAATGCGGTGACTGCAAGATCGCCCTCCCCGGTGTAAGACCACCTTACTTCTTCCGCCAACACCTCAACAAGCGTGCTCACTATGATCTTCTTCTCCCTCTTTAGATCCCGGCATTGCGCCCCCGCCAATACGCTCAAATCTCGAAGCGCCAAAAGACCGTTCAACGCGCCTACGGCGGCTCGCGATGCGCCAACTGCGTCAGAGACCGGATCGTCCGATCCTTCTTGGTCGAGGAGGCGAAGATTGTCAAGAAGGTAAGGGATCCCTGATGTGGCCAGCGTCTGTTGATGCATTGGGATGGCTTGACTGATCTTGGTGTCGGTTTGATCGTTCTCCCGAGATAGGTGCTCAAGTCGCAGACTCAGGGCGGCAAGAAGTAAACGGTTGGAAAGGGAGTGCATGTTCTTTCGCTTGGGTGATTGGGGTAGATGATGGAGCTGGCGGTTGATGAAAATGCTCGAGGCCTTCGTGCCGTTCAACACATTTTTCTCGTGTGGACGGGTCGCTGTTTGTTGTGCCCCTCGACTGGTTGTGTTTCCGTTAATGAGAACTGGGTGGATTCTCTCTCTCTCTCTCTCTCTCTCTCTCTCTCTCATTGTTGCAGCAACGGAGACGATGATCAGTCTTTTGTGTGGAGTCGGGACACGCTTCACAAGGTAGTTTCGGGAAAGAGATAGGAGAACTCGTAGTGCACTTCCGGATCAAAGCGGGTCCGATGTTCCAGCTCGACATTGCACACCTCCTACACAGAAATGCCTCCACCTACGCCACCCACATTCAACTAAACGTCCACCTGGGCACTAGTCACTTTCCAATCCTATCCGCCCAATTACTCAGGACTGGGAGGTTCATCAAAATTGCCACTCGCAACATCCTCCTTGGGCCCATCATGCCCATGGGTGATATCCGAAAGAGTGCACTGGTGCTTCAGATAGCATGCGCGTTCGCAAGAGCGGTAGCTGAAACAAGTCACAGAGGAGAGTATCAGTGATGGGATGTTCGGCGGAGCGGCTTTTACTCTACACAATGATAGGGGTTTGGTTGCCACATGGAAAGTGATTTGAGGAAGGGAAACAACGCACGAGCATCCTAGATCGTAACCATCAATCACGCATTGACTGCCCACATTCACAGCGGATCAGTAGCTCATTCCTATCCTTTCGCTCCTTCTGAAAAGTTCAACACGGTACGTACGCGCATTTTGCGCTGACTTGGTGAGCGCTGGACCGGAAGGGAAGGGATCCGCTGCCGCCGTGAGGAGAAGGATGGGTCGAGTTTTCGGGGATAATAGATTCGGTAGGAATAGGTCTGAAGTGGATATAGAGAGGTTGGTGCGAAAAGAGCGCAAGTCGAAAGACGGGAGAGTGTGGTGTAAGACTGACCTTCCGATAGCGAGAGCGTTCGTGAGGCCGACCTCCAAGACGATAGTGCCGACGAGGCCTAGGAGGACCATGTAGGATCGCATACTCAAGTACGAACACGCGTCAAAGAAGGTGGAGAGAGAAGAAGAGGAAAAAAGTTGTTGGACGATCGAGTTGACAATACGCAGTACCGTCCGCTCTTCTGTTCATCACGTGATCGACTTCCGTTGGATGAGTTCGGCTCCGAGTTGTTAGTGCAGTCATTCCCCGTGGAGTGATCCGCATGCGATATTGCTCAGGTTGGAGGATTTTTTTCACCTATGATCAGCTCGAGTCTTTTCCACCCCTGGGTCAGGACATCCCCCATAATCCCATCGCGCGAATCGGACGAGCTGTTCTCTCTCCCGCCTCGACGCGCGCTCGGCGCTCGAGAGGTCCGTATCGGTAGGGAGTGAGCGGACCGTGGATGATACAACGGTCAACAAAACCGAGAAAATAAAATATTAGTGCGTAGTAGCTCATCGATCTTCCCCCCCTTCCCGAGGCGGCTCGCCTGACACCCTCTATCCCCTAGCGGCGCTTGATGAGCCTCCGCCCGCTCCGCCGCCGCCCGACCGTAGGTCGAGCCCCGCTTCAAGAAGTGTTTCCTTCGATGTCGCGGATTCACCGAGGAGGTCCGTGGACAACATGGGGAATAGCACGTGATTACACGGATCATCACCGATACAGCATGTCCGAGACTGAAGTAGCAGCGCTCACGTCGGAGAGCGTTGAATGGGACTTTTTTTTTTGTATCAAGCCTGATTAGATTTCACATATTCTGTTATCTACGCAAACCCGCGCAGCCGACGGAAGAGGTCCGTGCGAGTCAAGCCCCCGACAGTTTCGGTTTCGCGGGCTGCCGTCGTCGTCGTCGCTCCCCTCTCGCCCCTCTCTTTACGCACTTAGCCGCGACTCTATCTCAATCATGGCGTCAACGACAGTTGAGAAACCAACTCAAGAAGTCACTACCGACGGCCCCGCGGAGACCAAGGCCACGAATGGCAAGGTGGTCGAGGCGACTCCGCGAGAGCACGAGGAGGACGACGACGACGAGGAGGGTGGCGATGATGTAGCTGGCGCGGATGGCACGGGTACGTTGAGTTGAGGGTGGTCTCTAGGGTGTGTTGGGGTTGATTGATTGAATTCTGCTTCCCTGTTCGTGAGATAGATAAAAAGAAGAGTATGTCCTCCAGTGCTCCCTCCACACTGAGCCCCCCCCCCCCCGGCACCGGCGCACGCCACGTTCTGGGACGGGCTTAGCACCTACAGTAACTGACATTTTTTGTCTTCGATGAAATCACTTTTAGAGAAGAAGAAGCCAAAAAAGAAGAAGAAGGCGTCGACCTCGACCCAAACCGAACCGCCGACGATCCCCGTCTCCAAGTTCTTCAAACCTTCGGCGTATCCGGTCGGTGAGATCCAGAACTATGTAAACGAGTGAGTTGCGGGGAGCGACTCGGCTGGGAGGAGCTACCAAGAGTGGCTCGAGTCTGACTGGCACGTACCGCTTCCTACAGTCAATCGTACCGAACGACATCTGAGGAGATGCGAGAAAAGGAACGAATAGTCTGCCGAGAGGATCCCGATTCGGCTTTCAACTACAACGCGATCCGTCGAGCGGCCGAAGTCCACCGTCAAGTGCGCTCCTACGCACGCAAGAACATCAAGCCGGGCATGTCGATGACGTCGATCGCAGAGATGATCGAGAACGGGACCCGAGAGCTTGTTGAAGAGGATGGTCTGAGGAGTGGGATCGGGTTTCCTACGGGTTTGAGTCGGAACCATTGCGCAGCGCATTACACCCCCAATGCTGGTGATTCGATCGTGTTGAAGGCCGAGGATGTGTTGAAGGTTGATTTCGGCGTGCATGTCAATGGGCGGATCGTCGATTCAGCTTTCACGATGACGTGGGAACCGACGTACGATAATCTGCTGTTGGCGGTCAAGGAGGCGACGAATGCCGGTATCAAGGTGGGTGCTTCGATGACGTTGAGTTCAACACCTACCTGAATTTTTGATGTGGTGTACTGCGGGTCATCGTCCGCGCTTACAGGAAGCGGGCATCGATGTCAGGATGGGCGAAATTGGTACCGCCATTCAGGAGGTCATGGAGTCGTACGAGGTTGAGGTCGGAGGCAAGACACTACCAGGTCCGTTCAATACCACCACGCTCTTGGACCCTGTTTGGTAGGTACTCAACAACCCTGTTCACATGCCACCCGACCCTACCCACAGTCAAGTCGATCCGAAATCTGACCGGTCACTCGATCAAGCCTTACCATATCCACGGAGGCAAGTCCGTCCCTATCGTTCGACAACCCGAAGACAAGGAAGAGTACAACACCAAGATGGAAGAAGGGGAATACTTTGCCATTGAGACGTTCGGAAGTACGGGCCATGGTTGGGTTCGGGATGATGTGAGGGTTGGCCTAGCTTTGGAGCGCGAGTAATGCCGATCCCGTTCTGACTACGACTTGTCATATGCTCTCCCTTTATCTTGTGATCCAGGGTGCATGCTCGCATTACGCCAAGAACCTTGACGCCGATCGAGTTCCCATCACGTGAGTCTTGCCAGAGCAAAGAATCCGGACACCAATTCTGGCGGCGTGGCTGACGATTGACCCCTGGATGCCCTGGATACCACTCCTACAGGATGACGAGCTCCAAGAAGCTGATGGCGACCATCAACAAGCAATTCGGGTCGCTTCCCTTTTGCCGACGATACCTCGACCGCATCGGCGAGACGTCGTATCTGTATGCCGTAAGTCACGTGGGCCCGAACACCGAGCTCTTGCCCCTGATCCGAGGGCCGAAACTGACGATCCTTTTTCCTCCCTCACTCGCCTCCTCAGTTAAAGGACCTCGTCGAGAAGGACTTGGTTACCGCGTACCCTCCTCTCAGTGATGTTGAAGGTTGCGTGACCGCGCAGTACGAACACACGATTTTGTTGCGACCGACGTGCAAAGAGGTCGTTTCCCGCGGCGATGACTATTGAGCGAGCCGGAAGGTCGTTCTGGCCCTCTGCTTTGTAATCCCATCAGTGTTGTTTGTCTATTCACTTCGATTCGAAAAACGAGCGTCGGCGTTGCGGTGCCTGTTTTTGTCCTTGGCGATCGAGCGGCTGCCTCGGCTGCCTCGGCTGCCCCGGCTGCATTTCCCCACATTTGATTCCCCGCGCGAATTGGTCGATCGTCTTTGACCGGGCCGGCATTCTCTCTTGTGCTCTCAACCCCTCTGCTTTGTTTCCACCTTCCAAGGCACCAGACCCATAGACAAGCAAGTGTCGTACATCATGTCCGCCCTTTCGCGCGACTTCAGTCTCGCCGCACTCGAATCCGCTTACGGACAAGGGATTCCGTGCCCCTCGGACTTCAGTTTCCCCTCCCACGTCCTGGACCAATGGACCTCGAAGCAACCCCAAGCTCCTGCCATCATCTGGGCTTCCCCCGATTTCAAACAAGAACGCATTGTCAGCTATGAGGAGTTGAGCGAGTTGTCCAACCGTGCGGCACTGGCGTTTGAGGAGCATGGGATCAAGAAGGGGGATAAGGTGATGGTGCAGTTGCCGAGGGTCGCTGAGTCAGTCGTGATCGAGCTACAGTCTGCTTGGTCCTTGATTAATCTCGATTGGTTTAAAGCTAATGCTATGCTTTGTGTTAGATGGTGGATCGTCATCTTTGGGTTGATGCGGTTGGGTGCAGTGCCCGCTCCGGGGACGTCATTGCTCGTTTCCAAAGGTGGGGCCCCAAACCGCTGCTTGACCATCACGCGCGGAATAGCCATGCAGCTTGCAAGTGGTATGTACCGACGCCGCGGTCTCCCTTCTTTCCACTTCAATCAGATCTCAAATTCCGAGCGACAAGCTGCAAAGCCACCGCCTTTGTCGGTGACGCCGAAGCCTGCTCCCGTTTCCAAGACATCTCGAGCGACGTCGGCGTCTCGCTCGTCTTCCAAGTCCGAACCCAGAATGACGGGGGTTTGGGCAGCTCGAGGATTGATTTCCAGGACGCAGTGACCAAGGTCCCAAAGGAGGCCAAGTGTGATCATGTGCAGCACGCTTCAAACGATTTGGCGCTGTTGTACTTTAGTGAGTAGGCCTGGGCAGGGGTAGGTTTTGTCCAGGGAAAGTCTGACCAGGATTGCATGTGTTTCCAGCGAGTGGAACAACGGGTGACCCCAAGATGGTTCTCTTGGAGAACGAATATACTCTCGGACACACTATCACAGGCGCATGGTACCAACTTGCGCCAGGAAAGGGTTAGTCTGTGCCAACGTATTTCGGTCTAGAAAGTTCTTCCTCGCTGATCGACGCCATCAACGTCCTAACTTTCTCAGTCTTTGCCAACATGGCCGATCTCGGATGGGCCAAAGCTGCTTACTCGACCTTTGGTTGCTTCAACCACGGGGCGACCCTCTTTGTCCAACCTCCCCACCGGGAGCGTTCCACCCTTCGTCCGTGATCGACATCCTCCATCGCTACCCCATCACCTCGCTCTGTGCGCCTCCGACAATTTACCGCACGCTCGTCACCTCGGCCGCATTAGAATACCTCGATTCGCACCCCGTAAAATCCCTCGATCATTGCTGTAGCGCGGGAGAACCTTTGAACGCGAGTGTGATCAAGGAATGGAGGGACAAGACGGGGATTACGATCAAGGATGCTTGGGGGCAGACCGAGACGGTGATCATGGTCGGGAACTTTGCGGGGGAGAAGGTTAAGGAAGGGAGTATGGGAAAATGCGCACCTCACTTTGTTGTGGGAATCATAGGCCCGAATGGCGAAGAATTGGAGGATGGTCAAGAGGGGGAGTTGGCGGTCAGGACGGACGTCGGCGGTGGCGCAAAGTGGATCTTCAAAGGTGAGCCATCTTTGACCCGCGGGATATTCACGCCCGACCAGGCACTGACGTCGTCGCCGGTCATGGTTACACAGGATACATCAAGAAGGGCAAGATTGACAAGCGTGAAAAGAAGTTTGGAGGCAAGACGTGGTACTGCACCGGCGATCGAGGCGTGCGGGACACGGACAAGTACTTCCACTTTGTCGGGCGCGATGATGATGTGAGCCGCTGCATCATTGAGCTCACTTCGGTCTGATTCCGGAGTTCTGATGGGTTTTGGGTCCTTCTCTCACGCCAGGTCATCACCTCCTCTGGCTACCGCATCGGTCCCTTCGAGGTCGAGAGTGCACTCAAGGTTGGTGGGTTTGAAGGAATCTAGATGGTGGTGTTATCACCGGGCTCACATCCGGTGTGTCATGACCTCGTCAGGCTCACCCCGCCGTTCTCGAATCTGCCGCTGTCGGTTCTCCCGACGGAGCGCGAGGCGAGATTGTAAAAGCATTCGTGATCCTCAGCGCGGAGTACGCACACAGGGGTAAATCCGAAGGGCCGGACCGCGACGCGCTCGTGCTCGAACTGCAAGACTTCTTCAAGAAGCAAACAGGGCCTTACAAAGTACCTCGGGAGATCGAGTTTGTGGAGGATCTACCCAAGACCGTTTCGGGCAAGATTAGGAGGATCGAGTTGAGGCAGGCCGAGTACAAGAAGAAGGCCCATATCGTCGCGAAGCAGAAGGCCAAGTTGTGAAGCCCGCCACGAGTGAGCGCCGGGCGCGGTCTCGCCATGGAGCAAGTGTGGGGTCAGACCGTCAGAAGGGAGACCCGATCAAAGTCAACCCATGACGACTTGTGGAGGTGTACCATGCATCTATAATTGCATTACTCTTAGTCGCGTGTGGCAGCCGGCGGGTCTCACTGATCTGACACTGCAGCACTGATCTGCAGTTGGTCGATCTCTGGCCTACGCTGATGCTCAGATCGGGAAGCTGAGACCATTTTCTTCAACAACAGCTCGGAATATTGAACTTGAGAGAGCTCCAGGGTCCTGTCCCAGCCTGGTGGCTCTACAGTCATGGTCCTTGAAGGCAGACAGGGGTAAACAGAGGTCCTCCGATCGGAAGCGAAGGGTTATATACGAAAAAAACATGTCGTTACATCACCTCAGCAAGCCTACGTCTCTTGTACAGCCGACGGCTACCCACTTCTGACCCTCAGGTTCATCCTCGAGCGCGGATCCTCCGGAAGCAGACAGAACGAGAAGTTCTAACGTTTCTTGTGTGGCCGTCGCGCCGAGGACGACAAGCATGGCTTGCAGGCAACGATCAATATCCAATGCGAATAATCAGCTTCTTAGTGAGATCCGTGGCAGTCTGGGTCGACCACGAAGATGAGCATACTGTAGAGATACCGACTCGCGATCGGCGTTCCAGGCAGCGGACCCTCGGTCAGCCCGATGCAAAGTGAGTGCAGGCTCACACAAAACCCAAAGCTGTCCCGGCTGACAATCGATTATGTTTATTCATAGCTTACCGGTAGCACCCGCCTTCTTGACACGGACTTGTCACACGCTCCTCCATCGATGTGCTAGAAAGAGGCCGGCGCCGGAGCGTCAAAGTATATGCACGTCCCATGTCGAGGCGCACTCCCCTGCTTAGAGCGCTAAGTCGCAGTGACAGAGCTGCGACGACCACCAACGTCGCACAGGCGACGCGCCACTGCATCGACTCATTCAACCAACTTGCGACTGGAACCCCATCTCGTCAAGCTACAGGACGGGCTCGTAATCTAACCTATGATAGAACGTGTATGACCATATGGTGAGTCACGATCGCGTGATTTCATCGTGCCCTCCACCATCGTCTTGAGCCGTGCCTAGAGCGCTGACGCCGCCAACGATCTGGATCCAGACCGGCTTCATCTCAAGCCGATCTCAAGCTGCTATAATCCTCATCGAAGGTGGACACCGACGAACGACGAATGGCACGACGATCCTCGCTGTTCCTCAACGAAGAAGCATTTCTTGGGTTGTTGCTCTCGGGATGGTGTGATTCACCACATCGGATGGGGTACTTGCACGTGAGTCGTATCACCGACGTGTGCGATCGAGGTGGACCCAATAACTTTCGTCTTGCGCCGACGCCGACGAGGCATATGTAATTGGTGATACTGTTGGTGAGTTTTATGGTGCGGTGACTCAGATCTGTCAGTGATAAGCTCAGTTCTGTCAGAGATATGCTTAGTGACGTGATCGACCGATCGGCAGCTGTCTCTCTTCTTGCTGATTCCAATCCTCATCCCGCGCAACGGTTCCTCTCGAGCTTGCGTGTCTCGGTTCGAGGTACGTCATCGGTCCACCTTCTCTTAGCCGATCACGAACGAGTAGGTCGAATAAAGTCCAATAGCCTCCGTGGTGAGCAACATGTACTCCACCGGAACAATCAGGCGATCTAATGACGACCCCTGTCACCCATCCTTTAGACCCCTGCGTCATTCTTTGCTTCTGTCCCGATGAGGGCAAAGGTCCGTCTGCGCCGAGTTCGCCCCATTCCTTGCTTGATCCGCCGCTGACATGATTTGTAAGGTGTGCTTGACAGTTCACCATCGTCCTCTTTCGCTTTGACCTATACGTGGTGAGCATCCTGTTGGGGTGTGTAGCAGCCCCTATCGGCTCGTTTCACCCGTCTCGACGCCCGCGCTCGGTGGCGCCTCCTACATTCGGTTGCTGAATTGCTGACGCCTAGGCTTTGTATATCCTCTCGCGTTAGTCAGTTGCTACGCCAGTATCGTCCAATCGACTTCTCTGGTGGCCGAAGTGCCAACTCGGTGGCGGGGAAACCCGCACGCGCGGCTGACGCTGAGCGCCGAGAGCACACAAATGCACAAATGCACGGGAGCGCATGAGCGCAAGCAATAAAGCCAACGAGCCCCTCTTTGCATCTCGCTTGATCGATGGCGGTATACCTGGATTTTTCACAATCTACTTACGCGTCGCGCTTGAATAGCTTTTAGTTCCTTCGTCTCCCTGCCTCCCTGCCCCCCCGTTGCAGGTGTGATTTGTTATTCGAGAAGCATCGACAATTCTTCGGTGGCGGCGCCTGACCACTTAGCTATGATCTTCCGGGGGTCATACGACCTCTTGAACTAGACCGAGTGAGTGAATAGTTTGTTGACATATTCAGTGCTAGCGGTCTCTGTCTTAGGAAAGTAATTTCGAGCCGTGCCGCGTGAAATGATGTCCAAACGCAGGCTGGCTCGCCGAACACCAAGCCGAGCTTGGCGCTACCGCGCCGCTTGACGACAACGATTAGCGGTTGACTTTCGAGCACCCACCTCTCACCCTGCATCAACGCACCTTTTCGGCGCTGCTTCACTCGCTCCAGAACCCACAATTTCTGCATCGAATGTCGATTTCGAACAACTCGCTTCCCAGAAGGTCCCCTCGGCTGGCTGCATCGACCTCAACCGGCCCGGGCCAAGTTCCCGCTGCCACAAGAGCGACTGCCTCGAATCACGGAAACCAGGTGCCACCACTGGCAGCGGCGGTGGCCAACGCCCGGGTGACACAATGGGCGTGATTTGGTGGCCTCGTGGAGGACGTAAGCCATTCTAGGTAGATGTATCTCATACCGATGTTTCAGAGGTGGAACAGTTTTGGCTCTCCACCGCGCATTGGCGATCGGCAGCGAAGTCCCCGCCTCGAAGCACCGCTTGAGCTTGGACCAACGGTAACGGTGGTCGGCAGGGGCTGGACCGGCGCGACGACCGCTCTCGCCGCCCTCGCAAGAGCTGTATCAGCGCAAGGCGGCACCGGGAGGCATCATTGCAACAGCTGAAACCCCAAAACACACCGGCGAGTTGATGCCGCTACCGATCTCGGCACGCTACACTGTAACACGGAAGCAAGATGGAGCGCCAGCCGTAGCCGTCGAAATCATTGTCATTTTATTCATTTCTACAATTGACCATCCGCATTCCGGAGACGAGCCCCTGAAACCCTCAAAGTCACACTCGGACCCATCCTCCAAGAAGAATCAGGAGCCAGGATTTCGGGAAGAACGCGTTCGGCGACCGGAACGTCGGAAAACGCTCACTAGTATGCCTCCCAGAAAAATCATTTCAATATTGATCTCATCAAAGGCGAAGCCGGGAAGGATTCCGTCTCACAGTCACGGTGCACTACTTCTCTTCCTCCGCGTTGTTACCATCGCCGCTGCTCTCTGTCCCGGCCGGCAAACTCGGTGCTCGTTCGGCAGGGCGTGAGCGTGATCTACTCTTGTGAGAGTGGAATTTCGAATGTGGTACCGTTCACTTGATCTCTCAATGTTTTTGAAGAACATCAACACCATATACACACATTTTTGCACAAAATACCCTGACTCAATTCGTCACCTTTGGGCCGTTTGGCGCCGCTTCTAAACTGTCAAGAATCCAATCATTCCTGAGTCTTTCTTAGTACTATTCACTTCTCAGACCACTAAGTCACTCACATATAGCCAAGCTCCCTCACCCTTTTGGTTTTTACCCTTAGTCTGCCTGATCCCTGCGCCTGCAGTGGTTGTGCCTCGGTTGACTCGCGCGCCTCAGTGGCGCTCGTCTCTCTTCCTTTTCCAGCGATCTTCTATCCTCAATCTTGTGCTCGTACTCAACCCCTTGAGTCGGGATCAAGTCCTCCAACCTTCTAACATATTCGACCCCTCCGCTTATTACCTTCCGGCACGTGGCTGCGGGGAGTGGTGCTGGTATCTCTTGATAACGAGGTGTTGAGAAACAAGCTGGTCAGAGCATAAACGAAGCTTTCAGCTATTCGGAGCTTTAGGGATCTTAAAGGCCCCTATTTGCGATTGCTCCGGTCAGGTGCATCAAGTGAAGACTTGGCGGGAGCTCGTGGCTTGCGATTGGCTCCAGGGACCAGCCTCGGGTTGCAGTGAGCGAGGACCTCGAGGACCACTCGGGGACCCACCGTCGCCAGTCAAACAGCGCGCGCTCGGCTGGCCAAAGGCGTAAAGCGCGCATTCGCCTCACGCCCCGCGGACAGATCATGCCGGGGTGAGCAATTTCTCGAGCTGGCTTCCTCTCTCCGCCCACCCCCAACCCACGACCAGCAGCAGCTCGTTACTACACCTTTGATCCAGAGACTCCACAAACCTCGCAACCTCTTCGTCCTTCACACGAAGACGCGATCCCTCGTTCCCACACCGACCGTTCTCGTCTTGCCCGCATCCCCGCCCATTGCCCACGACTGGTCCGCTGTCAGATTAGATCTTCCCGCGCCTTTTCTGCCGCTTGCGCTTCGCGAGCTCGCCGGACGCTTTCGCCGCGAAACAAGCTCAGCCTCGACTGCGATCCCGCATCGTAGCCTACTTGCTCGTGAGTTGGCACTGTATCGAGGGGATGGATCGAAGGTCTCGACCTGTGAATCACCTCGACCCACTTACACGTCGTCGCCGCCGCCTCGCTAACGCGTTCCACCCGCTTTGGTTGACTTGCCCATCCGCAAACCGGCCCATCTCGACCCGCCCAATCAGATTACGCCTCACCCCACGCCCACCCGCAGCTAGCTAGCTCAAGCTCAAGGCGCCCACGATGGGAAACGTCTTCAGTGTCCCCATCTTCTTCATCGTCTTCCGAGAGGTCATCGAAGCGGCCATCATCATCTCGGTCTTGCTAGGCCTCGTCGAATCCTTGGTCGACAAGCCCGTTGACGAGGGTGACTCCCTCGACCGCGATGAAGCCGTGAAGAAGCGGCTCGTGAGGCGGATGAGGATACAGATCTGGGCTGGTGCTGCCGTCGGCATGTTCATCGCCCTTTGCATCGGTGCCGCTTTCATCGCCGTGGTAAGTCTTTTGGTTGGCATACCTGCCCGCACAAGATGGGGAAAGGGTTTTCTTTCGGATGCCGAGGCTTTGCCGCTGATCGCCGGCCTTTGGACGTCATGCCTTTCATACAGTTCTTCACGACCCTCAACGATCTCTGGGGCAAGTACGAGGAAATTTGGGAAGGCACCTTTTCTCTCGTCGCCTGGTGAGTACTTAGTGCTGCCGATCAGCTCTTCCTTCCAGGTCTGTCAGAAACTGATCGAATCTTCTTCCCCGCGGCGTATCCTACCCCTACAGCCTCATCATCTTCATCATGGGTATCACCATGCTGCGCATCGACCGATCCAAACTCAAGTGGAAACGCAAGCTCGCCAATGCCTTTGACGACAAATTCGTTGCCGACAGCGAGGTCGACGTCAAGGACAAGCGAGAGGCGCGCAGCGGCAAGTGGTCGCTCTTCCTCCTGCCCCTCATCACCGTCTTGCGAGAAGGTCTCGAGTGCGTCGTCTTTGTCGGTGGTGTCTCGTTGGGGCAATCGGCCAAGTCGATCCCGCTCGCTGCCATCGTCGGTCTCATTTGTGGTCTTATCGTCGGTTGTGAGTTACATCTCTGGCGCTTCCCGTGATTTTGTCGCACAATAAACCCTTACTGATCACGTCACGTGATCTCGACAGACCTGATCTACGCCGGTGGATCCCGTTCGTCCCTGTCCGCCTTCCTCGTCATCTCCACCAACATCCTATTCCTCCTCGGTGCCGGTCTCCTGTCCAAGGGTGTCGGAGACTTCGAAAGGAATCACTTCAACAAGGGTGTCGGCGCTGACGTCTCCGAGTCCGGTGATGGCCCTGGTTCTTACTACGTCCCTGGTAACGTTTGGCATCTCGAGTACGGAAACCCTGAGAACACCGCCAACGGTGGTTGGGGCATCTTCAACGCCATTCTCGGTGAGGTTCTCCTCCCTCCTGTCTCCCGGAAGACGTCGACTGACCCACATGATCACTTTGTTCAGGTTGGACCAACAACGCCACGATCGGCACGATCGTCTCCTACTGCCTGTACTGGATCGCCGCCGCCGTCGTTCTCGTCTACATGAAATGGTCCGAAGGGCGATGCGCCATCTTCGGTTTCGAATCGGCGGCTTACAAGCGAAGGCAACAAGCTCGTCTGGAGAAGGGCAAGTACGTTGCCCCGCTTGATTCGCCGATGGATAAGGAGGTCGATAGTCTTGAGAGGGCCGATTCGTCTCAAGGTACGGACTCGGCGGTCAAGGTGCAGTAGATGAGGTTTGATAGGGGCCCAGAATCAAGTCTTCCCTCCTTTCTGTTCTGTTCTCTTCCTTTCTGAAGCTTTAGTAATTTGTGTTCTGATAGAAGGGTATGACAAAAAAAGTCACAGAGTCATGGTATCAGTACAAGTCTCTTACCCCTGTCAATGTTTGCAATTGCCCAATCGTTTAGATTCGGAATTCAGCCCGCGTAGGCAAGACAGTGCGAGGAGAGGAGGGACAACAAAATCAGGTAACCTTTACAGGTTCATATAAAAGAAGTGTTGCTACAATGTCACAACATTCATTGGCCCAGCCAGCTCGCCAATCTCCCCAGTCCTTCAACGCCGACCACGACCTCGGGAAGATCGCACCCAAACGCAAATCGCGTGCCGTGCGCGCGCCACAACAAGTTCGATCGATTTGTCGGCCTCCGAAATGTCCATCACCGCTGGCGCGTTCTCAACTTGAGGATGACGCAGCGCAGCGTCACCACATAAATTGTTCCACCTCAGATGTAGATTCTCACCCCCCTCTTGAGCGGACTATTCGAAACAACTGCAGCTCTTGCAGCCCTAGGGCCGTACTTGAACACCTGAGCGACGACGGAATCGGTCGACGCGCTCGACACGCTCTTGCTCTTCTTCAACGTCGTTCCGACTGGGCAAGCTGTAGTGACGGAGGATTTGATTGAGTGAACACAAGTGTGGTCAGTCAAAGGAGTCGGTCAAGAGAGGAAGAGGTTCTGGACTCTTCGAAAAACGAAGTGTTTCGTCGTCGTCGGAGACTAAGAAGTCCGCTGGCCGTCGGGTCTCCTCGAGGGCTCCTGGGCTCCCTACTAGAAGCGGACAGCGGAGAAGTCTCCAAGAGGGAGAGAGCAGAGTGATGTGGCTTACCTGCTTGGACGACGGTCAAGGCGAGGCAGAGAGTGAAGAGGAAGGTGATGATGGAAGGCATCTTGTTGTTTGGTAGGTGATGGCGGTGTGCTTGTGGGCTTTCTGAGGTGGCTTTGAGCTTGAGCTCGTCCGAGATGGTCGGAGTGAGAGCGGCTTGGCAGCCGGACGCTGGAGTCGCGGGAGCGAGCCTGGCTTTGACCGGCATTGACTGGCCTTATTAGCTTGACTGGCAGTGGCTGGGGCTGAGCTCCTTGACGATCCTCGCCGCCCGCGTCGTACAGTGTACACCTCTCGCAGAGCCAGCGCAGAAGTGGGGTATAGCTCTTTTTATCTGGTTGATGATTTTCTATGGAGTAGGTCCCGATACTGTCAGGATATCCTAGCGTCTACCAGCGGTATGACTTGGGGGCGACTGGTAAACCTCCCCAAAGGACCTTCTAAAGTGGCGATTTAATCCCGAATGTTTGAAGATCGTCGATCGTTCACGAGACCAATTTTCGCAGATGATCCCGATTCTTCAGACAGCTCGACCTTGCCAAACCAATTCTTCAGATTTGCGATAGATTTTTGGATGCCAGTTCACATAGTTGCAAAGACGTTCCACACCAAAACAAGAAGCACAAGTTCCCACTCATGAGAGTGCGATTAGCTCCGTTCTTGCTGATACGATAATTTGACTGCTCGCCAACCCTGCTCCCATCTAAGCGAAGAACTTGTTCCCCTGCAACCACTGCTCGACGTCCTTGGCATCGCGTTCGAGCCACTTGGCGTTGGAACGCATGCGGTCCAGACCCTGGCTCAGGGATTGGTTCCATGCCGACGAGTCGATACCCTTGGCCCATGCCTCGACGGCCGCAGCGTCCTCCTCCGTCGTCAAGGTTGAGAAGCACGAACGGATGACACCGCCGATCGAGAAGTCTAGAAGGGACGGAATGAAGCACATTCATAAGTAACTCGGCATAGTAGAATCTGCGATCGAACGAAAGTGCGTCACTTACTGCCCTTGAAGCGCTTGGCAATCATCTCGTAGTTGTCCTGCAGGAACAGCCAGATTTGACGCTTGGCGACGCGGTTGGCGGCCAAGCTCGAGGTGAAGTACACAAAGTCTGCAAAGGTCACAGGAGACACGTCCCCGAGTCAGCACGGAACGGCATCGCAAGAGGGAATGCAGCGAACAACTCACCCTGTGTTCGCACTTCGTCGCCCTTGAGCATGTTGAACGTGCGGTCGAGCAGAGACTGATCCCTCGTAGTGCACAAGGCCATCATTGCCGAAGTCCTATGCGCAGGCGTCTCGGGCTTGTTGTACACGCTCAAGACCTTCTCGTACTCGGCCTTGCCTCCATGCTTGACGCTCTGCGCGAAGATGCTGTCGCGCAAGTCCGAAGGGATGAGGGATTCGTCGTCCTCCTCCAGGAAGAGCGAGAAGCGACGCTTGTACTCGGCCAAGGTCGCCGGGTCGTCGGCGGCTGCGGCGATGGAGATGGCCATCGTGCGCAACTCGATCGTGTCCACGTCGTCGTCCTCCGAGTACTCGAAGCCGAGTCGGTCGGCAACGGGGCCAAAGAGCGTACGGCGGAGCTTGGAGATGGCCGCTCGGACGCCCTCGGGCTGTTCCCACCACGTCGCGCTGATGCTGCCGAGCGAGTCGCCGACGGCTTGCCAGACGAGATTCTCCTTCTCGTTCGTAAGCTTGGAGAAGAGCGTCAAAGCACCACTCGTCTTGGCGTAACCCGCAGTCGCAAGCGCCATCGCATCACCGACGAGACCCATGCGGTCGCTCAAGCTGAAGTGCGTGTTCTCCTTGCCGGCCTCCTCACCGAGCTTGGCGAGTCGGTCCTCGGGGTACAAGGTGCGGTAGACACCGCACGTCTCCGAGTTGAACTTGTACGTGACGTTGGCAATGTCCTTGATCGGGATGACCGTCGAGCGCTCGGTGAGCAACAAATCGTGGTTGACATCGACCTTGCCGTCCTTGACGATCAAGAGCTCGAGCGGGATCTGCCAGATCGTCTCGTCCTCCTCGGGGGTCGCGTCACCGGTGCTTAAGAACCGGTTCTGTGTCACCTTGAGGCCTTCGGACGTCTCTTCGACGGTGATGACGGGGAAGCCGACCTTCTTGGTCCAATTCCCCATCATCTTGGCCACGTTCTTGCCACTGGCCTTGGCGATGCCGTCCCAGAGGTCGTTCGTGATGGTGTTGCCGTACAGGAACTTCTTCAAGTACAACGACACACCGTGGATGAAGGTCTTTTGGCCAATGTAATTGGACAACATCTTGAGCACACTCGCACCCTTGGAGTAGGAGATGGCGTCAAAGATCTGTTGGATCGTCTTTTCGTCGGGGCAAGGCATCTCGATAGGGTGCGACGAACGCAGCGAATCGAGGCGGAATGCGCCGGACAAATGCTCGTTGATGAAGCTGCTGTGGATCTTCCACGACCGCTCGATCTCGTCGATCATGATGACCTCGCCGATTAAGGTCGCGAACGACTCGTTGAGCCACAGGCCGTGCCACCAATCGAAGGTGACGATGTTACCGAACCACTGGTGGGCAACCTCGTGCGACTGCACGGCGATGACTTGTTTCTTGGTCCGGATACCACTCTTCTTTGGGTCGTAGAGGTAGGCGGACGTACGTCCCGTGATGAGACCCCAATTCTCCATGGCTCCGGCATCAAAGTCACTCGCGACGAGCGTGTCGAGCTTGGACAAGGGGTACTCTGAGTAAAGGTTGTTAAGGCAAGATCAGTATGACATGATGAGCCTCTCGCCAAAAGCGTATCTGCGCTCACCGATGTCGAACATGCTCTCGTAAATGGGCAAGATGCGAACCTTGGTCTCGAGGGCCAAACCAGCTTGGTGAATGTTGTCCTTGGTCGTATAAGCGCGCAACGGCACGGTCCTACCCGACAGCGGCGACTTGTAGCTGGCTTCGATGTACTCGAAAGGACCGTTGGCGAAGGCGACGAGGTAAGTCGAGACTTTGGGCGTTTTGGCAAAGGTCGTCAAGGTCCAGTCGTCCTTGAATTCGCCGTACGAAATGGTCTTTGAAGCGGGTGCGACAACCGTTCCTTCGGTCTTGCCTTCGGTCTTGTCTTCGGTCTTGGTAGCGGCAGGTCCGGCTTCGGTGAAGAAGGCGTCGGTCAGGAGGTCCGTTCGGGGGAACGCTCCACCGTTTCCGAGGTGCTTGATGTCGGTGACCTCGCAGTTCGACAGCGCGACCGAGTCGGTGCGCGAGATCATCTTGATCGCGTAGGTTGCCTTGAACGCCGGCTCGTCAAAGCAAGGGAATGCTCGACGGGCTTGGGTCGGTTCGAACTGGGTCAAAGCGTAGTAGGCCTGTCTCACACGTAAAGGAGTTGCCCCGTAGCCGAGTCAGTTTCAGCCCTCCGAGCCTCGCCACAGGAGGTCCTTGGAAACGGCGAAGAGAACTGACCGTATCGCCATCCTCGGCTTCGGGAGCGGGGTAGGAGGATCGGTAGTAACCTTGCATCGAGTTATCGAGCTCCGCCTCCCAGCGGAGACCCAACTTGACTTGACCGGCAGCGACGTGGCCACCGGCGAAAGTGATCTCGACGCGCTCACGCTTGGTGTGGAGCTTGATCTCGCTAGCTGGACGGGTCGACTCGGTTTTGAGCGAGGTGTGGGACAAGACGGCGTGCTTGAGCATGAGGGGCTCGCCGACGTTGAGCACGAGCGAGGGGACGTCCTCGAGCACGTCGATCGTGATCTCGGCCGTTCCCGAGAAGCTCAAGTTCTTGAGATCGGTCTTGATGACCAAGTCGTAGTGCGAGGGGCTGGGGGAGGAGGTCAGGATCAGATTTGTGTGATGGAGTAAATGATGTAGCCGCACGTGCACTCACACCACCTTATCGGTGAGGCGCACCTGCTCGGCATCGGTCGCGGGGGTCGCAGCGAGGTTGTCGAGGTTGGCAAGGCCACTGCTGGCATGGCAGAGACACATGTTGCGGTGTGGTGTGGAGGAGAAGGTGCGAGAGGTAGGCTGGGTAGGGCTGATACGGGCAGCAAGGACAGAGGCAGGAAGGCGAGAAAGAGAAGTCGCTGCTGCTTCTATCGAGACTGAGGTGGGGCCGCTAGTGGTGCTGAGCTTGTTCAAGAGGACTCGAGGTCTAAGGCTTGAGGTCTGATACGACGATGACAACCGGAGGAGGAGATGGAGATGTGGAAGAGGTCAGCCAGAGTGCAAAAGACGACAGAAGGCGGTGAGACGGGTTGCCGCTGTGGGGGGCGACACTATTCGAAGCCCCACGCGGTGCAGTGACACGCGGTCGATCAAGACCAGCTGCGACGAATTACGACATCGGCGTGCAACCCCCACCCAGCACAGGCACTACCCCCGACGTACGACTCTAGACAGACCGAAAGGATGGACTGACCCAAGAACGACCTAGGGAGGATGCAACTAGGGAGAGAATGGCTGAGCAAAAAGAGGGGCAGGTGTACGATGATGGAATTCGGGCAGCCGGGGGGGGGGCGAAAAAGCCCCACGCGGGCAGCGCACGGGGCAGCCCATCCCTTTGCTGCTCATCGGCTAATTTGGAGAGGCCTGAAACCGTATCTTATTATTAATACATCTAATTAAGCGCTTGAGCCGCCAACGGGCCAGCGAGCAACTTTCGACGGGATGATCATTAGCAGATTGAGTCATTCGTTTCAAGACACCTCTGGCGATAAGACCGGTCTAATTCGATTTGACGGGAGATTCGGTCGAGACATACATCCCTACTGTATGTAGGTACCCCTATCTTGGCCGCCTTATCGCAGGCCTCGCAGAGGCAAAGTCGTCGGTCGGCAAGACCTCCATGGGTTTTGGTCGGCATCGCGCTGCCCTAGAACAGGGCTCCATGGGTGACGGTGCCACTTCATCGAAAACATGAGCAGCCTTTGCATGTCTTTGCCTCGGGGGATTGACACTCGGCCTCTTCGTTCTTTTCTGCCGAAAGCGCCAAAGGAGAGGTCCAAGCTCAAAAACGCGCCTCCTCTTTTTCGCCCTCGACGCGTCTTTGGCCCGCCGGCGCGCGTGACGCCACCGTGACCACCCTCCCCCCTCATCCCCTCAACACACCATGGCACCACCCCTCCCGCTCCCCGGGGCTCTGTTCCCGATCCTCAGTGCCGAAGATGTGATCCTTGGCTGCCAAGCGATCGAACTGCACCTCTCGGAAGCGGACCTGCGTCAGCCGAGTTCGTTGCTCGTCGAGAAGATCTGGGATCGGTGGTCCGATCGTTTGTTAGGGTATACGAGTGAGACGTCCAATAGGGTTGCCTTGGATCAGTTGGATAAGATGGATTATCCTGTGAGTTGGGTTGGAGGGTGTTGACGGTGTGCCGACCGGGGGGGTCTTGCGACTTTGCGCGGTGTTTGCGTGCGAGGGGGCATCATTCAACTCGGCGTCGTCGCGGGAGGGATGAGCACCCATACGCCGCCAAGTCATACTGATCTCTCCTGTATACTAAATCAACTGGTATATACTCAACCAGGAAATCTATGAAAGCGCCATGAAGTCACGCATGTTCTTCCGCATGGTGTAGGCTCCCCTCCCTTGCTCCCCTGCCTGCTCACAGCTCCGAGACTAACGCGTCGCCTCCTCATTCGCCCCACAGCCAACAACTGACCGACGCGGCCCAAATCGAACGCTTCAGTCTCAGCGATGTAGCCAACCCTCAATCCGGACGTCTCATTGATGCTTTATCGGGTATCATCAACTTTTGGTACTTTGAGGAGGAACAAGCCGAGGATATCTTGCAGCCATTAATTGAGGAGCAGAAGATTATGCGCGAGCAAGAGATCGAGTTGGAGACTAGGTCCAATGAGTTGAGGCTCAAGATTGAGCAGGAAAGGTGGGTGACGACTGCTGTTGTGTAGCATAAAAAACTCAGAACTGACCTTGCCCGGTTTACGGTATCGCAGGTCCAAACGACTCGAGAACGAACCCAAAGTCGCGCAGGCCAAACTCGAGATCGCGCGACGTCAACAGGACCTCCAAGCGCAACAGAGGGAAGGCCACAAGCTCGAGGCCCAGATGAGAGAGAAGAAGGCCGCCGTTATTGGGCTGGCGAACCATCTCGTATGTTTCCCCGTCTTCACGCGCAACATCGCGCCAGAGCCTAATCCATTTCGTCTTGCGCACAACAGATGGAACTCTCGAAAGAACAAACCCGTCTGCACTCCAAAGTCAACCGCCTCCAATCGCAAATCGTCCGCTCACCCGAAAGATTGCGTCAATCCGTCGTTTCGCTTCGAGAGGATTTGGATCGCGTCGTCGGCGAATTGAGGGCGACCGAGGCCAAGGCGCATCAGTTATCAGGCAAGATCTCGAGTTTGCAGAAATATAAAGCGGTGCGTAAAAAGTGACAGCTGGTACAAAGGTCGTCGGTTGCACAGTGTTCTGATCCAATCTGTGACGCACAGGATCTCGAATCGTGCAATACGATTGCGAGGGATTTGGCGAGCGATGTGGCCAAAATGTTGGATGGTCAACAACGCTTATCCAAGCTCGAGGAGGAATGGTCCAAAGCTGAAGCTGCGCGAGAAGGCTACGAGGAGACATCGAGGGTATGTCCAAACTCTCCAGACTTACATCTCTCAGATCACCGCTGAGCTTTATCCTCTTCCCTCTCCTTAGAACTCTGAACGTCGTCTCGAATTCCTGCGGGACAACTGCTCCAAGTTCGACGAGAAGACGCAGTACAAGCGTGAAGCGGGCAAAAACAAGAAGAAGCGTTTGGAAGAGGAGTGGAGTAACCTCAAGCAGGAACGAGTCGATTTCGACATGAGGACGGCGGAGGTGAATCGGAGGGCGGTGGAGATTGAGGCGACGGTGAGTTGGCAATACCAGCCCGGACAAAAGGCTTCCGAAAATGGAAAACATAACTTATCGACCGTTTTTTTGTTTGCAGATCAAATCGATCCACAACGAAACCCACGCAGTATTGGACAAGAGCGAAGCTTTGTACCGCGAGATGGTCGATTCGGTCGGGTTGTACAGCCTTCAAGTCAACAAAGCGATCGACGCGATGCATACCGCTTGTGCGACGAGGATGGTGTTGTAGAGAACAATTCTAGTTTTTGGGCAAAGGGGTATCGTTGTGTGGAGTTTTTTTTTCTGTCGATCCTTCCTTCGTCTGTGTTGTCTTAGTTTGGATAGTCCCAACTCTGTAATACCACGTCTCAACCTTATACCTCCACGATGAGAGTCAACCCGTCTTTAAAATAAGCAGCTCTTCTTGCGCGCACGATCGATGATCACAAACAGGGATCGACTCGAAATATGAGGGGCAATTCGGCTTTCCAAGACAAAGAAGCTTAAGGTCCTTGATGAAAGAGAGGAAGGGGGTAAAGCGCTAGCCTGAAAACGACTTGCCGCCGGCGCCGGAGCATTCAAACTTTGGGGTGGACTGCAATCCACTACACAGTCGGAGAGCACGATGTCTTGATTGCTTGTACACGCTTATCGTAAATAATCATCCGTGCGTAGCAATACCACATCCGTGCATGTGAATGCAAGCGCGTGGTCGAGATCAAGCCTTCGGCCGTCGGTGGATCGGTGCGCTTGCACTTCGCAGTGTTTTAGCCGTACCAGGAGACCACCGACGGACCACGCCCCGGCTGCGGGCCTTCGTACATGGACACAAATAATGTATGGATCTGTATCTCAATATATATCCAATTCTACTCCTCCTGTCCCTCGTACCCGTTGGGGTTCTTGGACTGCCAGTTCCACTGGTCCCTACACATCTCCTGCAAGTTCCTCGTTGCCTTGAAGCCCATCTCCTTTTCCGCCAACGTCGGGTCGGCCGTCAAAGCCGGCACGTCGCCGACCCTTCTTCCGACGATCTCGAACTTGTAATCGAAACCTGTCGCAACGCGCATGGCTTCGATCATTTGGAAAACGGACATGCCTTTGCCTTTGCCAAGGTTGTAGGCCTTGTATTTGCCGCCAGAACCACCGAACTGGGATTTTTGGGTGCTCAGGGAGGCGTAGGTCGAGTCGCGGGTCAAGGCGGCGAGGGCGTCAACGTGGCCTTGGGCCAAGTCCATCACTGTGTGTGAGGGTAGCGTAAAAAGCATGAGTTACCCGTCTTTTGATACAAATCTATGCCTTTCGACGTGACAAGATCGCCGCAAGACGTGCAAGAACTGACCGTGGAGGTAGTCACGAACGCAAGTGCCATCGGGTGTAGGGTAATCGGTACCAAAGATCTTCAACCCCTCCTTGGCGAATTTACCGACGGCCATCTGCGCCAAAAGAGGCAACAAGTTTCCAGGCTTGCCTCGAGGGTCCTCACCGATCTGACCGGAGGGATGAGCACCGGCGGGGTTGAAGTAGCGTAGACCGATCGCTCGCCACGTGTCGGGGTTGGAGTCGCATAAATCCTTGATGATCACTTCGGACATTTGCTTGGTGCGGCCGTAGACAGACTCGGGGGCAAGGACCGAGGTCTCGGGGACGGGGATCTGTTGGGGGGCTCCGTAGACAGTCGCGGACGACGAGTAGACGATGTTGTACACCTGGTGGCGAGCCATAAGCTGTGGAGTGGGGTGCGCGCGTCAGCTTCAGAGGAAGATGAAATTGAATTTTTTCTTCGTTTCATCTCCGCTCACTCACATCGAGCAAGTTGATGGTGGCCACAAGGTTGGCCTCGTAGTACTGAATCGGCTTCTCCGCCGATTCTCCGACAGCCTTCAAAGCCGCAACATGGATGACACCCCAAATACCTCCCTTGGCCTTGTACGACTCGAATATCTTTTCAATGTCGGACTTGATGGTGATGTCGCCTTTGACGACGTCGATCTGGCAGGCCTTCTTGTCCTCGTCCGAGGCGTCGGCGGGTAAGGCCTCGATGGCGAGCTTGGAGACGCGGGTCATGGCCGTTGGGAACGAGTTGGAGAAGCTAGTTCCATCGAAGAGTACATTACAGATCGAGACGCGAGAGGGGAGAGCGGCGACGCGGAGGAACGCAGGATCTAGGGTCAGCGATCGAGATGAGCTAAGACGCGTCGGGAAGCTTTGCAACACGCGACGAGCTAGCTGTTGAGACTGACTTGTCTATGGTCACGACCGAGTACTCGCCCGACAAGAGGCAGCATAATGCGATGTGCGAGCCTGTTCAGCGGGAGTCACACGTGACGAACAAAGACGAAATGGTGCGGCGTCATGGATGATAATCGCAAGGAGGGTCAGCCATCGATGGCGCCGAGCGGAGGGATGATCCATCTTGACTGGCTGCGAACTCCACGTGCACACCCTCGCCAAACAGGCCCGCCAAACAGGCCCGCCAAACAGGCCCGCGACTACGTACCAATGTAACCAGCCGCACCGGTGATGAGGATATTTTTGCGAGCTGTTGTGAGAGTGAGCAGAGGGGTGAGGTCAGTCCCCGACAGTTTGAGCGAGTACGCGCCATGCCCTCTGCGGATCCAAGATAGCGACAGCCTCCCCTCCTCGTCGGTATGCGCTCTGGTGTAAACGCGACTCGCATGGCGGCAACGCGCGACCAGAGCTCATCCTCGGGAGCAGCGACCTGTATACTGGCACGGGACCACGTACCCATGTTGACTGAAACGTGAGGTAAGCCTGATTTGAGGTGAAAACGAACCAACGTCGGGATGCAGAGAGAAGCGAGAGAGCAAGGGCGCGCCACCCGAAAAGGCGTGCTACCTACCACCTACGAGCTCGGAAACGCGCCCCGAGTCGCGCCAGCTCGTGCCTGCCTGCCCGCCCATTCCCAAAATCGACCTAGCACCTGGCATAAACCCGGACTAGGGTCGGCGGCGGCGGCGCTTGCCAGTACCACCTCCGTTCTCTTTGGCACGGGAAAGGCTCGGCCTCACAGCCACAACCTGCGGTCGATCTTCGCCACTTCGCTAACGCTGCCAGGACTCGGCTGGATCGGCCGTTGTGTGGGATTGCTTGTCCCCAAAAATCGTTTGCTCGTTTGATCGTGATCATCTGCCGATTAGGCAGCCAGTCCTGTAAACCAATGTTTTCAAAGTGAAAATGACGGTGCAGCTGAGGGGGCGCAAATGCCAACGCCGGCACGGCCTCCGACGTCGTTTCGAGAGGCGAGGTCTCGGATCCCTGCCCGTTAAGAGTGAAACTGGACGCGAAAAAAGTATAACAAACACACGACGTGACCCTCGTCGATTGAGAACGATACCAAGCATTTTGCGCACATGTTCACCAAATAACGAAACCGAAAACCGCATCGCGCGAACGTCTAACTCTAAAAGGAACGACACTCCAAAAAACACCCCCCACCTCTGCTCAATCCAACTGGCCATTCTGATCAATCTCCTCCAGTCTCGCAATCTGACGATCCCTAACCCTCTCCTGCCACCTTTGCAACCTCGCCGATTCATGCACCTTGAACCCAAAGATTCTCGGCCTGATCCTCTCCACTTTACTCGCCGCACCACTCGCCAAACCCCCCTGAGGTCCCCCTTGTCCTTGTCCACCTGCTCCTGCTCCAGGTACGCTTTTACTCGGGATCATACCCGGATAGACCATGAATAGCATGTGAGGGAAGGTCGAACCAAAGTAGGCGCCGTCGATCGCACCGTGTCGAGTCGATTTGGGCGAATACAGATCCTCGCATCGTGGGCAGTACAACTTGACCGCTTTTTGATAGGGCACGTCCGAAAGGCCGAGTGGTGAAAGGGCTTGACCGTAGCAGAGCACGCGAGGGCATCGACCAAATTCGCCCTTCTTGTACTTGTCGATCATCTTGGACAGCCCTCGCGAGGTGATGATGAAGCGCGCGTGAATGAGGCCGTACAGGTGCCGTGCGGCCAGTTCGAGTTGTTCCCGTTGTTCGTCTTCGATATCCTCTTCAGCTGTGGGGAGAAATGAATCGAATGAGTTGTTTGGCATGCTGACGAGCACCATGCACGAGGACGGACCTGATGTGTCGGTGATCAACTCCAAAGCGGCGCTGTAGCCCTGCACCTCGGCGTTCAATCCGGTGAGGTTGAAGCGGTCAACGATGTACTCCTCGTCGACTTCGCAAAAGTACTCGTTCCCTTTGGATGCCAAGAACCATCTGTACGAGTTTGGGTCGGCTTAGCTTGGAGTGTTTCAGTTTGGGAGTGCTAGCCCGAGTGGTGGAGACTGACGAAATCCACGAGTTGGCGTAGGATGCCGAGGACGAGTTGGAGATGTCGTCCACTGACGGAAGGTGGTACAAAGGATGATGATTGTGGTGGTCGTGACGACGCGAGAGAAATGAGAGCCAAGTCGGTACGAAAACAGGAGAGAGAAAGGAGCGCGGAAGGAGCAGGTAGGAAGGGTTACGTGGATCAGCTACATGACTCGCTAAACGCACGCAAGTGATGTGCTTCGATTACTGACTTGAGGTGTGTGAGCAAGAGAGATAGCTCGAGGGAGGGAAGGTGTGGGTGGTCGGTCTAAAACGTTCGCAGGCGTGCGATCGGCCCCTGTCCGGATCCTGGTTGGAGGTGCGCAAAGGAAGGCGGGTTGGGTTATGTCCTTAGATCCCTAGGATCGTTTCCTACAGCGTCCTGTGTTGACTCGTTGTGAGATCAAAGCCTTGACCGATGCTACGGTTGCTCCTGACGGATGACGATCAATAACTCGTCGAGGCGATCGGATTCGAGGATGGTGCGATGGGCTGTGGTACAGCTGGGCGGGTGAAGAAGGAGCTGAGTTTGTTCTCGATTGAGTAGGCCTGGTGCGAATGTGAGTTGCTGTCGAAGTAGAGCAGAAGTGGAGGGTGAGTTCGAGTCATGAAGTGGCCTTCGCGCTGTCTGCCGCGCTTGTATGGCGGGCCGATTGGAAGCAAGCGATTGATTCACCCGTTCTCCCCCCGGTGCCTGGCGCCGCCCACCCTCGATTATGCTGCGCCCACCGCGCCAGCTTGTCCGATTTTGTCCATCCACTGTCTCCTCTCTGACCTGTGCTCGAAAGTCCGCCACCCTTCGCAGCGTGGTCGAGCAAGCTCTCTCCCGCGGCATTCACCGTCTCTATCGCGCGTGAGCAGTGAACTTGCCCCAACGCTAAATAACGTTCCGGGAACGCTACTTCTCATGTGTGTGATCTCATGTCACTCCAATAGAGACACCCGTAGCTTGTCCGGGCCACTCAACGCGGAACCCTCTCAGTGAACAATAACGCCACCAACGAGCCAAATTTTTGTGTTGAGTATACCCGCACAGTATCAGGATAGATTTGACGAACCCATTGTTGTGCCATAGGTATATTTCTTCTTTGAAATCTGAGCACAATGCAATAAAATAGATTCGATCTCCAACCTCTTCCGACATCTTAAAGAACTAATGGACACAAGCAAGATCTCAAACATCAAGAAAAAAACATGGGTAACCCTTACATCGGCACTCCTGAAAGGAAGCAAGACAAGGGAATCTAACTCAGAATACCGACAAAATAACTCCAATGACACAAAGGAGCTTACACCAATCAGTAAAGCGAGTCACCAAATTGAATGGGTTGACCCTATGATTAACCGACTAGACCTAACAATAAGTGCTCTAAAAACCCCTGAGAACGGGGAAGAGGTTGAACCTGACCTAAAAACCATCGGGCTTCTCGAACTAAGAAATTGCCTACGAAACATTAAATCACCAGCATTCAGAAAATACTGCTTTGCACAATATGGAATCACAAAAGATTTCACAAACAGTACAACTCGATACCCTGAACTTGCACAAGGACTAACGGTCTTAAAAAGGGCAAGAATGTCAGCCTATTGGACCATAAATCGAATTGGCCATACCGAACTGAAAGGCGAAAATTGGGAACGCGATACATGCCCAAGTTGCAAATGCAAATTGACACGCGGACATGATGAAGATGTGCTAGATGAAAGCGAGATTGAACACGTACTTCTAAAATGCAACACCTTCAAAAATGAAAGAGATCAACTGATCAAGCCTCTCAAAGAAAAACTGAAAGAAATATTCTCCGAAGAAGGAGACACATTCCTATCACTGCCAGACTCATTAAAAAGAAGACTGAACCTCGTCTTCAGCATTTACTTATTGGGTGGACAGATCCAAATAAGAGACGACATGAACATGAATGTCATAAAAACATCAGACAAACTAAAGAACTTCATAGAAGGATGGGGACATATCCCCGACAAACGTCCTGAGGAGATGCAACAACACACCTGTATCTCAATAGCCAAATTCCTACAAATAACATGGGGAAAATGGACTGAGAAACTATTTGAACATAACGGAACTAAATTAACAACCCGAGATATACCGGACATGACACCCAGACGGATCAGAAAGATAAGAAAAATAATTGGAAGGAGTGAAGGTAACGAAGACTCACAGTCGAACGTTCATTCCTCACCAATAACACAACATGTGAACAGGATGGATAATAACCTCCTTATGGCCAGGTCCCAAGAGGATATGCTGCAAACGCGCCCGTTTACTGGAGCCTAAGAAAACAATCACTACATAAGTGAAGGAGCATCTCCAGTCGCCACTCTGAGGAAATAAGCAAATAGAAGCCCAACATGGGTGATGCGAGATATTCCAAGCCCATCAGAGGGTGTTTGAAACCGTATCTAAATATAGGATAAAAGAACGGTGAACAAATTACCGGTTAGACCACGTTTGCAGAAATAGAGTATTAGAATACCAAGAATTAAAGCAACGTGCCGCGTCTAAAAAAAAAAAAAAAAAAAACTGGCAAATGTTCTCGTACTGAGCATGACTCTGTAAATCACTGTTTGAGCTATCTTGGGCGTGAGATTCTGCGCTTGGAGTATCGATTCTGCGACGCCAAACTCGACCATCGGTATGGTCCGACCGTGTCAGAGTGAAATCAAATTCATAAGCTGACACTACATCAAACCCCTTGGGCAACGGCTTCACTGGAAGAGGAATGCGAACAAGATTTCATCGAGAAAAAAATTCTGCCTCGCGTCGTAGTGTGCGACCCAGCCGCCTTGGTCTATGAGTCCTAAAAAAAATCAACGTATCATCATCCGACAGACGATCTACTCGCAACCCAGGACTCGGAACTACGATTGGGGCTCTTGGTCTGGATGTGGGCACTACATCTCGCTGAGCCGTCGGCCTTTTCTTGTGTCCGTGATAAAGTGTAGCGTGCCGAGATCGGTAGCGGCATCAACTCGCCGGTGTGTTTTGGGGTTTCAGCTGTTGCAATGATGCCTCCCGGTGCCGCCTTGCGCTGATACAGCTCTTGCGAGGGCGGCGAGAGCGGTCGTCGCGCCGGTCCAGCCCCTGCCGACCACCGTTACCGTTGGTCCAAGCTCAAGCGGTGCTTCGAGGCGGGGACTTCGCTGCCGATCGCCAATGCGCGGTGGAGAGCCAAAACTGTTCCACCTCTGAAACATCGGTATGAGATACATCTACCTAGAATGGCTTACGTCCTCCACGAGGCCACCAAATCACGCCCATTGTGTCACCCGGGCGTTGGCCACCGCCGCTGCCAGTGGTGGCACCTGGTTTCCGTGATTCGAGGCAGTCGCTCTTGTGGCAGCGGGAACTTGGCCCGGGCCGGTTGAGGTCGATGCAGCCAGCCGAGGGGACCTTCTGGGAAGCGAGTTGTTCGAAATCGACATTCGATGCAGAAATTGTGGGTTCTGGAGCGAGTGAAGCAGCGCCGAAAAGGTGCGTTGATGCAGGGTGAGAGGTGGGTGCTCGAAAGTCAACCGCTAATCGTTGTCGTCAAGCGGCGCGGTAGCGCCAAGCTCGGCTTGGTGTTCGGCGAGCCAGCCTGCGTTTGGACATCATTTCACGCGGCACGGCTCGAAATTACTTTCCTAAGACAGAGACCGCTAGCACTGAATATGTCAACAAACTATTCACTCACTCGGTCTAGTTCAAGAGGTCGTATGACCCCCGGAAGATCATAGCTAAGTGGTCAGGCGCCGCCACCGAAGAATTGTCGATGCTTCTCGAATAACAAATCACACCTGCAACGGGGGGGCAGGGAGGCAGGGAGACGAAGGAACTAAAAGCTATTCAAGCGCGACGCGTAAGTAGATTGTGAAAAATCCAGGTATACCGCCATCGATCAAGCGAGATGCAAAGAGGGGCTCGTTGGCTTTATTGCTTGCGCTCATGCGCTCCCGTGCATTTGTGCATTTGTGTGCTCTCGGCGCTCAGCGTCAGCCGCGCGTGCGGGTTTCCCCGCCACCGAGTTGGCACTTCGGCCACCAGAGAAGTCGATTGGACGATACTGGCGTAGCAACTGACTAACGCGAGAGGATATACAAAGCCTAGGCGTCAGCAATTCAGCAACCGAATGTAGGAGGCGCCACCGAGCGCGGGCGTCGAGACGGGTGAAACGAGCCGATAGGGGCTGCTACACACCCCAACAGGATGCTCACCACGTATAGGTCAAAGCGAAAGAGGACGATGGTGAACTGTCAAGCACACCTTACAAATCATGTCAGCGGCGGATCAAGCAAGGAATGGGGCGAACTCGGCGCAGACGGACCTTTGCCCTCATCGGGACAGAAGCAAAGAATGACGCAGGGGTCTAAAGGATGGGTGACAGGGGTCGTCATTAGATCGCCTGATTGTTCCGGTGGAGTACATGTTGCTCACCACGGAGGCTATTGGACTTTATTCGACCTACTCGTTCGTGATCGGCTAAGAGAAGGTGGACCGATGACGTACCTCGAACCGAGACACGCAAGCTCGAGAGGAACCGTTGCGCGGGATGAGGATTGGAATCAGCAAGAAGAGAGACAGCTGCCGATCGGTCGATCACGTCACTAAGCATATCTCTGACAGAACTGAGCTTATCACTGACAGATCTGAGTCACCGCACCATAAAACTCACCAACAGTATCACCAATTACATATGCCTCGTCGGCGTCGGCGCAAGACGAAAGTTATTGGGTCCACCTCGATCGCACACGTCGGTGATACGACTCACGTGCAAGTACCCCATCCGATGTGGTGAATCACACCATCCCGAGAGCAACAACCCAAGAAATGCTTCTTCGTTGAGGAACAGCGAGGATCGTCGTGCCATTCGTCGTTCGTCGGTGTCCACCTTCGATGAGGATTATAGCAGCTTGAGATCGGCTTGAGATGAAGCCGGTCTGGATCCAGATCGTTGGCGGCGTCAGCGCTCTAGGCACGGCTCAAGACGATGGTGGAGGGCACGATGAAATCACGCGATCGTGACTCACCATATGGTCATACACGTTCTATCATAGGTTAGATTACGAGCCCGTCCTGTAGCTTGACGAGATGGGGTTCCAGTCGCAAGTTGGTTGAATGAGTCGATGCAGTGGCGCGTCGCCTGTGCGACGTTGGTGGTCGTCGCAGCTCTGTCACTGCGACTTAGCGCTCTAAGCAGGGGAGTGCGCCTCGACATGGGACGTGCATATACTTTGACGCTCCGGCGCCGGCCTCTTTCTAGCACATCGATGGAGGAGCGTGTGACAAGTCCGTGTCAAGAAGGCGGGTGCTACCGGTAAGCTATGAATAAACATAATCGATTGTCAGCCGGGACAGCTTTGGGTTTTGTGTGAGCCTGCACTCACTTTGCATCGGGCTGACCGAGGGTCCGCTGCCTGGGACGCCGATCGCGAGCCGGTATCTCTACAGTATGCTCATCTTCGTGGTCGACCCAGACTGCCACGGATCTCACTAAGAAGCTGATTATTCGCATTGGATATTGATCGTTGCCTGCAAGCCATGCTTGTCGTCCTCGGCGCGACGGCCACACAAGAAACGTTAGAACTTCTCGTTCTGTCTGCTTCCGGAGGATCCGCGCTCGAGGATGAACCTGAGGGTCAGAAGTGGGTAGCCGTCGGCTGTACAAGAGACGTAGGCTTGCTGAGGTGATGTAACGACATGTTTTTTTCGTATATAACCCTTCGCTTCCGATCGGAGGACCTCTGTTTACCCCTGTCTGCCTTCAAGGACCATGACTGTAGAGCCACCAGGCTGGGACAGGACCCTGGAGCTCTCTCAAGTTCAATATTCCGAGCTGTTGTTGAAGAAAATGGTCTCAGCTTCCCGATCTGAGCATCAGCGTAGGCCAGAGATCGACCAACTGCAGATCAGTGCTGCAGTGTCAGATCAGTGAGACCCGCCGGCTGCCACACGCGACTAAGAGTAATGCAATTATAGATGCATGGTACACCTCCACAAGTCGTCATGGGTTGACTTTGATCGGGTCTCCCTTCTGACGGTCTGACTCCACACTTGCTCCATGGCGAGACCGCGCCCGACGCTCACTCGTGGCGGGCTTCACAACTTGGCCTTCTGCTTCGCGACGATATGGGCCTTCTTCTTGTACTCGGCCTGCCTCAACTCGATCCTCCTAATCTTGCCCGAAACGGTCTTGGGTAGATCCTCCACAAACTCGATCTCCCGAGGTACTTTGTAAGGCCCTGTTTGCTTCTTGAAGAAGTCTTGCAGTTCGAGCACGAGCGCGTCGCGGTCCGGCCCTTCGGATTTACCCCTGTGTGCGTGCTCCGCGCTGAGGATCACGAATGCTTTTACAATCTCGCCTCGCGCTCCGTCGGGAGAACCGACAGCGGCAGATTCGAGAACGGCGGGGTGAGCCTGACGAGGTCATGACACACCGGATGTGAGCCCGGTGATAACACCACCATCTAGATTCCTTCAAACCCACCAACCTTGAGTGCACTCTCGACCTCGAAGGGACCGATGCGGTAGCCAGAGGAGGTGATGACCTGGCGTGAGAGAAGGACCCAAAACCCATCAGAACTCCGGAATCAGACCGAAGTGAGCTCAATGATGCAGCGGCTCACATCATCATCGCGCCCGACAAAGTGGAAGTACTTGTCCGTGTCCCGCACGCCTCGATCGCCGGTGCAGTACCACGTCTTGCCTCCAAACTTCTTTTCACGCTTGTTAATCTTGCCCTTCTTGCGAGGAGAGAGCGGCGAAAACGGGGGAGGGCGTGATTAGTTTGATCCGAAAAGCGGACCCTAACGCTTGAAGCTGCCATTTGAACCGTTCCTTATGGCCGGGCCAAGGCCAGTCAGTTTTCAGGCCGCGCTTGAGCGCCTACACGCTCAACCTCGACCGCGCTTAGCTCCGGCTCTTTCGATCCAACTTGTGCATCCTCTCACCCGAACCCGCACACACAAGCACACACACCACACCATGGCACCCCCTACCATCGTCGATGAAGAGTTGAGTTCGACTGCCTAAGTTGACCTACTTGAGAGGTACAGCTGACGTTCTCCTCCCACACTCTCTCTCGCCTCGGCTTCAACTCTCCTTCGACTTGTGGCGCCCGCCCGTGTTCCGGCTATCCACAAACCCCGCGCAACTCGCCGCCGCCGCCCCACCTGGCTTATCCGAACGTTCCATTTATGCGTGCCATCCTGTGATCGGTCATCGATGACTTCCTGGTTGGGGTGGATTCTCGATTTTGCCCCACCAACAGCCTCGATGACCTCGATGACATCGTCACGGGAGGAGCACCAACGACATCCCCCGTCAAACCGACAACCATCACCACCTCCTCCACGAATGACGAAGACGACTTCCCCGACCCGGAGGAATCCTTGGCCCTTCCCAACGACTCGACACGACCTTTCGGACTAGGTACCGCAGGAGCAGGCTCAGAAGACGATGTTGCCTTGGCCGCCGAAATGGAGAAGAACATGTCGTCGCTCTTCTCCGGCCTCGGTCCGGGTGAAGAAGAAGAGTTCAAAAAGATGATGCAACAACTCATGAGTGGGCAAGGCTTGGACGCTTTAGGATTCGGAAACGATGAGGGTGCAGGACGAGGCGAAGGTGCGCCTGAACCGGATGGGGATGACACAGAGTTGTTGAGTCAGTTGATGGCTGCCATGGGAGCTGGAGCGGAAGGGTTGGGTACCTCCTCCGAGGCGTTCAACCCCGATCCATCGACTGAAGGGAAAGCCAAACAAGCACTTTCGACTTCAACAACATCCACACCTTACTCTACCCAACCGATAGCCCCCGTCAATTTCCAAGACGCGATCAAAGCGTCCATGTCCAAAGTGCAACAATCCAACTCGGCCGTCGATCAAGAAACCTCGGCCAAGACCGCCGCAGGAGCGAATGCCGATCCTCTAGCTGCGATGATGGCTTCCATGGCGGGGTTGGAAGGTGGGGAAGAGGGTCTGCAGGGTATGTTGGATGAGATGATGGGCCAGTTGATGAGTAGGGAGGTGCTATATGAACCGTTGAAGGAATTGAGTGACAAGGTCAGAACGGGACCGGACCTTTTTCTGCATTCCTCTGTTGGACGCAGTTCCTGAACCTTCCCACATTTGCTTTCCTCCCACACAGTACCCGGTCTACCTCTCTACAAACGAAGGCAAACTCTCTTCCGAGGACCTCAAACGCTTCCAAATCCAAGCCACCGTCGTATCCCAAATCGTCGCCAAATTCCAAGAACCCGGCGCCGACAAAGCAGAAGATCAAATGACCTCGTCCGAAAAAGAACGGAATACCCAACGTCAACAAGAGATCACGGAGCTGATTGCTCAAATGAACGATTGTGGTGCGCCGCCAAAGGAGATCATGGGGGAGATGCCACGTGAGTTGTTGAATGAGGACTTCCAAAGTGATGAGAGCATTGACGTTTGGCCGGTGAGCTAACGGTTGCTCTTTGTTAACACCGGGTCCCTTTTGATCCTCACAGCGGGGATGGAGTTGGGTGCGGATGGCATGCCCAAGTTGCCGGAGGAGTGCAACATTTCCTAAGAAGGGGAAGGGTAACTATTTCTGATTGACGTAGCCTCTCGATCGAGTTTGATCATGACATCACTAGTATAATGTGTTGCGCTCTGCGCGAATTCGAAAGAGTGCTTCCCTCAGAAGATAAAGTGGCTAAAATTCCAACGGCCCCACAAAAAACGAAGCACTCTCTCCCGTAGAAGAGGCGAAGTACGAAATACACAGCTCGGGTATCACTAGTATCCACCCGTATCTCGTCCACCGACATGACCCGCGACCGTCCGACGTTGGTTCTCTTCGAGCTTGGGGCAGTTCGCGATCGAGTGACCGAGACCTGTTGGGCAAAGAGGCGCTCAGCTTCGAGAACTGCGAGGCTCGCGTGTTTGTGAGATTACACTCACCACCACAGTTGGCGCAGCCGGTCATGTTGCCCGCGTTGGGATCCTCGATACTCAACAAGAAGGGCGGGATCCTGGCAGAAAGAACAAAGGGAACAAGTTCAGTGCCAGTCCTCCTCATATCCCCCTACAAAGCAACTCCCAAAACAACCCACTTCTGTTTCGCCTCCATCAATAAGTACTTCAAATCCAACAACGTCTGTTCAGCGGTCTGCATATTCACGAACGTCGTCGCGATACCCGTCTTGCCCGAACGACCCGTACGACCGATCTGATGCACGTAGTCTTCAATCTCCTTGGGCATGGTGAAGTTGATGACGTGTTGTATCTCGGAGAAATCGAGGCCCTTGGAAGCGACGCCCGAGGCGACCATGACGTCTTTTTTCCCGGTCTTGAAGGATTTGATGGCGTATTCGCGTTCTTCTTGGGCTATGGGAGGGTCAAGGTGAAGGCGTGAGTATGTGGGGTCGAGTCCGAACGGGTGGATCTCTTGACTTACTCTTGGATCCGTGAATGGCAACAGCTTCGACACCCTTCAACAAGAGATACTCTTGAATATCTGCGGGCAACGATTTACAGGTCAGCACGGCGGTAAGATCCCAACATAACCACCACTGAAGGGAATGTACCATCGACCTCATTCTTATTATCACTAAAGATGATCGTCGGCGGGGCAGTCTTTTGCAAACACTCAAGCAGATACACCATCTTGGCCTCCTGCTTGACGTACTCGACCTCCTGAATGATATCCATACTCGCCGCACCCGCGCGACCGACATTGACCACAATCGGTTGCACCAACGCCTGTTGGGCGAAATCCTGGATTCGTTTCGGCATCGTCGCGGAGAACAAGAGCGTTTGACGTTGGTGTTTGAAAAAGGACATGATGTTGCGGACATCATCTTCGAAACCCATATCGATCATTCGATCTGCTTCGTCGAGACAAAGGTACTTGCATCCTGCTAGACCAAACTTGCGCTTCTCGAGCATGTCTTGTAATCGACCTGGGGTGGCGACGACCATGTGGAATCCGCGCGACATGATTTGCCCTTGTTCGGACATGTTGATGCCTCCGATGCAGAGCAGGGCCCGCACTTCGGGGTAGCCGCCTTGGGCCATCAGTTGTGCCATCTCGGCTAGACCATCGAACGTCTGTCGTGCCAACTCGCGCTGTGGCCAGGTCAAAATATGATCAGTACGGCGTCTTCGCCTTAGCGGGCGTTAGTAGAATTCGTGACTCACCGAAGGGCAGACGATGATCCCGACGGGTCCCTCACCTTGAATGAACGGCATGCGCTTCTCCTCCTCCAGAGCAAACATGAGCAAAGGCAGTGAGAAAGCGAGCGTTTTTCCAGATCCAGTGAAGGCGATTCCAATCATATCACGGCCGGAGAAGCTGTGCGCCGCGGATAGGTGAGGTCAGGGTTGAGCATCAGGGCGGCTACTGTGACGGGAAGGATGGGCCTTACGCGACGGGTAGCCCTTGGAGCTGAATGGGCGTCGGAGCGAGGATCTTTTTCTTCTTCAAGTGATCGAGCAGAGGTTTAGGAAGTTTCATGTCCTTTGGTGGAGGCGATTTGAACAAGATCAGTAAACGCTATCTGCGAAAGAGCACGTGGCTGTGAGAGACTGACCCTAAAGTTTGGGATCGGCGGTGGCACATCGTCCCCGGCGACGAGGATGTGGAACTGTTCTCGGATCTTGTCATTCTCTTCTTCTGGCCGTTCTCGAATGAACTTGGGCGCTGTCCATCTGAATAACGTGAATAAGGTGGGAGCGAGGAGGAGATGACGTCAGCAGTCAGCAACTCGTCGGACTCGTCGAGATTCTCGGCCGAGAGACGCACGTCGTCTTGAGTCGCTCGGTGTAGACGATGCCCTTCGCGATTTCCTCTGCACCGGCCAGAGCTTTTTGTTTTGCAGCCTGTGCAGCAAGAATGGCGTCTTCCTCTTCTTTCCTCTTGTCGGCATCCGTCTTGACAGCATCTGTAGTCGCGATCGAAAGGGGGGCAAAGGTTTACGTCAGCGCTATCCTGTGGTGTGTGCTATGGTGTGCGCCTCGTGTAGTGATGTTCCTTCCCAGATTCGAATCTGACCTACCCTGCATCGCCTTCAGCCGCTTGACCTCTTGAGCCTCGATCAACAGTGTCTGAGCATTCCCACGCTGCTTCTTCCCCTCGCGCTGCTCGCGTTCGTGCTCCTCCTGCAACTCCTTCTCGACCATCTGCTGCTTCTCCAACACGCTCGCCGCGACACCCAGTTGCTTCGTTGCGAGCTTGGAGAGGAGGGCCTCGCGTCGTTTCTTGACGGGGACGTAGAGCGACGACGACGAGGACGGGTCGTTGCTGTCGGGGTCATCGTCGAGCGAGTAGAGGGGCTTGTTGGCGACGGGAGGCGGGGAGAGTCGTCGGCGTTTGAAGGTCGAGCCTAAGGTGCTTGGTGGGGTTGCCTCAGAGGTCGACATGGTGGTGGTGGTGGGGGTGTGTGCTGGGTATAGGCGCTCAACGTGCGCGAACGGTGGCAGAGGTGACTCGCGATGACGGCGGTGACTTGCAGGCGCTCGCTCTCGCCTACTCGGAACTAGGACTACTCTCGACCATCGTCGGCTCTTCTCGCTGCTCTGTCCATCCTCCGCGATTGCCCTCACACCCAACATGCTCCAGCCACGGATACGTACCTTGCTACCACTCCGCCAGCCACCCTCTCGTCTACCCCGGCGAGGCCGCCTCTACTCGTCCGCCTCGTCCACCTCGTCCACCTCTTCGACCCCCCCACCTCGTCCTCGCCCAAACCGCTTTAGCGCCTACCTCACCCAACTACGCCTCCAACACCCTCACCTAGACCCCGCCTCCCTCATCGCCTCCTTCCTGATCCTGCACGAACTCACCGCCATCGCCCCTCTCCTCCTCGGGTTCTGGGGGTTCAAATCGCTTGGACTAGGACAGGCCCTAGTCGAACAAGTTCAGGATGTTACGCACGCTTCGACGGGTACCCAAGGGGAGCGACCGTATTTCAGCCAAAAGTTGGATGATTGGTTGTTACAGGGGGAACAACAGGCCAAGAGATTGGGAAGGAGGTATGGGTGGTTCGGCATGGACAAATTGGACAAGGAACAGAGCGCCGAGCTCAAGAGGAGGGAAAAAGCCGAGAGGGACGCACATCAAGATGATGGGGGGATGACGATGGTCAACACCACGGACAAGTCAGGGAAGAAGGACTCTAGTTTGACCGGGGACGTCGCCAACCTCGTTGCGAGTTATGTCGTCGTCAAAGTGAGCTTCGTCGTGAACGGCAGAATCTTCGCCGCCTCGAGGTCCGATCACTGATCACAACTGCCACTCCCTCCTCTCAGGCCCTCTTACCTCTTCGCATCTACGCCTCTCTCCGACTTGCACCTACGATGGCCAATACGCTCATGCAGAGGTTCCACCGACTACGCGCGATGGGCAAACGATACCTGAGCAAGCAGAACAACGGCTTCGGACGACCCGGCGCACTTTGATCTGGCTTCGCTCTTTGAACGGAGAGGGAGGTATCGTAGAGTCCTAGATGTACAATACAATGATAATTCTACCCTGCCAAAGCTGCTGTCGATCTACGAAATGCGATCAGGGCTTTTTCTCGTCTCCAACGTGTCGATCATGTTCACTCTTTTCCAACACCAAACCCGCGCGCACATCTACACCGATCAAAGTTCGACACTGTACAGACAGACACGATTCTAGCTGCACACAATCAAGCACAAACACATCAATAAGAACCCTTCGTTCACCCTCGAACACCCTTAACCGAAGTCCTCTCGAACGAAGTCCTAAACCTCGCCTGACCCATCCCTGCCCCCGTCGCCGCCGAACTCGATTCATCGATCAACCTCTCCTTCCAACGATCGACATCATCCTCACCCGAGAAGAACAACGATCGGATCGAGGGGAGTTTGAGGGTAGATTTGTAGGAACGTGAGTTGGGATAAGCGGATCGGTGAGCGGGTGAGACGCGGTTGAGGGGAGTGATCAAGGGTGGGCAGATGAGGGGGGGAGGGGGGGGCAGGTGAGCGGGTTCAGTGCGTAGTCGAGGTGCGGGACGGTGTCGGGTGGGATGTAGCGAGGTGAGGGGAAGGGTAAGGGGGTTGGGGAAGAGGGTGGTGCGAAACTCGGAGGTGTTTGCGCGTCGAGGGAGGAACAGGGACTGCTGGCCCTCGAGGGGTGGCGTACGACTGGATGAGCGGGACTGGGTAAGAAGAAGGACGCCGATCGACGACGACGCGCGGAGACGATTCGGGCGCCCAGAGCTGAGTAACCTTGCACGCCGTCGCTGGGGGTCTCTGGTTTCATCTTTTTCGTCGCTGCACAAATCAGTTCAGATGTAAGCTAGATTCTAGATTCGTTCGGCCCTATATACTGGAGAGATGACCCACCTTTGAGACTCGATCCCGCATTCGAGCCTGCCTGCCGTAATCGAGGTGCGTCACGACAATCGGTGTACCCTCGTTGTCGGCATCGATCGCATGGTCTTCCTTCCGAGCACTTTCGTCCAGCCTTGTTAGAATTGGGCGATCGGGTACGGCATTCAGGGGGATTCGGCGTGAAGAGTAGGCGGATAGGAGATCAGTCAGACGCGGGAAACCGAATTGGGGGGTGGTCTTGATCGGCTCGGCGGAGCGACGGAGCCGAGCTCGGTGGACGTACCTTCTTGCAACGGATGCAGGCTGATCGGGATCGACTCGCGAGTCAGTGTCATGTAAAGAGTGGGTATGAGCATGGTCTCACTTACCTACTGCGATACAGACCCTCTTGGTCCGCTGTGGGGTGTATCCGAGGACGGTCGCACGCATAGTTGACTTGGCCGTGGTGTTCCGTCGACTTCGAGCATCAGCCATATGCCTACTCCGTACGACATCCCCATACTCGACATAATCCCCTTCATCGTTCCGCATCGATTCCCCTCCCTCCTCATCCGATTCGACTTCGACGTAGTGGCGTCTGGTAGCGCATCGAGTGTAGCGCGCCGGCTTGGGCGATGCCGAGAGCGGAAGCGCGGACTCCTGTGGAGCGGTCGAGTAGGGCGGATGAGTTTGATCGGGGGGTGTCGAGGTGGCCGGCATCAGGGGCTCGTGGGGGCCGAACATGGGGATCGATGTGAGTGATTGGATGGGAACCGGTGCTATGGTGAGTGTAATGTGTGGGAAAATAGAGGTGGCAGAGTGCAGTGGCAAGTAGAAAGGTGAAAGAGAGAACGTGGCAAAAAAGCGGAGAGAGGAGGGGAGGGGACCAAGACAAGGAAGATGATCGAGCGGGGGGACAGAAAGGGTGGAGCTTTTGAGAGCACACGCCGCCCGCCAAAACTGCTCGCGTCGGTTCATGTCATGGCGGCCGCCCAGGTCCGAACATCTCGGCTACTCACGTTTCATAGCTCAGCTTGGCAAGGGAATCACATCACTATCTCCACATTCTCGATTGCGTCATCTCTTGCTTTTGCCACTAGATCAAACGGCCGCCTTGGGGCGGAGCTTCTTCTTGGTGCGGGGATGATGACGAAGGAGGATGCCGCTTTTTGCAGGTGCCGATAATTTTTGGGAAAGGAGTCCGTTCGGCTCGACCGATCGCTTTTTGTCCCGGGGGCGGAGCTACAATGAGAGCTGGTGGCCATGACAAGGAATAAATTCGCTGCCCCCAGAATATACGTATCTCATTTGGAGTGTATTCCGATTCAAGGTCCGGCAATATCCTGTCCTCTCTAGCCAATATTGGAGTGCGAAACAGAGATCGTGGGTCAGATTTGATCCAGCTGACTCAGCTGACCGAATGCGTGATCGCACCTCCTATTGGGGTGAACAGGGGCGGAGAAGACGGCGTCCCATCTAAACATGGTCATTCTACCACGGGTCATCTCTGCTGAAGTGCTGATCCTGCGTCAAGTACGACTTTAGTCGCTGATATCCCTTTCTCGATCTCGGAGGCGGACCCGGGACCATCTCCGAAGATTTCAAGTGACGGCGGAACGGACCCGGAACAGGATCATTCGTAATGATGCCGAGATAAGGCGTTCGTGGCTTTGGTGAGCTCCATTCAAAAAATTGCCATAGTCATCCACTGTTTCTTCTTGTTGCACCTTGTAGCTTGGCAGTTATCATCTTAGTTCCGGCGAAGCGCCGAGCCCTGGCGATTTTCGAGAAGCTGAGCTCCACCTTGATCTGGGGCCCGCTGCGGACGCTTATCGCGCATCCTCTCCTTTTCGCCCTCTTCTCGAACTCGACACCGCGTGTCATCCACCGCTGCCGAGATTCACGATGCATGCGATGACCCCCCTTACTGCTGCGACTCCACCTGCTTTCTCCCCACCCCCGGGTGCATCGCCGGCTCCGTTTCGCCCCTCCCCTGCTGTGCGCGCCTCGCTCCCTCTACCACATGCTCCATCGGGCGGCGCACCAGGCGGTGGCAATGCAGCAGCTGCATCAAATCGACCCCACCGAGCACCATCAATCATGTCGACGTCGAGGATGAGCGGTCTGGGGTCTAGCTTTGACGAACCCGTGCTCGAGGCGAGGAAGGTCGTCGCGTTGTTGAATGGGGTGGAGGGGCAATCGGGCTCGGGAATGCTCGCGAGACTTGAGCAAGAGTGTCAGGTCGTGTTTGAGATGTATGAGGGGGCGTATGAGGAGGGCTACGAACCGGATCCAACGGGTAAGCCAAGACCGGCGTGCGATGAGTCGGCATCATTCCGTGAAGCTGGAAGGTGTAGCTCCACATCACGGGACCTCGAGCTGAGTTGCATGGCTTCGCATTCACATCACTAGCACTCCACACCATGCTTTCGACAATGCAACACCTACTCTCAACGCTACAATCTTCGGCCGTCGGTGGCTTCCCTCTCGCGGCAGCAAGCTCAGCCGATTCGTCATCGATGACCCCGAGCGCTCTCGCGTCGCGGATCGAACAAACCTCGAGTACCGTGCGGGACTTGTTCAAGGACAGGATGAGGGTCAAGGAAGGGGCTGAGATCGTACGCAATGTCTTGTCGAGCTGATTGGACGATGCGATATCGGATAGGATACCTCTTCAGCAAGCTTGGCCAGCAACGTGGAGGTGGACGATCGTCCCGGTCACCTCGGCAGCCTTGTTCTGCCAGCGCTTCGCCACGCCACGTGTGGCTACGTGCTATCGGGTTCAGCCTCAATGAAGACACGCTACAACTATAGCGCCGGGGGTAGGACCCGCTGAGGCCGAGGCCCGGTGCTGGATCTCGTTCGCGGATGCGGATGATTATGAGACATCCCGGAGCGATGATGCTCCAAAGTCCGCACGGCTTACGCACTGCCGCCCGAACATCACCACTGCATTGCGAAGACAGGCCAGGCTGAAAGCACACGATTCGCCACCCTGGGACATCAACCCATCTCGTCCTGATCTTGGGATTAGGCAGCTGAGCTGATTGGATGATGATCATGGTGCAATCCAACTTCTTGCATCATTGCCGTTCGAGGTTTGAATCGGAGCCGGCCGATTATGGCAAAAAGCAACGTTGGTGACGTTGACCCACGATTTGAAAATAGCCGTAGACGTGATGTCCCGACGTCCGTGCGCTTCTCACGGGTACCTTCTTCTTCGACGTCCGTCACCCGATAATTTCGCATGGTCGTCCAACCAGGTAGCCAAATCCATTGGGTGCAATAATACAACGGATCTTTGGGTGGGGACGACTCGCCATTTGCTGTCAATCTCCGGACTCATGCCGTGTGACTGTCAAGAATCCGCTCGACCCGCGACTTCCAGTGCCGCCTGTCTTGCGTTTTCGGGCTAACTAGCGCCTGGAACGAGATTGTCTCAGATGCGTATGAAACCTGGAAAGCTCTACATATCTTTCCCGGGGAAGCACACTGTCGTCAACATCCACCGAGTCACTTTCAAAAGACCCACTACAATGTCTCAGGCGCATGTCGATCCCGCTTGAACCCGCGCTTGGGCGTAGTTTTAAGCTTTTAAGTCATAAATTCCAGGTAGCGCTCAGTCTCTGTCCCCGGATCGCTACCCCTGTCGTGAGGTGAGACCTCGCCAAGATGGGGTAATAGAATGCGCCGGCGGCGTGATTTCAGCGAACGTTTCCTGGACTTTTTCATCCCTTACGCTCTTTCGTGCCTGAGTCGTCTTCCACCTCAAATCTCCCGCCAGATAGGCACCAACGCCGCAAGGACGTCTGCAATCGGTGTGTGTAGACGCTCAAAGGGTATCTTGGGGTCTCTGTCATTCGTTGGTGCCCGAACGGCCCGGGACGGTCGCTCTTCCATCGGCCGAAGGGTTTCAAGGCGCGCTCGGCTTTGCTGAAGTAGGTGTCCGCCAATCGGCCAGGCACGTCCCTACTCCCGAGTCGAACTTTCTTCTCGTTCTTTCAAGCTCCGGTGACTTGATGATCCTACCATCATCACGGACGCACCTTCACCACGCCCCAACAGCTGCCCCGACCAGGTCCCAACCCTAATCACCTCCGCCGTTGCCGCCGCCGGTACCTCTCGGACCGGTTGGCAGATGCCGTCTCCTAGTTATTGAAACCGAACAGCGATGTGCTGAACGAGTTGGCGGCAGGGACGAGCCAATGAGTTCGTAATCAAGTGAAGAAGAAGAGGCAAAGACGCGAACAGCGTGCGCGACTAATACAAAATAAGGACGCGCTATAATGCGGACTTAAGGCAAGAGTAATTTACTTCAACACTAGTACCTACGACGGCAGGAACCGCTCGCATCTCCTCCCGTACCCCCGACCCTTGGATCCAGTTCGAGAGCAAGTAGTTCCCTCACCCCTTCCCAACGAGGTTGTTCCAACTCCGTCATAAGTCTCGCGAACCTCTCCAGCGTCTTCGACTACGTGGGCCGATCCCTCACCCGTTCACTCCTCAAATCCGGCCCCGTCACCTCGACGACCCCTGAACGCCACACCTCTTCGACCCGTCAAAGAACCTGGAGTTTATCGGGCGCCGCTTCAACCATCCTCGGTAGTGCCCCCAGCTTGAACCCCCCCACATGTTGTCGTTGGGAAGATCTCGTTTCGCTGAAAGCGAGGTTTTGTACATCTTCTGATTCGACGGGCGGTCTGAATTCGTTCTTGTTGGGTTTGCACGATATGGAACAAGATGGGAAGGGAAGGAGTTGGGACCCGCTAGGGGCTTGCACAGCCGAGTCGTTCTTCTAGTTCTTCTCTCTCCAACATCGATTAAATCGGGGATGCCGAATTGACCTTCACGGATCGCTGGCCGAGCGTCGAGACGTCATCGGGTGAACCGGCCCAAGTGGTCGTAGGCTATGTCGGGGGCTCGCAAAGTGTGTTCTCGCCTCGTAAGTTGAGACCACCTCAAGTAAGCAATCACTTCCCCCTTACACGGCCGAAGTACATCCCCTCAATTTCAATAACGCTTCTCATCCTTCGTATCAGATCGTCGAGAATATTCTCTACCCCCCTTCTTCCATAACCTTACCCACGAGCTCCCCTCGCTCCAAGATCTAATCGTTCGCCCTTCGTACAACATCAGGAAGCTGGTCTATGCTTCCTCGACATATCAATCGTTCTCTCTGTTGTACCTACACGTAGATGTGAATATGTCCCCAGACTCCGTGGTATCCCCTGTCATCCCGGGCGATCGCCAAGAGCCAACTGCAAGACCGACTGGACGGGTAAAACTGCCTTGCACAAGCTCAAAAGCAAATAGCTATGCTGTTGCCCCACCGTACGTCTCGTTCAACAACCGGTACAACAACGAGCTCGGGTGGCCTCCCCTGCAAAGCACGAACAGCACACATTAGCCCTCACGTCTCTGCACCAGACCAAGCGAGACTCACAAGTTGGTGATATAAAGGCTGACCAACTCCGCGGGTACGACGTCATAATAAGGGTTCAAGACTTCGGTCTCATCGCCCTCATCCTCCCCTCCAACAGTCGAAGTCGGCATCTTCTTCTTCGCATCCGACGCATCCAACACCTCTTGCGGGGACCCCAAATCCCGAATCCCCCAATCGGCTTCCCCTAAGTAAACGGGGGAGAATTTGTACATACCTCCTACGATGACGACGGGGACCCTCATTCTGTTGGCGGCAAGGGCTAGGGGGAGACTTCCAGCGATGGAGAGGAGGGCTCCATCGGCTAGAACTAAATGAGGTCCCAAGAGGACTTTGGAGCATCGTGGAAGGAGGGCGAAGATGTTGGAGTCGGGGATGAGGATCGTTGGGATACCATGTTGGGACAAGGCGAGAGCGGTTCGACGCCCCGAATACGAGGGGGCTGTTTCAGCGACGAGGACGGTGAACTTGCGTTTGCGAGAAGCGGCTTTGAGGAACGACAGGACCGTTTGCGAGTGCCCGAGCGTCAAGATCGTTTCGCCCGAATGGATGTGGTCGATCGATTGTTCGCCTACGGACCGATAGGTGAATTCGACCTCGTCCATCAGTTCTTGGATTGCTTCGATAAAGACGGGTTTGAGGCTGAAGCTTTTTTTAGAAAAGTCGTCCTCGAGCGCGATCTGGACGTGAGGGAGGGGCGGGGTCGCGAGTGAGGGAGCTCGAAGGGAAAGGACAGGGCGTTGGAGGACGATGGAGGCTGAGGGGGACGCCGTAGGCGAGGCGTTCTTGGACGAGTTGGGTGTCGACAGAGCCGAGAGAGGCTGAGAGGCGGCGAACGCCGAGGTCGTTGCCAATCCGGGGCTGGCTAGACCTGCCGAACCCCAAGCCGAGGTCGAAGGGGATGCGGGCTTGTGACCGAGAAGATCAAACATGCTTCCGAGCATCGAGCCTTGTCGGCCACCGCGCGAAGGTCCGGACAGGTCACGTTCGTTGAAGAAGGAGATGTTGGCGCTCGACTCGGGGCCTAGGGCGGGTGTGGGTGGGATCGACACGGGTGTGGCGGGACTGGAGGTGGTTGCGTCGGCGAGGAAGTTGGACAGTGCGGTGGCGTACTCTTCCGAGATGAGCATGATGATGCGCCTTGTCATGTTGGTGATGACGAGTTCTAAGTGGGGCAGGGGGACGGAGGTTCGCAAAGAGGAGGGGTAGCGCGCGGCAGAAGTTGGGGTCAGCAAGAGCAGCAGCACCGGATCACGAAAGGAACAACTGCGCAGACTGATTGTAGGATGTCGTCGCGATGCTACAACGATGCGTTCATTGCACAGGTCATTCCCCTCCGCTCGTTGGGCGTGGCCTCTGCGAGAGCCGGAGTCTTGAGCGGCTCACCTTTAGGTCCAGCGTCCTGAAGCATACGACCAATCTCACTGAGGTGTTGCACAAGTTGTGGAAAGGTCGAGAACTTGGCTGCCGAAACGACTTCGCGCAAGAGGCGTACGAGCTCGAGCGCGACTTGGCGAGAACCGATCAGCTGTCTGGGAGGGATGAGGAGGGCGTCAGTATGCTGCTACAGAAGTGGACGAGTATGCCAACCTGACCTTCGTCGTAGTCGGAGTGCGAGCGCGTCCATCTTGCGCAACACGTTGATCCGACTGACGGATTCGGTCATCAGGGGCTGCGAATCGCCAGAGGAGGTGGAGTGTGAGCGTTATACGAGCGGGAGGGGTCTCAGTTGGGCACCATCGCACGGTGACCTTTCAAGAGCGTGTGCAGTACTCACAAAGCCCATGATGAGTCCGTGAGATGGGAAGAGCTGGTCCGAGTCCGAGTGAGGCACAAGTGGGCGAGAGCGAGCAGAGGCCACAGGCCACAACAGCGTGAAGGAGCTCAGCGGTCAGGGTTAGCGAGCGCGGCCAGATGTGAGGCGTGAGCAGCCAGCGCCCAAGAAGAGGACCGAGCTCAAAAGTCGCCTGTCAGCGAAATCGCCAGGCACAGCAGTCAGCGGCGGGCAGCAGCAATGCCCGCGCGGGGAGTCGGCGGTCAACTTGCGACTTGGACGGTGCACGACTTGCCTTCTCCTTCCCCAAACCACTTCGGCCGGCACTTCACCTCCGCCGGTTGAGCCACAGAGTGCAGCTCGTCCTCGACTGCGCTGCGTATCTGGCCGCTCGGACCTCAGCACGGCGACTCGACTCGACTCGACTCGACTCGGACACGCGCGGTGATTGGCCTGGCCAACTCGACCCCGTGCTCGAACCCTGGCAGTTGGTATTCGTCCGATAGGCAAGGCCAACTGTACAAACTTCGGCGCAAGGCCGCATTTATCACATTAATCAGACCCTGCAACATAATCTGCACGGGTATGTCGATTGATCCCGACAGAATCACTCTTGGCCCAATCAAAGCTGCGCACGTGAACTGATCTGATTGACTCCGTTGCCCACCCAGCCTTTGCGATCCGTGACGTGTTCGTGCTCCACGACCCAGCTTGCGAGGCAAATCTCGTCCAGTCCCACCTGTCGTGAGGGCTCGTACTAAAATCAAACATTCCCAAAACGAATCGGACGACTTGGGTTACCGTACAGCACCGCCTAGCGGGATCACCTCGCAAGCTTGAACTTGCTTTCGTCTGGCGACCTTGCTGCCATTGGAGCCCATCTTTCGGACCACCTCACAACAGACAACACGGCGAAAATCACACTCTGATTCGATCCTCGGTCTCTCAAACAGAAGACGATGGTCCCGCGGCCAGCGCCATGGGTCCAAGGTCGCAAGTTCGGCATCGTCATCGATGCCGGCTCGTCCGGATCCCGAGTGCAGGTCTACAGTTGGATCGACCCGACCATCGCCAAGCAACAACGTAAAGCCGAGAGAAAGACGCTCGAGGTGCTGAACAAGGTTGAAAAGGGTGTGGAAAGTGGAGAAGGGTGGCATATCAAGGTCGAACCAGGTACGTGCTAGTCGGATTCTGAGCTGCAAATTTCGGCTCGGCGCTGAGCTTGCTTCGAACCCACACGTCGGGCAATAGGCATCTCTATATTCGGGGAGACGCCAGGTCAAGTCGGTGATTATCTCAAACCTCTGATCGAGTTCGCCAAGACACTGGTCCCGACGAGTCAACTCGAATCGACGCCGATCTACCTCCTCGCCACGGCGGGCATGCGACTGCTGCCTCGCGACCAGCAACGTGCCGTGCTCGACTCGACATGCGCCTATCTTCAGACATATCCCTTCAAGATTGAAGACTGCGACCAACAGGTCCGGATCATCACAGGAGAGGAGGAAGGCTTGTACGGTTGGGTCGCGGTCAACTATCTTATGGACGGTTTCGACACCCATGATCACGCGGCGAAGGTGGGCCACAAACACTCCTCGACGTACGGCTTCCTCGACATGGGTGGTGCATCAACACAGATCGCGTTCGAGCCAGCTGAAAAGGAACAAATCGCCCATCGCGACAATCTGCTCGACGTCAATCTCATGCTCCTCAGTGGCCGGAGAGTGTCCCATCCCGTCTTCGTCACCACGTGGCTCGGCTTTGGAACGAACCAAGCGAGAAACAGATACATCGATGCTACGATCAAGAGCCACATTCGGATAGCGCACAAGGAGGACGACGAGCCCCATCCGAGCAAAGCTCTCGACGCCGAAGGGTTGGGGTCGGAGCGACCTATCGTCGTCGTCGAGGACCCATGCTTGCCCAAAAACCTCTTGCTTCGGGAAACACGGCATCCTGGCTATACGCTCAAAGGGACGGGTAATTTTGCGACTTGTGTGCGGAAGACGGGCCCGTTGTTGAACAAGGAGGTCGAATGCCTCGACCAGCCGTGCCTCTTCAACGGCGTGCACGTGCCACCAATCGATTTCTCGGTCAACCACTTTATTGGCATCTCGGAATACTTCTACTCGACCCATGACGTGTGGGCGCTCGGAGGGATGTACGACTACGTCGAGTTTGAGAAGAACGCGATCGAGTACTGCGCGCGGGAGTGGGACGAGATCATGGCCGATCACAAGTCCGGCAAGAAGTGGAAGCAGGGGGTGCAGTTGACGCGGTTGGAGACGCAGTGCTTCAAGGCCGCTTGGGTCGTCAACATCCTTCATGAAGGGATTGGGATACCGCGGATCATCGATCAGGGTGGTGAGGGGGATGGTAAGAACGTGACGGACAAGGTCATCAGCAAGACCATCGACAAGGGGCTCGCATCCCAGCCTTCGTTCCAAAGTCTCAACGCCGTCGGCGACGTCGCCGTCAGCTGGACACTGGGCAAGATGGTGCTTGAGGTTGCGCGCGGTTCTACGCAAGCGCCCACGATCAACCCTAAACGACCTTACTCCCTCGACTGGACCAAACCGCGGATACCCTCGTGGGCCAATGGGGATGTCAGGTCGACGCTGGCGGGGATCAAGGAGGATCCAATCCCTCTCGTTGCGGCCTCGTTCATTCTGTTCGCGTTGTGGTTCGTGCTCTGTTCGAAGAGCAGTGCTCGCAAGCGTATCCCGCTCATCGGTGGATTCCTCTCGTCGAAGCGAAGAAATGACTTTAATGCCCTACCGAGCGATGATCCCGGTTTCAGCAGTGGAGATTCGAGCAATGGCTTGAGCCGATCGCCACCGCGTGGATCCCAATCGCGAAGGACCAAATCCAACTCGTTCGCCCAAAAGGCGCGGTACCCTTTCCGCTACCCGCTATTGCGGGCTTCCTCCTCAGTACAATCGCTGTTCCGCTTATCTCGAAACGGTACAGGGTCGTTGCTCCCAACTTCGCGCAGCAGCAATGGGAACGGGAACGACAACATTCACGAGATGCGACCTCGTCCTCCTCGGTCCAACAAACCGGCGCCCTTCATGCGAGCCGTCACGGCGTCGAATGGTACTCCGCAACCCCAGGCGGGCTGGAACGATGCACCAGAGCGCGACAACTCGACCCCCGTCGGCGCCTCCTCGCATGATCTTTTGCCGTCCTTGGTTCGATCAGGTTCGGGGAGCTTCCTGACATCGCGTCAGATGTCGGCCTCGCCACCCCCTTTGACGATCGTCATCCCCGCCTCTCCATTTGCGACCCCGGCACCCGAAACCCCGCCGAATGGGGCGTTCCCCAACTCGCGACCGACGACACCGTCTCCGCATCGTACCAGCAACGGTTTGTCCAAGCTCACGGCACGCTCCAACACCTACGTTCGCGAACGAGGCACTTCGGACGATTTCTCCACTCTAGTTGGTAGCTGCGTTCTGACGCCTTCGGCCATCTCTCCATCGCGAAATCGATACTTTGCGATATCCGATAACCCTTACGGAGCCACCTCGACACCTCCCAGCGGAGCAGGTCTGGTATCCTCGACGCCTTCGAACCCATCAATGGGACCGAGCAATTTGGTAAACGCGGTATGGGAATCGCTCGGCAGTGGTAGGATCCCGCCTTCGAGTGCAGCGGAAGAACTTTCCGGTACAAGCAACTACATCGGTGCAGGGGTCAGCAGCTGGAACGCTTCTGTTGGTGGAGGTATGGCCAAGTTGAGGGCGAGCAAAAGTCAGAATGGAAGCCAGGTCAACCTCAATCCGTTGGCGAGTAGTTCGAACGCTCAAGGGACTAGTGGTCGATGATTGCTCCCTTTACACACGGACATTTCTTAACTGTATATACCCCTTTTATCTTGCTCCTTTCCGAGGTCTTATTGATGATTGTACAACACTGTTTCCTTCTGGCGATACACGCACACTTCCGCAGCCAAGTCTTTTTTTGTTCCTCGCACCTTCTTGCAGCAATCGAGGTTCAGTAGTGACTCACCCAACCCCACGCACGCGTTTCAACGCGTCGGCCTTTGCGCGTCGAGACGCGTCGCGTAATTGGCTCTCCCTCGAGACGGAAACTGCCTTTTTTACCTTGCATTCATTCGCGTCCAGCATCAACGCCTAGTGTCCCCGCATACAACGAACAACCATCGTCCCACGCTACGCCGTCGCTGAGGACTAGGAACACTTCCGAACGTGGGGTCTTAGGAGGTCCTCTCACCGTCGCTTGAAGCCAAGCCCGAGCCGCAGTTCGACGTAAGGACGCGCACAGGTCAACCGTGTATCAGTGGCCCCTTCCACGTCCTCTGTTGAGCTCAACACAGGAAGAGCTCGCCCTTCCTTCCTTCGTCTTCTACTCGTGGACCATCGCTGTCGGCCTCGCTAAGGTGTGTACTCGAGGTGGTGATCTTTGACGACTCGGGACTGCGCAGCCTCGCACACGCCCATTGCCCCAGATCACTTGGTCGGCTCATGGCACGCCACCTTGGATGTGCCAAGATGCTGACACCCCGCGCAATGTGATCCTGCTGTGACCACAGATCATCAAGCGATGACATCCTACTTTTCAAGACTGGCGCCGGATCTTTCAAGGTCCAAGCCGACCATCAACCTCGCGATCCCAGGCTCAACGTCATCGTCCTCATCGAGTTCCTCCGCAAGAAGCCCTCTTCCCTCCCCCTCCCGACTCCTCTTCGGCCGTCAAGCTACAAGTACAACCCCCATCGACCTCTCCGATACGGACGAGAACCGCGATCTCGAAGATAACACGATCAAATGCTCCGATTGTCATGCCTTCATGGACGTGACTCAATTGGGCGAACATATCTGTAGCCAATCCCCTCCAACGACCGGATCGACGATGTCTGATAACGGTACGGCGGAGGTGATCTCACCTTTTTCAGTCTCGAGGTTGGCGAACGGATTGAAGAGACAGGTGCCGAATGCGTTGCGAATCGATGTGGCGGCTACGAAAGCGTCGGAATCGGTTGGAGCTTCGACAAGGGGAACGACGCCGACGCGTGTGCCCCTCGGTTCGAATGGTGCGGTTGTGCAGTCAGGTTCTCAAAGTGGTCAGTCACTTTTGGACCGGCAATATACTAAAATCTTAATATTTGGACTGATCATGTCGCTCTGTCGCCTCCTTCACTCTCTCGTTCTCAGGCTACCTGAGCGCGGAAGTGAGCAAATCGAACCTTGAGGCCCCGCAACCCGTGACCCCGAACTACCTCCCTCGCTCGCAATCAGCAGCGTCGGTCTCGCCGACCTCGTCGAACAAGCTACCTTTTTTCGAAAAGTACCAGCGACTCAACACCCAAGCCGCATCATCGTCGCCATCGCGCAGCCCCAACTTGGACGGCCTCGCTGCCCGAGCCAACTCCCGCAGGCCTGTGTCTTCGATGACGAGTGCACATTTGCCGACCCCGGGTGCTACGGGTGAAAGGTACGGCTTTCCGAACAACTTATCGTCTCGGTCACTCGCATCCGCTGGAGCACTCAGTGCCGGTGTGGGCAGCGGTCGCGCTTCCGCGACGCGTGGCCCCTCTCCCCAACCCTCGGTCCGCAGTCTTCAGTCGAATGAATCACGCTCCTCCGACGATCGTTCGAGGCGGGAGAACTCAAACGCCACTGCGGCATCGTCGGTCTTGTCGAGTAGCCCACCTCGCTCGAGGCGCATCGTCGTGGACGAACGCCGCATCGTGTCGGTCGAAGAATCGCCAACACTTGACCACAACGATTTCTTCTCGACCTACGACGATCATCGTCGTGCGACGCTCAAAGCGTCTCATTCGACTCCGAATGATCTTACTTACTACGGTCAAACGAATCCGGCTCATCCACCGAAACTAAAACCCACGCCGTTGAAGCAGTCGTCCCTTGAGAGCCGAGCGACGCCCGAACTCGATTCCTCTGCGCCGTCGACGCCTGCCATCTCGGTGGGGATGACGCGCAGCAAAGGATCGAGTCGAACGCTCGATGATTGCCTGGAGGACTTGCGTCTGATGACCGAGTCGGACGACGAGGAAGAATACGACCCCCTCTCGAGCGACTACTACGATCGACGATTGACCAGTTCGGGACCTTTCGACGAGGACATTGAGCTGGAACGAACCCCGAAAGTCTCTACGCCGTTACCACAGTCGCGTTCGACACCGGCTTTGAGCACATCGGCGGCATTGGCATCGATCGTGGGACCTGGATCGTCGTCGGCAAGAGCCCCTTACTCGAGCTCCAGTTGCAACGCAAGCGGAGCCAGCAGTTCAGCATCTAAATCCACGACGTACCCGCCGCGAGGCCTGTCCTCAACGACGGCGGTCAAGAGCTGCACGACGTGTCGACGCGATCTCTCCCACGATCTCAAGAGCGTTCAAAAGGCTGGCGACGGTCAGGTCTTTTGTCGGTGTTGCTACGCCGAGCGGTTCTTACCGAAGTGTCGAAAATGCTGCCGAGCGATCGAAGGTGGTGCCGTCACCTCGAGCGATGGCAAGGTTCTCGGCAAATATCACGAGGACTGCTTCACGTGCTTCACATGTTCGGCACCTTTTCCGGATGGGGATTTCTACGTCTACGACCACAAGCCATACTGCCAGATGCACTACCACAAACTGAACGGCTCGTTGTGCGCGAACGTGCGCTGCGGACAACCCATCGAAGGTCCGTGCGTCTCGCTCGTCGGGGTCGAGAACGGAGGAGGAGGACGCTACCACGTCGACCATTTCGTGTGTTCGCATCGGACATGTGGGGTCGCTCTGCTCGAACACCACTTTGTCGTCTCGGGTCTTCCGTATTGCGAGCGACATGCCGAGGTGGCTCCGCCCCGGATCGCGGCGATGGCAGAGTCTTCGTGGTCGAATCCTCTCGCTCGTAGCAATGGCCGCTCGAATCCACCCCCTGCATCGACAACGCGAGCCAAGAAGCGTCAAACGATCATCACTCGTCGTTAGGAGGAAACATATACCGTGTTATTCGTGGCGTCGACGTTTATTTATTATTATTATTATTATTATTATTTTGGCAAACTCGCCATGCCGACGTCACCGAAACTGCGCATCTTCCCCATTCGCTAGCGCAAGGTTATCCGGGTTAGCCCTCGCCCCGCCTCTGCAGACCCCATCATCCCCCGCATGTATCACCGTTCCTGCAGTTCTTTCTTCTACAACTGTTGGATTTCACACGCCAGCATTCCTCTTCATCTGCATTCTTCTCGTGAACTTTTGCATTCCGATGCCGCTGCTTCCCTCGCTTTCTCGATGCTCCTTTTTTACGTCGGCCCTGATGTCCACTTCTAGCTGGGTTTTTTTTTTTGGTTCCGCACCTATCAAGGTACCTCTTTTCCTCCGTACCTACCTATCGGTCTTTCCCCTCTCTCTCTCTCTCCCGAGCGGTGTATAGCCCCTCATTTTTACTGTTTTTTCTTGTAAGAATGTTTCTATGGGCATTTATTTGTATTGCGTGCATTCGGATTTCATCGGTTAATTATAGAGCAAAGGCCCTCGATGCGAATTCGCAGGGAGCCCTTGCTTGCCGATGCTTCGGCCAGTGCGTGTAACCGCCCGGAAGGAGAAAATTTGTGCATGCAAGACCACTTTTTGGGCATTCTTCGGGGACGGACCTATACAGGGGTAGTCGTCGAAGTCGCCGCGTTTTCTCGATGGCCGTCTGGAGAAACTGGAAAGAAATCGGCGAGCAATTCTTACCGTCATCATCGAACTCGGTCTGTCTGTCTTCGATCGTCGATCCGGCAGCGGCTACTCCGACGCGGGCAGGAGCTGGAGCCATTCCGACACACTTGACGGACTTCCGACCGGTCCCTAGAGGTCTTCCCCTCCCGCTCCGCCTCGCGATCCGGGGCACTTGGAACTTGAAGCTTAAATGGTTCGTTCATCGCCGAATCGTCTTCTCGGCCGACACGGGCGTCGTCGGCAGAGGATGTTTTCTGGGGCGGCTTCCTGCCTCTGCGCGCCTGACTGGGCTGGTGGACATCCACTTCGGAAAACAAGCGCGTGAAACGTTCCCCGAACCCTTCGGTCGACGGTGGCCCTGGCCCCTCAGCTGGCTACTCGGTTGAGCCACGCCCTCGACCGAAGAAGCCTTCGGCTGAATTCTTGGTGACGTCATTGAGCGAGGGTCTTGTTTGCTAGAGCCCAGAGGACGGTGAGGAGTAGCTGTGTCCAGTACACCAACCTGCCTTGTTTGCCGTCCAAAAATTGGGCCAGCAAGTCTTTTGGTTGGTGCTCGCAAAAAAGTTGGGGGCTTGATAAGCGCGCAAGATCGACTCGGAGTAGTCTCGAGCAATGAGATGAATAGCACCCAAATCTTAGTCGAACGCCCCTCCGTCGTTTCCAATTAGCAAAAATGCAGCTGTAGCTGAAATGGAGTACTAGGTAGGTAGGAACTGATGGGCCCTTCCAGGGCAGGTCGGTAGAACTTGCCTATACGGGGGCATGGCGACTCGGAGATGGGGATGTTTTTCGTTCGCATTTGTCATCTTTGGAGGGCGCTGATCAAGATGCTCGATGATGATCAACTTGAGCGCATGCCGTCAGTTGATCGGGCGGCCTATCGCGGCGTCTGAAACAGGGCGCGAATGCATGCATCGAGGTCCGACGAGCTAGGTAGGAAGATTGAATTTCTCGGGGTGCGGCGAGAGACCGTGGTACAACAAGCTCCTGAATCAGGAGATCCTGAGGGAAAAGGTAAATTTTTCGTCGCTGACACCAGTGAAAAGTCGTGGTGAACGGTCAGCTATACGCTGGATGGCCATCGCCCATCTGGCATCTACCCTCAAGAACTGCTTCTCGGTACATCGGCAGCCGAAGCCTCGAGAGGTTCGAAGGAACATCATGCCTAGGTACGAGAGCTGCGACTTGGTCATGCCTTGACAAGGTGCCCTGACTCATCTGTGGCAAGCAGCGAGCTCGAAAGGTGTGAAGTCCTGGCGAGATGACCAGCGATCGGATCACGTAAGGCTGGGTTGCAGCAGCGTAGGCCGCTGGTTACGGGCGAGCGCCCAAGCCGACTCACACGGGCAGGCGCCATTGCAGCTGGCCGTTGACTCTCACACCCCATCCCGGTTGTCGATTGCACTCACCCTCATTGCCACGCTGGCCTGTACAGCAGCGACACAGTTCTGAACGACGCTACTGATACGCATTCTTCACGACTGACGACCTAAGTGTGCCGGTACTATCAGCTTCGCGTCGATAGATAGGACTCAAGTGGCAGGCAGATCGGATCGGCCGAGACGAGTCGACCCGACTCGAACTGGGGCGCGCGATCGACTCAGGGACGGCCGACCCACGACGACGAGCGTCGAGCACCGAGGCAGGAGGGCGTCGTAGGGAGTAGCACGGTGATGCTTGCTCGGTCAGGACGACTCGATTCATTAGATCAGGTCGCGAATGGTCTGACGATGACTCTGGATGCGCACCCGACCGACTTGAAGCGGACTGGGTCCTTGGTGCGACGCCCAGCGCACCAGCAGCACCAGCACCAGCTGCCGCCGCCCCAGTTCCAGGAGCCCCAGCAGCACCAGCCGTTCCAGCGGTCGTCCGTCGTCGCACCGTCGCACGGCGCAGGCTCATCGGGCACACCCCCTGCTTCTGCATCGACTCTCTCACCCTCGTCCAGCTCGACCCTGTCGACGAGTACAGACATCTCACCGACGCTGTCAAGCCACTCGAGGTCCAGCACCGTGTCGAGGAACTCGGGCTTTGTCGTCACATCCCGTGCGCGAGACTATCAGCCTCGGCCAAAGAGCAGCTCCGCGACGCTCGAAGTCGCCAACAGCCACCATGATCCCATCGCATCGACCTCGAATTCGACTTTAAACTCGAACTCGTATTCGACGCCATCGTCCTTGACACCGCCCGCCTCGACCTCACGAGCCACGCACCCGACGGTGACAACCTACAATAGCCGCCAGCACTACCCGTCGTCCTTCGGCCGCAAGCCGTCTGACTCGTCATCGAGGAGCGGCCACGGCGACGGCGCGTCTCCGAACCCTAATCTCGTCGCCTCACCCGACTCGAATGCCCCCAAGACGACGCTGCACCTCTCGAGCTCGATCGACGCGCATGGCCGCCGCATGGTCAACCAGTACGTTCGCCTCAAGACGATCGGCCAAGGCTCGCACGGCAAAGTATGGCTCTGCGCCGAACCGCTCGTGCCCGAAAACGACGAGGACGACGAGAGTGAGGACACCAAGCGAGACGAAGACAACGCCCTGTTCGACGAGGATATCGTCGCCGCCGTTGCCCGACGGATGAACAAGGGCAAGGCTCCTCGAACTGACCGTTGGGAGCACGAGATCGAAGCCGGCAACGTCCGCTACTGCGCCATCAAGTCCGTCGCACGCGAAGGGACTGGTCGGGGCAAGAGTTTGCGCGCCGCCAAAGGTCGTAAATCGTCCTCTCAGACGAGTGGTGGTATCGGTGCCGACGACAAGGTCAAGCGCGAGGTCGCCATCATGAAGCAGCTCGACCACCCTAACATTGTTCGCCTCAAGGAGGTCATTGATGATGCCAAGAGCAAGAAGGTCTTCATGGGTACGTGTCCGGCGCGCCCAGATGTGTGTCTCGACTTGTGACGGAAGCTGATCATGCACCTGTCCTGCACACAGTCCTTGAGTTCATGTCGGGAGGCCAAATCGCGTGGCAAGACGACAATAAACAGCCAACCATGTCTGTCGACGAAGCAAGGCGTACTTTCCGTGATGTTGTGCTGGGACTTGAATACTGTGAGTGTGTTGGCATCAGTGCCGCTGTGTGACCTATGTCTGACCTATGTCTGACCACCCTGTACGGACTTGCCTCCTCCCAGTGCACTACCACGGCATCATCCACCGAGACATCAAGCCAGCGAATCTGCTGTGGAACGACGATCACAGCGTCGTTAAAATCTCGGACTTCGGAGTGTCGCACGTCTCGGAGGCCCTGCGGAGAGCTTCGCCGGATGCTCAGCAGGATGGATCGAAAGAGGGCACTCCCAAAGGCGACGACGACAAAGCGCTTCGAAAGACGGCTGGTAGCCCTGCCTTCTTTGCGCCGGAGCTCTGTCACCCCAGCGACTACACGCCGACGCCGACAGGCAGTGTCTACGAAGCCTCGATAGGCGGCGGAACCTACTTTACCTCCGGTGCTCGAGCTTCCCCCTCGCTCGCCTCGAGTAACGGAGCAGCCTCGACCGTCAGCGGACAATTCCCGGTAGATGTCGAATCAACGGCACCGAACGGCCTTCCGCTATCCCCATACTTCATTTCTAAATCCCTACCGCCTCCAGATCCGTCGAGACCGCGAGTTCGCGCCCCGATAGCACAAGGCATCGACGTTTGGGCACTCGGCGTGACCTTGTACTGCCTGCTCTTCGGCGACACGCCCTTTATGGCCCGGACCGAGTACGAGCTGTACAACATCATCGTCAAGGAGGCTGTTCAAGTACCAGCGGTCATGGGTGTTGAGAGGGCATGGTCTGGCGTGGGCCCGGCGTGGGAAGGGGCCGGCGATGGGGCCGAGGGCCGCGAAGCCGTTGATTTGCTCTCCCGATTGCTCGAGAAGGATCCCAGTAGACGCATCACGCTGCATGAGGTCAAGGTGAGCCGCGGCTGAGATGACCTCGTAGAGCATCTACATCTCCAGCCACTAACATTTGCATCTGTTGATGACAGAAACATCCTTGGGTGCTTCGCAATCTCGAGTCGTCGCCGGACTCATGGCTGTATGAGACCGATGTCGGCAAGTCCGAATCCGTCGTCGTGACCGAAGAGGATGTGCAGCACGCGACACAAGAACGTGGGGTTTCCGACACGCTGCCAGCAATTCGCAACCGACCCGGCATCCGCCGTGCCCTCAGTGCGGCACTCGTTCGTTTCCCTGGATTTGCTCGAATGAAGCGGATCGAGCGACCGGCGAACGCGACACCGCGGTCCCGTTCCAAGAGCGGCAGTTCGAACAGCCAAAGTATCACCGACGCGCCGACGCGAACGCCTTCGCACTCGAGTCGCCACTCCCCCGATGACAACGCGACCCGCCACAAGACGAGTCTCGACTTCGGCATGGATTTCCGTCGCATGCTTTCGCGTGAGGTTTCGGTTTCCGGCAGTGGACGCAGCTCGAGTCCTGCGACTGCAAACGGCCGGGGAGGGTGGGGCAATCTCGGACGACCTCGCCAGGCGTCGGGACAATCCCTCGAGGGGACACCGACGACCCCGTCCTCGCCTTTGCCCGTCAACCAAGGGTTCGTGGACCCCGAGCTGTGTCGCTCGTCGTCCACGTCCTCGCTCCGCAACGGTCGCGGCGGATTCTCCTTCCAGCGCCCGAGCGGCCTGCGCAAAACCTCGGGGGATCCCGTCGAATCGGCTGCTGCTGCTACTGCCGCGTCCAACCCACCATCGGATCAAGAGTCAAGTGGTCGTCGAACGCTCTCGCGCATGCTGTCAAAGCTCGGCGGAGGCGGTAATAGCAATCGTCGTCTCAGTCGTCAGGCCTCGACGTCCGACGAGGACGGCGCTGCAAACGGAATCCACGCTGTCATTCTTGAAAGCACCCCCGTAGACCGCTTCGTCAATGGAGGCGAGAAATACGACTCTTTCGGACGCGTCGTTCGTTCCAGCGCTGAAGATCTCGAGCCTCTGCCCATTCAAGACGTGTCTTCCAAGCGAGCCCATCGAGAGCGCGAAGATGACGATGTGATCGACTTGACCGACTTCGAATGCTCTGAATCGGATGACGACGATGACGACGACGACGACGACGACGATGATGATGACGACTTCCTTGCATCACCTCTTGCTCAAGCGGACGGCACCACCGGCTGGAGTGGTGACTTTGCTCCTTTCAACGTCGAGTGGCCGGGTGGCGACGGGACGACTCAAATGGTTCGCGAGGTCGTGGCCAACGATCAGGACGACCAATGCGGCATGCGACATGGGAAGCACAACCCTGCCTCCATCCAGACCATTGCGGACTCTACCCCTCGCGGCTCAACGCACCATGCTCTCTCGTCGAGGGCAGTCGACAACTCGGAGCCATCGCGCACGCCGCCTCTGATTCGCGAGCATTCGGCCTCTCCCAGCCGTTCATTAACCAAGCTCAACATCGCCGCTATAGAGCAACCGAGCCTGCTTCCGAATATTGCGAAACAACCGAACGCGCGCGGACTGTCGGCTGGGCCGATCTTCAGCTCGCGCAAGTGGGATGCGTTCGCAGATGCCGAGGAAGAGGACGATAACGAGGACGAAGGCATATTGATGGCTCCCCGTCGTCGTCGCGCTGTGACCATATCCACCACCCCACCTCTCGCCTAGAGCAAATGTCATCCTATCCGACGACGCTTCGTCTCCCCGATACCCCGATCCCCTGCGGTCCAGTCTCACGATGTCCACTCCTCCCGTTCGCACTGTATCACTACCTGAATATACCTACGACCACCGTTGACATCTTTGTTGCTTCAGCTCATCTCTCGTTTGAACACTGGGTCATTGCATATATTCACCACCAAACTGTACATACAAGCTCTCGACACCCCCCCAAGTCTTGACCTATTCCCCTCGCTATTGTGCCTCAGTCGTTAGTGACCATTTTCTCTGTCTTCTTCTCTTTTCTTTTTGTTCAAATCAGTTGAGCTGTCTCTGTCTTTGTTTTTGGACGCCCAGACGCCTCTTGCAGGGCCCTTATCGGCCTTTACCTCTCTCTGCTTGCGCATCCCTCGCTTGCGGTTTCTGTATTGTAGACCTCATCCGCAGTCGTTCTCCCAACACATACTTGTTCATTCAGACGAACCATGGCAAATTGAGAAACGACAATCTGATTACAAACACATTGTTACTCGGGACACGGCCCCTACTTCTTTCTCACGGCATTCGCGCCATGCATTTTGCGCTTCTTGAAGCCGCTTGCTACCTTGGGCTTCTCCTCTTCTCCTTCGGTAACGGGAGGTTTGGCATCCTCACCCTCTTCCTGCTTCACCTCGCCTTCAGCTTCCGGTGGTTGCTCAAACTCCAACAACGCCTCATCACCAACCTCCACTTGACTCCACCCATTCCCTCGTTCCAACTTGGCCCTCTTCCTCGTCTCCTCAATCTCCTCCTTGATCCTCTTCTTCTCCCTTTCCATCTCATCAATCTCTTGCTGTTCCTTGAGCGTCAATATTTTGCGCTTCAACTTGACGGGTCCGACTTTGGTCGGGTCGTAGACGTCTTCGTCGGCTGCGTAGGCTTTTTCGTTGAGGTATCTTGGAGCGGCTTTGGGTCGTTCTTGTTCCGGTCCGTCTTGCTTGGGGCCTTGGTCGTCTTCCTCCTCCTCTTTGACCTCGTTCTCCACTTTGACCCCATTCGAATACCCAGGCAAATTGTGCATCCACTGAGGAGGAGGAGGAGGAGGAGGAGGAGGAGGAGGAGGAAGAGGGACCGCCCCCGCGTTGATCGTAGTCGGCCCCGAGGTCGCTGACAAAGGTTTCTTCTTCCTCACGACCTCCCATTGCCCAATGATCCCCTCGGTCTGCCTCGTCTCTTTATCCTTTTCCCTCGCTTCAATCTCAGGATCGACGATGAGAGGCTCGTCTTTGAAGCCTAGGTCTGCGGCGGTCGTATAGGATGCGAAAGGATCGGGGGGACCTGTCGGGGTGGGTTTGGAGGTGGAGGCTTGCGGGGTAGAGGTGGCTTCGGCTAGGTCGAGGGACGAAGGGCCCATTGCTAATCGTGCGGCCTACGATGGAACAATCTCAGCAGCCATCGATACGCGCAACACCAACCTTTGTCGTAGAGGTCGCTCACCTTTTCAATCCTGGCCATCTCGTCGGCCTCCTCCTTCTTCTCCCTCTTGTCCCTCTCGCCGCGCTTGTAAATCTCCCTGATGTAGCGCTCATAGTTGCCCTTGTGTTTGAGACCGGTTTCGTGGTGGATGCGCGAGGGTTTGTCGTCGGCGATGTAGATAGAACAATATCTGGGGCAAGAGCGAAAGGGGAAAGGGGTTAGGGTGTTTTGGAAGGAGGGGTGAGCAAGTGTACTTACTTGCACCAGTAGCGGTCTTTGGAGATCCAGTATTCGGTCCTGGTTTCACGAATAAGGATGGGCAGCGAGTCAGCTGTTCGCCGTGCACGCTCGTCGTACTTGAGGCGGGCGAGCCGACCGCATTGGCGAGTCACGCCGCCTATGCTTGAGGAAGGAGGACTTGATACAGTGCGGAAGAGGTGGACTTACATGGTCGATTGACGACGAGGCCCGACACGACCCAGCGTGGTCGGACGCCAAGCCGAGTGGGGACTTGCGCGCGCGGCGCATTCCCCGACTCTGGGTGTATGCACATCACTCTCATCGTCTCGCTCCTCCCACCTTCTCAGCGCATTCGAGCGACCGCCTACAAGACCCCATGTCAAACCTCATACCCTCGACGTTCCGCACAGCCCAATCCCACGCCACCTCCACCCCCTCCACTCCCAACACCTCCTCACCACCTCCGCTCGCCTCGCCCGATTGCGAATTCTGTCGTCTCAGCGGCACCGCGACCTTCGCCTTGGTCAGTCTGTACGCCTTCAACAAGGCTCGCAAACCCATCTATGGACCGATCGGGAGAATGGCAGCGCTTTTGGGGGGAACAGGTAGGCCTGGATCGGTTTGACGAGGTGATGACGTCACGTGCTGACGGGCTCATGGCTTGTCGGGGTGCTAGCGTTCTTGGCCGCTGCGGTGGGGAGGTGGAATGTCGTTCCCTCCAGAGGACAGCACCAAGAAGAACCGACGCCCGTGGCCGAAGCATCGCCGAGACTGCGTGAAGACTGAGCACTCATCTACTTGCGATTCACGCCTAATGCAGTACCGATATCTGATACAAGAGAGGGCACTCACAATCACACCTCATCGTACAAAGTAGTATCAATGTCGGTGCGCAACCTAATACTATTACAATGTAACGAGCGACAACCCCCTTCTACTCAATCTTGAACACCTTGCAAGAACATCGATCGTAGTGTCACTCTAGCGTCGTTCTTTGACGAGCACCACGAGAGCGACAAAGGAAAGTGCTGTGAAGATGACGAATACGCTCAAGAGGAGGGTCATGTCGGGGAACCAAAAGGCCTGTTTGCGGGGGAAAGGAAAGCGTTAGTCGACGATTGGGGCTTGCCGACTTGTCTTTGAGAGTTCACCTGGGCGTTGAACCCAAACATGGACAGGATGGTGGCCGCAGGGACCTCGATGTCGACACCGTCTGTAAAACATAAATAAAGCTTTCTTGATCAGCGCTTGACAACAAAAAACCCCGGGGTGACTTAGAAGAAAAGCCTTACAGCGGTGATCCCTCAACTGAAGGTACCGGACTTCGTTGACGAGGAACGCCTCGAAAGCGGCGTGGAAGAAAGACGTCGTTTCGAGCCACTGCAACCACCATGGAAGCTTGTCGCGGTTGATCAAGAGGCCGGCGAAAAGTAAGCTGTGGTCGAAGGAAAGCATGATCAATGGGTTAGCTGGATGTCGGGGACATGACGAACGAGTCGGAGCCACGACTGACTTGAACAACATGATCAAACTACCGATCAAACTGGCGACTCCAGCGTCCTTGATGATGACCGAGAGGGACAAGACCACGCTCGAAGCACTAAGATTGAACGCGACAAGGACCATCACGAAACGCCAGAACGAGCCAACGGTCGGCACGAGGCCCACGGGCGAGTAAATGATGACCGCAAAGACGAATGGCGGGATGATGCGCAGGGGGACAATGTCGAAGAGGACTTTGGCGGCGAAGTACGCTGCTGGGGTGTAGTACCCATTTGCTCGCTCCCGGGTGAAAAGTAGGCGTTCCGAAGCGAATGCGTCCAGGGTTGTAAGACAACTGAAGCCGAAGAGCGAGAGGCAGAAGAAGCCCAGACCCATTCGGTTTTGGAAGCCGGGAATGTCCTCGCTGTTTAGGTATGTCTCACAGTCAGTCAAATGTATTGAATCTCGAGCCTTTACCCGAGCGTGAACTCACGTCAATCCTCGGAACAAAAAGGCACAGATCCCTGCGAGCACACGTCGAGAGAAAACGTTAGCGGCACCCTCCTAACCTAGCTCGAACCGGATGCTCACCTGCAACAACGACGGCCACAGCGTAGTGTGCGAGCATCAACTGCGGGTTGCGGTACAAGTTTTTGAACGACCGTCCACTTAAGATCTTGAGCTGGGTCCACCCATTCGCCCGCTTGAAGTTGCGCAGCACGACCCTCTGGCCTTGAACGTGGCCATTCTCACGCGCCGCCGAGCTGGCAGCAGTGATCTCTGAACGCGTCGCGGCGGCAATGTCACTCTTGGCGAAAGCATGGACGAGACGAGCCAGCTCGGGAGAGACCTCAACTTGAGGTGTGTCACGACCCGAGCTCGAACCGTTGAGGAGTCGCATCGAAAGCTTGGATGCACCGTTGCCGTTCGAAGCCGTTTCGGCGTCAGCATCCGTGGGGTCAGTGGTTTGACGTCGACGCCGAGTTGTGTGTTGGACACCAAGTTCGGGGTCGGAAACTGTGACGGCGTCTTGTTCACCTTCAAGTTGAATCAACGCTGCCTCCGCCTCGGCAGGAGTAGCATCGTTGGACTTCTTCTCGGTCGCCATCGTAAGATCGATGAGGTAATCGGCGATATTGAAACCAGGTGGGCAAGCCCATCCAATGTCCTTGAAATAAGCTTGACAGTCCTTGGCTGAGCCCGAGTAGACCATCTTTCCACTCGCCAGCAAGACGAGCTTGTCGAACAATGCGACGATGTTGGACTGCGGTTGGTGGATCGTAAACACGACGGTTCGCTTGTACACTCGCGAGAGCTGCACGAGTGACTCGATGACATTGAAGGCGTTGAAGGAGTCGAGGCCTGCTTGAATTACCGTGATCCGAGATTTAACAAGCTTTGGGTTCTTCTGGGACCTGGAAGCATGACATCAAGCTCACCTGAAGTGCACTCGTCCAAGAACAGGATTGAAGGGCTTGTCACAAGTTCGCACGCGATCGATACGCGGCGCTTCTCACCACCCGAGATCGAGCGATGGCCACTTTCCCCAATTCGACTGTCTCGGATGTGCAGAATACCCAGCTCATGCATCGTCTCGAGCGTGCGCATCTTCTTGTCCTCGAACGACATGTCGCGAGGCAAGCGGAGTAGAGCCGAGTACAACACCGTTTCGTAGACGGTCAAGGTGCCGAGCAGCGTGTCTTCTTGATCGACGAAACCGACGACTCGGCGATAGTCAGAATCGCCTACTTGCTGTCCGTTGACGAGTATGTCGCCTTCAACGGTGCCGCGCTTCGATTTCCTCGCAAGCAAGTCGAGGAATGTCGATTTGCCGGCTCCAGATGCACCCATCACGGCCATAATCTGGCCGGGCTTGACGGAGCCACTGATGTCGTCGAGCACCACTCGGCCGTTCGGTAAAGTGTAGGTCAGGTTGGAGAACTGCAAAGCGGCGGGGATATGATCCTCGAGCAGGGATTTGTTCGTCGTGCCGTTCGATCCACCGTGCTTGGGCAAGCGGATGCGACCGCCCAAGAACGAGTATTCGATCGTCGTGTCGGCACGTCCCAGACACCAGAACACTGTAGCGATGCCGCCCCACGTATGAGCTCGCAGCAAACTCTGCCTGCACAAGGACATGGACCTACGGAAAAGGCCCAGCAAGAGCACAGCGACAGAGATGGCGATCGTGACGACGACATACGTCTTGTCGTTCGGTTTAGGCGGAACAACGAAGCCGGGCACTTCGCTCGCTCGGAGACATTCGCCGGCCGTGCACCGGAGTGTGATGTAGCTGTCACCGAAGATATCGTTGATCAACTGGTTCATGGCGGGCTCTTCGAACTTGCTGTCCTCGCCCGATCGGGTGCTGAACTTGGTCGGCCCTTTGATCTCTTCGTCGAGGAACTCGGTGATGTCTGTGCACCGGACATGGTGGTGAAAAGGCATGGTGAGTTGTCGGGCAGGCGTCCTTACGGAACCAGAAAGCTTCTCACTCACCGACACTTCCGTCCTCACCGCAAAGCATGCGGCCAGGGATGCATGAGCACGACATCTCCTGGCACGAATACTCGGTGTAATTACTGTCATGCCCTGTCTGGAGGAACGAGGTGCAGTTTCGAAGTCCGCAGTAGAACGATTCGAGCTTGCCGATCCAGAACTGGAAGCCGCACGACGCGGATGAAACATCGCAAGTAAATGTCACTTGGGGGGGTCGACCAGGCAACATGTCGAGGATTTTGCGATCTACAAGGGGACGGCGCGTTGCCACTCCGATGAGCCACACGCCCTCCGAAGCGAGGTTTCAGGACCTCATGCTTACTAGTGACATCGCACATCTGGAACATCTCCTTCACCGCATACCCTTGCTTGTAGCACACGGCATTTTCATCATCGGAGTCTTCGTCATCGCCATTTCTCTTGCCGTTCTTATCGCTGGTCTTGAGCATGCCGTTGGCCGGGTCACGACTGGCAATGAGTGCCGAGCAGGCCTTATTCGTCTCACAGACTGCGGATGGGTGAGGGTCATCGATTTAAGCGAGGTACTTGGTGAGGCATACTTCAATCGCGTCTCGGGACGCACCATTGCAGTTTAAACCACCCCATCCGGGTTCGCACTCGCACTCTGTGCCGTTTCGGGGGAAGCGTTCGTTCCCGTCGGCGAGCGATCCGCAGACTGCTCACATGCCACCCTGCGATGATCGTCAGCATAGTGATCCAGGACATTCAAACTTGCGCGTGATACAGCTGTGACTGACGTGGTTTAGAGCAGTCTTCTCCTCCGAACCCCGGTGGGCAAACGCACTGTCCGTTGTAGTCGTTGCACACGCCTGGGTCTCGAAGACAAGCCAGCGGGAGGAATAGAGGCAATCGATGCGATGTAGAGTCATGATCGAAGAGTCAGCTTCGGATGGTCACCGAGCGGTAGCAATACCGATTTGGTTGTTTGTGTACTGACCCGTGTTGAGGCATGTGAAGGCTGGCAGCACGCAGTTGAATGGGTTGCACGGCGGGCACTCTGCAGGGCGGGGCATCAACAGCGACGCTGGCCCAGGGACGATACCATAGCTTGCTCGACTCGACCCAGGAACGACCTTGCTGTTTGTCTTGGTGTCGTGCGTAGGAATCTGATTGAGCAGTACTCCATTGCGTGCGGCGGACGCCATCGTGGCCACCAGCGCGAACGACGTCGTCCAGCGCACGATCGTCCAATCCAGCCGCGTCATTGGTCCTCGATCGGGCTGCCGTCGATCGATTCGGTTGGTTCGGAACCTCCCGGGATAACGAGATCAGTCGAAGCAAGCTCTTTTCTGACCAAGGAGAGTCGAGAGATTGGTGGTGGAGCGTTGAGGTGTGATGTCAGTGCGACGTACGATCGGGCCAGAGGCGAACGTGCGAGCAGTGGCACCGGGTGGTGGTTGAGGGCAACACCAGGACTTGCTAATTGTGGCCCCCCAACGTCCCCCGCAGAGTGCCCGCGAGCGGCGGCGGCACAGGAGTCAGGCAGTGAACGTCGTTTACAGAGCCGACCCACGTGATCCGAAGGACAGTCGATGATGTTGCGTGCAAATTAGTGGAGAACCGTTTGGGGTCCGGTCACCATGGATCGTCACCGGCACGATGATGCCACTACTACTGGTCCGATCAAGCGCGCGGCGATGACCTGTGTGGCGCCACTGATAGAGGACCGCCCCGGTCTCGAGGGCGAAGCCTCAGCACACCAGTGGTCCCCGACACTTCATCCTACCATCGAGCCCTGACGTCCACCTGTCTTTCCTCTGATTTCATGCAACCCCATCTCCAACCCACGTCCATCAGCTCTGTGTCCCATCCAGCTCCTGTATCATGCAGAACACCTGCAGTCATCCTGCTTGGACCGTCTTCACCGTGCCCGACGATCCCCCGACGGTACCGATTCTACCGATCCGGTGCACGCTTTCCCCCAGCATCGGCAACCTCGAAGAAGCACACATCAGCGAACTCACTCTTGAGCCCACCTCTACCCAAGATCGTCGGAAACCAGAACTGCCGATCGAGATCGTTCGCAAGATCCTCGAGGAGGCCGTCTACGCGGCGAGGAGCGAACTTTTCATTTGCGATGGCGTGTTCCTGCCCATCACGACCCAGTGCTCTGTGATTTGACCCACGTACTGAGTACACAAGACATCTGGCACTGACTGAAATTGACTCCTCAGACATGCGCCTACAGATTGCTCGCGGGCGTATGCAGTCGATGGCGCGCAGCCGTGCGAGAAATCTTTCACCGCTCCGTCATCATTGGCGAGCGGACCTGCCGAGATGCTGGTGAGCCCTGGGCACTTCACAGGGGACCACGTCGATTTAAGCAACCCACCAAGGATCATTGTCCACCAGAACTTCTTGAAACACTCAGTAAAGTTGTCCTGGCCGCCGCTCGTGTGCGATCGATCGACGCGAGCTGTCGCACCAAGAACTACTCGCTCCCCGAACTCATGCCTACCGCCCCGGCAACGATCGTCGCAAGGTACGAGTTGGAACACGCCGCTGATGTCGCACTGTAAGTACATGTCGCAACCTCTACCTTCGATCGAGCGCGGCTGATGCCCAATATCGAGCCGTTCGTTTGTCATCGCCGAAAATAGGAGTCAACATCTCGTCGAGAGCATCATCCTTCTCTGCCCACTGCTGACCACGTTCGATGCCGACTTTGGCCACCATCCCGAGCTTCTGAAGCCGGGTCTTCTTCCTCCGTCGATCACGACACTCACCTTGCGCAACGTCTCGGCCGTCAAGACATTCACCCTGTTGACCGAGCTCCCGAGAGTTACGGACCTGACGTTGAGGATCGCTCCGTGAGTGGCATCTACTTCGTTCCGGATGTGGACGGGAATCTAGCTGACTAGTACTGCTCGGCCCGACAGAGATTGGCTGATCCACGAGGCAATCAAGCCTTGCGTTCTGGAGCGGTACAAGGTGCAGCTCACGCGCTTCGAGCTCTCGGCCACCGCATGGGGTGAAACCTCGGTTGCCGACCTTCAGCTACTGCTGCAACACTCTTCAGCCACATTGAAATCTCTCGCGATCCGCAACAAGTCGTCGTTCACGTTGCACAAGTTCGCCTACGTCGCTCGAGGCCTGATCAAGATCTACGCGCCTCAGCTCGAGGAGCTGAGCGTCAGGGATCTTCCAAGAGGCGGTACGAGATGCACAGGTCATACTGCACCTCGCTTCAGAAATCTGGAGGTTCACCTCAGTCGCTGATTCCGACACATGCGCCCCGTCCACACAGAGCACAAGGAAGTCTCCTACTTCCCCTCACCCCCTGTCCCTCTGCCTGGCCTCCGAGATCTGCACTTGACCGGCATACCATCCTCCCCAACCTTCTTCGCCTCCCTCAAAACCCCCAAGCTCTCACGCCTAGTAATCGAAGAATTTGACGATCCTTCCGGACTGTCCTTGCTCACGACGTTGAGGAGTCACTTGATGCCCAAGCTCACCTCGCTGCGCGTGTGTGGGATCACGGACAAGATGGCCAAGGTCGACCTTCTCGAATGGTGCGCCGCAAATGGGGTGACTTTGGCGGCCGGTTGGCGTTTGGTAGAGATTCAGAGGGCTTGGTGATTCTGAGAAGTGTTTGTCGAGCTGCAATTACTCGGCCATGGGGTCGCGGTGCCGTCCGGCGAGCCAAAGGGTCCAGTGAGACAGTTCTTTTTTGTTTGTATCATGCCTGATTAGATTTCACATATTCGGTTATCTACGCAAAATGAGACTGCTTTCTCATGGCCTGGGTGGTCCGTGCGAGTGACTACGGATTCGGCCACACGCCGGGCGCCTCGCCAATCAGCGACAGCGCAAAGCGCAGCGAGGCTGCAGCGCAAAGTGGCGCAGAACGAAGGCGGGGTGGGGGTCAAAAGCCGGGGGGGGCCTCGAACGCTTTCTCTCTCTGATCCTGCCTCTCTGCCATCGTCTCGCCCGCTCCTTGCAATCATTTTGATCATCGTGAGTGCCAGTGTGCTCACCTGCTACTCTGAGATACGCGTTACTCATCACTCTCTGTACCCTGCTCTCTCATCTTGCCACTGATCGTGTATCGCCTCCCCACCGTCGCTCAACCGCCGTCCGTGCCTCGTCTCGTCGACGGCTTTCACGTGTGCGGGTGCTGCTCTCAGAACTAGCCATGTCTCTCCCTCAAAGCAAGACGCAGTATCTCACCGTGCCCGCCACGGCCAAGTCCAAGTCGCTCAAGACCTACACCAAGGATGAAGTCGCCAGGGTATGTGAATGTGTGTGTTGTGGTTGGACCGTTGTGCTCCGGAAGGCAACAGGCTACGCGCGCCATCCGTGTGCATTCGGCTTAAGCGGGGCCAAGCGACCTCGACCTCCGGCTAACCGACGCCGAGCCGGCGCTCTGCGATGCGGTGGCTCTCGGCGAGCGCGTCCATCATATCCAAAGCAGCGCGTGACCCATCGTCAGTATACTGACCCGAACATCGTCCCTCGTTTGTGATGGCCAACGAACAGCACTCCAAGGAGGGTGATCTCTGGTGCATCATCGACTCGGCCGTCTATGTAAGCTCTGCGCCCGAATGACACGCGTCGCGCCTCACACACTGACGGCCTCGGCCTCATCCTTTCTCCCAACTCTGCGTATTTCACGACCTATAGGAGTGAGCTCTGCGCTATATATCTTGTTTCATCTCAGCCTCGACAACTGACAACGCACATCCTTCCCATTGTAGCTTGAGCAAGTTTGTCGACATGCACCCCGGTGGAGCCGCCGTCTTGCTCGATGAGCTCGTTGCTGGCAAGGTTAGTGGTACCCGCAGCTGTGCTCGACTTAGCCGACTAGGAAGCTGACCAGACCCGACTACGCCCCCACAGGATGCCACCGATGCCTTCTTCGGCATGCACCGATCCGAGGTGCTCGTCAAGTACGGCCGCTTCGTGGTTGGCACGATTGAGGGCGCCAGGCCTCGCTACATCTTGCCGACGCCCGGTGTTCTTTCGCCCGTTCCTTACGCCGAGCCCACCTGGCTCACCGAGGGCTTCAAGTCGCCTTACTACAATGATGGCCACCGTGCACTGCAAAAGTACATGCGCGAGTTCAATGACGAGTACGTGCGAGCTGAGGCCCAGGAACACGAAAAGTCGAACGAGCGACCGAAGGTCGAACTCATCCAAAAGATGGGTGCCGAGGGTGTCTACATCAACCACATGCGTCTCGGCCCCGGTAAGCTCCTTCACGGCTTGACGCTCCCCGGTGGCGTCAAGGGTGAGGACTTTGACTATTTCCATGAGCAAATCGTCACGCAAGAGCTCGTACGCAGTAGTGCTCGTGGCTACGCCGATGGTCTCCAGGGTGGTATGGTCATCGGTCTCCCCCCCGTCATGAACTTCGGTTCCCCGGCTCTCAAGAAGGAGATCATCCCCGAGGTCCTCGCCGGTCGCAAGTTCATCTCGCTCGCCATCTCCGAAGCCTTCGCCGGCTCCGACGTCGCCGGCCTTCGTTGCATGGCCAAGAAGTCCGCCGACGGCAAGCATTACATCGTCAACGGTACCAAGAAGTGGATCACGAACGGAAACTTCTCGGACTACTTCTCGACCGGTGTCAACACGGGTAACGGCCTTTCGATGCTCTTGATCCGCCGTGGCGAGGGTGTCGACACCAAGTTGATCAAGACGTCTTACTCGACCGCGGCCGGTACGGCCTACATCACCTTTGACAACGTCAAGGTACCCGTTGAGAACTTGTTGGGCAAGGAGGGCAAGGGTATCTACGTCATCTTGACCAACTTCAACCACGAGCGTTGGGTCATGTGCTGCGGTTCCGTTTCCGGCTCGCGCACGATCGTCGAGGAGTGCTTCAAGTGGGCCCACCAGCGCAAGGTCTTTGGCAAGCCTTTGATCGAGCAAGCCGTGATCCGCGAAAAGTTCGCGCACATGTTTGCCAAGATCGAGTCGCTGCAGGCCTACCTCGAGAACATCACCTACCAGATGAACCACCTCACCTATGCGCAGCAGGGTGACTTGCTCGGTGGCCCGATCGGTGCGCTCAAGATGTGGTGCACCAAAATGGCCGGTGAGATCTCGTCCGAGGCCGTTCAGATCTTTGGTGGACGTGGTATCACGCAAGGTGGTATGGGTGGCATGATCGGTGAGTGGACCTTCTATTCATGAGACCTGGAGACCTGCGTGCTTCCTTGTTGCTAAGTCTTGCACACCTGTCTCCAGAGCAATTCCAACGCACGCAAAAGTTCGATGCCATTCTCGGTGGTGCCGGTGAGTTGGCCCCTTTGTCTCGCAGTGTCAAGTTTGTGCTTTGCTGACCTTGCCTGCTCGTTTCTACCTCTCTCTCACACAAAATCAACAGAGGAGATTCTCGGAGATCTTGCGGTAAGTCGCGATTCGGCGCTGCTCGCATTGTCGAGCCCGTCACTGATCCTGTCCCCCATGCATGTCTCCTACGTTCTAAAAGGTGCGCCAAGCGAGCAGGAAGATGCCGCGCGCAGTTTTGTAAATACGTGTGCAACAAATGTTGATCCTTTTGATGTCACAGCAATTGGCAAATCCTACGTTCTTCCGAGCATCTCTCACTCGGTGCGATGGTCGACTTGAGAGCGCCGAGTTCCTAGACTGTGAATGCAGTATCGCCAGAAACGTCTTCACCGAAAAAGTGTTTGCTGGGTGACATGTGCAACTGGAAAAAAAAACCTGCAATTTTGCAATCCGCCTGGTGAGGCAAATCTGAAAGTGCTTGCCAGTATATTCCGATCAGGCCAGCGCGAGGCTGCGCGAGGAGACTCGTGAAAACATGACGTTGCAAGCAGCGGTCCTTCGTCGACTTTTGTACGCTTCCCACGTCAGCCGTCAGGAAGCAAGGATCAGTGCACTGCGATGTCGGGCTCTCGGTCAGTAGTGCCTCTTGGGAGATCACAAAGGTCGATCTTTCTCACCCATGCTGACGTTGGATGGGCTCTACACGTCCAGGTTGGACCGATTAATTCAGTTGTTCGAGACGGGCTCGACCGCCTCGGTGCGGCTGACGGCGGCGCGTCAACTAGGGCAGATCGCCGGCAACCGCGTCGCACATCCTTCTGTCAAGGCCGAAGTTGATCCAAACAACCCACTCGGAGGAGGAGAAGAAGCTTCACTGTGGAAAGGAGTCGACGGGGAATGGAATGAGGTGATGCAGCTCGTTGCGAGGGTCAGTCTTTGGGGTCTCAGGCGATCGCACGCCCCACACGAGCACCGCTTTGCGTCTGTGTGGGTCGGTGAGGGAGGGTCCTGACTGACGACAGGACGAAATACACTCCCACAGATTCTTCCTCATTTGCAATCGCGCTCGTCCGATACGCGCCAAGCTGCCGCTGCTGCGTTGGGCTTCATTTCAAAGGCGGTCGGAATATGGGATCCCACCCCGACCGCTGCTCCCCGTTCGACCCCGCTCAACGACAACGTCTTCGCTGACTTGTCCGACGGACTCTCCTTGGACCAGTTCGATGTCATGAAGGTCCTGTCAGAAGGCTCCCTGTTGCTTTCGAGCTCGGGCAACGAGTATGGCAACCTCTCGCATTTGTCGGCCGAAGAACTCGCAAAGGCCCAACGAGAAGCCATGACGAACCTCGGATTGGGGATGGGTGGGCCAATGGAGCAAGATTTGGGGGTCGACGTGTCGGCCGAGCTAGCTGCTGGTGTGGAAACGGCATCAAATAATCCGGCCAAGGTCACCGAAGTTTTGACCACGACTGCTCGAGAGATTCTGCCCCTGCCCAAATTCAAGAATGAAGGGGCTGCTTCGGTCAAGACCCTCTCGGCCTTCACCTCCGATGTCCCTGTCGCCAGCACATCCAAGCTGCCAATTGGGACAGAGGCGTCAAGATCATCTGCGATCAATTCACCCATCGCATCGGCGTCGAACGGGGCCACAGCCACCGACTCAATACGAGTGATAGCGACACCGCCAGAGGCTGAAGACGAATTTGCCGGTCTCTCTGCTCGAGAACGGAACAAGCTCAAGCGTAAGCGCAAGACGGAAGCCAAGTCAACCACAAACGGCGGGGTAGGGGCTTTGTCCGCTGCCTCACTCGCCGCACCCCCGGCCAAAATCCGAGCCCTTGATGCGGGGAACGGCACGCCCGCGACCACTACATCCCAAAGCAACGTCAAAAGCGAAGCCGTCGTGATTGACCCGCAGGCAAGGGCTAGGGAGGCTAGGGAGAGGGAACTCGAGAAGCAACGCCAGGGTGGTGAAGTCATGGTCGATGCCGAGGCGCAGAACCGGGCCGAGATGGAGGTCAAAGCTGGCGAGTGGCCATGGAGAGGGACGGTCGAGCGCCTCGCAGTAGCTCTGCTATCGCCAAATTGGGAGACGAGACACGGTGCCGCTCTGGGGTTGAAAGAAGTACTCAAGCTGCAAGGCCGTGGTGGTGGGCAGATTGGTAAGGGCGCCTTTCGGGCGATTCGAGTGTGCCGCATGCCAAAGCTGACTCGACACGGTCCTTTTCATAGCGGGTCTGACTGTCGCCGCGAACCAGGAACGACATCGACGCTGGTCCGAAGATGTCGCTGCAAAACTGCTTTGTGTGTTTGCGCTCGATCGTTTCGGCGACTACAACGCGGATCACGTGGTGGCACCTGTGAGGGAAACGGCTGCGCAAGCGCTGGCGACTCTGCTGCCCTGCATGGCATTGAGCTCGGTCGTCCTCGTCCAACGCTCGCTCATTACGATGATCGATCAGGACGGTGCGCCGCCTTCCCGTGCTTTGTCCGACAAGCGAGACGCGGACGCCGTTCAAGAGCCGAATGCCGGACGTAGAGTCAACTACGCATGGCAGGTTCGGCATTCCGGGCTGCTGGGCCTCAAGTACCTTGTGACCGTCAAAGCCGACATGCTTCGCACTGCGGCCGAGCCAGCCGAATCGGCGACCGGTCTCGATGGAACCCAACCGACTGCAACAGCGCTCCTGAAGGAGGTCATAGACGCGGCTCACCTGGGACTGAGAGACGGGGACGATGACGTGCGATCGGCGGCAGCAGCAACCCTCGTTTCGGTCTCTGATGCACTCGTCGCGAGCTTTCCCGTCGAGCTCGCAACGGTTATTGAGGTGTTGTGGGAATGCTTGGGCGATCTCAAAGACGACTTGTCTAGCTCGGTTGGCGGCGTCATGAACCTGCTCGCCATTCTGCTCGGCTACTCCTCCGTGCTCGCGCTCGTAACGGCCGGTCGTCCTTTGGTAGATCTAGTGCCTCGACTCTATCCCTTCTTTCGACACACGATCACATCGGTTCGCGTTGCCGTCCTCAACACCATCCTCGTCTTTCTTCAGCTGCCTTCCAGTGACCTGAGCTGGGCTGACGATCGACTCTTGCGACTACTATTCCAAAACCTCATCGTCGAGAACAAAGCCGAAATTCGCGCATCGTCCGCTCGGGCGTGGAAAGTCTTGCTTTCGGCGCTTTCGTCCGGAATCGCTCGCTTTGCCTCACCCCACCTCGCTACATGGTTTGCACTGGTCTCGACCCCAATAGGCGTGCCCCTCAACACGGCGTTCTTCTGGTCGGCCAAGACAAGCTTGAGCGGCACCGGCGGCTACGTCTACAACGTCGACAGACCGATGATCTCGCAAGACTTGGCGCTTGTCTCGATCGAGGGTGTCACTAGAGCACGCCTTGCCGGTGCAATCGCACTAGGACAGCTCATTGCGTCATGGCCGTTCGGCACTCACGATTCGACTTTCTCTGATGAGCTGACGACGCGGCTGAACTCTACCTCTGCCTTTGAACGCTTCCTGGGTGCGACCATTATCGAGGAGTGGGGCGCAGCGGCTGCACCCAAGCTCGAAAGACCCTTGGCCCAATGCTCGACACTGGCATCTCGACTGGTGCCCGCCCTCCACTCCGCTGTTGCCGCCGATCCGCCCGAATCGTACGCGGAGCTAGACTCGATTCTTGTCCAGCTCAACTCCGATTGTTTGGCCTTGTACGCCGCGTTCTCGGCACAGGGTAAGGTCACCAAAGACAAGATTCCGCAGGTGCCCAAGCCATTCCGCATCGTCCACGCTCGCCAGATCGATAACTCGTACCAGCCTCTGGTCGGCTTCGTTTCCAAAGGCGCGGCAGAGACGGCACTTCCGCACTTGGAAGAGATGCACGGCAAGATCAAGAATGGCATCAGTCAATGGGAAGCTGGTAAAGCGAGTCGAGATCGACAGGTTTCAGCGGCCATCGCAGGAGCGATCGTGGCGCTGCGCGTCATTCCCGCCAAGCTCACACCTCTCGTACGGAGCCTCAACAATGCCGTCAAGCTCGAAGAGGATCCCGAGATCCAGGCTCGATCTGCCGCTGCCATCGCCGCGTTCATCGACCTGTGTTCTGCTCCGGTGTCGATGATCAAGGCGAACCCGTCCGACAAGATCGTCAAGAACCTCTGCACCTTTTTGTGCCAGGACAAGACGCGCACCCCCATCTTTGCCGACGAAATGAACGTCGCGCAAGGCATCTTGACTCTCAAATACAATCCTGCTCGAGGCGAGGCCGTCAAGGAGTCCAAGGAGAAGGAGGTCGAATCAGCTGATGTTGCCACCGCTCGCGTCACATTTCGTGGTGCGCAGTTGGCTTTGGCCCAACTCTCGATCCGATTCGGGGACGACTTGCTCGAACGTGTGCCGAGGCTGTGGAGCGGAATGTCTGAAGGCTTGCTAGCGGCGTTTGCTTTCGGTAGGTCCCGGAGTCGGACAGCGTTGACGATCTGCAAGCTTACCATCTCGTGAGTCTGCCAACAGGCGACGTCAATCAAGCCGATCAGCTGCTCGCGACAAGCGCAGATGCCGGCCAAAGCCTTCTTGATTGCTTGACGGTTCTACCCATTGGCGCCAAGCGACTGAACGGAAAACTGCGAGGTCGCCTGGTCGAGCTCTTGCCTTCTCTGACCCTAGCTATCCGAAGCAAGTTCGCCGTCGTACGGTATGCAGCAAGCAAGTGTTTTGCTGCGCTGTGTGACATCATCCCAGTCGACGGGATGAAACACGTCGTCGAGGGTGTCGTGCCCGTCATTGGGGACCCGGTCAACGTGCAACATCGAAGGGGAGCGGTAGAGCTTGTCTCCCACCTTGTCGATCTACTTGACGTCAAGATCCTGCCCTACGTCATCTTCCTCATCGTACCCGTCCTGGGCCGGATGAGCGATCCCGACGACGACACTCGTCTCGTCGCAACCAACACGTTTGCCTCGCTGATCAAACTCGTTCCGCTAGAAGCGGGCCTGCCTGATCCTCCGGGTTTCTCGGCCGATCTACTCGAGAAGCGTCAAGTAGAGCGCGACTTCCTCACCCAACTGCTCGACGGCCAAAAAGTGGCCGAGTACAAGATCCCAATTCCGATCGGCATCGAACTGCGCAAGTATCAACGAGATGGCGTCAGTTGGCTCGCTTTCCTCGCCAAGTACCAGCTCCACGGCCTGCTTTGTGACGACATGGGCCTCGGCAAGACCCTGCAGTCGATCTGCATTCTCGGGAGTATGCACCACGAGCGTGCCGAGCGACACAAGAAGAGTGGATCGCCTGATACGGTCCACCTCCCCTCGCTCGTGATTTGCCCTCCGACTCTGACGGGCCATTGGCAGCAAGAGATCAAGACGTACGCTCCTTTCCTGCGCTGCGTGACCTTCATTGGTCCCAGAGCGTTCCGCGACTCGATCAGCAAGACGCTGGGGTCTTATGACGTGGTCATCACATCCTTCGACGTGACAAGGAACGAGATTGACACCCTTTCCAAGCAAGACTGGCACTACTGCATTCTTGATGAAGGCCACATCATCAAGAACGGCAAAACCAAGCTCACCAAATCGGTCAAGATGCTGCGAGCGATCCATCGCCTGATCCTTTCCGGCACGCCGATTCAGAACAATGTGCTCGAGCTGTGGAGTCTGTTCGACTTCCTCATGCCGGGTTTCCTTGGGTCCGAAAAGGCTTTCAACGACCGATTTGGCAAACCTATCGCAACGAGTCGAGATGCTAAGAGCTCGTCCAAGGAGCAAGAGCAAGGTGCACTCGCGCTCGAGGCGCTACACAAGCAGGTCCTGCCGTTCCTCCTGCGACGCCTGAAAGAGGACGTCTTGGACGACCTGCCACCTAAGATTATCCAGGACTACTACGTCGAGCTATCGCCACTGCAAAAGGACCTGTACGACGACTTTTCCAAGTCACAGGGCCAGCAGCTCGTCGACGGTGGCGATGACACTGGGTCGGGGTCAGGTAAACCACAGCACGTCTTCCAGGCGTTGCAGTACCTTCGCAAGCTCGTCAACCACCCCTCGCTCGTCTTCAATCCCGAATCGCCTCGGCACCAACAAGCACTCGAAAAGACTGGATCCCCTTTGATCCGAGACCTCGTTCACGCCCCCAAGCTCGATGCCTTGCGCCAAATTTTGCTCGATTGCGGTATCGGCGCCACGACGATCAAGTCGGAAGCCGAAGAGGAAGCCGTATCGCAGCACCGCGTGCTCATTTTTTGCCAGCTCAAGCAGATGCTCGATATCGTCGAACGTGATCTGTTCCGAGCTTTGATGCCGAGTGTGACGTACATGCGCCTCGACGGATCCACGGACGTCTCGAAGCGTCACGCCGTCGTGCAGACGTTCAACGCGGACCCTTCGATCGACTGTTTATTGCTGACGACCCATGTTGGTGGGCTGGGCCTCAACTTGACGGGTGCCGATACGGTCATCTTTGTCGAGCACGATTGGAACCCGATGAAGGATCTGCAGGCGATGGATCGAGCCCATCGATTGGGACAGAAGAAGGTCGTGAATGTATATAGGCTCATCATGCGTGGGACTCTGGAGGAAAAGATCATGGGGTCAGTACTGATAGTGGCTATGCAGGGGTAACCCTGATGTATAGGCTGACGACAGAATCTTGTGCCACAGTCTGCAAAAGTTCAAACTCAACATCGCGTCGTCGGTCGTGACCCAACAGAATTCGGATCTGTCGACGATGGGCACCGAGGGCATTCTGGACTTGTTCCAGGTTACTCCGGAGGGTGCGGCACCACCCAAAGCCGACCCCAACAAGCCGACGAGTCAGAAAGCCATCTTGGCCGAATTGGGTGATCTGCCGACCGAGGATGAATGTGAGCTTTCGCATGCTGGAGTTGGTTTTCGCCGGAACATGCTGACGTGGAGGCCGCACGCTATTGATCCTTGGGCAGACGGCGATCTCGATTTCTCCAAATTTACGAGCTCCCTCGGTATGATGTAGCGAAAAGAAGAACATTACCCTGAATGAACCTGTTTGCTGCTAGTGTTGTAGAACTGTAACCTTTGGCCTTTACCTGTGCAAGTCCCGGTACGTCTCCAACGTTCGATTGTGAATCGTAGAAGTGGTGGTCCTGCAGAAAAGGATGTGCCTTGGAGGACGTGTAGCACATAGAAATGATCCAGGTTTCCCAGCTCTGTAAGACTGTGAACGCCCGGCGCTGCAAGGATATTATAGGTTACGTTTTCTGATCTCACCTCGACCTCGCTTCTCCAAGCAAAACTTGCGGGACATTCTTTACCAACTGCAAAATCGAGCTCGGCGGCAAGGTCCGATCTCCGACACTGAGACTCCCACCGACTCGGCCTTCTTGATTTAATCAGTGCATTGCTGACTTTGATAGATCTACCGATCACTTGTGGTTCCTCCAATTCATAAGTAATACGGTGATAACGCACACAGCATTCTGTAATAGCATAGTCACCAGTGCAGCCAGATTTGGCGGACAGGGAGGGGTAAACCGTCCTCATGTAGCCCAGGCGAGTTCCCGGGCATCGCTGTCAGCCGATGTAAGCACACAAACAGGTGTATCATCCTCGGAGCTTGCGGAAAAATAGTACCAAGCTAGCGCCGTTTCTCGCGTCCGATGGCTGCACTACAGCTCGTTCGTCCGAGATGCAGAATGATTATACCTGACAGATGCAAGTGACCAACAAGAAGTGCTGACTAGTAATTAATGCGCGCCGCCGAATCGGTCCGGCATTGATCACTTTGATTTGCATCTGCAACGTCCTTTCGGCCTGCTCTGACGGAAGGCGATACCTAGATACCTCTTAGCAAGTCATTCCCCAATTTTGACCAGAGCGAGTGCGTCGTAGAAAGTCCTGAGCGGGAAAGTCTTGAGCAGGAAAATCTCCGTCCCGATTGACTCGCACTTAGGACGCCGTGGACGCTGGGTGACCTGGGTCGCCCTCATCTCCGCGCCCCACTCATACACTCAACCTTACACACCAGTACGTGGCGCGCTGCGTTAGTCAGCCCCCAGACAATTCGCTGATAGCGGACGGGTGAGATACAGTGTCTCTCTCCAACAAGCTCTCGATCAAGGACGTCCAGCTCAAGGGCAAGAAAGTGCTCATCCGGTTCGTCGCTGCCCTCGCTCACTTGGGCTGGTGCCCCGCCCCACCACGGGACTCACGAGCTGACACGATGCCACGCCCAATCACAGAGTCGACTTCAACGTTCCTTTCGATGGACCCAAGATCACCAACAACCAGGTGAGTGGGTGTCGCAGCGTGTCGTGTCTCGTCTCGTCGGTGGCTCTCTCTGCCGTATCTCGTCTCCGAAATCGATGCGGAGCCCAACCTGGTCGACGACGTCGGAGCGCATCGATGAACGGCGCATGGGCACCCACTGCGCATGTCGAGACGCCCTGGAGACCGCGATGCAGTGATGCTACGACGTTATCAGGTCTTTATGGATCTGAATCGGATCAAAACAAAAGAGATCGCCATTGCAGCACATTGCGTACGAGCTGGGCGCCCAGTTCTTGCACTCGAGCTGACCCAACCAAGCTGTGCCCCTAAACCCGCACCTCCCATTCGGACACCCTGCACTTTCTCCCGCTCCAATCCCTTGCCATCCATGGTCTCATTTTAAACCCACAGCGCATCGTCGCTGCCATCCCTACGATCAAGCACGCCCTAGACCAAGGCGCCTCGGCCGTCGTGCTCATGTCCCACCTCGGTCGACCGGACGGCCACGTCGTAGAGAAGTACTCGCTCAAGCCCGTCGCCAAGGAGCTCGAGTCACTTTTGTCCAAGCCTGTCACCTTCCTTCCCGACTGCGTTGGTGAGAAGACCGAAAAGGCCGTTGCCGATGCCAAGGACGGCGAGATCATCCTGCTCGAGAACTTGCGCTACCACGCCGAGGAGGAGGGCTCGTCCAAGGACAAGGACGGCAAGAAGACCAAGGCCGATCCCGAGGCCGTCAAGAAGTTCCGAGCGAGCCTGACCAAGCTCGGTGACGTCTACGTCAATGACGCTTTCGGTACCGCCCACCGAGCGCACTCGTCCATGGTCGGCGTCGACTTGCCCCAAAAGGCCGCCGGTCTGCTCATGACCAAGGAGCTCGAGTACTTTGCCAAGGTCCTCGAGGAGCCGCAACGCCCCTTCTTGGCCATCCTCGGTGGTGCCAAGGTCTCTGACAAGATCCAGCTGATCGAGAACCTCCTCGACAAGGTCGGTCCGCGCTCTACATCTGAAGCCCATCCCAGGATTTAAGCTGACCCACCGGGTTTTGGACTCGACACAGGTCAACTCGTTGATCATCTGCGGTGGTATGGCCTTCACCTTCAAGAAGACGCTCGAGAAGGTCGAGATCGGTACTTCCCTGTTCGACAAGGACGGTGCCGAGAAGGTTGCCGAACTGGTCGAGAAGGCCAAGGCCAAGAACGTCGAGCTCGTCTTCCCCGTCGACTACATCACCGCCGACAAGTTCGCCAAGGATGCCCAAGTCGGTACCGCGACCGACAAGGAGGGTATCCCCGAGGGATGGATGGGTCTCGATGCCGGAGAGGATTCGCGCAAGTTGTTCGCCGAGACCATCAAGAAGGCCAAGACGATCCTCTGGAACGGCCCCGCCGGTGTCTTTGAGTTTGACAACTTCGCCAAGGGCTCCAAGGCGACGTTGGATGCCTGCATCGAGGCCAAGGAGAATGGCGCTACCGTCATCGTTGGTGGTGCGTTACCGTGGTCTGCACTACTTTGAGAATCACAATGTTGATGCGATTGCTTGCTTTCGCTTCACTCTGCAGGTGGTGACACGGCCACCGTCTGCGCCAAGTACGGTGCCGAGGAGAAGCTCTCGCACGTCTCGACAGGCGGTGGAGCCTCGCTCGAGCTCCTCGAGGGCAAGGTGAGTTTGTTTGAGAAGCGTTATGATCTGCGACATACTCATGTGCTGACCATGCCGCTTTTATCTTCTAACACAGGAATTGCCCGGTGTGAAGGCCCTTTCGGAGAAATGAGGCCGAGGCCGTCTGTGATCCCAGTAGGAGGCTCGTCCACAGGCGAAATAACTTCGAATCATTGAAGAGACATGGCCTAAACAGATAGATGCTGGTCTCAAAAGCTGGCTTGAAATGAATGTTGGAATACGTGAAGTGCGCCACAAGGAGCGACGCCTTCCTGCAAGAACTAATCGAAAGCGGAATGAAGCATATCACCAAGCGGACCAATGAACCAGATTACAGGAGACAGACCGCGCCGTAACACATAACACCAAAATACATTCTCAAACCGCCACATCCACGATCGGCCTTCACATCCCCGTCCAGACCTTGTCCGCACCTCCGATCAAGATGCCTTTGCCGTCAAAGTCGACGCCTTCGTCGCGCAACAATCTGCGCTTCTTCATCTCCTTGCCTCCGATCGTGTTCTCGTCCCCTTTGTTATTGCCCCATTGTCCTTGGAAGCCACCGATGAAGAGCTTGGAATCGATGATGCGGTGGCACGGCACATGAGGGTGGAAAGGATTTGAACGGAGCGCTCCGCCGACTGTTTCGGTTCGAGGATGATGCGATGAGCACACAGTGGGGGGCCTCCAGGCTCAATGAATGCCGAGGAGAATGATCCGACTCACTGGCTCGCGGTGACGAGTCCAATGCCTTGGCTACGTGCCCATACGTTGTCACTTTGCCTACGGGGATCAACGAGATGTGATCATACACCTGCCAGCACAGGTGCCAATAGGGGACGGAAGGTCCAAGTCAGCAAGCAGTCACGCATCCAGCTTCAGTGCGGTCACACCCCGTGCCTCGTCCGTCCGAGTACATGTAGACGGGACACGATCGTCGCTTACCTTCCATTGATGGGGTGTCAACTTCTTGCCATCAGGCAACACGAAGCGGGATCGCGCAGCCAGGTCCTTGGGAAAGGGGATGGTCGAGTCAGGCATCGCTTCGTCCGACAACTTGGTGCGGCCCTTCGAGGGGATGGCGGTTATATTGGTAAGTTTGGATTTGACGGGGCGTTCGCTGAGAACTGTTTGAGTGCGAGTAGGGGCCATGGGTGCGTAGCTGCGTCGGTGCGTAGCTAGGTAGTGCGTAGTTGCGTCTTTGAGAAGGGCGAAGTCAAAAAGTCAGAAAGTGGGGACATCCCCACGACGCGTCGCGTCTCGCGCGCTCGTTTGACATGAGCGCTCGTGATGCCCGTCTCCGAAATGCCGGCTCCGGGCTGGCTGACTGAATCTTTCTTATAAAGAACGATTGCAGATTTCGTCACCGCTACATGGCAGATTGACTTCCTACCTATCCGCTAGCAAAGTGATGGAGATGGGCAGAGTTGTGCACCACATCTTGTCACCTTGCGCCTTCGTGTCGTGTGCTCAGGAGTCAGCCCATTCGCCGGCGGCTCGGCCGAGGTGACGCCCGTGGCAGCAGCCACCGACATCCCAAGCCACAGCCTTGGTAACCGCAGCGGTCTCGCGTGCCTGTTGCCGGCGCGCGGGCTATCCGCTGCAAATGGCCGCTCGGCGTGTTGACCGTGGCGCGGAGGCTCCTCCAGCTTTGCCCGGCTTTCCATCTCTCCTTTTCTCCACAACTCGAAGAATCACCTACCCGCTCCCCATCCGTTCCATCGAGTCGATTCACCACCCGATAAGAACAACGAATCCATTCCATCATGATTCGACCCAGTGTCATGGCCCAGCGCCGACTCGCTACCTCGACTGTGCAAGTTGGCTCCCGAGGTCTTGCGACCCACATCGCGACCCCCACCCAAGCTCCCGTGCTGTTGGAGGACGTCGAGCCGTCCCAGCGCGACAAGTTGCCTGTCTTCACCATCTCTCGAGAGCGAGGGTGAGTTTTAGCATTCTACCTGATCCGATGTTAGCGCGAAACGTTGGTGTGACGTGGCGTTGTTTGGCTGTCGATTTTTGAGGCCAGCTCGGCATTGTTCGGCATCGCCCCTGTCGCTTATCTTGCTCGTTTTGTTGATCTCCCGCTCGTCCAACCCCTCTCTCCCATGCCTCGATTCCTCATTAAACCCCGCAAAATCCGGCGTTTATCGCACCACGATTTACAATGACTCTACAACAGTTTTCTCCCCCGAGTCGATCCTTTGACCCACCTGCCCGCCGAGTTCGCTCCCCTCGAGTCGTTGCTGCAGCGCATGACGATCCGTCAACCGAACGGCGGCGTCGGCTTGCTCGGTCACGGCCAATTCGCCGATGCGTGCGAGACCGAACTCAAGAAGGCCGACTTGGAGAGCAAGGTCGATCAAGTCATTGAGAGTGGTAGGTATTTGAAAACTGCATGCAGTAACGACAGACCGAACGCTCGTGAGCGTGGGTTCGCTCACGTGACGACCGCGTTCGGACCTCTCCCCTTTCTCCTGTCTTTTGGCATCGCAGGCAACCAGCAGCTTCTCTCGGCCCTGTTCCGTGATTACTGCTACGCCACCTCGGGTGAGTGACGTCGTGAGGGCTCTGAGTTTAACCGCGATCTGGGAAACTGATTACTGTCGCTTTCTCACCAGCCTTCCTCCTCGAGCCGGTCGACCAACGCTTCCGACACACCGGAGTCTACGGCGAAGGCAACAACCGCCTCCCTCGCGAGCTTGCGATACCCATGAAGAAGCTTGCCGACAAGCTCGGTCACTTCCCCTTCAGTACGTTGTGTATCACCTTCCAGTTCATGTCTCCGATCCGGCCAATTGACATGGTGGACGACGACGCTACGTACAGTGGAGTACTCGTCGTCGTACGCTCTCCAGAACTACGTCAAAATTCAGTCCAAAACCAAGCCAGGCAAGCTCGGCCCTCTTTCCGAATGGGCGACGGACAACCTCAATATCATCCGTGCGTTCGAGGATGCCAGCGGCTCCGAAGCCGGCTTCATTCTCGTGCACGTCACCATGGTGGCCCACACCGGTCGAGTCGTCGCTGCGGCCGAGGACGTGCTCAAGGCGTCCCAAACGGGCGACCACAAGGCATTCCAAAGCGCGATGGGTGATCTCCTCGCGACCTACGAAAAGATCCAACTCGCGATGGAGTCGATGTGGTCATGGTCAAGGCCGGTCGACTACCTGCGCTTCAGATCCTTCATCTTTGGCACGGGCCCCAAAAAGTCCAATTCGATGTTCCCCAACGGCGTCGTGTACGAAGGTGTTGGCACTGACGAGCCCCAATACTTCCGTGGTGAGAGTGGAGCCAACGACGTGAGTCTTTTGTCTAGGTATAGACAGTGATCTGTCCGTGATCCGACCCAGCTGATCCTCCTGTCCTCGTTGATCACCAGTCCATCATCCCTCTTGCGGACAACTTGCTAGAGATTACTCGTGCACACCCCAAGAACGAGCTCACCTCGACGTTGCGCGAGTTCCGCGAATACCGCCCCTCGGCGCAACGCGTCTATCTCGAGGCGCTCGAGCGCCGTGCGTCCGAGACGGGCGTTTTCAAGTTTGCGCAGCAGAACCCCGAGAGCTTGGCGCTGTACATCCTCATGGTCGACCAAGTGCGCGAGTTCAGGGACCGCCACTGGAAGTTCACCAAGGTGAGTGTTGAGAAGGTGATGACAGCGATGTCGGATGAACCTGACTGACCTCGCTATCTTGTTCCTGTGTAACAGAGCTACATCATCCGTTACTCAGACCACGCGATCGCCACCGGTGGATCGCCAATCCTGCGCTACTTGCCTCAGAACCTGACGACCGTGCTCAACTGCATGGCCGATGCGTTCACCTTGTTGCCCAACTCGCACGGCTTGACCGCTACGACGGCGGCCAAGATCGAGGTGTGCCGCGGTCGCGCCGAGAGGGAACTCGAGGCGTTGAAGGTCGAGTTGGGCGAGTTGAGGGACGGGGTCAAGGGTGTTGATGATAAGCGCGTGCACACTCGTGGATCCGTTGGCTGCGATGGCATCGGCTGAGTGTGGTGATGCTTGGGTCGATGCGATTGATCTTTGTTCTCGCGTTGACTTTAGGAAGGCGCTCGGGAGAGTAGGAGAGGTTGCGAGATCGCCGGGAGCCAGTGATTTCAGCGTGGTGCGATTCGGCGATGGGGTCTCTGAATGCTTCTTCGTCAAAGGAACCTAGCTTGAAGCTTGATCAGTTTCTGAGAACCTAGGAAATTTCCAACGGTTTTAGCGTTGTAGTCTGACCTTTGCCTCAATGCACCTGCTCGACCTGAGGATCACTTTGCTCAAATTGCGCGACTTGCTGGAGGGTGTCAATTGCCGAGTAGTAAGCTCGGATTAGCAACTGGCCCAGCCTTCGCGCCGGGGTTGGCGTGCGCTTGCACTCGCTCGCCTCGGCCCATGCCCTGCTTCAAGCCCCAAAGCCCCCCCGCTGCAGCTAGCCCAGCACCAACCATCAGCTCGCGAGATGATCCCGACTTCAGCAGTGCGATCCGGCATGCCTGTGAGTAAACACATGAACTTGAAAGAGGTTGCCCATGGGATCTTAGCTGACCCTTCGAAATGAACAGACGGGCAAGACCTACATGGGATGGTGGGGAGATGTAAGTTGGCATCAAGAGGAGGTCGCATGCGCGGGTGGGCTCGGCTGGTTCCGCCGGTGTGACTCCGCTGCGCCGTGGAGAGAGTGTGAGCATCGGAGGGGTTGTTTGGGGGCTGACGTGGTGCGTTGTTGTGTGTGACGCACAGATGGGTGGACCCAAGCAAAAGGGCGTGACTCAATACAGTGAGTGCCCTCGTCCTTGCCACCCGTTGCCCGCGTCGTGCCGCAGCGTCGATCGGGCGGAGAATACCACTCCACCTCTACATCTTTTCCAAGATCACAGGAACTGACCCCGTCTGCCCTTCCTGTGCGCAGGTGTTTCGCCTATGCGACAAGCGTCGATGCGTGGCGCGTTCTCGCACTGGGCCATCAACGGCTACAAGCGCATCATGGCCCAGGCCGTCTACTTTGTCTTGCCCCTCGGTGCCGGTGAGTTGGGACATCTTTTCAAAAGGCTAGTTTGTGGACGCATTGGTGGAGGGAATGGATGTTGTGTGCGGGGAGGACGACGATCGGAGTAGGGCGTGCGGCGCGGTTCAGGGTGTGGCAGGGGCAGAGGCATCTCACCCGCCATTGAGATGGACACGAGTGGCATGCAGTACACACGAACCCGAAACTGAGTCCCACCTGTCCCTACTACTACCACCACCACTCCGACTTTGGACATGCCTTCCCGCTCCGCTCTCACTCGACCTGAACTCACTCCTTCGGTGATCCACTCGTCCTCCGACCTGAAAAACAACAACTTCCCTCGCTTGCCGGTCTCGATTATGGACATTCCCACTCTATCAGGGTACGGACTTCTTAAGTGGGCGATCGCCGACAACCACCTCCGCAACTCGAAGGAGGGCCACATCCAGGGCAAGTTCGCATAAGGAGGGAAGGGAAAGGGGAGTGTTTGTGGTGGGAGTAGAGGGCGTTTCGAGTTGGGAGGAACGATGGAATGCCGATTACTGTGTTTGTGCTACCGATGTTCTTGGGATGGAGTTTGAGTTTTGAGAGAGGGGTCAAGCGAGTCGGGAGAGAGCTGCCGTGTCGGAGCATTCATGCCGAAGTGAACTCGCTTGGACGCTTGCATTGGGCGTTATGCACATGATAAATTACAACACGAAACCAACCCAAAAACCTGAACCCCACCATCTACTGAACTTTCAAACCCCACACACTCCTAACCTCCCCCTTGGTCAACCGATTCCCAATCGCATTGAGGACCTCATCCGCCTCTTCCTCCGATTCCATCGTCAACACCATCGCAATCTGATTCAATCTCGAGAAACTCTCCCTCATCATCGCCGAACTAAACGGCGCTTGGTTGGAGAGGTAGGATTGAATTGATCGGAGATCCTTGTCGAATTTGAGGGCGCCTAGTTCGGTGAAGTTGAGGGAGCGCATGAGGGATTCCCAAGGGCGCACGAGGACGGATATGCTGTGCGCGAAGAAGAGGTTGTAGTTGCCTGGTGTCATGGGTTGCTAGAGAAACAGGTTGAATGAGACGATCAATAAGTCTGCAAGTTCTTTTGCGGTTCGTCGTGACTCGGGACACGACTCACTCGGTACCCAGCCAACAAGGCCTCCCATCCTTTGACGAAGCGTTTGCGCACGTCGTCCCTATACTCGGCTTCGGCGAACGTGTCCTCGTTCAACACGTACGAAACATCCTTGTACACGTCCGCAAGCAAGGGTCTCAGACGAGGCCGCGAGAGTTGGTTGAAGAGGGTGTCGAGACCCAACTATAAGTTGGCAAAGGAAGGATGGGCATCAGCTATGATCACGAGAGTCTACACGGAAGAAGTTGTTGCCTCACCCTCAAAATGCTTTTGAAACGTGCGTCAAGGCTTCTGACGCCCAAGAAGGCCACTTTTGCGCGTTCCAACTCGGCTTCTACGAAGAAAGAGCTCTGCAAGGCTTCACCGGCGAGCATCTCATCGATCATCCTAAGCGTGTACTCGGAGGCTGTGTCGAGGTTGTTCAGGTAAGTCTGTGGTCAAGCAGAGGAATCAGCTTCGGTCAAGTTCATCGTAATATGGAGCAACCCCGAAAACGTACAATAAACACCGATCTCGCCGCGGCCTCTTTCCTCTCTTTCTCTTCTTCCCTCGCTCGACCACCGGGGACATTGACATGCACTCCACCAACAATGACATTCCCAACAGCCATAGCACTCGAGCTCGAATTGACTTCCTTGAACGCGCCATCCATCTTGTACTTCCAAACCTCGCCTACGTCCCTATCGACGATCGTCCGGATCTCCTTCGCCATTCCTACCACCGTCTCGATATGATTCGTCGATAACAATCGATACAACGTCTTTTTGAGGATGTAGAACGTATCGTCCAGAGACGAAGAGAGATAAGGCGACGAATTGAGGTCGAGCTCATCCATCTGTTGCGCCTTTTCGATAGATGAACGTAGGTACCAGATGCTGAGAGGTTGGAAGACGGCACGGAGTTTCTCAGAGAGCATTTGGCCTAGCTCGGATTCTTCGATCATCGCTAGGGTCGGAGGGGTGTCGGGTGAGGAAGAATCGTCGGAGGTGATGGCACCGGGGTTTGTAAAGGCTTCTGTAGCTCTGGGTTGGGTAGTCGAGGGCTGTTCCGGTTGTGTCTCATCGTCATCGTCCTGAACGCCAAAAGTAAGATTCTTAGCACTTGATGCCAGCTAGAGGCGCCCAAAGACTCATGGACTCACCGTCAATCGACCATACAAAAACCTCCTCAGCAACTGCCATCTCCCACTCATCAAGCTCGTTTCAGTCAAAAGCGCATCAATCTCCCTTGGATCAACTCCTCCATCCTCCATCTGCAGTTGAGGCTGAGGCGTACTACTCCCTCCCATCGTCGGACTCCCCGGCCTCGTCAACGAAGGCGTCACCGCCGATCTTCGCAAGTTCAAAGCCCCTCCGACACTGCCACTTAAGGTGGGGTTGGTCGATAACCCATAAAACCTTGATTCCCTCACTTGGACGAGCTTCTTCCTGACTCTCCTTTCCTCCTCCCATGCCATGAGCGTCTTGAGACCCAGCTGGTCGGCTTGGGCCACGAGGTTTGACGCGACGGGGACCATCTTGCCTGGTCCGTAGTACTTTTCGACGACGGGTTGATGTTGGGAAATGATGAGGGCGATCGATTCAAAGAGGTTCGTGAGGACGGTCGAGAAATGCGTGGGGGACGAACCTGTCAAAGAGGAAGACGACGTGGAAGCGGACCAGGTCAGATTTGGTGCCTCTTTTCCGCCGTCTATACCAGATCAACTGACTCTTGCCCGTTGCCTGACCGGCCTTGTCTCTGACGATACCAGCGACCCATTCGGCATACGCAACCAAGCCTTTATCTTCCTCCCCAATCATAGGGAACAGCTTGAAGAAGCGGTTGATGTTATTCGTGTCGCCCGCGGCGGCGGCGGTTTGGAAAGCTTCAAGAAAGGTGTTCAAGAGGGAGACACGTAGGGTTGACAGTGTTGTTGGAGGAGTTTGCGGTAGATCCGAAGTAGGCTGTGTGGGGTTCAACGTAGACGATGCGAATTGGAAACTGGCGAATCAGCCTCCCTGGATTCGGTACGCCCACATCCCTCCCTAGCCCCGAGCCCCGAGCCCCGAGCCCCGAGCCCAAAACTGACCACGACCGCTTCGGCGAACGCTGAAGCGACAATCTTGGGGTCAATGGCACTGGCGCGTTGCATGAACCGGGTCGCGGCTTCCCAGTCATGCTTCTCGATCGCGGCGTCGAGTGCAGCGATCGAGGTCTTGAGGTCTTGCACGGCTTGGACGTACTCGATTGCCTCCTTGACGCGGGACTGGGAGGAGGGATCAGGTGTGGGGTGAGCTCTCAGTAGCAGGTACGAGAGAAGTGCTTGAACGGACCTGCTCCTGATCCAATACCCTGACCTTGCCCCCAACTCGTTCGGCGGTGGTCGCGACCTGCGCGACCTGACGACAAAGATGGGAAGCCTCGCCCTGGATGCCATGGACGACCTCCTTGAGCGAACCCAACCGATCGAGTTGGGTCTGCAAGGGCTCTTTGGCCGAGATGAGCTGCAGCAGCTGTTCGTCGAGGGAGGACTCGTGGCGGGTGAGCTCGGCGAGGTGTTGTTCGATCAAGCTGCGAGAGGTGAGCGTCGACACGTCGAGCTCGAGAGGGACGGGAGCGAGCGCCGTCTCGGGCGAGGGGGACATCGCGTGCAGTGCGACGTGGTTGGATGGTGCGACGTGTTTGACGGTGACGTGGGGGTCGAAGCCACGAAAGGAGACGCGCGCCGATTGAGTTTGGGGCGACGTCGTACGCGCGACGCGAAAGGAGACCAGCCTGAGCGGCGAGTAGGAGACGACTCGCGACTCGGAATCTCGATCGATCGATCAACCGTCGGGTCTCCGGCCTTGTCTGGCTTGTCCTCATCCACCGACCCGTCGGGGCGAGAAGAGAGAGAAGGGGGTGTCCCAGCAGCTACAGAGGTCGTGCCCGCTTGATAGCAACCTACGTCGGTGCATTCGATCCTCATCCTAACCCGTTCCATCCTCTGCACCACCACCGTAACCCTCAGCTCGCGCTCGCCCACGCCCACGCCCACGCCCACGCTCACGCTCACGCTCACGCTCATCACCCCACCACCCCACCTCCTCATCGTCGTCGTCGTCCCACCTCCCAGGCGGATCCCATCTCCTGCAGCCTCACGGGCACGGGGGGAGACCACCAGGATCAGGTCTTTCGCAGTCCTCATCGTCGACCATGTCGTCCGATCCCAATGGCCGATCGACGTGGCACCCGTTGCCGTCCATGTACCTCCCCACCGCCGCGAGCTCGATCGTGTTCGACCCCGCTCAGCCGTTACTGCTCGCCGCTTCGGCACTCGGCACCGTGTCGACCTACTTCTGCAACCCGAGCTCGGGTCTCACTTCGCGCTACACGAGCTACCGGGCGCACCATGGTCCGGTCGGCGAGATCGCGATCGATCAGAACGGCATCCTCAGCGTAGGTGGGGGATCCGCTTCTTCGTCCTCGTCCTCGTCGTCGGCGAGGCGTAACCATTACTCGAGCATCAAGATGGCCAATCGGAGAGGTCTGACTTCGTGGACGATCGAAACCGATACGACCATGCCGCTCACCACCACTGCCTACACCCCCGCGAGGTCGTCCGAGATCGTCACCACCGGCCCCGGGTCGGATCTGTTCGTCGTCAACCTCAACCGTGGATCGGTCGTACGCCGTCAAGCCACACCCTCCCCGTTTGTTCATCTGAGACGATCAACCCACCTCGTCGCATCGACAACGACGGGTTCACTTGTCCTGCTCGACGCCCGCACCTCGGAGCTGTCGACGACCGAGACCGTGCTCGCCCATACGGGCGGCATCTCCCAGCTCGAGGTCGAAGGCAACTACATTGTCACCATCGGCTACACCATGCGCCAAGGTCTCCCCTTACCCGACCCTTACCTCAAACTCCACGACGCGCGCTTCCTACGACCGCTCTCCCCGATCCCCTTCCCGACGCCACCGGCGCTCATCAAGTTCCACCCAAGGATATCGGGCTCGGTCTTCGTCGCCAGTGCCGAGGGGAGGGTCCAGATGCTCGACCTCAAGGAAGTCGGCAAAGGATCCGTGTTCCAGATCGACACACCGGCCTACCTTTCGTCCATGGCCGTATCCCCCACGGGCCAAGGACTTGCCTTGACCGACGTCGAGGGCTACGTTCATCTCTGGTCCGTGCAGAACGACTCCAAGTTTCTGCGCTTCGATACGGAACAGATCGAGCTTCCCGACGTCGTTGATCCACCCGAGAGAATCCACTGGAACGATCAGACCCCACTCAACTCGATTGGTATGCCTTACTACTCGCAACCTTTGCTGTCTCTGAACTATGGCGATTTCCGTCCTCACCCTCTGCACCATCGGAAACCCATATTGGATCCGGCGCTGTTGGCCAGTGTCAAGCAGGTCGATTTCGTCGGGTACGCTGCTTACCCACCCAGCATGAGAGTCGCACAAAGGAGAAACCAAGTCCCCAAGATGGTCGACGATCAACGCTGCATGGGCAAGGACGTCCCCATGTTCAGGAGTGATAAGGAGCGAGCGGCGATGAAGAAGAAGCGCGATGGGGTCACGGAGGAACAACAGGTGCTCAACGATCTGAAGGGAGATCTTGCGGAGGGGGAAGATAGTGAAGAGGATAAGGGCAAGAAGAAGATGCCGAATCATTATCGCAAGGTCGAGATCCAGTATTCGAGGTTTGGTGTCGAGGACTTTGATTTCGGGTCAATCTCTCCGCTGTCGTTCTCTCGGCATGCCCACAAACTGATGTAACTTTGACCCTGTACTAGCTTCTACAACAAGACGCCGTACTCGGGCCTGGAAACTCACATTACCAACTCGTACACCAACTCGTTGCTCCAAGCATTGCACTACACGACCCCTGTTAGAACACTGGCCGAAGCGCACACGCACACCTCATGTCCGAAGGAGAACTGTCTCTTGTGCGAAGCTGGCTTCTTGTTCCGCATGCTTGGAGACGCAAAGGGTATGAACTGCCAGGCGAGCAACTTTTCGAGGGCGTTCGGGGCAAGCCCCCAAGGTAAATCGACATGTGGTAACCTCTCCGCTGTAATGAGGATTTGCTCCCTTACATCCTCTTCATATTGCCGACAGTGTCTGCTCTCGGGCTCATGGACCACGACAACCAGACCTCGTCAACAGTCGCCTACGCCTCGTTGATCCAAACATTCTCGCGCTACCTCCTTGAGCAAATGTCCGCCGAGTCCAACGTCGGTTCGAACGCTCCCTTGTTCAAAGCCAAGACGACCGCCGATGACGCTTCGGTCCCATCACCTTTGGCTCAACTCTTGAGGATCGAAGCGAAGACCGTGAGCGTGTGCTCGCAATGTGAATCAAAATCGGAGAGGGACACAGCATTCAGCACGGTCGATTTGTTGTATCCTAGACGGGTGAGTAGGCGCTCACGGTCAGGACTTGCGTCGTACGCTGGCTAACTAGCTTCTTGTCACCTCAGGCGCTCTCGAACGAACTTCCACCCGCATCAGATTTCGCGACCTTGTTGCGCAACTCGATCCACCGCGAGACCATCGCACGCATGGTCTGTTCGACATGCCGTCAATCCAATCATCTACGGATACGTCGCGTCGTCGCCGAGACGACCTTGTTACCCCCCGTTTTGGTCGTCAATGCCGGAGTGAGGACGTCGGATGAATTGGAAGTGTGGATGGATGGGTCAGCGGCCACGAAGGGAACGGGGAGTGGGGTGGGTTCGGGAGGTAGGAGGAGGTTCTTGGAATCGAGGTTTGAGGTTAGAAGGAAGGGCGAGGCGTTGAGCATTGAGAGTCCGCCGAAGGAGGTGAAAGAGAGGATTGAGGGGGACGATGGAGTGGCCTATGAGTTAAGGGTGAGTTTGTTTGCTGATTATCTGGGCCGTGTTGCCGAACCGACCCGCAACTTGCCGTACTCGTTCCCAGGCCATGGTGGTTCAGATCCAGTCGGAAGGGGATGCACCACATCTGGTCGCACTGGCCAGAGGTGAGATCTGGGGAAAGTTTGGCTATACGATGAAGCATCAATCTCACCCAGTCAAGCTTGCCTCGCACACAGTGTCATCAGAGGAAACGAACCCCGGCCCGTCGTGGCATGTCTTCAACGATTTCCTCGTCCGTCCCATCAGCGAGGACGAGGCGCTGAGCTTCCCTAGTTCATGGAAGGTACGTGACTCCTTCGACATACTCATGGGGATCTGGTAGATTGACATCTGCTTAATTCGGCCCTGTAGATCCCGGCGGTGCTGTTTTACCAGCGCGTCGACTCCTCGTCTCTGCTCGACTTTTCGGCGTTGCCTCTCAAGGGCGACCCTTCGATCCTGTGCGAGGATATCACAGTCTCAAAGTAAGCCCAATCCAACGTCAGCCTTTAAATCGGATTAGTGATGTTGACCTCACCCATTTCACGGAACCTATAGGAACCGCGATCCAAAACTGATCAAACACCAACCCCTCAAAACGACCGAGCTCCCCCGTCCGGGAACGCTCATCTCCATCGACGCCGAATTCGTTTCCCTCCAACTGGAAGAAGCCGAATTCCACTCCGACGGAACGAAGAAGGTTCTGAGACCTAGTCGGATGACGTTGGCTAGGGTCTCGGTGTTGAGAGGGGAAGGGGAGGATACGGGGATCCCGTTTATTGATGATCATATTCATACGAGTGAATCCGTTGTCGATTATTTGACTGAGTTTTCGGGAATTCGAGGTACGATGAATTTGCTCGTCCAAGGTCGATGTTCCCGAGCTGACGTTTCCCTTGCCTGTTATCAGCGGGTGATCTCGATCCTTTTGCTTCGAGACATACGTTGGTCCCGCTCAAGGTCGCGTACAAGAAGTTGAGGATGCTCGTCGATCTCGGCTGCGTCTTTATCGGTCACGGGCTCAACAAGGATTTGCGTATCATCAGTGAGTTAACCTTCACGTGACTATTCGGGCTTTCGGGAATTTGGGGAGGGTCCTGGCTGACAGTAATGATATACCCCAGACATCTACATCCCCCATCCCAAATCATCGACACAGTCAACATTTACCATCTCTCGCATCGCCAACGCAAGCTTTCCCTCCGGTTCCTCGCTTGGGCAGTACTCAAATTAGACATCCAATCGGACACGCACGACTCGATCGAAGATGCTAGAACGGCGTTGCAGTTGTATGAGGAGTATTATAGATTGGAGGCGGAGGGGACTTGGGAGGAGGTGTTGGAGGAGGTGTATAGGGATGGGAAAGCGACGGTGAGTGAAGTTATTCCCGTCTGGCCTCGGGGGGGTATGTGTCTGATCACCCAGGATTTGTTTTCAATCACCAGAATTTCAAAGTACCGCTTCCAGATGGTGGAATCCCGACCATTTCTCCGATCCCGGCATCAGCGACGATCGCAGCGTCCTCCACGACAAGCACCCCAACAAACTTGACTCCGGACGTTCGGTCGCCGCGCTCGTCCCATCGACAACCACCCGGTTTTTGATTCCCGCATCAGCTGTATTTTGGAAATAGAATGTAAATATGACGAAGCTCAAAGACTGCATTTCAAGGATCTAGAATAGATACGAAGGACTCTATGTGGAGATGTACCCGTTCTTTTGGAGCCAGGTTCGGAGATCTTTTCGATCCCTTCGGAGCCATGCGGCGTTGGCTCGGATCGCTTCGAGGCCCTGTATCGACGCCGACAAAACTATCATCAGCACCTTCTGCATTCTACGCGCCGATCCCCAACAAACCAAGCAACTCACCTGATCCAAGGCCTGCTGGAAGATATGGGTATCCTTGCCATCGAAGAATTGTTCGACCTCATCCGCATCCTTGTCCGTCGTAAAGGTATTGAACGCCCTCCCAAAGATGTTGGGCGCCTGAAAAGTCCCATCCAACCTCTTGACCAACGCATCGAATTTTCCCTTCAACAAATTCCACAAATTTCGTTTCGCGAAAGGGTTCATCGAAAGCCATACGAAGAAGGAAGCGATATCCTGCGTCTTGACCTGCTTCGACAAGACGAACTCGAGCGTATTTTGCAACCTCTTCTCATCCCTTGTCGAACACAGTGCCGATATGGCAGCTGAGAATTGAACGGGGTTGGGTCGCTCGAGTATGACTTGGAGCGCTTTTCCGTATTCGTCTGCTCCACCGTGTTGAACGCAGGTGCGGAAGACGGTTTGGAAGAGGTCGGAAGGTATGAGGGAGCTGTCGTTCGATTCGACGAAGGGTCGGAAGCGCCTCTGGAACTCTTTGATAGTGCTGTATATTGAAGAACCAGTCAAAATCAATGCAAGCCTCAATGTTCAGATGGATCCAATGCTGATTCTTCAAAACTCACTCGGGATCCTCGCTCGAAGCCATCCCGGACCAACTCAAAGCCCTCAACTCGACGTCCTCCAATCTCTCCCCCTCCTTAGGATCCAAACCCAACCTCTTCGCCTGCTTGCCAAACCACCCCTTCTTTAACCTGGCCAACCCCTCCAAAACGCTCTCATCCTCTTCCCACCAAACACTCGAGATCGCGCCCAAAGCGGACGAGATTTCGGAAAAGACGAGGTATTCCTTCTCCGCCGGTGCGATGAGGCTGGCGAGCGAAAGGAAGGAGGAGGTTTTCGAGTAGCCAGAAGAGGCAAGCACGGCAGCGTCCTGGATCAAGCCCATTCGATCGGTCAGGGAAAGGGACGAGTCGGGTCGGATGGCTTCTTCGCCGAGACGCTCGAGACGAGAGGCGGGGTATAGAACGCGATCTGTTCAATTCAGTGTGGGGTCACCATTAGCCAGCGGTTCCGAGCGCCAGTCAGTCGGAGGTGTGCACTCACAAATACCGCAAGATTCGGCATTGAGCTTGTAGATCCCCTTCTCAATATCAGGCAAGGCGAGCTCCATCTCGCGATCCGAAAAGATAAGGGATCGGTGGACTCTGCGTTCGCCAGTCCTGGGATCCACGGTCAACAGTTGTAGAGGGATGTGCCATAGTGTCTCATCCTCTTCGGCCTATGACCGATAGAGAGATGATTCCTCAGTATGTGAAGTGCTGGGCTTTGAAAGATGGGTCGCCTACAGTAGCGTCTCCAGAGCTGAGGAACCGGTGCTGTGTCAACTTGAGTCCTTTGACGCTTTCTTCGACTTCCACGTAAGGGAAGCCAATCTGTAGCCAAAACCCTTGTCAGCTAGTGCCTCGCGATCAAGTCCTCTTGCACCATTCTTAAGGACCTTGTTGACCCAATTGTCCATGACCTCCGCCACATCCTCGCCCGAGCTCTTCGCGATCCCGTCCCACAAATCCATCGTCTTCGTATTTCCCCACAGATGCTTCTTGAGATAAATCGTCACCCCTTCAATGAACTTATCCTCCCCGATCCACTGGCACAACTGCTTCAACACACTCGCTCCTTTCGAGTAACTGATCGCGTCAAAAGCTTGTGAGATGGCGGCTTCGTCGGGGACTCGGACTTCAATGGGGTGAGAGGAGCGCAGGGCGTCGAGTTTGAATGCGCGGCCGAGGTGTTCGGATATGAAGGAGGCTTGGACGTTCCAGGTGGGTTCGAGACGGTCGATCATGAGACACTCTCCCATGAGTGTGGCGAACGCCTCGTTCAGGTAGAGGCCGGACCACCCTAGTATGGCCAGTTCTCAGGCGCGTCAGCTCAGGAAAGCCACGGAGCACGGTCGCATGAAGGACTCACAGTCCATCGATACCATGTCACCGAACCAGGTATGACTGATCTCGTGCGACGTGATGGAAACAACACCCTTCCTCGCCGCGATCGACCCACCTTTGGAATCATCAAAGGTATACGCCGAGGTGCGTCCCATCTGGAGACCTAGGTTCTCCATCGCTCCGAGATCAAAATCGTTAACGACCAGGGTGTCGAGTTTGAGGAGCGGGAACGGGATGTCGAAGACTTGCTCGTATCTACAGTACGAGACTGGTGAGTACTCTATTTCTCCAGGTTCCGAGTGAGCCGGGCAGTACTCACTTGGGCACCAATCTCCTCGTCGTCTCGAGCGCCAACAATGTCTTATCGATCTGATCCCACGTCGCATAGAACCTCAAAATAACATCCCTCGTCCTTCCATCGATCCCGACCGAAGTGAAGTGATCCTCGCGGTGCTCGAATTGACCATTCGCGAAAGCGACGAGGTAAGACGACAACAAAGGGGTCGGGTGGAAGTGCACGATGTGCCAATCTTTTGCTTTCGAAATCAAGATCCAATCCGTCTCAACAATCGGTTGATCGGTCTCGCTCGGAGCCTTGAAAACCCCGAGCTCACCCTTGACCTCCTCCAATTCGGTTTTGCGGGTGGCATCTTGGTCGGTAGTTGCGTCAGAGTGAAATTCGTCATCGAGTAGTTCATCGGTGGGGAAGCGTTGGCCATCTTGAAGGGTGTCGATCTTGTCGACGTGCATATTGGAAAGCGAGGTGGTGCCGACCCTGGAGACCATCGACAACTGCCAGATGGCTTTGAAGTGGGGTTCATCGAAGCAAGGCTGCGAGAGGAAATCTTGCTATCAGCTCGGCGCCGTGAAAGCGCGAGCAGTGAGCAGTGTGGCTCACGAAAGCCCTTCTCGCCGAGGTCGGTTGGAACTGGGTACAGGCAAAGACATCGGTCTGCCCCTCCTTGCCGCCTTTGCGCGGGAAAGTCGAGGTGTAGTATCTGCTCTCGAGACAAGATTGATGCGGTCGCACCGCATATCTCAGACCGTCAGCGTTGTCACCTTTGCCCGTGGTTCAAGTGTCGCAGAAGAACCAGAGACGAACCCTTTCATGGACGAATTGAGCTCGCCATGCCACCTCAACGCCATCTTGTATCTGGCTGGTTCAATCCTGCCACCCTGGAAGAACAGTTTGGCTTTTTCTCCGTCGTACTCGACATGGTCCGACCACCTCTTGGTGGCGTAGCTGTCCTGGCCGAGCGCCGACTGGGCTAAACAGAGGAACGCCCTGGACTCGTGGAGGACCAACGGAGATGCGGCGTGGAGGGTGATGTATTCGACTGGTTCATGTACGGTCAAGGTGGTGATGGAGGCTCCTTTGTAGAGCAGAGCCTCAAGGTCGGTGAGCAAGCGGATGGAGTAGTGCGATGGCCTGCACCGTGACGCGGGGTGGGAGACAGCGGCAGATGGGATAGTGGGGCGTCGGTGTAAGTGTGAGTGTGGGGGGCGGATGCCGAAGCGAGTCACTAGCGAGCGATGTTGTGCACTCACGACACCGAGCTGGGTAGGCGATTCGAGTCATCGGAACAAGTTGCCTTGACCATGGCTGCACGCGTATCAAAGCAAATGGGTGAGGAGTTGTCAGGCCAGGGGTTGCACAGAGAGACGGAGCCTGGACGGACAGCTGAGTCGTGAGCGCGTGGTGGTTAGATCTCTAAACCTCCAATCGGCACCATTACCGTCGATTACTTAGATCGGCGCTTCCCTCGCTGTGGGCCGTTTGGCGCGATCGCCTCTTGGCTTCGCTTCGCACCGAGTAGCGACCCAACTGGTGAGTCCCCGCCCCGCTTCCTATCTCCGCAGCTACAAGCACGACAACCCCCACACACCTCCTCGACCCGAATCGAACGACCAAAGCACCATGATGATTGATAAGCACTGGGTTCCGATTTGAGCTGCGGGCATTTCAAATTGAGGCGAGTGTTTTTTACCTCGTTTCCTGCCCGCAACTCTTTCTTGAGCGACAAGCTTTTAGCGGCCTAGAAAACCGTGCTAGCCGAGTGAAGACCATACCAATTCCTGCTCTTCAACAACCGAGTCATGTATTGGAGTGGCACGCGTGGACTGACGCTTTTCGCTGCCCCCTTTTTTTTGGCTCCGCTTGCGGGCGACCGGTTTTGATCAGTGCAGGACGGACTAGGCTTTTGGAACACCTCGCTTCTACTCTTTTGCTCGTTCTCGTCGCACACTTCTCCTGTCGTATCTCTATTAGCGAGTTACCTTGAGCGCTCAGGAGTTCGACTCCTTCTTTCGAACTGAGCATCACGGCGAAATTGGCCTGCATGGAGAGCGTACATGGGCACGGGACATGCAATACATCCTTACTGTACATTTTTTGGCCACCCTCTGGCATTACCGAGCGCTGATAAACTGAGCCGGTTTTGCTCGGCAGACTTAGACTGCAATCGCTGGATGTATGCGTGCAAGCACCTTTACTTTGGGTGCTCTTTCGCAGTGTTTGTTCCAGGAGACAACAAAAATGAGGTGATTTGTCTTGCATAATGTGTGTCGTGTGAATGTGAAAATAGCAAACTGTCCGACGTGAGGTCCGTCTCGAACGATCGACGGCGACGTGCCCGACTGATGACAACCTCGCGCTCCGTCGCGCTCAGATCCGCTCCACGACCCTCCTGCGTGAACGACACCGGCCCCCTTACTCACATTGGCCAGTTCAGGAGCTCGTGCCAAGCCAGCACGTGCTGTGCAGCATGGCATCGTCACCGGATCTTTCCGCTGGCGACCCAGCTCATGTCGACGATGACAGCACGAACACGAAACACCACGCGCGACCCTCGGCGACGACGCTCCTGTCGCAATGGCACAGCTTCTTCAGTGACCCCTTACTGTCACCACACACGCTCCAACAGACCGCACTCTCGGGCAAGATCCGCCGCCTCAGATCGCTGCCTTGGAGGGTCAGTCCGTGCACGCTGGCTCATTCTAGCTCAGCTGGTCTCCCCCTCTCCAGCCTCCCCCACTTCGGATGAGCCCGTAGCTGACTCCGCTATATTCTGACCCCACACCGCACCACGCATCAGTACTTCTTCTCCCTCTTGCCAGCACCGGCACCGCTGGGCTCTTCCTCGATCCCAAGCTCGACATGGACCTCGTACGAACGCATGCTGCAACACGCTCGCTCAGAGTACACCTCCCTGCGCACGACCTACCTCCGTTCGCCCGACGGCAAGTGGTGCTCCGACTACCTATCCCTCGCCTCGACCGAATCACCTAAACCACCCGTACCACCCAAATTCACCGCCAATGGTCTTTCCTCTATTGCTTCGGGTGGCATGACCAAGGTCCAGGTCGACCAGAACAACCCCCTCGCCATCGACGAAGGGAACCCCTGGACGAGCTGGTTCGAAGACCTCGAGCTCAGAAGGGTCATCCGCCAGGACGTGTCCAGGACGTGAGTCGTCCCGTCCAGTACTTCCATCTTGAAAGACCTTATGCTCCTGTTCTCCCAGGCTCACCCCGCCTCTGCATGATGTAGCTATCCCGAAATTCCCTACTTCCATTCATCTCAAGTCCAAGACCAGTTGACGGACATATTGTTCATCTTTGTCAAGTCGATCGCATCCGACACGGGCTACCGACAAGGCATGCACGAGCTCGTCGCACTCGTACTGTGGATCGTCGACTTTGATGCTCTTCCCCCACTTGCCTCGTGCGGCGGGAAATCCGAAGCCCCACATGATTCGGAAGGGTTGGCTCGTCTCGTGTTGAGTCGAGATCATATCGAACACGATGCGTGGTCCTTGTTCACGACCTTGATGAAGTCCGCCAAATCCTTCTACGATCCCACACCTTCGATATCCCTACCTGCAGCGGCGAGCAAGACGCCGTCTTCGGCCACCGCAGCCGCATCAACGGTGATGGTCCAGCCCATCGTCGCGACATCGATGAGGATCCACGACTCTCTACTCGCGACAATCGACCCGGAGCTGCATGCCAAACTCGATCAACTTGGTATCGAACCCCAGTTGTACACGATCAGGTGGTTGAGGCTGTTGTTCACGAGAGAGTTCCCCGTCGAAGACGCTTTGCTCGTGTGGGATGGGATCTTCGCTGAAGACCCAAACGTGAGCACTCCAGTATGACGCCTGTGCAGCCACGCCCGAGCTCATTCTCTTCCCTAACTTTTCATCCAACAGCTCCGAATGACCGAATTCGTTTGTCTCGCAATGCTTTTGCGCATCCGCTCCGCCCTCCTCTTAGCCGATTACTCGAGCTGTCTCTCCCTCCTCCTCCGCTACCCTTACCCAACCTCCTCGCCGGACTCGCATCAAGTAACATATCTCGTCTCTCAAGCTCTGCAACTCCGCGACTCCCTCTCACCTTCAACAGCGCAGATGATCCTTCGCGTCAACGAGCAATGCGGATTACAAGCTGGTGACTCGGATCTGCTGAGACTGGAACGAGGGGAAGATGATTTACCTAGAAACGGAGGGCCAGGAAGAGGTGTGAACAATGGTAATCTGGCCGGGAAAGGGTTGGTCGGTGATCTGGCCAAGGGGGTGTATGGACGGGCAGAAGCGTTGGGGTGGACAGGGGCTCTGCAAGGGGGCTTGGCGACGATCAATGATTTAGTCAATGTGGGTCTTTTGTTCGTGCCTACAAGTTTAGCTTCTCCTTTGGAGCTGACACAAATACTTTTCACCACTCTAGCGTGGCATGGCAGCTCAAGTGGCGGCAAGGCCGGTTGCTCGGGATCCGTTATCACGGATACCCGACCGAGCGCCTTGGGAGGTCGTGCAACAGCCGCATAATCATCCTCATGAAACAACACGACCTTTGCCTCCCGCCCCTTCGTCCCCGTCTTTGTCAATCTCGAACAGCCTCAGGCTGTCCAGGGCGATCGGCGCGTGTGTCTCCGCTCTCCAGGATAACGCTACCGATGGGCCGTCTCGTTCGACCACGGATATTATGGACGTGTTAAAACACGTTCGAGATGTCTTAGGTTCCAATGGCTCCGTTCTCGTCGATGAGAGTATCTTGGGCCGACTCAGCGCGATTCCCATGGAAATGCCCAAGTCTCTACTAATCGACAACAAATGGGTCCAGCGCCCATCAATCAGTTCGACGTCGGCTACTTCGACGAGCATCACCAAGACATCGTCGTCGATTGCACCGGTGACTCCACCAAGTACGCATCCTTCTTCGCCTGGACTAGAGCCAGCGAGTCATCATACATCGACGACGCCTTCGCCCGAATTGGGGCCCGCGTTCGTCGAGACCAAGCCCGCGTCATCGGGTCTAGCCCATCCCACCGCCGTTTCCCCACCACTGTCCGTCACACCCTCTATTCGACCCAATTCATCACCCGTCCCACAACCGCACACCCAAAAATCGCTCGGACTCGGAGCGAACGCCCGCGCGGCTCCTCTCCCTCTCACCGGTTTCTCGACTCGAGCTTCTGGGATGACTTTCGGTCTTGCGGACAGATATTCGGGGACGGGGGATGGGATCGGACTGGGGTTGATGAGTAGTACGTCGCCTTCGTCCGCTTCTTCGATGGGAGGTGCAAAGAGGTCTTCGATGTTGGGTATGGTGAGGGATCCGTTGGGGGCTGTGGATGCTTAAGGGGTTAGAAGGTTAGCGTGAGATGTTGTTGAATGTTTCTGTTGCAGCTTGGTATATGATGTGTGTGATAGTTATCGATCCGATCCGTATTGTCCCACGTAAGGCTTACGGCCTTCAGACGACTTGAGGTGAGAAGGATCAGCCAAGAGCCCCAAGACGCTTGGCCCTCGTAAAAAGTCCGAGCGCAGTCGTCGTAGCGCGACGAACGTGGTGGTGGCTCCTCTCTTCGTTCAAGGTCCCGCCCCACTCGATAAGTCCCCCACAAGTAGATCGTCAAGATCCGACCAACCAGCTACAGCAGCAGTAGCAGTGCCCACCACGACGATGCGAGTAACACGTCTGATCCGACGTCGACAGCTTCAAGTGATTCGGGGGTGGCAGACACGCTGCTAGACGTCATGGCGCTTCGTCGACAAAGGATCGCCACGCCTGCAGAGCACCCGGCCGTACAGTCCGAGTTGGCTCATCGAGCGACTGCAGTCGCGCCCGCTACGACTAGTGAGACACCTTTTGGCCGGGGTTCCAAGCCCAAGAAGATGAAGTTCGTACCGAGGAACCCCAACGCAGCGCGACGGGAAGTTGTCTCTATCAACTTGTCCGACGTCCCGATTGAACTGCTCCTCGGCGTGAGCTTGAGCTTCCATCCAGCCTGGGCTCAATCTGACAAGAGGACCCTACTTCCACGAATAGATCGGTCGTCACCTCGATCCCCTCTCGCTCGTCTACCTCTCCCGAGTCAAGAAGGAATCAGAAGGAATCTCACGTCTTCGTCGAGGAAGACCTAGACCTGAAGAAGATCGGCACCAAACTGCTTTAACTCGATGAGGCCGGCGCGAGAATCGCGGGTCATTCGGAGGACTGACTCCCTTAAGCGCTCTCGTTCAAAGAGCGAGCGATTGGAATACGATCGGCAACGTGAAGCATACGTCGATCGATACAAGGCACTCTTCGCTGACTCCCGGAGTTAACGAAAGCTAAGGCGAACCGTAGAGGCATTCGACCGCGAGGTCGCAGAAAGGCTTCATCGCGAAAAGCAAGAACGATCGCAAAAGATCAAGAAGGACATCCCCAGAGAGTCGGAACATGTGACGATGTAATCTTTCGTGAATGACGTGGACTGAGAAACGCTTGTGGAGAGCCTCGTTCCCACAATCGAGACGGTGGAATGCGAGAAGGCTGGTAAAGAAGGAAGCGAGGCGTAGGCGGCAGCGCCGACAGGAGCTGATCCGACGATTCAACTCCTAGTGCAATTCGCACAAGCTCGACTCAGTTTGACCTGTAATGCGAACCGCTCAACACTTCAAGGGGATGGCATGGTTCCAAGCATTGTGGCTGGAAGGGGAGGGAGTAATTGACAAGTAGGAATGGGATCGCTGTCGCGCTGCAATCGGCAGATACATTAATCGCCTCGTGGAGCGTAGACGCCTCGCTCTGTACTGCATACTCGCCAGCGCAACCAATTACGTCCCACTGCCATTTGACAAGGACGTAGCTGAGAGCGCGCTCAAGGCTCAAGCTACCTTGGCACTTGAGCCACCCGAATGCTGCGCGTCTCTTTCAACCCCCACTACACTCGATGAGCACGACTGGCGTCAGATCTCGCACTTCTTAGCGATGAACACCATCGGCTCTTTTCCTGCTCAAATAGTTCACCTACGACGAAGCGATACGCCACCACCTTGCATTGCATTGTCCCGACTCGTCTTCCAAATGATCGGACCTTGCCATCCCGCGGCCGAGGGACTCCAAGCACACTTCCAAGCCTCTGCCGAGCTCTTGCTCATCTATCACGCTGCTCAAGTAGCAAGCGGGCTGAGCTTCCCAACCGTTCAACATCTTTACCAGCTTGGGGAGGTCTTTGAATGCCGCCTTTGCAGTTGCGAGCACGAGAGACGGCTGCGTAAGGCCCAGCCTGACATCAGACCGCCGAAGCTTCACGTTCCTTTGGGCGGAGGCGCCGAATCCAGTCGAGCGGTGGCGCACTCCTTGACGGAGCATGTTACGTACCATTCATGGTTGCTCGATCCAACCAAATACAGACCACGTGGTCCAGGCGACTCGTCGTCACAGATCAAGAAGATCGGGTATGGTGTACCTGGTCCCGAGTTGCTTGCGACGGGGCAAGTCACTGAATTGGCGGTCGCCTCGTAGTAGTTTGTTATTTCCCTTGTCGAAATCAGTAGTTCCACGTGGAGGTCCGATACCGTGGCGATCACATCAAAGATGTCCTTTTGACAAATACCGAACGCGACATGATTCGGCAGAAGCCCCTCTCCTTGAATGATAAGAATCGAGAAGGTATATTCCAACTCCCCTTTGTTGCGCAGCATGGGACTTACGAACCCCACTGTGCGCGAATCACTCATATAGTCTGCAAACACATGCGCTGATGGATTGGGAGATAGTCTTCATCTCGAGGCTACGAGTGAACTCCCTACAAGCAAGCGTCGATTCTTTTCTTCAAGAGGCCGGCATTGTAAGGCGACGCTCCAATTAAGCCTCACAACGACCTCATCCGCCTCAAGCCTTGCTCGCGCGCGGCGCCAAGGCGCCTCTTGACCTTAGTTCTTTTAGTAGTCTTTCTTCGCCTGCAAATTACACCGTTTGATCCTTACAGTTTTGGTTTCGGAATCAGTGAGGCTTGAGAGTGATCTCATGCCTTTCAGGCATCTTGTCACCATGCAGGTTTTTGGGTCGCAAAGCTGTCTGGAGAACGCTTGTCAAGCTCCGCTCTCCGTAGCGAATTATTCAACCAGTGACAAGGGAGAACTTGAAACCGAGAGTACAAAGGGATACAAATTGAATTGCAGGAATACCAGCATGCGCCCGTTCACCCGCCCGAGGACCTGACATGGTCGAATGCACTAGACCTAGAAGAACATTTCAAAAAATGATGGTCCTACAAGCTCGCGAGCCGCCTTGTGTGTAAATTTATGCGTGAGCTTATATTGTTCGGGTCTCGATTGTGTCAGTCGCGAAGGACCACCGGAGCATCTGGAAAGCTCTGCCGCTCGTAGGGCCAGACGTAATACGCCGGATGACCATTGAGCTAATGCTTCACCGCCTGCTGAAGGTACCGAGTCTGAATCGGCCCCCGCCATTGCGACATCCGAACCCACTTTGTTGTTGCCCTACTGGACAACAACTGCACACACAAAAAGTTTACCGAAGATGTCCACTCCGGCGAAGGGATTCTGCCCCGCATGCTGAGGCCCCATGAAGCGTCTTACAGCGCACGCAGCAGTTCCGGAGAGACCTCGACCTGCATACTCTCGGACTCAATTGAGTCCAAAGAAGTCATGCTTTTTGAAGTATATTTCGGCGCTGTGATCGAGGAGAATCGAAAGATGAAGAGCGTGGAGCAGCAATGAAACTGACGCCGCGCGTTGTCGAGGAACAGACGACTGCGCGTCCAATCTCCGTCGCTAAGCACGGGCTCGACCGGAACCGGGGACATCTTGGCCTGGTGTACAAAGTCAGCGTCAGCCTCTTGAGCACGGCGAGGCTGCCCAAAATCGACCGGCAAGATCACGCTATGAGCAGCCTGCGCCACGATGCAGTCGTTCTTGAGGGTTTCCCGTTGGGTGAAGCGGTCGACAAAAACCACGATCACTCCCTTGCATCTGCTCCACTTGGCATCATCGATCGCCGGCCAAGGCTTTGGTTCCCACATCTCCTTGAAGAATTCCGTGCTCTCGATGATCCGGACGGAGGGTAGGAACAGAACCTGGACCCGCATTTCGTCGCTCGCAAGCCAACCGCAGAGCAGTTGCACGAGCTACAAATGACGTCGCTTGCCCTGCCAATCTTTACGATATAGTTCGATTTTGTTGACCATACGAGATCGGATCGAGTTTCACACGGCGTCGTTCAGCAGAGCCGTGCAGTCGCCATGGACACAGGCTTCACGAATTTCTGCCTTCTCGTAACCTAGTGCAACAATTATTGCGGTGACCTCAGTGCCGTTGTTCTTGGCGAGCTGGCGCTGCTCGTCGTACATTGGAAGCAACTGAACATTTTCGCGCGTGGCCGCGGTGGTCATATGGCGCTTCGTCGCGAAGTCAAGCAACGGCCCAGGGCAGGGTGGAGGTGGAGAGCACTCGGAGCCCGGAGATTCTTGCTCGGTTTCGAATTTCCGCTTGGCGGCCCCTTACTTGAGCCGGGGGAGCTTTTTGCCGATGTAGATGATCTCGCTACGTGTACCATTTTAGGGATCATCTGATCTACGAGCACCTTTGGGGCCGCGATTCGATTGGTGGCGCATATCGAATGTGTCTGGATGCAGCCTGAGATTCTTGACGAATTCTTCACCGGCCACGACGTGAGTTGACTTGCACGGAGTGCATATGCGCAGACGCAGTCTGTAAAAGACCGCTCCTGCGGACGTGCAGTGGAAGCAGCGAGTCCCGTACATGAGCAAGACCCAACCCGAAATGTGCCCGCCATAGACAAGCTCAATGAGGTGAAGGACACGCGGTCCAAAACGTCCTTCCAGATCGAGTCCGCCGCCGGTGAGAAGGAGCGACCGTGTCGACCGCGATACTTGCGAGAGACGTGAGAGATTTAGCGCCGAGATGACTGGCGATCTGTTGGGGGCACAAATGACGATTGTTTGTGCTCGCGTAACAGTACCATTGGGGAAGAGTGTTGGGCGATTGTCGCACGCTTGTGCATGCTGACCTCGAGCAGGCACAGGTGGATAGGAATTGCGGCGAACGCGTGCAACCGCTACGTCACCATTTGAATCACTTTGATACGCTTGGTTGGTGGTTCGAGTTCTTGGATTCGACGTGACAGCCAGTCCGTCTTGGGTCTGACTGGTTGCTGAGGTGGAGCGATGCCATCGCTGCCAACCGCGACAGAAGTTGGTGAGTCGGGGTGTTGGTCCTTTCGGCAAGTGCTTCCGTCATTGGGTACGTCCGGGCGTGAGGATTCGACAACCGAAGAGTAGAGAGTTGTGTTTAGGTTCGAGAATCAGCAGACGAAGGGTCAGCAATCTATAGTGCCCTGATGTCTTCTCACGCGCGACACCCACCAACAATTGAAGACGCGACGCGACGGGCGGCGCCCGGACCGGCTCTGACTGAGCTCGCCCATCCACCGCAAGCCGGGAGCCCGTACTACCTATACGCACAAGTATGAGGTAGCAATTAACAGCGATGATTGAGTCGATTGAAGCGGTATGTAGTGACTCGTTGAGTCATCGAGTCTAAAGTCATCGAGTCGACCGGCTTCGCGGATGATTGGCAGGTGCCGAGATCCGAAAACCAGGCTTTACTTCCTCGGGCGCAAGGCTCGAGCTCGAGGACACTGCAGAAGGCCCGGGCTGGAGCGCTAGAGGCTAATAACGACCTAGCATCGAGGAAGGTATGCGTAGAGGTTGGTAAGCGATCCACCCCGTAACAACTATTGTCGCTGCATGGGTCGCTCCTTGTAATAGACGTCATTTCGCTCCCCACCATCTCAGCTGGGAGTGATCAGGCTGCTGCCTGGGGACCTCCTATCACCGGTTAGGTGCCTATAATAAGCTCAACGCGAAGTCCAAAAGACCCCAGCTTACTAATTCAGTCATGAGTTGTAGCTAGGTACCTAGGTAGGTACCTCATCTAGACCTGCCATAGGTGGGGATTGGTACGTGAGGCCATTACTAACGATGACGCACCTCGTGCCCCACACTCGTGCCACCTCGAGCTCGATCGGATCGACACGGAAGTGACAGCGATTCGTCACTATCACCGATTGGCCTCAATTTCGTGCAGTCCTTCACTCTTAACTTGTTCCCATCCAATTGATCACCACCACCCACCCACCCACCTATTTTCTACCCATACGAGATGCCTCACACCGGTTCCTGCCTCTGCGGCTCCGTCCGAATCAAGATCGCGTAGGTCCTGCTGAATTTTGGGCTAGCCTTGAATGCGAGCTCGCGGTCTCTAACCGACCCCGCATCGTTCGATTCCGCGTCCACTGCAGCTCGAGCCACGAAGCTCAGATCGCTTGCCACTGCACCGACTGCCAAATCACCTCCGGCTCGGCTCACTCCACCAACATCCTGGCCAAGCAATCGGGTCAGTTCAGGGTTCGAGTATCACGATCGGGCAAACTCGCCCCCAGTAGATCTCATCGAGTGCAGCGTAGGTAATCGCAATTAAACTCGTGTACTCTTCTTTCATCTATAACAAGATGTTGAGTTCAAGGGCGATTCGGTCAAGAACTACGACAGCAAGGCGGCTTCGGGCAACACGGTGACCCGAGTCTTCTGCGGAAACTGTGGATCCGCTCTCGGTAAGTCTCATCGGCGCTTCGCAATTTGGTTCCGCCTTGGGGAATATGGCCTTGGGACGGGGATCAAAATTCACTGGGACTCATTCTATCCGTATCACAGCTCACAAATCGAAGGCTTTTGGTGACTCCATGGCCGTGCAGACGGGTACTTTGCCCGACTTCCGCAAGATCCCCTTCGAAGCCGAACTCTTCACCAAGGACCGCTGGACTGGTCTTCAAGCCATCGACAACGCGTCGCAGAAAGAAATCATGTAGCAGTAGATAACAATGGATACTTCGATGATTGGAATGTAGGAGTCACCTATGCGGTTGCTTGTTCTTCACAGCATCTCCTCGAGCCTCCCCTGTCACGATCACAGTCACGATCTCTTCAACGACGCAGCCCCTAAGCCACCCTCTGGTGAAGATGGCGCCGACTGCCACTGATCCCCCACGAGGAACACATTGAGATGAGCAGGACGGGCGTCACGGTGCCATATCTTCCGGTCTTTCGCCGTGGTAGCCCGAGTGCCAAGGAAAATTTGGCTCAATTTACCAAGAACCTCTGCTCCAGGCTCCTCAAACCCGGCATACGTGCCTGCAGACTCGACACGACTTAAAGAACTGATGTGGTGTGATTACAGACAATGGCCGGTGGTCTGAGTGAGGAATGAGCGATTGTGATGTCACCATTAATCGAGTCGCGGCGGCTACCTCTCATGGCGGGTGCTGTACCTACTCGGTTTCGAGTCACGTCTACTCCTGTGCTGGACTCTCATACGCCGCTATTCATGCGTCTACGTCTCGCTCGGCACTGTCGATGCTCACCGAAAGCCTCGAGCTGGGAAACTTCGGCAGTCTGTCCAGGGGCGAAAAGCCTGAGCGAAGAGTAGCAGGTAGCTGGCCGCCGGCCGCGGCACTTCTTGAATTCGGATTTCGGGTGAATGAAGAGGAGGCGGGGGAACGATGGGTCGACTCTCGGAAAGATGCGCGGAGTAAGGTCACATGATGTCGCCAAAGATGGGACGTGGGGGCCAGAAAGGCTTCTTCTCTTCCTTCGCAACTACCATTCCATCCAGTTGTGTTCCTCTTCTTCTTCCCACTGCCACCTAACTACTACCTGTTCAGGACGTCTCACACCGGTTCCTGCCTCTGCGGCTCCGTCCAGATCACGATTGCGTGAGTGTTGCCAGTGAAATCTCGGGGACCTTTTTGTGCTCTCCATGTCTGACCGTTCCCGTAGCTTCCCTGATCATGACTCTTGCAGCTCAATCTATGGATACCAGATTGGATGCCGCTGCATCCACTGCCAGATTATCTCCCGCTCGGCTCACACCATCAACCTCCCGGCCAAGCAGTCAGGTCAGTTCAAAGTCCGAGCATCATGGTCCGACGTGAAAACTCGGCCGCAGTCATCTGCGACAAAGTAGCCCACCGAAACTCGCCCGCTGCGCCAACTTGTGCTGCTAGTTTGTGATACACTGCTGGGCAAAAGAAACTAGAGCTGATGCAATTGTGAAATATCATCTGTTTGTCACAGACGTCGAGTTCAGGGGAGATTCCGTGAAGGCATACGACAGCAAGGGCGCTTCGGGCAACACGGTGACCCGAGTGTTCTGCGGGAATTGTGGAACCTCTCCTGAAAAGTCCGAGCGGAGCTTCGCATCCATTAACTTTCGCCGACGCATCCGCCCAGGGACGATTATGACTTGTCTGTTCTACTCGCAATGTAGCGCACAAGGGGGTTAGGTTTCGGAGACGGCATGGCGGTGCAGACCGGTACTTTGCCCGACTTCCGCAAGATCCCTTTCGAAGCCGAGATCTGGTGCCGGAACCGATGGAGCGTCCTTCCCACCATCGCCAACACCAAGCAAAATGAGAAGGAGATCGAGTGATTTTTAACGAAGAGGAGTGCGATTACTAAAGATTACAGTCTCATCTATATATGCCTTTACTCCACAAAATGACAAAATGTTGCCCGTGCCCGCTCGGTCACGAATATTCACTTCGGCGTGAAGCCCCCCGAGCTTAGCAGCCAATCGTGGGGCATGGCAAGAGGATCAAAGTACTGATGAGTGAGAGTTGAGGAGTCACCGACCAATATCGGATCGAAAGTTGGGAACGTGTCCCATGAGATCGCGTCGAACGGGGTGAGCAAGTTTGCAGCAGGTTGCGTGGGCGTCGCGCCAGGGATCATTGAAGTCGGCTGCGCCGCAGACGGCGTCAGATCAGTGGCGCACAGATTGTCGCTCATCAGCATCGGGTCGTACGGGTTGGTGATCAGAGAAGATGGCACCCCAAAGCTCGACGGAGGGAGCCATAGGGTAGGCCGCGCAATCTCGAAGGTCGGCAAGGATGTTGAGGCGTGGGTGGCCTGTGGATGAGGGTACAAGGGCGCGAAAGCGTCATTCGGCGCGGCCGAGGGCACATCCGGATGCCTTGCAGCGGCGGTGTCTCGAGCGTTCTTAAGCTGGCCATTGTCGAGGGTAGACGTGACTCCTTCGAGCATAGGATGAACCGACTCTCCAGATCCTTCAGCCTCTGGCTCCGTCAGTTGACCGGATGAGACAGCGGGCTGCGTTTCCCTCGTCGGCTGGGTCGTGCCGGGTGCACTCGCCACTTCCGGCACACTTGTGGCTGGGGGAGTACTGCCCGGCGTACCTGTCTCGAGGTAAGCGCTGAGGTTCGGGTAAGTTGCGACAGCGGTTTCCATCAGACGCCGCATGTATGTCATGGAAATGTGAGCGAGAAGAGTGTGCTTGGACAGCTTTTGGAACATGTGCGTAAAGATGCGAGTGTCGCGCAAAGTGGATGGCACCGGCGATGCACCCGAGGCCCCTTGTCGGAACATAAAAGTGAGGATTGTGAGAAACGCCACACCCATCTACGAGCGGGAAAAGGAACCACGGAGTCAGATTGACAATCCAGCGAGGTACGCGCTGGATCACGTCGAATGAGAACATACCTTTTGTACGACCGTCCAGAACAAGTCGTCTATCCGTCCTGCTTGCAGCATCCAATTGTTGATGTATGCAATTGACGAGGTTGCGTGCGCGCAAATGTCGAGGGCTCGAAGCGGGATGAGGACTGAACGGCTGGGGGCGACAAAGTCGCGGAAAACACGAATTTGCAGCTCGTAGTACGAGATGTAGAGGATCGCTGATGCCGTCAAGAACTTGGGGTCCAGTTTTTCGCCGTTCCTTCCAAAAAATGAAGGTGACAATTTCAGTTCATGTCTTCGTGGGCCTTGTTGGTAACTCCACTCACCATCTCAAGTGAGCTGGGACCGCACATGCCCAATCATTCATCTGCTGATCCAGATCATTCACGAGGGCCGTACAAGCCTCTGCCGTCGTCGGCCGATGAATACCGTAGAGTATGTTGAACATTTGCCCAAAGATCCGCGAGAGACGGGACATGCACTCGATGAGTGCGACAACCGAGGGCTCCCGAGTTGCTGGAGGTGTGCTCTTGGGTCCTCGCAGATTGTAGTCGTCCAGATCAACGTCCGAGATGTCGAGAGGATAGTCAAGATCAATATCGTCGTCGATGATGGTCGTTGGTCGACCCAAATTCGTAGAGATGGCCCGGTCAAGCGAGTAGAGCGTGTGAAAGGCCCTTTTGCGCAACTGATCCTCGAGCGGTGAGCTCGTCCACCGCGTTCGAGTCTCTCGATGACATCCGACGTCCACGGCTTTTTGCAGGGCATTCCCTATTGAGCTCCACACGGGAACGAGGGTCATAGATCCCATTTGGTAAAAGATGCCAAGGACCGAGGCTTGAATATCGAACAGTGTCGCGGGGATCACAGCAGCGACCGAACTGAATTCTTCACCCACCGCAGCGCGATACCAATTCAAGCCCGTGCAGATGCAGGGCTCAGCATTCTTCCCGGAAGAATCGGTCGTGTTGGCGATGATCTTGTCGATTCGCCGATCTTCGACCCATCGCGATCCGAGCGCACAAATCATGAATACTGCGCGGTCGACGGGAAAATGCCGCTCGGGTTAGAACAAATATTGATATGTGGGTTAAAAGTTGGGTTGCATGCTCACCGAGACTACGAAATGATTTATTCGACAAGTGCATGTTGGCGTTGAGAGCGCGTTCGAACGAAGGGCGGTGCAAAATAGGCAGTTGGCGATTGTTGAACTCGGTAAAGTAGGCATCGATCAATTTGCGCAACAGATCCGAAGGCGGGAGCGTATTCAGCTTCGATCCGTTCAGGTAATCGAGCTCGAGCAATTCACCAACGAGCGAAGGCGGTTCGTCGGGATCGATGAGAGGTGCAGGTGCTCGTATATCGCGCACGAGCTTCTGGATAAAGAAGGGACTCGATCCGCGTCCAACGTAGTGAATCTGTGGTTCAGGGAAAGCCGAAAAAGACATTTAGCGCTCGAGATCTGCGCTCTCCACGTCTTCGACTAGAACGGACTCGATTCAGGGCGATATCGTCCTCGAGTGAGTCCCAAGCACCTCCTCGATTCCGGATGGCGTGCGGCGTCGTTGACGATGACAAAGGCGTGCCAGCCGGCGACAGCGACTTGATGCGCTCGGCTCGGATCTGCCTCGCGAGATGCTCGATCTCGATCCCTTGCCGGGTCCATAGCACGTCATGGTCGTGGTCATCCATGAGCTCGTCGAGCATCTTGATCAGATTGACGCCGCTGTCGCTGGTGAGCTCCTGAATACGGCTTGTGACGGACTTGATGCGCGCCTCGAGCAGCTCGGCCGGGTCCGCCAGAGGCAGGCCGCGCTTGATTGGCTCGTACGTGCACGGAATATCGTTCGAGGAGCAGTACGAGCACGGCGCCGATCCTGGTGGTAGAAGCCCAAGTTGCGAGTGGACTCATCAGCTAGGCCTCGGATCACGTCATGACCGGGTCGAGAAAGCTTAGGACTGACCATCATCTGCGCAAGCAGGTAGTCAGGTAAGGGGATCGGCCAGTCGTCACGCAGGTCAGCTCGGGCTCATCGCCAGCAGATCAGCGATCGTCGGCTGGGGGCTCGGGCCGGGAGGGGCTTCGGAGAGCGTGAGAAACGAAGCTGTGCCCGGACAACGACGGACCTGTTTGGTTCGAACATCGCGTCTTCCGTCTTCTACATGCGTCACCTGTATCGTTACAAGGGCAGATAACGGTCAGCCACGTTCACACGCCAGGCTCCAGCCAACTCGCGGTCGAGTTGACCTGATGGCGGCAACGACCCAGCCGGGTGACCCACAAGCGCGAACGGCTATGGGTCGCTTGGGTTCTGCAGCAGCTTTGGCCAGTGCGGTCGAGCTGCCCGTCGAGGACGGTGAAGAGTCCGTGGCCAAGGTCGAGCTCGAGTTGGACGTCGAGGCCCATGGTGGTGTGGACGTCATTCGTCACGCAGGCGCTTGGTCCTTGACTTGACTCGATGGCGACAAGCCGGCGCAACACGTGAACGCGTGAGACTGTGGGTGCGTCGGGGCGAGTCAAGGTGGGACGGAGGCGGGCCGCTCGCTGCCAGCCGCTGCCTTATAGCGCGGTTGAAGCTAGCAGCTTCGAGCAGCCAGTGGAAGCCAGTGAAGCGGCGAATATCCTCGGGAGAATATCGACGTTCCGGTGGGGCCGGGCCGGGGGTGGGCCAATGTCGAGTTCAGGTGAGGAGCTGGAGTCGTTGATGATGCAGACGCGGTAGGTAGCTGGATGGTGTAGCGATGCGATGAGGTGACCGTCAAGCACAGCCCAATCAGCGATTTTCGTGTCCGAGCACAAAACTAAAGAACTTAGGGCTGCACAAGAGGGGTATCGGAGGACATAGGCTAAGGCTATGCGATTGGGTGCTTTCAAATAGCCCCAAGTCCCCGTGCCGAGGAATCGGATGTAAATTCGTTCCGGGGCCCATGGCGAAGACCGTGCACAGGGGCAACCCGACGCTAGGGCCCTCTCTCTCTCCAGACCGAACAAGTTGATGCCGTTCGACCTGGGCTGTACTCCGATACGCCCGTCCGAAGGTCTTTACCGGCCTTTCGGCATCACCTGATGGCAGCTCGACTCCTATGGGGTGCGCCGGACGGTGCCAAGTGATCATGCCGGGAATTCGGGCAGAAATTTCCCACATTCGGACGAGAAGGTCGCCGGATTACCGGTGTAGTTGTTTGTGTTGACTATGTTCAAAACGAAGATCGTGTGCGACATTTGCAAATGCGGCTATAAACTTCGGAAGCAAAAGATATATAGGAGAGCACGGCTCAATTCAAAATTCAGAAAGAAGCAGCCTCAAAGGACAATGGCAGAGAGGCAAACGAGAGAGTTCTACGAATATCACGGGCAGTTGGTCATCAGTTTAGTTGAACCCGAGACCGTTGATATCGTTACTCGAGAAGTTCTTACTGGAACACATGTGATCGAGACGGGGAGGACGACGAAGAGCTGGGTAGAGCTGGGTAGAAGCTAGACCAGTGCATCCGTCGCCAGAAGGCGCGTCAGCTAAGCCGAAGCAGAGCAACACGAGCAAGAAATGAGGTCCTCGAGTGGAACAGAAAGAACGTACAAAGGAATGTCACCGGTAACGGGCTCCCAGTGGGATGAAAACGGCGATAACGACAAGGGGCGTAGAGTGCCCATCAGAGGCATGGTGCCATCACTACCAATCGCACGGGACAATATGATGTCAGCGAAGGAGGCGTGTGCGGGATGTAACCTATCTCGTGCATGAGCCCGCCGTGCATGAGCCCGGAGGCTTCACCCAAGAAGAGCACAAACACTTACAAGACGACGGCGTAGCTTCTTCATGCCAATGTAGGTCGTTCCACCGCTCCAACTGTCGATGCCCATTCCGTTGGTCTTGCGCGAAGAGGAGCTCTCGCTCGTGTCCTGGATTGAGGTCGAAGACGAGCCGGCGGAGTTGAGAGATTGGGTGGCACCTTTGATTTCGGCCTTCTGGGCGATAACTCCAGCAGGAGAATTGCCCAGAGGTACCGGCGCAGCGATGGCGAGAGCGGTATGGAATAGCAAGAAGGTCAAGCCCAACGCGATTGAAGAACGCATGATGGGCACAAGGGAGGAGAGTTACGCCAAGTAAGTGGACTGTGAGGGGCCTACGCCTTGGGTTGGGTGGTGGGAGGTCGAGTGGGAGGAAGTCGAGAGTGTGGTTTGCCAAGTGGTCAGATCAAAGTTAAAAGGCATATGCCGAATGTGCCGAATATGAAGTGTAGAGTGCATTCACGGAAAATGGTGGGATGCGTCGCCGTGTGAGCCGCCCAAAAACGGGCTTTTTCTGCAACGGTTGAATCCCTCTCGGAGGGTCTCCTTTTCTGAGGAAGCGAGGCAAACGGGACCGAGAGCTGGTGCCTCCTATGTCGTCGCTTCCGGCGGCCCCAGATTCGTCTGGATCCTTGACAGGTAGCGCCGGGATTCGGTTGGGATAGTCAGTCGCCAAGGATCAGGCTAGTGTGCTCCTCTAGGTATCTGCACGAACAACAGACAATACTGATGTACCTACAACCCTGAGCCGAACCTCAAGGCGATGGGCAGCGGGCAGTGGGCACTGCCTCGACTTGCCGGAAAAGGCCCTCGCGCGGTCTCGCCACCGCGAACGGTTCGTCGAAAGGGGCGAGCCGTTAGTATCGAGGATATGATCGAGCACCGCCCTGCGGATTTAGGCATTCGCCGCGCACGTGGGCCATCGACACGGCCTTCGAAGCAGAGCTCATCTCGCCTTTGCGGTGAAATACTGTCCGAAGGGAACGTTCGTCTTTTGGGCCAACATGACCTCACGACGAAAGTGCTTATCGGGGCATGGAGTCAGACACCGCATTGCCACACCTCGGTGCTGTTCACGACCAGGAACACACCCGTAACGCACCACGTGGTGCACGGTCTCAGTGTCCGGTTAAACTTGCTGTCGACGGGTCGGGTCAACTCGCGATGAGGTGATCGATCCCCCTAGGAACCGAATTTCAAAGCGTTTGAGAGAGATTCCCAAAACAGGATTCACCTGACCTCCTCAGGGGTGAGAACTCTGCCTTCGGGGGATAAAGTCCCTGAAACACCTATTCCAGTCTTTTATAAGGTTTTAAACTGCTAATTGATGTTTACCAACAGCTACACGTGGGAAGGAAAAGGCAGGAAAGATATCCAAGCGAAAACGAATGATTGCTGCTCCGGGGCTGTAACGCGCCTCCCCTCACCCCCTTGAGACCGGGCCTTCGACCCAGTGGCCGACGTCGGACGGGCCTCGGCCTGGCTCTACTGGAAAGCCCGCTCGCATCTCAAATTCAGACTTCGTCGTCTGCCAGACGGCGAGCTTCTGGAACAGATGATGTGATTTTCCTTCTGATAGGTATGGATTTTGTGAGTCGTCTTTCCTGGACGTCCCTCCGCTCCCCCCCTCTCTCTCTCTCTTCTCGGTTGTGCCTATTCTTCAACACTATGGAATAGGAAGGGTGGTTGGTGCTCACATTTCTTGAATCACATCTTTGGTGGTTCCGTGAATGTGAGGGCTGCATTGATCCAGTGGCTTTGACTTTACATAAGTCCAACCCCCCATTTTTAAGAAACATTGATTTGCGTAGATAACCGAATATGTGAAAATCTAATCAGGCTTGATACAAAAAAAGCCCTTCCCCGTCTCTCTCTCTCTCTTGGTAGTTAAATTCTAGCTGAAACCCGGTAAAGACGTTTAACAAGTACTCCCCACGGTTCCGACTTCGGTCTACGACCGTCCTCGCGACCTTCTTTAAGGCAAGAACCTTACGGGGGCGGCGCCGACGGGCATCGGGTGCTCGGGCAGTGTCGGATGCTAAAAAAGGCTCCCTGACTTCCCATCTGAATTGCGTGTCGATGAAAACCGGCTGAGCTAATCAGACTGGGAAAATCGGGATTTCAACTGCAGTTGCAGGCGAGCGACAGCCTACAGGAGACAGATACGATTCCCTCGATATCGCGTGCAAATTGCGCTCGGGAAAAGGGACCCTTTCATACTCCCACGGATCCTCTGATACTTTCACATAGAAAAGATGACGGAGAGACACTCGATCCGCGTCGGACAGTATCTTTCCAAGCATGCACCGCGGGCCGCAAGGCGCGGGATCCAAGGATTGGTAGGGCTTCCCCGTTTTGCAGCACTCCTCGACCACCAAAGACTCATCAATCGATTCCATTTCAACAGCTAGGGATATTCGTCTCGCCCATCTCTGGTCGCGAAAGCGCGATGGCTGATCCAATTCGGGACGTCGACCGGTCTACAGAGCAAGGTCACCATATTCCTTCGGGCCGAACGGAGCTTGTACGGATTGCTGATGGGCGTGCCATCCACTGGGTCGATGGCACCGGAACGGTCACCCTTGGTTCGGAGCTGAGTGAGTACACGGGCGTGGGAATTGCGTCAGAGCTGCAAGGACAGACAGGTCTTCAACATTGTGTCTCGAGAAGCTTACCATCTCAATCGTTGTCCTGTTCGTGCAGATCAGTCGGGCGTGGTACGTAAAGAGCCCAAAGATCGGCACTAACAGCGCGAATGCGATGACAGCGACAACGACGCTCCCAATGACATCCCATCGGGTGACCCAAGGCTTACGAAAGTTGGCGACTTTAGTTGGATCGCGGGAGAGAGCCTGTCGGTAAGCGATGTGCCATGTCGAGAAAGCGACGGCCCAAACGGAGCATAGGATCGCAGAAATGAGGAAAGCTATGAAGGGGGCGTAGTTGCGCCGTCCGATGCACTGCAAAAGGATGTAACTTCAGTATAGATCTCGAAACAGCCCGCAATCGATTAGAGAGGGTCAGCCACGTTGTTGAGAAAGGTACACTGGCGGAAATCATGCGCGCAAATAAGTGGATGAGCGCCTTCGTCGCAGCCACCAAGGTCGGCTCGGTCAAGGTCTCACATGGTGGTCGGTGTGCTCAACGCAGTTGTCGCACAATCGACAGTGACTCGCTCTCGGTGGTCGATACGTGTGACAAGTCTCGCACCATTTCGTCAGGACGAGACTCCCTTTGATGCGCAAGAGCCTCGGCTCCACTTTTAGACCTGCATTGCCTTCACCGTCGATGTCTTCGACCCAATTCGTGTCAGGGTTCGGATCAAGGTTGCGTGGAATGATCCCCGGGTCAGTCCAGCACGTCTTGATCATGTTGGTCCACATCAGAGCGACGATATAGACGAAGATGAAGATGCTGACTTTGCCGCCTGCACCGAGGTGGTGCCAGATGAACGAAGCGGAGAAAGCGAGGAACATGACCGGCAGGATGATCGCCAATGCGAATGAAATCACGAAAGGTAAAAGGTCATCCCCGGAAGTGAGAAAACGGCCGCCGAGAAAGAACCGGTTCGTACCACCGTGCAGTTGATAATGACGCAAAGGTCGACCGCGTTCGTCGAGGATGGGCTCGGTAGCAGTTGGGTAGAATTGCGTTGGCGGCGCGGGTGTTGGCGGTAGAGACGAGGAGTGATGGTACGCTTGACGATTGTGGTCAAAGTGCATCAGTGGAGATCGATTCCAGTCCTCGGCCGACGGAGAGACCGGTAGTTCTCGGCCTTTTCCGTCGATTTGGACCAATTGGTGACTGCTTATGTTCGACGGGGCGATCGAGGGCTCGCCTTTGCCAAAGATCGACATGCCCGCCAGTGCTCGACGGTCGTGGTGTCCATCATCCGACGACGATGGGCGCTTCCCAAAAAGGTGCTCCCTCGAGACCGTAATGGTGCCTCGACTGAGGATCGTCGCTGTTGTCAGCACGCTGGAGCTGAGACTTTCGTTCTTGCGGTGCCTCGAAAACGTGCGGCGTAGCTCGATCTCGTCGGGTATCGCATGCTGCTCGTCCCACTTCTGCACAGTATCTTGGTCCCGTGTCTGCCGCTGTTGACTCAGACGCATCGAGGCTGTCCTTCCGCCGAGAGCCAAGTCCTCCAAGACCTCTTGTTGGGACATGTCGCTCGAATTCCTCCTCATCGCGGCTGACGACGGCCTCGGCCGCAAGGAAGCAGACGCCGAGGGTGATCGGCTGTGCTGGAACTGCTGATGATGAAAATTCGCAGGAGAGGAAACGCGGAATTGTGGCGAGTCACTCGTCGAGGAAGAGGAAATGGCAACGAAAGCGAGATTGGGCGTGGTCGGCGATGTCGCTGGCGAGGAGATGCGGGTGATCAGGGGGCCCTGACTCGTTCTATTTTTTGACATCCGAGTCTCGCTACGTGTCGCAGGGGAGGAGGAGGTTGTTCCGACCATCATGCTTGATCGCCAGTTGTTTCGCGGCGGCGGTGAACTAGACCGAGACGGATCGCCAAGTCGGGGGTCTGAGCTCGAGACCGGGCCGGTCGAAGAAAGGAAGGCGTCATTCCCCGAGGCAGGGGCAGAAAGTCCCAGCGAGGACTGGTGATGAGCTGCCAGCAGCGTCGATCTGACGCCCATGGGCTTGAGAAAAGTCGAATTGGGAAGAATCGAAGTCGAATGGGTTTGACATGCGGTAGATGGGGACGAGAGCGATTCGTGTTGGGCCTGAGCCTTAGTTTGCGAGCCCGCCCGGGACATGGAAGAGGCTTGAGACAGAGACAGAGACCCCGACGGAGTCGATGAGCGAGTCGTGGCCGTGAGCCTCTCCGTCGTAATCGACGCAGCACGAATTCGTTCAACCTTGTGGTACTCTGCGGTCTGCGATGCTGTTAGCGACATCGTTGTGCTGGCTCGTGACGGTGTTGGAGGCATAACCCCGGGTGCTGCTGTTGCTGGCGTCGCCGTCTCGCTGGCCTGCGCATTCGACATCATGGTGTCGAAGCCTGCGGAGGTCGATGCCATGATCCATCCAGTGCTGTCGGTGAGGGAGAGAGTGTAGGCCGCTGAACGAAGGCTGCTCCAAGGGCACGGGGTGGACGAACGGGTTGGTTTACAGGAGAGCCTGCCGCGTCAGATGTAACCTGGAAAGAAAGACTAACCGGGGTCGCGTGCATGGGCGCGCAAAGGGACGAGCCCAAGCTCAAGCTGCGAAAGCCAAACCACTCGCCGCTCGGCGTTTACGTCACTCGGGGTCACGTGCCCGCGGTCCTGCCGTGCCAAGCCTGACGCCGTGCCGCGGTTCGGCTACGACGGTGACCCGAGTTCGGTCTTCTCTTGCTATCTGATCCCCTCTCAGCACCATCGCAACCGCAGTTGATCCAAACCCACAAGATATTACTATGGCCGACTTTTACACCGCTGGTTCGACCGACAAGACGCCGGACATGCACCGAGCCGCGATGGAGCGAGGCATCCCACGCCCCACCGTCTCCACGCATTCGTTCTGACTCGTGTGCGATCTCGAACCCGTCCGAGCCCTGGGCGAGGGTTTACATGCCGATGGTGGACAGTCAGTTACTTCATACCGTCGTACTCACGTCTGCGGCGCTGTTCTTCCTTATGCTCTTCGACCTCAACGTCCCCACTCCCCACTACCGCTCTACCACTTCCGGGCTGATCTCGCTCACGGCCGGCGCATAAACGGTTTCACCCGTTGCCGTAAAAAGATTCAAGTAAGTCAACAGCAACGACGAGCAACCCAGCTATATTGCCGCTAAGTTTCTGACTGATATCATGTCATTATTTGTATTCGCAGCTGGATCAACTTCACCGGAGGTCATCTCGAAGCCAGTTGGGGCACAGGTGTCGTGATGTGAGAACCGATTTGCCTTCCGCTCCACACCCCCTTGCGATCTTCGTCTCCGTTCTATGAACAAGACGTTCCTAGCCCACCAAGGCTGATATCGTCCGTTTCTCACCCTCTAGGCCCGGTGGACAAGATTCGCAGCACGTCCTTTCGCCCGACCATCCCTCGGCACCTTACTCGGCCCAACTATCGACTCGCTACCTGCTCAAAACGACGAGCGATGAAGACGATCCGCATTGCATCCAAGTACAAACCAGGGGATGGAGGACTGGACCTCCCGAGGTGATGGAACGACTTGCGGCGTCCGCTCGAGAAGGGTTCACTGGAGTCGCACCGACCGTCGATGAGTACAAGTTCAGATTGTTTTTGGAGATGGAGGTAACGGAAGCGCGAGCTCGGGCTCGTACCATCTCTCGCCTCTGACCCGATTCGCCTCGCCTCTCAACAGTGTGACGCGAGAGACAAAAAGTATGGATGGCTCAACACCTCCATGTGGGTCGGCAGCGGCATCAGGCTGGGAAGACAAGGTCGGTTCGTCTCTCCCCGCCGGCAGTTCGCTCTCACCGCTAAGACGGATTTCGTCGATTTTTCGCAGTAATCTACGATGCCTAGTTGCTCGAATGACCCAAGGTCTTCAATTCCATATCGTGAGACTTCGAATGCGATCGCTCGCAATACCATTACTTATTATACTGTACATCCGATCCCGAGAAAACCCAAGAGTTCACTCTGTCGACTCTCTCCGTCTAAGCTGTCCTCCTCGCGATAAATAGGTTCGGTCTCTTCCATACGTCCAAGCATCTCCTCCACTTTTTCTGCTCCTCCATCGTCCCAACGAACTTGAAGTGGATCTTGATCACCTCGACCCCTGTGCAGTCGATCACGTCACAAGTCAGAACTCAGCTGACTCGACACATCCTCAAGAAGCGAGGAAGATCGCACCTTCTTCATCTGCGTCGGGAACTTGCCATCTCCTATCCCAGCTCTCCCAAACTTCCCTCGGTACCATATCTCTCTCTTCCCCTCTTTCCAATGCTAGTCTTTTCGCACGTTTCGTCCTGAAAGGGTCGTAAGCAAGCGTACGCGGGCTAAGCGCTCTGTACACCGTGTTATGTTTACACAACTCCTTGTCCGTCGTAAAATGGAACAAGCGGATCTTGACTCCACCTCGTGGGCCATGGATTTGGTTCGCATGGTCCGTTGAGCACCGTTCTCGACTAAGTTGCGAGATATGGCTGATGATTGAGTTGCGCCGAGATCGGGAGGGAAGTAGCAGATCGATGACGCAAGACAGAGGGCATAGTGTGGATTGGAAATGATAGGTCAAGAGCGCCAGTGTATCGGGTAGCGAAGCATCACCCTAGTTCATCATCGGAAGTAGAAAATTGAGCTCAGCAAATTCGACCAGAGAATGCCAGCCACTCACGATGCGAAGATAGCCTTCTGTTTTGAACTTGTCGCGGTAAAACTTGGTCTTGCCCGCTCCCGGAGGACCGATGAACAAGACGACTTCAGGTCCCTCCGACGGAGCGACAGTGAGCGGAGATGTCGAAGGTGAGAATAGTGGACCCGTGTACGAGTAGTTGAGTGAAGGCCAAAGGTGGGTGCGGAATGACCATTGCGTCGTGGTCGGGCGAGAGAGAAAGTACTCCTCCGGAGTGTAGAAAGGAAGGTCTGTGAAGGGCAAACATATCGGTGGACCAATGTCAATCTTTGATTCCTTCGCACACAATGAACCCTTGCACTGACCCAGGTTGTGCGCGAACTCTGGGAAGCATCAACACGGGGTGTATTAGCTGATCAGCTTCACTCGTGATGCGTGCCCTCGGTTCATGAAGAGGCCATAGGCTCACTTCGATCGATGTCCGATGCGTCGGCACGAGGGCGCTGGTCCCGTGCAGGCCGTCCAGCCGAATCACCAACGTAAAAGGATTGTCCAAGATCTATCTCAAATTAGATGAAGAGACAAGATCGTGGGTTCACTGGCTTCAGTCGAATGCGATAACACGGATGGAAAATTTTGCCGATCGGCGGTTCTCGCGACTACTCCAAACTCACTAACTTCGACTTTCTCGTTACAATAGTGAACGAAATAGTCCCACATTCCTGTGGCCGGTTTTCTGTACATCGAGTAATCGAATGCGGCAAAAACATGGAACGGTACGTTCTCCAGCCCATGCCGCGCCATCACTGGGAGCTTCAGGCGAAAACTGTGTTGGGATTTGACCAAGCCGGCTTGATTCGAGAAGAAGACGATGGTGTACCTGCGGATAGGCATACAGTCATATGGCGCGTACGGATACGTCACACCGCTGGTCGGTTGGTGAGGTTCGGTGTGTGAGGAAGATCGTGTGCTACGCACCCGTTCGCGTGAGCTCGGCACAATTTGGGCACCACCTGAGCGTTGAGCCAAGTCCAGTCGTTCTCATTGTCCGGGAAGCTCTTGTTCGGTCTCAGCGAGTCCTTGAAATATGTTATCAGAGTTCCATCGATCTGCCAATAAGAATCATGGGTCGGCAAATTAGTGGGCAGGGAGCTCACATCTCGACCGCGATCAGACGAGAGCTCACATCGAAAGCGGCGATCTTGGCCGATGGTTTGGGTCGCTTCCAGGTCGCATGCCAGCACGACTTGTTGCCCAACAGTTCATCCTGAAAGTCCGAGTCGGGTAAAGAAAGGATCGAACTGGCGAGCTTTGTGATCTTGCTCGATGAGGGAGAGGAGAAGGGAGATGTCGACACGCTCGCAGCCCGCTTGTCTGGCGATGAGAGCACTGCAGCATCAGCTTCCGGTCGGTATTCTGAGCAATCTGCTCCCGACGCGCAACGACTCACCCGAGTTGCCCATCAATAAATATGCGCAGATCTATGTGCTATATGTACAGCATCGACAAACGCCTGGCCCAAGCAGCTCGGTCAGTCGCGACCGATCGACTGGCGAGACGACCGATGTCAACCTCGCGCGTCAACGCGTCGAGAAGCAGCTGCGCGCACGTTTCTGTAGCAGAAGACAAAAACCTTATCACTCGCAGGCGCCCCACTCCCACTCTAAAACGGGCTACATCATCCCCAACTCCATGGTATGCTTCAAGTCCCCCTTTTGGAGCATGATCGGCGTTCGAACGTGCTCAAGTATCTGTACCTTGCTCTCCCCCGGCACTCTCGCCGCCCGGTCCGTGCGCGCGAAAAGCGAGAGCGCGAGTGACAAGGGTTATATATATATAGATTTCAATAACAGCATAATTGTATTAAGGCCCAGAAATCTTCGGAAAAGTCGGAGGAGATGCATTTAAGCACACTGGCTAGGCCAGTAGTGTAGGACTCGTTGACCCTGCTACAGAGTCGACCATACCCACTAAAACCCCCTTGGGTGGTGTCACAAAGACGTGAGGCGACCCTTGGACGCCTGGATAGACGCCCGGAGGTCCTCGGAAGCCGTTTCGGTGATCGGTTCCAAAGATTCCGATGAGAATCGGCGGCGGCGGGAAAGCTTCCAGAGCGAATGGAAGAAGAGAATGCGCAGCTCGACTAGCCGACGCTCCGAGCGAGAGACACCGGGCATACACAGTCGGGGAAGGCGGGGTGTGGGGCCGGAGAAAGAGCAACCCCGAGACGGCGGGCGAACGGGCAGCCGACTGAGAGATGTGCTAAAGACTCGGGAGCGTTCGTGAGGCACATCACGCAAGATGTGGACCGATTATAGACGTGGTCCGGGACGCGAGTTGTTGACCTGGATGGAGAGATCCCAGGGAGAGCAGGTGGGCGGTATCTTCGGCATCCGAGTGAACCCCGCGAACTTTGCGCAAGGCCTTCCACCACGAGTTCCAGCGTTGCTCGGGGAAAGTGAAGATCTTCTTGGTATTATAAGGGGGTACATGAAGGCGTGATGGCGTTTGGACGCGTTCACAAACGAGGATGGAGTCATCACCTCGCCGTCAGGGCCTCGGAAAAGCGTCGGGTTCACCAGAGTTGAACACCATGGCCCGCTGGGAAGAACAGTGTTTTGCCCATCGCTCGAGGTTCTGGGCCTGGGAGAGTTCGGGGGGGTTGAGCGCAGTCACCGACGCGCAGGCTTCGAAGTAGCGGACCCAGCGTTGAGGGAGGAGTTCCCTCGTCTTCTTCACCGCGTGGTCCCATTTTGGTGGCGGGTGGCAAAGGTAGGCCCACCAGATCCAGATCCAAGGGCGACGATGCTGATGGTGGGCGATTGGCATAGTGTAAAGGGGTTGCGCTGGTTTGCCCGCCTGGAGACGAATGAGAATGTCGAAAAGGTGCCGTGTGAAGCAGCCATCCGGGTCGCGGAGTTGGAAAACCCACTTGGCGTGATGCCATGACCTGATGTATTAGATCTGCCCCTCTCTCAAGTCTGAGGTACACGATCTTGGAACCGAGGATCTCAGATCCGTCATTCACAGCAGAGCCTTTTCAGAGCGCCGCTCGGCAGAGGGGTCTGACGTCCGACTACCCACTCCGCGGTCGTACGGTCAGAGTTCGCCTGCGGACGCCTTATGCGAGCAGCGCGCCCATCGATCGGTTTGGGTCGCGGCTGGTCGCGGTCGCGGTAGTCCTGCAGGCTGGGCAGTCGCTCGCTCGCTCTCGCAACGTTGGCCTTGATCTGCGTAGTAGTCGGACCGTCTCCCTTCAGAAGTTCAGTCTCACCGTGTTACAACAGCAACTGGTATTTCGACCCCTTCGAGTGCGACATGGCTTCTCCCGTGGCTGGCAACCGAGCCTCGCCATCATCCCCCCAGTCGTTCCGAATGTCGTCGTCGCCGCTGCTCTCCGAGGCGGGTGCCGCTTCACGGCCGTTCGCCCCGTCGACCGCGTCGCCGTTCGCAGCCGGCTACGCATCCACAGGAGGACCTTCGGTGCTCAATCGACCGAGACCAGGCCACAGAGGAAGAAATTTGTTCGAGGTCTCCAATCACCATGCCTCGACGTCGTCCATGTCGTCAAGCATGTCGTCGTCGAACCGACCGAGCACCGACTCGGAGCGCGAACGAGCACAGCAATACCACTTGTCGTCGGCGCCCTCGCGACCCAGCGTGCTCGGTGACCCCGCCAGCGCCCACGCACCGCAGCACAAGATGACCCATCACAGCAACTCCGATTCGGAAGAGACGGAAGACGAAATGTCGGATCGTCATGGCCGGCAGACGACCGCGCGACGCAACTCATTCTTCGGCATCGCAGCCAACGCACTCGATCGAGACGAGGACGACGTCGACGTTGAGGCACGGACCGCGGCGCAGATGCGACCGTCGTCGTCGTCCTCGTACGGCGCTCTGGCCGATCGAGAGGACGAAGCTGCTATTTCAGGTCGACCTTCGACCAGTTCCGATCGACCAGTCCGTGACGAGCGTCGGCCGTCGTTCTACGGCCTCGATGGTCATCTCGATCCGAGCCAGGGCCGCGCCGGACTCCCTGCGAACGGTATCTCCTCTTCTCACAACTCGACGCCATACAACTCGTCGACGTGTGCGAGCTCTCAACGCTATGTTCCCCAATACTCCCACCAGCACGGTGCAGCAGGAGGCGACTCGGGTTCGGGCTCCTATTCATCCCATGAGCTGCGGTCCAGCGGCGGCACCGCCACGACCTCGACCTCAAGTGGGCTCGCCGTTGTGTCGCAGGTCGGTGGTGGCCAGGGGACAATGCTCGGTCAAAGGATCTACAGTGCCCCCTATGCAGCTTCTCGTGCCGCATCTCTGCACCTGCAGCCGGGGCTGGGCGGCGCAGCTTCGATCATCGAACCGTCACCGAGCTCGCAGCGACTACTTTCGGATCAATCTCACCTCCAACCGGGCTCGATGGCGTCATTGCTCAGCCACGAAAAGACGCTCGACTTGTACCGCGCGAACGCGAAAAAGACCGACGACCCCGACATCCAGTTCGAGCTGTGCACCTTCACGATGGAGCTTGTAGCCGAGATGGAAGCGATCTCGGGCGCCGATCGACTGGCTCCCGCGGACTCCGGTTTCCGCGACGCGAGCGGCGCAGTCACGACGGGCGCAAGTCCACCGGTAGCGGCGACAGTGCTCACAAAGGAAAACAAGGAGAATGGGGCTCCTGGTGCGATGGATCTGACGTCCCGGACGAAGCAACAGGAGCTCGTTGCCGAGAGTGTGACGTTGCTCAACAAGCTTGCCACGCGCGGTCACGTCAAGAGCCAATACTTCTTGGCTGATTGCTACACTCAAGGCGTCGGAACTGCAAAGGTACGTTCTCGTTCGCTTCTTTCGGGTACACTTTTGATTCGGAACCGTTGCTCACCGTACATTCCATTCTGTTCACAGGGACGGAGGGACTACGACAAAGCTTTCCCCCTTTTCATGCTCGCTGGGAAACACGGCCACTCGGATGCCTGCTTTCGAGCAGCACAGTGCTGCGAAAACGCTTGGGGCACGAAGAAGGACTTCAGCAAAGCCGTCACATTGCTTCGGTCAGTTCAAGCCCAGCCTCTCTAGCGGAGGAACCTTGGATTGACGAAGTGGCATCAATGTCACTCTTTCATCCTCACAGACGAGCGGCCGTCCTCAATCATCCTGGCGCAATGCACCGACTAGGTATTGCAGAACTCAATGGCGAGATGGGACTGGCACGGCGCCCACGAGAAGGAGTTAAGTGGCTCAAACGCGCGGCCGAGCTCGCCGACCAAGTCGACCCGCCACAACCGCAGAGCTTGCACGAATTGGCCGTCTTGCACGAGAAAGGGATCGAGAATGTCATCTTCAGGGTGCGCAGAAAATTAGACCGTGTGCTTTAATTCCTCCTCTGGGGCGAGTTTGACACAATTATCTCCTACATCTGCTCACAGGATGAGGAGTACGCCGCCGAACTGCTAGCTCGCGCCTCTGAGCTTCAGTTCGCTCCGAGTGCCTACAAGCTGGGAGAGTGCTACGAGTACGGAAAGATGGGTTGCCCCCAAGACGCCGCCTTGTCGATCCACTACTACAGTGCGTACTACAGAGCTCCAACGAGATATAACGTCTTGACTCACGTGCCATGCACTCTTTGTCACGCAGACATTGCCGCTCAGCAACGTCACCCCGAGGCTTGCTTTGCTTTGACTGCATGGTACCTCGTCGGGTCGCCCGGTGTCTTGCCGCAGTCGGATACCGAGGCATACCTCTGGGCTCGAAAGGCCGCTGGCTTTGGACTCGCGAAGGCTGAATACGCAGTAGGTTATTTCACCGAGGTAAGGGACGGATTTTGGCGGAAACAAACCTCCGAGACGAAAAGGAGCTGACACCAAAGGATGGAACTGGGTTGCGTCACAGATGGGCATTGGCAGGTACAAGGATGCTCGGGAAGCGATCGACTGGTTCCGAAAGGCCGCGGGGCATGGGGACAAGCGTGCGATCGATCGATTACGTATGACTAGCGCCACGGTCGAGACGATGTACGGTCGACCCCCGCCTCAAGGCCGAGAGCTGCCACAAGCTGCCGAGCCAGCGGGCAACTACAAGCCACCGATCGAGACCAAGATGAAGAACCGAACGCTCGGCAACCGGTTCGGTGTCGGGAAACGAGAGGGGCTCAGTATTCACATCGGTGGAAGGTCGTCGTCGGCAGGGCAACCCTGGAGTGCGCTCGAGAGTCGGGGGCACCCGAGCGCTCAGGAGTTCGATGACGCCTTGCGTGCGGTGCACAATGTCGGTCGAACCGAGCTTCCTCGCCAACGCAGCGTTTCACAGCCTTCCACTCCGACCGACGGCTACCAGCCGCATCCTCGACAACGTCATGACCAGCAGCTCAACTACTCTGGAGCACGTCCAGGTGGGCCGCCTACGCCGCCAAAAGTGCCTGCGTCCCAACAAGCAGACATGGGCCCTGGCTCGCCCTCGCGTGGTGGACCCATGCTCGGCCGTGGCAACCGACCGTACCTTGCATCCCTCTATACCAGTGGTCAGCCGCCATCACCCAACTCGCGAATGCTTCCACCGGGAGCAGCCCAACCTCGCTCAAGTGTCACCACCCCCCTCGAGCTAGGAGGGTTCGATCGAGCACTACCCATCCGTCCCCACTCGCCCGGTCACACCAGCTCGAAATTGAAGCACGAGCCCAATGTCTTGACCAAAAAAGGCCTGAGTTCGGGTCCGATTCCACAACCTCCGTCGACCGCTACCGGCAAGGGATTCTGGAAGAGGAAATGATACGACGACAACCGCGATCACGATCATGACGACTTGACATGCTTACCAAGCGACGATTCTCTACGCACGTTTGCGCGAACCTCTTTTCCTTCAGATATCCATCCTGCCCATTACGACCAGTACAGACACTGTTTTTGCCTTCTGTTTTCCCTTTTGTTCATACTTCAGTACCTAGACTGACCTAAGGGCTTTACTTCCCTTGGCCTTTTGTAGTCTTTCAGCCTAGCCTTCTCGTTGCCCAGCCATAGCCACGATTCTCCTTCTCTATCTTACGCAAAGATCGCAATGCATCTTAATTTTCACGCTTCTCTAAACGGACGCGCCATTGAAAATTCTCAGAGCTACAAAGACTGCGGCGCCACCTCTCCCTTTTCGTCCAAGACGATCTTGGCTTCCCCTTGCAGTTCACTCTCATTCCACCACCCGCTCCCCGTGCACCAACTGAGCGCAGACTCAGTCTTGCTCACCAATCTCGAGACGAGTCGGTCCGTCATCCTAGCCACCGCACTTGTCCTCATCCCAAAGCCCATAGCATAGAGCGGCATGTGGATGCACAGGAAGGCAGGGATCATGATGAGGTTGACGATGAAGCGGCCGATCCGTTTGCCGATCGTCGCCGTGGCAAGGTAGGGTCGTAGGAGCACCAAATGCCCGAGATAGGGTTGCGATAAGAGCGACCCAAAGGCTCCGAGGATGACCAAACGTACGTATTCGTTCGAAGGTTGGAGATTCGGTCGTCTTGCGATGGACAGGGGAGCGGTCGGGATGTAAGCCGTCAAGGTGCCCGTTGTCTTTGTCGAGTCACCAGGGATGAAAGGTTGACATTCGATCGGGATCGCGGGCCAAGCGGCTTTGGACCGAGCCGTATGCTTGTGAGTATTCCCGGATGATGATGAAGAGGTAGGTGGTGAAAAGTCCAAGACGATCGAACGAAAGTCGGCCTCGGTCAGTTCGAAAGCGACGCCTTCCAATCTCGGGGGCAGCAAGCCGGTGTAGTCGAGGCCGGGACAACATCGCCTCCAGATCCATGCTCGGTAATCTTCATCCTTTTCCTTCTCCCCGTTCGCCCTGCCCGAACGAATGGTTCTGGATTTGGACGACTTGGAGGCCCACCCAATGTCGTTCACACCTTGAACAATGGCATTCGTGCAAGCCGGGGACGAAAAGGGGACGCCCTGGACGTCGAAGGCGAGAAAAGCCGAGGGGACGATCACAGGTGTTGAAGATAGAGGCTTGATGGGTCCAAGACGAGCCGACAGCAGTTTGGCTTTAGAATTTGGAATGAACCGAAAAATGATTGGAAAGGGCCCGTTAGTGAGTGGTTCAAACTTCTGGACCCGCGACTCGAATCGGCAAGTTCTCGGCGAGAGTTCCGAGTCGTGGCGGGTCCTCGAGCACTCTCCATGCGCTGCGCTCAGGCGAGACGACTCACGATGCAGATCCGCTCCGTAAGCTAGGTAATGGTAGGTCTTGGTCGAATCAGTATTGTTTGTCGACATGTTGAAGTAGTGGAAGCCTAGTTGCGGGATTTGTGCAGTAAGCGATGGCTAGTTGGGAATGCGATCGGAGCCGGTCCCGAAATAGTAGCGCGATGCGTTCGAAAGTAATGAGGTATGAGCAGAGGCGTATAGCGTGGGTGGACGACCAATACAATCGTAGTTTCGACGCGTTCCTCCAAGCGACCAAGACCAAGAAGGTGAAGATGCAGTGGTGCACGGGAGAGAGGGAGAAGCGCGGGGGAAGCACTCGGCGATGGCGCTCAATTTCGCGCAGCTTCTCTTCCGTTTCGAAGTCCGGCGGGCTCCACGCGTGGGGAGCCATTGCTCGGGACTGCTGAGGGCCCGGGGTTGCCGACGAGGGACTCTCACCTCAGCCGGGAGATGTCGCTCATTAATTATTCATTTGTAAATATAACTCCTGGGTCGATTACTAGGTACCTCAGAAATCGCGATTTCGATACTGAAAATTGGGTGCCAGCTTCGACTGCAGGAAGCAGGATCAGAATAGCACTGGGGGCCGCCCCGCCCGTCCGTCCCCTGTAACGGCACCGCACCTCGAGGACCGCACCTCGCAGGTCACAGTGGCCCAGCCGGACGATCCGTATCTCTCCCATCGCCTAGTGTAGCAATTGGGACTCTGCCGTAGCTCTGTTCTACAACAACCTCCTGAGAGACTAAAGACGTACTTAGAAAACGAAAACGAAAGAACACTAATCGGCCTCGGGAAGTTCTCGCTCAACGAGCCTGTTCCATGTCTCCTCCTTCCAGTCATGCTGGCCAAGCAGCTCGAACACTCGATCCTCCGTACACCCCATCTCTGTGTACACCTCTTCAACAAGCACATCGCTGACTTCTTCCTCCGTCTCACCTCCACCGCCCAAAAGGATGCTCCCGCTCCTCTCTCTCCTGACGACGGCGATGGCCCCACGATCCTTGCCACGGAACACGTCGTCGAGCTCGGACTGTACGGGGTTGAACAACCGAGGTTCGAGGATTTGTAGTAGGACGAGGGCCACTCGGAAGACGAACGCGTCGCCTTCGAGGAGGAACACGTCGAACAAGCGGGTGCTCAGGTCGAGCGGCAAGAACTGCACGAACATGGACGTGAGCCACGGGTGGAGGTACAGCGACGGTCGTACGACCTCCTTGTAAAAGTTCTCGTACACCTTGGGCATATTGTCGGCCAAGAGTGTGTCGAAAATGCGATAGTATGCATCCGGCTACGAGAAGTAGAAGCGATTCGTCAGAGAACGTTCCAAGCGGTGATCAGGTGAGATGGTTTCCAGGAGACGTACCTCGTCGAGATTATCACCATAAAAGCTCTTGAGGAAGCTCTTATTGACGAGGTTCACGAGTGAAATGAAAGCATCGGTGACGGACATATTGACGAGCCTGTAGGGTTGTTCATGGGCTTGTCAGCTTGATTGTCTCGACTGAGTTGGAACGAGCTTGAGTCACACGTACAGCATCGCGGCCGGACAGGCGATACCAGGAGCCTAAGAGACGAAAGTGAAACTTGAGCTGAGCCGTCCTTGAGCGTGACTGATCTTTACTTGTCTGCGACTCACATATCTCGGCTTTTGGCCCGTCGCTTTGCTGGCGTAAACGACGTAGCCGAGCAACAGATCGACCAGGTCCTCGTGCATTGCCCCTCCGCGTTGGAACAGCTTAAGGTTTATCAGTGTCCCTTGCACGTCTTGTTCCAGCGCCGCCATCGTCTCCTTGGGGAAGGTTTCGTCGCTCATACCGCGCCTGGCCTGCTCCAAAATGCCAGCGAACGAAGTCCTGCTCACGGCCAACCCGTTTCCGATGCACAGGCTCCACAGTCGACCACGCCAGCGCACGGGCATCGTCCCGTCCCACCACAACTTCCTCAGTTCTCGACCTTCGGCTGACTCGTGCATCACGGCTCGCCAGTTGGGGAGCACCTGGTTCTCCCAGATGGAATGAGCAGCCGCGATGCGCGTTGCTCGCGCTAGTGCAGCGGCTTGAAGCTGAGATTGTCGTCTTCGTTCTGCTTCTTTGGCGGCTGCTCTCATCTCTTCGAGCTGCTTGAGATGTCTTTCCTCCTCGAGTTTGTCTTTGGGTGGAAGATCGCGTTGCCGCGTCATGCTCATGATTTTTTGGATCGTGGTCGGGACTCGAGTGCCGAGTCGCTTGGGCTTGGTCGGGGAAGTCGCGATGGAAGTGGGCGGGGTTGAAGCATCCGCTGGTTGGCCATCGATCGTGACCACGATAGGCTGACCAGAAAGCGACGCTTTCCTTTTGGCTACCAAATCGGATGTAGTAGCAGCTGCATCGACAGGAGTGACCTCTCCACCAGTGGGCAGGGAGGACATGTTTGACGAGTCGTTCCTCTCGGCGTCCGCCTCGGACTCGGCGTTGACCACACCTTTGGCCTCTTCTTCGTCGTCGAGATCCTGCTTTGAGGTGGCAGCTGTTGTGGTCGTTTCGGGTGCAAACGAAGAGTCTGCACTTGCGCTCAGTGTCGGTGATGGGGTGGCGGACGTGGGTGCGGGGAACGGGGCAGATGGCGGAGCCGAGGTCGATCTTGGGCCTGAGATAGGAGGGATCTGGGGAGGACCGTCCGCGGCTGGTGTCGGAGAGGGGTCGGCGAGCGTGCACTGGTCGAGGCTGATCGTCTGGAACGTCATATCATCTTCGACGTCGTTGGCGTCGTTGGCGTCGTTGGCGTCGTTGTCATGGTGTGGGATCGCCTCCACCTCGTGCCTCTCGTCGTCGCGGTGGCCGGTCAGACTCTGCGAGCGTTCTTGGGCCCAGCTCGGCCTTGAGAGATCGCCCTCGTCAGGTGGGGAGACAGGTTCGTGCGCATCTTCCTGGTCGTCCCGGTCATCCTGGTGGTGGTCTGGCTGCTCGAGATACGCTGCTGGACCGTGGTCTGGTTCCGATGTGCCATGGATCGCGTGTTCGAGCTGGTGCGACTGCGCGTTCGTCACGTGGCTCAACGCGCCGTCGTCGACAGAGGGAACCGCAGCGCCTGCGGCACGGTCGTCGTCGTTGTCATCGTCGTGCGCTTGGACTCGACCCTGGACTTGATCGAGCGCAGCGGTGATGTCGAACGACATGTCATCATCCAAGTAGGCCATGTTCGCAAGCTTGCAGGGAGGGGAAGCCAAAAGGGAAGTGACAGCAGGAGGGCGAGCCTCGTCTGAGACTGCCAGACTCTGCAGCAGCACCACCCCATTCGAATGAGCCAATTTGGGGCTTGGCGCGCGCGCGTGGACAACTTACTACCTACTTTTGGCTCAGCAATTGCCGGCGTTGCCCGTAATGAAGCTAGTCAACCCGCTCAAGCCCCACCACCACCAGCCCAACCGAGATCGAGCGTATAGGAACGGGCGCCCGTCATGTCGGCGCAACCCAGGCCACTGCGAGTGCTCTCCCTGAATTGCTGGTCAGTCACTCCTACTAGATGAACACCCGTCTCCCAGCATCTCATCACAAGGGTCACTTCAACCGCTTCCACAGGGGCCTCAAGTTCGTCGCCGACAGGCGGAGGGAGCGTCTACTCGCCATCGCCGACTGGATTGCAAACCACTCCAACCCACTCTCCTCGTCCTCTTCACGTAACGACGATGACGACGAGGAACGCGCCTTTGCTGCGAGCACCTCCCGCGGCGACTCGCTCGCGTTCCAGTCGTCCAGTCAGGGAGCGCCCTACGACGTTATCGCGTTGCAAGAGATCTGGGTCAGGGCCGACTTCGATGTCGTCGCCGCCAGGGCAAAAGAAGTAGGCTTGATCTACTCCCGCTTCTTTTACAGGTCAGTCAACGCCAATACATAACGCGCGCTGCTGCTTCTGCACACTAACCAAGACGAGCTCGCTCTCCGTTCAGTGGAGCTATCGGCTCGGGGCTGGCGATTCTATCGGCACATCCGATCGTATCCTCCTTCATCACACCCTATGCTCTCAATGGATATCCACTTCACTTCATCGCCGGAGACTTTTTCGCCGGCAAGTCCATCTGCGGGTGCACGATCGACCTCGGGGCCGAATCCGGTTCGACGAGGTTGGTCGACGTGCTCAACACCCACATGTTCGCACCTGGAGGCGAAGGGGATGGCATCGATGGCGCTCATCGAGTTGCACAGGCGTGGCAGTTGAACGAAGTGGTCAAGGAAAAGCTCGAAAGAGGTCGGCATGTCTTGCTCGTGAGTCCGAATGCAGACGAATGAAATTCGCACTTTCGGGGTCATATTCTGATCAGCGGGGCCCGATCCAATCTACAGATGGGCGACTTTAACTCGCAGCCCTACTCCATCATCATGCGGATCCTCGAATCAGGTACATCCCTATCCGACGCATGGGCTCTAACGAACCAAGCACCACCCTCCATCACTTCACTCGAGCACCGCAACCTCACCCCCGTCCAAACGATGCTCGTCCACGGCATCACGTGCGACTCACCGCTCAACACCTACTCGGCCGCCAAATTGGCGAAACGACATCCCCGCGACGAAACGCGCATCCGAGGTGGGAAACGACTCGATTACATCCTCTTCCGATCCCCACCCAAAGCTTCGAGCAAGCTTCAAGTCGAAGCGACCAAGATCGTCTTGACCGAGCCCGTGCCGGGCCTCGGCGTTTCCTACTCAGATCATTTCGGTCTGGCGGCGACTTTTACCTTCCAGCCGCAGACCCCGAATACCGAACATGATCCTCATTCCAATCAGGGTAGTGGAGGAAGCATCTCGTCCGAGGATCTATCCGCGATGCTCAGGAACCTGATGATGGCCTATCGACACGCGCTCGCATATCAAAAGAAACAACTGCAGCTCTTTGTGCTCGCTTTGTTCCTCGTCCCCGTTCTTGCGATCGCTGCGAGCTACCAACCACTGCGGGGTGCATTGAGTTGGTTGTTCGTTGTATTGGCGGTGGCTGTCGGAGCTGGTGGCGCAACGATGCTCTACACGGGCTTTGTGGGAGGCAATTGGGAACGAGGGGCGCTGAGAAACGTCATCGCCGACATCGAGGCGGAGATGGAGCGCAGGGATGGCGACGGGCGAGCCAGACGGTGAGAGACCATCCATGCAACAGACAAGCTCGAACAACACGATTGCAATATTACAACACATATACCAAGATGCTTCAAAAGCTCAGGTGTATCAAGCTGCGATAAGAGTCACCGAAGCCGCTACAGATTGATGCGGCCCATTTGGCACCTCCTCCTCTTCCAACTCGTCCACCTCTTCCTGTCCAGGGCGTTGACCCGAATGCATCAACTGACCCCTGACGAACCCTGTCAACCAATCCCCACCTTCTTCATCCTCGCCTTCCTCTTCATCATCCTCATCATCATCGTCGTCATCATCATCTGACTCGCCGTCGGTGAATTCCTCTTCGAGGCCCTCGGCATCTCCATCCCCCGACTCGTCGTCCTCGCAGCTATCCTCCTCGAAAGCATCCTCGTCATCCTCATCCAGTTGTTCAAAGTCCTCGTCTTCGTCATCCTCATCAGGTCCACTCGCATCGCTCGAAGGCACATGGTCGTCGACGAAGCGCACGCTGCCCTGTACCGCTGAGGATCGAGGTCGTTCAGGTGCACGCGCGAGAGGATGAGCCTGGAACACTCGTTTCGTCAAAGGGATCATCGGAGGATCCGTATAGGGTGATTCGAGGAGTTCGTCCAAGGTCAAACGGTTGGGGTGGTGGCGAGACAGACTTTGGGGTGCGTGATTGGGGTTGAGATGAGGAGGTTGAAGCGGCGGAGGTAGTGATGCCGGGTACGAAGACTCGTATGGCAGATTTTGAAGCGAACAGTCGCTCGAAGACGAAACAGGCGGGTACGACATGGGAACAGGCATTGAAGGGCCAGTCATCCCTGTTCGTTGTCCACCGGATAGCAGTGGGGCAAAGGCGGCACGTGGGGCCATATGTCCGGCGGCCGAAATGAGTGCTGACCGAGACGGTCGATTCGACGTTGCACCGGAAGCATGAGCCTTCGAGGTCGATGATGTCTGCAATTTCGATCGCTTCGGTGGGCGTGGCGATCCGTTGTGCTGTATGGAGGCGTCCTCGCCGAGAGGACGATGCCGACCAATGGCCGCGGCCGTTGCCTCACGACCGATCGCTGCTTCGAGCGTCTTGATCATGTCGTACCTTTGCTGATCCTCCTCGGAGCGGGCCTGGCCCCGTGTCGGGCGTGAGCGAGCGGGCGTAGCATTTTCAAAGTCACCCTTCTTCTTTCGTGGACGTCCTGGACCTTTCTTGACCACGACCTCGCCGGTGTAGCCCGGTGCGCCTGAGTGCCCGACCAAGCGATCCATTAGAGAAAGCTCATGCGCGAGGTCGTAGCTGTGATCGTCGCCACCAGCTTGAGGAGTCGAGCTTGCTGCCGCTGCCGCTTCCTTCTTGATTCGTTTCGCTTCGGCCCAAGGCCCTGCTTGACGCGGGGCATCCTCACGCAGGGTGATGACCCACTTCTGAAACGCCTCGTGATGAGTCAGGACGAGTCGGAGCTGCGGCGCGGTGGGGTATACGCTCTGTTGGAGGAGGTAGTTCCATGGCTTTGGAGGTAGATTCGGTCCTTTTGCTCGTGACCGTCGTTGATGTCTGGTTGTTGGGAAGGATGCAGACCCTTGTCCTGTCAGCTCTGCGTTGGATCATGATTCTGTTTCTCCTCGGCGGGTGTGACGGATAGAGAATCTTGGTGGCCCCGAGCCATGGTGACAAGGTGCGCTGACGCGGTATTCAACTTACACTGGCTTGACATCCCATCCACCTGCACTCGTGATGCGTTTTACCAAAGCGCCGCGATCATCTTCTCCGCCATCGACGAGCCAGGATCCGGTCACGACCGTGTCTTGCACGCGCGCCCCTCTTTCGACGAGGTTGTCCATCGCGGCGGCGAGTTGTCCACACACGTCCTCGAGGGTAATGGTGCATTCAGGTGCCCAATAGGTGAGCCTCTTCTCCTGGGTCCAGTACCACTCGTGCGACCTGCAGACGAGGTAGGGCTGCAGCGAGGTCAAGCGTACGGGGAAATGGTCGAGCGTGCGCTTCTGCTTGCACTGCGAGCACCGACTCAGTTCTTGATGCGACGCGTCGTCACTGATGGAGGACGCGTTCGACGTCGAGCTCGAGCTGGATCGAGACTGAGAGAGCATGGGTGTAGATGAAGTCGACGCGTGTGGTGCGGCTGACGCGGATGGCTGCAGATGGTCGTCGCTCGTTGACGCGACGGGACTCTGCTGTGACATCGTCATCACTGTAGCCCCTTCTGCAGCCGGTGTTGGTGCTGCAGCGGAGGCGTCGTGGGAGGCCGTGGTCGGAGTCGGAGCGTCAAGGTCCCGGCTGGCTATTGAACCCAACAGGGTGTCGCATAGCTCGCTCAGGCTGTTGCGGTTCATCGTCGAGTTGACATTACGCGTCGGGCGAAGGCAGCGAGCGGTGTTGGGGAGCAGAGCCAAGAAGCAAACCGAGCGCGCCTCAAGCCGGCCAAGCCGCCATCAACAAGCGCAAAAAGAAAGTACATTTACGATTGTCCATAATCAAAAGTAAACCCTAGCAAAGCAAGCTTCTCCAGTGTTGAAACAAAAAGTCGATATTCAAATGAGTGAGTGAGCAAGTGGCACGACTGCTCGTGATATGTATATGCGCGAAGTACGAAAGAGAAAGAGCGGCTAGGCCGTGTCTCGCAAGCGTTGGAAGGATGACGGCGGTCAACTGCCAAAGACCCTCGTCTGATCATCGTCACCGTCTAGCTGGTGGTGACGTCGGAGCACTGGTGCTGGCCGAAGCCGTCGGCGAAGCAGTGATGCTGGCGGGAGCGGTGGTCGTGGCGGGCGGATTCGCCTTGGCTGCGTTGTTCTTCTTGATCATGGGCAGCACGACCTGGATCACGACGACGACGGCTACAACGATGATGATGATGGCGATGACGATGAAGCAGATCCAGCGCCACTTGCGAGCATTCCTCGCCGACTTGACGGCTTTCTGTGTTTGCTTCAGACCCTTCTCCATGTCATGCGTCGCCTCGGCGGCCCTAGCTTCAATGGCGACGATCTGCACGTCTTGTTCCTCGACCAGGATGGCCATATCGGAGAAGAGTTGCGCGAGCTGGACGAGCGTAGACTCGATCCGAGCCAGCGCATCAGCGCGGGTCTCGACCTCGCGAAGAGCTCCTCGAGCAGCGTAGCCCCGTCGACCATCGGACTGCTGCAGCGCATGGGAGAACACGGCGTTCGAGCCCTCTTCCTCGGCTTGTCGGACCACCTCGTTGACCTCCTGGGCCGACAGACCTGGGCTGACGATTTTGACTTGACGCTCCATGCGCGACCTATTCTTGTTTCGGTTGTCTCGTTCGACTTCGACGTAGCGCTGGATCGCGCTCTTGAAGCGCTCTTTGAGCGCAGAAACCTGGGTGTTCCGGACATCGACATCGGCAATGGTGAGATTGTACATCGACTGGCCCGCCGGTACGAGGGCTCGGAGCCCGGCATTGCCTTGGTCGAGCGCCAGGATGCGGTTCTTGAGCGAGTTGTACAGCTTCCGAGACGACGTCGTGAGGGCGTTCAGCTGTTGGTTCAATGCGACGAATTGTGGGCCTTCGGTCGATGGGAGCGCCAAGATCCGAGTATGGACCCCTGCAATCTTCTGAACCAACCCGTTGGCCTCTCGGAGACTTTCTTGCAGATCCGAAACCTGCAGCAGCGCAGCGCAAGCGTGAATCGTCAGCGACCGCTTTCACGCGCTCGTGAGACGGGAAAGCCATGGAAAATCCACGCACCTCAGCGAAGAATTGCCCCATCTCTTCAAATTCGACATCGCCTCGCTTGACCGTCTTCTTCTTCGGTGGACCTCCGCGGTTTGATTCGTTGCTGTTGTTGCGATGCTTCTTCATCTCGTACGAGTCTTCGGCTTGAGATTTGCTCGAAACGAGGTTTGCCGAGCTGCCGTTGTAGTCGCCGTACTCGGTTGCGAAGCTTTGGTAGGAAGGTGCGGGCCGCAGCTCGGGTGGCGGATTCGGATACCCCCTTGTCCTGTCCGGGTTGTAGTTTTGGCCCGGTACGGGCGGCGGCGGCATCGAGGATTGCTCCAGTGCTTGACGCTGGTCGGGGTTGAGTTTGCCCTCGGATATGCTGCGTTGGCGCGTTCTGACGGGGTCCACAGGGGTATACTGCGATTTCTGTCCCCTCAGCTGTTGGCCAGCAGGGGCGTGGGTCGGGGAGTAGGCCTGGGGCTCATACGGATTGAAGTCGCGAGTCGGCTCTTGGTAGCTGGGAACCGTGTAGTTGTTGCTCGAGGGCGCTATCGACACGGGAGGCGGGTTACTGGGCCTCGGTCGGGTGGCGGATCCTCCATGGCCAGAATTTGAGCGCGACCTCGAGTAGGGCGGGTTGCTCTGGTACTGGCTGGGATCATCGTAGGATTGGTTTCTCGACTCGTAGGGCGGCCGATGCGTGTTGGGATGCCCATAGTTGTCTTTGGCGGACGGACGGCCGCACTCACCGTAGCGCTGCTGCTGCTGTTGTGGGTACGAATGATTCTCCTGGTGCTGCTGTTGCGAGTCTGTCGCCGCTTGTTGAGCCTGGAAAAATACGGATTTTGCGGGATGAGTGGGACCGTGAATCGAAACGAATGTCTTGCGAATGTCTTAAATGCCCTTCAAGCCGACAACGTCGACAGGGGTTCGCAAGGAGCTGAGCCAGCTCAGGAATTGCAATGGATCATTGCTTACGCGGATGGCAGCAAGACGATCACGGGCCATGGTCGATACAGAAGTCGGAGTAGTCTGAAGGGACGACGTCTGCAGCTCGGAGCCGGAGAGGGGCCCGTGGAAGGTGGAGGCGTGTCGTGTCGCGTCTGTGAGGAGCCGAGCCGTTCATCAGATCCGTCACCTTCGTACTTTGACTCCTCAAGCAGCAGAGATTCTTACAGGTTCAGGCGCTCAGTCGATTGGTATGATCCTTCTTTGGTGTCGTTAAGTCGGAGGTTTTGAGCCTATGGGTGAGCGTTCGTGTGAAGCGACGGTGCGACAGGTGTCTGATCATGAGAGTCCGAGCGCGCCGCGTTGCCGCGTCGTTGACGAGCTGTTAGGCTAGGAATGCCGATCGTCGGGCCCCATCATCGCACGCGCGTCGCCCAGGGACACACGGTGGATCGACCGACGACCGACGACCGACGGCGGTCGACGAACCGGGACCCGTTCTGGACAGAACTTATGGCGCTTGTACCTAATCAGGGAACGAAAACGCATGCATGAAATCCCGAGAAATACTATCCTTTTGGCTAAGAATGATGTCACTTCTTGTTTGCAATACTGCTGGGCGAAGATCAGTGCACAAATTAGCGATAGTCAAGTTTTCAGCAGAAGCAGTGACCACCCGACCTGAGGCTTACCGTTTGGGATGAAAGATCAGGTTGGTACTGGCATTCTGAAGGTTCTGGATGTATGGCTCAAGTCCAGAAACCGGCTGCTTCGATGTCGATTCAGCATGCGTTCTACATCAAATCCTGAAACACACTGGCCGGCCGGCCGGGGAACAATCTCGGTTCTGTCCCAGGACTCTGCACGCCTTGCGTCCAGGAAGTGGTCTGCCCTCGAGGTTCAGTCCGATCACATTGGTTGATCTTGAATGGGAGCGCAAAGTGTAGGCGGCACGTCGCAACCGCAGGGCCAGAGGCTAGGATCTCGTCGAGCATCGGGCCGGCCGCTTGAAGGGGATATTCAGTCTGCCAGCCTGCAGCGGGCGCAAATGAAACATCCAACAGTTCATTGGCTCAGTTAAGACAGGCAACAAGGGTGGCGTGTGCCACAATCAGTAGTATTGGGACCGCGGAAAAACAAGGGGTAACTTGCTAAGTTTTTGTACATAGTCTCACCCTCCTAGCTTATATTCAAAGCAGAAATTAAGACGGACAATTAAGTCTTACAACAGAGAAACTGCACCAAAACTCGAAAGACTGACCAGTGCAACTAGGACTTACCGGCCTCAGCCCCAGACCAGCCGTCACTCTAAGCGTCGATGTCAGCTTTTCCGGTGGCCAAGCAGCTTGAGTCGTCCGCGTTTCAGAGTTTGATTCAGAAGGAGCTGGCAGTACTTTTCAATTGAATTTATGGGGTACGTCGGGAGATCAGCAATTCAGACCAGCGACGAGCGTTAAATTAGTGAACGACGCCAGGTTGGGCCGCGCGTCGGGATCGGGTCGAGGAAAGGGGCTGGAGTCGCCCCGATCGTAAAGCGCTTGCTGTATCTAGTAGATAGGTAGGGGTATAGAAATGCACCTCGTCAGGAAGGGTGACCTAAGCAAACGGGAGAAATCTCCGTGCGTAGGCCTGGTGCAACAGTCGAACGGCCATCTGAGAACGCCAGTGGCGGATTTCGCACTTCCGCGAGCGAGTAACATACGCGAGCGATCAACATTTGGAGGCGTGCGATTCTTGTTCGGAGAGATGGAGGAGGTCGTTTTGGCGCCGCGCCGGAGCGAACGCCTTGCCTAATTTAACCTTCAGCAGTGGAACCAACCAGCAATAGTCATTATTAGTCAGCATCTGTCGCGCAGGAAACAATGACAGATTGACTAATTCTAGATCTCGCGTAGAGCTCCGCTGATCAGCTTGGCGCTCGGCGCCCGACGCCCGACGCCGAACTGCGCCCGACTAGCTGACCGTCTCGGGTGCTCCGATTATCTGCGAGACTTTTCTTACTCCTCCGAGACGACTTTGATATCGGTTTTTGTCTTTACACCATACACAACATCGCCAAACCAGCCAGATAAACACTGAATCAGCAAATAATTTCTCACCGTCATACTTCTACCATCACATCCCCCATCTCCCCGCCATAGTTGTACCCTACCCGGAGAACCCCGTCCAGCTCTCTCACCATCAACTCGGCGAGCGGTTGAGTCTCCCCCGAGAAGCTCCGGTTCTTCTCGATCTTCGCTGTTCGACCAGCGCAACACAACATGCCTTCACGAAAGCGGGCATTCTCGCCACCTCTCGCGAAAGGTCGAGCATGCATCACTTGGTGAGTGCCCGGTTGCGAGTGTGTTCCATTGTTCCCGCGAGCCGAGAGGTCCGACTGCTGCCGCGGCCGCCGCCTGCTGTTGCTGCCGGTTCCGACTGCCGACAGTGATTCTCGGTGATCGCGCTCGCGCTCGGAGAGTGGCTCGCTCGTGCGCTGGCCCCCGGCGCGCGACGTCAGCTCGGGTCCGATCTCGGGCGGCGCGCGCGCGTGCCGAGTGCTCGAGTCATGGTCTCAGCTGGGGGAATATGACGGTGCCGGATGTCTCGAGCAACAGAAATTGACCCCGGAATGTCTTTGATTTCGGTTTACTTTTTCAATCCGCTACAGCAAAGCCAGAAAAGTCAAATGTGATGCCACGGCCCCGGCGTGCACCGCTTGCCGGCGGACGGCGGCCTTCGAGGGGCGGTCGGCCGACTCGGTCCAATGTTGCTACAACCAAGTACTTCGCAAGTCTCGCAAGAACACAGAGAGCCGGAGATCGGCACTCAAGAAGCGCGCTACCCAGCTGCCTTCTCTATCGCCGCATTCGGTTACCTTGGCTACTGGTGCGTCTCCGCGGTGAAGCAGATTCCCAATCGGCGAGGTCGGCGTGGTGAAGCTGACTAGCGACTGCCCGCGCCCCTAGGCCCTCACCAAACGTCCGGTCCGGCATCGATCACACATTGTGACCAAGCACAAGACCAGTCGCAACCCACACCAACTCTCAAGATCGCAGTTGGGCTGCCAGCGCTGCCTCCCTTGCCTCCGCTCCCGTCCGTCGCCGCCGCCTCGCAGGCCAAGGTCGCCCCTAATGGGCCCGAGGCTTTCGCGATGCACTCCCCCTTCGCTGCGGCCACCGGTGTTTCAAGCATTCCTTCGGCTATAACACTAGAAGATCTATCAATCCCGTTCGGTACCGCTGTCAAGGCTGCCAGAACTTCCACTCAGATTGCGGAGTCGCCACGGGGGAACATTTCTGCGGTCCCTATCAAGCCTCTGACCTCGGCGGTGAATTGGTCGAGCGCAAGTCTCCCGGAATCATCCATGTCGCTCGATGAATCCGACGCTGTACTAGCCTTTTTGGAGACGGAGATGTCCATGACGACGCCATGTCCGACTTTCTCTGATTCCTCGTCCTCATTTGGCTCGCCCCAATCGACTTTCTGGAGCGATTTTTCGGCGGAGGACAATCCGCATTGGTCCTGCACACCGTCACCGTCACCGTTCGCCGAGTGCGGCGATATCTCGTTCTCGGAACCACCGTTTCTCATGGACTTGCCCCTCCCTCTCGATCACCAGTCGCTTGCCCAGTGGTTCCCGTTGCCGCCGACGCCCTCGCTCGAGCTGGGACTGCGAGAGTGGGTCTGGTGAAACATAATTTTGTACGTACTCGGAATCCGCCCGCACATAGCTCCGTTGTTTTGCTTCATTGCTTGTATTAGTTGGACTTATCATCCCGTGTTTTTACTTTGGTCTCTTATGTCGCATAATAATGACATCTTGGTACCCTGTTTGTTCACGATTTCATACCTACGGCAAGCATCCAGTGGAGAGGAAGGCCGCCGAACAGGAACGCAGAGAGTTTTGACCTTTACATATGCTTATTTCGCAAAGGCTTGTAAATTCTGATAGCACCGACCGGGGTATGAAGCGCGTGCAGTGAGAATGCTGCATGAGTTGATGCAAAAGAGCTAGGGTGGGTGAACGGTAAGCTCAATCAGGCCAGCCCAAATGAATCCCGTGACATTCATGTAGGTACCCGAAGCGCAAGGTTTCTCTTGGCAAGACTTGCACTTATCCACTGAAGTGGTCCTCAAAAACAAATTCAAGTTGCACTGAAGCAGCACGAAAGATCAAAGTACAAGAAGACCGACCACGACGAGGAAGGTGAATGCAAACTTTGAACAAAAAAAATGTACTCGAAAGAAGGACCGCCCCTCATTCCACTCAACGCGGCGCGGCCTTGCTGGCCTTGCCCTCGGGCGTCATCAAGCCTTCTTGATCGCGGCGACGTTGTCGCCTCGCCGCTCCCGGTACGAACCCCATGGCTCGAGCGACAATGTACGCCGCCGTCAAGGCGATCGCAACCGTGTTGCCCGGTAATACAAGGCCCGTGGCGGGGGCCGTAAGACCAGCATGGAGAGAGGGGACACCCTGCGCACCGACCCCAGCCGCGCCGGCGCCAGCAGCTTGAGCATGAGCGAAGCGAGCCTGTTCCCACGTTGAAGGTGTTGCTTCGATGCCTTGGAGGAAGTCGCGATAGGTCGTATCGCCATTCTGCCCCAGTACAGCGTCACGCATCGCATTGTCGGCACCCTCGGCGAAGCGACCGCGTGCCACGTCCTCCCAATCTTGCACGAGCCCATCAGGACCTAGGACGCGACCGGCATTGACCGGTTGGTAGGTCGCTTCCGCGGGTTGTTCCCACTCCCTCCAGTTCACGGCACGCGTATCGAGCTCTCTTGCCTGGTAGCCACCGTCGCGGATGACTTCGGGGTCGGCGGGGACGGCTTCGGCCTGTTGGGCGTAAATGCTTTGGCAGTAGGCGATCCGTGCTTCGCGGCGGCGTTGTAACGGCGGCGTGATGCATTGTTCGGGACCTGGATTACCCAAAGACGGTGCTTGAGCAGGTGATTGACCTTGGCCCGAGGACGGAGTGAAGGGCGGTGGCTGGTTCGTGCCGTCTGACATGACGTCGGCGGATGCGTGCGTTCGGACGGGACTCTGATGTGGGGCCGCCGCAGCAGTCGGCGCCTGCGGGGCGCGAACGAGCACGGGCTAGGAAGCTACGGGCAACGGCCCAATCTCACGCAGACCAAGGCAGACGTGTATACTGGAGGAGGGTTGAGTTGAAGCTCTCGAGTAGGACTGGCGAGCGAGTCCGCGACGGGGAGGTCTGCAGGACAGGGGAACCAGGAGGTTTCAGTGTCAGGACTCGGATGTCAGCCTGGTTACGCCATCGCGACCGACTCAGGTAGGATGGGCTACTACAGTGCCGAACGCAGCTTGACAGTGGCGGTCCAGGTCTTAGCCAGTCAAATATGTAGAGATGTCTTTGTATGGAATAGCCACACTCACAATACACCGCTAGTGGATGGTTCCAAGGAAAGGAGCCGTTAGCGCTGGTGCGCCCGTGAAACCACCGAGGCCACGCCAGCCTAGGCCGGCGTCAGACGTCAGACGTCAGACAGCCCTACCAACGGCTTCCCGGGACCGGCGGGTCGCACAGTTCTGGCCAGCGTAGTTTGCTGCCGTTATTTAGCCTAACCGCCAGCGAGAACTTGGTATGGTGGATCGTCCGTGTCTTACAATTCAGTTCCAATTTTCTGGGTCTCGGGGGATTAGGGAAAGATCGATACGTCGGGTGGTGGACGAAGAAACCTGATTACGCGCCGGGTCCATTCCATGCGACGTGGAAAGTCCGAGACAGCCTGCCTCGCCCCTTCATGGGCCGCACCACACTAGAAGGCGGTTCCGACGTGCTTCCGACGTGCTTCCGACGAAGGAACCCGGGCCTTGCCGTCGGACATAGGTTCGCTCACTTGTAATACTTGTAACAGAAGGGACAGCGGGAAGGAAGGCAAACTAACGACTGCGACGATAAGCTAGTGTTCGGGGCATCAGCACCGCTTTCGTCGTTGACTCTTGAGTCAGCTGAGTCACGTCGGTGTGTCTCCCGGGATCACTTCCGACGCGGACTAGTTGAGAGACTCGTTGAACAGGGGTGACGGGCGGTGCCCACGTCAGGGGCGGCGATAGAGGCATAGTGCTGATCTTTTAGCTGTCGTGCTACTCAGAGTCGACCGCTAAGATCACTTAACTCTACTTTCTCCACCAGCGCCGATGAGATCAAAGTGTTTCGTCGTCGGCACTTGCAGAACACCAAGGAGCATTTTTTTAACAGGTCTCATCTGTACCTGTAGAGCAACCTTGGTCATAGACGGCGAAACTTGAATTAAATTGAAAGGGACGCTGTTAAAATCTCGCAATGCAAGGCAAGGCAACGTGTGGACGGAAAGTGGTCGCCGAGGACAGCCTTAGCCGATCGCGCTAATAAGCCCCAGGTGCGCACCGCATCCGACACGCCACCAGCCCCTATTGTTCATTGCCCGCCGAGGCTTTGTCCGGAGGTTTTCCCGAACAGCAGTCTTCAAATCATAATTCCTCCGAGAACACAGCGGAGCGGTAGAATAAAAACTCCGCTCACCGCGCTAGTGTGAAAGAGTAGTCCTGACGTAGCTTGTTGCAACCGCTGCCAAATCCGAGACCACCCGGTCTCAGCCGTCGATATCGGGCTCTGTTCTTTACTTTCTTCCCCTCTTTCATCACTCACCACAAACAGCTCGAACCATCATGCTCTCTCCCAGCCGAGTTCTCGAAGTGAAAGCCAAAGGCGACGCTTGTAACAGGTCAGTGCACTGCTCAGCCAGCGCGGCTTCGATCTTGTGGCGCTGTCTTATCAATCTTCCGGGGCTCCTTGAACCGAAACACTTCTGACGACGGCGATTTTGATCTCCACATTAGATGTCGTCTTCGTCGGGTTCGTTGCACTGGAGTCAATGGTCAGCCCTGTGCGGCGTGCACAAGAACTGGTGAGTCTCGGCCGCTTCCTCGGCGACGAATGCGGTGCCGTTTCCGAGCGGTTGAATGCGCCGGCGCCGACTGGTACTAGCTTCGGATGGCCTTCTTCACTCACCCAGAAACTAATTCCGAATGTACTGCATTGCTACAGCGCGATTTCGCAACCATGCCCTGGACGAGCTGTACTGCGGCTACCACGGTACGAGGCCATGCAGCGAAGAGAGCGAAGATCGCGTCAGGCGTGAGTACTAAAGCTGCTCTAGGTACTACTGCCACCCGCGGCCCGGATCCCTCCCTGGCCACGTGACCGCTCTCGTCCTTCTTTTCTGCCTTGCACTCTTCCCCATCCGAGGCCCGTTCATTGTGACCTCCACCTAAATGTATCTCTTTTCGGGATTGCGTGATTGTCTGATTTTTTGCGATCGCTCCTAAGCGCTTGAGCGACCTGGACTGACTGTCTCCTTCTCCACCGGTCCTTTCCTTGCCCTCTCGTAGCTCGCAAGAAGCGCAACCCCTCTGGCTCGGATTCCGCGTCTTCGTTATCGAACAAGAAAACAAAATCTTCCTCATCGAGCTCATCGGGCAAGCCTCGGTCCCCTACGTCCAAGGAGGTGTTGCGTAAGCGCCTACCAAGCTCACGCCAATCACCTTCGAACAAGAGCTCGGAGAGGACCACCAGCACCAACGCGTTCGTGCCGTTCTTGAGCGAGCTTGGAGCATTCCTGCCCATCAAGCGTGAACCGACCGAAGTACCGTCGAAGGCCGAATCACTCTGCCCACCTCCTTCAACTCCTCAAGCTTTCCCGTTCCCTAGCGCCTCGACCTCCCACCTGCCGGATCTTCAGGACCGGGAGTCTACTTCCATGCAGGTCGATGAAGCGCCCAGTCCCGTCCAAGCCTCGTCAATTCCGCCTATGAACGAGCCTAGTCCGATCGCCGAAGTGTTCACAGTACCCTACGAATACCCTGCGCTCGAGGACGTTTTTCAAGACCCCGGACCTGCTATTTCGTCCTCGATGGACACGTTCCCCGACCCGTCCTACTTCGAGCCGCTATCACCACCTTACTCCTCACGTTCTTCGTTCTCGTCGATGTCAGCGTCACCACTCTCCTCGGCCTACTCGAGCTGTGCATCCCCCTGCGCCAGCCTCATGCTCACTCCCGGTGCCGTTCCGGACGCTTTCTACCTCGGCGATTCCTGCATCGCACCCTCGCTCGTGGGCACGATGACCAGCATGGCAACGGCAGCCGCGACTACCGAGTCAACGTTTTCCGGGCTTCTTGCAGCCGTTACTACGACGCCGTACTGGTTCCCCGATTCGTCCGATACTGTTGTCACCCCGTGCTTCGAAGACGCTTGGCTTCAATGGTCGCCAATCACGCATCAGAAGACGTTCCAGGCTTATCCTTCGCCTTTCTCGTCGTGACTCGTACCTCAACAGGAGCCAGAAAATCCTCGTGCGGGTTGCACAGCAGTGGAACGGAGAGCCGCGCTTGACCGTGTTGTACTTGTCGATAGGTGTTCAGTTTAGCCTCTTGTCCTTCTTGGTTTGTCCATAGTATTTCTTCTCTGTGTGCGATTCGCAAGTACAATACTGATATGCTCTTGGAGAAAACGAATGAAACGTTGCGTTGCCAAAACAAAGAGCCAAAGAACAGGGTCCACATGATGAAACTGAAGCGAACGTATAAGTATTACTGAAGAGAGACAATGCAAGAGCAACTAAGGAGAATACTCAACAAGAAATGTCAAAAGGAAGTGGTGTGGGGCAAGCAGACGGTCGAGCTCGTCCCTTCATTGCGCCGAGATGGTGGTGGACGTGCCGCCGACCCTAACGCGATACAGGCAGGTGTAAGCCGACTCGCCATGGTTCGACAGGACCTTGAGTACAACTACTTGGACGGGGATAGCAAGCTGGCGGGCCATAGGAGTCACGGGGAAAGTCTGGATCGGTGTAGGCGACGCAGCGTCGTACGACCCGATCGCCAGCAGGATGTGGTTGGGCGTCGGAGGGATTGAAGTAGGAGTTTCGAGCTCGACGTCTCCGGCCTCGTCGTCGCCCTGCACCTCCGGTTTTCGGCGTGCCTCGAGCTGCTCGTATCGGTAGCGAGCCAAACGATCGATATCGGATCGAGATTCGACGACGCCCCAGACCTCGAACTCGCGAGGCGCACTGGCGACGGTCCCGTCGAGGGAGACGTCAACAGAGACGTGCTCGATCGTCACATCGCTAGGCATGATGCTGCGGCTGAGCTGAATCCCTAGCTGACCCTGAGAGCCGGCAAAGGGCCAGCAAGAGCCTGGAGTGTTGTCGGGATGCAGGGCCGTGACGGGGGGTCGACCGCGCGGCCCAGCGGTGCCCGTCACCCAAGCCAGAGCTCTTCGACTTGCCCCGAGAGGGTTGGCCTCGTACGTCGGCGAAGTCAACGTCCGGACGACTCGGCCACCTGCGGTGAAGAGCGCGTAGTCCGGGCGAGCGAGGACATCTTTGGAGTAGCGAAGCAGGGCTGAATCGACGAGCGACGAGACCAAAGCCGCAATGTCGTCGCTCGGAATGGTTGCCGATGCGCCGCCATCGCCACCTTTGTGACCGGTGAAGGGAAGGTGAAGATGCGATGCGATCCCGCCGCTACCACTTTCCTTGCGCTTCATCTCATCTTGCTTAGCCACCTTGCGCAAGAGCTCTTGCCCGATCCTTTCGACATTCTCGTTCGCTTTGGCCTCAAAGTCGGCCTTAAGCGACTTGATTTCGCGCCGCAGCGTGTCGAGGAAAGCCTTGCGCGTGACGAGCGTGTCCGAGCCCGTGCGACCTTCGATGTTGGAAGAGACGAGAGCGCGCAGCGCAGCATCATTGGCCTTGAGGAATTCGTCCCACTTAGGCGGCTCGTGGATGACGACCGGAGCCGGCGGCGAATCGCCATCGGTCTTGAGGGGCAGCTTGGCGACTTCTCGAGCCACCTTGCCGTTGACGATGCCCTCAACTTGTTTCTTGTCAACGAACGCATCTCTCAGGTATTGCCAGAACGTGGCGTCAACTTCAACTTTGCCGTACTCATTGAACTTGACCGCCATCTTGGGTGGAAGGCGCTGTTCGATGGCTTCAAGCGCGAGTTTGGCCATGCGTTCACCGTCGAGGCCCTTGCGCACGTCCTGCGCGACTTGGACGACCTTGCCCCCCAGCGAAGCGATGTCCTTGGCCGCGGCGTCGATGCTGGCCTTGAGCTGGCGCAAATCGGCCGCATCGCCGGAATGAGCGTCCTGGAAGGTCTGCACGCGCGCCAAGAGCGCATCGAGGTCGGCACGCGCGCCGTTTAGAGTCTGCTCGAGCTCGTGGTTCTGCTTTGCGATGACCTTGGCGGAAGATTCGAGCGCCTTGGCAGTGTTCTGGCGCTCGGTGGATAGGGTCTGCTCGAGTGAAAGAAGCTGCTCCGACATCTTCGACAGGAGTTGGTGATCGGCTTTTGTGCGGGTTCGGTCGACGTCGGAAAGCGAAGAGAGCTGACCCATCGCTCCTTCGAGCGACGTCAGGCGAGCGATCAATTCCTCGAGCGAGTCTGCGGGTGCCGCAGGAGCACGATAGGTCAACGATGGCCGGAAGAAGGGCACGTAATGAATGATGGACGAATGCTCGGAAGATGATGCCGAGTTGGATGGTGAATCAGACGTCATTTTGGGTCTGTGAGCGAGTTGAAGAGGTCAGTAAGATTCCAGTATTCAAGCTCGAAAAGATTACTTACACTAAATACACCATCGCGAGCAAAGCAAGCAGCAACAGGCCGATTGCTCGCCAGATTTTGCTCCAGTCCAGCAACGGGTCCTGTATTGTCCGCCACACGCCAGCGAGGAGACGATACAGCAGTCGGCCTAGGAAGGCACCGATCCCGCTCTTCCTCTCGTGCTGGGCCTCTTCTTGGATACCAGCGAGGGCCGGGGCGCCATTGAGTCGATGGCGTCGACGCAAACCTGCCGTCAAGCTGTTGACGCCGTCACCCGCACCATCTTTCGACTGTTCGGCCGCAAGCTGACTGAGCTGTCGCTGCTCCTCGAGCGCGGCGACGATGCGTTCCTCTTCGCTGTAATCGTAGGAGCTACCGCGAGTAAGCGAGTCGTCGAGGCTCAGGGATCGACTGAAGGAATGTGAGGGTTGATTGTGGCCAGCATTGAGAGTCTGATCGGATTTGTCAAAGGTAGGAACAACAGGTGGTGCGGCGGTATTTGCGCCTCGACCACCGAAGCCGAACGGGAAAGCGAGCAAGGGTTGGAATGGCGAATGTGTGCCCGGGGACGACGTCGGATATCCTCCAACTTTGAGCTGCGGTGTGGCCGTCTCCTTCTGCGCCGATGCCTGCGATCGATCGGAGGGGGATTTGTCTCGAAGAAAGAACGAGACCGACGGTGGCTCGACCGAGATGTTGGGCTCAAAGTCGTGCTCTATGCCTCCCATGTCTTGCTCCTTGTCGTCGTTTTGAGTGAAATCATCGTCCGAGCCTACTCCTTCGTCGTCGTCGCCTTCGCCTGTGCCTCTTCCCTTCCGTGCTTTCCTCTTCTTTGCCCTCTGCCACACCTCGTTGTCTCGTCTCCCAATCGGGATTGCGTTCGAATTCGCCGATCCGGTGCTAGCGCGGCCTTTGCCTTTGCTCTTTCTCTTACGAGCAATCGCGTCGTCGGACATGTCATCCTCCGAGGTCGCTTCCGAATCGCCCGTGGGTTTGTAGGCTGAATCAGTCGAGGTTGGCTTCCTCCTCGCGTTCGGTGAAGTCCTTGTCTGCCCGGACGCTTGCTGATCGGCATCGTTGCCGTATTCCCGTTCGGGAGAGGTCGTGCTGGTCGTCTTTTTGGGTCGCTTCACCTTGGCTCGGGCCTCTTCCGACAGCTCCTCCTCACTTGTTGTTTCCCCCGTCCGATGCTTGAACGAGGCATCCTTCGAAGTCGAATTGCGTTTCTGCCGCCACGAATGTTATGGTCAGCTCGATTATTCACTCACTGCTGTCGCAGGATGTGTGCACTCACCTTTCGCTTCTTACTACCATCGGTTCCAGCCGCTCCACCGGCACGGTGCGTCTCCTTGCCACTATCCTCCTCTTCACCGTCGTCGTCCGGACCAGCGGGGTCCTGAGTCGGTGCCGGCATCGGGGCCCTCTTGCCTCCAATTCTCATGAATGCCTCGGCCGAGGATGTCCCCTTTACCGCAGCAGCAAAAGCATTGGCGATATTGACGCTCGTATTATTGAGGTCCGTCGCGGACCTCGTCTTTGAACTCGATATCGAAGCCACACCGGTCGTCGTCGTCCTCCCAGGATTGGTCGGTTGTCGAATCGCCGAACCGGTGTTCCGTTTCCTCTCGGCTAGACGAGCATATCTTACCGCAGCGGATTCGAGGGACCTTCCGATCGATTCTTCCCTCTCCAAGCGACGTTGCTCTTCAAGTTCGAACGAGTCCTCGTCCTCTTTTTCTTCGTCGTCATCGTCCTCGATGAGGATCGTCTCGTCTAGGCCTGCTTCGACCTCTCCCCTCAACAAAGACTGCGCTCGTCGATGCGTACCTCGTCTCGAATTCGAACTCGTACTCTGTGCATCGTTCGATTCCCCGGGGGTGGTGTTGGCCCTCCGGTTCGATGATTTCGAAGCAGGCGATCCATGGGGTGAAGAACCGACGGGCAAGGGCGCGGGTGGAGCACCATACGCGTACGAGAGGGGCATCGCTGGGTTCGAGAGACGCCTCTCGTGGTGTGGAGCTTGGGAGGTGGATGTCGAGACCGACGTGGAGGCGTGTTGGTCACCGCCACGAGTTGCAGGATTCGTTCCTGATCCCGAAACTGAGCCCGAAGTGAGCATGGACACAGCGACGGGTGAGCGTGATCGGGGCGCCATTCAGTGGTGGGTGTGAAGCAGTCACAGAGTACACAGGTAGAAAACGGTGAGACCTCTTAAGAGTCGAGTTTCGAGGAAGCCCGAGAAAGACGAGTACGAGCGAGGGATCGTGCGCGGGCGTGTTCGTCGTTCGATCGTAGGAGCGGATCGGTCGTCACAGGGGCTGGATTGGGAAGATTGCCGTGGTTGGGCGTCTCCGAAGCTGAACACGGTTTAATGTGATGGGTGTAGCGTGTATTACGTATGCTGTGAGGGTGGGAATGGAGGCAAGATCAGCGTCAGGCCCGTCCAAGCCCGTGAACAAGGGGACCAAACTCAGGAGAGCTTGGGTCGCTGAGCTCACACTGGGGCTGGGGCTGGGGCACAGAGCTGACTGACCTGTCAGAATAGGAACGCCTACGTTCGTCGGTGTCGATCTTGTTCTCTCGGAAGGTCGTACAAGGCACGGGAGGGGTATCTTAACGAGTGACTTTGGGGATCACAGCGTCCAGGTCGCGCGAGGAAGCAACGAGAGGCGCGGGGGCGCGTCGTTCAACCTCTCTCTCGCGCGTCCCATCCAGTGAAAAACTGCATACAAGCACCCACCTCGTGAGAATCCCCTTTCTTTTCCGGGCCCAGCCCCGAGGCCACTTCTCAGGTTTGACTCTGGGAAGAAGCGGAAAATCAGGTCCGTGCGTGTCGTCATGTCATAGTAAGCAAGCAAGTTCTACTTCATGACAACAAAGGACTTTGCAGCTCAGGCTACTCTCCAGTGTCATTGCCGCTCGGACCCACTCAAGAACGAGCCTCGCCGAAAGAAAGGGAACATGTAGAGGATTTTATACGTTCGTGGCTTTTTTCTGTATCGCGCTCAGGCACAGACACAGATTAGGAAACGTAGTAAGAACAGAAGAAAGAGAGAGCGGGAATTACGATGGGGCAAAGCTATCGCAAGCAGAGTTGAAAGTGAAGGAGCGTGGGAGAGCGAGAGGAGAAACACACAAGAGACATGGGTAATATAGATCGGTTCGAGAGCATATCCGGTTTGAGAGCATATCCAGAGATAAGGCCGTTCTTCATATTACGCCTACTACTTCTTCCTGACCTCGATGACGACCACGACGACCACGACTGCCAGAAAGGAGGAGTCGCGCATTAGCTGGATGGTCTAGACCCGGGATTCACAGCGAACACGGTTCGGCTTACCAATGATAATGCTGATTATCGGTGGCACGGAGATGACACACAAAGCGAGGTTAGCTGCGTGATCGCGGGTAGCGGATGCGTGAGCGGTGGAGAACTTACGCAACCACAACGCCGGCGCAGAAGATCCTCTTCTTTCGAGCAGCGCGAGCCGACTTGACGGCCTTCTGGGTTTGTTGCAGACTAACGAGGAGCGCGAGGCGTTAGCCGCTTGTTGTTGTACAGCTTGGAACATCCGGCCTCTACGTACCCTTGCTCGACGTCGGTGTTGGCTTGCACGGCCGTGGCTTCGATCTGCTTGACGCTGTCGTCTTGCTCCAGCACGAGCGTAGCCATCTGTTGACGTCATGATCGGCAAAGGTCAGATCGTGACGCACCAGTTTGAAAGCTGTGAGCGACCAATGACATACATCCTGCATCATCTGGGCAAGCTGGGTGATGGTCTCTTCGATCTTGCGCAAGTCCTGGTTCCTCGATTGCACCTCGGCGAAAGCGGCACGAGCCCCGGATTGACGAGACGAAACGAGCTGGGGAGGCGCCAGAAGAACGGGTTTGCGTCAGTATTGTGAAAGTTAGCTCGATGTGTATAGTTCGACTGACTGCTTGGGAGAAGATCTGCTGGCCAGCTTGCTGATCATCAAAGGCGGCCTTGATCTCGGCCTGAGTGGCATCAGGTTTGACTGAAGGCAGGACCACGATCCCGTCGTCAGCTCAACATCCAAGACTTGCGACGTCATGAGTGAGGACCCACCGATCCTGATCTGCCTTTCGACCCTCTGCCTGTACTTCTCTCTACTCTTCTTCTCGACCAAGTTGTACTCCTCCAAGCCACGTCGGAAGGCGTTCTGCAGACCGCCGATCTGAAGCTTGCGCGTGCTGAACTCGGAGTCGCCCGGCGGGGACTGCTTGTTGAGGCTGTTGAGTCGGGTGATGCGGTCGCGGATCGAGTTGGTCAGGGACGAGGTGGCCTGCGTCAGTTCCTGGAGGTGGGCCGACGATTCGGATTGCTGCGCATCGTCGGTCGTGGCCAAGCGTCGAGAGTGCAGGTCCGAGATCTGGTTGACGTATTGGTGCAGTTGTTTGATGTCGTCCTGAATCTCTTCAACCTTCGATCACAGTGATACGAGGATTCGTCAGCACTGGTGGGGCCAGAGCTGGGTGGAGTGCCCGGACGAGACAGAATCGGCACTGACCTCGGCAAAGAAGGACTGCATGTCCCCCTGTCGGTAGCCTCCCGCACCAGCGCCGTTGCCATAGCTAGCTTGACTCGACTGCTGAGGAGGGTATGACGGTTTCTGGGCCTGCTGTGGTGGGTATTGACCGTAGGACGGTTGAGAGAAGCCCGAAACGGCAGCGGCGGCGGCGCTCTGCTGCGGTGCATAGCCTCCCGGTGCCGGTTGACTGAGATCAAAAGCCATGTAGATAGATGCCCTAAGGTCAGAACGATACCCTTGACAGTATGGAGTCATCCCCGTGCCCTCGCAGCTGCCGATTGCCCAAGCCAACGCCGACATTGCGAGACTGGCAGGCAGCCGTTGACAAATGCGTCGCCAGAGATGGACGATCGCACCGCACACTTACCCGTATCCGTACTGCTGGCCTCCGGGCTGCTGACCACCCTGCTGTTGACTCTGTTGGAGGACAATGTAACGAACACGAGAACGGATCAATGGTAAGTGTACGTCCTGAGCTTGTGATGCGGTTCGGCCTTTTAGCTCGGGGGTTTCCAGCCAGCCGTTCTCGCCCCGGTGCTCGCTCGTTCAACTCGAACGAGCCCGACCGGCGGTGAGCCACACACAGCGCGGACTGTGTATCGACGGTCGATGGAGTGTGGACCACCCCTCGGCACCTGTCCGCAGAGGAGAAGACGACACTCAAAACGTACCCGAGCTTCACGTAATCGATCTCGAGACATGGTGTGGGAAGGGTGGTGTGAAGAAGGGGTGAGGAGGGGTTGGGAACCGAGCTGAGGGGTAAGCGAACTGGTCAGCCCGACGTGGTCGACGACGACATTACGCGGCCGGCGCTTTGACAGTAATGGAGCCCAATAGGGAAATCGGCTGGCGGGCGATCGCGGCCGGTGGGTCGGCCACCGTGAGCGCTGTGCTGTGCAGTGGGCCCGAGTGAAACTATCGCCTTTTCAAACTCAGAGGTGCTTCAAAGTCAATTGAAATTCCACTTTCTTCAAGGGCAATAACCTGGGGCGATTGCAACCCCAGCCGGTGCCCTCCCCAGATCATCTTGGCCGAAAGCGGCAGCGGTCGGCGGAGAGTCACCAATGGGTCCCAGCGGCAGGAAGCGCGTGTCCCAAGGCTGGCTCATGGCTTTTGTCGGCGGGCTTAGGTCGAGCGTTTTGGATACTGATAAGCTTACCTCTACCCAAAGTTCATGGCACTCCCAAGCTTCCCATGGGACAAAAATGTGAAATAGTACTCGCTATCAGACAATTTGTTGATGAACGACCAGAGCTATCTCTTCGTCTCACAGGGAGTGTCACTGTACCGTGTCACTGTCAGCCGCAGTGCTGGCAGTCGCGCAGATCTTAGCAGCCGAGCAACCACGTGCACCTGCCTGAGCTTCCATGGCAAAGACCCCCAAAACCGGATGCGCGTGACGATTTGAAACGCATTTAAAATCGTCGCGGGCAATCTGAAGCCGATTTCAGGTGAGGAGCGCGGTTTCAAATCCGTCTGAAATCGGTTTCAAATTGCGTGCGCGATTTCGAGCGCGTTTTCAAGTGGTTCGTGAGGAGCACGGTTTCAAATGCGTTTGAACTCAGTATCAAATCACGCGCGACGATTTCAAATGCATTTCAATCGTCGCGCGAATCCGGTTCAGATTAAAAAAACGGTTTGGGGTCTGCTATGTTATCATCGATCATCAGTCTCCAGCCAGCCCGGTAGCCGGGCAGCCTCAGCCGGACGACTGGCCGTGCCCCACCAGCCGAAGGTTTAAGTGCTACAGAGATGTCAGCCCGTCGAGTAGAGCACCGTTAGAATCGATAATCAAGTTGCTTTCCAACCACGGTCCGTTTGGGTCGATACATGGCATATTGGGCGACATCCGACCCTTTAAGCTTTCCGGAGGTCGTACTCAGTCCCTTTCTCGCTATTTAAGATGATTCGGGAGTCATATCGGGCCTACCTTTGGACGGGAGTAGGAGAATGGTATGCAATTTAAGTACTGAGAAGATTGATGCTGAGAGCATCCTGTACCCTTTTCTTTCCCCTTTCATTTTACGAACTTATTCAAGACCAACCCGCCGACATAATCCAGCCGAGAATGAGGACGAGCTGCCCAGCGCTTGCTGCTTCGTCTCCCTCGTACGCGGAATCTTGCCCGACTTGCCGTCCACCACGTTAGGCCATGGCACCCGTTGAACTGCACGTCGACTCTTTGTCCAAGGTCGACGTGTTCGTGCACCCCTCGGCGTACCCGCCCTCGACGCAGGTCGGTGATCTGCTGACGATCCGACCGCTCACCACCCCTTCACGCAAGAACAAGGGCAAGGATCGGGCATTACTGTTCAAGGTCGATCGTTTGTCGGATAGTGCGGCACCTTCATGGGGGGGAGCAACCACGAACAGTGGGGCCAATGCCGATGCTTCCGCAGCACAGGCAGCAGCAGCTACAGCCACAGCCACAGCCACAGCGGCAGCAGTGGCAGCCGCTGCTGCAGCCAGTCAAGCCGAGCGAGAAAGGAGAAGACCGCCCAAGGCCCAAGTGGTCGTCTCACAGAGCGTGCAGCAGACATTCAAGTGGATCAAACCGCGCACCGAAGTCGCTGTCGAGGTGCTCAGTCGAGCCGATCGCAACCATCAGGTCAGTCCCCGCCGCGCAGCATTGAGTCTACAAGAAACAACACTGTGCATTAATAGTGATACCCTAGTGTATTATACCTACTATTCGACCGGAAACGCTGACCATGGTGTGCGCTACGTGCTCGGAACGCGCTTCAGCTTACCCCACCCCCACCTGACGAACTGGTCGCCTCGCACGTCGAGCTCTACTTCAACAACCTCTACCTCTCGCGACCCGATATGTTCCGTCTCACGCTCGGTCTGGCTCGCACCTGCGTGTTCGTCAACCAACGCGTCACCTCCGAGGTACTGATGGGCGCTCGTCTCCGAGTCGGCGCCATCTTCAACCTCAACCACAACCACCTCCGCTCGGCCTATATCACTGATGAGACCAAGATCATATTTCGTTCAGAGTCGGCGCGTTGCTTCATCTTTGTCGAGATCAGTCAAGAGATGTGGCACTTTGAAGAGGACGGATCGATGCTGCGCGAGAGGTGCGAGGTCTTTCTCGACGACATGTTCCAGCACTGGTCGGGCAAGCAGAGCAAAGGCATGGGAGGCGCCAAGAATAGGGGCTACTCGACGAGTCACACCGTTTCCATCATTTTGTATGGCCGCGTCATCTACGAGGACAACGGAGAAGGCGAAGAAGCGAGGGCGCCGATGAAGAGGCACGAGAATGGTACCCTCTATCGCGACTTTTTCAAGGTCAGTCACACGTGCCATCGGCTGCTGGCTACTCGCCCCCTGACTCACGCCCCACATCTTGTTTGCTTCAGGTCATCATGGATCTCACGCCCTCCCCCCATCCGTCCATCGTTCGAACGGTGGCGCAAGAGATCCAAAGGTGGCACGAGTCCGTCCTGCTGCGAACGCGAGCCACGGGCGAGCAAAAACTGGCAGGCCGGATCGCCTACGCCCACGAGTCGCCGGTGTTGGAAGCGACGAACCTCGCTCTCAACTCGTTTGAAGAGCATTGGATCGATCGAGATCTACAACGTACCGGCTTGGAAGTGCTTGTTATCACCGCCGGCACGTCGTACTACGAGGTCTCCAAAGGCCTGTTGCGACTGACGACGGAACGCATGCTCTACCATGGAGTCGGATTGGACCTCATCTCGCTCAGCAAAACCCCCTTGCATACGGTGCCGCTGTTTGCCTTTCAGAGTCACGAGCCTGGCTTGTCCGACGAGCCTCATCTCGCTTTTAACGGCTTCAAAGGCAAACGACGCGCTGACACGGACGTTCAGCCCACGACCGTTGGTCTCCCTTCATCGCATGGTACGGCTCATTCGGCCACTTCGCGAGCATATACGGCGGCCACGGCCGAGCACTCTGGTTCCTCGCACAACACGTCGCAGAACCCGTTCGGCCGCGACCCCACCCGCATCGCCTTGCCAAGTGATCTGAAGGATCCTCTTTACTACGACTCTTCGCGCCCTTTGCAAGAGACGTCGATCTACTACGCCGAGCCCATGTTCATTTTTTGCTCGTTCTTTGGACTGCAAGTCGACAAGCCGCATCGCGTCGATCGGTTCATGCCCCGCGCGAGGTGCTACGAGTTGTTCTCCCAGGGCATCGGGGAGAGGACGCCGATCGCGATCCCTTTGCTGTTACCGATCAATGCCGCGATGGACGCCGAGGACGTTGAAGCTGGTGCGAATGGTGAACCCGTTGGCTACCTGAGTGAATGGGAGAAGCGTCAGGCCAAACGGGAGAAGCATGACGCGTTGGCCGTCGGTGCTCGAGATGGGTTGGAGGGTCTTTCGACCTGGTCCAAGGAGTCAGGAGCGATGAGCGCGACGACTGAAAGTTCGGTCGAGTTGGCGAACAATGCCGGCGGGAGGTGGGACAAGACGATTGGTGCCAAGACCAAGGGGACTCATAGCAACAGCGAAGCGACAACCGAGAGTGAGAGTGATGGAAGTGGGAGGGGCGCCAGGCGATTGACGGCGCAGAGCTCGAGGGAGAAGGACGAGAAAGCCGTCGAGGCGGCCAAGGTTCGCCAGAGGAAGATGGACCGCGTTACGCGGGAGCGGGAACAGGAGATCGTAATAGAGAAGGAGCGAGGGCGACAACAACGCATCTCCGAAGCTGAAAGAGTGACCACAAGTTCGAGGTCCCAGACGCCAATGCCAGGTCGACCGCGTTCAGCATCCGTCGCCGCGTCGGTTCGGACCGTTTCGTCGGCCCAGACCAAGACGGATCGTATCAAGTCGGCGACCCCGGCTTTGATCGCTCGATTGACCAACACGATCGCGGCCCCATCCGGCAGCGGGTCATTTACGATTCATTCGTCTCTTTCATCTCTTTCATCTCGACCGGGCTGGCTTGGACTCTTCCGTGGACCGGCCTCGACGAGCAATGCAACGCCAGCCCCCTCGGTTGCGGTGCAAAGGGTCGAAGCTCAAGCCAATGTGACACCCCAGTTCGACCTCGACACGGACATGTCTGTCATCTCCAGGAGATCTGATCACGGCACGACATTCCATCCCCCGTCGTACCGGACTGCGTTCCTGAGCCCTCCCCAAACCAAAGGGCCCACCCTCCCCATCTCGATCAAGACCCCGTCCATCCAGCCCAAGGACGCCGATCGACCATCTAGGGGTTTGCGCAATTCGCCTTCGCTCAAGCAGTTCACCACAACGGGGATCAGCAAGGGCAAGAGTTCGGGCCACCGCTCATCCGCCTCTCACTTCAACCCTTCCAAGCCGGGAAGGCAAAGCAACGGATTAGCTGACCAGGCTCGACGATGGGCTTCGATCTTTGTCCGGCACGCCAACGACCAACGCTCCGTCAACTGGGTGTCCATCACTCGCGGAGCTTGCCTGCCGTTAACGACCGACTTTTTGCCCACCGCCGATGCGCTGTCGACGGAATACTCGGACTTTGGTTATGCTGTGCCGACATCGTCGACGTCGAACTCGTTCCTCCTGTTGTTGGAACAGGCGAAGACGGGTCGCAACGTTGTGGCCGAACTCGTCTTGGAGATGGTGTCGCAGCGGCTCTCGCACGGCTTCCAGCTCGTCACGCCTGCGAACCACATCGGTGCTCTCGACGCAATCAATGTGGCGTCGTCCAAGACCTTGCCCGAGGTTCTGCACGAGGTCGAGCTCGGAGATTCGACCGCGGTATACCTCACCTTGGCGAACCAGATCCATCGCATCTGGTACGACCGTCGAACCCAAGCCGTGCACGTCAAGATCATGCGCCGCCGTCGGACTTGGTCAAAAGAGATCTATAACTTCTCGGGCCTCATCTTCACCCAAGGCTCAAACGTATACCGCTACACCGAGCTCGAATTCCCGTATCCCTCGATGATCGAGCCGGACGATTGGCAGCATCTTGACCGGCTCGTCGCCGGCGCAGAGAGACCTGACCTCCGGCCTTCGCTGCGTTATTGGCGGACTCGGCTGGTGTTGCTTCCAGCCGATACCATACCCGAGCGAGAAAACATCATTCGAACGACGGATGCACTGGAAGCGGACGCGTCGGACGCGATGATCAATGACCAGGGGTTCTACGCGTTCAGAGACCTCATCGAGTCTGCGCGATGGATCCCACCTGGTGCGGACCGGGAGCAGATCCCGATCTCCCAGTGAGTCAAAATATACATCATAGAAATATGAGCACATGCTTGAACTGTCTTCGCCCTTTATTTTGCAGTACCTCTCTCACTGCTCCCGAGTGGGCCTCGATGATGGCCAAGAATGCGACGTCGACTAATCTGGATCTTCTGGCGACCGCGGCGAATCGTGCGACTCATTCACACCAGTCAGCGAACCCGCCTCGCTTGTCGAGGTGGCTGTCGCGCCTCACCAACACCACGGAGATGCCCCCACCGGCATCGACTTCATTTGATCGTGACCTGCAGTTGCCCTTACCAATTTCCGCCCCAGAACACCTCAGTGATATGGGCACCTCGGCGCCTTCGCCCACCCCCAAGAAACCGGTCGTACAAATGTCGTACGCGGTCATTGTCGATCTCGACCACCTCGGCAAAAAGTCGTCGAGGGCCGAGCGTGTCATCTGTCATCTCGATCGCTCGCACAACCGCAATGCAGCGTACCACCTCGAGCTGAACTGGCTCTCCGGGTCTGGCAAGATCATCGATAGCGCGATCCAGGCTTGGTCGAGGCAAGTGCAAAAGTTCGGCTTGACGCTGATCGAAGTCTCGACGCGAGCTGTCGAAGACCTGCACAACCCGTTTCAATCGGCCACGATCTTGCCCTTCAAGGTGCCTCCACCTCCAATCGTAGACTCGACCCTACCGAAAGAGTAAGCACTCTGTTCTCCCCACTTCTCGACAAGCTGGAACGTGGGTGCTGATCTATCCCACAATCGTCCAGGTACTACGAAACCGGTCTCCTCCGATCGCTCGGCTTCTTTCTCGACATCGGCGCCGATTCAACCTTCCCCTCCGACGTCGACGTGCAGTACTCCTACAAACGCAACCCTTCCCCTCGCTCGCAATACATCCATCGCTCTGGCACGGTCCTCGTCGCGATCCTCGGCGATCAACGTGGTTTCGCTTTCGTCGCGAACCGGATTTACCTCAGTCATACACCGCAGGCGAAAGAACAAGATCTGACGCAGGAGTTGGTCGAGCTTTGTGGTGATTTGCAGAAGTTGAGGGCGATGTGGGATCGATTGGGTGTAGAAGCGGATCGACTGAAGGAGAAGGCGGCATCCGAAGTTGCGTCGGCGAGTGAGGAGGTGTCGCAGGATCAGAGATCTCATGATTGATTGTAGTAGGTTAACTCGAGGTTTCCAGAATACTGCAAGCTATGATCAGGAGAAAGTGCACAAATGGAAACGAGACCTGACACCGAGAGGAGAAGAAGGAGCAAGCTCATCATGCACTCAAATCTCGGATTCGCGCTCGGCCTTGAGGATGGCAGCGTTGGGCAAGATCCAAGCCGTACAACCCTTGAGTTGCTCCTCGTGACCGAGACTGGCCTTTTGCAGTGCTTCTGATCCCTCGAGAGCCGCACGGACGAGTGCGCTGCCGACTGCGGGTGTGGTGACGGCAACCGAGTCGGAAAACTTGCTCAGAACAACCATGACCTTGCTGTCAACGCACCAGCGGAAACTCGTCAGCGGTGCGGTGGGCAGTTCTTTTCGGCGCCGGAAAAATCTTCGGTCTCTTCGGTGCACTGACCCGAGGATGCCTTCAACCCATCGACTCTCTCCCCTCCCACCGGGAACGTCGAGATAGCCTGGGCGAGCGATGATGGTGTCGGCGTATGAGAGAGCGGCGAGGCCTTCTTCGGTCAGGCCCTTGGACTTCATGTAGAGGAAGGGTGCAGAAGACTTGGAGCCCCCCGACTGCAAAGAGACGCGATCACGCGGTCAGCAAACCTGTACGATCTACGCCGACTGCCGTGGCCCGCGGCCGAAGATTTGCTCGGCGAGTCACGACTGACCGAGCAATACACAAGCGTCTGCTGCTTGTCATCACATTTTGCAAATTTGGCTGCAGCAAGTACGTATTCGCGATCAATCTTGATAAAGTTGGCCGCACTACCGGCGTTGGCTCGGGTCGTACCGAGGGCGATGACGACAGCGTCGGCTCTGACTTCGGACAGCTTACGGCCCTCCGCGGCATCGCCGGCTAGCAACTTGTCAAAGTCGAGGCCGGAATGCTTGAGCTTGTCGATTCCTGGTGCATCCACGGGGACAGGAGGAGGTCGACGTCCGAACGAGTAGACGCTTTGAGTAGTCGGGGCTGAAGAAACTCGTCAGCAAGTTGATCAGTAGTGCGCCACAACGAGTGCGATGAGACGATCGACTTATGGAGCGCAGACGAATCGACTGACCAGCAAGAGCAGATGCAAGCGCCTGACGTCCTACTTCTCCCGTAGCACCAAGTACAATGACGTTCTTACCAGCCATAGATGTAGGTTGATAGGTTGTGAGCGCTTGAAACGGTTGCACAAGTCCGACGGGGAAAAGGCGATGGCCGGGAGTGGAGGGGCTGCACGAGCGGAGCCGGAGACGACACTCGGACCCGGGACAAATCATGCGCAAGTGCTTGCCTGAGTGTAATGGACTCTGCTCGGGTTCGCAGCCAGGCCGGTCGAGTGCGCATGATGACTGCACCACACCACCCGTAGATACGCAGACGGCAACGAAGACAACTCCAATCCAGTGGACAGTCAGAATACATTTTCAGAGCAACATTATGGTATACGGTAGGGATGGGGCTATGTAATGTACACGGAACAGCGAAAATCATGGCACAGGGGAGGGCAGATATTATCCTCGATCACCATTCAGTCTTCACCAGGTCGAATCATCAATGGATATCTTCATTATCTTCTTCTTCTACAACACCATCTGGCACTTCCTAGTACACGTAAGGAATGTATCTGTTGACAAGTGCAAACAGTCAGACTTTGCACTGAGTTCGCCGAAACGAGAAAAGCTCGAGCCTAACTCACATATACGGCACCCTCTGCTTGTACTCGACCCAACTCTTGCCATACTTGCGCGCGCACCTCGCATCGTCCCTCGCGTTGCGGTGTAACAGCATCGTGATGTGGAACAAAGGGTAAAAATAAGGGATCGCCGAGCCTTGGCCGGCCGAAAGACCCCAGACCACGGCTTGGAACCAGTCGAACGTGTAGTCTGTTACAGCGCGAAGGAATAGGAATCAGAGCCCGGATATTAATGCGGTAGATCCTCACAAGAGTGGTTGTGCTCACTCGGCTTCCTGAGGATACCCCACAAGCCATCGATCAACAAGTCGGTGCCGGTAATGGTCTTCATCGTCTTGGGGTTCTCGATCTCGGTTCCGGGGATTTGTGGGAACGTGTAGCGCTTGATGAAGGTGTTGGTCTGCTTGGCCTTGAAGTGAGACTTTTGTCCCATCGCCACGTCGAATCTAAGAATGCAGTTTGGATATGAGTTTTGGCCATCTCACGTGATGGAGTATGTCGTGCTATAGCGACTTACAAGCCGTGCGAGACGGTCAACAAGATGAAGAGCTGCACTACGAACCACGTCGGGTACGAGTAGGTTTTGGGGTCGTGCGTCGCCATGTAGATCGCCGAGTAGGCGTACGAGAAGGGGACACCCGCAAGGTTCCAATAGGAGAGCAACCATCCGAACTATGGGTATCAAGAGGCCAATCAGTATTTTAGTGTGAAGACTCGGACAGGTGAATATCACCTTCTCATAGTTCATGTCTGATGGAAGAGATAAGGGAAGCGTCCCGGATAAGAATCATTGCTGCAACAGTGTAGGCGCGTTCACAACTTACCCCATGTTTGGGGGATGTATTGCTCGCCCTTTGGAAAATCCAGCACAAAACAAACGATCAGCCTTCGAAACGCCATGAGCACCCGTGCATGCTCGACAAACCTTTGCGCAAGCGTTCAGGTACAAGCCAGTTCCCCAGGCAAAGAGTGCCGTGTTGGCCGAAACGTAGCCATAGGTCTGGTACTGCTTGGCGCAAGCCGCCATAGCGATCGCAAAGAGCAACATCCACGAAACTCGAATCTCGGCCCACCTACGTCGAGAACGGGAATCATCAGTTCGTCCTCTGAAACTGTTCTAATGACGATCAGAGTGCTCACATTTTGATGTCGACGGAACCCAGCCTCGGGTTCAAGCTCGAGCCCATGAAGTAGTCGTAGATGACGTCACCGCTCATGCGGTATCGTTCGCCGGTGATGTAAACGATCGCGGCGAGACCAAAGCCACTCAATTGGGCAATAGTGAAGAGGGGTCCGTAGAGGTCGATGATGTCGGCGAGGTTGAAGACACCGGTGTAGTGCAACGCTCCGACGATGGCGATGGTGGCGTAGAGCGAGGTGTAGGCGTTGCAATTGTAGACCAGAGTTTTTCCTCCGAGCGACGAAACGGGGAGACCGCGTTGCTGCACACCGGGCATGATGAATGCGAGCAAGAGTTGCAACGAGATGAGGGAGAAGTACAAGATTGTAGCCTTGCGCGTTGGGGCGGCATGCTGTGGAGTTTACGCAAAAAAAGAAAGTTTGCCGAGCGCAAAGCGAGAGGAGACGAATCAGTTCAAGCAATTGCGCGATCCGGAGCATCGGTTCGGCGAGGGGCGAGCTTTGATGCCCCTCGCGCTTGGACCAAAAGGCGCGGAGGACACTGACCGTCACGACGAGACGGAAAACGAGCTTGACAAAGTCGAACCATCCTCCAGGGCCGGTGAGAGTCGAAGGATCGACAGGCCTGGCAAGTTTACCTGCGCCGTTGTCAGATCAAAGCTGTCAGCACCGAGGCGACTTGAGTGTGCAACCCAGAAAATAAGGTGATTCGCCGGGCTCTCGACGAGCTAAGGCCGAGCTCTGCGAATGCCCGGCGTCATGGTTGATAGAGTGCGCCGCGCATCGGGGACGATTGATGACTGACTGACCATCATAGAAGTAGAGGCACACGTAGAGGTAATAGAACAGGCATGGGAACAGCGCCATCATGGCCGTGACACCGACCGGACCTCCGAACTCGTACTCGTGGTGTACATCATCTGCAGCGACGGCCCGCTTGCGAACGGACGAGTGACTGTTGTGTGTGCGCTGGGACGACGCGGAGTCAGCGGCGGGACGAGTCCTCGAGCTGCTTCGTCTCGCCGCGGTCGATCCGGAGCGAGGAGTGGCACTAGTCGCTGCAGCGCCCGAGGGGCTCGACTTGGCCGCTGGAGTTCCCGTGCGAGAACGGATGGCATCAGCCGGCGACATGGTGGGCGAAGGGTGGTAACAAAATGGGAAGAAGAAGGGATGACAAGTTGAGGCATCGCCTTCTGTTCCGGCATGTTGACAGCACTTCGAGAACGACCCCGGTAAGCCCAGCCAGAGGCGCATGTCCGGACTCCACATCGCGTGCACGAAAAATGGCCAAAATCGCCCTAGGCGCGTGCTCAGAGTCAACATTGGACGCCTCAAAATCGCCTTTCGGACCAAAGGCGCATGGCCGCCAGTCAACACTGGACCTGGATTTGGCGATCGATCGCTTGGGCCGATTCGGGCCTGAGTTCAGGGTCACGTGACCCACCTCAGCCTCTTGGATCGTCAACCTTCGGCCCCGTCAGCAGTCTTCCGCAGGTATGGCCCGGAAATCAGCTCATTCCCTCGTGATTACTCGGAATACTTCTCGAGCTTCAACAACAGCGCAATTTGACCCTTGTTTCCAGTTGCAGAGTTGCGGGATTCGTGCCGTCTCTCTTGCTGAGTCACCCGGGTCTCGGCGGATGAAATTTGCACTTCGACGCACTCGCGGCGCGAGCCAAAAATGTCTTGTGTATTTCAATGACTTCCATTTAGTCAGTAAAGAGTTGTAACATACGTGAAATCTTCGGTAGTCAGAAAATCAACACAAGGTAGAACAATAGAGTAGCTGCAGTTTACGCGTGAAGGCTCATCAGCGTGCCGCGCTCGACGTTCGGCGTTGGCGCGCGCTTTCGACTTGCCTCCGCTCGTTCGCAAACCGCCGAAGCTGCGAACGCAGGGCTCCGGCGATTTTTAAGCAATTCTTACGGTATTTGGCGCAGATGTTGACAGTTTTTGGAGGCTTATTGCAATAGTCAACACTGGCGGGCCAAAATTGACCCTCCGACTCAACATTTGGGCCCAAAAAACGCTGTTTTCGGACATGCGCCTATGGCTGGGCTTACCGGGTTCCTCGGCTTCGCCCTCGCGACGGGCGCTGTCAAAGTGCACAGGGACGCAGGGCGACAATTTTTATGTGGGTCGACCAATCAAATGCCACACAAATGCCACACCCCGTGTCACTTCGTCTCGGGTTGCTGACCAAACCTTGTCATCTTGTCTCTGGGCCTGATGTATATCTTCAAAAGTTCGTTTGCGGGGTGGGAGCTCCTCTACCAGTCTTCGCCAGAGATAGGAGCTTCACCTCGGAGTGACAACTCCTGAGCGCGGCCGGCGTGGACGTGGCCCTTTCGGTCAATCGGGGGCTCCACGCACCACGCTAGTACTCGCTCCTCTTCGAGAACGACGGGTCGTTTGTACATAAACGCGGGTTAGGGATATTTCTGGAGATGATCGTTTCCTGTGATTGCCGACTCTCTCAAAAATGCGCGATTCGGCCCCGCGGTCAATCATGCAGCCCTAAGTTGATTTCTTCATTTTTCGAAACATTGGAGGACATAAATTTGGCTCTATGAGTGCACGACCGGCTCTGACCTATACCTACTATTGCGAGGTGGTGTTGATTTCGTGCAAACCGTCTGCGACGACACCGAGTCTGTCTCGGGAGTCGCCACCACCGCCCGCGGGATGCAGATGATCGCGGATGATTAATGATCGCTAGAGATCGCTGCTAGCCTTGTTTGCGATCGCTTGGCGCGTGGGGGGTGGCACGTCCCTCTCCTTCGCTCCGCCCCCTCCAACAGCCCCAACCAACTCGTAGCCACTGCTTTGTATCGTCGGGTGTAGTCGTACACCTGATCAGAGTTGCCCACCACGTTTTCCAACCAGCTTTCGTAAGTTCTACCTCCCCTACGAACATCGCGAGCCGACGCCAACCCTGACGTCAACCTTCAAATCCCCACCTCCATCCTCCTATCCACGCTCTTATGTCGTCTCACAATCGTAAGTTCCGAGACGAGCCCACCTGACATTCAGGTATACGTGCATGAGTTGACCTAGCATTTCTGATGTTCTTCTGAATCTTCCAGGACACCACGGGTATGTCCTACAAGGGGGCAAGTGGGGGTTTCGTGCTGGGCACGTGCCCTCGCTGCGAAGGCGCGAATCGAACTAACCTCCTTGATCGGGCCATCTTTTGACGACCCGGCAGATCTCGCAAGACATCGAGTGCGGGTATACAAAGGCGTACGGATTAAGCGAGTATTCAAAGGTGTACGGATCAAGCGGGTATATAAAGGCGTACGGATTAAGCGGGTTTTACAGAGGCGTACGGAAATTCAACCGTCGTCACCAAACTATATAAACACTCGTAATATTCAACAACATGGCTCCGTCGCCCCCTTCGACCGTTCTCAAGGCGGTCCATTCGAACTCGACCGTCGTCGATGAGCACCTCGACCACATCTCTTGCGGCGATTACGACGATGCGATCGTACGCGCCGAAGGTGAAGAGCGGACCACAATGTTCCTCTGGCACCTCGTCATCATGGCCGCTTGGGGAGGACTGCTCTTCGGTTACGATACCGGCGTCATCGGTGGCAGTCTGGTCCACAAGGATCTGGCCCGCGATCTCGGACGCGTGCCCCTCAGCAACCTCGACAAGGAGGTGCTCACCGCCGCCACGACCCTCGGTGCGCTCATCGCCTCCCTCGGCGCTGGTGTGCTCGCGGATCGCGCCGGTCGCAAGCTCGTCATCTTCCTCGCCGATATGTTCTTTCTCGTCGGAGCCATCATGCAGGCCGTTGCGTTCGGTTCAGGCGCCTACTGGATCGCGGCCGTGGGGCGTCTCATCCTCGGCTTCGGCGTTGGCTCGGCGGCGCTCGTCGTGCCTTTATACATCTCCGAGTTGGCCCCGACTTGCAAGCGCGGTCGACTTGTGACGCTCAACGTCATCGCCATCACTAGTGGTCAGGTCCTGGCCTACATCATCAATATCGCCTTCCGCAACGTATCGCATGGGTGGAGGTTCATGGTCGGCGGGGGAGCGATCCCTCCCCTCATCCAGCTCGCGTTCCTCCCTCTCCTGCCCGAGACGCCGCGCTACATGCTTCGCCACGGCAAATTCGAAGAGACGCGCGCCGTGTTGCGCAAGATCTACCCCTTTGCGACGGAGGGCCAGATCATGCTCAAGTCTAAGGTCATCGGTGTGCGGGTGCAAAAGGAAGTCGGCGAGGGCGCATTGCTCGCGTCGTGGAAAAAGCTGCACTTCGTTCCCGCCAACTTCCGCGGGCTCGTCATCGCCTGCGGATTGCAGGGCATTCAACAGCTGTGCGGGTTCAACACGTGAGTGCCTCCGATTTTTATTGTCGCAGAAATGATATCATCGAAAGGGTCCTGACGTCTCCCATACTATGCAGGTTGATGTACTTCTCGCCCACCTTGTTCCAGTCCGTTGGCTTCTCGGACCCCCTCGTTATTGGACTCGTCATCGCCTTGACAAACCTGCTGTTCACTTTTGTGGCCTTGATTATCGTCGACAAGGTCGGTCGCCGCCGCATCGCGTGCTGGACGATCCCAGGCATGTCGCTCGCCTTGGTCCTGGCCGCCGTCGCGTTCCACTTCCTCACGCTCAGGACCGATGGACGCTTAACCGATAACGGACTGCTAGACCAAAAGTGGTCGCCGGTCGTCCTGGCCGCGATGATCATCTACGTCGCTTTCTACGCTACGGTAAGTTTCAATCGCGTGTACCTGTGAGACACAGTCGAATAACAAGTTCTTTGCTTCCAACACTCCTCCAGGGTATCGGAAACATCCCTTGGCAACAACAAGAGTTGTTCCACGTGAGCGTTCGTGGGATCGGGGCGTCGATCAGTACGGCGTGCAACTGGGCGGGTAATCTGATCATCTCGTTGACATTCTTGAGCTTGATCGACGCCATCACACCCTCTGGAGCATTTGGCCAGTCTTATGTTCTTTCAATTTCTCAAGATTGACCGACTGTGCTAACTGGGGAAATGCCTTTCCTCGATCAGGTCTTTACGCGGGCATCTGTTTCCTCGGCGCCCTCTTCTGCATCTTCCTCTACCCTGAGACGGCGCTTTTGAGCTTGGAGGAGACGCTCGAAGTGTTCAGCGATGGTTTCGGTGTCAAAAAGGCCAAACATATGCGCCAGCACAAGAAGGAGGCGATGCGTCAGTTTAAGGCGGAAGGTCAGATCAAGCCGGTCGCTTAGAGACGGCATTTTAGAAGGGTTATGGTTTCTGGTGGGTGGTTTAATAACTTAGGAGTAGACTTAGGTTTGATTCTTGAAACCATCTTTTGCTTAGCCGCCCGTTTCAAGTTCGAAGATCCTCGGGGCGGCGGTCGGGGCGGCGGTCGTGCCGACATCGGGCTCGCGCCTCACGAGCTCGCTGTGTCTTAGCCCCCTTGCATTGCGCAATCAGGAATGAAACATGTCGCGCGATCTGACAACACAAGAGGATCTGAAAGAGATCGTCGACAAGTACGACACGATCTTGTTCGAGTGAGTCCGGGTTCTTGCCCTCTCGACAGCTCGGTCAATGGCTTGGTGTCGCTCGGTCAGGCCGGCATGGACAAGTCCGATGGGTAGACGAGGCGATGGAGTAAGGGGAGATATTTTGCAAGAAATAACCGTCACCGTTCCACGCCTATCCACAGTTGCGATGGAGTGATCTGGGAGGGTGATCACCTGATTCGGCACGTCAAGGAGGTGCTCGCTGGACTGCGCAAAATGGGCAAGCGCTTCTTCTTCGTCACCAACAAGTCAGTTCATAAACAATAAATGAGACCACCGTATTGGACTCTTCCGGAGCTGATCAGATGCTGCGTTATCGATTCCATTCCCCTATCCTCCCCACCCGCCGCCGCCCCCACCTTGACCCCGTGCGTTCCTTCTGGAAGCGCAGTGCTACCAAATCGCGTGAATCCAACAAAGCCAAGTTCGACCGGCTCGGAATCGAATGCCACGTCGACGAGATTTTCTCCTCGGCCTACGCCAGTGCGGCCTACCTCAAGAACGTGCTCAACTTCCCCGCGGACAAGAAGGTGTACGTCATTGGCGAGAAGGGCATTGAGGATGAGTTGGATAGTGTGGGGATTCGGCATTCTGGTGGGACGGTGAGTTTGGAGAAGAGAGATCTTGTAGAGGCGTCTCAACCGGAAGCTAATCGTACGTGTTACGATGCCCCGATACCTCGACGGCCACTTCTTCCCCAGGATCCGGCCGACAACGTCTTCATCGACCTCATGGACTTCTCGTCCATCACACCCGACCCAGAGGTCGGCGCCGTCTTGTGTGGTCTGGACATGCATCTCAACTACAAGAAGATTGCTAAAGGGTGCCGGTACCTTCGCGAGAATGAGGGGTGCCATTTCGTCGCCACCAACCTGGATTCGACTTTCCCTACCCATGGGAGCGTGTATCCTGGCAAGTCGATTTGAAGATGCAACAATCTAGAGCGTGTACCGGACTTACGAATAATCGTGTTTGATAAATCTACAGGTGGCGGAGCTACAATTGCACCTCTAATAACGACGATGGGCCGACAGCCGCTCGTGATTGGGAAACCTGAAGCGGCCATGCTCGAGAGCATCTTGAAGACGTCAGTGACCAGGCTGGTAACAAGGGCTTGGTGAGATCTCCTTCACTGACATCTTACATTCCTCGATTACCCCTCTCAGTTATGACTTGGACAAGAGCAAGATGCTCATGGTCGGCGACCGACTGAACACCGACATTCTGTTTGGCATAAACGGCGGTATCTCCACGATGCTCGTCCTGACCGGTGAGTTGGCGCATCACACATCTTCTCAAAAATACCCTTTCATATCCCTGTGCCTGCATATCGTTCATTGGTACCACTGGTCATTCATCTCGCAGGCATCAACACGAGGGCCGAAGCAGAAGCCGAGGATGCGATCGCCAAGCCGACGTATATAGTAAAAAGTCTTGGAGATTTTTCGTCGGTTGTTTAGAGCAGCAAGTCGCGAAGTAATGTAGTTACGTGCTTATGCGATACTATGAGAATCTTGTCGGTTGATGAGCCCCAGGGATGGCATTCTGAGCAGGGTATTCATTTCTGTTCTTCTCCCCCTCATGCGCGGCCGCTGCACGTGACCGGGTCGCCGGCACTTTCAACTCGACTCATAAGCAGGGCCTCGTTCGACTGGGCTCTCTAGGACCAAGATGGGTGGCGAATCGGTAGACCTACAATCTATGAGGATGCCGTTTGGTACAAGTTCGAATCGGATGCGACCTGGGTTGCTGGGCACAACGGGCGGCAGTGGCAGTGGTCTGCGCAAGCCGTCGTCGAGCACGCGTTACCGCGACAAGCTCTTTAGCAAGCGGCAGCAAGGAGCTATTCCGAGTAAGAGACGGATAGCCAGCTACGTCTTTGTAACTGCCTTGTTGGTGGTACGTCAGGATGTAGGGCTGCATCAGCCACGAGGCCAAAGCGGCGATGGGATTGATCAGCTGACGGCTCTCTATTCTTTTGCTCGGCTCGTGGCCCCTCTCCATGCCGACGATTTTGAACATACAGATTGGGTTTCTGTGGAGGCGATATCAACTACACATCGAAATTCAAGCCTATCGTCGAGGCTGGATCCGGCGCAACATCGACCCTGTGCCACCGCTGTCGGGGATCTGCTTCAATCCCGCGACGATCGTTGCGACGGACTACAACACCAGCTTAGCCCACTCCCCCAAATACGTCGAGCTTCACTCCGGACTCTCAATGCAACTCGGCGATGACTGTTTCGCCTTTGCCTCGACCGTACCTCGTACCGTGGTGCCGGGTATGAATCTGCCGAAACGAACAATCTTTCACACTTACTGGCGGGACGATTTGAAGCCGCTCGGATCACGGCAGATCGCCTTGTTGGACTCGATATTGGCGATGCAGGACCGAGAGACTTCGACTGTGAACCTATGGACAAACGCGTTGCTGACCGAGCGACTCGAAACCCATCCTTTGCTCTCCGTTCTGCTTAAACGATACGGCACGTCCCGACTGGTCGTGCGAAGCGTCGACAAGAAGGCGTTGGCAGAGGGCACGCCGATGCAAGGCCACAAACTGCTGGATCTGGCCGACCAGAAGGCATGGCTCGATGGGGATCTGGTGCGGTTGCTCGTACTCTGGGCCGAGGGGGGGATGTGGATCGATTTCGATACCATCATGACGGGGAGGGATATGAGGGTGCTAGGGGAGCATGAGTGGGTAACACAGTGGGATTGCTATGGTGAGTATCCTTCGTGATGGCTGGCAGGTCCTCGTCGACACCGGTTCCCGTACTAAAGCATTTTTCGGACTGTACACTCGGCCACTCTCCACGATCGCGCCTCACCTCCCCCATCCCGTAGATAAAGTCTACCAACCGCTCAATGGTGCAATGATGCACTTTCTCAAACACAGTCCCTACCTGTGCGAGATGCTGTACGCGATGGCGAACGATCCACCACCACAAAAAGATTCAACCGACTGGGGCTCGCGCCTCTACTACAAGGTCTTCCGGCGTCTCATCGCCGAAGGGATCGCGCCGTTCAAAATCCTTCCTTTCTGTTTCACCGATGGCGTGACTTGTCGACTCGACAACCGCTTACCGGATCCCTTCGGTTCGGCTCATGAGGAGAAGAAATGGAGCGCGCAGAGGCGCGAGGCGCTGGAGAAGAAGGTGGGAAACGTGTGGGCCGTGCATTTGCACAATCAGTGGGAGAAGGGGTTCGATCCGGATGGATGGGTGGATCGGATTATCATGTCCAAGGTCAGAGATACACTAGAGCGTGAGTACCTCGTGTAATGAGAACGACACCCTTTCCCGCTGTGCGACGTCACGTGACCTTTTCGCGTGGGGGAGCGAAGATCTGTTTCCTTTTTTTTTGCCTGCTGGGATCGGTAGCGGAGACGTTTCAATGGGTGTCGTTCGTCTGAACACCTCCTGACATCCTGCCGCGGATCTTGTTGTGTGCTGCTCGACTCGAGTGGCTTCTCGTCAATGTGTACGCACACGAGCTCGCTCGGCTTTCGCTCGGTCGAGCTCTGTCAATCGCCAAGTCAGCCTTGGCGAGCAGTCGGCGGCAAACCGAGAAGCGCCCACCGCTATCTGCGGTCGTTCTCACCGACTCGCCTCCGTCTCATCCGATCCTCGCCCTTCCAACTCCCTCCTTACGCTCACCCTAGCCACGTAACTCATTTCTGGTGCCATGTCGGCCGACGAAAGCTCGCGAAGAAGGGACGATGTGCGGGACTACCTCATCATGACGGCGGTCGGCGGCACCAACTTCATCAACAGCTACTTCAGCGGCGCGCTCACCGTCTCGCTTCCGCAAGTACAGAAGGACCTCAAAATCGCTGCGTCGGCATTGCAGTGGCCGCTCACGCTCTATGCGCTGGTGTTGGGTTCGACTTTGCTTCCCCTGGGTCGATTGGCCGACGTCTACGGTCCAAGGTTGCTCTTCTTGATCGGCAGTCAGTCCTCTCCATCCATGCCGGATCCCCCGATTACCCAACTCGTGCCCGAGCCCGAGCGGGGGGGAAGTGGAGGCGCACAAGTTTATCGATCCGATATGCTGATGCCAGGGATCTATCTCTATCTTTTTTACACCAGCTGCACTCTACTTCATCGTATCCGCGGCCGTCGCATTGAGTCCCACAATGATCGGCTTTTCGGCATTTTGCTCCATGCTCGGTGTCGTAAGTCCTCGGCCCCCAAAACCATCATCAACGCTCTCTTGCTGACATAATCGACACCCCACTGGACACATCTGTCTCCCCTTCCGGATGATAGTGTGCCGCAGCCAACACCCCTTCGGGGATAGGTATTCTCGGGTAAACCTCTTCACTCGTTAGCATCGGCCGGTCGGTCGCCGATCAAAACGATCGAAACTCCTCCTCTAATTCTCCGGTGCATTCATAGGCGCCATTTCGAACCGGGACCGAGGAAGAATATCGCTTTCGCGCTACTCGGTGCCGGTCAGCCGCTCGGCTTCGCTTCCGGTCTGGTCGTTGGGGCTCTATTGACCGAGACGAAACTCGGATGGCGAGGTCAGTTTCTCGGCCTCCTGGGTGACTTCGAATTTGTCAATCGACTTCCAGCTGAAATTGCCGTTGATGAATCAGCGAGCTTCTACGTTCAAGCGGCTCTTGCGGCTTTGTTCGGTGTTCTTGGATTTTTTGTCATCCCCAAAGTCTTCGCCATGGACTCGGCCGCGATCGCTCTAGTCAATGCACGAAGTGCCGATATCACCGTTGCGGCGACTTCGGACGCGGCCTCCGTTACCTCCGCTTCCGAGTCAGCGGCACCCAGTCCACCTGACTTGTCTCAAAATAGAAGGCTTGATTGGATCGGCACCTTGCTGTCGTTTGCAGGCTTCGTCTTGCTCACCTTTGCGTTGGCCGATGCTTCGAGCGAGCCCCTCGGGTGGAAAACGCCCTGGCTGCCACCGTTGATCCCGATCTCCATCCTGCTCCTCATCGCCTTCTTCTACTGGGAAGTCCGGCTGCAGCGTATGGTCATCGCGTTCTACAACTCGCCGCCAGAGCCCAAATCGGGAGGAAAGCCGAAACGACCCCCACCCCCTCCCATCTTGCCTCCTGGTATTTGGACGACTCCTCATCTTCCCGCGATCTTGGCCGTCGTCTTCTTCGCCGTGAGTAGCACATCGCCATCGACAGATCCCGATCGCCCTCTGACCAGTCCCGCTTCAATATTGCAGTGGGGAGCTTTCAATACCTGCACGTACTACGTGAATCTCGTCTTACAGCTTGTCATGAAGGAGTCAGCGCTCAAGACAGCCGTGTTCCAGTTGCCACTCATCGTTTCGGGGATCATCTTCAATGTAAGCACACCGCCTTGGCAACCGAAGTTGGTCGCTCATGCACTTTCTTCTCTCATTGACAACCACAGATTATCCCTGGCTACGCGATCAGCTACATCCACGGCAATACTCTCATCATCATTTCGATGGCCCTGGGCATCATCGCTCCTATTCTCCTCGCCGTCGTCAAGCCAGACTACGGGTACTGGGCCGCCATCTTCCCTTTGCTCGCCCTCGCTCCGGCGACCGATCTCTCCTATACCGTCGCAACCATAGCTATCTCACGAGGCACATCCCGATCCCAACAAGCCACAGCCGGCGCCTTGTTCCAAGTTACGACGAGGCTCGCGACATCGATGAGTCTCGCGATCATCTCCTCGATGGCGACACTTGCATCGGACAAATACCTCGCCGCGAACCCACTTGCGGGTGATCTCAGCCCCAACACGACCGAGTCCCCCGATGTCTTGTTGGCGGGATACCGTATGGGCGGGTGGCTCACCTTCGCTTTCGCTGCGATCGCGTTGATCATCAGTCTCTTTGGATTGCGAGGGATGGGCCTCGTCGGTTCAAAGGAGGAAAAGGCCGAGTGATTTTTCACGATCTCGCGCTTGAACGAGGGGAAATAAAACTGTACGACACATGGCGTGCACTTGTTATTACAACATCAACACTGACCCAAATAGAGGTACATGTACATCGAAACACCATGTAAAAGCTTTAATCGGAAGTAGTTCTCGCAATAAAGGCTTTTCAGTCCTCTTCATCGTCGTCCACGACCCTCGATACCCTGCGTCTTTTGCTGAGCGAGGAAGGCGACTTCCTCTTCGTGACCGAGGACCGAACCACCCTTTCGCGCTCCAATCCCTCGTCGAATGCGCGCGATTCGTATTCGTCGTCATTCTCCTCCTTGCGTTGACGCTTGGTCTTCAGAGGTTCGTTCCGCTGCAGGCCTTTACTAAGCTCCCACCAATTCGCCGTCGACTTTCGTATACGTGCTGGACGACCATTCGAGGGAGGTGCATTTTCCATCGAAGCACGTGGTCGGCTAGGAGCGATGATGTAACCCTTAGCGTTTGATCGATCGAGCGCGGGCACACTTCGACTCGGAAGCGATAATCGACGATTGCTAGGGTTGTCGTTGCGAGCCTTTTTGACCGTCTTTGGGGGGTATGGGGCTGTCGTCGTCGTCGTAATATGGCGACTCTGCAATGTGATCTTCCGCCCGATGATTGTAGAAAGTCGTACTTTGGCTGTACTGAGCATGTCCAGTTCATCGGCTGACGATTCGTCGCTAAGTTCTCGCGCGGGCTCGATGGATGATTGAAGCCGAGGTAACTTGTTCTTGACCGCGAGCGCGGCCTTTTTACGCTTCTTCTTTTGTCGTGCGCGTGGAATCATGATGAGGGTCTCGCCGTCCGACGATGAATCTCCATTTCGGCGTCGCGTAGAAGGACCAGGCGAGGGAGTGGCTCGGTCGTATTCAACTGGAGGAGACGACTTGCTCAGGAAATCGAACGGCCGGGTGAGATCCGAGAGCGTAATCGGCGACGGTAAAGGCGGAAGGCTGGGTAGAGGGGAAGAGAGTGGAAAGTCCTCTTCGACTATGGTCCTTCGAGGCTTTCTCCGCCGTGGCGAGATTGGTTCGGCGATTTCATCGGACTCGTCATCCTGCTCGTTTTGAGCCGCTGGGGCAGCCCCATCCGCGAACGCCTCGACCTGCTGGTACATTTCCACAGGGTGCTCTTCCACCAGTTCCACTTCTACCAGAACTGGCCCGGGCGACGACTGCTCGAAGCTCTCTTCCCGACATTGTCGAGTCGAGGAGGAGCGCGATTGGACCGATGCTTCACGAGACCGAGGTTCATCGCGGTCAAGAGGGTTATCGAGCAGGCGCGCTTTATTTTTCGCTGGGACGGACGCGATCGAAGATCCCATACTATTGTCCATCGGTCCGAGCGATCGTTTACTGTCGACTTGACAACTCGAATGAGAGGAGCCGGCATGCTCCGACATGGACGGGTGTCTCCGTCGAGGCAAAGCGGGAACATCCACGTAGAACGACTGCGCCGGGATGCTGGCTGATCTGGGCGTCGGCTTGGATGCCGGCACGGGTTTCGGTTTGGGTCGTGAAGCATGTTGTGGAGTTGGGGACTCCAATGCCGGTGATGAAGTGGCGGGCGGAGAAATTACGACAGGTGTGGCTTCCCTGGGTAGGATGAATGGGTCGTCGCACTGTTCGTCATCATCTGAGGCCTCGTTGCGCTGTGAACCGTCGTCGGAGGCCTCGTCGCGTTGTGGGCTGTCGTCCAAGACCTCGGACGTGAATCGAGCAAGTGGAGACAATGGCACGTTGTACAGATCCGCCGAGCGCATCCCGGGTCGTTCGTCGGTGTCCCGAGGGGAGCTGTGCATGAAATGTTCCCCTTGCTCAACTTCGTCATCGATGACTTCCTCTGCCTCGCCCTCGATGCTATCGGCTTTCTTAAAAAGCGGCAGATCCTCGGAGCTGTCCAGCCGAGGCTCATGTGAACAATTTTGGCGCTGTATCCTAATCGTTTCGACCGCTTCTGACAAGACCTCGTCTATGATGGTTGCATGTGAGTCCTCCACAATCGGGTCTTCGGCATCCTCCATTTGTGCGGTCTCCTCCGATTCAGGTGCAGCCTCGGGATATGGTTTTCCCTCGTCAACAGGGGTGACAACAGCGAGTTCTTGAGCGACTTCGACTTCCGCTTCACTGTCATTCGGTTTGCCTGTCATTTCGACTTCGGCAGTTAGTTCGAGTGTGGATCTCATTTCGTCCTGTGGGGCGGGCGCGGGCGAACTCGAAGGCGGATCCGTTTGCGCGGTCGCTTCGAGGTTAGGGGTCGTTATGTGTTGCTGTCTGTCTTCTTCATCCTCCTCGTGTACAGAGATGAGTGGTTCAAAGCTTTGTTCAAGCTCGACATCGACAGTTTTCTTCTCGTCGGGGCCCGCGATCGGTTCTTCCTGCGGTGAAGTTTCTTGATCCGAGGCATTTGCAGAATCTGAGTACTCCAAGTTCTATGAAGAAAAGGATGAATCACGGTCAGTAGAGCCTTCTTCTACCTCGCATCCAAGCTCAAACGCACCCCAAAGCGAACTCCAACCGTGTTCTCGGTCCATGACGGAATCAGAGCCGTGGGTGAGGAGGATCTCGACGGGGCGGGGAGGTCGTCTCTGATGCGAGCACATTCCTCCGGCTCTACATCCGGGGCTTCGTCCTCTGGAGCTTCGTCAACCGAAGCAAAAACTGCTCGTTCGGCATCAGCCATGTCTTGATCCACCAAGTGGAACGTCATTGTATCGTCATCCGCCGTTGGCTCGGATCTGATTTCGGACGGAACCGCGTCGCCTTCGGCGCCATCTCGACTCGCGCGCGGAGGCGCGATCACGGACGGTTCTGATTCTGAAGGCACGATCTGTGCGACAAGCGTGAGCATGTCCGGTTTGTCGACATTGGTTTCCGGCTCTAACTCGCCCGCAACCTTCTGATCGTCGACCTGGTGTGTTATCGCATATTCATCCCCCTTGCGAGAGCTCAGACCGAGGAAAAGTCCCGAGATGCGCTTCTTGAGCGGCGTAATCACGCCAGCCAGCGTCGCCGACCCATCGCCGTCCGTGTCGTTGTAGACGAAGGCGACCATCCTTTCAGCAAACGATTCGACCTCTTTGCCCGTCTCAGCGACCTGGAAGGCCATGTCGCCACGGTCGGATTCGTCGTACAGGTCCGAGAGGGAGCGAGTCATGCCCGCTGTCATGGTGGGTTGTGGCGAGGGTGCATCGGAAGGCGTCGAGGGTTCGGTGGTGATGGAACGCTTACGGTTACGGGGTGTCGAAGGTACGGTAGAGGAGCAGACAGAGCGCTCTCGACCAGCTGCGATAAGTGGGAAAAGAGTCTTGGTGAGCTCGGCGGACAAGTTTCCCAGTAGGCTGCTTGCGTATCGTTACCATGACAATCGTCCGCGTTCGAAGCCTCAAGAGCATCGTCTTGAATCGACACGGAGTGGGTGGATTGGTCATTGCGCCCATGTGGTGTATCTACCAACACGGTGGCGGAGAGGGGCGGCGGTCTTGCGTCGGGCCCAGCGCGACGAGAGCGTGGACGGGGAGAGCGTGGAGGTGGTGTAGGTGGCAACGGCAATGAGATGCGACCGTAAGCTGCGGCATCCGCGTACGCGTCCCCATAGGCCATGATGGAGGCCAGTTGCTCGCGTGGGCTCGAGTGCATGAGGTGGTCGCTATGCTCGTGATGCTGCCCCACCAGCTCGGCGTGTCCATGTTCGAGAAGATCGATTTCTCCTCCTGCGCCATCGCCACCATTGCTCCCATCACTGGCCGGTTCGCAGTAGGACCCATGTTCCTCGCGCCATGGGGAGCTTGTCACGCCTGGCAACCTCCAGTTTTGCTGGCCTGCTCGCTGACCCTGGTCGGTGTCGCAGCGCTCGGCTGACGACTGCCGCGGCACTCTCAAGCCGCTTGGCCCCTCGATCGCCGGTCCGTCGCCTGTAACGAGCCCCACCATCAAAGTGGAGGGATCGAGCTCATTCTCCGAGTCAGTGAGGTCGTGGATCAGGTCCGAGAAGCTGAGCATCGTCGTCGAGTCGAGGTCGAGGTCGAGGGTGAACGCGCTGGGACCGTCAACGTCCAGCACGTGACGGCGTCCAATTCAACTACAGCAAGGCCCAACCGGCCGACCTTGATGATTTGATTCGCTCCTTCAGGCGAAGTTGTTGGTGGTTCGCACACAACGGTCGCTGCGCCCGGTCAAAGCTACTGGGAGGTGGGGAATGGGAAAAGAGTCGTCGGGCCGCCGGAGGTGTGCTCAAGCTCAAGGCTCCAGGCGCGCCTCGAAGCGCGGTCCAAGCGTTCGTTAATGAAGGTCTCAGAGCCATCGATCGCGGACCACGTCATCATTGACATCAGACTGCTTCCGATGGAGTGATTATTTCAAAAAGCAACTCATATTGCACTAAATCAATCACGCTTGACTCATTGACTCATCCTCATCCTCATCAGTCGCTCCGTCCTTTACCCTTCGTCGCACCTGCAGCCCCGCCCCTCCTTGTCGATCGCGGAGCCAAAGGCACGCTCGTCGGCGCCTCGTCCTTGGCCGGCGTCTGCAACCTCGTACTCCGCCTCACCGCCTTCGTCTTCGGCGTCTCCTGAGCAGTCGTAGAGGGTGACTCGACTTTGGACGACGATCCCTTCTTGGCTTTGGGCGTCGAAGGGGCGCCCGTCGCAGCAGCTGAGGAGGCTCTCGCACTCGAACGCTTCGCGACCGATTTCTTCTTTGTCGTCGTCGTTGAGGCTGCCGATCTTCGCGTCTTGGTCGTTCCCTGCTGGAGCACATCGTAGCCATCCTCATCCTCATCGTGCGATTCACTCTCGAACCCGCTGGGGAAGGCACCCGGCGGTTTCTGTCGAGTGCTCGACGAAGGAGCAGCAGAGGGTTTGTTGCTCGAGACCTTGACGCTCGAGCTCGGCCGGTCCTCAGCTTCCATGCTGACGGCTCGTCGTTTATCCCCTGCTCCTGAAGCGGCACCGTTCGACACGTTGCGTCGTTTAGCGGCAAAGATTGGCGCCGGTTTCGAAGTCGTGGTGGGCTTCGACCGACCCGCGCGAGAGCCGGCAGCCGCCACCTCGTCTTCATCGGCCTCGCTAGCTTCCACGGGAGGCGGCGACAGCATCCTTAAATCATCATCACCAGCATTTGAGTCTCTTGTCGTTCCCGCTCGGGATCCACCAAAAAGAGAAGGCGGTTCCTCGCGGGCCTTGCCGTAGTGACTCGATGCCCCAGTTTGTCGGATGCTGCCAAAGCCTCCAAGCGTGGGTTTTCTTGCGGGCGAATCTCCGTACAGACTCGTCGTCGCGACCGAGCTTTCGCGCATCGGACTCATGCCAAACAGGCTGGCCGTCGATGAAAGGGGCCCAGATCCTCGCTGAATAAGATCCGCAGCGCTCGGTCCCGCGGAGCCGGGGCCGGGGGAATGGCTCGAGGACTCCCCTTCCCGCAGAGCCAGCAGCAAACTCTTTTGCACTCCGCCGAGCGAGGAAGCATCGACACTCGAGACGAGCGGTTTCTCGCGCCGCAGGAAGGGTGAGGCCGATAAGGGTAAATCGCTGGCAGATGGTGCTTTCGTGTTGGTGGGGCGAGACGACGATGCGACCTTGGAGTGGATGGACAACACCGAACGAGGCAACGGTGCCGGTGTCGGGGCAGGGAGGGGCTGCCACGCCGGCTGCGTAAGGTTGCTGGTCGTCTTGCTCATGGCTTCGTGGGCTGGTTTGGAGGTCGAGATCGACTTGGAGGCAGGAATGATGTCGACGTCCTCTTCAAGAGCGAACGCGTTCTGCTGCACCTCGGTCAGGGTGGCCTGCACGGCTTTGAGCAGTCGGAGGCGACTGTCGGAAGCTGGGACCGTGGCTTTGACCGTGGACCAGAACCGCAGGGCATCGAGGGGTCTTGATTCGGTAATCAGCTTGCTCAGTCGCCAGTCGACGGCGAGCATCTTGGCGATATTGTCGGACGGTGGTGAGCGACAGAAGACGTCGACGAGCGCATCCTCGTGCGCGGTGAAAGGTTGGGCAAGCAATGACCGGACGTGGTGCGCGACGGGCTTGCCGAGCGAGTTGTCACCAAAGCACTGGGACAAAACGCGATTTGCCAGCTCGTCCCTCTGTGCTTCATCGATCCACCGTCGTTGCAAGGCCCAGGCTTCGATGACGCCCCTCTTCCGAGCCGCATCGCACAGAGCGTCGAGAATAAGGGCCAGGTCGTTCGGCTTGGACAGCGTGATTCCCTTGAGTCGCCAGAAGCTCAGCACATAGCTGGCTCTCTGTTCGATGGGCGGACATGCCGACAGCACGGCCAAAACTTGAGAGATCCAGTCGGGAACGACACGTGGGTCGCACAGAGCAGCGATCGCTCGTTGCCACGATCCACTATCGAGCGCGTAGAACCCCTGCACGGTCTTGATGGTCCCCGATGGGAGGAGGAATTCGGAGGCGTGTACGAATTGATGGGGCACTGTCGACTCTGTTCCGTCACACACGGCGAGCAGGATGTAGTAGACGACCGAGTGGGTGCGGATCAGGTCGCCGTCGGGCGCGTCGAGCAGGGCACACAGCAACGAGTCGAGCTCCGAGATCGAGGTCGGTGGGTAGAGGTCAGTACCTGGTAGAGGTCAGAGCCAGCAAAGTCAGTTCATGCACGGAACTGAACTGTGTAGCTACAGGTTGTTCGACGAGGCATGATCCCCCGGAGGAGTTGAGCGACAACTCGCGAGCGAGCACGACGAGATCGACTTGCCGTCTAGTTCCAAGTCCAACAAGAGCTCGTCGATGCAGAGCCGTCCGTCCGGTCGCCGGTGACGAGCTTGGTCGATCTGGCGCATGTACGTGCTGTCCCATTGGAACGCGTGGGGTGAATGCAGCGTCGGCAGGAAAGCACTCAGCGAGTCGAGGGACGAAAGATCGTCGGCGTCCATCCCATGGTCGGTCTGTTCCTCGATCGAGGGGTCGTCGACCAAGATGAAGCTCGACTCGCTTGCAGAGCGAGAGTCCATCGCAGACATACTGTGGGGGTGGCTCCGTGCCAGTGGGTGATACTGCTGGCCAGAGTCGAGGAGAAGCGCGAGCGCACGTGTCGAATGACGACGTCGCTCAGGAATTTGTTTGCGATTCTTGGCGAGGTGGGGCCCACCCCTGGCACACCTTCTTCGCTGTCCAGGGCCAAGCACCAAAGCAACGAAATCTGAAATTAATGATCCATCAAAAGAAGAGAGCGCAACAAGGTACAAGCAACACGCCGAGAAGACAAATCCATGCACGCTCCACAAGCAAACACCAGTGCTAGCGCACAAACCGCGGCTCACGTCGCGGCCTACACCGTGACATCATTCGCCGCCGCCAGTTGCTTCTCCTTCTCGAGCTTCCTCTTCTCCTTGCGCAGCTTGTTCTCCTGTCGCTTCTTGTTCGCCTGCGCGCGCTGCCTTGCCTCCAACACCTTTTCCCGCTCCGCCGGATCACTCGGCAGGGTCGGGTCGACCACACTCGAGTTGACCGCCTGCGCAGCGATCTTCTTGGCCTTCTTGGTCGAGGCCGCATGCGCCATAGCGGCCGCCGAAGTCGCCGGAAGGGTCGCAGGGCCCGGTGTACCCGCTTCGGAGGCATCGTCGGCCGTCGACGCGGCGATGTTGCCGATCGGCAACTTCTTCTTGCGGTCCGAGATGGACGCCGGAGGGGATCCGGCCGTAAGAGGCGTCGACGCGCCCGAGGGGGCGATCTGGTGTATCGGCGCGGTGATGCGGATCACATTGGTGGGCGACTGAGCAGCACCGGCTGCAGAAGGTGTCGCTGCGTTGCCACCGACGTTGCCAGCGGAAGCAGCCGCCGACGGGCCGGCCTGGACGGGAGCTTGAGAGTTGTTTTGCCGCTCCCGGTAAGATTGGATGAAGGCGAGCCTTGCAAAGCTGTCACAATTCAGAACGAGTAGCATATCCACTAGAGTCAGCGATCAAAGCACAGAGGCATGTGAGAAGCATTCAAGACACGTACGCATGACCTCTACCTCGCGAGACCCCCTCGTCACCGAGCTTCATCATCTTCTCGTGCTCCTCTCGCTCGCGTCGTAGCACATCTTCACCGTCTTCTTCGGCTTCTCCCTCGCTCGCCGCCAGACTGCGCTTGCATTTCGGTGGTCGGAGGGTCGTCGCTCGAAGCATGGAGTTGGCGATCCTTGATGTTTGCAGAGATGGTGAGAGGCAGAGCGGCGCTGTTGTCCGAGCCTGTGCATAGACGTATTGGGTTGGCGCCACATTCCCCAGTCAGTGAATGCAGCCCAGCCACACGCACTAGAATGATCGCCTCGATCTCGACGGCCTCTTCCTCCGTCCAGCCCAAAGTCTCGGGTTCGACTCCACCCTCGGCAGCATCTTCTTCGGCCGTCTCTCGTATCCTGCGATCCATGATCCCCAGTTCAGTCCAAAGCGTCGCTGGGTTGGGACCCAGTACGATTCGATACACTTCGGCTCGAGCCTGAACGACGGGCTGGGCTTGTCGACCGAGCTGGAAAGAGAGCGCGAGACCTGGCCGGATCGAGGGTTGGGCCGGAGCTGCACTCGAGTAGGACTGGTCGCGATGGTCGTGGACTTCGACGATCAGGCATCCTGTAGGTACGGGTGAGAGTCGTCAGTTGAGGCGTGTGGACCTCGGAGCAGCACCGCCTTCCGCTGCAATGAACCTTCATAATATCGCACGCCTGCCTCGTCCAGCACATCCAGCAGATCCGTCGGCAGCTTTTGTTCGCGAATTGCCTCGAGGAAACACTTCATCGGGGAGTCGTAGTTGAATTTGCCATGCTGTGTAGTGCAATGAGGAGAGGGAACGCGTCAGACCAAGCGAGTTGCCTCGGCCAATAGCTCACGCGACAGTGGTGGCACCATCAGAACACCAGGATATACGTCGAGCTAAGGATAGTACATACCTGTTGTTCGAATCTGAAATGGGTGTTGTACAAGTGTAGCACGAGCGAGGGCGGCTCCTTGCGGTAGCGCTTGAGCACCTGTCGCGTAAACCGGGTCACGTTGTACGTCGCTCCAGCCATATTGGATCGTAGTTGATACCCTTGAACGACGTATCACAATGTATGAACAATGTGCAGGTACCAAGGCGGGTGTACAGATTGCTGAAGTACGCGAGCGTCTCTTTCGGCGGCGAGGTCGGCGGGTCGGCAATTACGTGAGTTGCTACACGACCTTGCGTCACAGGCCTGGTGAGGAGCACAGGTTCCTAGCCGATGACGTGATCTTCTCGTTGCGGCGTGCAGAAAGGATGGTGCGAACGAGTATTGATGTAAGAGGGACAAGGATGAGCTGGTGTCTGGACTTCAGCCGCAGCCAGCCGCCCAGTCCGGAACACGCCGGGATCCAGTGGCGCCTGGTCACAATCGTCGGTTTCAATTTCTCAAATATGGTTTTATATGGAAATGGTGGCTTTCATCAATATCATTCGCTTCAAGAACTGTCCAGAGTGTAGTACAGCATTGCACAGCAAGAGTGTCTCACCAAACTATGAAGAGTTCCGAGAGGTACACGCCGAGAAGGCTCCGTCCATGACCTACGCTCACACCTCAACCCATCGCTCATACTAATGGTTCAATGTCGCCAGTAGATTCAGCTTCGGATTTAGTGTCGGATGGAATACCACGTCATCCTTCTTCGTCCTCATCCGCCGCGGTTTGTACTCCTTCCGAGCCGGCATCCTGGACCTCCGAATCCTAAGCCGCGGGCGCAGGGGTCGACGAGGCGACTTGGGTCAGCGAAGTTTTCTTGATTTGATCGAGGCGGTTCAACTCCTTCTCAATCTTGCGTACAAGAGCCTTGCGTGTCGCTTTGATTTTGTCGTGGCCCTTGGTCGAAAGTTCGTCGAGCTGGGTGAGTAGTAACTTGACCAGCGCGTCCTCGTCAGCTGGAAAGGGGCGTTGTGCGAGTCCTCCGATTCCTCGCCGGGTCGTACTCGTCCTCGCGCTCGTCGTCGTCGTCGTTTGAACGTAATGCCCCTTTCGCCGTGGATCCCAGAAGGGTGAGTAACTAATTCGTCGAGCCCATTCTTGCTCCCTCAGTTGCTGTTCGTACGCCAATCCCTGTCTCTCGCGTCGTTACAGGACTTTTTTGTCGAGGTGGGGTTTGTAAGATTACCCCAGGAGCGGCTAATGGCAGCGATGGCAGCCCTGGGGCGCTCCCCGGGGCAAGGTTGGAAGGAGGCAGTGGGTCCGAAGGCGTTTCACGGCCATTGACTTTCATGAAGCATGAAATACATCACTGACATCGCACTCGGGCAAGACTCTGACACGATGTACAGAAAAATTGAACAAACAGCTGAAGCAAATCCCGACGAAACAACAAGTACAGTGAGCCCGGATCCGGGAGTGGATCGGGTTGAGATCAAAGGCGACAGCTGTAGAACTAGATTGAAGAGGCACGTTGCGGCGGAATCTAGAGTTCACCCGACTGTTGCGTCTCTTCGACGTGATTCTTCTTCTTGATGCTGTGAAGGGTAGAACTAATCCGTGATCAGTCTATCCGTGCCAGCGAGTATTAGAACTGGAGAGCAAAATCTCGTGCAGCTCGAAAGGAAGTCTACATACGCTCCCGGCAAGAGCCTGGGAATGAGAGAAGGTGTACCAATTTTCCAACAATTGCTTCTGCAAGTACAACCTTGATTAGTGAACAAGTAGGAGGGACTGACTCCGCGTGGATATTGGGCAAGACGCCGCCTTGGGAGATGGTGACCGTGTCCAGGAGGCTGTTCAACTCCTCGTCGTTGCGAATCGCGAGCTGAAAGTGGCGAGGAACGATGCGAACTTTCCGGTTGTCGCGCACAGCGTTGCCGGCAAGTTCGAGAATCTCCGCCGCCAAGTATTCGAGCACCGCCGCGAGGTAGACAGGAGCACCGGCCCCTGTTCATGTCGAGGTAAGTCAGGGACATCACATAAACGCGGGCGTCAACGTTCACCCGCCTGTTCGGGGATGAGAGATGGGAGGGACGGCGGTACGCTGCTAAGCAACTGGACCACCGGACACACCGACACGCTGCGAGTAGTTGCCTTTGCGCAACAGACGATGGATACGACCGACTCGGAACTGCAAGCCCGCACGAGCGCTGCGTGACTGGCTCTCGGACCCGCCGCCGCTCTTGCCTCCTTGGTTCTTGCCGGACATGCTTGAGGAGTGGGTAGGGTCGAGTGAGAATGAAGTCTTGGTGGTTCAACAGTTTGGACGAATGAGTACCAGCAATGTGGAGAGGCGCGATGAGGTGAGGATAGAGGCGGGAATGCGCGGGATGGGGTCAATAAGGTTGGGAGTGTCATTGTAGTCAATACTAGCCAACATCAATGGAGTAAACCCACCCGAATTTTCAGAGAGAGCACATCTGATCTCACCGATGATGTCTTGGCCTACTGTATACATCGAACAACTACGTGCGTCACCCCGGGGCGACGCGATGTCAAATCGGAAAAGGAGTCTTGTCGGTTTTGACCTCGGCGACGCGATGACGTCTGGCTGCGAGCGACGCGCTCCTTCCTCCACCTCATTACACCTTCCAACCTCAATAGAAATGGCACCCGAATCAAAAACCATCTCAGGAAAGGCACCTGACACCAAGGTCCGCCGAACATGAGTCCTCGACATCCCTGCGCACCGCCGCTGCGTCGACCCCGACTCGTCGCCGGAACTCGTGCGACGTTGCTTCAGGTTGTCAGCAAGAAGTCAGTCAAACCCCTCACCGCGTCAGGAGCCACCAAGAAGAAGGCCAAGACGCACAGGAAGTGAGAAGAGAGCTATTCGCCGTGTACATCTAGTAAGTGTCGATCGGCGTGCCTTCGACCCCCGTTGAGCCGGCCTGAACAACGCTGATTTAGGTGCATGCCACGACGACATGGGCTACACTCATCAGCAAGGTCCTAAAGCAAGTCAATTCCGACACTGGCATCTCGAAGAAGGCCGTGTCGGTCATGTGCAGCTTCGTCATCGACATGTTTAAACGTCTCGCTACCGAGGCTGGAAAGCTCGGAGCCCACATGACTTTTTAGCGGAGGTTGAGCGCGGCTCACACCAAGCGGGCTCGTCGGCTGAGGGTAGGCTTCGTTTAGAGTCAATCGGCCGACCGCGTTCACATTCTTTGGGCCGCAGAACAAGAGATCGACGTTGCCGGCGCGTGAGATCCTGAGTTCTGTCGTCTTCTCCTCCCCGGCGAACTTTCCAAGCACGCCATCTCGGAGGGTACCAAGGCGTTTTCCAGTGAGTGATATGACTCGGTATTCGACATTTGAAGCCCTCGAGTGTACCGCTTTATTCATCTATGTTCGTTGCCGAGTTTTCGGCCGCCAAGTGAACACAGCTGAGTCCTTCGTACAGAAGAGTCCCAGACAGATGCGTCGCTTGCAGTTTCGATACAGCAATTATCATACGCTTGCAGCTTGAACCCGTCGGTATGAACACCTTTCACCACCAAATCACGTCAGCATATTGAACACGAGATCGATAGCTTGCCCATTGTCCGAAATTCTGATTGGCAAAGAAATATCTCGTTCATGTAGGCAACACGAGCCGTTTTGTAAGAAGAGAGCCCGAATGCATGTGCGAAACACTTCCGCAGATCAAGCCTAGTATGCATCATCTAAGATGGCCATTGAAGAGAGACAAAAACAGATAATGGTCAAACAGTATTCTTAAAATAAGATGCGAAGAGCGCTCGTTCGGGAAGGCGGGCGTAATAATAAAAAGGGGCGCAAACAATGCAGGACAAGCGCGAAAAATACTGTCACCTAGGTAGGTGGGTAGCTATGGGATAGATGCTGTTCATAACGAGTGATGTGAATTCGACTCATAGTTTAGGGGGAGAGCACAATTTGCGGACGACGGAGGGCACCCTCGCATTCGAGGCGACGCCACCACGTTCTCATTAGACGATGAAAGCAGCAAGAAGCGACAAGAGACCACCGACGAGACCGGTGGCTTGCATCGAACCGGCACCACTGGCGCGGGTTGTCGTGCTAGCTGCGGCGATCGACGTCGACGTCGCCGTGGCGCCCGAGTCGGTGCCCGTGCGAGACGAGGAGGCGGAGCCTGAGCCGCTGGCGGAAGCCGCGGACGAGGCACTGCTGGTGGCGATCGCAGAAGTGGAACCAGATTGGTAGCCCAACGACGCGATCGGGAAAAGAGCGGTCGAAGCGTGGGTCACGCAGTTGGACGAGGCGGGTACGCGGGGAGTCCAAGGTAGGGTCGACGTAGCGGGCAACGACTCGGGTTGCGACCAGACCGACGTCTTGCCATCGGAGCCGGTGTACGTCCCAACCTCGTCTTGCAAATCACCCTCGCACGAAACGAACTCGCCGACCGAGACGTTGGAGGGCATGTTGTAATCACAACCAATAATGTCGTATTTGCTGCAGGGAAGAAGAACGCGCACGCGTGAGCATCCTGCCGTCCCAATCGCTCGCTCGACAAATGAACGGTCGTCTTAGAGCATGTACTCACTTCTGGCAGTAGTTGGGGGTGGTGACATTAGGAAAGCACAACTTGAAGCAGAACACACCCGAACCGATGAAGCTGTGTACAGCGAAAGACAGGCTCATCAGTTTAGGTGCTGCGCAAGAAAAGCCCGTGCATGTTGCTCCGGCTGGTTGTGCGGACTAACTTGTTCCATTGTACGACTTGTCCGTAAGCGTTGCCCGAGGTGTTGGCGCCAGGGAATTGGCTCGAATACACGAGACCACCAAGGGGGTTACCGAGCTGGCGGAGGGAGCAACGAGAGAGACGATGAGTGATCCAGGAACCAGTGGAGCCGCGCCCAGGGACCATTAACTCACCATGTCAGCACCGTGGGGGTCGAGCTCTCCGCCAGAGTCGTTCGCTTGCAAGCCGAGACCGGTCTGGTTGAGATAACCGACGAACTGGAGGTAGGCTGAAGTCCTCATGAACTGTTGTTGCAAGAAAGCGCATCGCAGTACTTGAAGCGATCAACACTCGACTCGATTCGGCAGGGTAGCGCACAGTGGTCGATACTCACTTGAAGACCTGTGATTGTGCCGGCAGGCATGATTCGCCCTCCGAGACCAGCCCTCGTGCACTGCAGGGCAGAGAAAGAGATCGAGAAGGAACTGTCAGAACTTGTGGCAAGCGTAGACAGGCTCACCCAGTGCAGCGTCTAGATGACGAGACTTACGTAGGCTACGACCTCGGCCTCAATGTCGCCGATCGTCTCATTGGCCGTCGTTCCCGGGGAGCCCCACAGGCAGAAAGCTTTGACAGGACGAAGAGGTCGAAGGGCGTCAGCTCCCGCGATCTTCCATTTTGCACGGCGCAACTAGACATGGGATCGAATGTTGTGCAGGCCAGGTAGTAGGCGGAAGGGGCTGTTCGGAAACCCGAGTCGGACCGAGCAGCGCCTCGACCCCACGCGCCGAGGGGGAAAAGCCACTCACAATCGATCGAGTTCAACAGAGCGGTCTGGCACATGCCATTGGCGTTCTCGGTCGTCGCGTTGCAAATATTGGTACCGGTCTGAGGACCACGGAGGTAGCTGTACAGACAAATTCCCAAGTGGGCAACAGTTGGGTCTCGGCGTCAGCGACTGGCTTCTTACGACGACCACGACTGCGTGAGCGAGCGTGGCAGCCCGTAGAGCGGAGTCCGCAGTAGCGTGTGCCTTTGCGCGCCAGCAGACGGGGCGTGAGCAGGCGGACTGACTCGTAAGGGTTAACTTGGTTGGGAACCTGGTTGTAGGCATACGTGTACTGTTCGGTGGACAGAGAGTGGAATAATGATTAGTTTCGCTCGAGACATGACGATGTTTGAGAGAAGGGAGCAGGACTTGCAGCCGTCAGCGGCAACGGCGTGGTACCGTCACCCGAAGCGCGAGCTTGCAGCGCACGAGCAACTTGTTGTTGGCCCGGAGCCTGCGTCACTTGAGGCTCAGGTACGGCGTGAACGGCCGAGGCCAACAGAGCGACGAGAACAGTCGAAGTGGACAGCATGACGGATGGATGGGGTGGACAGACGAAAGGAGAGGGGAGGGGAGGAGAGGAACGGTGCGCAGCGAGCGGACACGGGCGGTTGAGCGACTTTGAGCGACGGCTGGCCAAACGCGAGACGACTGGTCAATTTTGGCACAGGAGAAGAATCACAAGCGCGAGAGCGAAGATTGACCGATTTGCGACCGCGCAACGGAGGCCAAGTTGGCGGCTAGTAGTGTGGTAGCTGACAGTCGATGCAGAGAATATCAATCACGAAGCGATATAGGGAGAAAGAGAAAGATCACGGGCATCACCACCCGTTGTGCATATTTTTTTTCCGGCTCGTACGCCCGAGCTGATGAGATGTGCTGTGCTGGTCGTCGGCGACCGGACCATCGATTTCTAGTGGACCTAGCGCTCAAAGCTGTGCGGCATCTCAATTGCGCCTATTTTTGGACGATCATGCCCGATTCTGATTCGTCTATGGGGCGCGTTCAGGGATATTTTTGCCCTCGGGAGCATATGTCATGCACGAGCACGAGTCGTGGCGATTCAAAGCGAAACTTTCGCAGGAGCAAGTTTTTGTAGCTTCTACGACACCTCACCGGTCCCATCCATCGAATCTTCTTGTACAGAAACCCCCCTATGCCATCATCTGTCTGCACGGTAATTTCAGTGAGCCGGTGCCGGCCGCCGTGAGCTGCACGTCAATTGAGAGGGCGGTCACTCGACATTCGACTTGGAGGATCGTGCGAACGTCGTGCCTGAGCTCGACGTCTCGCCATCGACCCATCGAGCCAGGCATCCAGCGCCGTGCGTAGGTCGATTTCAGTCCATCAAGAGTGAAGCTGGCTTACAGTCTTCCTCGTAAGAGCACGACGATACCAACGCGCGAAGCAAACATCACTTCGGGAACCTCTTCCATCGTCGACTAGTAGGGCCCAGCAGCGGGCGCATCGCGGCATTCCGGAGGGGTCTGTGCGCTTGAAGCTACCTCCACTTGCTCGCTTCCTCAAAAGAAATATCTCTACTTTCGACCTGGATTCTCCCCTAGATGATGTAGAATCCACAAGATAGCACTTCTCGCGCGCACATCACGGGGACTTGCTTGCACTCGTATGGCCGTCGCCAGCTGTACCTGGAGATCCGCTTGACCCGCTGGTCTCGGCCGTCTTTCGTTCTTGCGCTCTCACCCATCTTGCAGCACTTCCCTCGACATGACTTCCTCCACCCGATTGCCGATCCTGATCGTCAACCCAAACACGACGGAAGCGATGACCAAGTCGGTCGAGACGATGCTCTCTCCTCTGCTCGCCGATACCTCGTTTGTAAGTCGACCACCGAACCTCCGTCATCTCCGGTTCTTGGCGATACGCCTCTGTGAGTGCTGATCCTTTTCGCTTGTCCATTCTCTCCACTCTACGAACATCGTGACCAAAAGCCCAAACCAACCTATTTCACATGTCCATCTCCTGGGATCGCGTCGATCAACTCGTCCCACGACTGCCACCAATCAGCCACGATCATCCTCCCCCACTTGGTCCCGTTGCTCGCGTCGCATTCGGCCGTCTTGATCGCATGCTATTCGCATCACCCGCTCGTGCAGCAACTTTTGCCCTATACTAAAGGCGAGAAACCCGTGCTCGGCATCTTTGAGGCTTCAGTCTTGAGTTCGATGGCGAATCTGGCGTCGACACTAAGAGCCGAAGGCCACAGCGAAGGGGGTCGGGGCCGACGAGCGGCTATTAAGAGCAAACGAGCTCGATTTGGAATCGTTTCAACGGGCAAAGTGTGGGAGTCGCTGTTGACGCAAGCCGTCGATACCTTCCTGGGCACCTCGGACAACTCGGCCCTTTTCGCCGGGGTAGAAACGACAGGTTTGACCGCTGTCGAATTGCACGACTCAAGTCCCGAACTCGTCAAGGAACGGACCAAGGATGCGGTGAAGAAGCTGTTGAGGAAAGGCGATGTTGGAGCGATCTGCTTGGGTTGTGCCGGGTTTGCTGGGATGGATCAGACCGTTCGGGAGGCTGCGATCGAGGAGTTGGGTGCGGTCGAGGGGGAGAGGGTTAAGATCATCGATGGTGTCAAGGTCGGGTATTTCATGCTCGAAGGCATGGTCAATACGGGTCTCTAGCCGAGATAGATAGCGCGTCCCGTGGGGTGGGGCGAAGACGCTAGAACCCATATTAGATTGAAGTAGATGCGAATTCGCAGTCCCTTTTGTAACTCTTTGTAGCAGTCATATCCCATTCATTCACTCCTATAGCAAGATCCTTACCGACCCTCTCCTTGCTTGCTGTTATCTCCAGCCGCCTGTGTCTGGCCGCCATGACTCACTCAGTCGGCGGGTTTGGTCCTCGGTGAGCGGTTCCACCTTCGATCTTTGTGCGAGGGCCGTATCTGTCAACATTTCATCGTGGATCCCATCTTGTTTTGACCGGTGTCACACGATGATACAGTGCTCTTTGATCCGTGTTGCGAGTGCGCCGAAGGCCGATGTTGACTGAAGTCGATCAGGCCCGTCCTGCGATAAGGCGCGGCGTGTCGCGGCCCATCCATGGTCGTTGAAGTGTTCGGGCGCAGGGTCGATGCGTTGGACGACGACGCGTCATTCTCGCGCGTGGACGTGTCTTGGGAGGTGATATGATGATAAGGCCGGCCGGATCCGTTCAAGATCGCCTTGTGGATGTAGTATCGTCCGCTCCAGACCTGGTTCCGCTCCCTGCCGAAGATGACGAGCCATGCAGCAACCAATCCATGACACCGCGGAGTGCCTTCTCTCCCGCGATGATGAATGTACCGCCGACGACGAATGCGCCCATGCCACCGAGGGCGTAGACGACGGTGGTGGCGATGGCGTGCAGCGTCGGCTTGGGCGACCACAGCGATGACGGCGACGAGGCGGACGATGGCAGTGCGGGCAGCGCGAGCAGCGTCGCGACGAGAACCAGCAACGGCAGATCCCGGACGAGCGAGCGGGAACTGTTGCTGCTGGAGGACGGCTTGTCGTCGGAGGGCATGCTGCTGAGTTTGTGTTTTATTGCCTCAGGATGGGTGGGAGCCAAGAGCGCATGGGTCTCGACACCTGTCTCTACCTGGGTTGACGCGCCTCGAATGCTGGGCCGCGGCTGGCAGCTGCTGGCAGCTTGCTCTCGTGCTGCTCTCGCTTTACAGGCTCTCTCAGCTTCCGCACCAAGTCTCGTCACAGCGACGACGACGACGACCAACGACCAACCCACACCCTCTTTCGACCGACTCGTTCTACTTTCTCACTTGGCTCGCTCTGCCTCTCACATTCCTTATTCCTGATCCGCCTGCAGCTCGCGATCGTCGCGCCTCGCGTGCCATTCGTCACCTCCGCCACCAGCAGTAGACGCCGCCAGCTCGCGTCGCGCCGACCCTTAATTTGCCTTTGCGACGCGCCGGACCCAGTTTAGTCCATCTCTCCCGCACGATCACCTTGGACCTCGCAATCCGATCACACCATGGAAGCCTACCACGACTTGGGCAAGATCGGAGAGGGTAAGTCTCGGGATCCAAGCTATGCTCAGGACCTCCGTGCACCCCCTGCTTCGCGCATTGTGGCTGTCGTCGACTGATGTCGTCACACAAGCGAGGGAGGCGTCTCCAACTCCTCGGTCGCGCCCCCTATTCCACCCTACGCTCTCAGGTTTTGCTATCGTCTTCGCACCACCGGGCCAGATGAGCTGACCTTAAAAGTGTTTTCTTTCTGAATAGGCACCTATGGAACCGTCTACAAGTGCCTTCATGTCAGTTCATTTCCCCCTCAATCCTCTCGTCAATCAGATCGGGGTCCTCGCGCCGCGCCTCGTCGGGTCGCAAAGGACAGATCCGAGTCCAAATCTCCTCTCTGGCAAACGCGGCAGCCCTGGGAGCAAACCAAAGATTCCGTTGCTGATACTGTATAATGTATATCCACTTATACAGCCCACGACGAAGCAAGTCGTCGCGATGAAAAAGATTCGACTCGAGGACGACGACGAAGGCGTCCCTTCGACCGCACTCAGAGAAGTCTCGGTCCTGATGGAACTCGGCCAATCCGATGGCCCGGGCCACGACAACGTCGTCAAGTTGCTCGATGTCATCCACAACGATTCGTGTCTCTGTCTCGTCTTTGAATTCTTGGACCTCGATCTTAAAAAGTTCATGGACAACGCGTCCCAGGCCGCCGATCTGGCCATGTCCAAAGCGGCCGGTCAGGGTGGCACGGGGATGGGGGTCAGTCTCGAGGCTACGGGACCCCTTCCGGGCAAAGCGAAGGCTAGGAGAGGCCTGCCGCCTGACTTGGTCAAGGCCAGTATACGGAAATATGTCTTTGCGACAGCAGAACCCGTCTGACGACAAAAGTTCTTCCCCCCTTCCAGAAATTGATGACCCAACTGCTCCTCGGACTTTCGCATCTGCACTCGAGGAGGATACTGCATCGAGATCTGAAACCGCAAAATCTGTTGATCGACAAAGCTGGCAATCTCAAGGTTCATTCTGGTTTTTTTAAGCTCTTCTCGGTCAAGTACCTCCGAACGCTGACCGTTTTCTTCCCTTCGGGACAGATCGCCGATTTCGGTCTGGCTCGAGCGTTCGGTATCCCTCTACGGACATATACACACGAGGTACGCTACCAGTAACTTTTGACCGTGGTCACGCGACAATGGGCTGACGAGTAATATCCTACGTCTTGATTACAGATTGTTACGCTGTGGTACCGACCACCATGTGTCCTCCTCGGTGGTCGACGGTATACGACAGCAGTGAGTCTTTGCGAAGCTGGCTATGCGAGCCGAAGGACAATAACTGACAGCCTGTTTCGTCACAAACTGACAGGTTGACGTCTGGAGTGTGGGGACAATTTTTGCCGAGATGCTGGTGCGTTATGTTCCCCCAAGCCGCCGCGTGATCGTCAGAACACTTATCACGCTATACGCCACTTTCGTATCCAGAGCGGCATGCCACTTGTTCCTGGAGATTCCGAGATTGATCAGATCTTCAAGATCTTTCGGTAAGTGCTATGCCAGCTCCTATGTGTCCTTTCTGCCCATATTCAATTGTTTACCCGCCTGCCTACAGATTACTTGGCACACCAACAGCCGAAGTCTGGCCCGGTCTCGTGACGATGCCCGACTTCAAGCCGACCTTCCCACGCTGGCGACCGCAGAATCTGCGCGAAGTTCTCCCCGAAATGGACCACACCTCGTTGCATCTCCTCTCCGGGATGCTGACCTACGACCCAGCCCGAAGAATTTCTGCCAAAAGCAGTCTCCTCCATCCTTACTTCACCAAGACTGGATCGGTTTTCTCCGATTCTTCATTGGCGACTGGAGTTAGCGAGGGAGGTTTGGGATTGGGTGCCGTCTTCGGTGGTTCAAACTCGAACGCTTTCTTGTGCGCTTCTTCGGCCGGGGCGTCGAGTGGGTCCGGAGCTGGCGGAGAGGGGAGGAACGCTCCTACCATCGAGACGTTGATGGCTTCGCCGATCAATTGAGTGGAGCTTTATGTAAGGGGTAGAGGCACTCTCCACGCGCCATTCTTTCGCTCTGTCGTTACTCTCCTTTCCCAGCTCTAGCTTATGTAGATCCAGAGACGAGCCCATTTCCCGCGATGCCCTCATTCGTCGTACGGAGCCCTCGTTTGCTCCTCTCGGAGGGCAATCGCGGCAGTCGTCTCGATACTTCTATCCTTCACCACCACCATCATGTAGTTTAGAGTCCTTTGTAGAACCCGTGTATTTGTTTTGGACTCTTTTGCGACGGACAGGAAGACCTGGCGTTTGCCTCTACTGTGCGCAATCATCGATGCATTCCTTTCTACTTTTTTACCTATCGGACCATCTCTTGAGAGGCTTTGCGTAAACTCTGCGTCAAGTGGTGATGAGACAATTCTATAGGACAATTCTGTTGCAAGGGCAGGACCGAGTGGATAAGAACCTCGAGGGTCTCCTTTACGGGAAAGGGTGTGGCGCAACAAGACAAGAAGGACAATATCAACGGGAGGGGCCCTTGGACTCCATCGCTGATGGGGCCATTTAAAAGTCCTTGGCGATCTTGTCCCCTTTTCCTTGAACGGTGAGCTTTCCCTTACCGCCGACCAAGACCTCAACGACAACCTTGACCTTCTTCCCACCTTCGGCATCCACAGTGACAGCAGCCAAAGCCGAAGTCTTTTCAGCAACCAATTCGCTCTTATTCTCATCGTCGTCCTCATCCTCATCCTCATCCTCATCAGCGGACTTCTTGGAACCGAACCATCCGCCTCCCGAAGCCTTCTTAGCGGGTTTGGGTGTAGGCGCAACGGTGACGACCTTTTGCTCTCCTTCCCACAGCGAGACTAAGACGCTCGACGTCGACTTGGCAACGGGCAGTTCGAACGTACGTCTCAAAGGTAGCGGCGTCTGGGCCTTGACCAAGACGTGGAACGCGTCGTCGACGACGAGTCCAATAGGTTTTGTCAAGAGCGTCGGCTCGACGATGGTCGATTCGTTCATCGCTCGGGTCAGGGCTTGTGCGACTGCGGAATCGAGCAAAGCCTGGCCTTGCAATGCCGCTCCCTTGGCGACGACTTCGTCGGGGTCCAATTGCGACGAGATGAGGAACGTCTCCTGTGTGAAGAGGCTGTACAGCTTGTCCGAAAGGGACGGTAGGCGCGTCGAGCCACCGACGAGGATGACCTCGTCGATTTCGAGCGCGTTCAACTTGGCCTGCTCCAAAGCCTTGTCGACGGCGTCGTTGACGCGTGAGTAGACGGACGCGGACATCAGGTCGAAGCGCATGCGGTTGATCGAGCTGTGGAAGTCCAGGCCTTCAGCCAGGGACTCGACGGAGCAAGGGGCCGTGTTGGATGCCGACAGGGACTTCTTCGTCACCTCGACGGCCAAACGCAGCTTCATCAGGGCGCGGTGGTTCGACGCCTCGATCGGGGTCTTGGTCTTCTTTGTGAACTCCTTGGAGAACCATTCGACTAGCTTGTCGTCGAACAGATCACCGCCGAGCTTGGCCTCGGTGTGCGAGGACAAGGGGACGAAGAGACCTTCTCGGACAGCGATGATGGAGACCGTCGTCGAGGTCGCGCCGACATCGAGAACGACCGAGTTGCGGTCGACAGGAGGGAGCTTGTCGGTCTCCTTGAGCTCGGTGGCATGGTAAGCGACGAGAGCGGCGGCGGCCGAGTCGAGGGCTTGCACAACGGTGATCTTAGCCTCCTCGGCGGCCTGGACGAGCGCCTTGGTTTGAGCCGGGGTGAAATCCGTAGGGACGGCCACGACGGCCGAGGTGATGGGGCGGCCTAAAAAGTCGCTCGCGTACGAGAGCAGCACCTTAAGGAAGCGGACGCAGCACTCGTGCGCAGTCAGAGTGGTCGGGGTGCCGTTGATGGAAACAGTGAAGGCCGGTTGGCCGTTCGAGTCGACGATCTTGGCCGAGTTGTAAGGTTGTTTCGTGTCCTTGACCTCGTCGTAGCTGTGGGATTCGGGTTGAAGATCAGTCTCGGGAGAAAGATCTCGCGGGAGCGTCGCGAGAGGGAACTGACGTTTTGCCGAGCAAATTCCTGAATCCGAGAATGGTGTTGGGTGCGTTTCGGACGAGTTGAATCCGTGCAGGAACACCCGAGTACTGTTGAGGCACAAAGAGGCAAGGGTGTGAGTCGACTGCAAGAGCATCCGAGAAGTACGCTGGCCGGGACTGACCTCTTCGGTTTCATTGAAGGAGAGCGCACTGGCGATTTGACGTTCACCGTCGTCGTTGGCGATGCAGTCCGCGAGTCCTTCCTATGAGATTGAAAGCAATGCACACAAGTCAGCTACGTCACCTTGCTGGGACGGCCAAGGGGCCCTCTGAGCATCCGAAAGCCAAGCCTTGGGTAGCTGAGCACTCGGACTGACCTTGTTGATGACGGCGATCGACGAGAAGGATTGGCCAAAATTGATACCGACCACGGCCGGTGCTCTGAGTGAATGAAAGTTCAGAAGTCAGGCCCAAGTTGCAACGTCCGTACAGACGGTCCCCAGGGAACGTACGCCTGTACCGGTTCAGCGCGCGGAGCTGGGGTAGAGGCACCCGAGGCAACTCGGCTGGGCTGCTTGCTCGAGCCCTTCTGTCCCTTCTTGGGTGCCATGTGCTATGAGATAGGGTTGGAGGTGCGGAGTTGGGGAACAGGGTATGTGGATGGGCAGAAGCGTAGTTTTGGACTGAGCCCCTCGCGCTCGCCTCCGTTCTCGCCGTGTCTCTCAGCGCAAATCTGGGCGAGTCTGGGCGGGCAGAACGGCCTTCGCAAGAGCGAATGCGGAATGCGGAACGTCGAGCATGGATTAGCGCTCGGCAGTGGCTCAATTACTAATGCGCAATCCGCCTACCGTCGGCTCACACCACCCTACTTTGCCCGCTTAGACCGACCTAAATCAATCGGCTCCGCACTTGCCGCATCATACTGGTTCATCGCACCTCGCATCGCTCCGCGTTCGATCTCCAGCTGCTGCTCCGCTGCTCGTCGTCATCAAGTCTCACGCGACACACCATCCGAGAGCCGATTCGCTCGGTGTTAACCACATAAGTACCCCGAATCTCCTACAGTATGCCAGGACAATACCCCCCCCCCCTCCGTCGTCGACCCAACCGCTCGATCCCAACACTTGGGAACCGCTCGTGCCGGCCCCACCGATCCAGGAATCGTCGTGGCAGCGCTTCATCAAGAAATTCAAGGAGGAACCTCTTGTACCGGTTGGTCAGTGGTGGTGTATTCCTATCCTTGGGCTGGGTTCTCAAGCTGACGGTGCTCTCCCTCTCTACCCCCCTCCATACCCGTGACTCCTTCGTCTCCGCTGCCTCGGGCACGACCGATTACCCGACACCCAAAGGCATCTTTGCAACCGTCATCGCACTCGGCGGAGCGACCTCGGCCTTGCAAAAAGGGAATCGAACCAAGTTCAACAAGTGGTTACGGTACCGCGTCGCAGCCCAGGGGTTGACCGTCGTGGCCGCTCTCGGTCAGTTTTCGCTTGCCCAGTTCGATGGTCCCTTGAGGGGTCGATGCTGATTCTCCCCCTGACGTATTGTGATTTAAACAGGTGGCTCCATTTATTACCAGCGAGAACGAAGGCTCAAGAAGGAAGCCGAGCGAGTCGCCCAGATCGAAGCCCAGAGGCTCGTCTAAGTGGGGGTTCCGGCTGGCACTCTTTTGAACCCCACTCACGCCAGCGCACGACACACATTGGCGCCGTTGTAGATTTAAAAGTAGTCAGACCCGTTCTATGGTGAGCGCCTCTCGAGGGCAATTATACAACAGCAAGTTTCGAGATAAACATATTGATGGAGTTTCCCCTCCGAGCTCGTCCTCGGGTTTCGACTTCTCGTCGATAGCGTAGAGTGGCAAAACCTGTCGCATGTCGGTGATCTCACGGGATTTCCAGATCGTTCCACTGAACCGCACCTAGCATAATCATGGATAAGGAAAAGGTCGCAGAGAATCAGTCACCAGCGCTCTGAGAGCCCCTCACCTCGTCGATCCTACTCTCGAACTCATTTCTGCTGAGAACTCACCCCCACCAGTTCTGATCACGCGTCTCCGGTCCATGTCCCGTTCAAAGCGGTGGAGGAGGAGGAGGTGGCATCCTTCTCCTGATGTTGGAGTCTTTGCTTTTCGTCGCAGTCGTATTCGTGTCGAACCCCCCACTCAGATCCTTCATCTCCACCTCCTCCGCTGAGCTCGGTCGCAGACTCGTCCTCGCTCGTTTCCCCTGGAGTGCATCGACGACGTGTCCGACCTTCAGTTCGTACCTCTCCTCCCTCGTGACCCTCCTCAACCTCCTCCTCTCCTCTTCCCCATTGCCCGCTCCAAGTCGGCCAATCAATTCGTCGCCTTCCGCTGCTTCTCCCCCACTTCCCCCTCCCTCTCCTGCCTTCTTCCTCCCTCTCCTTACCCACCTCCGATGACCCATCTCCCCTCCCAAAACGCACAAAAACAGGCCCAGACCTGCTCCAAACAATCCCATCCACCAAAGCAACGAAGCGAACGTCTCCCTCATCCATTCGACGATGATTGATCCCAGGCCGAGGTGGGGACGGGAGGAGGAGGAGGTGTAGAGGACTATGGGGAGGGTGAAGAGGCTGAGCAGGAGGAGGAGTATGAGCGCGTCGTGGCGGAAGGAATGGGAGCTCATGGTGCGGGTGGAGGTGTGGGTTTGAGGGGAACGGCGGGATGGGAGCGAGGTGGGGGATGGACAGAGAAAGAGCGCGGCGACGGAATCGAGCCAGGTCATTCCTGTCGCAGGCGGCGTGACTGGAGGGTCTTTTCAGCCGCGCGGGCATCACAAATGTTCTCACGCTTTGTAATCGATCTCTTTGCACATTCGTCACTCATTACACGGCATTAATTTTTTTGGCATGGACGATGACAGAGCTTCAGCTCCAGGTGATGACCATCTCTAAAACTCGTCCATGTCCCCGCCAGCTCCAAAGTCATCGTCCTCATCGGCGTTCTCAATTTCCTTGGCCTGCGCAGGTATTGAAGTGAACTCGCAAGTCAGATCAATCATGGCGTACTTTCTGTAGACGATACGAACTGACCAATTCACGCTCCCTCTCTCGTGCCTCACCGGCTGAAGCCAGGTCCTTGGAGTGCGCGTTCAACGGGTACCTCATCGCCTGTAGCGATCACACGATGCGCAAGTCAGCTTTCCCCAGTCGCAGACACAGCACATGACCGAGCACACGAACCTTGACGGATTGGTGGTGTAAATCCAACAAGAACTTGATCCTCGTATCGAACGCCAACTGCGGCTCGTTCGTCGCGTACACGTCCCCCGTCTCCCGACTCTGCATGTAACCCTTCTCATGATCGATCGTCGCATCAATGACGCCGTCGCGAATCGCCTTGGCGATGATGTACTCTGCGTCCTCCTCCGAGTCGAGATGCAGCTTCTTGGAGACGTCGGCAAGCGAGATGCGCGAGTACGCGAGCGACAAGGTGCGCAGGGCGGTCTTGATGACGTTGTGGCGCAGGCGCACGATGAGCGACTGCGTCGAGTCGGCGGAGAAGGTTGTGGCGTGCGTCGTCAAGGCAGTGTTGAACTTGGTCAAGTCTCCCACTCGGACGGCTGATTAGACGAGAGGAGTGAGGAACATTGGGATTCAGCACGGATGGATGAGCGCTTAGTATGTAAACGAGACACACCCTGCACAATCTCCAAGTAGGGCACCAGCGCCTTCTTGAGCACCGGTTCTCGGAAGATGCTTCGTTCGGGAATTTCGCCCATCAACAACTCGACGACGATAGAAAGCTTGTGCGCGGTCTGCAAGAACCCCGGCGCAGTCTTGGCGTCGGGGGCTCGACGGATTGCCTGTTGCAAACTCGTGTGGGCCTCGGTGTAGTTGAGCTGGATCGCCCGGATTCGGCCTATGCACACGGGATCCATTGTCAGCTTCTCACGGTATACGTGACTCTGATTTCAATGATGCCACTCACCGACGTAATAGTACCATCGTGCAAGTTGAGCGTTCCCAGCCGTGTCGGCGGGGAAGGTCGTTTTGCTGACCAGACGATCGGCCTGGTCGTAGAGGTGGTGTTCGAGGTAGTTGCGCAACAGAAGGGGCAAGAGCGTCGCCTGGAGATCATCGTCGTGGCGGAGGGCGGCCGTCCGTTGAGCCGCAAGGAGTGTTCTGTACAACAATCAGCGTGGTACGATTAGTTTGTGCGATTATTTATCAAATCTCCAGACCTTTGACGTACGTGCGAAGAGGAGCGGTGTCGTCTCCCGACAGCTCGTGCAGGCGAACCCAGTAAAAGTAGACCTTGCTCGATAGCTGGTCCATTGTTCGGCGGTTCAGGCTTGTGACCTGCTCGAGAAGTGAGCTGGCAAGCTCTTTGCCCTGATGTCGAGTAATCATCAGATTGAGATAGCGGAGTTGCACGAGACGATGCTCTAGACGGCTTCTCTCACCTTGCGATAATCGCCACTGTCGATCAGACGGAGCAGGACCAAGAGCGCGACGTAGACATCGCCCTCGGGCACGTTGGAAGCGACGAGCTTGGATTCGTCGGGTTTGTCCTTCTTGGTTGGCTTGGTCGTCGCCGTCGAGGCGGGTTGGGTCGCGTCGGCAATAGCGTTGAGGGTCGAGCTTGCGGACGAGACGTGGTCGTGGGAGAGGCCGAGCAGCTTGGAGCCCTTATCGACGATCGAGTCGACAACAGAGGAAGCGGTCGAGGACGCGTGAGGGGTCGCTGCCGCGTCGTCATCGACGTCCATCCCTGTCGGCTTGGACGAGGACGAGGACGAGGGAGGGTTGCCGAGGAACTCGATCAACTCGGTCTTGCGAGGCGAGTCTAGGGTAATCGGAAACAAGAGTAAGGCATGAGCAGGCTAAAGTAAGCTCACAGATGGAAATGCACCTACCTGAGGAGTAAATGTTGGTGTTGCAAATGACGTCGGCGAGATGGGCTCCATCGGGACCGAGCTTCTTGCGCAGCGCAGGCAACGATCTCAGTGCGCGGGTCGTGAAGCGCGGTTCGAGCAATGTCACAGCCTTGGAGATCAATTTCAGGTTGTGCTTGACGTCTGCAGGAGGAGCGTGAGCGTGGTCAGTCTTCGCAGGACTATTCGCCGCGTGAGGCGGGATCGGATGAACGATGACGAAGCGCGCGCCAGGTCCGTCTCGGTCGATCGACCGGTCCCATCATCATCTAGGTGGTCGTGGTGCCGTGTACGCTTCGACGGGTGTACCAGATTGAAGCCCTTACTAAACTCCAAGAGGGTATAGTCATCGACGACGGGTGCGGCGTCCTTGTCCGTGGCCGTGGTCGAGGTCAGAGTGCTGTCGATGGCCATCGACTCGGTCGGCTTGTTGTCGATCGACATGGTGCAGAGGAGGTGTTCACTGCAGTCCTTGGGGATTGATACGAGCTGACGGTAATGCGGTCGAGGTGCAGGTGCAAGTGGAGCGCAACCAGTGAGTGTACCGTGTCCAGTTGACGAAGCGCGTACGGGGTAAGGGCTTGTAATTGCGGTTACTAACAATGGCTGGTTACCGCGGTGGATGCCCCGCGCTCTTTGCTGCACGCCCCCTTCCCGGGTCGCGACGTGGCCTCCTGCGTGCGTGCACGTCCCCCGCTCCCTCCTCCCTCCCCCACCTCCCATGTCTCCACCTCGCTCCCGTCGCCCATCTCCAATCATGCGCGTGTCATTCAGCGTGCTCGCCACGGCTCTCTTTGCCGTCGCACGGGCCGAGTTGCGAGTCGTCGATGGCCAGTTTGCGCTGCTGGATTCGGTCGGCATCGCTGCGCAGCAGGCCCAGTCAGTCCTCCTCTGTTTGGATTACGATGTCTTCTGGAGCAGATCCGAGTCAGAGCTGAGTAATTCCCATGTGCTGGTCCAAATCCGCGCCCCAGATTCTCGTCCGCGAGCCCTGCACCCCTATCGGCGATCAAGCTCACGCCCATCGACACGTTGAGGCTCAGCTACACGATCCAGACCGTCGAGGACGAGCAGCCCGCGGCGCCGCAACAAAACTTTCTCGTCTGGCAGGCACTCGACCCCAAAGAGCGTGGTCAGCAGGGCAGGGACCACGTCATCCCGCTCAAGATCCGTAAAGGCGGCAAGGCAAAGTGGGAACTGGTCAGTACTCCGAGTCCCCCTTTTGACGGGCACGGCATGTTATACTAACCACTCCCGTCGACCTTATGCATAGGACCTCTCGAGGGCACCCGTTGATATCTTGGCGCTGTCGACCGGGCCAATCTCGTTGACGCTGCTCGTCGGCGACCCCAAGCACCCTCGTGGCCTGTCGATCCCGCTCGGCACCTTTACCCTCGCGCCGTCGCTCGTGCTCCCCTTCCCACAACCACCCCTGTCGAGTCTGCCCAAGGCGTACGAGGTTGAGAGGTACAGCAAGATGCCCGAGATCGCGTGGGAGTTTAGGAAGCCCGAGAAACGCGTCGGGCGCTTCAAGGCCGGCTTGGGTTTGATCGCCGTGCTCAGTCCCTGGGTTGTCTTGCTTGGCGTGGTGAGCTTTGAATTGGACGATGAGTTGTGGATAATGTGATGCTGATGAACGCTTTGACTGCGCTGGCACGAACAGATTGGAGGCATCCAACTCGAGCTCCGAACGCCGTCGTTCTCGACGCTCTTGTTCCTCGGCTCACTGACGTCGCTCGAGCTGCTGACGATTTACTACTGGACCTCGCTCAAGCTGTTGCCGACGGCACCTTACTTTATCGCGCTGGCTCTGTTGACGGCCTTGACGGGGAGGAATGCGTTGGGCGACTTGCGGAAGGCGCGGTTGGCGACTGACAAAAAGGCCGAGTAGAGAAGAATTTTTCATTGTTGTCGGGGCTATACGGCCCTGCGGTCAAAGCCCACTGCAATTCGACCGAAGGCAAAACAAGTTCATATCTCTTTGATTTGCTTCTGTCGGGAGTTCATAGGGCTCTCCCAGTGGACCTCGGATTGCGCCGCCCGAGTGAGCTATGGGTCCGAGCCCAGAGCGCGACGGGGTTATGACGCAGAAGCGCGTGAGAGCGAGAGGCGAGTGCGAGTCTCGTTCCGTCGCCGCCCGATCGTGCCCGCTCGCTCGCTCTGTCACTCGCCCCACCCCACTCTTGTCTGCCGCACACACCCATCACACGACAGCTCTAGCTCTCTCTCACACTTGACACTCCCCACTCTGATCTCAGAGGAACAAACTTGGGCCTCGTCACGCCTGTTTTCTCCCCTTGCGCGCACTTGCCCGCACCACGTCAGATTAGCGTCCTCTGCGCACCCTAGCACCTCTACGCCGCATTCCCCGTCAGCGTTACCAACCACAGCAGCCCAGCTTACCCGTCGCAGCTGATCACCCCCGTGCCTCGGCACAAATCACACCACCACACTTGACTTTCTGGACCGGCCACACCACCATGTCTGCTTCGACAAGAAACGCTCGACCCAACCAACAGCAGGCCACCAGGCCACAGCAACAGCAGCCCTCCCCTTCCTCGTCGTCGTCCTCTTCCGACACCACCACCACCACAGCCGTCCCCACACAACGCACAACGCCGGCCGACTGGAAGGCCAAACTCAAACTCCCCGCCAAGGACCACAGGCCACAGACCGAGGTACGCCATACTCGTAGGGGCCGAGGCAGACGGTCGCAGCCTCCCCCCTTTTTCCTCCTGGCCCTGACATGACTTCCGACGCTGACCTCCCCCACTTGTCGCCCTCCAGGATGTCACCGCAACCAAAGGCAACGAGTTCGAAGACTATTTTCTCAAGCGAGAACTGCTCATGGGCATCTTCGAGGCCGGCTTCGAACGACCGTCCCCGATTCAGGAGGAAGCCATCCCGATCGCCTTGACCGGACGAGACATCCTTGCGCGCGCCAAGAATGGCACGGGCAAGACCGCCGCCTTCATTATCCCGACCCTCGAGCGCGTCAACCCCAAGATTAACAAGATCCAGGCACTCCTGCTCGTACCGACGCGTGAGCTCGCACTCCAGACCAGTCAGGTCTGCAAGACCTTGGGCAAGCACACAGGCACGCAGATCATGGTCACTACCGGCGGAACGACCCTGCGCGACGACATCCTCCGTCTCGGCGAACCCGTCCACATTCTCGTCGGGACACCCGGCCGTATTCTCGATCTCGCCGGCAAGGGGATCGCCGACCTCAGCGCATGCCCTATGTTCGTCATGGACGAGGCCGACAAGCTCCTCTCGCCCGAGTTCACGCCCGTCATCGAGCAACTGCTCAAGCTCATGCCCAAGGAGCGTCAGGTGATGCTCTTCTCCGCGACGTTCCCCCTGATCGTTAAAGACTTCAAGGACAAGTGGATGACCAAGCCGTACGAGATCAACCTCATGGACGAGCTCACCCTGCGCGGTGTGACGCAGTACTACGCCTTCTTGGAGGAACGACAAAAAGTGCACTGCCTCAACACGCTCTTCTCCAAACTGCAGATCAACCAGAGCATCATCTTTTGCAACTCAACCAACCGCGTCGAGCTGCTCGCCAAAAAGATCACCGAATTGGGCTACTCGTGCTTCTACTCGCACGCGCGCATGCTCCAGGCCCACCGCAACCGCGTCTTCCACGACTTCCGCAACGGCGTATGCCGCAACCTCGTCTGTTCCGATCTCTTGACCCGTGGTATTGATATCCAAGCCGTCAATGTTGTCATCAACTTCGAGTCAGTCCCAAAAAGGCCTCTTTGAGAAGCTGATGTTATGAAGCTGACCCGCTCCCCATTTCGCCTGCTTTCCAGTTTCCCCAAGAACGCGGAGACGTACCTGCATCGCATCGGTCGATCGGGCCGTTACGGCCACCTCGGTCTCGCGATCAACCTCATCACCTACGACGACCGCTTTGACCTGTACCGCATCGAACAAGAGTTGGGCACCGAGATCCAACCGATCCCCCCCGTCATCGATCGAAGTCTCTACGTCGCACCGGGGACGGAGGAGGAGACGACCCAACGACCGAATCAGGCTCAGGCGCAACAACACCAGCACCAGCAACAACAGCAGCGACAGGCATACCCTCAACAACAACATCAGGGGCAGCAGGGACAACAGCAGCAGAGGTCTTACCAGGGGCAAGAGCAACAGGGACAGGGAGGACAGCAGCAGCAGAAGCCTCAACAAGGGCAGCCACAGCAAGGTGGAGGGTATGGAGGCCAGCAACAGAACGGGCAGCGGAGGCAGTAGAGTAGGAGCGGAGAGTGGGGTGAGCGAAGGGTGAAGGAAGGAGGTGAGGGCGGGGTGAGGAGGTAAGATGCGAACGTTTAAGATGAAGCGCAAGGAGGAAGCAGTTGTCGTTTGAAGAGAAGAGGGAAGGAGGACGAGGAGACACGAGACTAAGCGACACCATCAACAACGAAACGATAACCCAACGGCTAGCACCGAAACCCTTCACACGACCACCAGATTCCGACATCACGGTCATCCCTTTCTCTTACATCGTCGCCGACACACGTATTGTATTACTTTCTTTGTGCCGCGGAACTTCTCTTTTTGGCGACCTGTCGTTGTCGTGCGCGCGTTCTTTTGGGAACGCAGGTTTCGCGTTCTCGTCTTTCACGGGATCAAGGTTCGGAATGGAGGTTTCTGCGCTGGGGTGTTTCGGATCGCGCTGGTTGTATTGGAGGAGGAGATTTCGTCGTTGATGGTTGTGAAGGGAGGTGGGATGAAGAGGAAGAAGGCCTTCGAGGGGTGTTGCGGGTGAGAGGAGTCATGGTACGGTGGAGGAGAAGAGGAGGCAGAGGTGCACGGGCGTAGGACGGGGAGGGGAGGTGGAAGGCCAAAGCCCAGATGGACCACGTGGGCGCATCATTCGATTTAAACCAACCCGTGTGCTCGATAACCCGAGTCGTATTCGGCAGTCGACTGCATTGGTGGAGTTTGGTGTTTGTTCCTCGTTGAACCTCTGGGACGGAACGTTCCGGTCTTTTGTTCGCTCAAGGAAGTACGATCGATGGAAGGGAAGGTGGTGGTTGCTAAAGGATCTGCTTAGACGTTCTACGTACGCGCTTATCGCGAAGTGGAACCAATGTGGTGGTAGTTCTCTGGCCTCTCCGTCTCTTCTCCGATGTGCCATCCTTGAACGGATCGTTCTTGTGGCAAACTCCAGCGCTCAGACGGGCAGATCAGGAAGCGAGATTACTGAACGTTCAGATTCTCAAACGAGATCTGTTACTACTAAAGCACAACAAGCAAGCAAAACAACAAAAAGAAGGCAAAATGAGGTGTTCTACATAAACCGTCTTGCCGATTCGAACCGTCCCCGGAAAGTGTCGAAGTTGTGCCAAGCTGACACCTTTTATCTTCTTCGCACCTCTACCTTGTCGCCCCTCATGTCGTCGCACCTTGCTGATTGTCCTCATTAAAAGGGTTTGAGAGCGAAGAAAACGTGGGAGGAAGAGTCACATCCCACTTGGTCTCTTCATGGGTGTGGTAATAATGAACCGCTCGGACGATTTGATCCAGAGGATCGCCAACGGGAGCCGCCAAGCGAATTGGCGCTGATTGGGTCGGTGCAGCCGGACACCCCGCTTCCTCCAAGTCAACGGGATCCGGATATGACATTAATGCACCCATTTCTTCTGCTGATGGCGGAACCGACCGCTCCGATCGAGATGTAGTGTCGACGAGCGGAGCGCGCAGCGAGTGGATCCATGCAGGTGCTTCAGGTGAGTCGACTTCGACGTCGATCTCACACCAGTGGTCGTCTTCTTGAAGTCGCGGATTGGGTGGCTTGGGTGGCTTGGAATCGTCTGAGGTGACTTTACCGTGTTCTATCTCCGTGCGCGCTTCGAGCACATCCGGCCCCGAAGCGACGTCATCTCTTGGAGTCGGTCGCGGTTTGACTCCTGTTCGCCAAGGGGATCGAGCTCGAGGAGGAACCCACTGAGAGACGAGAAGCCTTTGCTCTACCAATCCTTGAGACACTTGCCGGTTGCCACTCGGAGTATGGTTCTCGTCTTGGGTCTGCGAACCATTGCCCGCGGACTCGCTCTCATCATCGACATCACTCAAGCGAGGCAACCTCACCTCGACGACCTCCTCCTCGTCTTCGCTATCACCCAACAAGCGGATCTCTCCATCCCCATCCTCACCGTAGGTGTATCTTGGGTCCCAGCTATCCGGACCACGGCGCACGGTCGGTACGTCTTCAATCGCCGACTCGGTCTTGTGCGGCGAGTCGTTCTGGGCTTCGGCTTTGACCGGGTGAGGACGGAAGCGAAGGAGTTCTTGAATAGTGAACCTCTTGGTGGGTGCACTGACCTCGCCTTCTACCTCGGACGGGCGCGAGAAAGTGCTCCCTTTTGATGACGCCCAATTGTCATCAACAGAGGTGAAATGGGACAGCGGTGGTCTCTTTGGCTGCGCACTCGTGTCGGTCGTTGCGACCCACGGCAAGGAAAGGAGGCTCGACCAGGGAGATCGAGGCCGGTCCAGAATGCTTGCCTCGCTGTTGTGGGGCATTCTAGAGGTTTGTTCGCTCTTGCTACCACCATTCGAGGTACCTACGTTCTCATCAGTGACCTTGGCGGGTGATGGGGAATTCATCGCGTGCTTGGGTTGCTTGCGCGCCGGGGGTTTGGCATGTTCGATCATGTCAATAATGTCAAGATTCTCCCTCTGTCGCTTCCTCGGCGTATTGGGGTGCTTGGAGGTCGAAGTCTCTGCCTGCTTTTGAAAGGCCTTCTGGGGAATCGCACCACTGCGCTGCCGACGTATGAGCTCGGTGCGTACATGTCGAGAGACGCTGCGGTCCGCCGCTCGCTGGATCAAGGGCTGAGATTTGGGAGGTCCGACCCTCTTGGATAGAGGGGACAGGACAAGCTCCATTGCGGGCGAGTCCGAGGTCGCTGTGTTGCGAAGACAGGATCTTTCGTTATCTGGGCTGGGTTTCAACGCTGCGTGACATTTGGAAAGTCAGTCAGGAAGTCTGGGAGTCGAGCTTTTAAAAATCCTTCCCACTTACCTTTTTCCTTCACTCGTTGCTTGTCCCAGACTGTTGATTGTCGATCCAGATAATCGCGAAGCTCCTTGGTCTTTCGAATGAGCTGATTTGGCGTCCTCGGTATCAGCTCGGAGGGTTCGGACTCGGAGTCTGGCATCATCATCGCACTCACTCCTGCAACTTTGTTCAGGCTCTGGTGGCTCTTTTTTCTCATCGCGATCATCTCCTTGCCCAAACAGGCATCGCGAGTGTTGGTGACCAGAGCCTTGGGAATGCGAGGCGGTAGTAACCCTTCGTCCAGTGGATCCTCAAGGGCGATCATCGTGGCAGGAACGAGGGGCCTTTGCTTGGGCGAGCTATCCTGGCCCTCGTTGTCGCTGTGGTCCGTCGCAGGCGGTGAAGTGGACGGATCTTCGGTCTCGTCGGGCTCGGTTTTGCTCGTCGCTCCCTCGGCGTGAGGTCCGGCGAGGACGTTTCGTCTCTTGATGATGACCTTGGGGATGTCGATATCGCTCGTGATAGGACTTGTGATCTCCCACGATGGAATCTTGCGAGCCCACGTCCATGGCCCGACCGAGGTGGTGCTCGCTCGGGGATGAGGCACCCCCTGGGGTTTGCCCCACTCTTTGGAAGCATCTCCACTGTCCTCCATCGCTTGGGCGCGCCCGATCGTCTGCTCGCACCACAGACGCAGCTCAAAATCGTCAAAGCACTCGTGCATGACGTTCTTGGACAGTCGCTCGTGGATACGCCTCTCCTTGAGTGCCTCGCGACGCTCGCGTTGACCCAGCCCAAACGCAGTCGACGTCCCAAAGTCGTCGACGCCGCGCCTCTCTTCTTCAGCCAGCTGGTCAATGATCTCCAATAGGCCGGGGTCTACATGATCATCTGAATCAGATTCTGAATCGCTGCTATCGTCACTTTCCGCATCAAAAGTCTGACCATCATCGTCGAGCAGAGCGAGGATATTTCGAGCGGCCTCGCCGGCACGTACAATGGTGCGAGCTCGAGCGGCCTTGGCGGCGTTGGAAGTGGCCCAGATGATGTAAGTGGGTGCATCGAGTCGCTGTTTGATCGTAGGTGCAAGAACCCGGGAAAATAGATCGAGCATGGTGGTGCGGATCTTCTTTAGGATCGCGAGTAGTGGGACGTGCACTCGGACCGTCCCTTCGACCCCCGGAACCCCTAACTCGAGCTTACGCACCGCTTCTCCCCAGGCGGACCGCAGGTGCACACGTTGGTCCTCCGAAGCTTCTTCCTCCTGTACTGTCGAGGAAGAACGGGCGGAGATTCCAAGGAAGCGCATTACAGCGGTGGACTCCGTCGGGTCTGGCAAGGCTTGCTCTCCTTCGCGATCGTCATCGCCACGAGGCGAGCTGCGACCGGACACGGACCCGCTCGGAGCACCGATGGATGCATCTGGTTCCCACTGAGGTAAAGGAGCAACGGTAGTGTCACCAGCCATGGTCACGATGTGCTCGAGGTCTTCATCGGTCACGTAGTGTATCCTAAAGGCGACGAATTCCTTGTAGGCGGTGCCGAGTTCGCTACACAGGTTTCGCAGCGGCTGTGTCGTGGTCGGGTCGGAAAGGGGACAAGTATTCTGTATGGTTGATGATAAGAGTGCAGAGGACGAGCGCCATGATTCCCATGACGATGACAACGACGACGAAAGAAGAGGAGAGCCATGGTCACGTGACTCGTCCGAGTCGTCGCAGGGCGCCTGTGAAGTTGCTGCCCCTTGCTCGTGGTTGGAGGTGTCTTGGATCGGCTCAGTTTGATTCGCGTTGTCCTTGAGCGTGTCACGAGCATTGGAGGGCTGCGTTGAGGCTTGGGTCGAGAAGGGCGAGACCGCTGCAGCGATCGGCCATCGCTCGACGGATCCATCGACGAAGGCGACGACGAGCACGTCATCCTCGAGATTCCACGTGACCTGTTCGACCGCCAAAGAAAGCCACGAGGCGCGATCGACGCATTGGTGGGTCGGTAGAGCTATGCCGTGGCTGTTAAGCGTCGTCCGCGCGCGGGTCCAGGCGGCGGGTTGTTTCAGACCTCTAGGGAACGAGGGTGGGGTGGGGATGGCATGGGTTTGGAGAGAAGCAGGAATGACACACCCCCAGGGGGGGATGAGTTGGAGTAGCATGGTGGGTCGCGGAAAGGGATACGGGCTGCGCTCGCGCTGTCGGACCGAGGTGAGGCGCGAAGAGGAGCGTGCGACTTCTTAGGGGCCTGTCGCGATGTCAAATTCGCCAAAGTAAAAAACACACAAAGGAATTGGCAAGGTGTCAGTCGTGTTCAACTGCGGTACGAAGCTCGCCAGTCGACCCTCAAACGAGGAAGAACATCTCCATCATGAAACCTCGAGAAGTCAAAAATTAGGAGATATCGGTCCAGCCAGGCTGGTTGTGACCGGCTCCGGAGCCTCCGAGTCGAGAGTCGCCGTAGAGGTGTACGGTGTGCCTTGAAGGCAACGCGGTCGGACATCGACGTGAGTGGCTCACAACCAAACTCACCGTCGGATCAAATGCTGGTGGCTCAGACCCCGACGCGTGTCGATGCATCAGTGGATCACGTTGCGCCTCGCCAGTCGATGCTCCTCGAGAAGAGGTCGCTCGCGGTCGTTGCGAGTGAGCTCCGTGTCGAGCGTGATCGACGGACCCGCGCGGCCTTCGACGTTCGGCGTAATTGCGACGACGAGCTACGAGCAACAGAGCTCTGGAAGAGACGAGGCAAAGGTGCAATAGGTGTAGTCGAGGACGAGAGCTCGACGTGACCAAGGCGTAGGGACTAGGTAGCTCAGTCGACCGTACAGGAGCTCGTTCGTTGATCGGAGCTCGCGCTCTTTCGCAAAGTGCCGAGCGCCAGCGCCAGCGTCTGCGCAGTGCGCACGCCTGCGCTGACCGCGCTGACACGCGCTGACACAGGCTGACAGAAGCAGACACAAGGTAGGCAGAAGGGGCTGCCGAGGTCTCCCCGCCTCCTCCGTCGGCTGTCCCTGTGCTCCTTGACTACATCTTTCACCCCACCGCCAATCACAACATAATCTATCAACCGACATGACACAAATGTAGGTACCCCCCTCAACCCTCACCAGCGGCTCCATGCTTGCTCATTCAGCCAGCTGACCGCCTCCCCCACTTTCTCCGTTGCTTCGCACCTTCGCACCATCGCACCTTGGCGCCTCGACCGGTTGCAGGCGAGCTGTACAAGTCAAGGGCACCGGCAAGACCGCCGATGACCTCTACCTCGACCAAGTAGAGCGGCCCAAGCCTCAAAAAGGGCAGGTCCTGGTCAAGGTACGTCGTCGCATCGCTCCTGCCCCAGGGACCCACACGCTCGCTGACGTAACTGGGACCCGCCCCGGACACCCCCCATCCCCGTTCACACTGCTCTCGACGACGAAATTGCACTGCGCTTCCCATCAAAACAACGCCCGACGGACATTCCAGGTCAATGCCTTTGGATTGAACCGCATGGACATCATGCAACGACAAGGCTCGTACCCTCTACCTCCCGGTGTGACCGACATCCTCGGCGTCGAGTTCAGCGGCGTCGTCGAAGAATCCGCCGGCGCAAAGTTCAGCAAGGGTGACGCCGTCTTTGGCCTCGCGTACGGTGGAGCTTACGCCGAGTACATCTGCGTCGCCGAGGGCATGGTCACCGCCAAACCCGAGGGCGTGACTGACGTCCAGGCCGCCGCGATCTGCGAAAATTGGTTGACCGCCTACCAGGCCTTGTACTGGATCGGCGAGACCAAGCCCGGCCAGTCCGTTCTCATCCATGCTGGAGGGAGTGGGGTCGGGCTCGCTGCCATTCAGTTGGCCAAGACATTCGGAGTGTAAGTCCTTTTCCCGAAGTTCTCCAACCTGATGGTCTTCGGCTTTGGCTCATCCGTGCCCGCTCCCGCTCCAGCTCCAAGGTTTTTGCGACAGCTGGCTCTGACAACAAGGTCAAGTTCGTCGAACAGCATGGCGCCACTTGCTTCAACTACAAGACCCAAGATTGGGCCGAGGAGGTCTGTCCGCGCAATCTTTTGCATAAGTCCAGATGTTGAAGAGACAGTCGGTTGAGCCCGGCACCCCGCTGTAGCGCATTAGATCTCGAAAGCCACGGACAAGGCCGGTGTGAACGTCATCATCGATCTCGTCGGTGCATCCTACTGGGAAAAAAACATCGCCTCGCTGCAACGCGACGGCCACCTCGTGCTCGTCGGTCTCGTCGGAGGCAGGCAGACCGAAAAGCCTCTCGACCTGGGCATGCTCTTGTACAAACGATTGAGGGTCCAAGGTGGGCCTCTTTTTTCGTACAATTCCGACGAGATGCATTGGGTGCTGACCACTTTCCCATCCGACCCCGGCCACGATACAGGAACGACTCTTCGCTCCCGTTCGCTCGAGTACCAGTCCGAGCTGCTCCGCGAGTTTTCCGAGAAGGCGCTTCCCAAGCTGTTCTCCAAGTGCAACGGCCAGAACGGACTCGACCTCGTCATCCATAAGGTCAGTTGCCTCGCCATTAGACTATGGTGATATTGTCGTGTGCAATTCGCTGATCCTCTGTGGCTCGTGTGGACGTCGCCAGGTGTACAATTGGGAGGAGATCAGTGACGCGCACCAGGAGATGGAGGATGCGAAAAACACTGGCAAGATCATTTGCACGGTGTAGAGCTCGGAAGTAGGCATACGTAGTACAGTCTAACGCGTAGTCAGTGAAATAACGATGTTACACATGAGACCGTCGAAAGCGTCTAAGGGCTCAAATTTGCTTGGCACTGGTAGCCTCATTCAATGTGCCGACGAGTTGCACCGCCACTGCCACTTGTGTGCGGCGGCGTTCAACCACTAACTGTGCAATCGACGACTGACGCGCCGTGTCGTCTCAATCGGCGACGTCACTCGCGCTTGGCCCCCGTCTCACTACTCGTCGCTCTCTCAGCTCCAACCTTGCCACCTCAACCCCACCCCTCGCCACCACACCCACATCCAAGTATGGGACTCAGCTCACTCGTCGGTGCCGTCACGGGCAAGCAATCGGCGCCCATGAACCTTGCCGCGCTGACGCCGCCGATCGGGCTCAATCCCCACTTCATCAAACCGACCCCTGTTGTGCTCGTGATGGCCGAGAGCCGCATGTCCTTCTCCGGCGATGACTTTACCGTCAAGGACAGTGAGTTGTTGATCACCGCGACCAGTGACTGTCTCCCCTACCCCGTGACTGCTGTTGCCATTCCCCGCTCCCCCACAAAACTAACGCCAAGACGACCCTTGATGTGCTCGTTCTCAGGCAATGGTGTGCACGTGCTCAAGTGCAGTGGACGTGCCATGAGTTTCAAGGACAAGAAAGGTGGATCTGATCGCTTGCCTACATGCGCTTCTTGTTGGACAGCTGGACTGACGTTGAATCTACTTCGTTCGGCGTATGTCTTACTCGCCCCACTTGACCTCTTCGAACTATGATCCGGCTCTCAATCTCAACAGACTTCAAGGACCCTCAAAACAACTTCCTGTTCAGCCTGCGCGAAAAGACGTTGGCGATCCACAAGACGCAGTTGATCGAGGACGGATCGGGCAAGGACCTGTGCAAGCTCGTCAAGAAGATCAGCATCGGCGGGTCAAAGTACATCGCCGAGTTCAACAACCTCGTCGGCGACGGCCGGCCGGTCGAGCTCAAGTGCCGAGGCAACCTGTTGGGCGGCGCGGCCGACATCCTCTACCACGACCGCGTCGTGGTGCAGATCTCGCGCCAGTTGCTGAACATGCGCGAGGCTATGGGGGGCAAGCAGACGTACTACACCACCGTCGCTCCCGGCTTTGATGTCTCGCTCGCCGCCGCGTTGACGATCGCTTGGGACGAGTTTGAGCACGACGAAAAGTGATGAAAACCTTTCAATGTGTGTCGGTGGAAGGCTAAAGAGCGGCGGAAGTATGGGTGCTTTTGTCTCTGTTTCCATTCTATTTCCGAGTGACCTGTTTTTACTGTACGCATACAAGAAATATCATATCCCGGTTTCTGTGATCCATTGGGCGTGCTGTCTGGCGCGTCAATCGAATGCTCGCCGACTGGTAACCTCGCGCGAGACGCTGCTTCGCATTCGCTCGCTTGCTTCAGCCCCACCTCGCGCCTCTGTTCCCTCCTGGACCGCGAGTAAGCCACCCCGTTCCCGTCAAAGGCAAGATGGTCAAAGTCAAGAAAAAGACCAAGGACAAGTCGGCCATAGACACCAAGGCCGAAGCGAAAAAGGCGAAAAAGGACAAGCAAAGCAAGAAGGAGGAGTCCAAGCTCAAGAAGAGCAAGGGCAAGAACAAGGACGATGGCGATCTGGACGAGGATGATCTCATCAGGTGGGTTATCCAGGATAGAGTGGATGAGGGTCGAGTTGCTGATGTTTGCTTTGGTGGGGACAGGACACTGGAAGAGTATCGCGAGCGATGGGCGGCGGAGCACACCGTATCGGGTCAGTGCCATCGTCTACGTGGAGCTAGTCGAGCAAGAGTAGAGTCCTGATGTCTCTGAGCTATACCCTACGCAGAGGACGTCGTCGATGGCCCGCCCTCGCGTCGAGCGAATGCGACGCTGACCGCTTGCCCCGTCAAGGTTTGTTCTTCGGCTTCGTCTTTGGTCCCCCATCGGCTTAATGCCGTCATGGCCGAGTGGCCTCGCGAGACGGCCCAACGCTCGGCTCAGCTCACACGAGACGCTCAACTTCTCTTTCTGCCTTTGCCCTGCAGGACCACTTGTACCTGATCGGAGGAGAGTATTTTGACGGATCGACGGTCGCCATCTACCAGGACGTGTACCGCTACTCGCCCGACAAGAATGAATGGCGTCGCTTCACCTCCCCCGCCGCTCCCGGACCTCGTTCGGCGCATCAAGTCTGTGCCTCGCCAGCGGGCGGAGGCAAGCTGTGGCTCTTTGGCGGCGAGTTCTCGGCCCCGAACCAATCCTCATTCCACCACTACCGAGACCTGTGGTGCTTCGACATCTCGACGCATACCTGGGAACGCTACGACACCAAACTTCGCCCCTCGGCTCGCTCGGGGCATCGCATGGCCATGTGGAAGCACCTTATGTTCCTCTTTGGCGGGTTCCAAGACACCGGCATCCGGACCAGCTACCTGGGTGACCTGTGGGCCTGGGACACGTTGAACTGTCACTGGCATCAGATCGAGATTGGTCAGGTTGATCGCAAACCCGGACCTCGGAGTGGCTTTTCGTTCATCCCCTGTCCTGAAGGGGTCATTCTCCACGGGGGGTACACAAAGACGTACGAGGGCAAGAGGGCGACGGGTCAGGCGTTGAACGACACCTGGTTGTTGCGGATGCCTCCCCCGAACGAACATGGCGAGTACGACTGGAAGGCGCTCAAATGGGAGAAGCGGAAGAAGGTCGGCTACGCCCCGACGCCTCGCTCGGGATGTACGATGGCGCTTTGGTCGGCCAAGAACATGGGTGTGCTGTTTGGTGGGGTTAGTGACGACGACAAGGACGAAGAGACGCTTCATTCGACCTTCTACAATGAGCTGTTAGTTTGACTTCGCTTCTCTTCTATTTGGGGGGGGGGGGGAGCTTAACCATTACCGAGATGGGGATCGATCGTAGGTTCGGCTACAACATAGGTGGGAACGGTCGATGGGTCTCACTGCCGCTCAAAAAGAAGAAAAAGGCCGGCGGCAAGAAGAAGAAGGCGAAGCTGCTGCAACAGCCGCAAGCGTCCAAAGCCTCGGTCCCCAGCTCGCTCGCTGAGAACGATGACGACGAAGGCGACGACGAGCGCATGGAAGAAGATGACGCGAGCGACAATGAAGATGATGCACCCAAACCCTGGGAAGTTGCTGAGCAGAAAAAGCAAGAGGCGCTAAACGCTATGGACGACGAGGATGATCTTGACGATCCTGAAAAGACAGTCCCTGGTGCGAGGTACAATGCGATGCTCGCGGTGCAACGCAACACGCTCTACCTGTACGGTGGCATCCTCGAATCGGGGGACAAAGAGTACACGCTCGATGACTTTTTCACCCTGCAACTGGACAAACTCGATCGCTTCAACTGCCTGCGCGAGTGTATCCTCGAAGGGCTGGACTGGAAGGGTAGCGATTCGGAGAATGACAGCAGCGACGACGATGATTCGGGTTCGGACAAGAGCGAGGATGAAGCAGAAGATGAAGAGGATGATGGAATTGCTCCCGCGGGGGAGGACGCCCAGATGGATGAGGTCCCGCTCGAGGAATTGCAGTTGTCCGAGGTCGACCTCGCGAGGATAGCGGCTCAGAAGGAACAAGCCGAGGTGAGTCTGGACTGCACGGTGCAGGCCCACAGCGTAATTTTGCTTGAGACGTCTTCTGATCGCGTGTCCCTACTGCAGAGAGAAGAGCTACGAAAGCGTGCTCTCGCGTTCCAGGGTGTCTCGACGTCGGCGGATCGAACGGCCGAGGATCTCATTTCGACGCCGCAGCCGGGAGAGACGCTCGCTAAGTTCTTTGCACGGTCGAGTAAGCCCAAACTTACCCCTCGACGAGTACCACTTATTATTTGGAACACCCGCACTGACGATTGTGTTGTATTGCATGCTCTGAATAGAGGAGTACTGGACTCGCAAGGCCCACGAGAGCGTCGGCGCGGGCAACCGAGGCAAGGAGCTGCGTCGAGACGGTTTCACACTTTGCGAACAGGCCTTTCGTAAGCGTTCATTCTTTAGCAGCTCACACATCCAGAGTATAAGGACTGATTCAATTGATGAAATTATTGGCCTCGCAGAAAAATACCAACCTTTGCTAGAGGAGTTGCAACGTATCCAGGAGCAAGCGTGAGTTGCGCAAGCCGTTCTCTTCTGACCCCGCGTTTTCTTCTGACATACTTCATAAACTTTGGCCTCTCCTTTCTACAGTGGTCTCGATGCCGCTGAAGCAGCAAAGGGAGCTCGAGCGGGGCTCGGAACGGATTCTCGGAACCGTCGCTAGTCTTTCTGTGCCGGTGCAATAGTACCAGGAGAATAATGCTACACTGAGACGCATATCGATACTTGGCCCGAACAATGGACACACTTGGGGTTCAAGTACGTATCAGAAACGATCGTCCACCTCTTCCCTCACCTGAGTATGCGTGTGGGTCTTCTCAATGCCGGTCTGGTTGCTCCTCCTCGCTCCTCCTCGCCTGGCGGCTCCCACTTTCCTATTTCGACGGTCCCCACGTGCACTCGATACCTGAGCTCGCGACGGTGAAATAGGTACCGACTAAGTCAGAAGCGTGGGGGGGTCAACGAGGCGCAGGGGCCAAAATTGAGGGGCTCATGACGCCGCTCCTTGCGGAGCCGGGAAAGGAATGGCATTACAGTGTCAGCGTCGACTGGGCAGGAGAGTGAGTAAACGCCCCATCGTAGTCTTTTTCTTACTTGAAAGCCAGGAGCAGCGCTAATTTGACACCGACTCGGGGTTCCGAACTTCCAGATACCTTCAGCGAGCGACCGGCATGAAAGCTCGGGGAGTACTGTAAGAAGTGCATCTTTGAGCCCCTCGGACCGATTGACATCGAGTTTCAACGCTTGCCCAAGAACAAGGAGCGTCTCCTCGCGATGCACTTCCGAGGACAAAAAGGCAATCTGTCCGTCATTGATCACCAACCGATGACCTACGAACGTCCTTCGAATTGGGAACCAACCACGATCGGCACGGATCGAAGCAATCCTCAAATGCGTCTACATCTTCGTGAACGATGGCGTGGGGGCCAACGTTCATCGCATCCTCCAATCCGACACGGTGCAGGAGATGCTCAGGGATCAACTTGGCCCGGTTCGTGAAATTGCCGGATTCGACCCCCTGGAACGAACGATGACGGGTGTCGTCCCCGTGAGTCGTCCTTCGCTCGAGGCCTGGCGCTGGCAGTCAGTGCCACGGTTGCATAGCCCTCTATAATCTCACTCCTAACTACCTCTAGGGAATCACTTACCCTATCATACCCGTCGAAGGTCAAGGTAACGGCTGGGGTAAGTTCTCCGCCACTCACTGTGCAGGTTCTCGAGCTACCAGTCTCACTTCTCTTCCGTTTTCGCGTTCTCAACATCCCCCCTCCGCATCAGGCATCACTTTCCAAGTCGCCAAGACCGATCTCTTTACCGGTCGCCAAGCAGGCTCGATCACCTGGGCTGGCCTGCCCCAACAATCACTGAGCCGTCGACCCGGCCTCGGGGATCGCGACGATGCTCTGCTCGCAGGGCCATCCGTTCAATGACCCGCCGGCGATCATGCCGCTGTGGTTGCAGTGCGAGGCTGCAGTCTACAATGCAATGCGTGCATGAGTCTAGTCGTGCTTATTCCGTGGAAGAGATGGTTGCGAATGTGTTTGCGTGGATGCAGATGGGAATACGAGTCGAGACAATGTGCGTAGAAAGATCCGACCTGACCAATGGGTAGACTTGATGCCAACACTTTACCGCTTTTTCTTGTCCTCTTCGATGCCCTCGTCCTCGCCTCCGTCGACAACCTTGACGTTGGCCGGCCTCTCCCAGCGCCCAAAGAGGTAATTGCCCCGAATGACGAGCAGGTCGACGGCCATCTTGATCGAATCCTTGATGAGGTCGACCTTGCTCCCGTCGACTTCGTGCCACCGAATACTGACCTCGCGCAGTGGGACACCGGCGAGGGAAGCGAGCAGCAACAGTTCGCAGTCAAAGATCCAAGACGGGAAGTGAAGAGACGGGTAGAGGTGCGCAGCTGAGGCGCGGGTCGACAGCTTGAAGCCGCATTGGGTATCGCGGATCACCCGGATCCCAAGCAGGTGCAGGTAGAAATGGAAGCATCGCATGAGAAAATTGCGCAAGAACGATCGCTGCGAGAGGAAAAGAAGGGCCGCGGCCTGTGGTTAGCGGGCTTTGAAATTCAATTCTGAAACTCTAGCTCGCGACCATGAACCTTGACTACGGCTTCTGTTCGAACAAGATGGGCGCGAGAGCCGACGATGACGCCATGGGGTGGTAGTTTGGCGTTGGTACGATGCTGATGCGTCTCCAATCGATCGAGCGTGGCCTCTAGGAGAGCCAGATCCGGGAAATGTGAGGCGCCGTCGGCATCGACGAACAAGATGCGAAGGCCCGCTGCATGCATGACACCCTGTGTGATTTGGTGCAGTGTTCGAGTATGAGCACACAACTCGAGCTGCGCAAAGGACTCGGAGAGGATATGCCAGCCACTGACGTGTTTGGTCGCGCCGCCTTTGCCCCTGTTCCGTCTCAGACTCGCGACCTTTACCTGCCCTCGCTTCCCTCCAAACTGCTCATGAAGCTTCCGGGCGAGCTGGAGAGCGACCCTCGCGGTGTCGTCCTTGCTGCCATCGTCGACGATGAGGACCTCGTACGAGCCGAGAACGACGTCGCTCGCGGTGGTGCGCGGTTGGTCATTCGCGAGCGGCCGTGTCTCGAGGTACTGGATGCACTCGGTCAACATCGTCTCGAGCCGTTTCGCCTCGTTGTAAGCGGGTACGACGACCGAGAGCTGTACGGTGGCGGGCGAGTCGAGCAAGGACGGCAGTTGCACCGGGGCGTCCGAGTCAATCGTGCGACAGGTCGACTCTGATGCATGCGGCAGCGGATCACGTGGCGAGAGCAGCACCAGCATCGCGCAGACCTGAGGAAGCAGTCCAAGGTCGGGTGTGTGTGAGCATGGTGCAACGGATTGTCATGTCGATTCAAGGACGACGTTTCGGGACGTGAAGCTGGTAGGGCCAACATCCCGCAGACTCGACGGCACAGACGAGACGGTCTGCGCATGAGAGGGGTGTTCGGAATGGACCGACCGACTTACGAGGACGCTGACGAGCACCGGCACCGCACATGCGACCCAGAGCCATGGTGACCCTAGAGCAGAAGAGAACATGTCGCCTTCCTACCTCGCCCGGGATGCCGAACGACACGAACCCAAGTAAGTGACTGGGGTGGGAGAGGGGCGAGGAGAGCTCTTGGAGGGCAAGACGGACACGTTCACCGGCGGCCGTGCTGCGATTCGGGCGCTCCGGTGGTCCGGTGGTCCGGTCTGCAGATTCGGGGCCAATTTTCATTATCGCGAGCGTCCGCTGTTTTGTAATGAACTTGGACCTCAGCGACTCGGCGAGGACGCGCGTGGACTTGGACAGCTAGACCCTTCGCCGTGCACGCGGTCACAACGAGACCCTCTCGACCGACGGGGTTTCGGTTCCTGGATCAAGCGACAAGAGTGCAGGCTACGACTGTGGACAGGACGAGTGAACGCGACAGAGCAGTGGGAAGAGGAAGACAGTAGTCTGCAGGTGAACGACCTCGTACTCTTCCCTTCGGTGCACAGCCACACTCCACCACCACCACCATCGACACGACTACGACCACGACCACGAGCGAGTGACGTCCAGGGGCACCTCCAACCGGGTGTGCAGCGAACTAGCTACCTTTGTGCGGTGGTCGATACCGATCGAGACGCCTTCATCTGTGCGGCTGCCACTCTTGGCGTCGAGTGGACGAACTCGTCGCTACCGGACGCGGGCACCCCTTGGCTACGCCTACGCCTGAGGATCGCTGCTAGCAGCTAGCTGGCCAGTGGCCGTCGTGCAGCCCACCACCGACCGCCGACCGGACCACCTCGAGGCACGTTCCGACACGACCGCGGCCATGCCGAGCCAGCCTTCGTCTTCGTCCAATTACTACGGCCAGAGGCAGGCCCCATCGTCGTCATCTCAGCAGCGACAGCAACAGCAACAACAACAGCAGTTGCCGTCGTCGTCGGCGGCGATCGACTATGCGCGCTTCGCTCCTCCAACCTCGTCGTCCTCGCCCTCGTCATCGAACCCACCTTCGCGCCAAGGTTCCGGATCGGCCGGCACCGCTACCACTGCGCCCCACCCCGGTGCAACCGAACGACACCTTCACCGCGCAGCTGATGAGCCGCTCCACGGCGACGACCGCGAACCGCCCGAACCCAACTTTGCCGGCAGGGGCGCCGGAAGGCACTCGCAGAACCTCGGCAAGGGCATGTCCCTCTCACCTATCAACACCCTGCTGCAGCCCTACGGATCCGCGGTCGTCTCGTCACCCGTACAGCACTCGCAGCTCTCACCACCCCCACCGACCATAGCTACCTCGGCCGCCTCGCCAGACGTAGGGGCCGGTCCCAGTACCGGCGCGGCGAACGGCTCTAACGGCTCTCCTCGCATGTCGTCCCTCTCGAGGTCACTCCATGCCGCTCCACCCGTGCCTCCGCAAGCGTCATCGTCCTCCTCGTCCGCGACGTCAACGATGACGTCGATACTGGCCGCTCGTCCGGGAAGAAGTGCGAGCACATCGTCCCCCGCCGTCCCCGTCGGTGGCTCCTTCGCTTCGACGTCAGCATCCACGTCCACGTCGGCCTCGACCTCGACCTCAACATCGTACTCGCCGAGCACCCGCACGTCGCCGCCCTCGGCGCGGGAGACACACTTTCCCCCCTCCAAATCGCACTCCAACTCGTCGACGACCAGCGGTGGGACGTCGCATTCGCAACGCTCGCCCAGGACCGGCAACTTTGACCATCCGGGCCATCTCCCTCCGGCATCGGGTTTCCTATCGACTTCGGTGGGATCGTCGTCGACGTCGTCGATGGTCTCCCCGTCGCACCACGGACCAAGGGAGGTCGGGGGTGGCTCAAGTGGTGGCGTGCGGGAACGAGAACGAGAACGAGAACGAGAAGGGCATCCTTCCGATCGCGAAGGAAAGCGGGAGCGGTCAGGCGGGCAGCACTGCGCCAAGTGCGACTTGCCGATGGCGGGCCAGTTTGTTCGGGCTCTGAGCACGGTCTATCATCTCGACTGCTTTCGGTGTCTGGTCAGTCATCTCTTTTGAGCTCACGCGCATCCGGATCGACGTGAATTCGCGATGCCGTTGGCTGACCTTTCGCCCGGCAATATCGCTGTGACCCCTCATCGTGCAGGACTGCAACAAGATCGTCGCGAACAAGTTCTTTCCCATCGACGCCCCCGACGGCAGTAGCGGCCGGCAGGTACCGCTGTGCGAGACCGACTACTTTCGGCGGCTCAACCTCCTGTGCCAAAAGTGTGGGCAGGCTTTGAGGGGCAGCTACATCACAGCCCTAGGTGCGTTCGGTTCACGTTCAACCTGACATGAGATGCCGAGTGCGAAATCCTCTGATCGCGCGCCCTTTTTCCTGCTGCGCTGCACAGACATGAAGTTCCATGTCGAGCACTTTACGTGCTCCATCTGCCCGACCGTGTTTGGTCCGCAGGACTCGTACTACGAGCACGCGGGCTCCGTCTACTGTCACTTCCATTACTCGACTCGCTTTGCGGTCAAATGTACGGGGTGCCGGACGGCGATCCTCAAGCAATTCGTCGAGATCAATCGCAACAGCGTCGATGAGCACTGGCATCCCGAGTGCTATATGATCAACAAAGTAAGCAACACATCTTGTGACCATACCAACTTAACGGAACGCGCACTCACTGACGACCCCGACCCTTCTCCCTCGTCGTAGTTTTGGAACATCAAACTCGCGCTGAGCCCTGCGGTCAAAGCCGTCGAACCGGCTGTCGAGACGGGAGGCGGCGGCGGCGAAGCCGTGTCGATCGCGGCCGAAGGGGCGGCGGATGCGAATGGACCCCCTTCCAAAGCCCTCGACGCCAAGGAGTACCTGGCGCAGGAAGAAGCCGAAACGCCGGTGTCGCTCAAAGCGCGGCAAAAGCTGATGGAGGAGCAAGTCTACCGGATCTGGACCGTGCTATCGGCGTTCGAGGAGAGCAGTGCAGCATGCATCTCCGAGATGCTGCGCCACGTATCATCGGGGCACTACATCGATGGTGTGCAGATGGCCGAAAAGTTCGTCGTGCACGTCGAGACGCTATTCGCTGCCGTCGACGATCTCTCGGCGCAGTTCAAGCTCGCCGGCACGAAAGAAATCTCGCACGTGCGCGAGGCGCGCATGTTGTGCAAAAAGGTCGTGAGCTTCTTCTCGCTACTGTCGCACACGCACGAGACGGGGGCGCGCAAGATGTCGATCACCCAAGACCTGCTCTCGCTCGTAACCGGTCTGGCACACTACCTAAAGATTCTCATCCGGATCGCCTTGACGGCCGCGCTCAAGCTCGAGCGCGAGTTCGACAACTCGACCGCCATCGCTGGGTTCTTGACGAGGTTGGACCAGCTCGCGCAAGATCCCGACGCCAGCACGAAACACTCGCCCAACAACTCGCTCGACCTGCACGGCGCCGCCGCCGCGGTGACGGGCCATGCTAACGGTCCCGCGTTGGCGCGAGGAAAAAAATCGTCCGAGATGAGCCGCGAAGCCAGCGGGCGGTCCTATCGGTACAAGTCTTTGATGCGTCCCGACGGATCGACGCTGGTCGGTTCGGGGGAGGCGAAGACAGATCTGTGCGAAGGGTGTCACCTCACAGTCGAAGAGGAGTGCGGCCGGTACGGCACCAGCCACCGATGGCACCTCGCTTGCCTGCGGTGCAAGGCGTGCGGCAAATCGGCGAGTCGGGACCGGCCCGTCTCGGCGCAGGACCTGGCCGAGAACGTGTGGTGGCCCGAGTTCAGACTCGAGGCGATCGGGGACGCCGGATCACGGGTCGAGGTCGAGATCGTGGGGACCTACTGCAAGGAGTGCGTCGGCCTGGGACGGGTCGCATCACACGCCGACCTGCGCCAGGGCCTCGACTACGTCACCCGGCTCGAACAGTACGCTTTTTTGCTGTGCGTGGCGCTCAACAAGCTCTATGCGCTGCTCAAGCAGCGCGGCGTCGTCCCTTCGTCCCCGATCGACGAGGACTCCTCTGATGAGCGATCGCTCTACGACACGTACCGCGACTCGACCGACATCAAGCGCATGAAGTCGGTCAACCTCGACCGAAAGCTGTCGTCGACGACGGCGCGGACACCGAAGCGGTCCGTCGTTGTCCAGAGCCCCTCCGGTCGGGTCGCGCAGCCCAACGACACGACGATCCCGCTCTTTACGGGCAAGCCACCAGTCCCTTCACGCAAGGACCAGCCTCTGATCGACCCCATCCGAGGGACGACCGTACCCCGACCTCCTTCGCAACCCGCCGTTGCTGCTGCTGTGGCTACCGCAACGAACCCGACCCACCCCAAGTCCACCGACGGCTCGGCCGCGATGACGGCTTCCTCGTCGGCCTCGATCGCGAGCGCCTCTTCGAACGCGACGGCCGTGCCCCCAACCCCCACCGCGATGATGCCGAGGCCGATGCCGATGCCGATCGCGACCTCGAGCTCGTCCCGACCGACGTACAATCGCGCGACCACGACCGTACAAATCGTCGACGACCAGCCCCTCGACACTTCGCCGACGACGTTCGAGCCCGTGCTGGGGGGAAGCCGCGAACCGACCCAGGACGAGGACGGCATCACTCTCGCCGATCTACCGACGGTTATGCAGGCCGAGCAAAAGCGTGAGCAGATGCGATACCAGCCGACGCGGCCCGTCGCGACGGCGGCCCCACTCTTGTCGGAGCTGTCGGCCCTCGAGTACCTCATCGTCCGCCACATCGCCGCCTTGCTGCTCACGACCGAGGCCCCAAACGCACGCTTCTCATTCCGCGACGTCGTCGCCCTCGATGAGCTGCTCGAGGTCATCGACGAGCGCAAGAACACATTCTGGGGCAAATTTTTCAAAGGCGGCAAGGAGAAGAAGAGCGAAAAGAAGAAGGGCGTTTTTGGCATCCCGATCGAGGTCCTCGTCGACCGCAATGGCGCGGACTCGATGCACGGTGCGGGCCCGGGTTCGCTGCGCATCCCGAGTTTTGTCGACGACGTCATCTCGGCCATGAAGCAGATGGACATGTCGATCGAGGGCATTTTTCGCAAGAACGGCAACATTCGCCGCCTCAAGGAGCTGTCGGAGGCGCTCGATCGCGATGCCGCCGCCGTGAACTTGTCCGACGACAACCCCGTGCAGATCGCGGCGCTGCTGAAGCGCTTCCTGCGTGACCTGCCCGACCCGCTGATCCCGTTCAAGCTCTTCCAGCTCTTCATCGCAACGCAGCGCATCGACCACGTCCAGGACCGCAAGCGTGCGCTGCATCTTTGCTGCTGCCTCTTGCCCAAAAGCCACCGCGACACGCTCGAGGCCATCTTTGTCTTTCTCAAGTGGGTCGCCTCGTTCTCGCACGTCGACGAGGAGACGGGGTCCAAGATGGACCTGCTGAACCTGGCGACCGTCGTCTCGCCCAACGTGCTGTATTCCAAGAGCAAAGACCCCGCGCGCGACGAATCCTTTTCCTCGGTGCGAGCGGTGCACGAACTGCTCGAGTGGCAGGATGAGCTGTGGCAGGTAAGTCGCGGACCCAGCGGAGGGAGGAACAAATGGGGGGGGGTTCACCCGGTCCGCCGGATCCGGATCCCATAATTAGCTGGGAGCTGATTCCTTCATCGCTTTGCTCTGCTGTTCGCCCACTCAGGTGCCCGCCGATTTCGTCTCGGTCCTGAGCGATCAAGAATTCTTCAGCAATCCGTCGCAGTTGACCTCGAAGGAGATTCTCGCTCGTGCCGACTTGCATGTTCGGTCGACCGCGCGCAAAGGCAGCGCACCCACACTGGGGTCCCACCGTACCGAACCCTATCCGCCACGACCGGATCTGCACGCGACCTGGAGTGCGAATTCGGTCTCCCCCGTCACCGGACCCGGTCCTGGCTCTGGTTCCGTCCCCGTCACTCGATCGACCTACCCCCCACTGCCCGTCGCGAGCGGCAACCACCATGCGAGCAAACCCTTAGGCGAGCGACCGCTGTCGTCGTCGATACTCCACCACGCCTTCACGAATGGCAGTGCGATACCCATCCGACCCATACCCTCCCCGCAGACGTATCAACGATGCCCCGTCGGCAGTCCGAATTTGCACCTAACCCAATGAATGATGCCACCTGACGCCGTCCTCTCCCTTCTTCCCTGCTTTCTTTTCTTCTTTCTCTCTCCCTTTCACGATCCAACGACAACACGACCCCACCGACTTGAAGAAAAGCCACTTTGAGTCCTTCTTCTCCCTTGGCTTATGACCCCACGTCCCTTGTAGCACTTGCGCAATGATATTGGGAATCGCTTTTTGACGGCCACGCACGCAGCGGAGAACTCAGCCATTTGTGATGGCAGCCCGAAATGGCAAGAAGAGACCTCGGGTACAGAACCCACGCCTGCACCTTGAAGCACAGGCACATGCTCACGCACGGGGGCGTAACTTGAAGGTGGGAAGGAAGCTGACGGCTTGCGGCCGATCACATGACAGTGTGAAACTAGGTGCAATCGATAGCAACAAAATTGACTGGCTCGGATGAGCAGGTTCTACAGGAACAAAATCAACGGCAATTCATTGCACGGGTTACAAAATAGATCAGGGTGTAAAAGTCATCTTGAACACGGCTGTGCAGGACCACGGAACAAGCAAAAATCATATCGGCTAGAAAAGGGGTGCGGACCGGGATCTTCGTCGTCGTCCAGCAATTGCAAGTCGCCGCCGCGTCTGCCGGACTCGTTGCACGTGGGTGTAGAATTATTGACCGTCGAAGCGAACGAGGTGGATGCAAAGCAGGACAAACGAGGAAACGAAACGGGGGAAGGGCAGCGGGCAATCACGAAGAGGAGCTTGGGACAGGTGCGACGTCGGTCTTGGTGTCGGCCTGCCCAAGAAGGGTAGGTTTAGACGTCAGCTAATGGACTCGAATACCGCCCGACCCGGCACAGGGCCCCGATACAGACTCCGGCTCCCAACGAAGCGAGGCTTACCAAGACTGGATGGCGCTTATTGAGCAGGGACAGAATCTCGTACTTGCCATCGGCGAGCAGCGAGTCGACTCTTTGCGTGGCGAGGGTGACGTCCTCGCCGGGCAGCGTGTGGAACTGGCCAGTGGTGATCGCCTCAGAGCCGATTCGATCCATCTCGTCAAACACAGCCGTCTTTGGCCTCGTTCATTCGACACCTCGATCACGAAGAGGAACATGCTGGTCAGTCAGGCGCCGCGATGGAGATTCTTGTTCTGTGATGGGACACCTCGCCATCTTGGGTCAACACATGCGCCCTGGACCCACGCGACGGCGGCACTTGGACGCGTACTCGGCCAGCTTCTGGGTGGGGTGCTGCACATTCTGTTCGACAAGCTCGGCACCGAGGATACAGACCTCGATCCGTCGACGTTCACCCAGGAGTAGCTGACTATGGGGCTCCCCCTTTTGCGGGGTCGTGGGAGAACGACCTCGAAGTGGATGTGGGTTCGATTGGCTTGACCCTTGTCGCCGATCCATCCGACGCGACCAACTCGGAGCCAAAAGAAAGAAAGAGAAAAGGGGGATATGCTTCAAAGGCAGTCAACATCCCAGCCACAACGCCATAAAAGCAGAGAGAGAGAGAGAAATGGGGAGAGGCAGAGAAAACGAGGGAAGGGGAGACTTAACAGGTCATCCAAACATTCTTGAGCGGCTACCCTGCTTGCCGATCCGTACCAACAAGGAAACCGCCACGAGACAAAGAAAAAGAGGGGTATGCGCAGCCTTTCACTGCGCAACAAGTTTCGAGACTAGTCAACTTCCGGAGAAACACTCCAGGGGAAAGAAAGGAAAGAGGGGTGAGGAATTGGAAGGAAGGACTTAACTCGGTCTTCACAGTGACCTTTTTTATGGATGATTTTTTCTATGAAACTCATCGCTAATTTGCAAGACGAGAAAACCCCCACCGGAACTAAAGGAGATGCTACCCAGCATGATGATGACCACAACCGCCGCTTGATGCGTTGTAACTAGCAGAACAGACCAACCCGACACATCCGAGTTCAAGTCTCCCCCGCCCACGGTTGCTCCCTCCCAGAGACGAAATGAAGGAAGTTTGAAAATAATACATGAGGAGTCGGAAGATGATGGGGAGAATGTTGGTGGTGGTACACGTGTTGTACAGGCGGATCTTTTTTTTTGCGGATCTTTTTTTTGTATGAAACTCATCGCTAATTTGCAAGACGAGAAAACCCCCTACGGAACTAAAGGAGATGCTACCCAGCATGCACGATGATGACCACAACCGGCGCTTGATGCGTTGTAACTAGCAGAACAGACCAACCCGACATATCCGAGTTCAAGTCTCCCCCGCCCACGGTTGCTCCCTCCCAGAGACGAAATGAAAGGAAGATTGAAAATAATACATGGGGAGTCGGAAGACGAAGGAGAGATTGTTGGTGGTGGTACACGTGTTGTACAGGCGGATCCGATTAGTTGTACAATTGAACCTTCTTCGAACTTTTGACTTCAGACCCCCCTGAGACCTCCATGCTCCTTGAAGCCCCTTAATTCTTTGACACGCGTCGAACATAGCCTCCGATGGCACGAACATCCCGCTCAGTCCGAATGATTCACGTGGTCCAAAGGGGAATGTAACCCCCTGCGACCGCAGCAATCACATACCCCTTGTACCCCACTGCGCTGGACGTACGCCATGGATCCAAACCCCTTTTCGGTTACCAAAGTCCCCCCCCCCCCTCACGACCGCACGACTTCAGATCACCCCCGTTCAATGACCGCAACTGAGAGACAAGCCTACTTCGCGCAAAAACACACAATCCAGAGATTTCCGGGGAAAGTCACGGAGCGAGTGACAGTCTATTGGACACACCTCGGTCTGCAGCGCGGCGGGTGGCCGTCAACACCGGCGCGCGGCTGGAGACAGGAGGCGGGGTATACCTTCCGCAGGGGCCTCGCTTCCCTGCGGCGTACTCCCAATCTCGGAACACACACTCGAGTCCCGTTGTACGTGCAGGTGGGCCCAATCACCGCAGATACTGAGGCCCACGACGGTGATGTCATTGGGTGGGACCCCGCTCGAGTGTGGATGTGTATGGCGGTTCGGTACCCGAGTCACCCGCCACGTGACCGCGACTCCGATCGAGCAGGAAAGCAAGGAGAGGCGAGCCACGCAGGCGGTTTGTGCCGGCCTCGAACAGGAGATCACGGAGTCGCTCGACCGAAAGAGAGGGAAACAGACCCGGCCCTTGAGAGGAGTGGAAAACTCACGGCGGACTCCAGGAGAGGGTCGAGGGGATCCGCTTTCGCTGTGTGTCATCGTGATCTGGCAGAAGCTCGAACCAAGAGCGACGATGCTCACCGGCGCAAAGAACCCGAGGCTCCTGAAGAGTACGGAAGCCTATGAGGAGGCATGGTAAAAAGAGCGAGAGAGAACAGGTTCAGTATTCTGGCGGTTTTGGGGATATTGGAGAGATTGAGAAAGAGGGAAAGGGACTTGTGATTGGTTTTGCTTGGGGAGGGAGGGGAGCGCCGTCTACTTCATCGTGTCAATCTGAGCTCCAGCCTCTCCTTCAGACCCGCCATCTCCTTGTCCATGCTCGACATCGCTTTTGTGTAGCGATGGAGATCCCAGCGTCGATTGCTGAGAGTGTCGAGCGCCAGCGCGATGAAAGCGCGGATGGGGCGCTTCTTCGATGCCGGAAGGCGAGCGCGCAGTCGAGGGAGGCCGTGCTCGATCTGGAGTGCCGTGTAGTCGAGGTCGAGGATCGACACGGCCCCCAGCGCGTCGCAGAGAATGGCCTTAGCTGCTTGCCAAAAATGAGAGGAGTCAGGGCAATCATGCCAAAAGTGAGTAAAGTCATCCTCCACCCCTGCCAGGCTGCATGCCTGCACAAGGCAGCAGACTGAGTCGCCATGCCGCTGCACAAACTGGCGCTTCCGCGTGGGCGTGAAGTGGTACGCCAGCTTGAAGTGCACCTCGCGCTCGCGGGCCGTGGCGGGCCCGGTGTTGAACCACGCCCAAAAGAGTCGCCTTTCTTTGGGTGTGGCGAGTGAGCCAGGACGTTCCGTGTCGTCGAAGCGTCGATGGTTGATGACGCGTCGAAGTCGCGCAATGGTGTAAGGTCTGTCCAAGCCTAACATTCTCCACTGATCAGCACGCAAGGGGGCGGAGGGGAGGGGAAGTTTTTGATCGGGCATGCCGACTGGAGTCGCTCTGGGCAGGATGTGCTCGAGAGGACCACCAGGCCGAGCTCGCAGTGCTCCTACGACACGAACAACCGGTGGTCGACGCGCGAGGACGGGATCAGGAGGCAGTTGCGGCGGGATGAAGCGATCGCCTGCGACCTGAATCCACGCCAGGACCTGATTGCGTTTCCACTGCGACAGCTTGGATGATTCCGATCCGTCGCCACGGGGATTCTTGTCAGGGGTCCAGGGCACCGTTGGAGCTGCGGGGTATTGAGCTCGAGCATAGATGTCAGCGATGGTGCGTTCGTAAACGAAATGCTTCACCAAGCGCTTATCCTGCTCCGAGAACGGCCGCAAGTCATGCAGACCGGGTTGGAGAGGAGAGAGGGAGAGGAGATTGGAAACCGAAAGCTTGGCAGGATCGACAACGGCGGGGTAGCGTTCAGCGACCGAGAGCACCGCGCGCCAGCGACAGTGTAGCTCCCGAGGTGCGTCGGCGTCCTTCCATGTCCACAGATCCGCCGCAAAGTCGAAGGTCGGAAGCGCTCGCCGGATCGAAACCCGAGCAAGATCACCCCAAATTGCGGTCGACCCGCCGGCCAGCACGTCCCAGACACGAACCGAGACAGAGTCCACCACATCTTGAATGCTCACGACGTTAAGACCACCTCGCGCCCGGGCCGTAAAGACGACCCGTTGCCTGTAGTCCTTGCGTCGCGGTCCTCCCTTCACAAAGTCGGCGAGCTTGCGCTCGATCGCTTCGATCACGTCGGATGGTGGTATGTCGGCGGAAAGAGAGTGCAGCACCTTCGAGATACCGTAGCGGTTGAGGTAGAAAGCCCGGGTATGATGTGTCGTCCATCGGTCGCGCACCGATAGAATCACCCGATCGACTTTTCGCTCGAGATCGTGGAATCCAAGTCTGTTGTGCCCGTCAGGCGCAAACTGGAGACCGATCCAGGGGAGAGACTCGTACGGTTCCAGCATTGATAGCTTGGACAAGTCCGCGCGATCCCACAGCGTTGCACCCAATGGCATCACCACAGTTTTGTCGGTGTTCAGACGACCGTTTGTTGCGAGCCGCCAGTCTCGAGCCAGCACATCGAGCGAGTCGATGGCGTCCGGTCCAGCGACAGCGACGACGGCGTCATCCGCGAACGCCAAAGCAGTGATGCATCGAGCCTGCAAACGAGGAGCTAGCTCCGGAAGGGTGAGAATCAGCGCAATGTTGCGTCGACTCAAAGAATCAAGAAAGGGTTGGAACACCACATCCCAGACAGAGGAAGAGAGAGGATCGCCCTGGCCGAGACCGCACAGGAGTCGCACGGCTTCGGTGAGGAAGCCGTTGACGATGTACCGCGCTGTGGACGTCTCGCCATTATAGAGCATCCGAAGGACGCGTTGGAATGGTTCCGGCGCGCCGAGAGCCTCAAACACCGCAAAGACCCAATCGTGCTCGACCATGTCGTAAGCCGAGCTCTGATCAAGGGAGAGGAGCGCTGCTGACGGGAGCTCTGCCCCCCGACCCCTAATCTCGTCGATCAGGAGCCGCAGATGCAAAGCCGCGTCCGCCGGTCTTCGCCCCTTGACGAACCCATGCTGTCCGGCCGGAAGAACATCGGGGAGGATCCGGTTCAGACGAGCCACATAGACCTTGGTGAAGATCTTGTAGTCGCATTCCCGCAAGGTGATCGGACGATACGACTGGAGGTCGCACCGCGCTGCACCAGGCTTGTTGTGTTTGAACAAGAGGCGCACATTGGCCTGGCTCTGTTGTGGAGTGAGAGAGCCGCGAGTAATCAGCTCGTTGTAGGCTCGAGTCAGGAGAGGGGCCCAAAGAACGGGGCAAGCTCGATACATCTCATAGGGGACCCCTGAGGGGCCCGGAGATCGGCCCTCGTGTGTCGTTCGAATCGCTGCCAGCACCTCGTCCTCGCCGATGGGCTCGGCGAGAATCTCAGCATGCGCGTTCGAGAAGCGCCGAAGGAAGCGAGTGTCGGAAAGCGGATCGTCACAAGCTCTGGCTGATCGGATGGGTCCCAAAAGTTCATCCCGCATCCTCTCGACCTGTTCCGGATCCTTCGCTTCGACAAGGTAGTGCTGCTGGAAGTGAGAACGGGTATGCTCGAGCGCGAGCTCTATGTCAGTGGTAAGCTCGCCATCAGCGAGCCGAATTTTCTGAAACTTGGTGTCATTGGAGCGAGCGGCCAGTTTGGCATGCACCGGACGACTGAGACGCTCCTCGGATGCGATCTCGGGCACGTGGGCCCGGATCCGAGACAGCCTCGCTCGCTCGGCGACGAGCTTGGAAAGCGCGTCGTGGGTGTTCGTCCAGTCGATGGTATCGAAGGGGCTCATCACCCGACGAGACTCAATGTCCTGCAGTCGAGATACCAGCATCATCTCGAGCGCATTGCGCTCCCGAAACAGACGCCGAGATAACTCGAGAGCTTGGACCCGAGACTCCGAGAGCACACGCTGAAGGTCGGCAACCGAATCCCCAGACGGCGCTTGCTCGAGAAGAGGAGTGACGAACTCCTTAAACTCGGCGTGTTTGAAGGTCGACGAGTTGATGCGGGTCAGAAAATGAGACGCCTGGGGAAGGCAGAGCTCCTCTTCGACCTCGACACCACTTGCCCGAAGCCGAAAAGTGACCGTGACCGGTCTATGATCCGACATGGATCGAGAGATATTGTACAGAGTGGAAGCAGAAACAATCCGTCGCTCGTGTCGCCGCTGCACCAGAACAAAGTCAATGCGCGAGCGCGAAATGAGCCGGCCGTCCTTGCTGAGATGAGGGCGCGTGGTCGCCGGCGACAGGGGGTGCTTGAGCCGAATGGCATCAGTGTACACCCCGTCGAGCCGAGACATGAGTACGGGCCAATGGTGTGAGCCGGGGCGTTCCACCTGGCGGGCTCGGTCCACGGCGGGGAGCGGGCAATCGTTGAGATCGCCCGCGATGAACCGAATGTGGGAGGAGAGAGTAGCTTGGAAACGAAGGGAATTGAAGAAGGGAAGACGCTCGGCGGGTTGAACCGGAGCGTAGATGTTGTTGAGCTCGACGATGTCCGTCGAACCCCGCACATCAAAGGTGGTCACGAGTAAGCGCCCGCCGTGAGACTTGCGCGTCCGACGATGACCACCAAGAAGGGGGGAGGAGGGAGGAACCAAAGTGAGGCAGTGTTGAGAGAAATAAGCCTCGCCCTGGTGGGACTGGGCGTATTCGTTGCGAATGTGGGGTTGTCGCGATTTAGGAACATTATGTTCCTGAAGAAGGATAGCAGAAGGGGGAGGTGTGAGCGAAGTGAGATACGAAAGAAGCAGACGACGCCGTTCAGGGGTATTGAAACCCCTGTTGACGTTCCAGGTTATGATGATGAACTCAATCATTGCGATCGCGCCTTCGTTGCAGCAGCAGCTCCCTTGATGGACAACATAGGTCCGAAGGTGGGTGAGGGGAGAGGGTCCGTCGCGATCGATTCGTACCAGTCCGATGTGCGCGCGACGCTGGTGAGGCGCTGGATACGCTCGGACCGGCGAAGACCCCGGGAACTTCCTTCGTCCACCTCCTGCTTGAGCTCGGGCTCGGAATCGGACGCTGGACCGGGAGACGGCGAAGGAATCCGCAGAGGCACAGACGGAGTTCGGTCAAACTCGGTGATCTCATCGTATAGACCGGCATCCTGTTTGCGCTCGCGATCCGACACACGGTTCATCCAGTCGTCTGGAAGGCCGTCCATATCGAACTGATGGTGGCTCGTCGATCGGGTCTGAGTCGGCTCAGGGGTGTGTTCAGGAGTCGACGAAGCGATCTCAAGCACAGAGCCCGTCGCGGCCGACTGCGACCCCCCTTCCTCCGCGTCACTCGTCTTCGTGTGTTCCTCCTTGTTCCCCTCCGCTCCGCGGTCCATCAGATCCGACAGATCCGAAGGCTCCGGCGGCGGCACGTTCTGCTGTTGCTCCAGCTGTGCCTCGGCTCCGCTGATCGCGTCGTCGTCCTCGAGGGCCTGAGCAGGCGCCTCGTGCGCCGCCTCGGCCACGTCGCCTGCCAAGCTTGAGAATGGGTTCGCAGCGGTGGTGATGCCATAGGGGGCGGATGCTGTGGGTGTAGAGCTTTGTGGAGGAGCCGGTTGGACTCGTGAGTTGTTAATGTCCCTTGAGGGAGAAGGGTTCTTCTTTGAACGCTTCGAAGCGACAGGAGACTTTGGGAGAGAGGGAGAGGCTACATCACCTCTGCGTTGTTTTTGGGCGGTCGAGGCTTGCTCAACGTTGCTTTGGGCTTCGGCTTGGGGCCTTTGGTGGTTCTTGTTGTTGTGGGCAGCTTGCTGACGTTGGGTCGACATTTGGACGCAGTTGTCGACGTGGCCTACGAAACCGCATCGGCGGCAGGAGGCTTCGGCCTCGAAGTCGTGTCGAAGTGGCGTGACTTGGGCGAGTCGTCCCCGGAGGTCGATCCTCGTCGGGAGGATTTCTCGGAGTCGAGCCCCCTTCTCCTTAAAGAGGTCGTCATTGTCAAACTTGACGATGGCCGAGTAGTTGCTTCGAGCAACCAAGTACGACCCCTGGGCAACCAGCAAGGGTTGCTGAAGTTGCAGCAAGGTGCAGCTGTGGCCCTCGTTTGTGAGTTTAGCGACGACGTTTTCCAGCTTCGCCCAAAGGTCGTCGTTCGTGTATTCGACATCGGGACTGATGACGAATCGCAACTCGACGACATTCTTTATGAATGCCAGGCGTTTGCGGACTTGGGCAGGCGAGCGCTGCCACTCGATCTTGGTCGCCGCTTCATGCACCTTGTCGAGAGCCTCCACGCTGGCGCATCGCACGACGAACTTGAACCGGGTATTTCCGTTGAGCTGAATCGCTTCCGGCGTTACACCATGAATGATGGGAGTGTATTTGGCGAGCTCGGGTGGGAGGATGACGCCAGTGGGAAGGTTGAAACAGAGCGACGTGTCGGGTGATAAAGTGCGGAGCACCTTGGAGTACACCTCCGCCTTTTCGCGCTCATTGGCCACACCCTTGTGATGAAGGGTGATTTCAAGAACAGCGCCAGACGTGTTCTCGACGGGTTTGAGAGCGTTGAGTGCGCTAAAGCGCAGGGAGGTCGCCCGATCCTTGCCGAAGCCGGGTGCGTCTTTGAGGACGAGGATGCGAGTGTTCTGGCGGGTGCCGTCCTCGACACTGATCATCTTCATGATCGTCGCCATATCTTCGTTTCTCTTTCTAACCTCATCAATTTTGCGCTGGTACAGCGCGAGGCCGGCGTTGGCCTCGGGGGCGGTGCCGGCTTCCACCACCGCGCTCGCGGATGGTTGTCCCGTAGCTGGAGGCTCGGGGGGACCGCGTCCCCGCTCAGGCGGGGCCTGATTGGACATCGAACGACGAGCGAACGATGAACCAACGATGAACCAACGATGAACGATGAAAGTTGTGGCGATGAAAGATGAAAGATGAAAGATGAAAGATGAAAGATGAAAGATGAAAGATGAAAGATGTAAGATGAAAGATTTTTTTTTTTTGTTTTACCGGGGCTCATAAATTGCAATCCTTCGGGTTGGCTGGGACCGCTACAAAAAGAGCTAAAAAGTGGTTCTAAGTAATGACGACAAGCAGATGGGTGAAAATCAAACCCCTGCGCGCAAAGAGCGCTGCGCAGATCAAAACCCGCCGAGCACCTAACTCGGACTCCAACGAGCGGTGAGTCTGCTGCCGCTTCACGTCCCAAGATCGGGAGCGAAGATACGCGATAACCAAGGAGCACCTAGAAAGAAGGGGAAGATATACAAAAGGCCACGACCAGAAAGACGGAGAGACGGAAATACTAAAACAAAGGGGAGGAGAGGAAGAAAGGAGGGGGGGGACACACCCGAGGGACCAAGGGAGGGGTCGAAGCCAGGGATAGAGGTCCCCAGGGACTAACAGGCCGCAGCCAAGCCCCAGCTACTCGTCACCCCGACAGCGCCTGAAGTTCTCCCTTGGCTGAGTCTCGAGCGCTGGCTATTGAGCCGTCGATTCGAGCGAACGATCCAAAACCAAACGAGCCTCGCCATGACGCGAAAATCTTGACCAAAATTGGGCGACCCATGTTGCTGATCCATCCGACGCGACCAACTCGGGGCCAAAAGAAAAGGAAAACTAAAAGGGGGGCATGTGGCTCAAAGGCAGTCAACGTCCGAGCCACGACGCCAGCAAGGAGGAGAGAGGGAGGAAACGAGAAAAGGGGAGGCTTAACAGGGCATTCAAACATTCCTGGGCGTTTGCCCTGCTTGCCGCTCCATAAAACAAGGAAACTGCAGGAGACAAAGAAAAGGAGGGGCATGCGCAGCCTTCCATTAAGCCGGTCTTCATAGCTCCCAATCTCGAGCCCCAGGAACAAAGCCCGCCCGAGAGAGAAAATCTCGCTCGAACGCTCTGAGCGCACTGAGAATCGAGGGAGGGGCCACGATGCCATCCCTCTGGAACGACTGATGAACGCGCCAGCGGAGCAGGTGCAACCGCTGGAAGCCGATCGCACAAGCCAATCGAACCCACATCCACTTCGAGGTCGTTCTCCCACGACCCCGCAAAAGGGGGAGCCCCATAGTCAGCTGCTCCTGGGTGAACGTCGACGGATCGACGTCGGTATCCTCGATGCCGAGCTTGTCGAAAAGAATGCGGAGCACCCCACCCCAGAAGCTGGCCGAGTACGCGCACCCAAAAAAGTAGTGCGACACCGTCTCGATGACGGCTGCATCGTTGCCACAGAACAGACACGACGGCGAAGAAGCATGACCCTGAGTGTGCTGCCTCTTGCGCGTCGGGGTCACATCGTACATGAGTCGCCAGTGCGTATCCTGCTCCACCGCAGACGCGAACCGGTCATGAAGCCATCTCCAGAAGCGCTGCCTATCGCTCTGAGAAGTCCCAACCGGGAGACGCTGGACACGGTCCTCCTTCCCCGGGAACCGAACCACGTTCACAAGCCGACGAAGCTTGCGAATAGTGAAAGGCCGGGTGAGCCCAAAGAAGTTGAAGCACCGAGGATGGGGAGCCTCCTTGAGAGGTATCCGAGCCGGTCGCACCGCGGTCTTCGGCAGCAAGGCTTTTGCCTTGAGCTTCTGACCCACACGCGACCACACGTGCTCGTGCTGCCGGGCGGGTTCCTTAGAGTGCTGCCAGAACCCGCGTCGATGACCAACGGGAGCCCATCCGTTCCCCTTGTCCCTCCAGTACAGGTCCGCGATCTGCGCAAACTTCGCGACGGCGTCCGCATCGTCATATGCGTACTTGACATTTTCGGCATAGAGTGAAGGGAGGCGAGGCGGAAGCGACAGCAGTTCGGGGAGCGTAAGGAGTTCAGACTTGATGGTTGGGACTGTGACCCTGGCCGCTTCAATGACGGCCCCCCAGCGCGTCGAGTCGCGATACAGCTTCTCGACCCGAGCCGTGCTGCTGAAGAACCCCCACGGACTGAAATCGCGGGTCGCAGCAACGAGGGACCTCCAGCTCTCGCGAGCCAGGGGCGCCCAGGTCGCCTCGTCCGAGCCCGCCACAGCATCCCAAAATCGAAGCGCCACCGAATGAACGATGTCGCCGATCGAAATCAAGCCCAAGCCACCGTCGTCCCGAGCCTGGAACACGTAATCGCGAGCGACGGTATTCCGCCCTGCTCCACCCCACACAAAGTCCGTCAGTGCCGTCTCCGCCGCCTTAATGAACCATTGAGGCGGTATGTCGAAGGACAGCACGTGCAGGACCGTCGAGGTGATGTGAGCATTTGCATAGAACACCTTCCCACTCGGCGAAAGCGTCCGGTCCCGAGCGGCGCGGGTCTTGGCCTTGATCCTGTCAAGCACATGGGTCCAAAACAGTTTCGAGTCACCATAGCGAAAGAAGGCATAGCCGCACCACTTGAAGCTCTCCCCCTCCTGCACCGTTGGCAGCGCCTGCGCAGCCTCGTCCCGAAGCCAGTTCGGACCGAGAGGAAGCACAAGCGTCTTGTCCGTGTTGGTCTTCCCATTGGTTGCCTCGTACCACGTCTGCGACAGCGTTTGCAACTTTGACAATGCCGCCGGTGACTCCACGACCACCACAGCATCGTCGGCAAACGCAAGATGCGTAAGCTGCGCGCGCGGACCTTCAGGCCACACCTTCTGCAGGTCGAGCGCGATCCCGCGCCGCACGAGGGCGTCGAGGAAGGGCTGGAACGTGATGTTCCAGACCGGGCACGAGAGAGGATCCCCCTGACCGAGACCACACAGCAACCGCACCAACTCCGTGGGGAACCCATTGACGAGGTAGCGCACCCCCAGAGTCTCGGGATCGTAGAGATGATTTTTTTTGTTTTACCGGGGCTCATAAATTGCAATCCTTCGGGTTGGCTGGGACCGCTACAAAAAGAGCTAAAAAGAGGTTCTAAGTAATGACGACAAGCAGATGGGTGAAAATCAAACCCCTGCGCGCAAAGAGCGCTGCGCAGATCAAAACCCGCCGAGCACCTAACTCGGACTCCAACGAGCGGTGAGTCTGCTGCCGCTTCACGTCCCAAGATCGGGAGCGAAGATACGCGATAACCAAGGAGCACCTAGAAAGAAGGGGAAGATATACAAAAGGCCACGACCAGAAAGACGGAGAGACGGAAATACTAAAACAAAGGGGAGGAGAGGAAGAAAGGAGGGGGGGGACACACCCGAGGGACCAAGGGAGGGGTCGAAGCCAGGGATAGAGGTCCCCAGGGACTAACAGGCCGCAGCCAAGCCCCAGCTACTCGTCACCCCGACAGCGCCTGAAGTTCTCCCTTGGCTGAGTCTCGAGCGCTGGCTATTGAGCCGTCGATTCGAGCGAACGATCCAAAACCAAACGAGCCTCGCCATGACGCGAAAATCTTGACCAAAATTGGGCGACCCATGTTGCTGATCCATCCGACGCGACCAACTCGGGGCCAAAAGAAAAGGAAAACTAAAAGGGGGGCATGTGGCTCAAAGGCAGTCAACGTCCGAGCCACGACGCCAGCAAGGAGGAGAGAGGGAGGAAACGAGAAAAGGGGAGGCTTAACAGGGCATTCAAACATTCCTGGGCGTTTGCCCTGCTTGCCGCTCCATAAAACAAGGAAACTGCAGGAGACAAAGAAAAGGAGGGGCATGCGCAGCCTTCCATTAAGCCGGTCTTCAGATGATTTTTTTTGTAGATAACGTTCATCATATTGCCCCCAATTCCTGTTCACCCTGTTTCGGCCTACGGAAAAACTAGATGGAAGACTACGATGATAACACAAACCGCCCGCAAAAGTGCGAGAAACGAGCCAGGTCCACCAATCCGAGATTCGGATTCAAATGCCCTAGCCAAGCGGTTGCTCCCCCCCAGGAGACGAATGAGAGAGAGAAAGAGAGATGAAGAGAAAGAGAAAGAGAAAGAGAGAAGAGAAAAAAAAAGAAATGGACTAACGACAGAAAGGCCCACCCCACAGCCACTTCCCACTCGGTCGAGACGAAGACAGGAGCACGACTGTGCAGCCACCTCGATCCTCGACGCTCCAAGTCTCCGCTCGGTCACAAACAAGACGCGGTGAAGGTCCCTCAAAACCTCCCCCTCGGCAGTCCCTGGCCCCTCAAAGCCGACTTTCTGCCTGTGTCCGCTGATCCCTCCCTTGACTCAGAACCCCGAAGCCGAAGAGCGCGAGCCACACCGAGTCGACGCCAAATCGCGAGATGGTCCATGATCCGCAACGGTGAACCTGTAACAAATGAGAGAAGAAAGCGAGCGAGATATTTAGTGTACAGTATGAGAAAATGTTGTAACAAGAATTGGTGTGTGTGTGTGGTGGTGGGGGGGAAAGTCGAACCCAGCCTCTACTGCCCTCTCCTCCCCGCAGCTCCTCCTGCCCTCAACTTCAACCTCTCCTCCAAGATGATCCTCCTCCTCCCAACCCCCGCCATCCTCGTCCCCCACTTCTGCATCCCCCACCTCCCGCTGCTGATCATCTCCAAGACCAGCCCGGTAAAAATCTCGATCGTCCTCCCCGCTCCTTCTTGATCGCGCAGACTGGCCTTCAGCTTCGGAAGTCCGAACATGCGTTGAACGGCCGTGTAATGAGTGTTGTCGATCGTGTCGAGCCCCAGTGCGTCGCAGAGCACACCCCTTGACGCGATCCAAACGTTCCTCGAGTCGACGCAGTCGAAGAAGTAGTGTTCCCGATCGTCCTTGGGCGCTCCACAGACGAGGCACGCGGGCGAGTCGTCGTGCTTTTGATGAAACTGCAGACTCCGAGTCGGGGTGAAGTTCCTGACAAGCTTGAACCACACCTCGCGTTCCCTCGCCGTCAAAGCTTTCGAGTTGACCCCCTTCCAGAATCCCTTGAGATCGTCGGGCTGCAGCGAGTCCCTGAACTCGATCGTGTCGGTGAAGGCCTTTGCGTTCAAGACTCGGCGGACGCGACGGATGGTGTACGGTCGCATTATGCTGAGCAAGTTGTATTGTGTTGATTGGTCTGGGAGAGCCGGTCTCGGAAGGCGCTGCGGCGGGTCGATTGGTTTGGGCAGGATCGACTCGAGCGGCGTGGTGCGGCGTATCTCGGCGCTGGGACGGACTCGGGGAGGCCCGTTGACTCGTACTGCCGCCACCGGTTGAGCTCTTGGTATGACCCTCAATCGATTGATCGCATGTCGGTACCATGCCACGATGTTCTCCCGTTGTGATCGCCCCCGTTGATCGTATTCGCTGTTGCTGAGGACCACATCCGTCGGCGGCGTCCAAAGGTGAAAGCCCCCGCCCGGGTACAGCTCGCGTCGAAACAGGTCCGCTACCTTGGCGTAAACGGCAAACGCAGCATAGTCGGCGTCGTAGGGTGGTCGCGACACAGCTGGCGCTCCCGGTAGGTAGTGAAGGGTGTGCAACTTGATCGGAAGAGCGAGAAGGTTCGCGAGCGTCAACGTCCTCGGCTTGACTTGCGCATTGTGGGTCGATGGTACCTTCAGCACGGCCTGCCATCTTGGGTGTAGATCGGTTCGTATCGGAGTGTAGTTGCAGGGCCACGCATCGGTTGCCAAGTCAAAGTCGGGGTCGGGGTGGGCTCGGACAATCGCCGCACGCGCAAGTCCCTGCCAGATCGCATCCGAACCGCCAAGAAGCACGTCCCAGACGCGTGCCGCAACCGAGTCGACGACATCCTGCATCCGCATGACCCCAAGACCCCCCTTGTACCTCGGTGTGAAGACGACGTCCTTGCCATAGCACGTCCTCCTCTTGCCGCCGCGTACAAAGTCGGTGAGAATGCGATCAAGCTCCTTGACGACCTCGAGCGGTGGGATGTCGGCGGAGAGGATGTGCAGAATCTTGGGAATGGCGTATCGGTTGACGTAGAACGCTCGGGTGTGGTGTGTGAGCCCTCGGTCCCGTGCCGAATCGAGCGCCGCTTCGAGCCGTGCGACGAGGTTCACGTTGGCGAGTTCGGTGTTGCCGGTGGGGTCGAAAGATAGGCCAATCCACTCGAGCGACTCGCCCTCGGCCTTTACGACGATCGGACGATCCCCAGCCTCCCAGCGACGTCCAATGGGTAGTACGACGGTCTTGTCGGTGTTGAGCCGGCCATTGGCTGCGAGCCTCCAGTCGAGCGCCAGGTCGTCGAGCAAGTTGAGTGACTCCGAGCCCGCGACGGCGACGACCACGTCATCGGCAAACGCAAGGGATGTAATGGCGCGGCTCTGTGGGTACGGATGGATGGCAGGAAGCGAGAGGTTCAGCGCGATGCCTCGACGGTGCAGAGCATCCAGGAACGGCTGGAACACGACATCCCAGACCGACGACGACGCCGGGTCCCCTTGGCCGAGCCCACACGTCAGCCGCACCGGCGGAGTCAGGAAGCCGTTGATGATATATCGCGCCGAGGTCGAGTCACCCGAGTAGAGCATCCTCAGAACGCGTTGGAAGGCGGCAGGAGCGCCGAGGGCGTCGAAGATGGCGAAGATCCATTCGTGCTCGACGAGGTCGTAAGCCGACGATTGGTCAAGAGACAAGAGCGCCGCGTCAGGGAACTCGGTGCCGCGCGCGCCCAGCTCCTCGATCAAGAGTCGAAGATGGAATGACGCGTCCGCCGATCGGCGGCCCTTGACGAAGCCGTGCTGTTGCGGGGAGAGCAGGTCCGGCAGCACGTGATTGAGTCGCGCAACGTAGACCTTGGTGAAGAGCTTGTAGTCGCACTCGCGCAAGGTGATGGGCCGGTACGACGAGAGCTCGGCGCGATCGGCCCCGATCTTGTGGTGCTTGAAGAGCAGGCGAACGAGTCCTTGTCCCTGCTTCGGTGAAAGCGAGCCGCGCTCGGTCATCGCGTTGAAGGCCCTGCTGAGCACCTTGGCCCACGCCAGCGGCGCCGTATGATAGAGCTCGTAGGGCACGCCCGATGGACCCGGCGATCGACCCGGGTGCGTTGTTGCGATCGCGGCTACGACCTCGTCCTCGGTGATGGGTTGCTGCAGCAGCTCAATGTGCGCTTCCGAGAGTCGTCGCAGAAAGAGCGGGTCCGAGCTCGGGTCGTCGCAGGTGCCCGCCGCCCTGATCGGCGCCAAGAAATCGTCCCTAAGTCGCTCGACGTGGTCCTGATCGCGCGGCTGGAGATCGTAGAGGCGCTGAAAGTGCGCCTGTGTGTGGTTAAGCGCGACGTCAATGTCATGTGTCAGCTCTCCGTTGGGCAATCGCAGTGCTGTGATCTTGGAATCCGAACTCCGTGCCGCGAGCTTGGCGTGGACCGGCCGCGAAAGTCGTTCCTCGGTAGCGATCTCGGGTACGTGGGCTCGGATCCGAAGTTGGCGCGCGCGTTCATTGACCGCTCGCCTAAGTTCCTCCGTCGTTCGCGTCCATTCGGCCGTCTCCTCGTCCCCCATCACCGGCAACGCCTCCAGATCCTGCATCCTTCCCACCAAGACCGCCATCCGCTCCACCCGCTCCCGATGCTCCCTCCTCGCCAGCTCCCGACCCTCCTTCTCGCAGTTCCCCAGCACCACCTCGAGCTCCCTCACCGGTTCCTCCCCACTCGCTCCTTCCAACCATCCTTCCAACATCCCCTGGAACTCCGCCGTCTTGAAGGTCGCCGCGTTGATACGATGTAATTGGTTTGATGTCGTTGGTAAACTGTTGTTGGGTTGAGCCGCGTCTCCTCGCTCGTCCGAAAGAACTAGGACGATCGAGACCGGTCGGTGATCCGAGAGGTCCTTGGGGTGATCGTAGATCGTCGAGGCTTGGACGAGTCGATTTTGGTGGGTGCGCTGCAGAAGGAAGTAGTCAAGTCGTGAAAAGGACTTTGGTCGATTGCGGACGATGTTGGGTCGGGTGAAAGATGGTGTGAGCGGGTGTTTGAATCGTATGCAGTCGGTGTAGGGCGAGTCGAGCTTGCCGATCAGGATCGGCCAGTGGTGGCCGTGCCGAGCTTGGTTCCGCCGATCGACCTCTGGGCGCGGGCAGTCGTTGAGATCGCCGCCGAGGAGTCGAAGGTGGGTGCTCTGCGTCCTGTGGAAATGTAGTTTGTCAAAGAATGTGAGTCGTTGTTTTGTATCGACTGGTGCGTAAATGTTGTTGATCTCGAGTATCCGAATGTCGCCTCGAAGTCGAAAGGAGGCGACCAGGATTCGTCCGTCAAGTGCCGAGTGGGTGCGCAAAATCTCGGCGTCGATCAGGGGCGAGTCGGCGGGGATCAGAGTCAGACAGTGTTTGTTGATGAAGACCTTGCCCTCGTACTCGTCCTTGATACGTTGCCAGAGTTGCGGGCTGATGAAGTGTTCTTGTAATAGAATGGCGGATGCTTTGAATGTTGATAAATAGGTGTAAATGTTGCGTCGCTTTTCCGGGATCCCCATGCTCCTCCTCACGTTCCAAGTGGTGATGATGTGCTCGATCATTATTGGGTAGACGATGTAGGCGTGCTCTTGGCGGCAGTGTCGTCCTCAAAGAGTGGGAATGCGGGGAGGAAATCGTCCTCGGGCTCGTGGTCGGACCAGCGCTTCTCCTCCTCCACCCCTTTACCCTTCTCCGCTTTCGCCTTGGCCCCCTCGACCTGCATCGCCGCCGCCGCCGACATCGACCTCGTCACCCTCTTCCCCTGACTCGGTACCTCCTTTCCCGCTCGACCTTTGACCCTGTTCAAAACGCGCTTGACTTCGACCGGGCCGTCGCTCGGATCGCTGAGATCGGCCACCGTTTGCGACCTCTTCATCTTCTTCTTCGAGTTGGAGGCGGTGCCACGAATGTTGATGTATCGCAGTTCTCCATCTTCCTGACCCCATTCTGCAAATTGGTGGCGAACGAGCGGTTCCTCCGCGTCGAGTTGGGCGTCGATGATGGCAAGCCGTTCTGCTTGGACACGTGCAGCAGCTTCGGCGTGAGCTCGGTCCCACTCCGCACCCTCGCACAGCGACTTTGCCAACGTCTCAGGAGATAGTGGAGGCCACGAGGGACTCCGAGGAGTCGACTCGCGGGAAACCGTGGCGATGGTCGTTTGGTCGTCGTCGATGATCATGATGGTGTCGTCCTGTACCCCCTGTTCCTGCTCGACCTCTTCTTCCACCTCCGTCTCCGTCCCTTCGTCCTCTTCCTCTACTCCATCTTTCATCACGTCATCCCCATCGTTTCCTTCGTCCTCCCCTTGTTTGCCTCCCTCCGAGTTGTCGTCCTGTTCGTCCTTGTCGTCCTCGTCGTCGTCGTCGCCTCCAGTCTTGTCGATGTTCGCTCCATCGTTCTCCTCCGGATCCGAATCCTCGTCGTCTGCTTTGGCGCCCGTATCCTCGTCTCCTTCTTCGACCTGCTCCTTTTCCTCGCCCTCCTTTCCTGCGTCCTCCTCGTCGACGTCATTGTCCTGTCCTCCTTCCACCTCGAGCCCCGCAAATCGGTTCCGTGATTCGAGTTGGTCGGTTCCGAGGGCAGCGCGGCCGGCGCGGCTAGGGGCCACAACCTCGGAAGAGTCGTTGTCGGCGTTGTTGGTGTTGTTGGTGGTGTTGGTGATGTTGGTGATGTTGTTGGTGTTGGTTGGGTTGTTGTGGTGCTTGTTGTGCCTTCCGGTGTTGTTATTCGCCTCCTTCTGCCTCCTCTCGTGTTCCAGCGTGCACGTTTCCACGTGCCCCACAAAGTGGCACCGAGCACAGGCCACTTCTCGTTCGTAATCGTGGCGAACCGCCGTATACATGTTGCCTCGAGTGGGTAGAGAGACCTTCGACGGTAGGAGCTCCTTCAGCGTGTTGTTAGGGGCTTTGAAAAGGGCGTCGTCGTCGAAGCGGATAAAGGCCGAAAACTCGCCGGCCAAGTGCGCATAGGCCGAGTCGTTATCGACGTGGATCACGCGCAAGACTTGTACCAGCTCGCAACGGTGTCCCTTGGCTGTGATGTTGGTGACAATGGATTGGAAGGAGTCAACAATAGCATCCTTGGGTGGGACCGCTGCAACACCGACGTTGATACGCAGCTCGACCATGTTGCGGTAGAAGTGGTGCGCCTTTGCGAAGTGGGCCTTTGCAGAGTGCCAAGTAAGCGCCAGTGGGGCCGTAAGCGCCGCGTCACGTGCCTTCACCGAAACGAATCCCACGGAGATACGGTGGTTGACCACACCGGCCCTGACGAAAGACGAGTGTTGGATACCCCTAATCTGGGGCGCAAACGCCGCAAGGTGCTCGGGAAGGGTGACCTCGGCGTCGAAGCACAGGGGCGATTGCGGGGAGAGCAGTCTCGTGACGCAGCCGAGCAGATCGGCCTTGTCCGCGGGGGAGGCCTTCGAGGCGCCCTGGATGGTCAAAGTGACGTCGAGAGCAAAGTCGAAAACGTTTCGAATGGATCGATTGGCGTTGAGAGCCGAATACTTGAGCGATGTAGCGGTAGCGACAGGGTACTCGTCGGCGGCGAAGGTGGCTTGCAACCACCGGTCGATGCGATTGCCCGGTACAGCACCCATGACTTCGAACATTTGGGTCAAAGCCTTGGCACGGTGTTGTTGTTGGGTTTGCTGCTCAGGAGTCTGCTTGGTCTTTTGAATCGCGGCGGTGGCGTACGTCGCGGCGGCGATAGGGACTTGCGTCTCCTTTGTCCCAATCGGGACGCTCGTCGCTGCGGACGCCGATGGTGAGGGTGGAGCCCTAGGGGGTGGAGCCCCAGGGGGTGGGTCGGTATCACCGGTCTGCATCCTTGGCGGTTGTTGTAGTAGTTGTTACACAAAAGGGGCGAATGAGAATGAGAATGAGAATGAGAATGAGAATGAGAATGAGAATGAGAATGAGAATGAGAATGAGAATGAGAATGAGAATGAGAATGAGAATGAGAATGAGAATGAGAATGAGAATGAGAATGAGAATGAGAATGAGAATGAGAATGAGAATGAGAATGAGAATGAGAATGAGAATGAGAATGAGAATGAAAATGTGAATGTGAATATTCATTAAGTATGTAGTCACTATTTAATGGTGCGCAATTGAATACCCGGTTGCGTGGCCAAGCGGTACGGCGTCCCCCTCCTACTTCTGGTTATAGGGGAAGATCGAGGGTTCGATCCCCTTCGTGATCGTTCTGTATTTTTTGTTGCCCTTCCTTCTTGGAGAAGGGTTTCCTTCTTGTCTGCTGCGAGGTCGGAGGTGAGGCGTTCGCGCGCCTCCCAACTTTGATTGGCCCGTTTATCGTGCTGGACTACTACTTCTGCTGCACACTAGCATGTATCATCCATCGACTTCAAAGGCGACCGAGATTTCGAACGTGGGCATTTTTTTTTTTTTTTTTTTTTTTTTTTTTGGTGTTCCACCATTCACAAATGAGGGAACCATTTGGCCCGGCGGCACTAGCTCCCTTTTCAAGGCATCGAATGACTGACTGATCGCATCTCCACCTCTCAGCAAGAGAAAGCGAGACGACAAGATTGCAAATTCATAAAAAGCCCCGAACGACCAAAATAACGAGAGCGACATGTGCGAGTGAACAAATTAGTGACGAGGACCTCTACAAGAACGCTTGCAGGAAAATGGGAGAAAAAAGAGAACGGCGAAAAATACCCTTTGGGAAGGACAAAATGCCCTCGTGTTCCCAGGCACCGCAATACAGGATGAACACTTCCGAAGCTTGGGAATAGTTTTATACATCGTCTCGAACAAGTGCGATATCTGGGCCCTGGCTGAGGATAGTACTAATCAGGGTCCCTACAAGTTTCGTCATGGCGAGCTTGGTCGGCGACTGACGCAAGGTTTTAGGGGCTCGGGACGCGTGAAATTGTGAGGCGTAAGCGGGGCGGCGCCTTACAACGCGATTCCAAGTCCTGCAGACCTACATACAAAAAAAGCAGTTGTGGACGAGATCGGGAGTAGTTCGAAACTCAAAGTTGATGTTGCTCGAGGTCTGAGAGGCGTATGCAAGCAAGGAGCTTGGCCCGCCCTATCCGCGACGTTCGTCGCCGACGAATTCTGTGAGCTTCGGGCGATAATAGCCTTAAATCCGTGTATTCGCCTAGTATGCTGGTGTCGCACTGATCAACATGAGTATTCGAAGATATCCTTCCAGGCTGGAATTGATATATCAGGTATTGCAATAGCTGAGAACACAAGAGAACACGGGGGCATTTTTGTCCTTTCTCAAAAGGGTATTTTCGCCCTTGGGTTCGTCCTCGTGAAAAGTAGCGAGAGCATTTCGTCCTTTCCCGATTTTTCGAAGGCATTTTGACCTCTTCCCAAAAAAAGAGCCCTGCATATAGTATGGCATATAGTACGATATATATTAAAACGCCAAGCAACTAGCGACGATTGGGGACGGCCATGCAGATCGCACCGGTGACGACCATGACGGCGATGCCATAGCACGCGCCGGCGACGACGATCTCGCGTTGAGCTTGCGCGACGATGGGCTCGGTGATGCACGTAAAAGGGGCCCAGACATTGGAGCTCTTGGGCAAGACCTTCTCGTTGAGGTGCGCGGGCGCAAAGTAGAGACCGCCCGAGGTGGTCGCGGTCGTCGTAATCGACTTGTCCGAGAGCGACTGGGCGCGTTGCAAGGGGAAGTAGTTGAGGTCCGGGAAGTGGCCAGAGGAGCGACACGACGAGGTCGGGGATGCGGCGGCATCCACGTCGGGCGAGCCAGACTCGGGTGACTGGTGCGTCGAGTCAAAGTCGCACATCGGGGACTTGCCTTCCTCCATCTCGGCCAGGGTCGGCGACCGGTCGCTACCGAAGATGGACGAGCCCGAGACATCGGTTTCGCGAGCTAGCTCCCATGAGTACAGCTGACGATTGTCGCCAAAGAGGTAGATGACCAGGCAAGTGCGCTTCAGTCCACCGACGAGCACGACGATGCCGAACCACCACAACGGGAAGCCCAGCGCACGCCAACCGCGGTTCTTGCCCAGGAGGGCGCAGACGGGCGTGGGGATGAGGCCCAAGACCCACGTGAGGGCGCCCAAGAACATGGCGAACCTCGCACGGTTGCGATCGGCGTTGCGCGACGATTGCATCAAGAAGGCCTTGAAACTCTGAGCGAGGCTCTCATTGGTCTCGTGGTGCACTGCCGCGAACCCCGAGGGGGGGAGAAAGTCCTCGCGCGAAGGGTCGATTCTCGCCTGCTGTTCGACGTTCTTGACGGCGGCGTCGAGGTTGCGGCTGAGGTCGGACGCGACGTTGAGCTCGAGGGGGGATTGCTCAGAGAAGAAGATGTCAAGCGCCTGTCGGTACGACTCGCCGAGGACGCACATGTCGGCGTGCGAACGCGTCGAAGGGGTCGCCATGTTGTACATCGCCGCGTAGTGTCGGAGCCAGAGCTCAAAGTAGCTGATAAAGGATGAAGGAGGCGGATAAATCAGTCCCGAAGAGCGGCCACGAGCACCCCGGATGGGAGCCGAGCCACATCGTCTTAACCGAGAGAAAGGCGCTCACAGGTTTTCAGCACTCTTGGTACGGAAGCAGAGGTAGTCCTCAAAGTCCTTGAGTCCGATGGGAGGCGTGTACTTTCCTGCGATCACATCATCGAGCTGGACCTCGCACAACTTGACGCGTGCGCCGCGGACCTAAGCGGTGGCAAAGAAAAAAAAAGGGGGGCGGGGGGAACGGAACAGGTGGGCGTGGGGGGAAGGGGCATGGGCGGAGGACGGGAGGACGGGGGGGGGGGTTCGAGCGCGTGGATGCCGAGGTCAGCTTTATGAATTCAAGAGACTCGAATAGTGGTGCCGACAGCGAGACAGAAAGATGACAGGGAGGCAGGACTAGATGCTGGGCAAGCCGATATCGTTGCATTATTCATCCTCATGCGTGATCGACAGAGGAGGCGGAGCGCACGACGTGCCGAAGGGCAGGTCGATTTTTTAAGCTTGCCGAGACGAAACTGAGGCGGCAGGCGATGCGTGCAAACTCCGACCGTGGTGGGTTGATTCGAGCGGAAAGCGCTCCTGCCACGACGTCACCTCAAGTCCAAGACCCTAAAAGGCGGCACCCGTTCTCGAGGATTTGAAATCGGAAAAAGGAGAAGAGGGAATAGTGGAGATAGTCGGCAAGCTCGAGCGTGCCGTGACAATCGAACTGCGACTGTCTGAAGAAGAGCGGATTCCGAAGCATGGTTCACCTGGCCGGCCGTCGCTCCGCCGAATTTCTGTTCGATGCCGCGGATCGACGAGGCGCGAAGTTGACGCTCATGCTCGATGCGCTGACCGGGGTGCAACAAGCGACTGGGGGCATACAGCAGCGACGACAGGCGGTAACGGCCTTTGGGTGGGGCCAGCGGAGGGGAGCCGGGCGAACGGGTGGGTGAGCTAGAGTTGGACGACATGGTGCAGTGAGGCTCGATCGAGTGTTCCGAGGCGCGTCAAAGCGAAACAGAGGCGTCAGTGACAGGGTAGGCGACCAGTGTGCAGACCCGTGACGTGTGACAGATGGAGGTATGAGGAAGAGAGCAGGAGACAGGTTGGGACAAGGTTAGGCCAGGCAAGAAGCCAACAGAGAGAGAGGGAATCGAGGTCAGAAGGCGCCGCGTGAAAAAGGTCCTGAGACGTCGTGGGGCTCGAGGAGTGGTCGGAACCGGCCGGCTCTGTGGTGCTTGCTGGCGCGGATTCTGAGAAGAAGCGAGAAGCGCAGTCTTCGAACGGCCGGTCGAGCGCGCAGCCGTTGGCGGCGGCTTGGCAGAAGCTGGCACGGCTTCATGAGGGTCATCGCTGGCGGCTCCTCGCGTCGACGAGGTCGAAGCGTCCAGCACGTCGGCATAAGCTTGTTTCAAGAATCCGCAATCGGCGATTCGAACCGTTCCCTTCCCCGCTGCGGCCGACATTCCCCTTCAATTTAGTCCTTCGGCGGCCATTCAAGCACTTGCAGGAGCTCATGAAGGCTACATCATAGTTTTTGTAGAATTTTGAGCACCAATCTGCGCACATATGGGGTCGCTAGCTAGCTACCAAGTTAAACGGTGCCTACCTCAGACCGGGACAGCGCCTGGACCTCGCAGCCGATCGGATGGCTCCAAGCCCGGCCCTCCAAGGTCGCCACGGTCGCCACGGGCAATTCTTTGTACTGAGTCTTTCTTCCTTTTTTCTATCAAAAAAAATATCAAATAGAATGTGAGTTACTGCAGAGAGTTTTACTTGTGGAGGACGGCGACTGATCTGGCACGTCGTTGGAGCGTTGCCCAATGCCCACCAGCCCACCCTGTTGAACGTTGGAGATTTGAATTTTCGACAGCCGATCGAGCCCCTTGTTGTGTCTGCCTCAAAATTCGACGATCTGGCGAATGGCCTGTTCACATCGACGAAATTGGTGGTACCGAACCGGGTAGGTAAACACCTACTACAACCCATTGATCTGATCCTTTTTTGATCTAACTCGGAAATTCACTGGCATAGGTTATGGAGAAGTATAGCTGCATATGGCTCATGTTCCAGATCCACGCGGGGAAGATCTGCACGTCGAGGGAGCGCCCTTCGCGCTTGAGCTTCGCGTGGCTTTTGCGCCGAAGATGACGCGATGATGCCCCACCCACTGTGTCTCGGAACGACGGATCGGCTCATTGAGTCGGCAGCGCTCGACTCATGCTCGGTTCTGGGGTAGGTACCCGTGGGTGCCGAGGTTGGTACAAAGATAAGAAGCTAGGTCCCTAGGTAGGTCCCTAGGTAGTAGGTAACCTGGGCCATATCACGAATCGATGGACGCCCACGCTGGAAGATTGCAGCTTGGTGAGTTGTGGTTCTGGTGAGGAGCACATTCTCACGAGTTTCCGGGTTGCTGAGCTCACGAATTCTGGCTTGCGAGTGAACGAGCAGTCGCCGAAACGAAATTGGTCTAGTTGACTTTGGTCAGAATCTACACCGAACCTGTTCTATGGCACCCGGGCATCCTCAACAATCGTACCGAGGCAAGTGCCCGAGCTACAGTTGGCAGCAACGTCAAGATGCCGAAATCTCTTCCCCTGAGCCGTAGTAAGCTTTGCTCGTTCTGAATCCGTAGCGTGCGCGAAGCTGGGATATCTCGTACCCTTCCTTGCAGCTTGTCTCAATTGGGAAGCCGCAGTGATACTCAAGCCTCGCAAAACGACTTCCTGTTTTGCTGAGCCAAATCGCACGACGGGCGCCATTCGGATCTCCGCTCTGAGTCAGAAGGCGCACTATGCAACTTCTAACAGGATTCTGGCGAGTTAAGGCTTGGCACGAAATGACACTGGCCCTCTCAGAGATGAACCTACAGAACCCGTCTGATGGAAAAAGCTCGATCGCGACTGCACCTGCAGGTGCGGTCTGGAATTAGGAGTGTATCCGTTCAGTATTGGGGTCGGGCCCTTCGTTCGAACTTTGCACCTCTGACCAGGGGGTGCGCGCGCGACTCCGTAGGAGGAGCGCTCGAATGCTCAGAACCGGCGGGTGTTGGGTGCTCGGGATCGACGATAATTCACATGATGGAGACACATGTCTATGTAATCGATGCATACCTATGCTTTTTAAAAACCCTGCGGGACCGAATCCGCAACAGGGACGAGAGGCAGCTCGGAGTCAAGCGACAACGCGCGCCACGTCAGGCGTCAGCTGACCACTCTCTACGGGCCGGCGGGCCGGGTGCAAAGAGAAGGGGGCGTCGCGTAACAATAGTTAGCACTACCCACCTAGTGATTCGGGACGGCCGGGAAAATCAGCGCTTTGGTCCAATCACTGACCTTGAAAGCGCAGATCACTTCTCTTCCTCCTGCTTGAGTCTTGCTTGACTACCCGCCGACCACGGCACCCTCGAAAGCTCGAAGGAAACGTCTCTAGGCATCGTGCGATGGTCAATGCGAAATTATTGAAAGTCGATTGCTCCTGTTGATGTTACCTCGAATGTAGCAGCAACTCGGAGTGCCATGTCCCAGACCGCCACGTCGGCCAAAACCTCAACGTCCGATTCAACCCACCACGACTGTAAAGGCGGTTTTTGAAACGGCAGCGGCTTCTATTTCGGAGAGTGCTCCATTTCCCGAAGGCAGTGATACCACGACGATGGTGGAATTTGTTGCCCACACCCTGTCATTTATCTTGCCAAGTTGTAGCAACAAACACTGCCGCAAGAAATGCCAATTTTGGCTGGACTTTTATTACTTTTATTGCGCGCCTCAGTAGTGGTTTGCAACGGATGTAAGTTGCGTCAGATCTTGTCCTCGCATAGCCGGGGTTATCTTACTCTCTGATTGGGGGGGGACACACCCGAGGGACCAAGGGAGGGGTCGAAGCCAGGGATAGAGGTCCCCAGGGACTAACAGGCCGCAGCCAAGCCCCAGCTACTCATCACCCCGACAGCGCCTGAAGTTCTCCCTTGGCTGAGTCTCGAGCGCTGGCTATTGAGCCGTCGATTCGAGCGAACGATCCAAAACCAAACGAGCCTCGCCATGACGCGAAAATCTTGACCAAAATTGGGCGACCCATGTTGCTGATCCATCCGACGCGACCAACTCGGGGCCAAAAGAAAAGGAAAACTAAAAGGGGGGCATGTGGCTCAGAGGCAGTCAACGTCCGAGCCACGACGCCAGCAAGGAGGAGAGAGAGAGGAAAACGAGAAAAGGGGAGGCTTAACAGGGCATTCAAACATTCCTGGGCGTTTGCCCTGTTTGCGGCTCCATAAAACAAGGAAACTGCAGGAGACAAAGAAAAGGAGGGGCATGCGCAGCCTTCCACTGCGCAACAAGTTTCGACACAAGTCAACTTCCGAAGAAGCACTCGAGGGGAAAGAAGGGAAAGGAGGGGAGAGGAAAAGGAAGGAAAGGAAAGACTTAACCCGGTCTTCATAGCTCCCAATCTCGAGCTCCAGGAACAAAGCTCGCCCGAGAGAGAAAATCTCGCTCGAACGCTCTGAGCGCACTGAGAATCGAGGGAGGGGCCACGATGCCATCCCTCTGGAACGACTGATGAACGCGCCAGCGGAGCAGGTGCAACCGCTGGAAGCCGATCGCACAAGCCAATCGAACCCACATCCACTTCGAGGTCGTTCTCCCACGACCCCGCAAAAGGGGGAGCCCCATAGTCAGCTGCTCCTGGGTGAACGTCGACGGATCGACGTCGGTATCCTCGATGCGGAGCTTGTCGAACAGAATGCGGAGCACCCCACCCCAGAAGCTGGCCGAGTACACGCACCCAAAAAAGTAGTGCGACACCGTCTCGATGACGGCTGCATCGTTGCCACAGAACAGACACGACGGCGAAGAAGCATGACCCTGAGTGTGCTGCCTCTTGCGCGTCGGGGTCACATCGTACATGAGTCGCCAGTGCGTATCCTGCTCCACCGCAGACGCGAACCGGTCATGAAGCCATCTCCAGAAGCGCTGCCTATCGCTCTGAGAAGTCCCAACCGGGAGACGCTGGACACGGTCCTCCTTCCCCGGGAACCGAACCACGTTCACAAGCCGACGAAGCTTGCGAATAGTGAAAGGCCGGGTGAGCCCAAAGAAGTTGAAGCACCGAGGATGGGGAGCCTCCTTGAGAGGTATCCGAGCCGGTCGCACCGCGGTCTTCGGCAGCAAGGCTTTTGCCTTGAGCTTCTGACCCACACGCGACCACACGTGCTCGTGCTGCCGGGCGGGTTCCTTAGAGTGCTGCCAGAACCCGCGTCGATGACCAACGAGAGCCCATCCGTTCCCCTTGTCCCTCCAGTACAGGTCCGCGATCTGCGCAAACTTCGCGACGGCGTCCGCATCGTCATATGCGTACTTGACATTTTCGGCATAGAGTGAAGGGAGGCGAGGCGGAAGCGACAGCAGTTCGGGAAGCGTAAGGAGTTCGGACTTGATGGTTGGGACTGTGACCCTGGCCGCTTCAATGACGGCCCCCCAGCGCGTCGAGTCGCGATACAGCTTCTCGACCCGAGCCGTGCTGCTGAAGAACCCCCACGGACTGAAATCGCGGGTCGCAGCAACGAGGGACCTCCAGCTCTCGCGAGCCAGGGGCGCCCAGATCGCCTCGTCCGAGCCCGCCACAGCATCCCAAAATCGAAGCGCCACCGAATGAACGATGTCGCCGATCGAAATCAAGCCCAAGCCACCGTCCTCCCGAGCCTGGAACACGTAATCGCGAGCGACGGTATTCCGCCCTGCTCCAAAGTCCGTGGAGTCACGTGATTTGATGACAAGTTCTCATTTTGCATGGTCTCAGCGACTCGCAATCCTCGATGGTCTATTGGCATGATTCGGCTCTCTCACAGCCGCGAACGGGGTTCGATTCCCCGTCGGGGAAAACCTATTTTGATTGCTTGTCGTGTTCGTGTGTGCTGTTCCTGAGATGTTTGTGAATGTGCCAACTGCACTGCGCTTTTTTTTGGCCCAGCCACTCTAGCGAGTGATGCTGGCGTCAAGACAGCCTCAACTCGGCGACGATTGAAACGAATTTGCCGCGCGCAAGGTAGACGTCAGCCCTGTCGTCCGTCGCCGCCTCCATCGACCATGCCTCACCCCATTAGCCCGTTTTTATGCATTTTCTTTTTGTTGGATCTTCTTTTGGGGATGGGGGTGGGGGTCTCGTGAGTTCTTTTCGCCAGAATCGCATCATCGAGCTCAGAGGAAGTAAGGAAACGGCCTGCGAAGGCTTGTGTCAGCAGTCCCTCTCTCCGTCATGAAAAAAATTAGTTCATGTCGACAGACAAACCCAACACACAGCAAGAGGCGGCCGAGTCTTGAGATTGAAAACGGGGCATTAGGAATTCGTGTAAGATAGAATCAATCGCGTCCTTGTTCTTGATAAGGAACTCATCGAGCCGGTCGTCTTTGACCTTTGATAAGGAACTCATCGAGCCCGTCGTCAGTCTCCGGGGGCTCCCTATCATGTAGGACCTGGTCACCTGTGCTCTCAGTGAATTCCGGGAAGTGACGAGAGCTCCACTGCACTATGGAAGGAACGATCTCGTAACCAATCAATGCGACGCCTGCTGCACCCCTTCACATTTCAGTAAAAAGCTGGTTTGTCCGTGCATGCGTTTGAAGCCCCTCTGTCGGCCGGTGGCCAAACGGAGGGCATACACGAGATTTGTTGCAACGTCGTACGAAACACGGACATTCTTAAGAGGGGGAAGGGGGGGGGGGGGGGGGGGGGCATCTGGGAGTATGAAGGGAGGTAGCAAGATAAGTTGGATGGATGATCAGTAATAATGGTGCCACAAACGTCACGGCGATCATCGTTCGGGAGCTTGTGGGAACGACACTTCCTTGACTTTCTGAATTATTTGTGTTTGCCATGGTGAAGAGGCTAACTTGCAATCGCAAGGGTGAGAAGAAGGTACAACAAAAAGAAGAAAAAAACAAGCCAAGAGCTGGAACATAGTTATCGGCCGAAAATCAGAGCTCCTGAGATTGGGTACCCTTCTTGGTTTTACTGCGAAGAGAACACGAAAGGTTCAGCCTCGATCCAAGATCATGATGACCATGAGGAACCAGGGTGGGAAGACTCACGTCGGCAAGAGCTCGGAGTGAATGTTGGGGAGCACACCACCTTGCGAGATGACGACGGCGCCGAGCAGACGGTTCAGCTCCTCGTCGTTGCGGATCGCGAGTTGCAAGTGACGCGGGATAATACGCGACTTCTTGTTGTCACGCGCGGCGTTACCGGCCAACTCGAGGATCTCGGCGGCCAGGTACTCGAGCACGGCCGCGAGGTAGACGGGCGCACCGGCACCGACGCGCTGAGCGTAGTTGCCTCGTCGCAACAATCGATGGATACGACCGACGGGGAACTGCAGACCGGCCTTAGACGATCGCGATTGCGTCTTGGAGTCGGCTCCGGCCTTGGCCTTTCCACCTGTGCAGTGCCGCAATCACGAGTTCGCTGTCAGCTAAAGCAAGTTCTCGCTCCTAGGGTGGGGTCTGCTGGTGCCGGTGAAGACATACCTGATTTGCCGCCTGAAGACATGATTGAGATTTGGTTGGGGTGGGGTTTGGGGGCTGGGTGGTGAGTAGTCGGTTGGAGTGGGTTGAAGGAAGGAAAGCGAAAGAGTCGGGGCGCCAGCGCGAGTCGAAGCAACGATCGCGCGTCGGGCTGCGTCGAGTGAACGATCCAGAATTGCCAGCGTGGCAGCCGCGTCAAAGATCGACTCGAGCTAGGGCCGCGCGCTGGCAACTCCGGCGCTGGTGGTGCCGGCACAGCGCCGAAGTTGACTCGGAGTAGGTCACGCATCCACAACGGCCCAGAGCTAGGGCGTGCCAGCGTCGCTTGTTTGACGAAAAACGAAACAAATCGCTTACACGCGCGCTTCGACGACGACGACCCCCGAGAGTACTTCGCGCTCTCTCCTTCCTCTCACCCACACCACTACTCAGCACTTACCGACCCACCGACCCACCAACCCCATCATCAACAATGGCCCCCAAAGCTGCTGAGAAGAAGCCCGCCTCGACCGCCGGCAAAGCCCCCGCCTCCAAGGCGCCCGCTGGCAAAGCCCCTGCCAAGAAGGCGGTCAAGAAGGCCCCTACTACCGATGGTAGTAAGACGATCAAGCGCAAGGGCAAGGGCCGAAAGGAGACCTACTCGTCGTACATCTTGTACGTACTTTGACACTGGCTTCATTCGAGCTTGATGCCTAGCCGTTAACCCCCTGAACTCGATCTCGATCTCGCGCCTGCCTTGGCCCGTCCACAGCAAGGTGTTGAAGCAGGTTCACCCCGACACCGGTATCTCGAACAAGGCGATGCTCATCCTCAACTCGTTCGTCAACGACATCTTTGAGCGCCTCGCCGGCGAGGCGTCCAAGCTCGCGTCCTACAACCGCAAGTCGACCATCTCGTCGCGCGAGATCCAGACCTCCGTCCGATTGATCCTCCCCGGAGAGCTGTCCAAGCACGCCATCTCGGAAGGCACAAAGGTCAGTCCTCTCGTAGTACCCATGGATTTTATCCGGTTGGATCACGTTCACTGACATCGAAATCCTCTTTCAAACGCTGCTCCAGGCCGTCACAAAATTCTCGTCCGGATCCAAATAAACGGTGACCGTCGCGTCGGCAGTGAGGGTCTATTCTCGGATGTAGTAGTTGGAACGCTTCCATGTGTTTCTTTTCCTGTGCTTCTCCATGTTATATCATTAGTGCTTTTTTGGACCAGTTCAGTCCTAGGTATCGCTTCTTTCGATGTCGAGCTCGCAATGTTCGCGCGAGGGCGCAACGTCGATCCGGTGAGCTGCGCGATGAACTGGCTCGACTCGAATCAAGAACCGCTCGCCTCGGAAGACGTGTTGGATCAAGCGACTGACGAACCGGAATGGCCGAGACTTTCTGATACGCTTCAATACTTTGCAGTGAGCTCACGCCTCTTTTGGGAAAGGGCATGGCGTTTGCAGCGTGCAATCGAGGGGGCCAGGAGAAGGGTGAGCCCGGAGTCCTAAACGCGGCTGGGAAAGTCTGATGCTGCTCTGGCTGACTCCAAGTGATGTGCTCTAGTCCGGTTTACTGGTTCTAGTGTCCTGATGCAGCTTGATCACAGGACAGCCATCATTGCGTACGCTCCCAAGTACCAAGCAAAAATAATCGTCGGGGTCCTCAAATTGCCTCCATCGACTAGCAAGTGAAGAACCACTTGGGCGAAGCTACCCAGAGTCGATAGGGGCGCCCCTCGATCATCGCCTTCATCGACTTCTTTCAACCTGCGGCAGGTCCATCATAAGATCTGCCTGTTGAATTTCCTGCTCCACCATTCTGTCCGTTCCAAGATCGTAGCCGTCTTCGCCATTTTCACTCACGTTGTACCCGCCACGACCGTCTTCATCGTCGTCCTCGTCTTCATCGCTCAAATGAGCGCCACCAACATCTTCGGACGAGCTGTCGGCAGTAGTACCGGCACTCCCTTTGACTTTGCGCGAACCCGAAGCGGTCTTGCCGTTCTTCTTACTGCCCGACTTGGAGTCTGACGACATGCGCAAGAGCGAGATGTTGACCAGCGGGGAAAAGTCGTCGACGATGGAACGGTGCAAACTGTGGAGGAAGTCAAAGACGACTTGTTTGCGGGAGCGAGGCGAAGCGAGATCATCGTGGTCGTCTTGGTCGTCCCGAGGACGCACTATGGAACGCAAGGTAGTACAAATGTCAGGATCGCTGAGCCAGTTCGACAGGGATGTGCGCATGGGAAGGAACGCACTGGTTGCGGGCGTGTATGGAAGGGGCACGTTGCGTGTGACACGGTAGCCATCAACGTTTCCGCAATGTTCGGACTCGACACGGAAGGTGTTCCAAACCTGGCTCGATGTAAAGCAGAGTTCTCGATGTAATCAGCATCTTCCAGACCAGGAGACGAACGTGCTGGTGCTGGGAGTGCTAGGAGAACTCACGATTCGACGAAACGCTTCGAGAAGAGCGACGATGAAGCCTTTCAATGCGAGAGAGGGCCCCTTGTCGGTGAGATAGATCACCCAAGAGAATCGCAGTATGATGTTGACCACGATCGCGACGTAGTATGCCCATTTTTGATCCTTGAAACCGAGCTCGTTACGTAACAAAAAGTTCTTCGCGTTCTTCTGCAGCAATGACCAGTCCATGACGATGTCTGCAGTGGAAGTGGGAGACAAACACATCAGTGCTGTTGTTGGCGCAGAGTGGCGAGAAGTTGTGGCGTACCCCAGGTCGCCGTATAGCACGAGTTGGTCACAGCAAATAGTATCCAGATCGCTTTACGGGCGATGGAGGTGGAGCCATCGATCCTCCTGCACCGTCACCGCTGTCATTTCAGCCTCTATACGCGGAAAGATTGTTTCAAAGTGCTCACCAGCTGTAGTAAAACCAGAACTGAAGAATCGAAGCGGTGTACTTGCCACCGTTGAGCATATGAATACTGCGAACTTACCCATTAGCTGCAGACTCGGAGAAAGCATGCTATGCCTCGTCTCGCTTACATCAGTCCGTCCGAGTCGATGTAACGCCGCAAACTTTGTCCCAGACGCCAGAAGGCCGGAAGGGAGGCGAGGACAGGGGTCGCCTGCGAGCGAACGCGATCGATTAGTGACGAGATACATAGAAATGGCTCGGAAATGAAATGCACTTGCCCATGTCTTGTTAAGCGAACATACCGCATAGGTATCTGACGGCCACGAATGACTGTATGCGCAACACAGAAAGCCCCTGTTCAAACGCCGAGGAGTTAGGTCGTGTTTATCCTGCACTATCAAGGAACGAGCGCGCACAAGTTTGCGATCTGTAGTGGTAAACCGTGTGAGCTACAGCCCAATAGCACATCTGTAGCCCATCGCTGCGTGAACTCACCGAATAATATAGAGAGTTGAGTTCATCACCGAGGAAGAAATCAGAGAATTGCACAGCAATCAACCCTGCGGTGAGCACGCGGCAGAATGTACGAATCATCCACCACCGGGCGGACGGATAAAGTGTAGGAAAGGGCATGAGTAAGAGGACCAGGACGAGAATGAAAAAGGCCAGCGGATAGGCGGAGGGCGGAAGGCGGTCTGGTGCAAAGTTGGTGAAAGCGGCCCAGAAGAAGAGACACAACAGCCCAAGAAGCAAGGCGGGAATCTGGGAACAAAAGAGATGGCTCAGTATTGGAATCGAGAGATGAACAATGTCTTCTGCGATGGGGCCTACTTCGATGAACTGGTGAACATCGAGGCGCGTTCGTAGCTAAGATGCGAGAAGGGGTCAGCACGGTGAAGCGGCGCGATGCAGACCATCTGCAAGTCTCACATCTAGTTCGAAGATCAGGATGTAATTGATACGGGCCTTTGCCCAAACGGAGAGGTTGAGGAAGAACAGAACGGAGAAGAATATCGGGAGGAACATCGCGCCAAACAGCTGCATCAGCGCCTCCCAGTAGGGAATTTGGACTCGCGTCGAAGCGTTGCAACCTGTCGGTAAAAACAGAAGACTGGCCGATCAGCAGGTGACCCCAGATCGATCACATCTACAAGGACCTACTCTTGACAATACCTTCGATCAACAGAGGGGTCGCGATACCAATGTACCACCCCGCTCGCCAAGCAGTGAAGTGGTGCCGTTCACTCTGGCCGGTGTTTCTCAACCGCTCGAGCGCCTTCTTGCGGTCGCCTTGCTCGAAAATGGACGCAAAGGCGTCCTCCGTGTCCCGGATTAGATCATCAAGCTTGGTCGAGGCGACAAAGTTGGCTTGCTCGAGTTTGTAGCTCCACGGTTTACAAGGGATCCGAGTCGCTTTTTCAAACTTTTTCTGGGCTTTGGCGAAGCCTGCGCAACGGGTACGGGAGAATTCTTGTCGATCAGCGCCATGGCAGGACAGACTCATCGAACTATTGGAGACTCACCAGTTCGATTCAGTACTCGATAAGACTTGAGCATACCCAGCGACCTATAATACTCGAAAGCTGCGGAAGCTCAGATAGTCAGTTCAGACCGAGCACTTTGCGAGCTTTCGACGCTTGGTTGACGTACTGGCAAGCTTGAGTTTGGATCGAGCCTCCCTGTATTGTTCGGGTCGATTGTGAACAAAGCGGGTTCGTGGGCTTCCTCCACAAATCGGTGCGTCGCCGTCAACTGTCCCGTCTTGGGCGTGCGAGGAGTGGCGTGCGCCACCGACGGCCAACCCTCGGCGAATCAGCTTCGAGCCAGGCATCATCGGGGGCACATGGTTGATGATGGGGAAGAGGGGTGCCTCTCTTGCCCGAAGTTCCTGTCATATCGCAGAGTCTGCGATCAGCCCCCATCGACTGGAGCATAGCGAATGGACGAGATTCTTGACTGACCTGGTACTCCTTTCTATGGCTCTGGAGCTCCTTCCATTGGCCGCTCAGCTCTTCGAACCGAGCCACCGCTTCGGCCTCCCGATTCGCATAAAATGAAGACAACCTCTCCAACTCGTCGTCCATCAGTCCAAAAAACCGCTTCGAAGCCGGGGGCGCCAGCTCGAGCAGCCTCAGCAGCGACATTGAATTGGAGAAGCCGGGGCGAAACTTTTTCGGGTTAAAGTCGCCTGCTTTGGTGAGCTTGAAGGACGATGTTCGGCGCGGAAGTCGGTCGAGCAAGCGTCGAGGAGCAGTTCCAGGCCTAGGTTCCTTTTCAGCACGCGAATCGATGCTGGGCAACCGTACGGGTCGGTTCGGGGACGAGGCAGAACTTGCAGCGGGCGGGAACGATCTCTCGGTGAATGGAGAGCTCGTACTCTGCTCTACGATCGGCAAAGCTCCGAAGCCGCTCCCGACCGGACTTGTAGTTTCGGGAGTGTCCGTTATGGTCGCATTGTGAGGATCGACGGACGGGTTGGCGTCGTCGTTGGCGGGCTGCTGATCTTGCTCGCGAGCCGGCCGAGTGCAGCCTCGCTCGAGATCAGCATCGGAGCTCACGTCGTCGGCTTCAGCAGCTTCATCGAGGTCATTCATCTCATCGCCAGCTTTGACTATCTCCTTTTTGAGCTGACGATCTAGGGTTTTGGGGAAGATACCTGTGGGGTCAGGCGCTGTCTCGTGGGCACGCGAGGCAGCCACGACTGTTCGCTTGTTTCATGGCTGCAGGCAGGGGAAGGGCGCTAGACGTACAGTTTACGTATGCTCGACGCCACTCGTCGATGACGTGCTCCCTCAAGTATCGTCCAAACTTCATGTCGACTCCGCCTGCGAGCTCCGCAAACGGCAGGCAGCCTGCTCGGTTTGTGCGGTGCTACGCGTCGCTCGAAGTCCGAGGCCGCGATGTGGTCGACTATAGCACCTCTTTGACGACCTACGACCGACTGGATAGCAATGGAAGCACGTAGGATCGTAAGATCCGCACCCGCGTAGCGCTGGCGTGCGCGAGTAGGAGCCGGGTCGATCGTAGAGGCTCGATCCAGATATAGATCGGAGTCCGAAAGTGATCGAGGTCGGGCGATCCCAAAATGATCAACTCCAACGGGCGACTCACAGAGACTCGCAGCGACCGGCGCCAATCAAGGTGAATCACGGTGTGCCCTCGGTTGAAAGCGAAATTCATTCTCGCCCGTATTCTTAGTTTCTGCCCACTCTCAGATTGGATGGCGCAAATACATTGGCATCGTATGTAGAAAGCTGGGTATCGCCAATCACAAAAGAAGAAAAAGACAAGAAAAAACAAACCCCTGGATTTTGGGAAGCAACCTGTAGGAGGGCGGCGCACTCAGGGCGACCGCCTCTCGAGAATAGTATAGGTGGGTATCAAAACACACCCCGTGCATGACAATATGCCCAGCATCGCAGAAGACGTCAAGACCGTGTCTAGACTGTCAATCCTCCCGATGCAGATGCGTACGCGTGCTGCTCAAAGATGAAACCAAACGTCAGCCGCCAACTTCTCAAAGCACCGTCGGCCCGGCTCGAGTCGAGGGGAGACATACCTGCTCTTCTTCCAGTAAATCGCCTAGGCGATCGACGGACGCAGCGTCCGCCGTGGACCCGCTTGCCGTACCAGTTTCGCCATCCGCAGAGGTCGAGGTGGCAGACGAAGCCGCCGCTCTGGCCGCATCCGGGTTCGGATCGACGACTCGCCGTCTTCGGCGCCGCCGGCGGGGAAGAGTAACGAACTTGGGCAGCACGCGGGTGTCGAGATCAAGTGCAACGTTCGTTGCCGCCTGGAGCACCTCGATGAGATCGATGGTCCCACGATCTCCGTTCGTCTGAAGCAGAAATTGTTCACCCTCGGCGCGAACCCGTACCACATGCTTGCGCTTGAGGTAGTCCGCAGCAAGACCCGACTCGGCGTGCTGGAGCGAGTAGTGCCGCAGCAAAGCGTTGTTGTCCGACGTACCCGCCTGTGTGATTCGGCTCTTGGCTTTTGCTTTGGCGTCGGTGATGGAGAATTTGTGCGAACTCGCGATGGGGTTATCGTTGCCGTATTCCCCTTGGTGGTAGTGCGGTCCAGCGGCGGGATCCTGGGAGCTCACGCTACTGAGCCAGTCCTCTTCGCCGGGAACTGGATGGGTGCGCAAATCGTGTCGGTAGATCTTAATTGAAGTTCCATGCAGAACAAAGTATATCCGTTTCCATGCGCGGTCCTTCGATTGTATGCTCGGCGCCGAGAACTCCTTCTTCATCGGCATGTAGCCTTCGAGGTGGATCGCGCAGCTGTAGTTCGGCAGCCCTTCTCGGCCCTCCTCCTCTCGAGGGAAAACGAGTTGCGGCGCCTGTCCCGCACGTTTGTACTGCGCGTGGTAGGCAGGCGGCTCCGTTGCGAGCTCGTACATTGAACTCCGACGTTGTATCCGGGACCCGACAACTTGATTCGTGCTCGGCTTTCGCCCTGGACTGGGGGCGCGGGAGTGAGCATCGATGATTCGCGGAGTACCAACGGCCGAGACGGGAAGAAAGGATGGCCCCGGCGTAGCGATGTCTCCACCGTGACCCCACACTGGGTCCAAACCCGTCAAGACGGCGGTGCCGAGGGGTGACCCATCCTCATCGAGCAAGCTCGGGCTGCGCAAGTCGATAGCGCTGTAGGAGGGTCGCTGGTAAATAGCGTTCTTCGGTTCCGTTCGTGCCTCGTCCCCAATGGCTGCACTCGAGGTGGTAGCATCTGTCCGTTCCATTGCACGCATCGGCTGTGGCAAAGCAGGCAGCTCGTCGTGTCGCGCCGGACGACGTCCGCGGGCCGAGTTCGATATTGACATGGGAAGAAGAGGGGTCATTGGCGGGCGGGACGTGGCCGCAGAGGAGCTTCCAGATGTCGCCGCGGTCGCGGTGGGTCCTCGTGGAAGATCGAAGTACGAATCCAGCGAGTCCAAGGTACGCGTACCTGTGTGCGCTGTTCGGAGAGGGCTAGGGGTTGGGGTCGCCGACCTAAAGGTGACCCAGTAAGATTGGACGGGCCCGGCAGGTGAGATGCGCGGCGTTCGAGACGTCGACACGCCAATCGTTGCCGATGTGGACAAGAGGCCTTGAGAATGCGAAGCACTTGTCTCGCGGGGTAACGGTCGATCACCTGCGGGACCGCTGGGAGTGATGGCTTCCACGGCGACGGGGAGCTGTGACGGCGCCGCGCTTGGTGTAGGCAAAACGTCAGCTTCACTTTCCTGGTCTGTCTCGGTCCCACTCTCCTCTTCCGCTGGCTCTTCTTCCTGTGTTGCTCCGTTGTCTCGTGCAGCGACATACGTGAAGACGTCGGACGACAGCAGTCGTGGCAGCGCGCGGAGGCGTCTCTCCGTCGCCGACGCGGCGGGGTTCGCATCCGACAACACGGGCTGGGTCGACGTCGTGCTCGCATCCTGCACTATCTCCAACTCGTCGCGGGAAGTGTTTATAGGCTGGGCGGTCGTTGGCAAGTCCGAGAGTCGCAAACTCTGCGTGAACCGTCGAGCGGAAAGGGGTGGTGGAGTTGTGGGCACGGGAGACTCGTCCGACGAGGTGGTGCGAATGAATGCCTGGTTGGATGACGACGAAGATCGCTGAGCCGAATGCAGGCCAAGTCTTGGGCGAGACAAGAACGTCATCGCTGCACGCAAGATCGGACGAAGCCAGCCAAAAGGGGTGAGCTCTACGTTGTAGTCTCCTGTCCACACCGCAGCTCTGAGAGAAGCCACACTCACGAGGCATTCTGGGTGAGGTCAGCGACGTATCATCGGAAGAAGCACGAATGAAGTCGGAAATGTCTGCGATGTGCCGTACCGTGTCAGCACTCGATCTCGGAAGGCGCCCACTGCAGATGGACTCGAACTATAGGCTCCGCAAAGTGGAGGTGGACCGGCTGCTCACCTTCCTCGTCCTCGCTGTGGCCACTGCCGCTACTCCCGTCTTCTATGTCGCCGTTCTCTGTGTTGGGTAAATTCCTTTGCTGCCAACACCCATCCTCGCTGGGGTTGCGGTCGAGGGCTACGGACGACAGGGACGAGGATGCCGAGGCTGAGGCCGAGCTTTGGGAGGGACGACGGATCGAGCTTCGGCCGAGGCCGAACCCGATGGCGACGGCCGGGCTGCGGTCGCGGTCGATGACGGTCACGGGCGTCAGTGCAGGCGCAGGCGCAGGGAGCGAGTTGGTCAAGACGGGCGCCGTGTTGCTCGATCTACGTCCTTTGTTGAGGATCTTGCTGATGGTCAGACGGGGGCACGAGGGGGGCTGCGGCGCTGCGGTCGGCGTTGAAGTCGGGGTCGGGGTCGGGTTCGAGGTCGGGACAGCAGCAGTCGCACCGCGTCCTGTCATCGATGCGCTCGGAGACGACGAACCGAGCGGCCTTCGAGATTGCGAGGGCAGCCGAGGGCGTCCGTACCGGGCGGAACGTACGCCCTCGACGGCGACGAGGTCGGGCCCGGTAGTGTAGCAGTCTGAGTCGATCGTTTCTCTGGCCCTCGAGTGTGGAACGGCATCCACCCGGCAATCGGCTGCCTGACTTGACGCTAAGGCAGCTCGATCGATCCAAGATCTGCGACCGAGTCGGTAGTTCCTACAGGCCTAGAGAGCTCCAGGGTCAAATCGACCCAAAAATGTATGAGGTGCTGGTGGGTCGACAAGGGAAACGCCCGCACGAAGGGTAGGGCAGAAGGAAACGGATGATGCGAAGGCAACTGCCACCCCGGCCGGTTAGTGAGGCTTCTCAAGTGCTCAACGCTCAGGTCTCAGAGCTCAGAGCTGCTGCTCATAAGCGCCTCAGCCTCAGCGCGCGCGATGACGCGCCCCGTCGGTCTCTTCCTTTGTGTTCTTTAGCCTGAAAAATAAACTTGAGATCAAAGCAGCGCAGTTTCGCAATGGCTTGGACAAATTGGCGCCACGTCGAAAATCCTCCCCCCTCTGGTCGTGCACGCCCATCCGAAATTGCGGGACACCAACACATCAGGGTGCCAGAATTGTGACCGTCCGATTGGGAGCCTCGATTCAGAGGGAGCGGCTGGAGGTCAGACCTTATTTTATTTTATTTTATCTAATTGATTTCAATAACTAACAGCATAATTGAATTAAGGCCTGGAAATCTTCGGAAAAGTCGGAGGAGATGCATTTAAGCATCTTGATGCCGAACGTGTTTCTGGCCACCCGACGGGACTTGAGATTGGATTCCCTCGTCGCGATGAGCAAAAAGCTGACTAACGCGAGCACTTCTCCGTCTTCTAGGTGGTCACTGTCATCGGACATTCGACTCAGCATCCGTAGCACAATGTAACAGGACATGCGGACCTTCCTTCGCTGGTAGAGGTAGAGGTGCCAGTGTGTGTACAAGCCATACAGGCTCACCTAGCTCCCGTATAAGTTGCAACCGGCCTCGATCGCGATCCACTATCACACAACTTTCTGGATTGACTTTTCAATTGACCCCTGAAACGTTTCAGGCGCCTAGCTCCTCTGCTTTCGCGCCGACGCGGAGCTCGGTACATCTGCAAGCTCTTCGGTCTCATGTATGGCTCCTGTTGCGATCACCCGACTCCCCTGCGTCTTTCGATTGGCAGAGATCAAGTGGGCCCGCGATAGCGAGGTATTGGCTTGGCACTGAGCAGGGTGGAACCGCGAAGTATCCGAGTTGGACGTGTAGCTAGATCACGTGATCAGCTCGACCGGTAAAACTCGAGCGGCGCGACTTGTCGACGTCGCGTCAAGTTGATGCTCATTCGGTCGGACCATTCCCAACCCTCCGGCGCTGAGATCCGACGATCATAGCGGGGGACCAGCTTCGAGGAATGGATTTGTCGTCCAATCCAATACCGTTCAGTGGCCTGTGTGGTTTGGTCGATGAGCTGGCCAAGGTGCCCGCACGCGCGACCCACACCAGACGGGCGGCCGAGGACGCGTCCAAACGCCAAAGCATCGTGCAGCGATGGATCCGAGACCACAAGGATGGCACCGCACCGTGGTTGAGTGAGAGCATGTCGTCTGGTACAATTGTGCTGTGGTTCAGGATGATGTACCCAGAGGAAGGGGTACGACGCAGGTACGTCGCACCGTTCAGCCTTGCCTGAGGTGGCACCGAATGCAGTGTGCATCTGCTCGTGCTCGGACACACCACCCGAGACAAACCCTAGTACTAACTTTGACCTCTCTGGGTTGAAGATACTCGATTGGAAATACCACGATGGCGGCCTGGCTCGCAGATTACCTCGACCTCAGAAAGGAGCTTCACGATGAGCTGCCGGGCGAGTGGTCGCGCCCAGATCGCGAGCGGCGAGCAGGGGTGACGGGCTGCTTGGGTCTCAAGATTTGTCAGAGTTGGCCCAAGAACCCGAGGAGTTCGACACCCTTGACTCTTGGAAGGTATGTCGGGAGTTCTGCTTCTGAGCCCGAGTATTTGGGCCCAGGTCAAGTCACCTGACCCCTATCTCGGCCCCATTTCGCTCTTGCTGGGTGAATAGGATCGACGAGCTGCTGGACGAACTGGCGGCCAAAGCCGGGACTTCGGCTGACAGAGGTTCGTCATGGGAATAGACACTAACGTTTCCGTGGACAGACGTGCCGATGCCTATTGCAATTCACCTTTTCCTCCTACAGTCCGTAGCTTGTACGCTTCGGCATCACGGACGCGCAACCGGGACGAAATCCTGCGCGAGCTTTTTGATCCACTCAACAAGCGCGAGGCATCGATCATGGTCCAGATCATCCTCCAAGACATGTCGCCCATCTTCTACCCACTTCCGACCACCTCGTCGACGGCCGCGTTGCTCAAGTACAACGCAAGAGCTCATGAACGCTTGACGGCGCAGGACGCGATGACGCTCTGGCACGAACGCATGCCGGATCTCTACCGCATCAAGGCTGACATTGATGAGGCAGCTAGAGAGGTCGAACGAGCTCTAAGTTAGCCATCGTCTGCGTTGTTGAATGAGCCCAGACGTCTATTGATACCGTTCGAGCACTGCTTTGCTAGGGTGTGGAGAAGAGCCCCAAATGTTCCAACCTCAGCTCGGCATACCCATCCTTGTGCGTCGTGATCCCCTCTTCGTTCCTGTAACCCTACGCCACAGACGATCTTACCATGCACGTTATGAGCAGATGCCTCGAACTAACAAACCGCAAGCTTGCGAAGATGCCTGTCGTTGCCTTTCGGGCCAAACAGCCGTCGAGACCAAATACGACGGGGAACGGTGAGCGTGCTGCAGACACGGACCCCTCGCAGCGCTTGTGATGCCGTGCTTATAACCCCGTATGGGTATCTAGTGTGCAAACTCACATCGACCTCTCGCTGCCGATCGAGCGTCAAGTGCAGATCTTTTCCAAGAGCTGCCGCGACTCGACCAAGGATCGCTATCGTCTCATCCCGTAAGGTCTCCAGGTCTCGATCCACAGGCACACGCGACCTCGTTCCTGATCCGATCTCTCTCTTTATTTGGCGCTAGAATTATCCGTGCTTCGCTCGGTCTGACGATCCCGAGCGTTAACCAAGTCCGAGCGTGGTTCGGCATGCCGCGCACGGCTGATTCGAGCCACGACATGACCCGCGCGGACGACACCATCGTAGATCCTCGCCTGCTTCGACGCTCTCCGCAGACAAGGGCACAGAAATGGAAGAAGCTTGTTTTAGAAGGCGAAATGGTACCGTTCGATGAGAACACCAACGCGCCCGCGCCGTTCTACACGCTCGTCTACGCCCAGAGCGGCCACGACGACGGCGCTGCCGCCCCGGACGAGGATGCCGAGTCGGCCATGACGGGAAGCACTCAGGAAGAGCCGCCATCAGATGGCCTTTCACTTCACCTACACATCGTTTGGTTCGAGCTTTTGGTTCTGGACGACACCTCGCTACTTGACAGTGAGCTATCATTGGCTCACGCTCCCTTGTTACCTTGGCTAACGAGTCTGCCTGCGGACCATGCAGCTCCCTTCAGTTTAAGGCGCATCCTCCTCAAGAAGGTCGTCCACGAGATCCAAGGCTTTGTAAGTGCTTCGCTGCAACTGAGACACTTGTCCTTTGGGCTATGTTCACTGACTGTCCCGTTGACCATGCCCAGAGCTCCTTCCCTGAAACAGTCGACATCGACTTTGCTGACCGAACGACTGCGCTCGAAGTAAGTCACTGCAAACGACCTTCACTATGCTTTCAGGCAATCAGACTGACCCGCGTGGATCAACAGGAATTGAGGAGTCGCTTCGCTCAAATCATCACGGAGCGTAAAGGTATGCCTTGCGCCGGAGCCCGTGGACGACGCAGAGCCGATCGCTCACATTGCCGCGCTTCTCCAAATCTCGCAGAGGGGTTGATGCTGAAGCCTTTGGCGGGGGTTTACAACGAGCTCAACGATAACCGAAGGTGGATCAAGCTCAAGAAGGACTTCATCCCGGGCTGCGGGGATACTATCGATGTTCACGTCCTCGGTGCATCCTGGAAGAAGGAAAGAGGGAGGGACCAATTGGGTAACAGAGGTCAGCAACGTACCAGTGGAGGACGCAGGAGCTAACCGGCATCATCCATTCGTATGGCTCGATTAGTACCAACGACCGTTTACACCACCTTCTTCATCGGCTTCCTGGCCCCCGAGTCACCTTTCGGCCACTGGGTGAGCCCCCACTGTGCCCCTTCTCACCACAGTCTAACACCTCAGACGAAATCCTTTGTTTGGAATTTGTAGACCAATATACCTGCGAAACCGCACTACGTCATTCTTTCTGCCAGCTCGTACGGGTATCACGGCGCGCTCGACAGGAAACGGCTGTGCGAGCTGAACAGCAATATCATGTCGGCCGAACAACTCGAGTTTAGCTCTGCACGCCACGTGGCCGGTGAGGCGATTTATGGCGACTTCAAACGAGTCAAAGTCTCGGACCAAGGTCTCGACGTCTGGATAGCAGAGGGTTGCCCATACACGTTCTCCCTGTCGATGCAACTCGAAAGCAATGAGACCATGCCCTGGATCATATTCAAAGAACCTCGCGTGTTCGAGATCGTGGGCGCCGGCTTCCAGAAGGAGAGAGGCTGCAGGGTGAGTTCTGGTTACAAAAGAGATGATGAGGGAGGATAGGATTGACAACTCACGCTCTCGCTGAATTCCTAGTATCACGCGTTGCGATGGCCCCGTATCGCTAAAGTCGACCGCACCGACGGAGACCCTGTCGACCTCGAGCAACTACAAGCGATTGCGCGTCATGCCATGGACTCGCCGTGGGCCGTCAGTGAGCCTTTCACGTCCCACGCTCGAATATGGGACGACGATCCAGATCAACACTCGTCGCTGGACTCAATCCGTGCTCGCGCGAAGGCTCACGAGTGCGAAAAGTGGGTTGCCAAACTCGAACAAGCGGACAAAATTGAAAGACCCACATTCGGATGGAACAACAAAATGGTCGAGGGAGACGATGGAGAACCGCAAGACAAGAATATCGCCGGATCGTGTGCCCTTGTCTGTCAAGCGTTCGGCATCTCATGGGCTGACCTCGTCACCCCAGCTTCGGGATCCCGCAAGCGTTCATACGACACCCTCGGCGCTGACAACTCTGTCAAGCCGAGCGCGCAAGACGGGTCTCCACCTTTCCTACCCGATCGCACCCCGTGGGGACGACAAGCCACGGATCGCCAATCGACCTCCACAAAGCTGCTCACCCCACCGTCTACCGCGCAACCTTTGACACGGCTCTCTCCTCTGAACGTGCTACGCGCCTCAAACCTCATTACCGAAGTCGAGTCTGAATCGAGCGGCTCCCCTACCCTCGACTACACCTGGTCGGTCTTACCCGCCCCCGAGATCGATTGCCCGATGGGTCTTCCGGGACCTTGCCACCTCAAGAACTCCAACTACTGCCGCCACCCGCTGCACGTCCTATGGGCGGCTGGGTGGAGAATCCCGGGCTATCGCCCGTTGTCCCGTCTTCGGCAAGGGGTCATCTATGTCGAGTCGGAGCAAGATATCGACTTTGTGCGACAAATCAGTCGCCATGCGCTACCGAGCAAAGACAAGAAATTGCTTTGGTTCATCGATCGACGATGCTTCGGTCAGAGGACCTCGTTGCAATCCTTGTCACAGTCGAACAAAGTGCTGCAGGTGTGGTGATTAGACCCGAGCGGATCGAACCGCTCTCTTCCAACTCTAGCTCGCGCATGCCCCCGCATCAGCATCTTGTTTTACATCGCCCACATCTTTCAGTAGCATACAGCAATACCGCATTACAGCATTTAGATTTTAACGCAAACTCTATACATCTACTGTGAGGCGCTATCGCGGCGCTTCTTCGCATCCGCTTCTGCTTGCTCGGCCTTGTCCAACGCCTGCTCGAACCATTGCTTCAAGAGATCCACATCCTCGAGGCCGACGCTGACCCGGACCAGACCCTTCTCGACGCCCCACTCAAGTGCCCAGTCCGTTTCAGTGTAATGTGCCAAGATCGTATAAGGGCACGCGAGTGTAAAGTTGGTGCCCAGACTCGGACCCTTGTAGCAGGGCAAGGCGTCGAAAAAGGCCGCCGAAGCGTCGAGCGAAGTGAAGGTAAGCGAGAACAAGGCGCCGAACCCCGAGGCATAAGGCTCGCTCGGTGTGCGTAGGGAAGCGGAGTAGTGCTCCGGCGTCATGTACTTTGGGTAGTACACCTCCTTGATGACGCTGCCCGTCCGCGATAGCTCAGGAGGATCGATGACGCCCGTCGGGGAAGGGCCGGGTGCTCGACGGAATCGAAGGTATTCGCACAAAGTCTCGGCGTTGTAGTTTTCTTGCGCGATGCGTTGTTGAAAGTCGCGCGAGTTGCGCTCCATGAAGATCGCGTCTTCGTCAAAGTAGAAATCTTCGTAGGTCGCTTCCTGGACGGCCTTGAGTGAGGCATAGTTTCCACTCTTGGGGTTGAGGACGAGACTGGCGGCACAATACGGGAACCTCGTCAGGTGTGCCGTATTGTATTCTTCAGATGCCCATGACTCACCTTCCTCCCATGACGTTGCTGTCTCCACTGAACACTTTTGTCAGACTGCTGACGACGATATCAGCGAGGGGCAACACCTCGACGTTGACAAAGCCGGCGATCGTTTCGTCGACGACAATCATACAGCCAAACTCGTCGGCGAGCTCCCGCAGCTTCGTGAGCGGCGGTGTTCGGAGCAAAGGGTTCGAGGGAAACTCGCAGTAGATGGCGAGGATCGGAGGATTCGCCTGCTCCAGCTTTTGCCGCAGAGCCGGCAGGTCCTCTGACAGGCCTCGTCCGAAAAATTCACAGCCTGGGCCCCACTTTTCGAGGATCTTGAGTGTATCGGTGTAGGGGAAGCTTTGTGCAAGAGGCTTCGCTCAGCCGTTTTGCCCCTTTCCAAGCCCCGATCTTGCACTCACCCGAAACATATGCTCTTGCCAATGGGTTTGCCGTGCTTCTCCCGAGCGCCCATGGCCAACTGATGCGAGTGAAAGATGGCCGACATGCCACCCGGGTACAGCCACACGTCTCGCTCGGTCAAACTCGCCACACCACGCGTGCTCTCCTCCCCTTCCGGGGTCTTGCCTATACGCTCCACCGGAATGGCTTGCCCAGGCGTCTCCCTCAATACTCCAGCGATGCGGCGCCTCATGGCCAGCTTGGCCAGCGGGGCCAGGGACAGGTCCAAGTTGCGGCCGTATCGTTCCTCGACGTAGCGGGTCAAGACGTCTTGGTCCTGGTCGGCGGCCGCAAGTGCCTGGCGGGCAGGTAGCGCGTCGAGCGAGGCTGGCTCCGACTCGTCGGAGTGTGCCCCGTTGTGCGGACGAGATGCGGTCGAGTACCGGACTTTGGCCATCAACCCCGTCGGAGTCGCGGTGCCCGAGGTGAGGGTCGAAGAAGGCTTGACGACTCCGTAGCGCCCACCGCCGGCCTTGCCTCCATAACGACCTGCAGACGACTTGGAAAGTGCCACAAACGAGGAAGATGAAGTTGATGCCTCTCCACTCGAGGCGATAAGGGTTGATATTTGCGACTGCCTGTGACCGTGGTGATGCGCTGCGCCCTCGGCTTCGATTTCGCCAAGCAGGATGAGGCACCGCTCGGCGATGCGACTCGAGATGCCGTCGCCGGTGTGCTGCCAGTATTGCTTGGCGACGGAGAAGTCTGCTTCGTCGAAGAAGCAGGCTTGGAGATGGATCGTGCGCCGCTTTGCGAGAGCGTCAAGATCGTCCTCGTCGTCGGAAGGAAAGCTTGCCGCTGCGGCTACGGACCATTCGACCACGCGCGATTGCACGGGCGGGTCACGCGAAGACAAGAAAGAAACACACCCTTGGGCAGTTTTCGCGGTGGGCAAGAGGATGCACGATTCGTTGGCCTGGCCAAACTTTGCGATGGCGAGATCGGCGAGCTGAGGAGAATAGGCATGGATGAAGTGGTTGGTGAGCTGCGAGCCAACACCGAGGGGACATTCCTTGCGCCCACCTGTTGAATCTGGTGATGGATGTAGAACCGGGGGTAGCCTGATGACATGGCGTCCTTGATGCGTTGCTCGCCTTCCTCGTACGCGACGTTGTCCTGCCACGTCGGGAGCGAGACCGAGACGGCGTGGGGTGTATGCGCCGGGATGACCGAGCCTAGAGGCGAAGCAGGCGGTGGTCCGACGCCATAGCTCGAGGTGTTGAAGCCTGGCATGTCGAGTAGGTATGGTGTGGCCGAGCGACAGCGGTTGACTCGAATGGGTTGAAGTGAGAGAGGCGCGGCGAGTGCGAGGCGATCGCGACCGCGGTCGATCGGAAAGATTGCGCCATTCCGACATGCGGAGGGAGCACCGAGCGAACGCAATTGTGCAGAGACTCGGTAGCAACGTCGTATAGACTAGATGGATAATTTTGCGGGAAGGAAGAGATGGAGAGAACACGGGTCGAGAAAATGCACGAATAAAAAGAAAAGTCAAGTTCCTTCGGTACAACCGCTTTGCGCTCAAAAAATCGCCAGGCTGAGTTACCGATCGAAAGCTCGTACGCCGCGGCACGCTGCGGTCTACGGTGTTGACTCACTGCGACGCTTCCTCCGCATGGACGCGCATCTGGTGCACCGGAACACGATGCGGTCGCTTGGTCACGACAGTGCGCTCATCACGCTGTGGGTCTCCTCGCCCGACACGCACTCGGAGCGAAGGTTCACGCTGGACCTGACCATCGCCGAGTTGAAGGTGAGTTAGCTCGAGCACGAAGCTCATCACGCGTCGCGACGGGTTTCCGGCTAAATGAGACCCCCACCTCCCGTCTTTCCGACTCTTCTCTTCCGCGTTGCATGCATCTCCCGATACTCGATTTCTGGTGGCGAACAGAACAAGCTAGAAAGGGTCTCGGGTATCTCATCGTCGGCGCAGGTGCTCTCACTACAACGCACCGCAACGGGCACGGGCCATTCGGGCCAGGTACCGCAGGGTCAGACCGTTGTGGCCCAGCTCAACGAGGATCACAAGACGCTCGCACAGTATGGTGCGCAGGAATGGATGACAATAAGGGCACGTCCGTCCCATCGTCCACACTATATTGCGCTTGCTCACTGCCTGATCGCGCTTTCGCGACACCTTCCTACAACCAGGTCGACAGCTCGGATGCTCACGGCAAGAGCCAATCGTCCCTGTTCACCGACACCTCTCTAGTTGAAAAATTTGAGCTAACAAATCAAGAGTATGAGGCAAGATCCGGTTCGTTGCGCCGGCGGGAAATTCCGTCCGCGGAATCTGGTCCGCAACTGACTCTTTGCATGCCTTGCTCACCTCATAGACACGGTTCTCGCCTTCAAACAACGACACCAGCTCGGTCGATTCGCGCCGAATGCAGATTCTTCCCATGGATCGGTAGCATCAGAATCTGCGCAGCTGCTCGACGATCTATCACCGGGTGCACGGTGTGAGGTCGCTTTGTCGGACATGCTCAGTCGGAGAGGCACCGTCCGCTTCGTTGGGCCGACACAGTTTGGACCCCAGGATGAGACCGTTTGGGTTGGCATTGAATGGGACGAACCCGTTGGCAGGAACAACGGATCGTGAGTGGATACGATAGGCGAGATCGAGTGCTTTGGTCGCTGATGCTAGACGTGCTGCAGGGTCAATGGAGTAAAATATTTCGAGACCAAACCTCTGCGCGCAAGCTTTGTTAGACCAGACAAGGTGACCGTTGGAGACTTCCCCGAAGTGGACCCCTTTGCAGATGATGACCTGGAAGGCGAAGAGATGTGAAATGGGACCCTGACTTGCGTGACGTGTGACCGATGGATAGGATGAAGTAGAGTAGACGATTCAGCGTGCGACGTCCCCAGTATCGATGGCGTGGCGTATCCTACCCAAACAACCCTCCAATTTTTGGCATGTCAACAAGACAAGACAAAGGCTTGGAGGTTTTGACGTGGTCAAGCATAACCTCACCTCAGTGAAACCTACACTTCTTTTGGCCACTTGCTCGCTGTATAATCTGACTACTTTATGAGATATACCCCTTGGTATCCGTCAAGCACCACACTCCGCATGGCTGCCTTGAAGTCAGACTCTCAGAAATTTCCAGATCGCTGACTGTTCGAGGTGTCGTGCGTTGTAGGGGGCCTAACTTAAGCTCGGACCTCCAAAACGGAACGCGATCCCACGGGAAAGGCGCCATTGAGCTCAGGCCTGTCTCAGAGCGAGAGCGCTCGACGCGCAAAGGCTCCCAGCGCCAGAATTCAAGCTCCAAGTTTCTCACTAGCTGCCTTGACCAACGCAGAACTCTTGTTTCATCTTGCCCTCTTGCCAGCACATTTCCCAAGCCTATCATCGTCTAGGACGAGAGTAGCTCCGAGGAGAATCATGCTGGAGAGAACGCACGAGACGAGTCAACCGAGTGACTATGTGTTCCGCGCTCTCGCCCGCGCAGCCACTGCCAACTGAGATCCTCGAGGAGATCACATACCATCTGGTGACTCAGAAGCACGACGTGCATCCCCGGTACTATGGAAGCGAAGAGGAAGACAAATGAGTAGAATACCTGGCTTCCTACTGTTTGTGTCTGAGACGATGTCGAGGCCGTGATGACCTGAAAAGAGCGGCTTGCGTCTGCGAGGCCTGGGTTGGAACCTTCGAGGTCGTCGCTGCAAACATCTCTGCCTCTAAGGAAACTATCGCAGATCGACACAAACGCTGCCGCAACTGTACTTGACCCAAATGCACCCAGTACGTGACCTTCACATCCTCAACTCCTGTGACCCGACAGAATTTGACTTTACCCTGGCATTACTGGCTTGCGTTTTCTCGACCTCACGACGTCAGACCTGGTGTTCGACGAGGACTCGGTGGGGCAATTCGAAGGTACCTCGACTTATGCTGGCTCCATCTCGCATTCGACGAGTGTTTGTCGGAGTATGAGGACCGCTCCGAAGTCAGCATTCAAGACGCGGCCTCGCTGTTGGGCGATCTCGTCCGATCCCTGCAATGACTGCGCATTCTCCGGCTCGACCTTCAGATCTTCGACACATGTGAAAATTCGGCGGAACTCTGGACATGTTTCGGGGAGAAGCTTGAGAAGAACCCGTCCATTAATACTTGAGACAAGAATTGTCAATCTGGGCGGGGGTCGTTACTGTGTTGCCGAAAGCTTCGTCCAGTCCGAGCTTGCCAGGGCCGACCGCGCCGTACGACCTCAGTCTAAACTGAACGCAACCGGCTCGGTGAGTTCCTCACACTCGATGATAATACAAGGGATTCCATGTTATGCGGATTCCTAATGCTCAATCTCAAGACTGGGTCGCCTCTTGTCGTGGGTTTGTTGTGTAACAGAGAAAAAAATGGACAGACGGCAAGCTAACGGTGGGTGAGGTGGGGGCGATGGAGGCGGGGACGGACGAGCGGGATTGCGCACGGCAAATCCCTTGCAATCGTCGCCGAGCTGAGGCTGTCTTGACGCCAGCATCACTCACTGGAGTGGCTGGGCAAACAGAAAAAAGGGCAGTGCACTTGGCACATTAACAAACATGTCAGGAACAGCACACACGAACACGACAAGCAAAAATAATAATAGGTTTTCCCCGACGGGGAATCGAACCCCGTTCGCGGCTGTGAGAGAGCCGAATCATGCCAATAGACCATCGAGGATTGAAAATCGCTGAGAGCATGCAAAATGGGTACTTGTCATCAAATCACGTGACTTCTATCTACAAAAAAAAAACTACATTCGCTCCGTTCAACTCAATTTGGGAGGGCGGCAAAATGACAGCGTCCTTGGCAGAGGGGCTGGTGCGGCTCTTGCCCAAGAACAAACCGGGGGCCAATCTGAAATCACTGGGGGCGTACCGACCGATCACACTGCGTGAGACGACCTACAAGGTGCTCAGCAAGGTCTTGGTGGCCCGACTCAATGGGGTGCTCGGCGAGCTTTTGCCACCGGCGCAACACGGGTTCATGCCATCAAGACGCTCAGCGGACGCGGGAAGTCATCTCACCCTCCTTCTCGAAAAACTCAGATCGTTAGGCACTGATGTTTTCCCAGAGGGCGCCCTCTTGTCTTTGGATCAGCAGAGCGCGTACGATCGGGTCGATCACGCTTGGATCTTCGAGGTCTTTGAGGCCTTTGGCTTTGGTGAGCGTTTCATCGGCCTGCTGCGCGCTCTCTACGATCCCGAGACTCTGGGGGTGCGCTACCTCGTCAATGGGTTCCCCACGGAGTTGGTGCGGTTGCTGTGTGGTCTCGGTCAGGGGGATCCTCTCTCGTGCCCGGTCTGGAACATCACGTTCCAGCCCTTCCTCGACGCCCTCGTGCGGCGCGGGATCGCGCTCGACCTGCAGAAGGTGTGGCCTGAAGGTCCGCGCGCGCAGCTTACGCATCTTGCGTTTGCCGACGATGCTGTGGTGGTCGTGGAGTCACCGGCGGCATTGTCAAAGTTGCAAACGCTGTCGCAGACGTGGTACGAGGCAACCAATGGGAAGACCAACACGGACAAGACGCTTGTGCTTCCTCTCGGTCCGAACTGGCTTCGGGACGAGGCTGCGCAGGCGCTGCCAACGGTGCAGGAGGGGGAGAGCTTCAAGTGGTGCGGCTATGCCTTCTTTCGCTATGGTGACTCGAAACTGTTTTGGACCCATGTGCTTGACAGGATCAAGGCCAAGACCCGCGCCGCTCGGGACCGGACGCTTTCGCCGAGTGGGAAGGTGTTCTATGCAAATGCTCACATCACCTCGACGGTCCTGCACGTGCTGTCCTTCGACATACCGCCTCAATGGTTCATTAAGGCGGCGGAGACGGCACTGACGGACTTTGTGTGGGGTGGAGCAGGGCGGAATACCGTCGCTCGCGATTACGTGTTCCAGGCTCGGGACGACGGTGGCTTGGGCTTGATTTCGATCGGCGACATCGTTCATTCGGTGGCGCTTCGATTTTGGGATGCTGTGGCGGGCTCGGACGAGGCGATCTGGGCGCCCCTGGCTCGCGAGAGCTGGAGGTCCCTCGTTGCTGCGACCCGCGATTTCAGTCCGTGGGGGTTCTTCAGCAGCACGGCTCGGGTCGAAAAGCTGTATCGCGACTCGACGCGCTGGGGGGCCGTCATTGAAGCGGCCAGGGTCACAGTCCCAACCATCAAGTCCGAACTCCTTACGCTCCCCGAACTGCTGTCGCTTCCGCCTCGCCTCCCTTCACTCTATGCCGAAAATGTCAAGTACGCATATGACGATGCGGACGCCGTCGCGAAGTTTGCGCAGATCGCGGACCTGTACTGGAGGGACAAGGGGAACGGATGGGCTCTCGTTGGTCATCGACGCGGGTTCTGGCAGCACTCTAAGGAACCCGCCCGGCAGCACGAGCACGTGTGGTCGCGTGTGGGTCAGAAGCTCAAGGCAAAAGCCTTGCTGCCGAAGACCGCGGTGCGACCGGCTCGGATACCTCTCAAGGAGGCTCCCCATCCTCGGTGCTTCAACTTCTTTGGGCTCACCCGGCCTTTCACTACTCGCAAGCTTCGTCGGCTTGTGAACGTGGTTCGGTTCCCGGGGAAGGAGGACCGTGTCCAGCGTCTCCCGGTTGGGACTTCTCAGAGCGATAGGCAGCGCTTCTGGAGATGGCTTCATGACCGGTTCGCGTCTGCGGTGGAGCAGGATACGCACTGGCGACTCATGTACGATGTGACCCCGACGCGCAAGAGGCAGCACACTCAGGGTCATGCTTCTTCGCCGTCGTGTCTGTTCTGTGGCAACGATGCAGCCGTCATCGAGACGGTGTCGCACTACTTTTTTGGGTGCGTGTACTCGGCCAGCTTCTGGGGTGGGGTGCTCCGCATTCTGTTCGACAAGCTCCGCATCGAGGATACCGACGTCGATCCGTCGACGTTCACCCAGGAGCAGCTGACTATGGGGCTCCCCCTTTTGCGGGGTCGTGGGAGAACGACCTCGAAGTGGATGTGGGTTCGATTGGCTTGTGCGATCGGCTTCCAGCGGTTGCACCTGCTCCGCTGGCGCGTTCATCAGCGGTTCCAGAGGGATGGCATCGTGGCCCCTCCCTCGATTCTCAGTGCGCTCAGAGCGTTCAAGCGAGATTTTCTCTCTCGGGCGAGCTTTGTTCCTGGGGCTCGAGATTGGGAGCTGTGAAGACCGGGTTAAGTCTTTCCTTCCTTTTCCTCTCCCCTCCTTTCCTTTCGTTTCCCTCGAGTGCTTCTTCGGAAGTTGACTTGTGTCGAAACTTGTTGCGCAGTGGAACGCTGCGCATGCCCCTCCTTTTCTTTGTCTCCTGCAGTTTCCTTGTTTTATGGAGCGGCAAGCAGGGCAAACGCCCAGGAATGTTTGAATGCCCTGTTAAGCCTCCCCTTTTCTCGTTTCCTCTCTCTCTCCTCCTTGCTGGCGTCGTGGCTCGGACGTTGACTGCCTTTGAGCCACATGCCCCCTTTTTAGTTTTATTTCTTTTGGCCAAAGAAAAAGAGGGCCTCCATCGCGTCTTGTTGTGACCGAGCATAGACTTGGGGCTTCGTGGGTCAGGGTGGTTGCGCAGTCGCTCTCCTGTCTGTGTCTTGACCGAGTTGGGAAGTGGGAGCGGGGTGGGCCTCCTGTCGTTAGTACATCAGTTCTTTTTCTTTCTTTCTCTCTCTCCTTCTCTCTCTCATCCGTCTCCTGGGGGGGGGGAGGAGCAATCGCTTGGCTGGGGCACTTGAATCCCAAGTATCGGATTGGTGGACACCGGCCCGTTTCTCGCATCTCGCGGGCGGTTTGTGTTATCATTGTCGACTTCCATCTAGTTTTTCCGTAGGAAAAGCAGGGGGAACAGGACTTGGAGTCAATATACAAGTTCTACAACAACAACAACAAAAACAACAACAAAAATGGGGGCCAAAGGATTGCAATTTATGAGCCCCGGTAAAACAAAAAAAAGCTTGTCTCGAAAATGCTACCTTTTTTCGGCAGCTTCCGCACCGATTTTGTTGAGTATCAGCCGAAAATTACACTTTATTACTATGTAAAGTATTTTTGGACTCTACGCATGGCAACACGAGATGCTAGCAGGCCAATGATATCAATTTGCCTCCGTCGGGAAGCTGTTCGAACGCCGTTCAGGCGGAGTCGTGTCGATCTGACCAATTCGGGCAGAAGAAGACGAAAGACGTCGATTGAACCTGTTGATGCTGCTGTGCTTTTTGCCTGTGAGATGCGATTGATGTTTGCCTAGCGAGCGCTGACTAATGGTCAAAGCGAAGGCGGTTCAAGTTTGCCGCCAGATACTCCAATAACAGCTTGTCTCTCTTCATCCCCTTCGTCAGTAGAATTACGGTGCAAAACATATAAGCCCAATCAGTGGGTAAGCTTTAACGCTAGTGCAGCTGGCAGGAGCAGTCAATCAAGATCAGAACGAGGGGAGACGGGGAGTGTCGTGCGTCGCGTGACGCTCGTACTTCGTCCTCCCGCTTCCCACGACTCTAGCAAGGAGTGCTGAGCCTGGCTCACTAGCGTCATGTCGGCGTACGACCGCTTCTCAAGCCCAGGAAGCGACTTGACCTCCTTCTTTCGTCAGTTGGCGACGCCGATCCGTCGCTACGCTTCCTTCGCCACTTCGTCGAGCGGCGCGGTTGACGGCTCACGCGACTGGGAGTGGGAGCGGCTGCGGGCCAAACATGTCGGCAACACCAAGCGACTGGACCTGTTCGATCACGACCTGTACGGCGATCGAGGAGCACAGGTATTTCTGGCGGGTTTGGAACGATCTCCAGGCGTCGAAACGGTCAATTTGGTGAGCTACTTGCCCCTCCGAGATGATACTCACTTCTGGTAGATGCCGAGGCGGCAATGTGGGGGGGCAGGCCAGCTCTCGTGTACCATCCTGCGGCACCGATCCAGATGCGGTAGCCACAGAGTCGAGGAGGGGGACAGGAACTGAAAGCTGTATATTCTGGTCTACAGAGCTCAAACAAACTAGGCGACCATGGCATCATGGCCATCACACGTGGCCTCAAGGGGCTACGGTCCCGGGGGATCGGCGCTTGCCTCAAGGTGGGTCCTGGGAGACACCACAGTGCTCATCTGAGAGTGTTGCATTCACCAAGCGACTATGGGTCCTCTTCTCCAGGAGATGAATCTGTCTGGAAACCATCTCACGGACGTGTCGTTCCATCTTCTGGCGCTCAACCTGCTGCAACCCTCGCCGCACCCGCCGACGGTGACCAATCTTTATCTCACCGCCAACGACTTCCAGCTCTCGCCCTCGCTCGCCGCTTTCCTTGGCTCGTGCCTTTCGTCCCCTTCGTCGTCGCTCCGGTGTCTTTCCCTGACTAACAATCCGACGATATCGTCTTCAGGGTTGCTCAACCTTCTCCAGCATCTCCAGCTCGGCACGGAAAACCCTTCCCAACTCTCGCAACTGCACCTCTCGGTGTGCAAGCTCACACCCGATTGTGCCCAACCTCTGGGTCGCTGGTTGGAATCACCAATCGGTGGAGGACGGCTCCAAGCCCTCGGTCTCAACGGCAACGGGCTCAGCGAAGCTGGCGTTCGTCGCATCTTACGGTCCGTCGCCACGGGTAGAGCGCCTTCACTTATTCACGTCGAATTATTTGCAAACGAGCTCGGCCAAGCGGAGCAAACGGTCTGGGCAGACGTGATTGCAGAGTTGGAAGCTGAAGATGATGAGACGGACGAAGAACGAGCGAGCCTCAAGGATCGATTCGAGCGAGCGAGGGAGATGAACCAGATCGTGCTCAAGGAAACTCGTTTCGCCGCTCTTGGCCTGCTCGCCAAAGCTCGTGTTCTGTTCGGCCAGCAGTCATACGGGACTTCATCCACATCGCAAGCCATGGAAGGATCACCACCATCAACATCATCACCCGATTCAAGTACCGAGTCGGCACGACCTCGAGACCATTTCGCTTTACAGCGCCTGCCGATCGAGATCCGGATTCATATCCTTCGATGCACCCTCGACGCTCGACCCTCCTCTACGGCTCATCGATACTCGCTACCTCCATCCCAGTTCCTTAACGCAAACCCTTCCGAAGATGGCCGGCCCGTCCTGACCAGTCCTTTGACGGAAATGCAGTTCTTCTCCATTCTCGACTACAGCGCCTCGCGACAAACGCTGCAGAACGAGATGCGTCTGGCCTCGGCCCAAATTCCTTCGCTACCCGGCCATCACAGGGGCAAAGAATTTGGTTCGGCCGGATTCAACACCGATCCCAGTCGGGGGCATGACCATGGACTTGGGAACGGGATTGGGAACGGTGATCGGTCCGGATGGGCGTCGACTGGGTCGACTGAGGATGGAGAGGAGGCTTGGGTCGAATGGTTCTTACGGGCTACGGGATGTGATCGATTCCAAAGAAGTTGATAGATTTATAGTCATAGCGTGCATATTTTTTCATAGAAAATGTTGCAAGGAACGAAACCGGAGGGTTTGGATTATCACATCTGCATTCCGATTCACTTGTCCGGTCGAAACAGGGGCTCCCAGGACAGGGAAAAGTAGTGAAGATAGTTTGCGATAATACAAGCACAGTAATATTACATTTCTCCGGTATCTATTCCTCTCGGGGCCAACCCGAGAAAGCATAATAAGGAAGGGAATGGGAAGGCGGAGACATCATCTTGGGCTGAGAAGCAGGAGAAATGTGTCGCGTCGAGCGCGGTCATAGCTTTTCCATCTCGCCCAGCCCAGGTCGCGTCGGCGGTTGGATCGCGTTGTTGTTCCTGCTGTTCTTCTCTTTGAATTCGACGTATGCGTACCCTGTAGAAGACGGTGGTTGTTGGCGCATGTGAACAAGTTGGCTAGAATGATCTCATCGTGACGGATGCGAACTCACAAGCTCCACCTCCAAGAGTTAAGATGATGCCAAAGACATTCATCAGGTTCAGCGAAACGTTGAAGATGAGCACCGCCAATCCGATTGTCAAAACTTGTTTGACGTTGGCTGTTCGACGCGAGGAGGGAACCCGCAGCGTCAGCACTATAGCCTCGATAGGCGGACTTTGAGAGAATACTCAAAAATAGACAGCTTACCAGCTACGGTCATCGTCAAGGCGCTCGTCTTCTTGTTTGCCGTGAAACTGACGACATTTAAACCGAACGCAATCGCACCATTCGTCGCCAACGCCATGGCCTTGTGCCTCGTCATCTCTGTCGCGCCGTAGATTCGCACCTTGTCCAGTTCACCCGAAAGGTAGCCAGCAACGACGCATTGAACGAAGGCGAGCGGCGACATGCGAATCAAGAGGTCGAGCGGATGCAGCTTCAATCGCCCGACCTGAACACGGTTCGTGGTGATGGTCTTGAGCGCGGCGAGTAAGGTACCCAGCAGGGTGAGAATGAAGCCCCAAGCGGTGAAAGAGTAGTCGCCATATGTAGCAAAGGCCACACCGGCGACGACGGGCAAGAGGGAGAGATACGTGTCGCGGGAATGGCGTTTGCCGTGCAAGACTGCGGCGATGATGATGGTGAAGAGAGGTGTCATGGCGCGGACGACTTGGTGGAACTGAGAAGAGACAAAGTGAGAATGGAGGGGTGGTCAACGATTAGACCTCTCAAATGCGCAGGGAAGCGAGTGCCAAACAAACCGGCACTGTGACGAGTCCGAGACTGATGTTGGATACGGCGATGTTGACCGTGTAGAGCACAGAGAAAGCGATCATGACGAGCCCTTCGCGTGTTGTGAGGCGGGCTTGGGTGAAGTAGCCCTGAAATAGGGCGATCTGGGTACCGATCGTGCCCGACAGCATCTGGATCGCTGTGAGCGTCCAAGGGAAGGGGAAGCCTTGCAAAACCAATTTGTTGAACAGTGTCAGGCCTGTGGAGACGGTAGGAGCATCCTTGATTCGATCAGTGCTCTGGATCAAGGCACGCGGAGGGTTATCCGGAGGAGCGCCAGTGACCCGTACCCAGGTTGAACCCGAAATACAGCAGCAACCATGCTGGCGGCTGAAGGAGACAAAGTTGAACAAGGGGATTCGAATAGGCGCAGAAACGGAGAACGACAGGTACATCGTGGACCATAAAAGAAGAAGGACAAGTGTGTATCAGTCACGGCCAAAACTGACTAGGTTCGGCGCGGCGCATCCGAAACTGGCGCAACTCACCGAATCCAAGCGTTGGGCTAACCGGGACGTGGTTGAGCCTGATCTTGAGGAGAGTAACGAGTGAGTACCGACCGAAAATGTCGGGACGTGGCGCGGGCCTGTCATGTTGGCCCCTTTTGAGGTCGAGATGGACGAGCTGAACGTGACCTGATGCTTGCCGTTCTGTACGTTCCGCATCGGGGAGCTGCTCCGCGCGTTGCGATCCGGGGACGCCGCGGCGACGGGGATGGCCGAGTAGAGGTGTTCTTTGGTGCCGGTGATGGACGCAAAAGCTGCCGAAGAAGCTGCAGCGGCGGCGGCGACGAAGCCGTTGGAGGATGGACTCGAGTGAGAGTTGGCGGGCCCGAGTGAGCCCGAGCCCGACGATACCCTCGCGTCGATGTCAGCGTAGGACGGATGGATCGCCGAGGGCGTCATCGGATACGGCTCGCTCGACGGCGACGACACATAGTGCGACCCGTTGCCGAAAGGCCAAGTCGAGCTGGTCTGTCCCGGATGGTCACTAAATCCAAGCCCGCCGAGCCCCGTTGGTCGGTCGTCGTCCATGGGGATGTACAGGCTCGAAGGCCGCCCTCTCCCACTAGTGCCACCATCCCCGGTCGCGTTGCCGGCCGGGCCGTCCGAGGCACCCGCACCGGTCGCCCCCAGACTTGGGCTACTCGATCCCAGATTTGTCAAGTTGGATGCGTTGGGGTTGTATCTTGCGTGGTCGAGCAGTGGCACGGGCGAGGCACGCGGCGAGGCCGAAGGCGAGGTCCGTGTCGAACTCGTTTTAGTGGTCGCGGGCGTGTCGAGCAGTGGGTGCGACGCGTGGCTGCTCACGCTCGAGCCAAGGGCGCTCGGCGATAACGGCGTGGACGCGGTCGAGGAAGCCAGGTCGACAGAGGCGGCTGACCACGCTTGGTTGATGTGGGAAGAAGGGAGCGGGGCGAAAGGGTCAAAGGTCCGAGGTAGGAATGTGGCCGTGGGTGAGGTCGAGCTCGAGTCGGAGAGAGCCACCGCCGCCGCCGCACGGGCCCCGTGGGGTGTGTCCCTCCACTCGTCAGCCCTGTCGTCGCGGTCGTACGGCCGCTGGGTCGCGATCTGACGGGCATCCTGCCGTTCCAAGTCGAGGTCATACACCCCAGTGGTTGTCATTTCGTTCATGGGCGAGCGAGGACGTCGCTTCGTGTCGTGCGCAGCTGCAGGATGAGAGTACAGCTCCAGGACCGTGGTGCTGCGGGTTCCCTGTCGTTGTGCACCGAGCAGCGCTCAGACTCGCAGTCTAAAAATTGAATGCCGAGCCCCGGAAAGTTGAGATGGATGGGATCGCGACGAGGTTCTGTAAGGTTGTATCAAAGTTCAGTACATCGAGGTAGACGAGTTCATTTTCGATCCAGGCGCGCCCGGAAAAAAACTTAGCGAGGTCCTCGGTAGACTAGACGTACCAATTGGTTTCAAAGTGTAAACAGGGACGCGTCACACAACTGCGGCGCCGCCCAAAGAGGTCGAATCAGCATCGGCAAGGTTTTGCGGGAGCCGATCGGGACGACCGTAGGACAAAGAGAAAAGGGCAAAATGGGAACTAGAGCAGGTGAAATGCGACAATGATGAGGAGTCTCCCGGTCCCGGATGCTTGACAACGTGACTAGCTGCTCCTCGTTGATCAAGATCAACACATGCACATTTCTGAACTTCGTCCGAAGCACGCCTACAAATAAACTGCCGGTTCGGCACGCTTTGAGAACAATGGCGAAGCTCATCGCACCGCGCGCCCCCGAGTATGGCGCTATAGTGCCAGCAAAGTTGCCAAGTCAGCCATTGGCCAGGCTCGAGGCTCTCCGGTGCCTGGCCACCTGCATCGATCCGCTGATGAGAGTCATATTCTCGCACAGCTTCTCTGCGGGCCGGGACATTGTTGTGGGGCGTCCAACTGAGCGGCCTAAGGACATGCTCTCCGTCCTTTTTTTTGCTATCCAACGGGGGTGAGTCTACCGATCTGATCAGGCGTCACCGTCCAAGATAGAAACGTTGGGGTATCATTTAGCGACGCCGTCGATAAATCAGCAGCGTCACGCGGCCGTCCCGATATACACGCGCAGCATGCATGCAAGGAGCTTCACACGGGAGAAAGGACCCATAGTGATCGCTTGCGCCGAGGTAGGTAAGTATTGGTGTGTAGGGAGTAGACAAGTGTTTCGTCCTGACTGGAGCTTCCTTCACCTCTGCAGTTTGACACGAGTGCACTGCTGCAAGTAGAATTGGCTCTCAAGCAGAAAGGCTGCGCAGGTTTCAAATCGGTATCCCATTTCGTCAAAAAAGCACGGTCGAGCACAAGGGTAGGTCGAAACGTAAGGTAGATAGAAGTCGAAAGAAAAGGGTGAACAAACACTTCGAACCGAGACAGAGCCAGGTGATCTCCGATTATGGCTCGCCGACCTCGGAATCTACATGGTCTTGTCACGTTTCTGTAGGACTCAACTGGAGCCGGTCACGGCGAGTCTGTGAAGCGGAGAAAGTAAGAAACGGGGTTAGTGGCCGAGTCAATAAACTCAAGGGACACGCGAGCAGGACGCACTTTTTGAGATGCTCCATAAAGATCTGCAGCGACACGTCGTCGGTGAAGATGGCCGCGCCTTGTGGTGCACCACCGTACTGCGACGCGCCGGAGACGTGCGTCGTCGAAGGGTTTAACTTGCTCAACAAGAAACGCGCTTGCGATCCACCTTGGTCCGTCACAACGTAACGCGGGATCGGAAAGCGATCGAGCAAGAGGTCCTGCGCGTCCTCCTTGGGGTCATCGAGCAACTTGGCGAGGTTCTCGTACCCTTCTTGTTCATGGTAGCCAGCACGACGCCATTGCGCCACCGTCTCACCGTGGAAGATGAGGATGTGGAAGAAGGTGTCGAGCAAGAGCACGGTCTCGGGTTGGATTGAGATCGAGTCGAGCAAGACCGCTTCGGGCGGTTGCTCGAGCGCGTACGACATCAGTGTCGGCTGGATCATGACGAGCGAGTTGTTGACGTCCTCCGAGTTGAGGATGTGCCTGTAGTAGGCCGTCTCGTCGGGCGAGTTGTTGAAGACTTGAAGGAACTGACTTCGTCGCAGGTGGAACATGAATTGAGGGTAGATCATAAAGTTCTCGTTGAGCCGGAAGGAGCTCGGGTCGTCCTTGCGGTACTCGGCGAACTTTTGGCAGAGCCGGATGAGCATGCGGTCGAGCCAGCGCAACACGTCGGGGCTGTCGTCGATCTCGGCCTTGAAGACGGCGATGCGGGCCATCAACACGGCGGCGGCCTCTTGGTCAAAGTTCTCCGAGATGGATGGGTGGCCGGCTTCGGCAAAGTTGCGCGCGATCGTGGTGACGCGTAACCGATACTGGCCCGACGAGTGCTGGTAATGTGTGACGAACTGGATCATACCACGTGCACCGGGCTGTAGAGGCTGGCCCGCGGGGGTGACGACCTCGAAGTAGACAGCGTTCGACGTCTTGGGCGACAGCGAGCAAATCTTCCACGCCGACGTCTGGCCCAGACCGATCTCGGTTTCTCCGACCCAGTTGGACTTTTTGTTCGCCGAGATGGCATGCCCGATCATACCCGAGACCTTCAACTCCTTCGTCGTCTGCACATCGAACGTCGCGTTGAAGCCCATCTGCAAATGCCCCTGCTCGTCCTTGACAAAGACGCGTTGGAACGACTGCTTGAACAGCGACATGTTGAACGAATCGGCGAGGATCATGTAGCCGTTCGTGAAGTTGGCAAGTGACTTCATTTCGAGCAAGCCGACTTGATCCAGGCATCCGGCATAAACATCGATCGCGTGACCGTTCTGCGCTGATCGTCGAGCCAAAGATTCGTAGAATTTGCTCGCCCGCTTGAAGTAGCGGACGTTGTCGCGCTCAATGTCGTGGTGTGATCGGATCGGCTCTCGCAGCTCGACACCGACGACCATACCCGGGCCTTCGGTTGCGGGTCCACCGGCAAAGAGCATGATGCGAGCACCCGTGTTGGGGAACGAGGACTGTACATGAGATACGCGAGGCGTGAGCAAAATAAGATTCTTGGGCTCGGAAAACGACGTACCTCCATCAAACCGACGGCGACACTCATGGCGACACCAGCGCATCGTTGCGCTCGCTTGTCACTCGCGACCGGCCATGCGTCCTTTTGCAGGTTCTCCAAAACGTTCGTGAGGCCGTACTCGACCTGGTTGATGGGAAGCAGGAACCGAGCCGCGCCGTGGACGGTAGGTGGGGGTGCGTTCGGGGGTGCGGGTCCTCCCGGTCCTCCCGGTCGCACGGCAGCGGTTAGGCCGAGCATTTCGGTGATTTGCTTGGTCGAGTACTCTTTCGATCCGCGGAAGACGAACGACTTGGGGCACTCGGAGTAGCCGAGCTCGTGTACTTGGGCCTGCGAAGTTGCGATAAGGCGCGAGGGTGAGCAACGCGTCGATTGCGGTCCACAAATCAGATCCTGGATGCGGGTGCGGGGGACGAGGGTGGTAGAGTAGGGGCACTGACCATGGTACCATAGGTAATGAGACCGACGAGAGCCTGAGGGGGCAGCAAGCTCAAGCTGACGATGATGGTCTCCTTGAGCGCCTTGAGGTCATCCTCGTCGAGGCAGGTGTCGACGACGTAGAGGAAGATGGGGGGCACCTGCGCCGGTCGCGAAAGGGTATATTCGATGGTGGTGTACTTGGGCAAGAGTTCGGCGGGGAGGTTGTTGGACGAGATGTCCTTGTAGTGGGGAGGGAACGCGTTGCGCTGGAGGCAGAAGGGGCAGATCCACAGCTTGCCGCGCACGTCGATCTGGCAGTACGGGTTGAGGATGGCGCGGCAGGTCTTGCACGTCACGGGTTCGTAAAGCACGGGAGGAAGATCGGCTCGTTCCTTAAGGGGCGTGTAGAGCTGTGCAAGGTGCGAAGGAAGGAGAAAGAGAGAGAGCACGTCAGCACTACGCGGAGAGCGCTCGGCAAAGGGGGGGGGGGAGGGGGGGGCACCGGACGCACCGCAGCGATAGGGACGACGGTCCTGGTCGACTCGATGCGACTGCCGGCAAAGACGTTCCAGGACAGCCTGACTCCATCGCGATCCTCGACGTCCTCGTAGTCGAACGCGCGTTGCGGGGCAACCTGCTGCTGAGGATCGAGGCCTTGGCCCGGTTGCGCCTGCGGCGGGTACGCGCCCTGTTGAGGGTGCTGAGGGTGCTGCTGCTGCTGGTGTTGAGGGTGCTGCTGGTACTGTCCCTGAGGAGTGCCCATCCCAGGGTGTTGCTGCTGTTGATGGTGTTGCACTGTGCAGGAAAATGAACCAACTCAGCTCGTATGTACGCGGTGAAGGAGGGGCGCGAGACGGGGACCGAGGGACTGACTGATGGCCAGCCGGAGGTGTGATCAAGTAGGAGCGGGAGGACGTGGCAGTGGCCTGGGTCCAATGCGGATCGGTGACGGCTCACTCGGGTCGACAGCTCTCCAAGTAGCACTCGAGAACAACCTCCAAAGTCAATACGCTCACACCGTCGGGTCAACCGCACAGCCACACAGAAAGGCACCAGCTGACGCGTGAGGACGGTGGGTGGACAAGCGGCGACGTGCCAGCGCGCACCAGAGACTCGCGCGTGAGGCTGGCCTGGAGTCCCAGAGGCCCAAGCGCAAGAGCCATCTCGCGCAGGAGCAAGCAGGGAGCCGTGAGCTCAGCCAAGCTAGACCTGGCTTGACCCCACGCTGCGCACCCGCCCACCATCATGTTCAGACCTACATCACCCGTCTTCTCCAAGGCATCTCGATTACCCATGACGGCCAAGCAGGGCAACAAGAACTACTACAAAGGTCAGGCGCCCGTTCCCCTTCGCATCGCAGCGTAAACGGTCGACACTCCCCTACGCTCCGAGCACCCCGTCTCTCCCTTCTACCCTGATGGCCAGCCACTAATCTTGATCTTATGTTCGACGATCTTATCCGCACAGGTACCGGATCCATGCCCGGGCTGGGACCCAAAGCGCAAGGACGACACGGTGGACGAGGCAAGGCGCCCTACATCCTCATGCCCGACCGAATGCGCACCTTTGTCGTGCCTTCAGGACTCAACGCCACCGATGTGTGTATTCAGTATCATCTCTCGAGGGAGAACATGGGCGCTCATCGACTCTTTCCCTGGCTCAGCTGAAACCGTACGTCGCCAAAGAAGTCAAGCTTGACACCAAGGACGGTCTATGGCCAATGGCAGCAACCAAGGGCAAGGACCAGTACAGCAAGCGAGGGGGACTCTACGGGCCCAACGGATTCGACGGCGAATACTACCTCCAACTCGCCGAGTTCATGCAGAAGCAGGACCCCAAGCCTTGAAGGACCCCGAGCCACCTTTCAAGGGAAAAGAGGACCGTCAACGCCGCCGCAATATCGCAATGTCTTGTATCACCACAGTCGCATTCACACTTCACTCGTATCGAACTGCAACATGTAATCCATAGCGCACAACTACATGACCAGAGGTCGGAATTCAGAGACAGAGGTCGGCCACTCTTCTGCCGACTAATGTGACTTTTACATCTCGGACCCCCCCTGCTTCCGGGCGAGCTTGCACATGCGTACCCTTTCCTCACTCGCTTCAAGCTTGTACTTTGCCTCGGTCAGCTCGATCGTGCTCCGCAACACCTTTTGCCAGCTCTGTTCGGCACTACGTAAAGCCGTCGGGGGGAAGGCCGAGAATTGTAGCAAGGGCGATCTTTGCAAAGGTCGGGGTGATGGGGTTGGCTTTTCCGGTGTAGAATGGTTCGATAAATCGTCCTGTGTTGAGGTGGGTTTGGAGGTGTTGCTACGGGATCGAAGCGAGGTCGAGGGGCTCGGTAGGGTGGATTTGCTCGGAGGTGAAGGGGCGGCCGGAGGTGGATGAGGTCCTAGAGTCCACGTGATTGAGGGTCGATCTGTAGCGCCCTCAGGGAAAGATTTCGGCTCCGTTCGAGAAGATGTACGGGCCATGTCGGATTCTTTCTCGGTCGTGATGGAACTAGATGACCAGCAAAAGGTTTTCACGCATCAGCTCCAAGCCAGGACATTTGTGCGGGGTAGGTGGACGGTGTGTACACTTACATGGCGACATTGGAGCAAGTCTGACCGAGGTCGTAGCCATCCTGACCCACCTTGGCTGCTCCGACGGCCCACTTGGACCTCGCCAAATCAAAGTAAGCCTGGATGAGGCGATGAGAGTCGCCGAGTCAGCACCGAGTCAACAGCGAGCCGCCGCGCTGAACATGAGCTGTGAGTGGAGCTCACCTGTTTGAGTGCGGCTTGGAGGCCGTCTTGGGCTGCTTGGTAGAGGTCGAGGTCGGCGAGGTACTCGACCAGGAGCGCGTCGAGCAGCTCGTCGTGGTGGGTGTCGGTCCAGTGGATCGACATGGCTTGTGTCGAGTCACCACTTGTGACAATTCCCAGCGCCCTCCAGGAACTGTACTTTGTCCGTTTGGCGGCGACACTGTTCTACGATGACGCGGCGTAAGCCGTAAGCTTGCAAGTTGCTGCAAGCTGAGGACGACAGAAGCAAGCAGTGTGCAGGGGTGTGCAGGGGTGTGCAGGGGTGTGCTGCGGTGTGCCGCGGTGTGACTCGCGCGGCTGACTCGCACTTGACTCGTCGTCTCTCCATCGTCTCTCTCTCTCGCACTGTCATTTGTGCCCGCGCCGCCCACACCTCCCGCCACGCCCAATTCGGGGGCATAACTGGAGTCGTCGCAGCTCGTGGGCTATCGTGAGGGCTTATACCTTGTACACCCATTCCCGTCAGACCTGCCGCCGACTGCCACTGCGGCCTCATCGCTCGACAGACACTACGGTCCGATCTGGGCGATCTGGGCTTTGAGCGGCGAGCGACGAGTGCCCACGCCTCCCGCCTCCCTCGCCTCGCATCGAGCCTGCACCACCAGACCACTACACTGAACCACGGCGGTTGAATTTTCTCGCATGGAGGGATCCCGTACGCCTAGACCGTCGCCATCACCTGCGTCCGAGTCGGCTCCCGCGGGCTCCTCCTTGTCCTCGCACTCCAACTCGACTCCGAAAGCCTCAGTAGCCAAGGCCTACGCTCAGAGGTATGTTCACCTACACACCACCATCCAATGTTGCCTCACTGAACATCACCGTCTTTGCTCTAACACGCAGGCGGCCTTACCTCGACTCGCCTCCTCTGGGTGCCCCTTCGCTCTCCTCCTCGTCGTTGCCGTCGATCCCTCCCCGCTCCTCCTCCCTAGCATCCTCATCGTCTTCGACCCACCCCATCGCCAGCTTTGTCACCTCCCGACATCTCCTCCCGTCTGCGTCTGGCTCGGGTTCGGCAGCGCGCTCCTCATTCGACCCCGGCTCGCTCCCCAAGCGCACCTCGGCCGATGGGAGCTTCAATCGATCTCAATCCAGGCCTCGCTCGCCACCACCACCTTCAATCTCGTCCTCTTCTGCAGCAGGGCCGTCGTCGTCATCTCAAATGGTGCCAGCCAAGGGGCATGCCCAGTGGTCACCGCGCGACGATCTACCGGGGCATCGACGCAACGTCTCTCTGGGCTGGGATCGAGACAGGGACAACAGGGATCCTAGAGGAGACAGGGACCGCGACAGGGACAGGGATTGGGCTTGGGAACAACAGCAGCAGCAACAACACCACGACAGGCAGTGGGCAAGGGATCCGCGCGAACGGGAACGAGACCCCAGAGACAGGGATATGATCATGGGCAGAGGGGATTGGAGGGGACCACCCGGTGGTGGTGGTGGTGGTACAGGAGGGCCACCCAACAGGGACTCGAGAGAGTTCACTTCGGGCCGTGCCAGCTTCGACTCGTCACCTTGGCCACGATCTGCCTTCGGTCCGGGGCCCCGCGGCGGACCTGGATCGGATTCGAATGGGGTTAGACCAATACCGAGACGGGGTCGAGAAGGGAGGGGAAGTAAGAGTGATGAAGAGGCAGGGTGGGGAAGACCCTCTTCGCCAGATTGGAACCACCGGAGACCGCCGAGTGGGTACGATGCCGCGAATGCACGCAGAGCAGGAGATCCTGGCAAACGGTGCGTCTGATTGATCAAGCACAAAGTGTTCTGGCAACCGCATTCTGGGGAATAACAGCTGAAATATTGTATGAGACGATCTGGATGCACAGCTACCCGCACGGGCCATCCATGCATTTCGATGATCGCGATCGACCTGGAGGACCCGGGCCAGCGGATCACGACGACCGCTATTCGACGAACCGAAGACCACCCTCCCCTGCGCGCTCCGAGTTCTCCACCTCCAATCGCTTCGATCCACCACGTCCTTATTCGGGTCCTAATCGATCGCTTCCATCTCGAAGGGGTCGTTCCTTGTCCCCTGGTGAGATCCCGTGGACTCGCTCTAGATCACGCTCCCCTATGCGCCTGGGAGATCGATTCGCTGGGTTCCCGAGGGATGGACGAGGCCCCCATGATGATCGAAGACCTTTCAAGGGCAAGAACCCAAACCCTTTACCAACGTACGCGAATGGCGGCGATAGACGCTCGAATAGACCTTCGCCGGTTCCAGGGTATACTCCAACGCTTGCCTCGCCTACTCTGGTCGATGGTGAATTGCCGTATAAGAAAGCGACTTCGCCGGCTGCGGATCGCAAAGACGCACAGAGGACAAGTAGGCAACCTAGGGATGAGTCTGCTTCTAAGTCAGAGGACAACGGAGCGGAAGACCCCGAAGCTCAGCTCGAGCTAGGCGACGTCCTGACCGACACCGACGAACTGGGGACACCACCTAGACCACCTGCCTTTGAATTCCCCTCTCCGACGAAATTCAACGCTAAGCCGACTCAGGTCGGCGACGAGGATTACGTGATGATCGATGTGCCTGCTGTTCCGGTCGTCAAAGATGAGGCCGAGGAGACCGTCGTCGAAGCCGAGCTCGTTTCGCCAGTTTTCGAAATGGAGGTCGACCCCGTTGCGTCAAGTCGGCAAAGGGATGCTGTTCCTGAGGACGCTGCAGTGCTACCACCATCGTCACCTAAGCCTGCGGTCATTTTCGCCCTGCCGACACCGAGCACAAGCGATGCCGCCGGTCAAGTCGCAGAGATGGAAGAGGTCGAGGAAGGGAAAGGGGAAGAAGTGCAGAGCACCATAGTCGTCGCGATGGAAGTGATACCAGATCTCGTCGCTTCCGAGGCTGTGCTTGTCGAGTCTGCCGAGGTCGGGGAATCGATGTTCGTCGACAAGGCCACGATGGAGGCCGAGATGCTGCTCAAGATCGCGAACCGGACCCCGACACCACCGCCGGCTCCTCCACCGCAGTCCCCACCGTCTCCTCCCACCTCCCCACCGCGTAATTTTGCCTCGATCCTCAACGACGTCATTGCCGCGAACGAACAGGACTTGTGCGAGGTCAACGCTCTCATGCTTGACAATCGCAATCGGGCCGCGCCCGAAATGGCGAAGCAAGCCTCGTCCGTCGTGCGTGATGTCACAAACATTGATCTATCCCAAGCGGCGTGGCGGATGCTTGAGCAGGTTCAACCTTTCCTGATCGAGGCGTTCGTCAGGCGTGACGATCGACGCCATGACAAGATCCTCAAGCTCCGCACAGAGTACGAGCTGTTGAACGAGGACTGGACTGCGCATTGCGATCGGCTGGACAAGCTGCACAACCGCATCCATCATCGAACGGGCCCTATCAAACCGCCGCACGATGAAGTCGGGCTGCCCTTCTACTCAACCGAACCCGCCACACCTGGTGCTCCCGCCGCCGCAGGAGCGACAGCTGCGGGCGGACCCGTCACCATCAGCGGTCGCCCGAATCGTCGAGGTGGAGGAGCCGCTTCGGCCTTTGTCGGATTCGGCGACACAGTTCGGTCCGAGGCTGAGTTCCTGGAGGTGTTGGCAAACCTCGAGAACGCTACGCGGCGCGATGCCAGTGCTCGAGCCGAACGCCAGGCCGTCGAGGTCCCCGATCAAATCATGGACCCATCGGAGCGCAACGACCTGCTGTCCCTGGCATTCCACGACGAGCAACGCAAAGTAGAGGATCCGATTGCACTGTATGGGATCCGCAAGCCCCTCGACCTGTGGACGCGCGACGAGGTCAACACCTTCACCCGACTCTACGAGGAACATCCCAAGCAGTTTGGCAAAATCGCTGCTGGGATCCCTGACAAGACGACCGCGCAGTGTGTGTTGTTCTACTACCGCGTCAAGCATGCGCCAGAGTTTAGGGCCATCCTCTCGGACCGCAAGTACAAGGACGGACGACGACGTCCAAAGGGCAAGAAGCGCGTCGACGAGATCAAAGGCGGCAACAAGAGTTTGCTCGCCAACTTGCAAACGCGCAAGCCCGACGATGACGACGAGGTCGACGAGGGTTCGCCTCCGCCTGTCGGGTCTGGGCCTCTCAGTCCCGAGACCGCTCGTCGTCAGCTGCCTTTCGAGTCACCGTTGGTCTTTGTCCCGCCGACTCCGATGCGACCGCCTCGGGCTTCGTCACCCCCTCCTTTGGCCGCTTTGTGGCTCGGCGACGAGGCTTTCACCACGGTCGACTCACGCGAGCCATCGAGACTGGGCTCATCTGCTGGCTATGGCAAGAAAGGCGCGCGCACTCCCAAGGTCCGGAACGCAATGCTTCTCCCATCCGATGGCACCCTTGAGGCTGCAGAAGCACTGGCAGGACTCGTCGGCGGTCCCGAAACCGGCGATACCAAAGAGGACTCTGCTGGACGCGCCTCCGATGGCGACCGCTCGCTGCTGAAGACCTCGGTCGGGAGTCGACGCAAGGGCACTTCATCTTCGTACTGGTCGGTTGCCGAACGGAACGAGCTCATGCGCCTGCTTACAATCTATGGCAAGAATTGGGCCAAGCTCGCGGAGGGATTGGAGCACAAAACGGCTGTTCAGTGCCGAAATGTGAATTATGTTCTGTCCGCGCATGCATTGTACTTTTTGATGAATACTGACGTACGTTGTGTGTTCAGTGGTTCCAAAACAACACCAAAAAATTCGATCTCGTCGAGCTCGTCAACTCATCGAGCAAACGCGATGCCGGGGACGAACGTTCGCGCTCCGGCTCCGGTGGCACCACGCCTCTCCATGCCAGCAACCATGAGTACACGGCTACGAGTGGCGTGCCTCTCAGTGAAGCGCTCGAAAGCGGTCTCGTGCAACACCAAAAGTCCCGCGTCGGCTTCTTCGATGAAGCCGCTCCCGCTCTCTCGGACGCCGAGCTGCCTCCGCTGCCCATCTCGGAGCCGGCTCCTCGGTCGAAGGGTATCCGCAACTTGCTCAACGACGACACGCCGGATGAAGACGCTCACTCTCCTGGTCGCGATGACTGGTTCGGGGAAGGTGGCGGGCGTGCGAGCGAGGAGATCGGTGCCACAACGGAGGAAGAGAGTGACGTCAGCTCGATGCGCGGACATCGCTCGATTCTGCACGACCCTGCGCCGGCCCCGTCTCGACGTATGGACATGCCTTCTCAGTCGCACTCGTTCCCGCGTCACCTTCCATCGCATAGTCACGCCTTGGACCGTCGCGAATACAGCGCCTCGCCTCCACTGTACCGTCCCTCGGCCTATTCCGTCCCATCGATGCACGATCGGGAACGAACCGGCAACTTTGAGTCGCACAACAGCTGGAACCAGTCCCCGAGTCCTTATCCGTCGTTCGGGTCCAACACACCCTCGGTGCTGAGCCACCGTCCTCACTCACCTGGTGGACCCTCGTACAACCACACCACGTCCTCTCGAGACTACTACGCCTCGAAAGCGCCTTCCCCACCTTCGCACCTGCGGTACGACCCCCACATGATGCCTCAAGGTCGTCAAGAGCCGCCTCCGGCCCCTCCTCCACCGCCGCCCTCTCGTCATCACGAGTGGTCGTGATATGACGCTTCTTAGTCATTGTTATTGAATCGCTCGGCCTACTACACGAGCGATGGTCATCTATCATCCCTCCTAGCGAGACTCATTAGTGATCCGATCAGTCCTGTTGTGGATGGTGCTGTTGATATCGTACGTGTTGTAATCATTGAAACTTGAATACCTAGCTACTTACTGGATCAAGCTCTGTCTTGGTCTGCTCTTGGTCTGACCTCCTACTCAACTTGCCTGTGCATATGCCGTCTGTCCGGGGGGCTGCTGGTCGCCGCTTACGTAAGCCTGGCTCGGTGCTGGCGGCGAGACCATGTGGTGCCCGAGCGCGACCCGCGTGGAACGATGAAGTAGACCCTGAATTTTTCTTTTTACCCGCCCATCTTGTTCGGAGCCCCGAATGCTTTTCAAGCGCCTCACTCACACATCCTTGATCCAAACCCTTCGCAGCACCCCAGCTCGTTACTTGTCCCGCATGTCCTCTTCAGCCTTCTACATCGGAGTCTCGGGTGGCCAGGCTGTCTCGTCCGCGGCCGCGCAAGTCGTCGACCAGGACGCTCTCGCCAAGCTGTGGCAGCTCAGCGGAACCAAGGACAAGGCTGGCGAAGCTGTGAGTACTCTGGTCACAGAGGGGTCTAGTTAGAGGGACACGGTGGCTCCCAATGCTAATCTCGGTTCTTGGCAAGACGACAGAGGACCTTCTTCGGCGTCGGCGGGGACAAGACCGTGATCGCCATCTCGACGGGCAAGACCCAGGACAAGAAGGGTGGCGCAAGCGAGGAGAATGCTCTCAAGGAACTTTCTCGCAGGAACGTGAGTGTCCTCGACCCGAACTTGCTGGGTATGACGGTCAGCATGGCGACCAGCTCGTGGGCAGGGCTTGCTTGGTGACGACAGTTGCACCTTCTGACTCAGAGGAAAGGAGAAGAGATTCGAATAACGAGAGGGACTCGATGCTGATACTTTTCACTCTCACTTTCTCTTGAATATCTCCGCCAGGCTGGTGTTGCCGTCAACGCGGTCAAGGCCATCAACGGCAAGCAAATCGCTATCGACCCTTTGCACTCGCCGCACTCTGCCGCTGTTGGAGCCACGCTCGCCAGCTTTGCCTTCAACCTCAAGACGACCACTGCGGCCAAGAAGCAACTCGAACCCATACAGATCGATGTCCTCGGAAGCTCGACGGAGTCCCAGCTGGAAACCGAGAGCGAGAAATATGGCAAGCCCCTGACCTGGGAAACTGGCAAGGTTCGTCCGGGGCGTGCTCATGGAGGGACCAGTTAGCTCTAGCGCTCGTTCTGGAACTAATTCATGCCACGACCAAAACTTCATCGACAGGTCTACGGAGAAGCCCAAAACTGGGCCCGCTACCTCGAGGAGTTGCCGGCAAACATCTGCACGCCCACACGCTTCTGCGAGATGGCCGAGGAAAAGTTCAAGGGCCTCAAGAACGTCGAGGTCCAGGTGCATGACCTAGCCTGGGCGGAGGAGAAGAAGATGGGCTCTTTCATCTCGGTTTCGCGCGGTAGCGATGAGCCGCTTCGTTTTCTCGAGATCCATTACAAGGGTGGCAAGGCCGACGACAAGCCGATCGCGCTCGTTGGCAAGGGTGTCACGTTCGACACGGGAGGAATCTCGATCAAGTCCGCCCCGTCCATGTCCGACATGCGCGCCGACATGGGCGGAGCTGCAACGACGACGGCGACCATGTGGGCCATCGCCAAGCTTGAACTGCCCATCAACGCTGTGCTGTGCTGCCCTTTGACCGAGAACATGCCGAGGTGGGTAGCGTCGGTTCAGGTCGATTGCTCGCGCCTTGAAAGCTAACTCTTTTGCACGTGAACGACGATCCCGACTTCTACAGTGGAAAGGCAACCAAGCCCGGAGACTGTATTACTGCCAGCAACGGTGTCACGCTCGCGATCGAGAACACTGATGCCGAGGGACGCTTGATCCTCGCCGATGCGCTCTACTACGCCTCTTCGGCTTTCAAGCCGAGCGTCGTCATTGATGTCGCTACTCTGACGGGCGCGATGATGATCGCTCTCGGCAACCAGTTCAGTGGTATCTTCTCCAACTCAGATTCGCTCTACTCGCAGCTCGACGTCGCCGCCGCATCCGAGAAGGATCGTGTGTGGAGGATGCCTTTGGACGAAGGCTACCTCGCACAGATCAACACGACCAACATGGACCTTAACAACACCGGTGGCCGACTTGCTGGATCAGCGACAGCTGCCATCTTCCTCAAGCGCTTCGTCGACGGGCTCATCGTCGACGGTTCGGACGCCGAAGAAGGTGCCGAGGGTGGAGCCAACGGAGGGTGCGGCGAGCCGGGGAGCTTGATCAAGTGGGCCCACATTGATATCGCCGGTACCGTGGACCTTGCCAAGGGTGATGGAGGCTACGAGCGTGCCGGTATGAGTGGAAAGATCACTCGAACTCTGATCGAATTTGCGAGGAGGTACAAGGCCTAGTCCAGGGGGCATCTCAATTTTCCTCCAAATCTTGTAAATAAGTCCATGATATGCAATTCAGCAGCTCAACGATAAATTATGCAAGCTCGTCATCGTGGTTCATCAAAAGTTTTGAGTAGAGGGAGAGACTGGGAGTGAAGAGGGTGGTCCGTGCCGAAAGGAGGCGGATTATATCACGTGACCACGGGTGGGTCGCCATTTTGCAACGGAAGGGAGAAAGTTGTCCTTTCGTCCTTCCCGCGAATCACGAGTCGATCAGCCTGCCCGTCTCCATCACCGCTATGGCCGGCAAGGCTTCCCAGCATGGTACGGGCGTTGCTTTCTCCACGCCCAGAGGGCCTACACCGTACGCTTCGGATATGTAGGTTCGGACGCGACGACCTTGCCAAGTATCTGGAACGGATCGGGCTGGACCCAGGTCAATACTTTGATCGGAAACCATCCTAGGAGCTCTTGGCCGAGCTACAAGCAGCTCATTTGTACTCGTGAGTCGGGAAGGATGGCTTCACCACGATTCACCTACTTCCTTCGCATCCGATGCGCAAGCTCTCCACGGAGTTCGGCTGGCACGACGATGGGGGCTTGACATCGGTCCTGCTGATTTAGATCGGAATCTGATACGCTGTGTACGCTTTGATCCCTACTAATCGACCGCTGTGCACGTCAAAGATTGGACGGACAACAAGGCTGAAATCCGGCTGGGCGGCGGCGAAACTGCTGCACTTGGGGAGGCCGCCCTCGAGGTTGATCCGCCTCCACCGCGGCGGATACTGTTTCTTCCTCAACACTTTGTTTGCCTCCCTGCTGCGATACTTTGGGTTCCGCGTCAGCAAACTAGCGGCGCGCTTCAATTATCAATTATCATAGAGCAATACACCGCTGCACCAAAAGGCGAGGCACCTCAACTTCCGTGAGCGCATATTGACCTAGAAGTGAGATGGAGGAGACGTTTGCGTGGGAGCCGACTGGCCAATACAAGGGTTGTTACCTGGGAGTTTATTGTTCTATTACACTGTCATACTACCACCGCATCACCCTCAATCTCTACCAGCATTTTATCGTCCACAAATCGCGCTCCGACAATCATAGTCGCCGCCGGCGCGACGCGACCGAGAGTCTCCTTCAGGGCGCGAGCGACCCCTGTCGTGTCTTGATCGTGCGTCACAAACATCCTGACCCGTACGATATCGTCTTGCGACCCTCCCAATGCTTCGACGGCCTTGATGATCTCAGCAAAGATGACCAGCGATTGTTCGTAAGCACCGCCAGGATGCCGGATTTCGCCTGTTGTAGGCGAAAGTGAGGTGGTCCCGGAAACGAAGACGAAGGGGCCTCGGCGAACCGCTCGAGAATACCCGAATTGCGCCTCGTAAGGATTGTTCGTCTGATGCCTCTGAGTTTCTGTCATTGTCGGCAGATAGTTGAAGATCAATCGATCGATCGATGTGCGGGATGATAGGTAGATAAGAGGAAGAGAGCTCGTGTTCGAAGCCGCTAGTTATGGATTTACCGCAATGGATTTACCGCATCGGCGTCGACAACTTGCGTGTGACTCGTTTCCGCTGGTCGCGCTTTCAAAGCGGGATTGGAGCAAGTCACGTGCTCTTTGTTTGCTCGGCATCGACTTGCGACATCGCCTCACGTGATGACGGCTCCAGCACAAAACAAGGGTGCTTTCGCAATGTGTAATAAGACAGCTACAACTTATGAAGATCGAAATGGCATCTCTTCACGCTCAACACATCCTTCGTTTGTTTACAACTCCTGGCTGGCCTTTGCCTTGGCAGATTTACTGAGCAGGGGTCATTGAGACGAAGGTCAGCCTCGATCCAAGATCATGATGACCATGAGGAACCAGGGTGGGAAGACTCACGTCGGCAAGAGCTCGGAGTGAATGTTGGGGAGCACACCACCTTGCGAGATGACGACGGCGCCGAGCAGACGGTTCAGCTCCTCGTCGTTGCGGATCGCGAGTTGCAAGTGACGCGGGATAATACGCGACTTCTTGTTGTCACGCGCGGCGTTACCGGCCAACTCGAGGATCTCGGCGGCCAGGTACTCGAGCACGGCCGCGAGGTAGACGGGCGCACCGGCACCGACGCGCTGAGCGTAGTTGCCTCGTCGCAACAATCGATGGATACGACCGACGGGGAACTGCAGACCGGCCTTAGACGATCGCGATTGCGTCTTGGAGTCGGCTCCGGCCTTGGCCTTTCCACCTGTGCAGTGCCGCAATCACGAGTTCGCTGTCAGCTAAAGCAAGTTCTCGCTCCTAGGGTGGGGTCTGCTGGTGCCGGTGAAGACATACCTGATTTGCCGCCTGAAGACATGATTGAGATTTGGTTGGGGTGGGGTTTGGGGGCTGGGTGGTGAGTAGTCGGTTGGAGTGGGTTGAAGGAAGGAAAGCGAAAGAGTCGGGGCGCCAGCGCGAGTCGAAGCAACGATCGCGCGTCGGGCTGCGTCGAGTGAACGATCCAGAATTGCCAGCGTGGCAGCCGCGTCAAAGATCGACTCGAGCTAGGGCCGCGCGCTGGCAACTCCGGCGCTGGTGGTGCCGGCACAGCGCCGAAGTTGACTCGGAGTAGGTCACGCATCCACAACGGCCCAGAGCTAGGGCGTGCCAGCGTCGCTTGTTTGACGAAAAACGAAACAAATCGCTTACACGCGCGCTTCGACGACGACGACCCCCGAGAGTACTTCGCGCTCTCTCCTTCCTCTCACCCACACCACTACTCAGCACTTACCGACCCACCGACCCACCAACCCCATCATCAACAATGGCCCCCAAAGCTGCTGAGAAGAAGCCCGCCTCGACCGCCGGCAAAGCCCCCGCCTCCAAGGCGCCCGCTGGCAAAGCCCCTGCCAAGAAGGCGGTCAAGAAGGCCCCTACTACCGATGGTAGTAAGACGATCAAGCGCAAGGGCAAGGGCCGAAAGGAGACCTACTCGTCGTACATCTTGTACGTACTTTGACACTGGCTTCATTCGAGCTTGATGCCTAGCCGTTAACCCCCTGAACTCGATCTCGATCTCGCGCCTGCCTTGGCCCGTCCACAGCAAGGTGTTGAAGCAGGTTCACCCCGACACCGGTATCTCGAACAAGGCGATGCTCATCCTCAACTCGTTCGTCAACGACATCTTTGAGCGCCTCGCCGGCGAGGCGTCCAAGCTCGCGTCCTACAACCGCAAGTCGACCATCTCGTCGCGCGAGATCCAGACCTCCGTCCGATTGATCCTCCCCGGAGAGCTGTCCAAGCACGCCATCTCGGAAGGCACAAAGGTCAGTCCTCTCGTAGTACCCATGGATTTTATCCGGTTGGATCACGTTCACTGACATCGAAATCCTCTTTCAAACGCTGCTCCAGGCCGTCACAAAATTCTCGTCCGGATCCAAATAGTCGCGTCGGCCGGATCTATTCTCGGATCTAAGTAGACGGGAATGAGCTTGCTCTGCTTGTAGTGTCACCCCTGTGTTATATGTCCTGTGACGGGGGCTTCGCACTTTCGCTTTTCTTCATCCCATGTTATACATTACCAACCCTTTTGGTTTCTTTCCGTGTCGATTGCCACCGTGAGCTGCTCGCACTTAACGTCCTCGGTCGATCGAGCTCGCGGCTGCCGGGTTTACGAATGGCGAGCGAAACCAGAAAGGCTGATCAAATCGGTGTATCTACCTCCTACAGCCATTGTTCGATGTTGACTATCCAACATTGCCCCAACTTCAGGGTCCTGTCGCCCCCTTTCTTATTTGAAGTTCTGATCTTCACTCTCATCCTGTTCCACGGTGGTCCGACGTCAACGCAGCCTTGCAGCATATGTGAAGGACCGAGCCGGTATCATGTTACCAGTGAGATCTTTATGTGACGATGCTCTTCCTGCAATCTGATTCATCTGACCGATTGCTCGGGTAGAGGTACCGACTTAAAGGGTACACCTGTCTCAGCTGTCTGACAAAGCAATCGAAGTGTCGGAGCTCGCGGATCGAGTAATCGCGCTAAGCGCCGGCCTGACTCGGGGTGTGTGGGCTCTCCGGAGGCCTGACTGACTCGACTCGAGCGCGATCGAACAGGGCTCTGGCTCCGAGAGTAACGAGTCACGTATGATCCGGCAGAATTGACTCAGCTCGGTGAAATACTCTTCTTCCGAATTGTATGACTAGAACAAGTCGCAGTGTTCCTCCTCTTTGTCTTCTCTCCATCACTTTCCAGAAAGAACCTCCTTTACTTCCAAAGCCATTCTTCAATCTTCCACTTCTCAACTCACCCACCTCAACATCACTCCCAAGATGTTCTCCACCAGCGACAACTCTTCTTACGAGACGCTCTCGTCGACCATGTCCAAGAACTACTTGATAAAATCCTCTTCGTCGACCACAACAAGTACCAAGGTCAGCCCTCGGTTCTTCGTTGAGTCGAAAGGAGGGGCTTCGGCAACTGACCCACCGCTCTCCGCTCTCTCCGCTCTCTCCGCTCTCTCCGCCGAACAGGCAACTAAGCCCCACTCGATGATGCGACGTGTCCTCAAAACCCTCAAGGAGTCTTTCCTTGAGGACCCTGCGACAAGTCACATGTCAGGTCTGGAACAACTGAACCACATGCGCGGCGTTGCCGGTCCTCCTCAGGTCAAGGTTAGTCACTACGCCTCGGTTTGGGACGGGGATACTCGGGACTGTTGTACTCAATTCTCTGCTACGGTTGACAATTCATAGGCTCTTCACTTTCAAACCAAGCCGTAGATTGCTTGATGAACGTCCCTTTTTCAACCGTCAACATCGAAACCGACATGGCCACAAGCAGTGCTTCACTTACCTCCGCAGCGACGGCGCAGGTACTAGTTTCGACTTGTCTTCGGCTTTCGTCAAACCCGTCATCTTGAGTCAAATGACCCGAGCCTCGCCCTGTAGCAATTCGGTACTCGACACTCCTCGTAGTCAGGCAACCAAGGACCCTTCGAGCAACACTCCTCTCCGGATGCACCGCAACTGCGAGCGGCATCGCGGACCACTGTTATCGGACTTGACCTTTCGCCTTGACTTGGAGACATGACTTTACGCACGAGGCTTCGAGGAGGGAAGGGGGCACGTGACGATCCCCGTTCAGATCGGTAGTTTAGATTTTGGTTCTTTTAGCGTGTAACGAGGCCTTGCCTACTCTTCTGAGTCCTACGATCTTCGGAGAGTAGTCGCGAATGGTTGCGAATCCAACGTGCGTGGGATAGCGTAGATAGCCCAATAAGGCCCCGCAGTAGCCCTGTCACCTTTTTCTCGCGAGTTCAAACAAGAGTTTGTCAGAAATGTCCCTTGTTGCTTGTCAACACCTGCGCTACTACTACCTCCGCTTGGCCACGGTCGGTCCCCAGGCATCAGGTTGAAACGAGTCGCTCGGATTTCCCCTCGGCTTCGAGGCGACTCTTTTGGCTGCAAAGGAGAGGTGGAATGGGTTAAACGTGTCCTCTAATCGACCACAGGATATCCAGCATGACTGACCAAAATCCTCCCTCCTCTTCTGGGCCATCTCCCTTTCCTTGTCTGCTGCCTTCCGACTTTCTTCAGCCAGTATCCGATCGCCAACCTCGACGTCCCCATCCCCTCTCTTCATATCAGCCGGCTCCACCACCTTCTCCTCCTCTCCTCGGCCAACAGGAACACTTTCTTCCGTTCCCTCCCGTCTCCGATCCACACTCTCCTCCACCCCCTGCTTCATCCCTTCATTCCCAATCCTCAAATCCTTCCTATTCCCGTCCGCCAACCTCAACTTCTCCATCTCGTACTCGTGCCTCAACCTCTCGACGTTGGTTTGTAGCTTTTGCATCCTCTGGTAATCTTGCTGTAGTTCCTCGATGGTAGGTGGGTCTTTGCGCGTTTTGCGGAGCCAGCCGTTCCATTGAGCTGTTGATATAGGGTTTAGGTTCAGTTCGCCATTCGGATCAGGATCGGGTGGAGAGCTCGGAAGAGGTTCCGGTGCCGGTCGAGCTTAAAGGATCCTTACCGGGTATGGAGTTGAATTGGTAATCGCCCAAAGGTCGTGCGACGACGTATTCGATCGTGCGTTTCGTTTGTCTCCAGTCCTCTAAGGCAAGAGGGGAAGGAGGGGGGGGGGAAGGCATGTTTGGATCAGTCACGAAAGCGAGACGGGATGATCGACGAGTGCTAAAACACTGACTTTGATCTTCCCCTGGTTGTTCATAGAAGCTGTTACCTAATGGCGGAGGAATGTATCATCGCATTGAATGAACGATGACGCCGGGGCAGCACCCCACATCGGCCATCGGTCGTTGCGAAAGGTCAGGATCAATGTCAGCTCAGTCGGGAGGCCTCGTCGTGCAGGGTGACATGGCGTACCTTCTAGGTCATGGCCTCTAAAATAGCGTTCCTTCCCTAATCGGAGGGTTCGGGCCGCGCGGCGGAACATGGTGGTGGTGCAGACGTCGAACGATGCAATCAAGTAAGTGGTGTGGGCTAAGGTAAGGGCAAGCGCGCGATCGATGACGAGCAACGGAGCAAGGGGCATCGCATGGACGATCGAGCGCCAGTCGAGAAAACACCGGGTGTACAACATGGCTTCATCTTGAAATACAACAGATGGATTAATCTTCAAAGAGAACGTGACGACATGACGAAAAGAAAACAAAAACACAAAGATCGACTGCTCAGAGGAACCCAGCCTGGGCCTCGAGACCCTCCATCCCCCCGCCGTAGAAATCCGCCTCGTCATTCGTGCCCAACGCACGTGCCTTGATCAGCTCTTGGCCAAACTGCTCCTTCATCTTGGCGAGGATGACGATGATGGCTTGCACGGCGTCCCCGATCGCTTCGAGCGGCGAGGCCGACCCGTCGGTTTGGATCTTGAGCACAACCTTGGGTTCGAGCGGGTGCGGCACTCGGTAGCCGGCAAAGGTCACGTAGGGGAAGGACAAGAGTTGTCTGTGGGAATCAGAGACGAAGCAGCGAGGGTCAGAATCGTTTTGAGAGAGAAGTGTTGTAGGCATGAACACATGGGACTGGGACTGACGCTCGGAGCATGTTGGCCAAGGTGTGGTCTTGCTTGTTGATGGTCACCGTGGCCGCGTTGGGAATCTTGGTGTCTTCATCAACGACCAGCCTGCATCCGTTTTCGTCAGTGCGGCGAAGGCGTTGCATGAGAATATCGCCATCGCCATCGACTCACCTCGGCTCGCCATCGGCCAAGACAAATTGATCGTATCGTGAGGGGGCGTTCATCCTGACTCACGGCTGAATAACCCTGATCGCGGAAGGAGACAAGAGTCTTGTCAGCTCTGGACCGGGTCCATAAGCAACGGCCACCAGGGTTTCGATGAGATGACAACAAAGACAATGTCGACGACGCCGACGATGGGGCATCGCAGGGTCTTGAGGGAGGTGGTTAAAGGGATCAGAAAGAGCAATGTGTTTGCGGCAACGCTCCGACTGGGACCGTGGTCCTCTGTAGTGCCGGCGCGGATACTTGGATTGACAGATTGAGTTACATTTGTTTCTTCATCTTGTCCCCTTTACCGTGCGAGAGTGCTCCCGTAGACCCTGAGAGAATCGTCGTCGTCGCCGTCGTCGAGCGCAGAGGGGGGGAAAAGCACCACTCACCACGTCGTCAAGAGGGGGGACCCGCCCTGCTGAGGTGGGGACGTCACTGCGCCTCCAGACTGACCACAGGAGGGGAGTCTATACCGTCGATCAGTCAAGATCGAGGAAGTCGGTCGATATGCTTGGGCCGCGAGGCGAGGCAAGGATAGAGGCAGGCAGGGAGGGGAGACAACGCAAGCCTGGTGGAGCAAAGCGGGTGCGAGAGCAGGAGCGGCTTGGAGGACGGGCAGGGCAAGCGCCGTGGTTGTGGTCAATATCTAATCGACATTGAGGGAGGGTAGTCTCCGTGGGGCCGTGGCTAATGCGCAATTGCGCCCAGCACCGCGAGCCGACGACTTCGCGCGCGCCCAAGAATCGAGGTGGAGGCGCCGCCCAGCTCGCTTCTCAGCGTCTGGTTCTCGTCACTCAGGTCGCCAACACTGTAAGTCACACCACCTACCTACCACCAAGGACGTGCACCTGGAACTCCGATCACATCATCTCGTCCCACATCGACATCGCCACCGACATCTTACCCTCTACATCAGGCTGTGCGTCGACGGTCGAGGCGAGCTCGTGCGACATCGTTCCGGCAGGCGCAGCGCAGCGACGACTCGCGGGCGTCTTTGATTTTTTCGAGCCTGGCCCACCCCGGCGCCGCCCGCGCCAGTCTCAGCGCCTGGGCAGACAGGCCTACGAAGAAACGAGCGACGGCCCACGACATCTCATCCTACACCCGCACACAACCCAGTTGTGCTCATTCCCACACCGTTCATATTCTTTTTAGATGCCTACCCGATTCAAACTTTCACGCAAGAAAAGGGGTCACGTCTCCTCCGGTCACGGTCGTATCGGCAAGCACCGCAAGCATCCGGGTGGACGTGGTTTGGTACGTTGTGACATCGCCTTTGCTCTCGGTGATCGGTCGCAGGACACTCATTCCTCGTCCCATTCTTCTTCTTACAGGCCGGTGGACAGCACCACCACCGAACCAACTTCGATAAGGTGAGCAGCACGACTCACGTGAAGCCCCGGTCCCTCAGCCCTGCGACGAATGCAAAGTGCGGCCTACGGATCGAGCGTGGCGGCAGGCCAGCGCGAGGACGAGCAGCGAAGCAGGGCTTGACGGGGACGGGTCTCTGGGAGGAAAAGTCGCAGGTTGATGCAAGTGGGGTACTGATGCTGTTTTTAATGGTGAACAGTACCATTATGGATACTTCGGTAAAGTTGGTATGAGGCATTTCCACAAGAACAAGGCCGCCCTCTGGCGCCCTGTTGTCAACTGCGACAAGCTCGCTGTGAGTATACCTTCTCTCTTTTCTCGGCAAGCTCGCTTTGGACCTCATCGCAATCGGACGACATGGTACTTGAAGATTTGAGCATTGAGGAGAAGGGAAGATGGGATATTGGACGCGCACTGCGTGGGCAGAGGGCGCACGCAGCAGCAGCGAAGGCATGCTCGGGAGATGGAGGATATCGATACAGGGACGGAAACACGACGAGCGATATCGACATCCTGTTGAACACGAGCAATGAGCCGAGAGCTCACATCTACCCGAAATCCATCGTCCCACAGTCCCTCATCCCTGAAGGCCAACGAAAGGGTCTCTCCGCCGATTCCGCCGTCGTCCCCGTTGTTGATACTCTCGCTGCCGTAGGTCTACCATCTAATGGACTTGGCTCATTTCAGGGAATTCCTAGGGGCTGACCTGACCTCACGTTTCCACCTCCCAGGGCTACGGCAAGGTCCTCGCCAAGGGTCGATTGCCCGCCTTCCCCATCATCCTCAAGGCCCGATACGTCTCCCGTCGCGCCGAACAAAAGATCGTCGAGGCCGGTGGTGTCGTCTCGATCGTCGCATAAACGTTCCCTTTTTCGCAGCACGTCGGGAAGTCGTTTCGCGGGTATTTTGGGGGAAACGTTTTTGGATGCTCCAGAAGAAGGGTTTTGAAATGTGATCCCAACTCGAAAACGAAGCACGAGTCAGAATCTGAGAGTGAGGAGCGGTTCGCTCTGGGCGTTTTTTGGTGCAATTCTTATGGGAAACTCCTCTTGGCATACGCTCATGACTGTGACTTAAGATTGCTCTGTGCTACCTTCGACGGAGGGCCACCTTGCCTTCGTGACATAGGAAACGGTGTTGCGCATGGACAAAAGATCTGGCATACCTGCACAGTCTTCCGCAGGGTGCTCGTTGAGACGTGTGGATTACCCTACCTCATTCTCGTGGTTGGCATCCAACGCAATGTGTGGTTGGCTCTGAGCACACAACGCTTCGGGGGATTGACGACCCCGTTCGAACGAAAACTTGCTTTGTTTCGATTCGTCAAGAGACACAAGGACTACTCCGAGTCATGTTGCGCCATATAATGTCACTAGTCTCGATTTCTTCCCGCTCCTCAACCACACGACTGCACCTTGCCACTTCGTGTCCCCTCTATACCTTGGTCTCTAAATCGGGCATCCTTCGAATCGACCTCCCTCGGTTCTCGGCATGGTCCAACAAGGCCTGCAGGACCCAACTGCCCTTCCACGGTTGAGGAGCGGGTGCCTTTCCCGTCACGTAGTAGTACAGAGACCAATCCGGGAGGGTCAAGAACTGCGTGGGCGGCCGGGCAGATTCGAAAAGTGGTCAGCTCATCGCCAGTTCCGCCGACGTTTTCACGAAGAGGAAGCTTCCGACTCACTCGATCATATTCCCTCAACTCCCTCTCACTCAATTCAGCCAGCCACTTCTTGGCGAACGTCGACAGTATCAAATCCATCTCGAGAATCCCCCTCTTCCTTGACTCGTAGACCAAGCGCTTGCGAAGAACCTCGACGGGTTCGTCGTCCCTTCCTTCCGGGTGAGGGGTCGACATGAGTTGGGACATGGTTATTTCCGGCGTCGGGGTTGGAGGGAGGGGAGGGGGTTGGAGGGTCCATGGATCGGTTGTGGTTGAGGGGTTCTCCGCTGGGGGGTCTTTGAGGAGAGCGGGGTGGGTCAGATCCGACTCCGTAGAGGAGGAGGAGGCACGGATCGAGGAGGTCGTCAGGAGGCGATGGGTGAGGATCGGGCGGGCGCAAAGGGACGAACGCAGAGACCGTGGTGTTCGAAGCATCATCGAGTTCATCTTGGAGCGATTGTCTGTATGAACTCTTGTAGGGTGAGGTGGCAAGAGGTGAAAGAAGAGCACGAGCGCACTCGCCGATTTTGGCCGACGACGCTGTGCGGTAGACCCTGGCTTGCGCTTCCTCTCACACCTCTGCCCAACACTCATCAACTCACTACATCTCATCATGTCGGCCGTAGCTTCATCATCAACTAGGATCATTTCGAGGGCAGTGGAACGTGCGGCTACGCTCTGCCAAGCTCCGCTCCGCATCGCGCCTACGGAGGTCCTTCGTGGCTTCGCAAGCATGTCGTCATTGTCGACCACAGCGGCATCGGCGTCGTCGTCTAGCGTCGGATTACGTCGCACTCGACGGCACTCTGCGCAGCCAATCTCGGTCAACACTCGCTTCCAATCGACAGCATCTACATCGACTCAAAACATCCCCGCGTCCTCAAGATCCTGTCCGTCATGCCAAACCTTTCTACCCGCTCGCATCGTACCCGTCTGCCCCTCCTGTTCCTCCATCGTCCCTCCTCCGCCCTCCGACACGACCTCTTTCCAACTCTTCAACCTTGAGGCCAAGTATGAAATCAATCTTCCTCAACTCAAGCGCACTTTTTTGACGTATCAGCAAAAGGTTCATCCCGACCTCTTTGCCGGTCAGGGGGACAAGGAGGCGTGGGCCAAAGTCTGGAGTAGCAGGCTCAATGACGAGTACAAGATGTTGGTTAACAAGAGGAGGAGGGGAGAGTACCTGGTAAGTAGAATGTATGTTACGGACCGGTGCAATAACCGTGCTGACGGCTCATCCTTGTCTATTGCGCTCGCAGCTCGAACTCTCTCAAGTTGAGATCGGTGAAGCCGAGGCGGTGACGGACCCCCAGTTGCTGATGGCCATCATGGAGACAAGGGAGGCCTTGGAGGATGCCCAGACGGAAGACGAGGTGGCGCAGATCAGATCCGACAACCAAGGTAAGTTCATTCGCAGTGAAACGACGATGAGGATCAGCATTGCTCATGCCCTCTCAAAAAAACTATGCGCCGGCTACGAAACTAGATCAAATTGACGAGACCTTTCAAAGGCTCTGCCAAGCGTTCGAAGATGCTCAAAACCCTGATCTGGGGCAGGCCAAGGACGCCATTATTAAGCTCAAGTACCTCGAGAACGTCGAGAACGTCTGTCGAGAGTGGGCGCCCGGGAAGCCGATCGAGATCCAGCATCCGTGAGCCTCTGGTAGAGAAATGGAAGGATGTGTAGGTACTTGTTGTGATACGATCCTGCGTACTATCTGTCCGGTAAAGGCCTTGCCAGCAAGATACTGGAACCCTAGGAAACGGCTTCGCACACACCGATTGAGCGCCACTTGTCGGTGTGGGGGCGCCTCCGTTCGCAGCAGAGGGGCCATACGTCACTTTACAGCGCTTGCCTGACAGCGAGTCGTTCCGTGGGTGGAAACCTCATGAGGGCATTTGGCAGATGTGGAGCCCACTCGAATAGCCTCTCGACCGTATGCCATGTACCTAGAAAGGGGTTTCGTCGGGTTTCGTCGGAGATGGGAATCCCAAGCGATCGACCGGGGCCTTTCTCCGCTTTTAGGAAGCCTCGGCAATGACCACTGGCTTCCGACGGTTCCCGCGATTTCATCATCGGCACTCGACTGCTGGCAGGCGGTGCTTGAGAGCAGACAACGATCGCGAATAATGCACACGGAAGTGATTTTTGGGATGCAGATGGTACTAAACCTCCTGTTCCACTTCCTCGGACATGGTATTGAGACAGGCTCATTGAGACCGGCTCAGTGAGTTCGAAACATTTCCAAGTTCGGACAGTCGCAAGGTTCGGACAGTCGCCCCGCTGATGTTCACGGGATCGCTTTCCGGGTGCACAAGTGGAACCTGAGTGGCGTCGGGCCATTAGTCATGGAATCAACAGCTTGGTGGGGCTCAACGTTTTTTGGGTTCGGTTAGGGCCGTTCCCATTCCTAAGAGTTGACTCTTCCAGCGCCAAAATCGAAAAAGCCCACCACCAAACACTCCGAAAGTCGGGATCGCGGTGGCGATTTGCCCGTCCCCCAAAGGGGTCGGTGCACGAGTTCAAGGTCGGTCGGGCGATGCTTTCGATCGACGTCAAATTACCCTCTCTTTCTCGTTCCTCCCTCCCCCGCATCCTGCCCAGAGCTTTCACTCTCCCCTCTTTTAGCCACACACACACACACACCTCACTTATATCATCATGTCTTCCCCTTCCGTTGATTTGGTTTTCCCTGAAGGCCACCACGGTCAGTTCTATTTCCTCCCTGGTCATTGTCGCCGTCATCGCCGTTGCCGCGCAACGTGGTCCCTATCATTCTGGCTGACCCCCTCCCTGCGGACTGATCGTGCCACTTTACACAACAGTCCCAAAGGTCTCCTTCTCGACCGGTCTCTTCATCAACAACAGTACGTAGCTTATCGTCACCACCCTGCACAGTGACTACTCTAGTGCCGTGGCTGAGGATTATTCCCACTGCCCTGTGTCCCCCACCTTTTTGCCATACCCTGCCCCCACCTCCTCTCGCTCACGCCCGGGCAAACGCTCACCCATCCACGTCCTTGCGGCTCCCACTTTGCCCAAAAGAGCACGTCCCCGGTGTTGAGGGCCGAACCATCGATGTCATCAACCCTGCCACCGACAAGAAGGTCGGTGTCGTTGCCGAGGCCACCGCCGCGTAAGTGCTGCGTCCTCTTCCCTCGGGCAAATTTCCGCGTCGGTGGGGGAGGTGGGCAGCTCCTCTCAGGCCTGGGTCACGCTCGGCTCTTTATTAATCACGCTGCAGGCGCTCGGTTCTGTGGTGCCCTTCATTTCGCAATACTTCCGGTTAACGCCCATAAATACAGGATCTGACTGTCTTTTGTATTTCAAATTCGTCTTCTCAGCGATATCGACATCGCCGTCGAGGCTGCCCAAAAGGCCTTCGACACCGTCTGGGGTGAAAAGACCCCCGGCTACGAGCGAGGAAAGTGAGTCAAAGTTGATTTTGGCACCCTTTTACCCTTGCCCGATCATCTACTGACAAAGAAAGAATTGGTCCGACTGAACAGAATGCTCATCGCTTTGGCCGAGGCCATGGAGGAGCACGCAGACAAGATCGCTTCCATCGAATCGCTCGGTAAGTCATCCCGGGGGGGCCCGCGCGATTTCCGATTTCCGAAGCCAAGTCCTTCGTCCCGGCTTCACGGCCCTGTGAGCGAGCGCGCGCTTGCTTGTCACACACAAGAATTGTCCATCACTAGGTGGCGCCTCCAGTGAACTGACCATTTAGCACCTTGGCTGATTCTCATGTAGACAATGGCAAAGCCTACGCCTACGCCCGCAACTTCGATGTGCCTGAGGCTGCCGCATGCTTGAGGTGAGCTTCTGCTTGGCGATCGATCTCTTTCCTTGCCCCTCCTCGCCTCCTGTCAACCGCAGTCACTTACGAACACGCCCTATCTTTTTCCCAATTCAGGTACTACGGTGGATGGGCTGACAAGAACCACGGAAAGGTCATCGAGGTCATGGACTCCAAGATGGCCTACACCCGCCACGAGCCCCTCGGCGTTGTCGGCCAGATCATCCCCTGGAATTTCCCCATCCTCATGTTCGCATGGAAGCTCGGTCCCGCTCTTGCCACTGGTAACACGATCGTTATCAAAGTTGCCGAGACAACCCCTCTTTCCGCCCTCTATGTCTCGACTTTGATCGCCAAGATCTTTCCTCCTGGAGTCGTTAACATTGTTACCGGTTACGGCGCCATCGCCGGCGCTGCCATCTCGTCGCACATGGGAATCGAAAAGGTCGCTTTCACCGGATCGACCTTGGTCGGCCGAACCATTATGAAGGCCGCTGCCACTTCCAACTTGAAATCTGTCACCCTCGAACTCGGTGGCAAGTCGCCTAACATCATCTTCGACGACGCTGATTTCGACCAAGCCGTCTCGTGGTCGACGTTCGGTCTCTTCTTCAACCACGGCCAAGCATGCTGCGCCGGTTCGCGTATCTTTGTACAGGAGGGCATCTACGACAAGTTCCTCGAGGCGCTCACGGCCAAGGTCAAGACGATCAAGGTCGGCTCCCCCTTCGCCGCCGACACGTTCCAAGGCCCGCAGACCTCGCAGCTCCAGTACGACCGAATCCAGGCTCACATCCAGTCCGGCAAGAACGAGGGTGCCACGGTCCACATCGGTGGTGAGCGACATGGTACTGAGGGTTACTTTATCCAACCGACTATCTTCACGGACGTCAAACCCGACATGAAGATCGTCAAGGAGGAGATCTTCGGCCCCGTCCTCGTCGTCGCCAAATTCAAGGACGGGGCTGATGTCATCGCCCAGGCCAACGACACCATGTACGGTCTTGCCGCGGCCGTCTTCTCGCGCGATATCTCGCGAGCGATTAAAACCGCAAACGCCGTCAAGGCCGGTACGGTCTGGGTCAATTGCTACAACCAGTTACACTCGTCCGTTCCCTTCGGTGGCTTCAAGCAGTCCGGTGTCGGTCGCGAACTCGGCGAGTACGCCTTGGCCAACTATACCGCCGTCAAGGCCGTGCACATCAACCTTACGCAACCCTCCCCCATGTAAGAAAAACAAACCCGTCGAGTTTTATCAGGTGTTTCTCTCTTCATGAGTCGTTGGGTTTCTCCTTCCGGGATTCTCATCATGGGCTTGGGTCTGGGCTTCTCTCTCTTGGGCAAGCGTTCGTTTTCCGTGGTAAAGTTCCCTTTTTAGCTAGTCTTCTTCCGTCGAAAAGGTCCATTGAAGCAAAAGCATCCTTTTTCCTTCATCTGTCGTTGCCATTCGCCTCCCGTCCGTGAATGGTGCTACAGAAGCGAGTCATCCTAATTTCCTCGCCCCAGGAACGCGGTTACAAATATTATGCTGAAGACAGGACACTACGCGCTGCCAGCTTCATGAGGAGGTTTATATCCGAGATCCTTGGCATGACACGACTGTACGCAGTTCCAGATGCTGAACCGAGGACGAAGTCAACGTGGGCGGACGGGTCATGAGTTCTTCGTCCTCGCCGAGGAGATAAATTGAAGCACTCAGGGCTGTCTCTTGATCCACAAACGACGTACAATATGAATCCAGTCATCAACGAGCACAGATCGGCACACGTGTCTTGGCCAAACTCTTTGATGTATTTCTTGAGCGTGACCTTGGAAATCTTATTCTCGAGATGGGGTGGGGCCGGCGTTGGGGAAGAACTGAGGTCAAGCGTCTGTTCGTGGCCCGCCTGATCGGTTCGTAAGGGGGTCGGCGTCGGCAGGGCAGTGACCGAGATGGAGAGGACGAGGAAGAGGAAACTGGTGATGAAGCTCGGTTTCATGGTCGGCGCGGGCACGGGGATGATCCTTACAGCTCTCGGTGGTCACGGGAAAGAGAAGGAGTTCGGAGGAGGAAAAGAACGAACGGGGGTCGCTGACCGAGTGATAAGACCGCGCTCGGGGGTCATATTTTCTACCTTTTCACCCCTAATGGTTGCATCCAACGAATCAGCTGGGGAGAGGCTGCGGCAACGGCTCAAGCGGCATAACGGTGGTGCATGCGAACGGGGAGCGAGATATTAGAAGGGTGGAGGATTAGATCCCGACTCGAGGGGTTGAGTACGAGCACAAGATTGAGGATGGAAGGTCGCTGAAGAAGGAAGAGAGACGAGCGCCACTGAGCTGCGCGACTTCGACACAAGCCAACGAGTCAACCGAGGCACAATCAGGCGCAGGGATTAGGCAGGCTAAGGGTAAAGATAAAAAGGTGAGGGACCTTGGCTAGATGGGAGTGAAGTAGTGGCATGAGAAGTGAATAGTATTAAGAGAGAATCAGGTATGATTGGATTCTTGACACTAGGTAGGTACGGCAACCTTGCGGCGGAAGGGAGAGCGTATGGAGTGCGGTCGCCCTTTTTTTTTTTTCCTTCTCTGAGTGTCACGGGCTAAGAGTTGTACAGCGGACGGAGTCGTTGTACAGCTGCACCTGCTTATGCTCAACATCCCGGGCACCGAGCACCAGTGGAAGTGTCTTATTTAGTTGGGCAAACAATACAGCTTCAAGGCTGCAGCCACTGCAGTAAACTCGAGATCAGACCCGTGCGAAGGCCCCGAAAGCCAAGAATAAATATCCCGCCTCCTGCTGGGAGCGCGACAGTCAGGAGCCTCGTGTCAGCAGTGGCCGCCTCCAGCAGATGATGTCGCCGCTCATCCGTTGTGATCGATAGGCAACGTCTTTGATCTACCTTGGCGGGTGACAAGATCACCAGACCACTTCTTGCTGTCACGCACCGGATCCAACGATCTTCCAAGAGATTCGTCGGTCTGTTTCGAATATCTGCCTTCGGAGGTTGTCATGTTGACCCGTTTGTCCGTCTTTCCCGACGGCCCGAGTACGGCAGAGACCGGCGGTTCGTTATGCAAGCTTCATGCTGCCGGGGTTGTCGTTTTTTTGTCGCGACGATTACTGAAACCTTGCTCCTGAATTGTCCCAACACAGTATTGCTGCCCTGCTGCGAGTTTTCGATTTAGGTGTTGCTGCAGCAATTGGCCGTTAGCCAGCTTGTAATGCATTGGGGTTCCCGAGCTCGAGCGCGCGCCACAGCTGCAGGGCACACCCGGTTGTTGCTGCCTGGCTCCCCCCACCGGCGATTGAGCGGACCGACTCGAGCTGGTGCGCGATTTTGACGGGCCCAGGATGATGGCCGAAGAAGGCGACACGGCGAAGCCTTTCGAGCATGCTGAGCAGGACGATGCTTCGTGGTTTGGGAACGAGGACGACTCGCTCGCGATGGACCGTGCGATGCCCGACGCCGGCGTTGAAGAGCAGCAGCACTACCAGCACCACCAGCAGTCGCTGCACCCTCACGAGCCAGAGCCAGAACACGATCAGTTCGGGCCAGAACATAAGCAAGAGTACGGGCGGGACGGCACGGCTACCACCGCCAATGGACATGACCACCAAGAGGCACCGACAAAAGAAGAAGCACACTACCCTGAAGAACACGAACACGGCGAGGCCAGGCCAATTCTGGACGGGACGGACCGCGTTGGCGAGCTCGAGTGGGAGCTGCAGCGCACACGCGAGGACAAGCAGGTCTTTGAGGACAAGTACAATGGTCTGCTCAGCAAGTTGACCACGATGAGGAACACGCTCGGTGACAAGCTCAAACAGGATGCGGTCAGTCACATCCGCTTTCAACGTGTTCGTTACCGGCGCAGGCTCAGCGACCCCACCGTCACGACGACCGGGGTCGAACGTCTGCGAGTGGGGGAACCTCGAGGCGGCGGCATCCATCGCAAGAGCGCCTTTGTTCCGAAAATGATACTGACTCGTGAACTTCTATCTGACAGGACGAATTGGATCGGCGGGAACAAGAAATCAACGAGCTGCGGCTACACACCGACGACCTCGCCTCGACGATCGACACCCTCAAGGCAGAGCTGATTCAGGCTCACGAGGATTCCGAGCGACTCCAGACCGAACTCGAGAGTCTGCGTGCCAGGGCCTTTGATTCGCAAAAGGGTTTGTCAGACGAAGCAGCCCAACGCGAGATGGCCCTACGAGACGCACAGGAGGAGGTCGAGCGGATCCGGATCGACCGCGACGAATGGGAGGGCGAGGCCATGAGGGAACGCGTCAAGGGGGAGGAACTCTCGACACGGTTAGGCCATCTCGAGATAGAACTCGGTCAATGCAAGGCCGACCGCGATATGTACAGGGAGGAGAGGGATCGGGAAGCCGAGAGCGCGTCGAATCTGCACGCCGTCTTGGAGGAGTTTCAAGCAGGTAAGCTCAAGTGCGGAGGGTTTGAGTCCAGTTTCAAACAAGATACTAACCAAACTGAGTCTAATTGTAGCGAAAGAGAAGGAACTTCGGTCGGCAACAGGGGACCTGCAAGCCCAACTCGATGGTGCTCACGACTCGATAGGGATATGGAAGCAAAGGGCCATCGCCGCCGAGGTGAGTAGTTACGTCGAGTACGGCGCCCCACTTGACACTGATCTCATAATTACCGCATGGTCCAGGCAAACCTCTCGTCCACGCAAAACGATTCGGAGAAGGTCATCACGCTCAGCAAGGAGCTGAAGGAGAAGACACTGCTGACGGGCAAGCTGCGGCATGAAGGCGAGTCGTGGTCTCAACCCCAAGGGAATACCACTTTGAGACAGAATGACTGACAAGAACCGAGATAAAACACCAGCTGTAATCCTGAACGAGCATCTTACGGAGGCATTGCGGCGGCTTAAGAAAGACTCGTCCGAGAACTCTGTCGATAGGTGAGAAGCGCCAGCCGTCGACTAATTGTGATTTGTCGACATGAGCTGACCCTTATCCATCTGTTGCCTCTCCAGACGACTCGTCTCGAACGTGCTTATCAGTTTCCTCAACACTCCGCGGGGCGACACGAAACGCTTCGAAATGCTGCAGCTCTTATCCTCGATCCTGTCATGGTCGGACGGCCAGCGCGAACAAGTCGGACTGCAACGCTCGGTTACGGCCGGCTCCTCGGGACGAACAGGGAGAGGACACGCTGGGTCATCAGGAGTTGGTACAGGGAAAGGCAAAGCCGCCGCGACAACTCAAGAGGAGGAAGATGGTCTGGGGGAGAACGAGAGCTTCTCAAACCTCTTTATCGAGTTTCTTCTCAAGGAAGCGAATCAAGCCGCTCCTTCCACCTCGGCGACCTCACCGAAGAAGAACGCGGACGGCGTATCCTCCCCACCAGGGCTCACGTCCCCCATCTCACCAGGATCACCGGGGCTGTCACCGCCTTTGCTAGGGCCAGGTCAATCGAGGATCCTGCCAGAATTGGGCAGTCCGCCACCGCCGAGTCGAAGACCTAGCTTCACGTCGTTCTTTGGTCGAGCATCGAGGGATCGAGATGCATCACCTTCGCAGGCCAACGGTACCGCAATTGCTCTGCCGCTGGCGAGGAATTCGACCGATGTGATTCCGGAGTGACGGACCAATCTGAATGTACTGGACAAATTCTGCGCTTGGACGACTGGCTCGTTGCCGCCCCGCCCCGTCCCCGACGTTGTATACGTATAGCATCGACAAAATGCGTCTTATTTTTTTGTTTGCATATGTATTTCCTTTTTCCCGGCGCTATGAAGAGAGTCGGATCTGAAAAACCATCAAGGGTACTTGACAAAAGGGAGCGGTGGGATTGCACAAGCTGGAAAGGGTATTACTACTCAGATTCCATACCAGCATCGCCCTCTTCGTCCGACTCAATATTGAGGCCTTCCATATCATCCAACAAGTCATCGACGCTGATCTCGGGGAAGTCGTCCTCGGCATCCTCAACGTCTGACTCTTCGATCACCTCGTTCTCCTGCTGTTGCAACGCCTTGGGGTCCTTGAACAAGAGCAAGGTCTGACGCATCTCCTCGTCCTCCTCGATATCGCGCAAGAACCTCTCGTAGTCGGCCTCGGCCTTGGCACGTTCGGCCGCACCGGCACCACGACTTTTCTTGCCTTCGGCTTTCTCGCGACCCAACCCGATGGTATCGGCGCCTTCGAGAGAAGCCCCACCCACCTCCTTAACCATGGACTTGAGCTTCCACCCACGCGCCTTGGACTTCTTTCTTCGGTTCGGGTACGTCTTCCTCACCAAAATGACTTCGGGAGCTCTCGATTGGTTCATCGTTTCCCATGCGTCGTTGTTGAAGTTGGACGACCCGAGCATGTACCCGAGTACGGTATCTCCCGGTTTGAGGACGGCACCGAGGTGGGTTCGGGTGTGGAAGATGACATCGCTGTTCATGGAGCCGCCGACGGGAGAGACTTGGGCATCCGCGAGGAGGAAACGACCGCCTTTGGCCGTCTTGGGTGGGTGCGACGTCGGCTCGACGTCGAGAACGATGAACTCGGTCGCTTGGGTGATATCGGCCAAGGGACTGAACGGCGCTCGCCAGTAGACCGAACTGGAGATGTCGCCGAGGTTCAACGTCAAAGGGTCGATGAGGTAGATCTGATTCCCGACTCGGTGGCAGACGACGAGTTGCGAGATGTTGGACATGGCCAAGGCGACTTTGCGAGGCAGGCACACCACGTCATCCTTGCAGATGGGGATAATCTCGACCGAGTAGGTCAGTTTCGAGTTGGTGGTCGAGTTTTGGATGTCTTGCGAGATGAGCTGTTCCGAGGTCTTGGCTCTGAGGGGGAGAGGCGGTTTTGAGGGATCAGCAAATGCGTGGCCCACACGAATATGACTGCGGGGCAAGACACACCGAACAGGAGCGACGGCACCGAGGAAGTCGACCATCTTCAAGGCGTGTTGCTTGGTCGAGTAGAAAAAGTTGAGCCCATCCTTGACCTCTTGGACCGAGATGGTGTCCTTGTCGGCGTTGTGCTTGAGGATGAGCTGTTCGAGGTACAAGAAGGTTCGCTTGTGGTCGACCTTTTGTCGGACCTGGACCAAGGCACGCCAGGTATTCTTGGCGGCCAATCGGGTGCATTCGGGGCACTGGGCTCCTTGTACGACGTACTCGACCTCGAAGATTTGTTGTAGGATTGTCGAGGTGAAGACCTGGATCAAGATCGCCATGAGGTCACCGGGGGGTCATACGGTGAACTGAGAGCTGGAACCTTTGCATACCTCTTTTTGGATGGTCAACTTGACCCTCAATCGCTTCGAATGGGGTTCGGTCCAAATGAAGCCGGCGTCGATGAGGCGCACTTTACTGAGACCCTTGAGCTTGCGCAGGCAGATGGCGAGCAACTCTCTCGATTCGAGCTGGCAGATGGTCCAGGTCGTCGGTGGGGACAGGTATCGGTCGCATCCTTTGCAAAAATTGATGCTCGTCTGTTTCGGGATACCTTCGGTGATGTCGACGCTGTTATGGTCGCGTAGGCCAGATTTAGGGATGGGAACGAATCTTCGGCGGAGACCAAAGAATCGAAGGGGTGACGTACGCATTCCTCAGGCAGTTGACGCAGAGATTGGCATTGTTAGGCTCGATCGGTGTACCACAATCTGTTTGCAGATGGTAATTGAAAGTTCACACAGGTCGAGTCGGGTCAGCTCAGCCCAGCTCGGCGGTGGCGCCAGTGGTGGAATGCAAGGAAGTACCAGCACAGAGGACGTAAGCTATTTGTTGAGCGGGGGCGACGTAGGCTACTCCTGCTGCATTGGCATTCATGTTGCGAGGTGCGAGTACCCAGGTATGAGTTGCGAGTTTTCGGGGATCGGCTGACGAAGCGACAGAGATTGGGGTGTGAATGGAGCGAGTACGTCCACGGGCTGCTTGCAGTTCGGGTCGGTCCGGTCGAAGGAAGGCACGTAATCTAGTCTTTAGTCAGAGACGCCAAAAAGACGTGGCTGCTGAGTGTGTATGGGTGCGTTGGATGCACACAAAGATGGGGTGAGCAGGAGAGGCCAAGCAATGGCCGTGCCGCGCCAAGTGAACCCGCCCGAGAGCTTCGCAGCGCAGTGCGACGCGAGCCAGCGCCTTCGCCGGCCAGCCGCGCATTTGTAACCGTCAATGTAATCGTCAATGTAATTGCTACTCAGCAGACCACGCGCCTAGCTCTGAGCCCCTCAGCTCGTTGCTCCTCTGTGCTCGCTGTCTCATGCATGCTCCGGCTCGAGACAGCCCCATGTTATGATCAAGCGATACCTACCTACTACTGTGCCGATACAGGACCCAACCGCCTCGACCTCCTACAGCGCCGCCTCCCTGCCAGGCTTGGTCTCGTCGCTGCGACCCCTCAAGCGATCGCTTCCGCAGCTGCAACAGGAGGCCGCTCTGCTTCGTCGCTTCTGCTACAAGAACAAGAACCAGCACAAGGCCAATGCGTGGTGGAAGAGGATCGTACATGTCGATCGTGTCATTGGTCGACTTATGGATGAGCTGAAAAGCTTGCTCGTCGCTTTGGGACTCGAGTCAGTAACACCCACCAGTGCCTTGGAATACACGTGTTGGTAGAGCTCATATGTCTACTTTTGACCTGTGAACAGTGCCGAGACGGACCATAATGCGACTCTGGAACCCTCGTCGCTGCTTGTCCTGTTCTCCCGATTACCCCGAGCTTCTCTGGTCGTAACCAAGGTACGTCAAGGGTGCAACTGCTGAAGTCCAAACGACTTTGGCTGATCCTTAACATGGATTGTAACGAATCCTCAGGCCATCGAGGTCCTCTTCTCTTCGTCCGAGTACGTCTCCTCGAGCTGGGCAGGCTCCGAGAATTCGGCAGATTGATCGCACTCTCCTTCACGCAGAACGCTCTCTCAACTCGTCCATTCCCGCGCCTTTCTCCCCTTGTCCTTGGTTCTGAGCTCCCTCCATGCGCGTTTGTACGCCATCACCTTGGCCCTTCAACAAGATCTCGCTTACGCAGCGCGCGTCGTCGGCAAGTTGATTCGATCCGTCGAATCGAGCGAGGTGATTTCGAGGGGCGGATTGGATGACAAGTGCATTTTGTGTATAGACTGAAGGACATCGTTGCTCCTTTTCCAGGATCTCGTTGAACAAGCTCGACGACAATATCGAAGTTTTCAACCAGAGCTACGTGACTTCGCACCCAATCTGGACTCGACCGAGGTTGCCTTGGACTCAGTGACGATCTCGAGGTTGAACATTGGACAAATCTCGAGAGAACTCACTCCGATTGTTATCTCGGATAATGGACCGGATGGTGGGGTCGGAGATGATGTAGGCACCGTCATCAATAGGGAGGAGTTGACGCGTCTGGCTGGAGGGGCCACTGTCGAGGTGGTTGACGATTCGAACAAGGAGACTACAAGCGTGGCACCCGTTCATGAGGAAGAGACCCAAGCACCGGATCAAGAAGACGTGGCAGCTGAATCCTTGCCTCCGCCGATCGACGAAGTGCCGAAGAAGAGACGACAACGACATCGAGATACCGAAGATTTCTCCAAGCCGAAGAAGGTGAAGAAGAAGAAGAGCAAGAAGGATCGGGACGACCAAGATGAGATTGATGAGATCTTTGGGTAGAGTATTCCGTCTCACGCTTTTTGGAGCGGTAGGAAGGCAGGCGAGGCACCGGTACCTATAACACGTATCGCCATCCGCGGTCGCGACGGTTCGGGCCGCCGTTGACCGTCCGCTCGGCAAGTCTCGCAACCGATCCAAGCCGAAATCGAGGTCCCCAAAGCACCATACCCCTTCTTGATTCTCCTCCTCTTCACCACCGGCCCCGAATCAGTTGCAGACCAACGCGACAACGTGCCTCCCCTTAGCCCTCGCGCTCTCAAGCCCCGCGACAGGCTCGTTCGTAACAAGCCCCTGAACCCATCTCAACGCTCGCAATTCCACAATGACCTCTCGTTCCAAAAAAAGGGGGAAGGCGTTATGGCATCATGCCGAGGATGGCCTCACTATTGTACGACACGTTCAGCCTGTTCAAACAGTGAGAGGCGGGGTTGGCTTTGGAGAGTGTACTAGCTAGGTTCGCCAGGGGTTCACCGACCTTTTCTTCTTCTTTTCCTTTTCGCTTGGTCTTGTTTAGGAAGAAACTGTGTAAATGTCAATGCGTGGTCGGCAACATCACCACTTGCCACACCGGTTAGACCACAAGGACGTTCAACCCGGTGAGCCATGATCGACGTCGCTTACCCGGCCCGTTTCTTTGGACTAACAAATGGTTGCAACCTGTTCTCAGATTCAAGACTACGGAAACGAGAGGGCACAAGGCATAATGTTATTTGATGGTACAAATGCAACGTCAAGACGCAGGATTTACCCATTCCACTCAGTGATCGAGCGAGATTATTCACCCCGGGTGCCCCCATCCATGATTTTTCAAACAATGATCACATATTACATCGACAGCATCGGAACTCGAAAAGAACAAGAATGAACAGGAAGTCGGACAAGAAGGAGAAAGAGAGTGTGTGATCCGGACATGGGGAAGAAATCAACGGAATTGGGGTTCAGCAGAAGCAAACGAGTGTGGAGCGATACCTCAGGAAAAGAGACCCGAAAGGCTTGGAGGTAGGTATAGTCGCCAAAGATGAGAAAATGGTATAAAATTTGAGACTACTCTGTCTTTGACTTTGTAGCGGCTGCTGGTGGCGGCGGTGGATCGTGCTCGTACATCTTGGGTCGCTTCGAGGTATCGTTGCCTCGAATTACGGAGTAAATGAAGGCCAGGAAACGATCGCCGTACTCTTGCGGAGGCACAGCCGAGATCATGTGCTGGTGTGTATAAAGTAGCTTAAATTCAGCAGGAGAACAAAGGAGCAAAGTGATATCGGAGCACGTACCCCATTGTGCTTGAACGACTTCCAGTAATGCTCGACCTTCTTGACGAACGTGTAAGGGGTGAGAATATCGATAATACCCTGTATAAGCGAAGTCGCGATCAATTTCGTCGATCTGTGTTATGACAAGACGCATACCAGCTCACAAGGTAGTAGATGACGCCGAGGTCCTCGTTGTAATCGCCTGTAGCGCGAATGCCGCCTTCGTCCTGGTAGAACAAGAACATGCGGCGTTCGGACGTGTCCTGGTCGGGAAGCTTGTTCGTCTCCGACAGCGCTTTGGGATCGGATTGCTGTACGGCTTTGCGAACGGCTGCGGCATCAAAGTTGCGCTTCGCATCCGTCAGCTTGCGCCGCGGGGTAGTGAAGGTGTCGGGCTGGGAACGCGGAGCAGTTCACAGGCATCTATCTCGTCAGCACTCGCACAGAATGAGTGACCAGAGAAGACGCAACTGACCTGGAAGACGGTAAGCATGTTGTCCCTGAGATTGTCCTGATTCCCACGTCGAACGTTGTGAATACCCGTCAAAAGCGAGTAATCCATGATGCGCAGCTTCTGCATCAACTCCGTGTCCCTTCTCAGCTGCTCCTCGAACAGAGCCTTCTTCTCCGGCCCGAGATCTAACTGCCTTCCCCTCTCGATCCAATTCAGGTCCTTCAAGATGGCATGCGAGTTCTCCTGCACCTTCTCGTCCGGCGTCTCCCTCCCAATCGCCGAGCCTTTGAGGTCGTACGTCTCGTGGATGTCGCGATGAGGAGGGAAAAGGTTGTTCATGATGACGAAATGAATCTTTCTCCCGCGGGGGAGCTTGACGCGATGCAATCCGTAGAAACGAGAGAGCAAGGTATGTGGGTTTTCCTTGACGTACTCGTGGTACTGCTTGAGGATCGATCGGAGAAACTTGTGCTCGGCGTGGCGGATCGTCTTGATGATGAACCGATAGTCGCGGGAAAAGTAGAAGAAGGACCCCGACTTGCCCGGTGAGCCCAGTTCGGAGAGGATGTACTTGGCGGTCAGGGATATGAGATAATCCGAAGGGTCGAGATAAAAGTATTCGCGCAGTTCTCGGAATACCCATGGTGCGTAGTCCTTGAACTTGAAGTCGTACTTGACCGAAGGGGTCAACTCGTTCCCAACGCTGTGCGCAACACATGACACGAAACGTCAGTGGACAAGCTTACCACTCGATCTCCCTCATTCCCAGTACTCACATATCGAATGAGAACTTGTGGCGTGCCGTATAGTCGGCGTCGGTAAGCGGTCGTTTTAGTTTTGCTTGACACCTCGAGACCTGGGGGTGAAAGCGCAAGCCATTAGCAATAGGCTCGCTCCCCAATCGGTTCATTTTTACCCGGCAACTCACTCCGATTCGAATTCCCGTCAACATGTTGTACATCAGGACATAGTTGGCATGGTCCTGCCCGATCAGATTCCCCACGAGCACACCTGTCCCCGGGCCGTCCCCGCTGCCCAAGCGCGTACTTCTCCGCTTGATCATCGGAGCCCCCGGTCTCCCCGACCTCTCCTCGTTGCTTGATGTGCCATAGTTGTCCCCGCTCGTTTCTTTCTCCGCCCGTTTCTCTTGTCGCTTTTTTCGGATCACTTCGGCCTGAGCCGCGATCGACGACTCGACCTCGTCGTAAGGTGCTGCGGTCGACTCGGGCGAGGTGACCATTGAATTGGACATGGTTCGGTGCGGTACTTGGAGCGGCGGAAGAAGGCTTGTGCTCGCGGTGGGAGGTGATTTGTATCCCTGGTGAGTTGCTTCTGCGGACGAATGACTGCGTCGGGGTCGGCTCGAGGGCGACATGGACGAGGGATCGCCCGAGGACGCCGAGGCGACGGTCGTGAGTGGGATGTCGCCTGGTAGGAAAGGACGAGTGAGAGAATCAATTGGAACAAGTCGCTGTGCGGGAGAGCCATGACTTTGCATTGACGGATCAGAGATGGAAGCACCGTTGGCTATGGTCGGTACGGGTGGAATGCGGGAGTTGGTGAAGAGGTAACCAGGCGCATTGAGGACGGGGATTGCGGAGCGAGAGGACGTGACTCGGGATATCGGAGCAAGTACTGGGGCGTCCTGGAGAGTTGAGACGCCGGAAGGAGCGGCGACGGCGTTGCTCAACGTCCCGTTCAGCCCAGAATGAGTCGAGGTCGAAGCGACCATCGATACTGGCGATTCCGACCGCCTCGGCGTAGCGCTCTCGGGAAGGACCATCGAAACGGGTTCGTTCGAAACGGGTTCGTTCGAAACGGGTTCGTTCGAAACGGGTTCGTTCGAAACGGGTTCGTTCGAAACGGGTTCGTTCGAAACGGGTTCGTTCGAAACGGGTTCGTTCGAAACGGGTTCGTTCGAAACGGGTTCGTTCGTGAACTTGTTCGGATTGATCGTCCCTGGTCGCTGGTTCGAATCAGAATGTAACCGCTGTGGACGCGGTGACCGGCTGAGCTGGCTCGAGATGCTGGGGTCGTCGCAGTGGTGGTGGTCGGCTTGATGGTACGAGCTCGATTCGCCGCTGCGCACGCGCATGCGCTCCCTCATACCGATCTTCCAGTCCGCGGCCTTCATTTTCCAAGCTTCTCGCTTTGACGAATGCACGTCGTACTCTCGGAGATGGCCTACGGTGTTCTCGTCCGGTGCGGGGTCGTCGTCGCCCTCGCCGTGCATCACGAAGCGATCCGAATGGCCCGAGTGTTGCGACGATCCGCTCATGGCCCGTTCCCGCTCCTTCTCCCGGTGACTGAGCTTGGGGGTGTGGCTCTTGCCGTTCGTGAAGGATGTGCCGGCCGACGAGGATGAGGTCGAGGTCGAGAGCGCACTGGTCGTTCGGGCGAGGGCGGCCTTCCCGTACTCGGACGAGGTAGGAGCGCCGTTGAGGTGGACCATGGCCGCAGCACAGTCCTGGCCCGACTTCTGGTTGTGGCTGTGGCTGTGGCTGTGGTTGTGGTTGTGGTTGTGATTGTGGAGTAGAGGTATCGAAGGAGCGGACCAGGTGCTTGGATGCAGCAGCGAAGGCGGGGGACGCCCTGAGACGACGGAGCGATCGTCAATGACGTGCACCGACTCGAGGCTGCCGGCTTGTACGCGTTGCGAGATGGCGAACAGAGGATTGACCTGGGCTTCGTCGTCGTCGGTCTCATCGTCTTCGTCGTTCCTCTTGTTGCTGTTGCTGTTGCCGTAATTTAAAGCACCCAGCTCAATGCCGTGCGAGCCCGAGCCCGTGCTAGTCTGCCGAGCCAAAGAGGAGGCGTCCGGTGCTGCGACCGCGAGCGACGGCGGCGATTCAAATGGGTGCACGTCCGAATTCAGCGACGAAGAACGAGGGAGCTCGGACGCATGGTCCTGCTGAACCAGCATCCGATCCAACGACCCTCTCCTGGCGGGATGATCACCCACAGTCTCGAGACGAGGATCTGTGAAGGGTCGTGTAGCGGTCGGTGAGGAGCCTACACCTGGCGCGTGGTTTCCAAACAGAAGCCGAGAAGGGCAGCCGCTGCTGGGCTCTGCCGGGCAACCCCGCCTGGGACTTTGGCGAGAGTTGGCGAGCTTTGGCAAGCCAGTAATCGAGCGCGTGAGAGCGCGTGAGCCCCAGCCGCCGTCCGCCACGCTGCTAAGACCCGCATCGCCCAGGCGAGCCGTCGGCCGGTGACGCGCACTTGCCGGCCTATGCCTACTTGGCTTTGTCTTACACCCATCGCCCCACTTGCTGCTTGATCCTGTTCAAGTCTGAACGAAACGCTCAGTCTCCGAGCCATCCAAAAAGTCAGTAGTTAGTACGACTACTATAACCTCAGCCATTTGACCACTGACCGGCGACTGACAAGCCGCCCTGGCACAGATCGCCGTCCTTCCGTGCTCTGAGCTCTGAAGACCACGTGAAATCCGCTCCGACCCACTTCAATCCAAGATGGAGTACACCACTTCGCAAGCGCAACAGCAACTTTCGCTCGATCTGACCAAAGTCAACATCTCCCTCTATGCGATCCCACTCGCCTACATCTTGGCCCTGCTCCCTCATATTTACATGGAGGTCTGTAAATTTTCAGCTCGGGTCGACGGTCCAGAGATCTCCTACTCATCCTTGGGCCATTCCTACGACACGTAGATTGCCATGATCATGACGGTAGGAAAATGGAGTAACGTATTCCCAAGGTCAGTTGCTTGAGGAATGTAATGTTTCGACCTTCCTCTGCTGAATCTGACCTCGGCCTACTCGTGGTGTTGAATAGGGGCAACGTCGATGGCGCCTCGGCGAAATTGCCAGCCGGCAAGTTGGCCCAATTCAAGCGAGGTAAGTGAGGAACATTCAAAAAAGGTTTAAGACGACACATTGGTGTTCATATACTCTGGTACATCGCAGCCTCGGCGGCTCACACGAACGGACTGGAAAACCTTTCGCTCTTCGTCGGCGCGATCGTACGTCTCGTTGCCCCTCTCCTTCCACACATCACAACGGGGGCTCATCGGTTGTTTCTCCCCCTCAGCTCGCTGCCAATTGGGCGTTGGTCCCAACAGAGAAGTTGAATCAAATCGCCGTCCTCTAGTCAGTCATCGTCAAGTCAAAACTATGCCGTGTGGTACTCAGCTGCTGACTGGAAGTTCCTTCCAGCGTTGTCCTGAGGCTCATCTACAATCCCATCTACATCTTTGGGACGTCTAAGATTGTTTCTTTGCTCCGGTGAGACCCTCGCACACTGATTTCGACTCGTTCGCCTCCTAACGGGATGCTCCTTTCCTCCCCTCGTCGACGGTCAGTTCAACCATCTGGTTCGGAGCTCAAGGTATGGCACGGGTGTAACCTCCTCCCAAAACTCCGGTAAGCAGCTGACTCAAACTGTCTCCTGCCGCCTCAGGCTCGTCTCTATACCTCCTCAAGCTCGCGGCCGACCAAACCTCCCAGATCGACTCGACTCGAGCCGCGACGACCTTTTTGGCTCCACCGGCCTTGGTTGTGCTGTTAATTTTGGGAGCGAGGATCGGAAAGTAGCGGATTCCCCGATTATCTAGTTTGTACTAGAGCGATTGCCGAGCCGTAGCATTCAGAACCTCTTCGGCGAGGTGCTGGAAGCAGAGCCTTGTTGCCTGCAACTTGCAGTCCGCGCTGGGGGCATCGGCATCGAAATCCGGCGAATAAGTATATTCCACTTCTAAGTATATTCCACTTGTGTAAATGTAATCCATTTCTATTGGATTGCCATCTTCTATGCTTCTATGCCATCTTTCGTGAAGCCCGCGAATGGTCCCGCATGAATGACGTACGAAGCTTCGCTCGAGAAGGCATCGATCGCACCGAGACCACCTTGGACGACGTAGTGATTCGCAATGATGGGCCCCTGAACTTGATTGGCTGCAGTCTCACGCTTGATCTCAATCGACGTTCCCGCCAATCTGAGTAGAGCAGCCCTACCTTTGATCCGATCGCAAAACGTAGACGCGAGGGAGAATGGCACATGCAATTACAAGGAACGAAGATCGAAAGGGAGACGAATAGTAGGGGCATCTACTTCTTGAAGATACTGACGACATCTTCGTCCTGTTCGAGATTCTCAGAAGCAAGCGTTAGTTGAACCGCTAACGACAGATCGAGTCGGATGGGAGCGTTCACGAGGTCACTTACAGCCAGGATATGATCCAATCCACACCTCTGCCCCCTCGAGTGCTTGACTGAGCTACCGTACACCATCGCGTACTTGAGTTGTTTCGAAATATCCTTGTGGATCGAGTTGCAAAAATCTGGGCCAGATCGACAAGCAAGCTGAGCCTCAGCAACCACAGTAACAAAACCATGACCAGGGAACGTACCCTCTACAGAACACCTAGCACGCTTGAGAACGACGGGGGAAGAGTAGTCGGGTTGCTTGCCCTTAGGCTTGGTGTAGATCCGCACGAGGTCGAGCTTCTCCCACATTGTCTGAACACCGAGCCCCGTGATTTGTCAGCGGATGTTCACCTCACAAAATAGGCAAAGAGGCAAGGGTGTACCTCTATCAGTTCGTCAATGTTGAGCCACTCCCTAGCCGAAATAGGTACCGAGTTGGGAATTTTGTACAGCAAGTCTGCAGATGAGACAGTGAGCCATGCGTCAGCCACCCTGACGAGTGAAAATAGGCAGAAGAGAGAAGCACCCACCCAGTTCCTCAATCGAGATGGCATCGATCTTGTTCAACACGTATACGACGGGGATGTACACCCTCCCGCCTTCGACGACATCGATGAACTCGTCCAAGGTGGGGTCACACCTAAACGCGACGTCGGCGTTGGACATTTTGTATTCGGCCAAAACGGCCTTGATCTCGTCCGAGTCGATGTGGGTCAAAGGCACGGTGTTGGAGATGGCGATCCCACCCTTTTCCTTCTTCTTGACCGTAATCGCGGGGGGTTTCTTGCCCAGTCGGATGCCGAAACCTTCGAGTTCATTTTCGATGATGGATTTGTCGCCGAGCGGCTTGAGCACGTCGAGGACGATGAAGATGAGATTACATGTTCGTGCGACTGAAGAAGGTCGACTAATTATGATGAACTCCCGGATCGGAAGGCGTCGCCAAAAGGATTTGGTTATGCTCACCAGCAATGACCTGTCGACCACGACCTTTACCGTCCTTGGCGCCTTCGATAATACCGGGCAGATCGAGGATCTGAATCGGGGCACCGTGGACTTGCAGTGTACCGGGGACGCTGTTCGAGTACGGTTCAAGAGTCAGAGATCTTGTGGCATGTGCAAGGAGTAGTCGCGAGGTACGTACGTGGTCAAGGTTGTGAACTCGTAGTCGGCGGCGATGGACTCTGTTCCGGTCAGCCCACTCATGAGAGACGATTTACCGACCGAAGGGAAGCCGCTGTGGTGGGTGGAGGACATGCAGGTCAGCTCGTCATCGTGGTTGGTCCAAATTGGAACAAGTTCGAAAGGGCTTACACGAATCCGACCGAGGCGATCCCTGTCCTAGCGACATCGAAGCCGACGCCACCACCACCTCCTCCTCCCGTCGTCGGGGTCAAGAGTTCTCGCTTGAGCTTTGCGAGCTTGGCCTTGAGTTGACCGAGATGGAACGAGGTGGCCTTGTTCTTTTGGGTCTTGGCCTGAAGAGGAGGGACGAAATCATGTAGGGGTTAGTCGGTGGAAGATCGGCGAGAAGGGAAAGCCAGAGTGAAAGAGCACTTGCCATCTCATCTTCGATGAGCTTGATCTTGTCTACGATCGTCGACCTATTGGAGGATGGGAGCAGAGTCAGTACCAGCGTCATCATCCATGTCGACTGTCCAGTGCCCCAGAGCCCCAGTGCCAACGTGGGCAAGTCGCCACGGGTCGTGTGCCAGAAAGAGGAGTCTCGCCGTCGAGCTCAGGACGAGCAGAGTGGAACGAGTACTCACATGGTGGGGAGATGAGGGGTGGTGAAGTGGAAGTGGGGCGGGTGCCTAGGTCGTGGTGTAGCGGGATGCGAGTGCCCAGGAGGTGTGTGTGCCCAGGAGGTGGTCGGTCGGACAAGGTGTGTGCGAGCGCCGTGCGGGTTGCAGTGCGCTTGCTGGCCCACGCGCGCGTTCCCCCGAGAGGAGGTCCGAGCTCAAATGGCTCGGTGCGACCGTTCGAGTCCTGGCTGGCGACGCGCTGGAGGCCGTGAGGCCTGGCCCTGTCACCACCCTGTCACCACCACGGACCCCCCTTCCTGAACCGTCCCACCACCACCCACCACTCGACCACCTCTCCCGGCCCGGCTTGGTCCGTCGATAGCTGCCTACTGCTCTCCACCCGCTGTACTGCTCAGGGGTCTGCTGGCTGGCTAGTTGTAGTACGCGCCGTCTCCGCGTCCCTCGTGTCCGCTTGATCGGTCGCTCCCTGGCCCAAGCCACGTCAAAGTCGCAGCCCAACCGCTGGTCACACCGACAGCCGTCCACGTCCACGTCCACGTCCACGCCCACGTCGCACTTGGAGCTTGCCCAGCATGCAGATGCTCACAAAGGTCAGCCATGCGAACTCCCGTCCATGTGAACTCATACTAACCATCTCACTACTGGGTGCTACAGTTCGAGTCCAAGTCGAATAGGGTCAAGGGCATCGCGTTCCACCCTCGACTGACGCTCTTGGCCGCCTCGCTCCATTCGGGCTCGATCCAGCTGTGGAACTTCCAGATGGGCGTGCTTGTAGACAGGTTCGAGGAGCATGACGGTCAGTTCTCCCGCATACCCTGCCCTCCGACGAGCGATCCGACGCTCGGAGCTTGCGAGCGTGCCCGCGCCTTCCAACACGCGTGTCCGTCCTGGGGGCACCCCTTCTCAGCCAATTCATCCCAATACTTCTCAGCCAATTCATCCCAATACTTCTCAGCCAATTCATCCCAATACCTCGAACCACGACGAGATTGTTATTATTGGGAACACAACAAGCCCCTCTTCGTTCCTAGTCGAACCGAAAGCTGATCTGCTTAATCTTGCACTTCTGTGCACCTGTCGCCCCCGTTTCGCGCGTGGTCCGGCTCGTTCCCTCGTCCCAACCCCCGGCATACACCTCACCTCCAACAGGACCAGTACGAGGCATCTCGTTCCACTCGACTCAGCCTCTGTTCTGCTCGGGAGGTGACGACTACAAAATCAAGGTCTGGAAGTTAGTCTCGGACTGCATTGCACTGCCGGCGCTGCTTCCACCTGGCTGATCACATCCTCACGCGTCGCCTACAGCTACAAGACCCGTCGGTGTCTCTTCACCCTGCACGGCCACTTGGACTATGTTCGATCCGTCTACTTCCACCACGAGCACCCGTGGATTCTCTCGGCCTCGGACGATCAGACGATCCGCATCTGGAACTGGCAGTCGCGTCAATGCATCGCCATCTTGACCGGCCACAACCACTACATCATGTGAGCGCTCGGCAATCTTCGGGGGAAGAGGACCGGTTGCAGATCACTGACTCTGTACTCATCGGTGCTTTTGCTCCAGGTGCGCTCAATTCCACCCCAAGGAGGACTACGTCGTTTCGGCCTCGATGGATCAAACCGTTCGAGTCTGGGACATTTCGGGTAGGTGCTTGTCAGGGCGGTGAGTGATGCGATCAAGGTCATGAAACTGACCCCATCAGGGCGAACTACAGGCCTGCGCAAGAAGAATACGACCGCACAGCCTCTCTCGTTCGAGGAACAGATCCAGCGCGCCAATTCGGGCCAGGCCGACCTGTTCGGCAACACCGATGCCGTCGTCAAGTACGTGCTCGAAGGCCACGATCGAGGTGTGAACTGGGCTACCTTCCACCCGACAATGCCCCTCATCGTTTCGTGCGGTGACGATCGCCAGATCAAGCTGTGGCGAATGAGCGACACCAAAGCGTGGGAGGTCGACACGTGTCGTGGCCACTTCAACAACGTCTCGGTCGCGCTCTTCCACCCCAAGCACGAGCTCATCATCTCCGACTCGGAAGACAAAACGATCCGCGTTTGGGACTTGAGCAAGCGTACGGCAGTACAGACCTTCCGTCGCGAGAACGATCGCTTCTGGGTACTGACGGCCCATCCCGAGTTGAACCTGTTCGCCGCCGGTCACGACTCGGGTTTGATCGTCTTCAAGCTCGACCGCGAGCGACCGGCGTTCAGCGTGCACGGCAACACCTTGTTCTACGTCCGCGACAAGTTCGTGCGAGCACATGACCTCACCACCGGATCCGATGCCGGTGTCATCAGCGTTCGACGCCTCGGCAGTCAGTTCGTGCAACCGCGCACACTGAGCTACAACCCCGCCGAGCGAGCGGTGATTGTCACCAGTCCCGCCGACAACGGGCTCTATGAGCTCGTGCACTTGCCCAAGGATGTGGGGTCGGGTGAGGTGCGTGACTCGGCTTCCGAAGGTCGCCGAGGTACGGGCTCGTCGGCCTTGTTCGTGGCTCGCAATCGCCTCGCCGTGCTCGACAAGACAGCGCAGACGATCGGGATCCGCGACCTCGAGAACTCGATCACGAAGACGATCAAGTGCCCCGTGCAAACGAACGACATCTTCTTTGGAGGAACGGCCTCGTTGTTGCTCTCGTGCCCCGCCAGCGTCGTCCTGTTCGACATCCAACAGCAAAAGATCATTGCCGAGCTCGCGACGCCTCTCGTCAAGTACGTCGTGTGGTCTAACGACAACTCGATGGTCGCACTCCTGTCCAAGCACACGATTATGATCGCCAACAAGACGCTCGGCCAATCGGCGATGGTACACGAGACGATCCGCATCAAGTCCGGTGCTTGGGACGATTCGGGCATCTTCATCTACTCGACCTTGAACCACATCAAATACGCCCTCCCGCAAGGTGACAACGGCATCATCAAGACCTTGGACCAACCCGTCTACTTGACGCGCGTCAAGGGCAAGGTCGTGCACTGCCTCGATCGCAACGCCAAGCCAAGGGCGATCGCGATCGACCCGACCGAGTACCGCTTCAAGCTCGCGCTGATGAGGAAGAACTACGACGAGGTGCTGCACATTATCCGCACGTCGAACCTCGTTGGGCAGAGCATCATCGCGTACCTGCAGAAGAAGGGCTTCCCCGAGATCGCGTTGCACTTTGTGCAGGACAAGACGACACGGGTCGACTTGGCGATCGAATGCGGCAATCTCGATGTCGCGCTCGAAATGGCCAAGGCCCTCGAACGGGAGGAGATTTGGGCCAGGTTGGGCCAGCAGGCACTCAAGCAGGGTAACCACAAGGTACGCTGTCGTGGGCTTGCATGCTGATCAGTGCAGGACGGCCAATGGTGACCGTACCTCCTCCCTCATGTTTTCGCCCAGATTGTCGAGATCGCCTATCAGCGCACCAAAAACTTCGATCGCTTGTCGTTCCTCTACCTCAGCACGGGCCACCCCGAAAAACTCAGCAAGATGTCCAAGATTGCCGAGATGCGCGGCGACCAAATGTCACGCTTTCACAACGCGCTGTACCTCGGCAATGTCGAGGCTCGAATCGCCATTCTCCGCGAAGTCGGCCTCTTCCCCCTGGCGTACATGACGGCCAAGACGAACGGATTGGAGGAGCTTGCGCAAGAGGTCCTGACGGCCGCTGGCCTGACCGAGGAGGACGTGACCGGTGTCGTCCCACCGATCAAGCGCTCGACATTGCGCCCCCCGCCGGTCATCGTGCCGACGTTCGAACACAACTGGCCTTCTGTCGGCGTCACCGAGAGCTTCTTTGATCGCGCTCTCGCCGCAGCGGCGAACGGGGAGCCCTCGGCGGTCGATTACGAGGGCGATGCGGGTGATCGCGGCCTCGACTCGTGGGCAGCGGGTGAGACCGAGCATGACCCCATGGCCACCGATGGAGTTGCGGCTGAGGAAGCGGCAGAAGCATGGGATCTCGATGGCGCCGACGGCGACGACGATGGCGTGGTCGGCGACGAGGACCTTCTGGGCGGCTCGGATACTCTTACACCGGCAGGTGGCGCCGACGACGACTCGGCTGGATCGCTCGTGCCTGGCATCCCCGAGGACGAGCTGTGGGTGCGCAACTCGCCCCTTGCGGCCGACCATGTCGCTGCCGGTTCGTTCGAGACGGCGATGGGCTTGCTCAACCGACAGGTCGGCGCCGTTCACTTTGCGCCGCTCAAACCCCTGTTCTTGTCGCTATTCCAATCCTCGAGGTTGTACTTGCCGTCAGCGCCGTCGCTGCCACCGTTGCAAATCCCGCTACGACGAAACCTTGACAACGCCGAGCCTCGTTCGGTCCTTCCCGCGGCGACGTTGACGCTGCAAAGCATCACCTCGGGCGAGTTGCGCAACGCGTACCTCCTGTTCCAAAAGGCCAAGTTCTCCGAGTCCGCAGCGGCGTTCCGCTCGATCTTGCACTCATTGCTCCTCGTCGTAACATCAACACCAGGCGAGGCGGCGGAACTACAAGAACTCGTCGTCATGTGCCGCGAATACCTCGTCGGTCTCGCGCTCGAGATCGAGCGACGACGCGTCGAGAAGCTCGGCGGCCCCTCGCCGGAGAACACGAAGCGCCAACTCGAATTGGCGGCTTACTTCACGCACTGCCGACTCCAGCCTGCACATCTTCTGCTCGCGTTACGTTTGGCAATGGCGACTTTCGTCAAGGCCAAGAACTACCCAACCGCAGCGACGTTTGCGCAAAAGCTGCTCGACCTGCAGCCCGCCGCGACGGTGGCGACGCAGGCCAAGAACGTGCTCGCGACCGCGAACAAGAACCCGCGGGACGCGATCGAGATCGCGTACGATCTGCACGCCCAGTTTGACGTGTGTCCCGCTTCGTTGACACCGATCTACGCCAACGACGCTGCGGTCGAGGATCCTTTCACGGGCAGTCGGTACCACGCGAGGTATCAGGGCACGGTCTGTGCCGTGTCGGGCGTGACCGAGGTTGGCCGAAATGCGAGTGGGTTGAGGTCGATGATCTGAGGCCTGTGAAGGGTTTCTGTCTTTCTCTGTGTTTTGGACATGCGATATAGGTATGCGATTCTGCAAGCGATATCTCTTTTGGTGGTAACGACGGTCATCTTGCTTCTCTTTACTCGATTTCTTTTGAGCCACGTCTGCGTCTCTCGCTCTTCCTCTCCTTTCTTTCTTGCCCTCGCCTTTCCATCCTCTCTTCATTCTCGCCTTACCTCTTGTAGAAATCCTATGTTCCACTTCTTGAAAATCGACAGATGAACAACATGACCGATGTCGGGAGTGCGAATGTGGTTCTCGTCGAGAAAGGGCGGCGCTTCGACGCTGTCCGCCCGAGTTGGCGCCACCCGCCAAGCGCTGAGCTGCCTTCTACCACCCCATCTCGTTTTGTCCAGGCTCCGAGGTAGGCCCGACAGTGCTCTCTTAGGTCTCTGTATCACACTGACCAACGTGTTCTTCCATTCCCTTCAATTTCTGTCCTTGGAACGCACTCCTTCGTCCCAGTGCTCCATCACCACCACTCTCTCACCCGCCCCCGCCGTTGACGTCGTCATCGCCCCGTGAGATTGCACCCAATCCAAGCCCACATTCAGCCATCAGCGATGGCCCCCGTAGTTTCCGTCGAGGTCGGTCCTCTGTGTCTCTTTCAATCCTGACCTTGAACTGACTTGATCTGTCTGCCCCATCTCCTCTTTCGCGCACGCCCTTCACCGTACCACTGCTCCACAACCCCCGCCCCCCCCCCCCCCCCCCCCCCCACCGCGCGCGCCGATCATCGTTGCTTTGTCTGTGCTCAGGTCGGCCCTCCCGCCAAGAAGGGCGAAGGTCGAGCGAGGAGGTACTACAAGTCCACCGATGCGCTCGTACAAGGTCCGGAGAATATCAGCTGTCTTTCCGATATGTGAGTATGCCAGGTAGTCGCTTGGATGGGTTGAACTCTGGGAAGGCCGACCAGTTGCTATCACGGACCGCGGGCATCGGTCATCCACCTATGCGCATACAATATCGACGGCCGGCGCAAGAGGCCATCCTGACTTTTGCGGCGAGGGTTGACGCTTCTCAATGTACGACTCCATCAGTATCAATCATGCTGCAGAGAAGTACCCCAACGACCAGGCGATGGGATGGCGTGACACGATCGACATGATCAACGAGGAGAAGGACGTCAAGAAGATGGTGAGAGCTGGCTCCTTTGAGAAGTTCCAATGAACACTCGTCGCAGTCCTAAAGTCTCAGTTTTTCACCCCTAGGTCGAAGGCAAAGAAGTGACCGAGAAGAAGACGTGGAGCTACTGGCACCTTTCCGACTACAAATGGTGGACCTACTCTGAGCTGGCAGAATACATCAAGTACGCCGGTCAAGCTCTCGTGCACACCGGCCACTCCAAGGACACCATGTTCAACATTTACAGCGGCACGAGCCGAAGGTGGCAAGTCATGGCGAATGGTGCGTTGACCTGATTCTTCCGTATGCGATGAAATCGTGAACGGTGCAGCTGATGAGTAATCTTACCGGTTCTAGCTTGCGCATCTCAAAGCATCACCTTTGCGACAGCATACGACTCCTTGGGAGAGGAGGGTGTGAGTCAAGCTCTAGGCTGAGAACGTTCCGATCTACGCTCTCCTTAGCTGACAGAGGACCGACGTGACCGACAGCTTGCCCATTCCATCAACCAACCCGAAGTGTACGGCATCTTCACCAACGCCAACTTGCTCGACACGATCGCCAAGGTCGTTTCCCAGGCCCCTTCGCTCAAGCTCGTGATCTACGACGGTGAGGACAAGGACGTCAAGAAGGGTGCTGTCGAGGCCCTGGAGAAGGCCGGGCTCAAGGTCCACAAATTTGACGACTTTATCGAGTTGGGCAAGAAGAACCCTTGGTAAGCCCACCTCTGGCCGATGGTCTGCATTCTCCTACAGCTGAATCTTCGGTGTCTCATCCATCCCGCAGCGATTCCAAGCCCGGAAAGGGAGATGACGTCGCGTGCATCATGTACACATCTGGATCGACCGGTGCCCCCAAGGGTGTGCAGATCACCCACACCAACATCATCTCCTGCGTCGGCGCCGTGGAAGTCTTGTTGCCCCACGTCATCAAGCACGGCGAAACCTACATCGGGTACCTTCCTTTGGCGCACATTATGGAATTGGCAGTCGAACTCAGTCTGTTCGCCGTCGGAGGTCGTGTCGGTTACGCCACCGTCAAGACGCTCACCGATGCGTCCGTGCGCAACTGCGCTGGTGATATTCGAGCTCTGCAACCCACGATCATGGTCGGTGTCCCTGCGGTGTGGGAGTTGATCAGAAAGGGTATCGTGTCCAAGGTCAATGGCTCGGGTATGATTAAGTCGAACCTCTTCTGGGCCGCTGTCGCACTCAAGAAGGCTGCGGGCATCGGTAGTTTCCTCGGATCGATCGCCGATGCGGTTGTGTTCAAGGCCGTAGCGGCAGGGACTGGTGGAAAGCTCAAGTACGCGTTGAGCGGTGGAGCACCCATCTCCAAGGAGACGCAAGAGTTCTTGTCGATTGCTTTGGTGTTGATGATCCAAGGTACGCATTACGTCTTTGATCTGAGACGATATTCAGGAAGCTGACACCCGTTCGTATTTGCCTCACAGGATACGGTATGACGGAATCTACGGCTATGGCTGCGCTTCTCCCTCCTGAACTCCATCGCTACGGGACCGTGGGTGTGCCCGTACCCTCGGTCGAAATCAAGTTGGTCGACGTTGAAGAGGCGGGTTACTCGACGATGAACGACCCTCCCCAGGGTGAGATCTGCATCCGAGGACCTTCCATCACAAAGGGCTACTACAAGAACGAGGAGGAGACGAAGAAGACGATCGACGAGGACGGATGGATGCACACCGGTGACGTTGGACAATGGAACACCGACGGAACATTGTCCCTGATCGACCGAAAGAAGAACTTGGTCAAGCTTTCGGGAGGTGAATACATTGCGCTTGAAAGGCTCGAGTCGATCTACAAGAGCTCGCAGTACGTGTCCAATATTGTCGTGTACGGTGATGCGAACGCGAGTCGACCCATGGCGATCGTCTATGGTCACGAGGCGAACCTCAAGGGTCTCGTCAAGCAACAGGGCATCGACGTCCAAGATGACTTTGCTGCGATCGCTCACAACGAACGAGTCAAGAAAGCCGTGTTGAACGACTTGGTCAGCGTCGGTAAGAAAGCCGGATTGAAGCAACTCGAGTTGTTGTCGACGATTGTGCTCGACTCGATTGAGTGGACCGCGCAGAACGGTATGCTTACGGCTGCGCAGAAGCTGCAACGCAAGCCCATCGTCGAGCACTACAAGAAGGAGATCGATGTGAGTCTTCTCGATTGGTGCCCATGATTGCGTCATACAGAGAGCTGATTCCGTTGCTTCACAACACTCAGGCCATATACCCGTGATTTTTGATTTTAAATCGGAGCCCTACTGTCTGTTCTTGCCAACTTCTACTCTCCTAAAGACGTTTTCTGTAATCTTGAAATCTTTCCACAAAGTATCATCGCACTAGTAGCAACCCTTGATGATCACACCTCGATCATCCGCGTCGCGTAGACGTCCTCTTCTTCTGCCTGCTCCTCCCTCCTTCTCCGCTCGAGCTGGTCCAAATAGTACGCCAAAGTGTAGCGATTCTCCTCTGCTCCCTTGATGACGTTGTCCTGGAGGTCCAGCAACCCCTTCTGAAGTACTCGGAACGTCGCTGCGTGTGCTCCCGCATCGGCCTGCAGAGATCTCCCATGCGCATCGAACATGCCATTGACCCACAGCAAGTGGAACTCGACATGCGGCGTCTCGCTCATCTGCCGTGCGATCAATCCCAGCGTCTTCTCCACATGATGCGGAGGGAGTTGCGTCGCCAGTAACCGGATTTCGTTGGGTGGGATCGCTTCATAAACGGCTCGAAGTGGACCAGGTTCGTTCAATCGCAAAGCCATGATCAACGCCTTGAGGTAATTCCTATCCGATCGCAACGTATCATTGATCGTCTCGGGTGTGATGTCGATATCTAATTCGAAAGGATCGAACGAGATCGTATCGTCCAACGAATACACCAACAACCCTTCCGTCGAAGCCGCGGCCCAACTTCTTCCTGTGGGGGAGAACCGAACGCATTTCGTCCTCGCTTCAGGTCGGTACTTGCGTTTCGACATGTCACCCGCTCGAGCACCCGGTAAGGTCTTGTCAAGTCGGTCTTCGAGGTCGGAGTTCTCGCCTCGATCATCTATCGCTTCCCTCGGTCCGGCTTCAGTCAAGTTGCGCGAATCGAGGAACTCCTGCGTCCCGTCTAAGGAAAGGTTTTGCGATATTTCGAATCGCTTCAACAATACACCGTCGCGCGCATCGTACAAGCAGACATGCTTCGAGTTACCACCCGCAAGTAAGCACGCCCCATCAGCGGTGTACGAAAGTGAAGTGAAGGCTTTGCCTGACGCGTTGTTGGCCGCGGTGACTCGATCGTCGACCTTCCTCCCTCCGGCGACGTCCTTGCGCCCTTCGATCAACGTCCGTTGCAGAGCGTTGCGCACGTCCCAGAAGATGATTTGGCCGTCCAAAGTCGAGACGGCCACTTCCAGCCCATCGGGTCGGAAGGCTAATGCCAAAGCATCGCCTTTCAAGGGAAACGATTCGACGGCCGAACTTCTTCCGTACACGTCCCATACTCGGATCGACTTGTCCCACGAGGCCGAGACGAGTCGATCTCCGAGAGGTGAATAGGACAAGGCCGAGACAGGACCTTCGTGTCCCGCAAGGACGTCAACCAATTTGCCCGTTTGCGTCGACCACATGTAGATCTCAAACCCGTCGCCCGTCCCTCCGGCACAAACGACTTCACCGGATGGATCGACAGCCAATGAGTTGAATTGAACGGGGGAAGGTGTGGTGAACGTCCGGAAGTTACGGTACCGGATAAGATCGTAGGCTCGGACGGTACCATCAAGCGAGGCGGAGAAGACGACTTGACCTTGTTTGGCGAACTCGACCGCCGATACGGACGACGAATGATCGGAGAAGGTGACGAAGCAAAATCCGCTCGTCGCGTTCCATAGCTTGACCTTGCCGTCGTCACCACCGGTCGCGACCGTTTGCGCATCGGGGGAGAAGGACAACGTGTTCATGTCAAAGTAATGACCCTGTTGCTTGAGCACGTACGACTCAGACTGCCATTCCCATACTAGCAATTGGCCGAGCTTGCTCGCGCCAAAGGCAAGCCACTCGCCCGTGGCATTCACAGCAACCGAAGTAATCTTTTCCTGCGATACTGAAAGTGTGTGCACCGACGTGAAGTGCGGCATCTCCCATAACCCAAAGACACCGTTCGAAAAGCCGACGATGAGCAAGGTTGAAGGAGGGTGGAATGTCGTCGAGGTGACTTTGGTGCCCGTTTGCATAAAGTAGTGCCGTTCTTTGAGTCCCCATCGAGTGGTGGCGATCGTGTTGTCGACACCAATCACTGAAGTCGAGGTCGAAGCGTGGGCGTTTGCAGCGATCCTTCTAGGCCCATCATGCATCTCTTCGTCTTCGTCTTCCTCGTCCGACTCCTCTCCCGACTCTTTTGCGCTCCATGTGAAGACGGCGCCGTCCCGAGATACGGTGTAGATGGTCTTGTGGTCGGCGGAAAAGTAGGCCGATAATACGGCATCGCGGTGACCAGCGAATGTCTTAGGTCGATAGCCTTCGACGGGATACAAGGTGAACAGACGACCGGTCATGTCCTTTGAGGTGGTGAGGAAGAACCTGCCCACAACGTTGCGCAAAGGTCAGCGATCATGTTTTTACTATCGTCGATGACAACACGATGGTGACGGCTCACCTCGAGTCTGCAGACCATGTGATGGACAAAACATCGTCGTAATGACCGGTGTAGACTCGGTGGAGGTTGAAGGGAGCGAACTCTCGCGCGAGGTGGGACGGGGTGTGCCAGACCTGAACCTGGGAACCATGCGTCGCGGCGATGAATCTGTCAAGTTGCCAAAGAGTCATGATCAGTTTCCAATTTTCTCAAAGAAACACATGCGTGCGATCATACTCACTTTCCATCGGGCGAGAACTGCACATCGCGTACCGGCTTTTTGAAGTTGAAATGGTGCAGCACCGTCGAGCGCTTGAAGTTGACGAGGAGAGCACGCCCATCTACCAGTGCAGAACAACCTGAATCAGTCGAGTCCATAAGCAAGATGGATGCTTCAACGACCATGACTAACCTTCATCGATGCTGAGCAGTACAGTCGCATCCGGGCTGAGCGCGATCCGGGCAATGTTTTTGCGGTTCTCGAACGAAAGCGTCCTCGACTTGTTGCTGTTCAGGCATGGAGTGGTGGTGTGAGTGAAGGTGATCTCGAAATACTTTGGACCCATATGTTGCACACTCACTTGACGAGATCAAACACGGAAACGCGGTTCCCGACGGGCGAGAGGACCGAGTTGCCATCGGGCGTGTACACGACGTTGCCCTTGGAGTAGATCGTCCCGCACAAGTTGGAGAACTTGTATGCGGAGGAAGACGTCATGCTCGAGTTACTCCGTTTCGCACTGTACCCAGGGTGAGCTCGAACGGGCGCTATAGCAAGGCGAACGAGCGCCGCGCACCGGTGTTGAGTCGGATCGTCCCCGTCTGGTTCCCGGTGCCCTGCGAAGCTCCAATCGCGCTCGGACCTCTTTGGGCGGGTTTCGGGCCGACTCGACATTGCCTCATTCGAAACTAAGTCAACGCAGCGCGTGTAAATCCATGTAAGTAAGGCATCCGTGTGTTATAATCATAGATATATCGTTTTAGATTTAGTGTGGGTCACAACCCATGGCGGACCCCGATTTTTATAAGCGTGGATTCGGAGTTCCTTCCGAGTCTTCGTAGACGAAAGCCTAGCTCGACACGCGTCTAGGTACATGAGATCTGGGTTTGCGGAAGCACATCTACGTTGAGAGCCACGAGCACGAAGCACCATCTCCTTCAGACACCGGATCACTCAATCACCCTTCACTGCTTGCAGTGCATACCCGCGGAAGCTTTCGCAACGAATGGGAGCGCGCCGCTACCGAGCCGGCAAGAGACCCCTAAGCGTTGAATCCTTGGAGGAAGACAGCGTTAGGCAAAGACACGTTGTTTCACGGGGACTCGGTACCGAGCCATCAAAACCGTGTGATGCGCTTAATCGTCACCACTCAATCACAAAGGGTGAACAGCCAAGTCTGCGAGATCGAGCGCGAGGTTTCAAATCGGCTCAGGCTCTGCCCTCCCAATTTCTGTGTGACGTTGAGGGGCTGAGCGGTTTCAGAGACAACCATTGGCCCTTTTCTTTTGCAGGGGCCGTTGTAGCACCACATTACGAATCTTTTAATGGAGTTTGATCAGAACAAAAGGGGGACTGTCCGTGTAATAAACCTGTAGCAGCCTCGTTGACCTTCAAAAGCTGTCAGGGGTCTCGCAGAAAGTTTCCCGCAGGGGGGCTGTCCAAAAGTTTGAGTTTGGTCGGAAAAGGAAAAAGAGCCGGTGATCGTTACGTGCTGGGTACGCGTTGGCAGAACGCGTTGACCACATTGGGACCCCTTACCCACTCAGACATGCCTATTCGCATGGAAACGAGGCTGTAAGTACCTTGAGTAGGTAGCTACTCCTCACACAAGCCTCTTTTTGTTTGCCTAATTCTCTACGAACAAGAATTTTCGTGGATCTGGGTAAAACAAGCACGACGGTGCGCCGTGCCTTGCACGGATCTCCGTGGCCAAACTGCTCGAGCGCGCCGCCTGCGACGACGACCCCCGTGACGACTTAGTCATGTTCCACGCTCGCAGCGGCGTACACCGCGGCTATCGATGAGGATTGGCAGGAGCAATCCCCATGCATGGCCGCGCCCTGTCAATTTTCGGGATTTTCTTCGCTCTTCTACACGCCTGAGGAGGGAGCAGATGGGTGACAAGAATGTGTACTACCTAGGTGCAGCACTGCCTGAGATTTAGTCAGGCCATGAAACAAGCGGAAAGTGCCGGGAAGTCGAGATCGCTCGCCCTGAACACCCGTGGTCCGTCGGGTTCCTAGACAACACGGCGCTCCGGGTGAACAGATTTAGGCATCGGCATTGGAAGGCCGAAGTTCGGAACCAGGCTTGGGAAAGCCCCTCTGGTGATCGAGAAATGTGCCCCATTGCGGCGGTCCTTCCACACCTTCTCATCTCTGAAGGCCCGCACCACAACCCGCGAAACTGCACCTACCATGGCTTCATCGTCGCCAGCGTCATCTTACCTGGGTCAAGACTCTAATTCCAGCTACCCGGCTTCGTCTCCCTCCTCCTCGACAACGAGCTTGAGCTCACCCAGCCTGAGTAGCATGAGTCCTCCTTCCCTGCGGTCAAGCTCTTCAACATCACCGTACGCGGCCCTCTCCTTCCAGTACAATCCTTCAAATACAGGTGGGATCAACACACCTGAAAGGACCGATGATCGATACGCCGAACGCGATTCCCTCCCGAGCTCGACTTTAGCGATATCCATCGGCATCGACTCGCCCGGATCTCGCCTGACACCTGAAGCGATGCAAGCGAATAGAGAGGCCGAGATTGCAAGAGCGTTGGAGTGGTTATCGAGTCACCCTGATATCAGGTAGGTCTTACTTGGAGGTTCAGATTGCTCGGACTGCGTAACGCGACCTCGAGCTGACTCATCCTGCTGGTGTCGGAAACAGGCGGCCTTGAATAAACATCGCTGCAGTCTGTCGGCCCTAGGTCAATCATCATCACTCCAATCCTCATTATCTGTACATTGAACCGCAATCGGGCCCAACGTCCTCGCAAAATATTTGTTGTACACCACCTCAAGCTCTCAAGACGTTACCCGAGACTCGGACATTGATCGTATCTGATTTTCTTCAGCCCGAGCGCGATTTCGGGTTTTTCAATTTGGCTCGGCTTTCTCCCATCAACCTCGGGCCGGCCCATGAACACCACTTTCAATACGTTCTGCAAATATTGTATCCTTGTCAATCGACTCTTCAGAGACATGATACCATGTGTTAAGTATGGACCACCTCAATTGTGCTCAAGCCTGCCAGGCCTGCTGGACTCCGATGGGCAAGACCAGCAGTGCGCGCCGCGCGGGACGTCATCCACCTCCACTTAATGCTCGCTTCCACCCGCACACTCCGTTTTCCCCGGAGTAGGTACCTATCAAAAGCCTCGGAGGTGTTCAGGGCCGCGTCAATTGAGATGTCAGCCGTCAAAAGTTGAAACCCCTTGCGATCGCACACCCAAAGAAACTTGCCATCTCGGAGTTGCCCGCGGGCGGGGCACTCGACGGCACTCGGCAGCCTCGGCGAGAGAGTGATCAGCATCGTCATTGGTATCTAACCGAGTCCGTCGGTACCTAGGAACGGATTCGCTCGCATGAAAACACTCCGGGCCTCGGGAGCTAGGTCGGCTATGCCGAGTGGAAGACGGAACGCACAACTCTCGTCATTGATATGTGCTGCACCGTCTTTGTCAACCAGCGTTCGACCTCGGCAACACTTCAAGCAAGCCCGAGCAGGATTCAGCTTTCCTCCCCGGGTGGGGATTCCGAACCTTCCAGCCAGCGTAGGTAAGTCAAGACCAAGACCATCGTAGGAACCTACCGTCTCGGTAGGTTTATTCGCACAAGTAGAAGGCATCTACCTAAACCCATTATCAAGATGTACGAAAGGCTAGACTTCCAAATCCTCGTCCGGATCATCATCGTCCATATCATCGCCTTCGTCCGGTTCATACTCGACTTTACCGACCCCACCTAGGCCTTGGTACATCGCCGCATCACCTTCCTTAGCTACGAAGGGTAATGGAAAGGACGATCGGGCTGATTCTTGTGATGAGGTGAGAGAAAGGTTGAATGGTAAAGGCGCTTCGATCGAGTTTACCGGCTGTGAAGATTTAGTCGGTTTCGATGAGGCCGGCGTTGCTGTTGTTGATGGTGGAGCGATGGAGGAAAGATTCTGCAGGCCAGAAATCTCTTCGTTCAGCCCCCTGAGTGCACAAAGGCAGCTAGCTGAACGAGTCGAGTGACGTACCACATTGGCCATCCTGTCCTTCCTGAGCACCTTATCCAATCCGACCCCCTGAACCCCTGGATCCTTCCTGATCACGCCTTCGATCCCCCTCGTCAGAACCCTTCTCTGAACTTTACCATTCACCATCCCTCCAATACTGTTCTTCAACACCTGCGTAGGCAAGACGACGCCTCTCGTACTCCACTCGACGACGCATGCCCCCCTTTCATTGCCTGAAGAGCCCAACAGATCCAATGGTATCCGCTCGTCCTCGTCTCTTGTCGAACGAGGTCGTTTGAACGGATCACCGTAGGAACGATCGGTGAAGGAGGTGAGGAACTCGGGAAGACGGAGGTCGATTGGGGTAGAGGGATGAGGGGTGAGGGGTATTTGGAGGGTGTACTCGCGAGATAGGAGCTCGACGAGGGGGGAAGGGTGCAAGGTCAGGTGTACCGTTGAGGAGGAGAGCGATGGGGAGAGCAAGTAGGGGAGAAGGGCGGAAGAGGTCGATGATGGGGTAGGTGTTGGAGATGGGAAGGCGTGATGATGCAGAGCGACTAGGCGAGAGGTCGAATCTGCTCCGATTCCGCCGAGTCCGGTGGATCAGCATGAAGCATAGCATGGATGAGCCAAACCAAGAGAACGGACCTTTCGTTGTAGGCAGTGCCTTCAATATGGCTTGCAGTGCCGAATGGACGCCATGCAATTCAGCTAGCTCGTGCAAGCGGTCGACCGAATCCAAGACGACGAGCACGCTTGAGCTCTTTTGCTGAGCGCGCTCGATTGCCGTTACAACGGCCTTGACGAGGTCTTTGACTCTGTTGGGTTGGTCCGGATCGAGAAGGAACCCGCCGAAAGGAACGGTCGATGTCGAGGCATAGGTCTTGGACAGGCCCGAGACGGCATCGACAAGTTGGAGGTTCGCAGGGGAAGCACCGGTCCAGGCGGGCAACGGGAGTAGTCGTGAAGGGGATTGTTCGAGTGCGACAACAACGACTTGTTCATCATTCCTGTTCAAAACGATCACGTAAGGGTTGGTTCGATGAAAAATGTGTTGGAGCACGCCGAAGAAAAGAGTTGAGCTCACCTCGACAGCGCGGACGAGATGAACTGTCGCAACAGCAGCAGGCCTGGTTGCAGGAACGAGTCGGTGATGAGGATCAAAGGACTTGCGTTCGAGGCATAGCTGAGTTCCTTGCTATTGTTGAGCAAGGAGGGGAGAAGCAGGTGAGGCGCCATCACGCGTAGTCACTAACTTCGCTCGCAGTCGACCGGAAAGGAGCGTCAGTACGGAGCTCGATTATCAAACTCGCCGCGGCGCACGGACCCACTGGGCAAGCTACCCCACTTGTGCGGCGCGACCGGTCGGCCGGTCAGCTGAGCGGCGCGCTGCCAGTGGTGCGTGCTTCGGCTTGCTGACGATGCGAGACAACATTTCTTCTTCGCCTACAGGGATATGTTCATAGCAAAGCCTCTGTGAGACCTCTGTGAGCACAGTGATTTCTAGAATTTATTAGCGCGCTCAGGTGTTGCTGTGCAGAGGGTCGGTCATGTGCATTGAAGGCGGGCCTGCCGCGCGCCCAGCGCAATCGGTGACGTCGTTTGATTCCGATGGCGACGCTCGTCGAGCCACTCCCTCGACGCCTCGGCTTCAGCCTTTCCTCCATCCTTCCAACCCCCACATCCCATCATCCCATCATCCCCCCCTCCCTCCTCCTTCTCTTTTGATTTTGAGCCCCGCAAGGAAGCAGCATGTCGTCGGACCATGCCCTGCTCAGCCCTGCCGAAGTTGATGCACTGCCCACTCCGCACGCACCAGGCTTCTGGCCCGAGACCCCCGCCGCCGATGCCTATCTCCAGAATGAAGGACCCCTCGAGCAAGCCGGAAGGTCGATGCATTCCGAAGAATCGACTGAGGAATCGATGCGAGCCGTACATGACGTCCTTGCTCCTGCCATCCTCGCCACGGGGGCCGGTTTGCTCCTCGGCGGTCCCGTAGCCGGTGTCGTCGCTGGATTGGGCGCTGGTGTGGCCGGGCTCGAGAATCAAGGCTTGAAGAAAGGGCTCGCCCACACCGACACCCCCAATGACCAGCTGGGTACGACTCAGAGCCAGGACGTGACTCCCAAAGGGTCACCCTCAGCCAAGCACGCGGCGATTTTGGTCTCGGCCGAACCCTCGGGCTCCACCTCGACTCAGGTCCCGGAGGACTTGACCGAGCAAAAGACCCAAGCCGCTCTCGCCACGTCTCCGGCTCAGCAAATGCTCGGAGGAGAAGACGTTCACAAGGGTCTGTCGGCGTTGGTCGCCGGTGCGGCCGGTACCGCCGTCGTTGACAAGGAGATCGAAGAGCCGACAACCGACCTCAAGGAACAAACTCGCGACCCGGCCGTGTCGAACGTCGTCCCCGATCCCGCCTGGAAGAGCAACCTCGTATCGACCGGTGTCCAGACGGAAGATTCAGCATCGAGCACGGCGGCCAAGGAGGAAGGTCTTTCGTACGGTGAGAAGGCTGCTCTAGGTGCTGGGGCCGGACTTGGGGCAGCTGGACTCGCCGCCGCTGCTGCGTACGAGCACGAGCACCATGATGCCTCTGTGAGTACGCATACGTTCCGGTTCATTTGAAATCGAAGGAGTCTGACCATTCCGAACAACGAACGATTGCACAGACTGACAGCGTTAGGCCCGATCTCGTAACCCCGAGAGAGCCGCTTACACTCAACAGTGAAACACCTTCGACCGTTACTGCGACACCGCCGTCAGAAGCAACTGCTCAAGACGTGAAAGACGCGGAGGCAGAAACTACTGAGGGAGCCAAGGAAGGCTGGACGGACAAAAAGAAGTCGTCCGCTCCTGCAACCGTGGCCTCCACCAACCCCTCCTCTTCTCAAGAGACCTCGCGCGAGATCCGAGAAGAACCAGTAAGCACCGAGGAGCCTAAAGAAGGTCTGAGCGACAAGGAGAAGGCAGCGCTTGGCGCTGGTGCGGGCGCCGCAGGAGTCGCCGCTGGCGTTCTGGCAACGGCAGGTGTCGAAGATCACGAAAAGGTGTGTGTACGTATTCGTAATTGTGCTCCTACTGAGTTCATTCACTCATCGCTTCGGTCATTCAGGCATCTTCAACCCCACCACAAGGCCCGCCGCCGGCAAGCGGGTTGCCGCCTCTTGCTCCCGTCGAGGACTCGACTTCAACCGGCGTCGCGAGCGTCAACGACCCTAGTACCGGATTCTCTGCCCAGCGAGACGGTGATGCCGTGGCCTCGTCTGCACCTTTTCCCGTCGCCAATCCCGCCGATCCTCCTATTGGGTCCTATGACATCCCTCAGGTCACGGACGAAGAAAGTGACGCCGCGACCCCTGGCAAGATCACGCTCCTCAGCGGCAAGGACAGGACGGCCGAAAGCAAAGACGACACGGCGCAAGATGAAGAAACCAAGGAGGACCAGACCAGGGATGACTCTCACAAGTCCGAATTGGATACTGCTGGTGCCGCCCTTGGAGGTGTAGGTGCGGTTGGCGCTTATGAAGCTCTCGAGCTCGAGCACCGGCAAGTCAAGTCTCGTTTCAGCGACACGACGCTTGGCTCGAACATGACTCCCACGACCCATTCTGGTGAGGATACTCATGGAACTTTCGAAGATCAACGCTACGTCGCGCACGACCCTTCTTTGGGTCAAGATCTGTCGCACGACAAAGTCGACCCGGCGTTACTCGTCACGCCGGCTGCTGCGACCGTTCCCGGCTTTGCAGGCGAGTCGTCCGCACGAGAAGATTTCGCGCATCTCTCGCAACAACCCGAGGAGGTCGAACCCCAAGAAGAAGACCGTCAAGGATGGACGACGGGCGAAAAGCTCGGAGCGAGTACTGTCGGTGCAGGAGGGATTGGCTTGGGTGCCGCCGCCTTGGCTCATCACAATGCTCGACTTGGGGTACAAGGGGCGCCTATTCTCACGACCAACAACTCGTTGCAACGTGTGCTCAACGAATCGTCACTGCCTGGTGCGGAGGCTTCTTCCAAGCCTAGCTCGACGAGGGCGATGAAGGGTTCGCCTGCTGGGACCCCAGGTGTGGAAGAACGAGCGATGACTCCTGAGTCACCCTCTTTCCCTCGTCAAGCTGCCGTCGTTGGTGCAGGCGCGGGCGCGGGTGCCGTGGTGGTGGACCAATCCCACCATCACCAACAGGGTGAACACCCTCGACAAGGTTTCTATCCTCAACAAAGTGAAAACCGTCAACAAGGAGATTTCAATCAGTACCGCCAACAAGGAGATTTCGATCAGTACCGCCAACAAGCCGAAGCCGACCGCTACCGCGCACAAGGGAACTACTACTACGATGCCCCTCGCGGCGATTCGACCGCCGGATCAGTCTCCCCCGTCGACCGCCCTTCAGCCGATGCCCAACGTCTTCAATTTCAAGACCAGTACCCCGAGGGCATGCACCCCGTGGAGAAGTCACCTCATATGAGGATCGCGACGCACGTCGATGGGACGGGGAGGAAGAAGTTGCATAGGAAGTCACTGGGGGATGTGTTTGCGCCGGGGGAAGGGACGCAGTTCCCTGTGCAGACTTTTTCGAGGAATGCGAGTCCGATGGTCGGGGAGGGGGAACAGGGCTTTGGATGTTATGTGAGAGGAACAAGTTCATGCGGCATTCACGATTTTCAGGGAAGCTGATTGCTTCCTTCCTTATTCTCTTCTTAGGACGGCCGAAGAGACTCCGTCATGGACCGCGTCGTCGGCATCCATGACCCCGCTTCTCCCTCGCGTACCTCAGGCGAATACGGTAGAACTCACAACAAGTTGTCCAAGAATCGTCGGCATTCAAGAGGGACGGGAGAGGATTCACCCGATGGGACGGCCTCGCCGAAGAAGAGCGGATTCTTTTCAAAGATGTTCAGTGGGAGGTGAGGAGGTTGAGGGGTTCTTGATCTACCTAGTTGCTATGGTTGGCCCGCGTTGCGTGTTCTCGAGTTTGTGCACTTTTTTCTGAGATCTAGTCAACCGTTGTCCCTGCCGTCTGTGATCTTTTGCTGCTGGGAATTTTACATGCGTATGGTGGGTGACACTTTGTGTTCTTTGGTGTGTGGATGCCTAGTTGATGACATGATTACGGAAGGAATGCGCGGAGAGGAAGAAAAGACAAGGGAAAGTGAACTAGTATGAAGGTCTACACAAGGAACAAAGGAAAGAAGACGCCGCGCCGACGTCGTCGCTCGCTCAAAGGCTCGATTCATTCCCCCTCCTCGGTTCCAACGTGACCGTCTCTGTATTCTCATTCCTCCTTCTTCGTTCGGCGTCAACCTCGCGATCATGCTCCATCTGTTCCCTCTCCTCCGTCGTCAGACCCTGTCGATCCTCAAAGGGGTTCGCTCCCTCCCCACCTTTCTCCCCTTGTGTATTCGCAACAAAGCCATTCGGTTCATAAGCGGGGACGAAACCGGGTTGATACAAGGGAGGAGCGGAAGGTTGTGCATAAGGGTTAGGAGGGTACGCTCCCAAGGGGTACAACGCCGCGGGGTTATTGTACTGCGATGAACCGGCGCTGTGGAACGGGTGCACTTGCACTTGGTGTTGGCGTGTTAAAGCGGGGTTGAGCAGTTGTTGGAGATAGGTCGCGACGGTCGAGGCGAAGAGGACCGAGAGGAGAAGGGAGAATATGAGAAGGCCGACGTCCCAGTAGAGGTTACGTTGCCACAAGGCGCGGCAGTAGGTGTTGATGTCTTGCAGGTCCGAGGCGGAGGGCGTTCCGTCAATCGCGTCGACGAACGTTTCACTGGAGACACAGGCCGAGATGATGGCGCTCTGCGTGGGGGTCGAAGAGATGGGGGAGAAGATGAGCTTGGACCTGCTTGTCGCCGCTGCGCGCGAAGGCGAGGTGACGCACCTTGTCGATAAATTGGAGCGCGAGGCGAGTACATTCTGCGCCGGTGACGACAAAGGCGACGGCGACGCTGGCGAGGAAGTAGGCCTTGACGAGGCCGATCGAGGAGCGGTAGACGCTGTGCAGGAAGCGACGACAGAACGAGTGGTCAGGGATGGGAAATGTACGAGTCGCGATGCGGTGCGGTGCGGACGTGGCGCATGAGCAGAGTGGTTTTGCACATTCTGAGCCAGAACGAGCTGGAATGAAGGGGCTCCACTCCGAGTCGGAAGCGAGCGATGGCGCAGGGGAAGGAATACTAACGCTGCAACCCCGAACGCCTCGACGACGGCGGTCAGGGCGTAGAGTATGATCAGGACTAGGTACATGGTGTGCAGTTTGGGCGAGGCTGCAGGGAGGGAGGTGAGAATCGAGATTAGGTGGGTGCATCGTTGGGCCGAGGATCCTGACGTGGCTTGCGCCGGAGTCGGACTGACTGTCTTGGTCATTGCGACGACGAACAAGCGACGCGGTGGCGAACAGCGAGTAGACTGGTGGGTCGAGAGAAGGAAAAGAGAGAGGCTCAGTTTGTTTATCCCTTCACGCGAGCCGGCTGGGACGCTGGCAGAGGAGAGAGCCGACGCCCGGGTTCGCCACCCCGGATCATTCATGATTCGACTCGGGCAGGGGGGCCGCTTCCCCCACTCCATCCGCTTCTCTGTGGATCGACGACCTCGGCCCACACCACATAGACTCTGACCACGCACCTGCGCCAAAGAAGGCAATCAACATGACCACCGGTCGCAGCGACGAACGTTGCGCAAAGCGGGCCGGGATGAGCCGAGCCAGCATCGGCACGGCCTGCTCCGATGGAGCTGCTCGAGTCGACATGGTTCCCGTGCGTGGGGCTCAAGAGGATGTTGGCTTTGAGGTGAGACGAGGTGAGAAGATGGGACCGAGGCGGGGTGAGTGACGTGTGTGTGAGAGGCGTGTGGGGTGAGGTGGGTGGGTGAGGTGGGCGACGTGAAACGAGGCTGAAGGCACCAAGCCACCGCTCGAGCTGATTCAGATTAGGAACGGCGACCACCGCTTAGAAACGGCGATCACCGCTTGAGCTAATTCAGATTAGAAACGGCGATCGTCGCTAGTAACAGCGAAGGGCGCGCGCGCTCTGCAAGTTGAACGTCGCGAGCAGAGCGCTGCTTCTGCTTCCGCTTCTCTGCACCACCACTCGCACACACTTCATCGCCGCAAGACAGAGCCATGGCACCCTCGTTTGGTCGTCCGAGCCCACTGGGCCAGTCCGACAACAACACGCTCAGTGAGAGTACCAGTGGCAGCGCGGGGGCGAGTGCTAGTGGAAGCACGTGTGCCGGTCCTTCTCGGTTCACCAGCGACAAGGACAAGGACAGTCATCACATGCGAGTTGAGACTCAGTACAAGCTCATTCTACCGCCTGTCTGAGCTTACCCGCACCTCACTCCCCACCACAGGCCCTTTGCGACCGCATTGCACCTGCTCGAATCGGCGTCGTCCTCCTCGAGCTCGAGCTCGAGCTCATCCTCCACCGCGGTCGACAAGGTCCAAGCCTTCCTCGAACGCAACCTGTCCCAACTCGTCAAACCCTACGACCCCTTTGCACCCTCTTCCAAACTCACCAACGCCATCGTGCCCGCCAACAGCAACAACAAAAGCAAGCAATTGCTCGTCGTCGACGATCTCGCGCACCGATTCCAGATGGACGAACACAGCGCTCGCATGGCTTTGCAGAGTGTATCCGACGAGGACCACAACGCCATGGAGGACCCACTCTCGGATCATCACTGGGATCGTATTACCGCCTACGTCTTTGAGGAACGCATGGCCATTCTCGCCATCGTCGCACTCTTGCTCAGAACCCGTCAGTGCCCGGTAGCTATTCCCTCGACCACCCGGATCACTAACTCCCTCCCTCCACACTACAGCGGACACGGACAACCCAGTCCATCAACTCTCGACCCAGCTCCTGCCCTCGATCGTGACCGCCGACTTTGCTTCGTCCATACTCCGAGCCTTTGTCCAGCGGACACGCGACGCCCTGCCCGACGCTGTTCGAACGTCCCCGACTCACTCCCTCTTCTGGGCCAAACAGCTCCTGCGCGAGCAGAAAGCCCTGCTCGAGATCGTCTTTCTCATCTTCTACTCGCCCCTACCTCCCGACGGTCCGACACTCTTGGTCGTGCTCGAGACCATCGCCGAGACGCAGTGGGGGCAACGGCAGAGCTTGTTCGGCTACTTTGACAAGGAGGCGGCCGTCATCGTCGCCGAGATTGGCCACCTGTGGACCATCTTGGCGATTGAAGCGCTCAACCTTGAACTGGCGATCGAAGTCCCCTATCCAATACCTGCACCGGGCGAAAGACCCGTGCCTACGACGAGCATCTACCACGCCGACAACCTCAAGAGCATCAACACCGCCGTCGAAGCGCTCGTGCAGGTCGAAACCGAGAGGGCGTCGCCGATTCTGCTGGGCTGGGCTTTCCTCCTCTCCAAAGTGACGGCGTCCCTGATCGACCGGGGTGTTCCCGAGGCGTACCACGACTTTGCATCCCAGTCCCTGCGCGTCGAAGCCCCGTCGACCTCCTCCTCGTCCAGTGCGCAACCCTTGTTCCAGCTCTACGCCACCCATGCCCTCTCTCCAAGCTCCAGCTTCTTCTCCGCTTTGCTCGCGATCCTCGATTCGTCCTTACTGGGCGGCTCATCAAAATCGACCTCGAATTCGGTCGAGCCCAACGCCGTGGGCTATCTTTCCGTCCTACGAGGTCTCGTCACCTGTCTCCCGCTCTTGATCCGACTCTCCTTCCTCACCTCGGAACAACTCTCAGCCCACTTCAAGGTCTTTAGCTCGCTCTTTGACAACCGCTCAGCTTCGATCCTCTGCGTTCAATTCTGGCAAGATCAAGGCGTCGAACTGCTGCGCTCCACCTTTGATGCCTCGGCCGATGCGTCGATGATGATGACCTTTGACGAGCGCACGACGCAGATGCTCGGAGAACTGGAAACCATCTCGATTGCTCAGGCCCGATTCCCCGTGCAGTTCACGGGTTTCGCTTCGATCGTCAGGGCCCTCTGCGTTGGAGTCTCGGGCTTGCTACCCGACACTTTGGACGATGCGACGTCGTGCGCGACAGTGGAGGCCGAGGAGTTGGCTTCCAAATGCGCCGCCACCGCATTCGAGTGGCTCGCCGCGTTGGACTCGTTGACTTGCATCGTCCCTTCCGCACCGTCGATGACACCTTTACCGTACGAAGTGGCCGTTTACCCCACCGTGACGTATCGATCGATTCGACCCATCGTCCTTTCGCGAAGGTTATCGATCCCCGTGGGTGTGATGGGCAAGTTGGTCAGCCAACAGGGGTCGAAACCTGTGGTCGTGCAGTGGGATCTCAAATGGTCCGCTTGGAGATTATTTGGGGATGTCCTAGAAAACTTTGCGGGAGGTCTTCGACAGTCGAGCGCAGCGAAGGGTCGACAGCAACCCAGGAAGCAGAATGGCGGGGCGATCGAGGACGTCTTTGGCGATGCTTCTTCCGGGGCAAGGTCGGTTCACACGTTGCCAATCGAATGGGAGGACGATCAGGCACAAGGAGAGGACGTCGTCGTCGTATTGGACATCTTCCGAACGATGCTCAAGAACGATCCGTCACTTGGAACGACACTGGTCGAACATCTCAGCGTTCCGCAATCGGTTAGCGCGAGGTCGAATGAAGAGAACGATGTGCCGAGGTATGATCTGGTCGAGGTCTTGTTCCGCATCCTTGATCGGGTCATGTCGACCCCATCGCGATCGGACGTCTCGACACGATTGCTCAGCTCGTTGCTCGGCTTGATCGCTGCGCTCTTGCCTTCCTACCCTGGGGTATGCTGGACCTTGCTTCGAGGCTCCGATCTTCTCTTCCCTTCGCCATCGAAAGCGACCTCCGCGACTGGAGGCTCGTGGGACCGCGATGGGTCCGGAGCAGGGCGGCAATCCATTTTGGCGAATGAGAAATTGGCAGGGACGTACCCCATCACTTTGGCCATGCTGTCCCTCGTTCGAGCTCTCGTCCTCGAAGAACAGGTCACCTCCGCCGCAATCAGCGCCGATTTCGCCGAGATCAAACTCGGCGTCTTGGTTCGTGCATTGGCTTGGGTTCGCGATGAGGTGTGGCCTTCGTATTCGAGTTGGAGGTTCGTTAACCTCGGTGAAAAGTACGAGATCGCTCGAAGGATCGTTCAGCTTTATTCGCTCGTCTTGGAAGAAGGTGAACTTGCGACGGGGGCAAGTCAAGGACAGTTCCCACCCGTCGCAACGATCGTCTTGGATGCGTTGTTGCTTCGAGCTACGATCGGGCAGTTGATGCCTCTCATTACGACCATCTCGAACGGTCCGGACCACGTCATCAACCTGCGGAAAGCGATTCGGTTTTATGAAGCTCAAGGTTTGGAGGATCTCATTGCCGCCTCGCTTTCCCTCATTCGGAAACTATTGAGGATTCGACAACGCATCCGGGGGATGTCGACGTCATTATTTGAGAAACTCGTTCTCTCACCTTCCAATACCGATGGACTTTCCCTCGCAGCCGCTTCGAACCTCGCTTTCGGCAGTGGGAGCACCACCAGACCGACCCGAATCGAATGGGTCGAAAGTCTAGCGCAATTCATCGTGTCGCCCTTGGATCATAAAGTCGCCATCGAAGGGGCGAAGGTGATGACGTTGTTGTGTTTGGGTTCGGCGAACGCGACGCCGAGACCACCGAGTTTGACGGCTTTACTTGGGGGGGCTACGAGGAGTCAGGAATGGGTCAATAGGGTGTTGCAGATTGCGGCGAACCCTATGGGGGCGGAAACGTTGCAGGTTGCTGTTTGGGATTTGGTGAGTTGAGAGGTATCGGGACTATGTTAGGTTGGGTCTTCATGCTGAACCCCGAGGTTGGGGCTTTCTCTGTTCGTTGCAGATCTCGTCGATCGTCGAAACGCAGCCTAGCCTGGCGATCCTCATCGTCACAGGTCGGCACTTCCCATTCTCCATCGAGGGCGACCCGGCAAAACTCCTCGAATCAGCTGACGCCGGCAAAGAGAACAAGGCATTGACCGCGACCGAAGAATCCGCTCGAGCATTGTACAAATCCTTGGCTCCACCGGCGAGCAAGCCTTTACCTCGTACAGCTCTGGGCGTCGGACTCGAAACGATCGGGATTTGGAACGAGACGTGGACTGAACAACCTGATCTCCTCGCGAGCGTGTTGCGCTTCTTTGATTTCGTCTTCCAGCATCTCGTCGATTATGGGGATGCGTTGGACGATTTCCGGGCTCGACCTGCACCATGGGACGCATTCGTCAAGATTGCTTTCAAGAGTCTGGGCGAGTCGGAACCGGATGACGATCAAGGGGTTAGGGATTACTGTCATCGAGTTATGGCCAAAGCTCATGCCGTTCGAGTACTCGCTCTCGATATCGGCGTCGTCCTCGAACGACCCTCACCCGCTTCTGCGACGAGTGCCACGGTGTTGATCAAGGCCCTCTCGAACGAGACGCAATTGTCGAACGCCTTGCAAACGGCGATGGACTCGTCGTGCGCTTCGCAATTGCAAAGTGGCATTTTCGACTTGTTGCGCGAGTCGTTCCCCGAGATCGATATCGAGAGCCTTCGAATGCCGGCCCAAACGCACCCGCTCGAAGGATCGCGGGAATACGGCGCGTCGTACCTCTACTCGCTTTCGATCTTGCGTCGTCGTTTGGATGGATTCATGTCCGAGGTCAATGCGGCGAATTTGGGTCCCGACGCGTTCAGTGATGTGATTAAGCAGACGGGGAAACTCAACCTCAACTTCTCGCTCGTTGATGCGCAAATTTCGCATACTCGATCGTGGAGACAGTTGCTCGAATTGGCGTTACCGTTGATCAGGAACGACCGAACCGCATCAATGACGTTATTGGACGTCGCTGCCGAGCTCGTCGCCAGCTCGATTGCCGAAGAGGATCGAGTTGGTCAAATCATCCTGACGGTGCAGAATGAGCGCCTGTCGATCCTCTTGATCATGATCGAGGTCCTGCAGGGACTCGAGCTGGACCAGATTCGGGGACAGCTCGTCAAGCTCGTCGATGGGGTCGGTCGAATCTTCTCGAGTGAAACGCTCGAACCCCTCGAATCTGTGCATCGCCGAAGTGCACCGATGTTTCATCAGAACTTGTTCTATATCGCCTTTTTTGCTTTCCGTAAACTGGCTGCAGCGGATCGAGCAAGCTTTTCGGCGGAACAACAATCGACAATCGCGGGTGCGACCGAGGTCGTCCTGAGGTCGATGATTACTGCCGCGCATGATTTGTTCGTCATTGCGCGAGCTTCGCAAGATCCCGATGTCGAGCAGGACGTCGTGCTTGCGAGTGCGGTACTTTCCCAACTCGTACATTCGTCCTTTATCCCTCATGCGGGTTTATGGCTCGCCCATTGCCAGGAGGTCGATTTCTTCCGCGCCGCTTTCGATGTCTTTGTTCATATGGATCAGATCGACGGTCGACCGTTGTATGCACAGCATGTGCTCGACCTCTGTCTCGCCATCACCACTTCGTCAGCTCGAGCGGCCGAACAGATGGCTCTCGAAGGGTTGATGACGGCCTTGACGAACAACGCCCTCAGCTCTGCAGCCGAAACAGGCACGATCTCCGTCACCGCTCGTGATGGCTCCTCGCAACGATCATACGAACACGAGTTGTGGACTTCGATGCTCAAACTTGTCGTTGCGCTCATCGCTGCTCTCGGTGATTCTACTCAATTCGTCGAACTCGAAGTCACGGGGTTCGTGCGCCTGCATGGCCAACAGATCGCCCGCGCGATGAGCTGGAACGCCGATTCGGTCATCACTCTTCCCGGACTAGAGGAGCTTGCGTGTTCGACGGCGTTGATGCACGGTGTTATTCGACGAGCTACGTTCCTCGCCGATTCTCAAGGAGGCTCGAGAGGGCCCGCATCCCTCCGTGAAGGCTCAATCGGGATCGAAGCCGTCGCAACCATCTTTGCCGAACAATCCCTCCATCTCCTGCAACACATCGTCTACGCGATCCTACACCCAAACCATCTCTCGAACCTCATCGAGCCCACCAATCCTGAAGAACGAAGTTGGATCGAAAAGGACGCGTCGACGTCGGTGGACCCGAATGGGTATCTGAGTAAACGACCCGTCATCGCGGCCGTGACACTCGCTTTGGTGCAGCTGGCGAGGGGGGTGGTTGATGCTTTGGTCGCGCATACGAATGCTTTCAAGGTGTTGTCGACGGATCCGACGGAGTGGAAGACGGATCGGGCGATTGTCATCCCTGTGAGTTCCAGCAGCGCTGCAGTACCAAATCGAGGCTTGACTCATTCAATCTTGCTCGTCTCGTCCGCTTAGACCGCTACGGTAAGCTCGATCGCAAAAGCCTCGATCGGCACACTCTTCGACCTCGCATCCTTCTGCCTCGACACATTACGACAACCGCCACCATCTACATCATCGACGACTTCCACCAGCACGATCACGCCTTTGATCCCTTACTCCTGGCGAGCGATGCAAAGTTCGATTGCACAAACTCTCGAAGGCGTCTTGCTGCTCTCGACGTCTCAATTGGCATTGTGGTTGAGCAAACCGGATCCTTCACCTACCCGAGCGTCAATTGCGATGCGAAGGGAGATCTCGGGCGAGTTGGCGACCGATCTAGGAGGGATATTGGATCGGGCAGGGGCTAAATCGACGTCTGCTCTGGCAGGCGTCAAAGGGGCGAAGGAAGGAGCCGCTACGAGTGGGGAGATGATGAAGGTGTTAAAAATGTTCGTGGTGGCGAGATTGGTGGAGAGGTAGGAGAGGGACGTGATGTATAGAAATACCGGAATTCTAGTTTGCTCTTTACGAGTACGCTGTCTCGCGCTCAGGTGTCGGTTTGCGATATGAGAATGGGGCAGGGATAATTCAGTGAATGAAAGCAAGAAGGATACGACAAAGCTCATCACTCCCTCTCTAACGTCACACTCGCCATCCGACCGACCAAAAGATCGATATGCCGGATCTGGTCCTCTTCGTCCTTTTCCCCATTCGCATGCGACCCGTCCCGTACGGGCGTCGAGCGACTCTGATGTGTCGCATGCCATTGCTGTTCAAGCTTCGACACCGCCTGGGCACTCGCAGCGATATCATCGATCCTCGAATGCCCTTCGATCGATACACCGACATAAGCGTCGTTGCGACGACAGAACTGATAGAACGCGGCCCAATCCGAGTCGACAAGTAGAGTATTCGGGTTCCCAATGACAATGAGTAACTCCTTTGCTCGGGTCATGGCGACGTTGAATCGTTTCGGTTCGTGGATCAAACCTCTCGCGTGTGCACGATCGGCGGCCAGCCATCTTCGGTCGGATCGTACGCTCGAGATGATTACGATCCTATTTTCTGCACCTTGGAGAGCTTCGACGTTCCCGACGTCGACATCTTGGAGGCCGAGCGAACGAAGGGCAAGACGAATCTTCCATACTTGTTCACGGAAGGGTGAAATGACGGAAATATCACGGGCATGAATGGGACCATGATCAGAGCGCGAGTCGGAGCGCACGAGCGCGGTGATGTAAAGAACGACTTGATCAACTTCTTCTTGGTTGAAAAACGACGCGCCTTCATCGATCGGTTCGTCATGGCCCGCGATACCGTGGAAGATGATAGGCCATCCGCGACGTTGCAATCCTATCCAATTGTGGAGCGGGCTGTTTTGCACCGTGGGAGCCGCGCAGGGCTCAAGCGTTTCGTTGTAGTACAGCGTCGAGGGAAGCATCAAGATCGGGACAGCGGAGCGGTAGTTCTTGACCAAGTCGACAAAGGGGGTCCCCAAGGTCCACACCGCGTGCGCATCCTCCTGTCTCCGATTCCGAGCAAAGGGATGTTGGGCGTACAGGTCCCGCTGCGCCAGTCGTTCCAAGAGACTGACGTCTAAGCCGTGCGATCTGGCTTCTTGAGACACGATGACCGGGCCCAACTGCTTGGAATCACCACAGATCGTCACGTGCGGTCGTCCATTGGACAGCAGCGGATCAACGGCGACGACGGAGAGCGCACACGCGAGATCGGGTTCACTCGCTTGTGCAGCTTCATCGACCAAGAGAAAACCGAAGTGGGGCGAAGGGTTCTCGACTGGCTGAAGAGGACGGACCGCCTTGTTGGTGTAAAGTAGGAGCTCGTTGAGGTCATAATTCGAGCAACGGGCGTAGAGCAGCATGGCTGCATCGACGAGTGAGCAGACAATGACGCGCTTCGCAAGTAGTTCGAGCAGGGGTGGGAGGGCAAAGTTGCCGTCTTCCACGTGGCAAAAGGGCAGGAGCTCGCCCCGTACTTCTGCGAATGGCCGACTCGGGGCATTCATTCGGAAAAGCTGAACGAGAGGGTAGGTCAGTCCTTAGAGCAACGCCAACCAGAGGAGTGAGAGAAAAGGTCAATTACCTCGGTCGGTTTGAGGCTCCTCAGGCGCATACACAGTGTGTCGGCCGAAGCACCAGAAGCACCGCAGACGAGGATGTGTGTTGTTGGATGTTCTGTCGAGACGGAGACGCGACGTCAGTCGCTGTCTCTAGAGAAGCGCTCCATGCCGGTGCACAAGGCTTTTTGCTTACTGCGTAGTAGCTGTAGAACCGCTTCCACTAGCGTTTTTGTCTTTCCAGTCCCCGGAGGACCGCTGATGAGAAACGGCACCTTGTGTTTTGCCCACAGGATCGAAGTGACGGCATCCTGTATGAAATATAAGTCCGAATATCAGTGCAATGACAGCACACACACAGACTGCGCTTCTCAACATACCCTCTGCTCTTTGTTCAGACTCCCGTCGATGCCCTGGAAGACAACGGGTTCGGTATCTTCATCCTCTTGCCTGTAGTCGTTCACTTCGGGGAAGAGCCAACTCTGTGCGACCGACCGGGCATTATCCTTGGTGTCTTTGCCATTATTGATTGCCATAGAGATCCTCTCGGTCGCTCTTCGCCAGTGCTCAAACACTCGAGCTGCAAGTCCCCGCACAAACATCGGTTAGCAATAAAGAAAAGGGGATTCCCAAGGGCACCGTGAAGAACGACCTTGCACTCTCCAGATCACGTTAAAAATCATTGACTCTTCATGATTGGCGAGTCCATCGCACCGCAGCAGCACCTCCCCTTTGGCCCGATTCACACTCGCGATCGTCGCTTCAAAGACAAAGCCTTGCCAGGTCCCACTCGAAGTCGTTTGCCCATTGACGAGCCGTTGCTGAGGTCGCAGTTGTCGCAATTCGAGGGAGTCGCCGAGCTCTACCGGTGGCCAGCCTTCACGGATTGAGGGAGCTTGGAGAACGTAGAGTCGCGGCGTTTGAGGGGTAAGGGATCCAGATGGAGTGAGAGGTGCCCTAGTGATAGGGACGGCGTACATTCGAGCCTCGTGGAGTTGCTTTATCCGCGCTGCAACGATGCCACAGAAGGGATGCTCAGTAATTCCTGGCTCGTGGGGCAGACATGATTCTGCTAGGCGACTGACCTTCGACCTCGGCATGCTGGAGTGGTGCCCAATGCTGCGCATACGTGTCGGGTGTGAGTTTGGGTATCTTGTTCCTCAGTTCTTCCTCGAGGGAGATGGCCGGTACGGTGAATGGAACGGGAGCGGGAGCGGGTGGTGGTTTGACGACGGGTTGGGGAGGTGCGCCGGGTCGGACGGGTATGATACGGGATGACTGTACCACAGGTGGCGCGTCAAGAGGTAGTGGATTCCCCCCAAAGTTGATCGGGGGCAACGAGCTGACGATGCCGGCACGATGTTTTGCTTCGAGCGCATCCAAGTCGGCGAGAAGTTTTCTCGGGAAGAGCTCGTCCCAGTTGTACACGTTCTGATGGCTATCGGGTGGCAGCTGGGGCATGAAGTAGACTTGGGTGGCTTTGTTGACGTCCTTTTGCCATTGTGGGACGTAGCACTGGGCGTATCGATCAAGGCCTGGTGGGAATAGGGGCGCCTTCGAGGGAGGTCGGGCCTGGGTCGCGTCGGCCGGCGGGGGCGGGGGAGAGATCGCGTAGAGCATCGTTGTTGCAGCCGTCGTGGCGGTATAAGGTCGAGATGAGGTGGAGATAGTAGGGCTGGGCACGTACGGGTTCTGGTGGTGCGGTGTTGGGACAGGGCGTGCGCCAGGGAACGAGCTCACATGCGGGTTGTACGACGTCGGCACGGGCTGATGAGCTGGTGGTGGTGGCAGTGGTGGTGGTGGTCGTCGCACGGCGTGCATCGGCATGGCTACGGGCATCGGCATCGGCATCGACATGGGCATGTGGGTGGGATGATAAGCCATGTTGCGCATCTTGTGGGTGGTGTTATTGTGGGGGCCAGCAGGGTACGAAGGTGGTGGCCTAGGAGGCGTTGGCAGGGCCCAAAGTGGGGTCGGCTCAGTCACCGTTCGCAGGGTGCCGCCGGCTGCTGCTGGAGATGGCCATTGCTGAGGCTGCTGTTGCAGGAGCTGGGCGTTTCCTTGGACGTTCCCTCGCGGCGACTGCGGTAGAGGTGGTGTCGTAACCGGTGCCAGGGCTGTGGATGCTGCTGCTACTTGTTGCTGCTTTCCATCTTGCTGCGACTGGGCCTGCACCTGCTGGGCTTGGTGTCGATTGTTGGGCACCCCCTTCTTCCGAGACATCGTGCCAGGCTGCCCGACGGCCGGAAAATGAGCCGCGCATTCACGCGCTCCAGTGGATTTTTGAGCCAGTGTCTCACTCAAAAGGCGCGCCGAGCGGTCCGTGCGCGTGTCACCTCATTCGCGTAACAGGTTTCAAGCTGATGCAAGCTTGGCCTTTGGCCCCACGCCAACCTCAAGCACCACCTCGACCAGCCTCGATCTCGACTGTCCCGACTCGAACTATGTCCAACCTACCCCCCGTGGCTCAGATAGTGCTTCTCAACGCGCTACCCGAGCTCGCTGAACCACCACGACGCGTACACCTTGTCGCGAGGTGAGTCGGATTCGTGCTCGAGCGTCTTAAATCGGAAACTAAGCATGCTGAGCACGTCCTCTTCTATCAGGGTCATCTCTTTGGACGTCGAGAACCGCGTCGCACTCGTCGTCGATGAAGGCCATGGGCTGCTCGTCGACTACTCCGACGCGGTCGGCGACAAGGTGGCCTCCTACTCACCAGCGATCAAGGACCTCATTCAAGTGATCGGAATACTCGTCGCACCTCAGGTCAGTGGATCGTTCCTATTCATCCCCTCTTGACCTGGTTGCGAAAGGCTGACTCGATTGTTCTTGTCGTGCACGAACTTCAGGCAGGTCAAGTTTATCCTCCCGAACCTCGGAAGCCCTTTTCGTCTCCAAAACAGATGGACAAGACCCAGGTCCTTCTCGCCTACCTCATCAGTCATGTCGAGAACCTCGATCTGGAACAGTGGAAGCGAATGGCCTCGATTATGAACGCTTGAGCAACTATCGAAGGTTCTCCGAACCGTCGAATCGGAGAACTTTGCCGTCATCCCTTCTCGTCAAGTCAACGGCGGGTCAACCAATCGTCGATCATGGGAAGCAAGACATTAGACGTTGTCGGAAGGTAGGGCCTTGTGTGTCCATTTCCACATTACAACAAGAACCCTCCCGCGTCCTTAGGCAACTAAGCAAGGGTCGTCAACTTCCGCGAAGCCATCTCTTTCCCAAGCGCTCGAATGGCCTCCGGACCCGCTTTGCAACACCCACCGGCGATCACTCCGCCCCACAAGAATTCACTCCCCGTTCTCTTGCATTGGATCGCGAGGGACGACTCGACGTTCTCGACCAGGAGGGAGGCCCATTGCTCGACTGTGAGGCCAAGATGGTTCGACCACGTTTTGGTAAAGACTGTGGGAAAGGAGGACAATGTTAATTCAAGCCAAGGAGCAAGCTTCGTGGTTCTTCAGGTGCATGCGTACCATCGTAGACTGCTCCACCGTCGGGATCTGAGGATCCAGAAGAAGGCACTCTTCAGCTGACGCGCAAGAGAGCTACGCATTCAACTCGAGACTGACAAAGCACCAACCACGGCTTCTCCTGCCTTTCCGCGACGTCACTCGAGGCCTTCATGGCCTTGTGCAAGCTTTGCAGCACCTCGTTGATCCTCGTCGGGTTCGAGCAGTTGATACCAAACCCATCGACCACTTCCTCCCCTTCTCTACCACCAAACACAGCCTCGACCAATTGTTCCATCTGTTCATCGAGCGACAAACCCTCTATCCCTGCGTCGGGGTATCGTATCCGACCTTGTCCATCCAGAGGAAACACGAAAGAAATGTAGAATGGTAATCTTGCCTTACTCCTTCCATCGTTCCCCTCAATCCGTCCATTAAAAAAATTCATCGCCCTTCGAATCGCCCTCGCTTCTTTAACCACAGGGATCGTCTCGAACGCAATCAACTTCATTCGGTTCCATTCCTTCGCCTCGACGAAATCGTTCAAACGTCGAAGATGAAATGCAGTCAAATTGTCTTCCTCTGGAGCATGGGTTACCGGTACCGAAGGGAGAGTGATGGCTTCGACGTCGTAGGCGATCTTGGCGGGTGTTTCTCGGGATCCGAAAGGGGAAGGGTATACGCCGGCGTATTCTTGGCCTGGGTAACAGATCGCACCAAAGGGTCCGAGCGAAAGAACGGGGAAATGGCCCCGGCTCGTCGACGAGGATGATGAAGTCGATTTGACCTCGTAGGAGGTCGAAGTGATGCATGTTAATGCGGAAAGCATCGTCTCATGTGCCTCTTGAATACAGTTGTGGGTTGATGTTTTGGTCAAGAAGAGCGGCAGGAAAGATTGGTAGCTGGGAAAGAATTGGACGGGCACCATATAAGTCAGTCACGTATGCTGCGAAAGGGGCGGAAGTCGAAAGGTTGGTTTCTAGGTCGGAGGATACCGCAAGCGATACAACACAGAGCTGGGTCTCATAGCCCAAGATAAATCACTACTTTCAACTCACCTGTTGGACCCAATGCATTCAGCCCCAGCCTCGACCCACGTCGCGTGCAACCGAGCGAGCGTTTCTCGACCTTCGCTCGTCGCGAGCAACTCGGATGACCACAAAGCAGAGTCGATGTTCTGCGAGAAGGGTGGCGCTTGAAGCGTCGTTCCCATTCCTCCGTCCATCACGACGACAGGTCTGGGTCCGAATTTGCTGCAGGGGAAGACGTCGGTGAAGCCTGGCCAGTCGTCATTGCGACTGCGAGGGCTCGAGTCGACCATGGCATCATCATGGCGTGAACCTTGGACCTGAGGGTGGGGGAAAGCGAAGAAGGCGTTCAGCATGCATCGAACCGAGTAGGATGCGAGATGTAGAGGCACGGACCATTTCTGTCAGAGAGGGCTGTGGTCAGCGAATGGCTTTCGACTTCGAGACCACGTCGGATTCGCAGCTGCGCTAAGTCCGTCGTCAGCTCGCAGCCAGCTCAGCAGGTGAGAGAGAGGAAGGCGCTAGGGACCACGGCGCTGCTCAAGCTTTGCAAAAACCAGCCTTAAGATTGAATTTGAGACATCGCCGACTCGGAGGTAGTCCGACTCGCGCTGAGCATCTCGGTATGGTGGGCCATGGATTGCTACTGTAGCTCTTAATAAGGCTCGAGACCGAGCAGGTGTTGCACTCTTACAGTTACGGGGTAAATCTCAGGATGTACGCCGGCCAGGGTGAAAGAACGTCGGGGGGTTCTGGGTGCGGCGAAATCCTCATCACGATCACCGTCTCACGAGTCGAGCGGTCCCGGCGATAAGAGTCGAATTGCGAGTCGTTTTTTTATCTAATAGATTTCAATAGCTACGTAATTGTATTAAGGCCTAGAAATGTTTGGAAAAGTCGTGCAAACCAGCAACCATGGCATGCTGTTATTGAAATCTATTAGATAAATAAATAAATAAAAATGGCCTTGCCGGCGGGCAATGGATCGTCACATGTGGCACCCTATGATCTCATCATCGGCCTCACCAACACGGAACTATATCAAATCCCTCCGAAGGACTTCATCGCTCGAATGATTACCTTGGCGGTGCTCAATGTAGTGTCAGTTTGGCTGGCAGGTTTTCACGCCGCACGCTCTCGGGCGCTTCTCTGAGGGGACGGACGCGGAGGCCGCATTCCTCCCCTTTTCGATTGGTGCACTTTTCATGACAGTTTTACTGTCGGAAGCCTCGCATACCTGGGTAGCGCCCACCGAGAGTGACAGATAACTACAAGGCGAGGGTCAGACGTCTCCTATCAGCCAAAAAGCCAACGAGCGTTTTGGTTGTTCCGTCGGGTGTGGCATCGAGCGCTGGCGTACCCTGCGGTTTTGAAGCAGGATCGACAGTCTAGCGCATGGTGCTATGTGTTACATAGGTCGATCGGAGCTCTGGCAAGCTCATCATGCCGAATCATCGGATACTTGGGGCAGCGTTCGGCAGCGCGGTGGCTGTGACTTAAATTGGACTCGCGCTGGACTCGATGAATGTATCGATCGATCGAGGCTCGATGCGAGACAATAGCCAAGCCCGAGTACAACGATGCGGCGTACCCGAATGTGCGTGCGGACGCATACAACCTCATGTTGAAGCATGTGACAGAAGTTCGGGCCGCCGGTGTACGCTCCTTCCGGTCAGGAGCCTACACCTTCGCTCTCGCCATCATCGTCGTTGTATGTCTACTTCCGCCTTCTCTGGGGTGTTTCTTTTTGTTGCTGTCGATCTGACCAATTGAACGCGTTCACGCCGAAGAATTTGGCCGGCTGTTCCTCGGCAGGGTGCTACAGAAGCAAATCGACTACAATAAAGAGCAACTCATGTCGGCGCTGACGACCGAACATCAGCTGACGACCTCGTTCATGCAAAAGGCGGGTAGCCCGCGACGACCGTCGACGGCAGCACTGAAGTGACTGAGCCTTTCGAAGGGCCCGAGCCTCTTCGAGTCGACGGCTAGTATCGAAGAGCTCAACGGCAAGAGATTATCCGCCTCTCAGGTCAGGTGCATGTCCACAGTCGATGGCGAAGCCATTGCAAGGGCAGAGCAAGAGCCATCATCGTCCTGACACCAGCTCGGTGGGAGTTATTGCCTGTAAGCCTTCGATGGAGATTCGGGATCGTTTGTGGGGTACCGGACAGGAGCTGATCTCATAAATCTTCCCATTGGCATGTTACAGTTCTCTATCAATGCTTCGGTCATCTTGACGCTCATCATCGAGATCCTCATTCACCTCTCCATCATCTACCATAACCTCACCATCATGACCGGGCCGTTCATTCGATTCGAATCGGCGGTCTACATGAGTGACTGGTTTTACATCACACTTTCCCTCGTCGCCCTAGCCCCCGCTTTTTTTTTCAAGCGTCCCAATATAGGGAACGACCCACGGCTTCCGTTCCGACTTTAGGAGGAAGTCTTGGCGGCGGGACGTGCTTCAACTCCGTCGGAGGGGCCGTTCCCGCTGCGAGGCGATGTCGGAGGCAGGTGCCGAGCCCATCATTCGGCCGAGCCATTCACGATCCTGCTCTTTCGCACTACCACCAACCCCACTTGATAGACGAGGCAGCGGAGGATCAGATCTCACCGGTAGGCGAGGTAGTGCAACGCATCTGCTCGTGCTAGGTCGATTTGCCAATCCGTGAGCTCGAAGTAACATTTGCGGCGATCCCCGCGTTCAATGATCGCCGAAGCTCCCATCGACTAGTTTGAGCGCTCACGTGCCCATGTCGCTCAGTGCGCTAGTATCCCGTGACGGCGGCTCCAGTACGCGCGAGCCTGGGCAAAACGTGCCCACTGCCCACTCTACACCGCACTAAACAGCGCGTACGCGCACCTCCGAGCCGGGACAGCAGACTGACAAGGACTGACAGCAGCGCGTGACGTCTTCCGGGCAAAGACATTTTCGTTTGCTCCACCAGTCTCACCCTTTCGCCATCTTATCCGGTCCCCGCGGTCCCCCTCTTGACCCCTCGTGCGCATGCTTTCGACATCTCCGTCGGATCAAACGACAGACCCTTGGTCAACGAAAAAGTTCTAGTTACGAGGCTTGGCCTTGCTGAAAGAGTGCAACTTGAAGTCGCTGACTCGTTGGGATCGGTCTATCGCGTAGCCCGCCGCCCGGTTGGCCGCAGGGCCGATGATGGTCGACCGGATATCGGGATATCGGGGGATGGAGATGAGCAGGAGCATGGCGAGAGCTGTTACAGCATCGTCGAGCTCTGCGGGCGTGTCGATGACGAGCAACCCTTACACGGCGATGATCGAGTCTATCCACGCCCAGGTCTACCGGACCCCGAGTCCAGGCTTCGAAGCTCGCATGATCGTGTTGATAGTCATCAACGTCCTGTGAGTGATATTTCGATGGTCGATGGGCTCCTCGCGCACGCCTCAGCTCTCACAAAGGGAGGATGCGCTTTTCTGATACTCTCGTTCTCACCCCACAGGCTCGTTCTCAGCAGCTTGATGTACCTTGTACTCACACACTACGAGCGGACCAAGGCCG